>PVNU02003576.1:0-1327522 GCA_003013855.2 Liriodendron chinense | reverse complement strand
TTCTCCTTTATTTAAGGTTTATTAACTAAATAACTATTAACTTACTTATTTTTGCTTTAATGTTACGTATATTTATCCTTTGATTTGGGATCCACTTCATAGTCTTAGGTTGAGGTTGATTTTGAGGATCTTTTGCGTCGAATGATATTTATCATTTGAATGATAAATATCTTCAGCAAGTTAGGATGATCTTGAGAACCAAAAGCCGATTTTTTTTTCAATAGTTTGCCGGAGTTGGTGCACCAAGATGATCTATAAGATTCGGAAAAAGTACAACCTGTGATTGAGATTTCGGGATGTCTACGTTTCAATACTAGCTTAATTTTGAATGATATTTATCATTTTGACTTTTATTTGATCGGATTACTGGCAGCTATGCCAGCTAAGAGCGCTAAGGCCGAACCCGTTGGATCGCATCGCCCCAACCAACCGATTTCATCGAGCTCGATGGGGTTTAACTATATAATATGCAGGGCATTGAGTAAGGTCAAACACTCTATGCTGGCTAAATGCCAGAACTGCCAGGCCTAGTGAAAGCTGGGGCTGGCCAGAAGAAAACGAGGTAGTTCCGGTACTTTATTAATCGCTGGACAAGATGTAGTGAAAGTACAGTTACTGTCTTTTATCTTCACTAATTCCCGACCGTAAATTAACACCCTCTCACTTTCTTGTACAACAGATTGTAATAAACTAACCACACTTAAAAGTTCATATATGGTAGATATTGTCCCGAGTGTTACCAAACTAAATAAGTAGTGTGCCAGTGTATACTCTACCAGACTACCGAAATGTTTTTCAATAAATCTAGGTGGGAATCTAATACAGGTCAGTTAGTTTGTGTTTCATTCTCATGCGTATGCTTGTACAGTTGAACCGATCTAGAAAGTTAAGTCTTTAAGTTAATTCCATTTTGAGTAACGTAACACTAGGAACGAATCTCCTGATATTAGATTGATCAACTTCGTAGCTTGGCCGTTACTACCTAAGTGATCTTTTTATCTTTAACTACTACTCGCAACATATCCTGGTAAGACTATTGTGGAACTACCTAAAGCAACCTCTAGTGTTACCTTATTTTGTAAAAGAGGCAGACATGGGTGGTTACAACCTCGATCACGAACCTTCTGGTCACACACAGAATTAAATGATTGGTACACCTATACTATCTCCCAATCTCAGCTGTTGATCTTGACGACCATGGGTCCTTTTGGCCATATGTTATATGCCTTAGACATATCTAGTGTTGCATTGATCTTATATTATTCCATATGTTGTGTGAGGAGTATACGATATATCCCTTGATCCTTGGGAAATTGAAATTAGACACAGTGGTCATTGACTAGGGAGAGTTGTGTTTCGTAGATTTCAGTACCCCAATGAGCTATGACCGACATAGTTGCTTTGGACATATTTGTAGACATTGATATTTGAGATATACGGTCATTCTATGTAGGGAACTTAGGTCTAGATGAAGGGTCTTCACTATTTGGAACTGATTTGATGTCGGTTGTACCTTTTTTCCTTACCCTACATAGGAATATGAGTATATCATAGATATGGGATCCTGATATAGATCTTTAAACACTCACATTAGTGGATTGAGGTTCGAGCTAACAGTATGAGGGCTTGTGATCATGAGATTAGGGATTTGACCGTATACATTAATGATAAATCCTTAGACTTAAGGACGTGTGATGATCTTGGATCTTAACTGGGTGGCTTTGACTTTCTTGATAAGGTTTTCTAGAGGCTATTGAAAGTGAATAATGTTGAGCACGTTCACCACTTTTTATTGATTCTTGCACAGGTTAATAAGCCATCCACTAACTTTATCATGAGACTCGTTTAGGAAAATATTTGATCAGTTCATAGACTCATTTAGTGATTTTTTTTCACTATGCTTGACACTTAAAAATGTTTTAATAGTTTTTTAGAAAGTTTTAAACAGTTAAACTTTTATTTTAACCATTAAAACTGTTTTGATATCACTTGATGATGATTTGAAGTTCGGATTTGATGGTCCACTTTATGATCAGCATGGGATCTCAATCATACGTGGATAACTTTGACATTGGAGGGATTCGATCATAGATATGTGTATGTAAGAGGTGTATATATGGACTTCCTTCATAATATGTGTTGTAGGGGATTCCGAACTGGTCCCTCACGCGGTAAAGAAAGTAGTCATCTACAAGTGCTCTGCCCTCTGGGTTGAGGAGCAACGACTGATGGTCCAAGCAAGGAGACCATCTAAGCAGGGCGAGAATGGCCTCCAGCTCAGATACGAGCTGCCGAGCTGAGCCATCAGAGTATGGAGTTCGGTGTGAGATGACTCAACCTCCAAGAAAGATCTACAACATGGGTAAGAAGTCCATAGGGAAGGAGCTCGAGCTCGGGTGCTCGAGCTCCACAGGATCCTGAGTAGACCAAGTCAACCGTTGCTAGAGAGGTGGTACGAGGAATCCAATCCTGTCAAATTCAGAGTAGATGAGGATCCGACCTTTTCGGCCAAAGATCTCTCCTACATATCTGGGATAAGAATCCCGCCAGATCAGGGACCCTCCAGCATGCCATATTGGGACTCCTAGGTCTACAACCTTCTCTCGCACCTTATAAATATGACTACACACTCTGAACCAAGGTACGACAATTTCCCCCCTACGTTTCATTCACCTATTTTCTACAAGCCTGACTTAGGCATCGGAGTGTCAACATCAAGCCCCTCACTGCTTAGAACGAGGCTATAAGCCGTTTTAGCTCTACGGTTCTACCTCATCCGTTTGTTGGATTTACACAACAACTGTATGGTATATCAAAGTTTATATAATAGTGGAATACCATAGTAAGTACAACTCTGAAACTTTAATACTTCCTTATCTATAGATCCTATTGTAGAGGAATTTCACCCTAGGAGAGAGAGCTTAGACATCTTCCCTACTTTAGACGTCCTCCCCTTTTAAGAGAAGAGAAGAGAGAGAAAAGGTGAGATATTTGTCCCCCTTTCATCATCTCCTTATTCATCATTCTCCCATCTTAGTGTGATCCATCCATGGACGTTGGTTGTGTTTGCTCGGCCCCTATCAGAGGAAATACATTCTTTATTGGGTGTCTCTTCATTTGTGATATATCGAGGAGATACTCCTTCATTTAAGAATTGATATCGGAAAATCTACTTTGTAGAGATCGTCTATGTAATTAATTGCACCAGGTATGATTTGAACTATTCATATGATTGTTTGTGTTTTTTAAATACGATGTTATTACATTTATAGATTCCTTAAGATGCGATTCTTTAAAAAAATTAAATTATATGTATATCCATCATATTTAGTTTTAAAATACCTAACAATTTAATCTCATCCAAGAACACCCGCATATGAACATGTCAAAATTTCAAAAGTAACATTTAAATATAAACATTTTAAATTATACATTATGTGAATCAATTGCAATATTAATATTACGATGTCGATGATGATCCTTCACCCCAGGTCTTTCATTGATTTATCCCAATATTGGATAGGTGGACAAGCACTTGTTAGATCCTTTGGCAGGTGCCAAGGCCAATGATCATCGTTCATAAAGGGGACCATATGATCAAGCGTAGAGGAGAAGGAAGAAGGAGATGATCTCTCCCCTCTCTGATCATTCTCTTTTCTCTCCTCTCACACTCACATGCCTAAGGTATTGGGCGTCCAAGACTTTTACAAAAAGCCTCTACACTCCGATAAAATAAGATCATATATAAGGAGGAATTAGGGTTTCAGGATTACATTCAGTATGGTGCTTCACCACCTTATGATTTTTTGTAAAATTACTGTGAAGGAAGTCCATTAATCTAGCTACGTCATACATACATGTACTCAAAATCTAATCCTTGCATTAACATGCCATCCACTAGATATCTATATCTTATGTTGATCAAATAAATGACCTTCAAATTTAGGCCATTAGATTATCACAAAATGCGATCAAAGAATTTTTAATGGTTAAAACAAAACTTCAATGATTGAAAACCTTTAAAAAGTTGATTAAAACATCTAGAGTGTTTGGTCTAGTGAAAAAATTCACTTGATAAGTCTTTGATCTAACTAGATATAATCCTTAGGTAAAACTCAATGGATCCTTTATTAGCCCGTGCGAGAATTAACAACTCTTAATAGAAGTACCCAACCATGTCGACTTTTAATGGCCATGTAGTAGCCTTGTATGAAGAGCCAAAGCAGATTAGTCATGATCACAGTCCTACAAATTCTCAAGTATAAGGATTAATCATTTTTCATGCACTACTAAGTTTTGATCACCAATTTGACCATAGTTTAGGCTAATGGCCCCCCCGGATGATTGACCTGATCCTGGTCCAACTAATGTAAGTAACCAAAGGTTCAAGCTTGGATCTTATATCTTGACTTAATTACACTCTTATGTGAGTTAATTAAGGGCAAAGGCACATTGACACCAAATCGACTCCTTGATAGTGGGGACTATTCATGTTAACCCACGTAAGCTCCTCGACACAAGATGATCATACATCTCATAAATGAATGTCCATAGGTGTGTACAATACACCTGTGAGTATCATGGTATAAAAAGGGTGAGATCCATGCATCACAACTCCCTTTAATCAATTACCATAATGTTCAATTTCAAGTTTCCAAGGACTACTAGAGAATTCACTTCTCAATTAACTTATATCCATGTAAATTCAAAGTGACATTACATATTGAAGTATATGAAGTTGTCCACGTAGGACCCATAGTCATTATGATCTATGGCCAAGATCAACCCTATCTGATGCACATGGTTAGTGGATTAGGGCTCATATTGGTTTTCCATGACACATGCCCTAACATGTTTCTTATTAGAAGAGCACACCTTTTTTGTCCCGTTGTACACTTCCTAGCCTAATACAATATCTATGAGCCAAACATCCAATTCATGATATGGATGCCCAGTGCCATCCATCTCCTATGAAGTGTTACGTTTACCTTCAAGGATACAACCTTAGCTCCCTGTCTTTTGAAGTTTGATGCACTAAACAAGAATTCTTGCCATGCCCCCATAGGTGCTCGTCTTGAGTTGATAATGTTATAGATGCTCTATACTGAAAAAGCCAGTATTAAAATAGTGTATTGTGTTGCCTACCATCCTATCACATGGGTGATGCGGTCAAGGTTAGCCGATCACGGTTTACCTCAACCATCCGTGCTCCAGACACCTTGGATCAAAGAACTATACTTGAGCAAACATGTATTTGACGCATCATCTGCATATGTCATCCCTGAAACTCTTTCGTCACACACACGAGATTGGCTTCTTCTCTTAAATATTTTCCTTTGGAATTAAGAGTTATTCTCATAAAATGTAATTAAGGGTCTGTGCTAGACCACAACCTGGAATTACAATCCCGAAATAATAATACAAGCCTTTTAATATAATGTGCTTTCTTTCATATATGTATCTTGGTAATGATTTGAGGAATGTTAATGGAAATGGATCTCAATCAAAGAACTTGTAAATAGTGGCACATGTGGGATGCTTTGCACATATAGATGCAAGAGAAGATGGATGGTTGACAAATGGCATAGTAGCACATGTGGGGCATAACTAAAGATAGATGATGACTCAAGTGGCACATATTAGGTGATCGAAGATGGACAGTGGCATATTTGGATTTAACTCTTGAAAATTCATTTTTCTTCCTGATGTGAGAAACTTTATTTCTTAAGATAGAGGCCGGAAAATAAATATGTTGATTTTCCAATAAAAAAGGAAGTGGAAAATAATGTTTCTCACAAATTCCAGAAAGAAAAAGCTTCACAAATAATAAAAAAATTACGTTCATGGAAAATGATTTTCCTTTCCATGAATCCAAGTAGGCTTTAAGAGTGATGGTCCTTCTTTTCTTTTCTTGAAAATTACAAAAAGTGTTCTCTCATTGTTCATTCTTTCTTTTCTTAAAAACTAGAATGAAGTCATCCGATGTCCATGCATGTGTACAATACATGCAACTAAGATTCAAGCCATTTAACATGTGGATCCCATTCTTCACATGCATTAGCCCAAAATTCAACTAATGTTGGGCATCAAGTGGGATTGATATAAAAAATGTATTTTGTTAATGTTTGTGCCCATAGTTAAAATATCATTCTTTGAGCAACACTATTAATGTGACTTGTGTAGTAAGGGATCGAGGCTTGCTAACTGCTATCATGGGTGTAACAAATTTATGTTCATGTGATCTACTCCGTCCATCACATGTGCCACCTTTGTTTGGCCTTGATCCTAAAATTCTTGTTGATCTAAACTTAGGAGGCCACACCATAGGAAACAATATAAAATCATGCCCAACAACTCTAAGGGGCTGTTTGACATCTTTATAACTAAGAGCTTATTTGCTTATTCTAAAAAAAATAAGTTCTTATTTTTGAAATAAACTGTTAGGTAAAGCTCTAATTTTAGAGTTTATTTTTTTAAAAACTAGCCAGAAAACTCTTAAAAAATAAGTGACGAGGAGATCACTTTCTCTTTTAGAGCTTATTTGGCTTAAGCGGACAGACATTTTTAGTTAGTTTTTGGACAAGTTTGTCCTTAAACTATATAAGTAATTCCCATCTTACTCTCCTCTCCTCTTTATAATCTATCCAAGGCAAACCCACATGATGAGCAACATATATTGAAGATGGGCTCTACATGATGAATGGTCTACATCAAGGTGGGCTCACGTAATGCATGGTCACATCAAAGGTGGGCCCCACATGATGGATGCCCTACATCAAAGTGTGGCCTCACATGATGGACAACCCAAATCAAAGGTGGGACCCAAATGATAGAGGGTGGACATTGAAGGTGGGACCACATGATAAAAGGTTGACATTAAAGGTGGGCCCACATGATGAACAACCTATGAAGGTTGAGCCCCACATGATGGATGATCCACAGCAAAGGTGGCACCCACATGATGGATGGTGAGCATAAAAGGTGAGTCCCAAATGATGGATGGCCCACATCAAAATGTGCCCCCGCATAATAGACTATCTACATCAAGTGGGCCCCACATGATGGATGTTCCATAGCAAAGGTGGGACCCACGTGATGGATGGTGGACATCAAAGGTGGGTTTGCATGATAAACAACCCATAATGAAGGTGCCCACATGATGAATAGTCCACATCAAAGGTGGGCCCACACAATGCATGGTTCACATCAAAGGTGGGCCCCACATGATGGATGGTCGACATCAAAGTGTGGCCCAACATGATGGACCATCCACATTAAGTGGGCCCTACTTGATGGATGGTCCACAACAAAGGTGGGACCTACATGATGGATGGTGAACATCAAAGGTGGGTCCCGAATGATGGATGGCCCCACACGATTGACTATCTACATCAAGTGGGCCCCACATGATGGATGATCCATAGCAAAGGTGGGACCCACATGATGAATGGTGGACATCAAAGGTGCCTGCATGATGAATGACTCATATTGAAGGTTCCCTTACATGATGAATGATCCACATCAAGGTGGGCCCACATAATGCATGGTTCACATCAAAGGTGGGCCCCACATGATGTACCATCCATGTTAATTAAGTGGGCCCTACTTGGTGAACGGTCCACATCAAAGGTGGGACCTACATAATGGATGGTGGACATTAAAATAATGGATGGAGTGGACCACACATGATGGATGGCCCACATTAAAGTGTGGGCCCTTGTGATGGACAATCCATGTTAATTGCGCCCCACCTAATGGACAATCCACATCCAAGGTCTTGCATGATGGATGACCCATATCTAAAGTGGTCCAACATTATGGATGTACCACATAAAAGGTGCACCCCACACAATGAATGATGGACATCAAAAGTGGGCCCCACATGATGGACAACCCACTTAAAAGGTGGGCCCCACACGATGGACACAATAGATCCCAAGTGGTGGGTAGTGGACATTAATGTAATGAAGTTGTTGTAATATTTAAAAATGACATCAATTACCTCTAAAAAAAACTCTTATTTGAATGTTTTACCAAACATACTTATTTCATATAAAAGCTTTTTTCTGTTTTGAAAACCTAATTTACCAAACAAGCTTATTTAAAACAAGAGCTAGAATAAAAAGAGCTTAATAGAATAGCTCTTATTTAAAAAGCTTTAATTAAATTAGAGTAGATATGCCAAACCAGCCATAAATTCATGTTTTGTGGCCTAGTTAAGTTTTTGAATAGCTTGATCTTCGGCAGTTCTTCATCGTAGTGAGATAAGATGAACGGGGCAACATAAACAAGTAATGGTGGACGTCCACATCAAAATTGTTTACTATGGTGGGGCCAACTTGAGATTATGATCGAACTACTTTTTTGGGTTTTAGGCAACGAACCTGAAAGATGGGATGGATTTTTGTGCGTTCCCTCCATGTAGGTGTGGAAATGGGTTGGGTTGTTCGGCCTTTTCCATTCGGTGATCCTCTCCATTAGGCTGTGCCCCAAAAATCTCCTGGATCTGAAAATTGGGACGATGCCTTTCTTAGTTGCATTTGGATTGTTCCTCCTGTTTGTGTCTATATGTACGTAAGCCTTGTACTTGCTGGCCATTGACCCAAAGGTTAGGATTGTTTCTTGGAAGAAATTTTCTGGGGCATTGTCCTTCCAATGTGGGGGCTATTATGCAATTCTTTGGACCATTTAACCATGGTTCACACTCTTGTAGACCTAATCCCTCCAATAACATAGGTACTACTCCAATATTTGCCGTTTTTTACGTTTCTTCCTCGTTTGTGTAGCATTCATATCCTAGTCGGAGCACAAAATCATATGATTGAGCCACCCTCTGCCGTACTCATGAAAGGGGAGATGGGTCACTAGCCTTCTCCCATAGACGGCCCATGGTTCAAAAATCACACTAGTGAGACAGACCTGCCCGCGTATGGGGTGAGGTAACTTTTGATCAACGTTGGGTAACCTGACAATTAAAAAAAAAAAGAAAAAAGAAAAAAAAAAAGCCCTGCCAATTGCCATAGGCTCCAATGTTGGTTTTCAAGTGGTGACTCTTCAACTGTACACTTTGCATATGGTTGCACAGGAGCCCAGGCCCTTTAAATTCTGATCCAACTATGAATGGAGCATGATCCAAAGATCGCACTAAGAAGATAACATTTACCATCTGTTATTTTTCCCTTTAAATTTGGACTATTCAATGTTTTACTTTTAACCATTCATTCAGTACTCATAAAAGGATGGTTAGGATGTACTGATCAAAATTATTTTAGATACATGCTACTGTAAATCTTATACATATTGCGGAATAATCGGATCGTCTATGCATCAATAATAGAGATTCCATACTGTAATCTTAAAGCCATACCTGATTGGGAAGACATTCCCGATGCCGCCTTGTTGCCGAGAAGAACTCTTGGTCTTCCGCACCTAACACCTTTAGGAGAATCACTCAATGGGACTAAGGTTTTCTCTTGTATGTTGGTGAGGGGACCAAAACGTATATTTATAGGAAAGAGGGCCAGAGAAGCTTACCCATCACGCTTCTCTCCTCTAGGGTCTCCACACCGTAGGTTTCCATATCAGGCTTAATAACCACGTATAGGGAACATGGTTCAAGCGTCCCGCCCCAAACCTATTTGCAATGATCACAACTGTAGTGGGGCCCACTGAATCGCTCAATCTGAATAATCCAACGGTCATGATCTAAACCGATGATCATGTGTAGCCCACCTAATGGAGTCTTACATTCTCCCACTTGGGCTACACTGATCTCTGAAGGAAAACAAAACATTTTATTTTATTTTGTAAAAAAATAATTTTATAAAATGCACTTGTTTCAAAAGTTCCTAATGGGCGCCCTACTGATTTCAAAACAATACCGTTGGATAATTATGAGCAACGCTTGTCAGATCCGGTCCATCAAGACCACTGATATTGAATTGTGGTAGTCAACACAACATTTAATATTTTCGAAGTGTGACGAATCACAATCACAGATACCAATAGCCTTAACGACATGGATCAATGATATGGGGTGTGGTATGAAGATTACACGTCTTATGTGATCATACGTGTTTATCTTCAAGTGGTCCTACTGAACGTGTCTCCAAGACACAAACCAAAGTCTTGCTTGCTCAAAACTGAATGTGCACACTGAAGGAGAAGCAAGATATAAACTGAATAACAGAATCGTCAAAATGAGATCTCCAATGTCTATACCTGAATTGGATCAAACTGAAGCTCCCACTAATCCAATATTTCTTTGGGTCACCAAATCCCATGAAAGACAAATGTCTCAAAAGTTATGTGACAAACTGATCTTTAAGGAGTAGATCCATCATCATCTGCTTTATGCAAATGAGTTCTATAGACATTAGACAATTCTGTACTGAATAAAACTTGCAGCCATATCGCCTCATGCGTAGGCTCAAGAGAAGCTACATATTCCACTTTCATCGTAGATGAAGCAGCAAAATCATGTCACGTTTTTCATAGTATAGTTTCATTATGAAAATGTAGCTCGCAATGGAACTCTCGCTGAAGGCAGCTAACAAAATCTGCATTTGTATATCTAACTAGCTCTAAATGGTCAGACCTTCTATATGTGAGTGCGAAGTCCTTTGTCCTTTACAGGTAGCGCAATGCTTTCTTAACTATCCAATGGTTCATACTTGGATTGTTAAGGTACCTGCTCAACATCCCAACTACAAAAGCAATATTTGGACGCGTACAGACTTGAGCATACATGATGCTCCCTACTGCCGACGCATATGGAATAGCTTTCATCTTGTCCTTCTTTAGGTCATTCTTAGGACACTGAAATTGACCAAATTTGTCACCTTTTACAACAGGTGTTTAGCCAGGAGCACAACCTTGCATGCCAAACCTTTCGAGAACCCTATCAATATAGGCCCTCTGCGACAAGCCAAGTAATCCACGTGATCTGTCCCGGCTAATCTGAATGCCGATGACAAAGGAAGCATCACCAAGATCTTTCATCTCAAAATTTTGAGATAGAAATTTCTTAGTCTCACACAATAATCCAATATCACTACTAGCCAATAAAATGTCGTCAACATACAAGACCAAAATGATAAACTTACTCCCACTGATTTTCACATATATGCACTCATCTGCAGTGTTTTCAATGAAACCATATGAGGAAACAACTTCATGAAACTTTAGGTACCACTGTCGTGATGCCTGTTTCAACCCATAAATGGACTTCTTAAGTTTGCAGACCAGATGTTCTGAGCCTTTGGCTTTAAAACCTTCTGGCTGCAACATATATACGTTCTCCACTAGATCTCCATTGAGAAACGCAGTTTTCACGTCCATTTGATGTAGCTCCAAATCCATATGAGCCACAAGAGCCATAATAATCCTAAAGGAGTCTTTCTTAGATACATGTGAGAAAGTCTCCTTAAAGTCAATGCCCTCACGCTGAGTGAAACCCTTTGCAACTAGCCTGGCTTTATACCTTTCGATATTGCCCTTAGAGTCCCGTTTGGTTTTAAATACCCATTTGCAACCAATTGGCCTAATCCCTTCGGGCAATTCAACAAGGTCCCAAACTTTGTTGTCCTTCATGGATTTCAATTCATCCTTCATGGCATCGAACTAATGAGAAGAATCCGCACTTTGTTCGACCTGTGAAAGGGATACAGGATCCTTTTCAACCCCAATGTCAAACTCATGCTCCTGCAAATAGACGACGTAATCGTCTGGTATTACAGATCTTCTCTCTCTATGTGATCGGCTTAATGGCTCATTATTCTGAATTGGGTTTTCAATTTCCTCATCAGTGGGTTGTATTTGAGGTTGTACATGGTCGTCCATAGGGATCTCAGGGTCCACTGCTGGACGGACAACCATGCTACTCTGAATGATTGTGGTAGGAATCACAATCAGCTCTTCCTCAAATACAATATCTCTTAAATTTGTGCTCCCACTATCTTCAGTGTTCTCAATAAACCTAGCATTCCCAGTCTCAATGACTCTCATGGAATATGATGGACAATAAAATCTGAATCCTTTTTATCTTTCTGGGTATCCAATAAAGAAGCAACTAACAGTTCTAGGGTCAAGTTTTCTTTCATGTGGGTTATATAGTTTGGCTTCTGCAGGACAACCCCATACACGAAAATATCATAGACTAAGCTTTCGCCCTGTCCACAATTCATATGGAGTTTTCATTACAGCCTTAGGCTGATTGCCCCCCGCAGGACCCGTAGAACTTTTTCCTGAAGTGTGCTTTCTTTTCTTATTCCCTTTTCGTCCTTGACCAGATGTCACTAGGTGAGCAGTTGTGTCTTGCCCGACCTTCTAAGTCTCTCTTCCTCCTGAACGCACTGAGATATCAGTTCGTTCAATGTCCACTTTTCCTTTTGAGTATTATAGCTGATTTGGAATTGACTGAATTGTGGAGGGAGGGAGTTCAGAACCAAGAAAATCAGGAGTACATCCTCAATCTTAAGGTCTAATGTGCGGATTTTAGCCATTACATCAGACAATCCACCAATGTACTCCCTGATATTTCCTTGACCGTTATAGGTGGCTTGAGTCAATTTATGTAGAAGTGAACTCAGCTCAGCTTTATCCAATTTCTGAAATCGTTTTCTTATTTCAGTCAAGAAATCTTTAACTTTCTCAGTGTCGGGCATGACACCCTGCATGGTCTCAGAAATCGAGCTCTATATGATCTTAAGACACATCTTAGTTGACTTGGTCCAGGCCTCGTAGTGAGCCTTTGCTGATTCCGTACTAGAGTCAGTTGGAATAGAAGG
The DNA here is from genome assembly GCA_003013855.2 of Liriodendron chinense. NCBI lineage: Eukaryota > Viridiplantae > Streptophyta > Magnoliopsida > Magnoliales > Magnoliaceae > Liriodendron > Liriodendron chinense. The sequence continues at coordinate 1,314,734 of PVNU02003576.1, read as the reverse complement.
CTCTACTTCCTCCAGGGCCAAGTCCAAGTCCATGCAACCTAGGACTATTTCAACGGACGACTTCCATTTGGAATAGTTGGACCCAGTAGGCAAAGGTATGGAATTGAATTGTGTTGGAATATTGGAAACAGTCATAGCTGGACATTCAAAGCATAAAACTCACATTAATAAACAAGTCCCATATAACAATGCATAAACATAAACCACAAGTATCATGCATGTATATTCATTCGATTGATTTGGGCCTTCAATCAAATGACCCAGAATAATGATGGGCCATAATCATCAAAATCTGGCAAGAGCCCAGCGTATCATCACAATTTCTCCTTTGGGAGAAATTATAACATACAGGAGGCTCTACTGAACATGAAGCTGATCTATGTTAGTGAAATAAATCTAAGACGTCCATCACCTTTGGGTGAAATGAATCTCTCATACCTATATCACCATCACCAATCACTTCATCCCGCTCACACCTAGCCAAACGATGATACTTCTTTGTTCTGACCATCGCTCGCTTGGGTATGAACGCAACTGAATGCAATCCTATAATGGAGGGTTACTGAATTCCAAGTACAGAAGTCTAGAAGTAGAAATCTTTGCCAATTGAGGTCACTTTGGTGGCTAACACAACAAGCTCCAATCCCCACTCCTAGACTCAAGGATTGCTTAATGGTCTTGCCCACAATAGACCATACTGCAAAAGTTCTGATTCGGCCCAAAAACACGGCTGATGTTGGTCGCCCATAGGCTTAAACAACTTTAACTGAATGATGGTTGGATTATATTTAATGGTCGACCCTGAATATCAACCATGAAAAATGGGTAATGGCTCTATTTTAGACCAAATTTGAACTTAAAAGTTATAACCAAGATGATTTGATTACCTAGGCCATCCACAAAGTAAAACCCACCAACCATAAACATATATTAGGTTTTATTTGAATCTAAAAAGACAGCCCAGGTATACCAACACAATGGTTTACTTCATCTTGAACAATGGGCCCAAGTACCTAAAGTGGGCCCCTCAAAGTCCAAAAGAAGTAATAAGACACCATGTCTCATGGGTTAGGCCTATAATGAAGGCCCAGACTAGGGCCCAAAAGTATGCCAACTCTGCTGGAAACAGACCCAAAACCTGTTGGAAACAGGATCAAAAGAGAGTCCATATGCTGGATCAAATATACAGGCCCAACGGCCCAATGAAAATCACTTAGAAATCCAACCCATTTCATCTGATTTACTTGGCCCATCCATTAAGTAAAACATACCAACCATCAATTATATATATGGCTTTTACTTGTACTGGAAGGATGACCCAAGTATACACAATTTAAATGGTTAAAATCAACAAGCCCAAGTTAACTAAAGCGGGCCGCACAATGTCCAAAGAGTGAATGGACAATATGCCCAAGAGTTGGACTCATAATAAGCATCCGATGGGCCCTAAACTGTCCTTGAAAATGGGCATAGATTAGGCTAATAACGGGCCTAACATATACTAAAAACAGACCCCAAAATCAGCCTATTTCCAGCCATTCAAGGAGCCTCATCCATAAGCCCAAAAGAAACTCAAACATATTCTGAATTCAAGTCTCAAAATGGGCCCAAGACATGGCCCATATATATACATGTAAGAAGACCCAACAACAGATCCAGTAGACAAGCCCATGAGCCCAACGTCATCTGCCAAGGTTGGGCCTAATACGGCCATCAAACAGGCCCACCATAGGTCATCTTTCAATGCAACACGTGGAGAAAACCCATGCCACCACACCAGATGTCTTGCATTTAATGCATATTAATGCTTTATGCATTTCATGCAACCCAAACTCACTACTAGTGATGAGTGTTGGATCTTCCTCAATATGACCCAGATAACCAGGCCTAACCGAAAGAGTAGGTGTTGGACCCGCGCTCGGAACCTAGGCCGCCTATCCATCAATTAAGACAGTTTTAATGGTTTAAAAAATAATCTTCTTGGATAATGAGCCCAAGTACCCGAAGTGGGCCCCCAAAAATTAATCAGATGTCAAGCCTCATGGGTTTGGCCAAGAATAAGCCCAAAAGTGGCTTACAAACAAGCCTTGTCAAAATTACCACCAAAGTGGGCCTTAAAACATGGTCCAGGGTCTACCTAAATGAGCACAAATCATGCCCATAGCCTGTTGGAAACAAGCCCTGAGCGCTGGACCTAATAGACAGCTCAATAGTCCATTAGGCAGGCCCAAAACGCAGGCCCTGATCCATCTGGAAACAGACCCAATGCAGGCCTATATTAAAAAAAATTAGCCAAACATATTTGTCCATGCCCACTCATAGCACCACAGGCCCTAAACTGTAGAGGCCCAGCATGTGGCCAAATCCAATATAGGCCCAAGGTTAAAACATTAAAGTGGCCACCTAAAATTTGGATTGGGCCAGTCTGATTTGGGCCTGTATGGCCTGGCCAAATGGACCGGGCTTGTCGGGCCTGTCCATTGAACTGGGCCTGTCTGCGACCCACTCATCATGAAAAACACAACTCGTGGCAACGCCCAAATCAGCAATACGCTGTACACACCCACTGTACACACCCAAAATAGCAGCACGCTGTATAGCCCACTGTACACGCCCAAAATAGCAGCATGCCTCATCTATCTTCTCTCCAAAAACCCACTGTAGAAAGAACCCTCCAAACCCTAGCCGCTAGCCGATCTGCCATCACCGGACGACATTCAAGCCGCTGGTGCAAGATCGAATTGATGGTGGCATAATCGGAGAAGAAGATCAACGCCATTAGCAGCATGACGAGGAGTAATCGCATGAAACCCCTCACGGCCATTCATGGCAGTTGATGAATGGATCCGGCCGAAATCAATGGCTGCTCCGCTGACAACCACGATCAGGCTACCGGCGTTCGTGGAGAGAATGTCTGCGGTTGACCATGGTTGAAATCGCAGCTGCAAGATATAGCTGCCGCGCAACAGAGGTTGACGAGAAGGGAAGATCGCCGGAATCAGGCTAGGATGATCGACGGTCGTCGATCACGAACAATGGCTGCCGCGACTAGAAATAGAGTAGCAGCCGTTCTTCATGAGGACGGACGGCAATGGCTGCCTCAACCCAAAAACAGGGCAGCGACCCTGAAGACCTGAATTTTTTTTTTTTTTTTTAATCTGAATGTTGCCGGGGATTAAGGGCAGAGATCCTTCAGGAATCTCCGATTTCATCGGTGGCTGCTCCCAGAATCCATGGTTGCTGACTCCCATTCGAGGGTCCTGCCGCTGTCGGCCCTCAATCACGGCAGCCGGAATCCATGCCTATCGCAATCTCTGTTGGGTATTAATGATGGCTGGAATCAATCGGTGGCTGCTCCCAGAATCCATGGTTGAATCTGGAATCAATGGTTGCGATAGCCATCGGTTTGGCAGCAACAGTCCAAAACGACAGTTTCAAGAATAGGTCATGGAGATGGCCCTCACGGCCAGAGACGGTGGTGGATTCCGACGGATCTGGAGTTTCATTATATCTATCATCTTGGAATCTCCAAGATCAATGCATAGGAAGCTCTGATACCAACTGTAAATCTTATACATATTGCAGAATAATCGGATCGTCTATGCATCAATAATAGAGATTCCATACTGTAATCTTAAAGCCATACCTGATTGGGAAGACATTCCCGATGCCGCCTTGTTGCCGAGAAGAACTCTTGGTCTTCCGCACCTAACACCTTTAGGAGAATCACTCAATGGGACTAAGGTTTTCTCTTGTATGTTGGTGAGGGGACCAAGACGTATATTTATAGGAAAGAGGGCCAGAGAAGCTTACCCATCACGCTTCTCTCCTCTAGGGTCTCCACACCGTAGGTTTCCATATCAGGCTTAATAACCACGTATAGGGAACATGGTTCAAGCGTCTCGCCCCAAACCTATTTGCAATGATCACAACTGTAGTGGGGCCCACTGAATCGCTCAATCTGAATAATCCAATGGTCATGATCTAAACCGATGATCATGTGTGGCCCACCTAATGGAGTCTTACAGCTACATCTGTAATGGGACTCACAATTTGAATGGTATAGATTCTGTACAGCAGTCATGCGGGAGGGTTTTATTTATTTTTATTTCTTAACACATGATGGGGCTCACATTAAGTCTAAGCTCAGGACACGTTGTCAGAAGAGACATGCCATGTCAGAAAGCCTGACACGTCTCCTCTCCCCCAATGCCCATATGCCACGTACGGGCCTGTTGAGACAGGCTCGGGTAAGGGCGTGGATTTCCTGCGAAAGCCTTGGGCAGGAAGTTTCTGCACTGGGAACCAAGGTAGGGTCTATAGTGATGTTTTTGATGAATCCACCCCGTCTATCCGTTTTGGGAGCTTACTTTAGGACATGAGAACAAAAATGAACCGGATCCAAGACTCAAGTGGGCCTAAAACGTGAGGATTAAACGTCCACAGTTGAAATATTTGTGGAGCCACAGGAGTTTCGAATCAGGATAATATTTGTGTTTCCAGTTCATCCCACAGTAGTAGTGACGTTATGAACGGTATGGAGGTCATATAAACATCACTGTGGACCCGAGGGAGGTTTCAACGGTAGTAATTTACCTACCCACCTTTTCCTTTAGTGAGGCCCACTTGAGTTTTGGATCTGGTTCATTTTCGTTCATTGTCCTAAAATGAGCTCCCAAAACGGATGGACGGGGTGGATTCATAAAAAAACATCAATGTGGGCCCCACAACTTCCTGCGCAATGCTTTCGACAGGAAATCCGCGCCCCTCCTGTAATACCTAATCGGCGCTCATTTATCCCAGTTACGGGGGTAAAGGATTCGGATTGCCTGTCTCCTAAGCTCGGAATCTAGGTGGGGCTCACCATGATGTTTGTGAGAAATCTATACCGTCCAACTGTTTTGTGAGATCATTTTAGGCGGTGCGACCAAAACTGAAAAGGATCCAAGACTCAAGTGGGTTGCACTCAAGTAAAATGTGGGTAGGGAAATTCCCACCGTTGAAACCTCTATGGGATCCACAGTGATGTTTATATGCCATCCATACCATTCATAATGTCATTCCTACTGAGATGAACTGAAAACACAAATATTATCCTGATTCAAAACTTCTGTGGCCCCATGAATATTTCAACTGTGGAAGTTAAATGGTCACGTTTAGGGCCCACTTGAGTCTTGGATCATGTTCATTTTTTGTCGCAATGCCTAAAATGATCTCACAAAACAGTTGGACAGCGTAGATTTCTCACAAACATCATGGTGGGCCCCACCTAGATTCTGATCGCAGGAGATGGTTGCGAAAGGCTTTCGCAGGCAATCCGCGTCCGTTTATAAACTATGATGATATGGATGGCCTGTGTTGGAAACCACACATACTTTCCACTTTCCAGCACTTAATGCTGGAGATTAACAATTTTTCCCATTTTGTATCTAAAAGGGTTGTATTTCAGGTGGCAAGGATTATTCAATTTATGCATATCTTGAACCATTTTACTTTCATACTAGGGCCCACCAGATGGATAGTCTCGATTGACTGATCTCAAGATGTTTCTACCGTATCATATCATCCTTTTCTTCTTCTTTAGAAGTTGTTGGTCCATCAATGTTCTGCAGGCGTGCCATAGTAGAAGAGTTGGCTGCATTTGGAGCATCTGTGCACACATGTGCCCGCAACAAATCAGAGCTCGAGCAGTGCTTGCATGAATGGAAAGAATCAGGATTCCATGTGACAGGTCTGTGCACACATGTGCCCGCAACAAATCAGAGCTCGAGCAGTGCTTGCATGAATGGAAAGAATCAGGATTCCATGTGACAGGTTCTGTTTGCGATGTGTCGGCACATGCGGCACGTCAAAATCTGATGGAGGAGGCCTCGTCGCTGTTCCAAGGGAAGCTCAACATATTCGTAAGCTTCTCTCATGCATCGGTTTTGTTAACTAAAAATGCTAATGTTAGGATGAGGAATGATATGGTAGGTCATGTTATACCATAATAGGGCAGAATACAAATCTGCTAGGCCAAGTGGCTTACAAAGTGACCTTTCTCAAGCACACGTGCGTGCACACACACACATGCATGTATATAGAGGAATGCTCACCTATGCACCACTTCTTGTGAGAAATTGTGAGCACTTTTTGAGAACTCATCACATGTGACGTGAGCCCAAAATCTTAACTGTCCATATGATGTGGCACCCCAAAAACCCCAAGGCCCAACTTTCGACTTGATCCAAAACTCTAGTGGGCTGAAGAGGAGAGAGAGAGAGTGAGAGAGAGTGTGTGTGTGTGTGAAATCAAGGGAGGAAACAATTTCCTTTTTCTATGGCCCACCAAAGTTCTGTATCAAGTTAAAAGTTGGACCCTTGAGTTTTTTGAGGTACTGCACCACATGGACTGTTCAGATTTTGGGCTCACATAATGTGTGATTAGTTCTCAAAAAGTGCTCTTGAGTTTGTGAGAACCGTGGGTAGTTGAGCATTCCTCCCTCTCTCTCCCTCTCTCTCTCTCTCAAAAGGTGCTCTTGAGAAATTGGTGAGCTCTTTTTCATAGCTCATTGCACATGATGTGACCCCAAAATCTGAGCTGTTCATGTGATGCAGCACCCCAAAAAACTCCTACGACCCATCTTTCAACCTGATCTAGAACTCTGGTGGGCCGCAGCAGAAAGCAAGAGGCAAATCAAGGGAGGAAACTGTTTCCTTCTTTCATGGCCCACCAAAGTTCTGAAACAAGTTGAAAGATGGGCCCTAGAAGTTTTTTGGAGTGCTACATTACGTGGATGGCTCAGATTTTAGGCTCACATCATGTGCGATGAGCCATGAAAGAGTGCTCACGAGTTTCTGTGAGAGAAGTGCGCAGGTGAGCATTCCTCTCTCTCTCTACACACACAACCCCTCGAATCAATGGAAGGGTCACGTACAAATATATTGAATTAGATGTATTTTTTCCTAACTGTTGTAAATTGTTTACTATGGTGTGGTCCACTTAATGATTGAATTCACCATATTTTCTATGCATATAATCATATTGAGGATGTAATTGTTGACCGCCTTGGTTGTCATATATATTTCATTTGGGCCCCACATTTCCCGATTTAAACACTTCCTAGAGAAAAATAAATAAACCAGAGATTTCGGTAATTTCACACCACCAAAAGCACCACTCTGTAATTTCCAACCGTGGAGGCATTATTTGGTAAATAGCAAGGAATGTTGCCCTAAAAAACCCCTTCTTTTTTTCTTAAAAGTGCTTACATGGCATTATTGCTATTGTATCCTATTGTGGTGCATCATCACTTATTATATCATTTCACTAATAATTTCGTAGCATTAAGAAATGCTGTTGAGTATTCTTCAAACGTACAATGTCATAAATGTATGGAAATCCAACCTTGTTGGCCAAGGAAATCAAGTTGGTCATTGCGTGGTCATCACCACCTAATTAAATTTATTAAACTGGCCATGAACCGCTATCATTGTCCTAGCCATTTTTATTACTAGGACAATTGTGGCCCACTTTTGGGGCATGCACACCATGTTATACTACAATAAATATGAGTTTTAATAGCATCATTTTAACTGCGTTCATTTAATGCACGCCATTAAAAGTACAATTTATATAATTCGCTTTAAAAATGCCATCATTTGAAAGCTGTAATTGAGTTATTTTTTGCGGCGATTGAAAAATGCTGTGGAAAAGAATTTAGAGTGGTCGAAAAACATTGTTAAAAGTAATTATATGTGATTCTCTTCTTTTGCATGTGGTTTCTCATCTCAGTTGTCTTTTCATATTGTTGGAATTATTATTGTCAGCGTATAAGGAGAGGGTACAATCGTTGGAATTCAATTAGCTTGCCGCCAAGTTCAACGGTCCCCTCTCCAAACAAGTGTAATATCATGAATAATGTGGGCCATGTCAGAAAATGACAAATATTCAATATAGTCTACCCATCGGAGGGTTATTTTACATATGCCGTTGAATGTGGATCATTAATGCAATTTTCTGAAACTGTCCCATCATTTTTGTTCATAGGGTGGTCTACCTGATGAATGGAATGACTTGATTTTCTCCTTGGTGATGGATTTGCGTTTGTTGATTGTAATCACTTATGTAATAGACTGTCAGATAGCACTACTTGATTTTAATCAACCTTTGTAATAGTTTATTATATTGTGCGTATGGCAATTTTGTGCTCTCATGGTGGTCCCATGCTGACCTAAAGAAGAATTGTGTCAGCTTGGCAGCAACCTCAAATTTGTGCAATAACTTGGATTGAATCCAAAATTATCTAACAATCTGCGGATTGCCATGACCTGACTCTTTGGGGCCCACCGTAATATATATGTTCGATCCACACTTTCCATCTGTTTTTCCAACTCATTTTAGGTCATGTACACAAAAGCATGTAGATCCAAAGCTCCAGTGGACAACACCATGAGAAACAGTGGGGATTCCATGCCTCTCATTGAAAACTTCCTGAGAAACACCATGTAGATCCAAAGCTCCAGTGGACAACACCATGAGAAACAGTGGGGATTCCATGCCTCTCATTGAAAACTTCCTGAGAGCCATAGAAGTTTTTGATCAAGCTGATATTTGTGTTTTTCCCATTATCAAGGTTTGTGTGACCTTATGAACAAGTTGATGGCGAGTAAATATCATGGTGGGCCCTAGGAAGTTTTCAACGGTGGCATCATTGCCCTGTTTCCCCTGGTGCGGTCGAGTTTAGCTTTGGATCTGCCCTCATTTTTTGTCTCATGACCTAAAACGAGCTGGCAAAATGGATGGACAGCATGGATAAAATACATACATCATGGTGGGCCCTAAAGAGTCAGGTCACCCTGCTGACCCGGTCTTCAAGTAATCTGCGTCCTTAGAAATGGACTGAAATACCAAATAAGCTGTGAATGCCTGTCCTTGTTTTGGGAACTTATACTAACAAATGCTAGTTTTGGTTACCTTGCTTAGATAAGCAATGCTGCGACGTACATCTTTAAACCAACGATAGAGATTACTGCTGAAGAATTCTCATTTGTAATGGCCACCAACTTGGAATCTGCATACCATTTAAGCCAACTTGCTCACCCACTCTTAAAGGCATCAGGACAGGGAAACATTGTATTCATATCCTCCGTTGCTGGTTTGGTAGGAATGACTGGTACAAATGTTTATGCAGCTACTAAAGGTAATTCATACGGAAAACATAACCTCTTGAGTACTTTCTTTTGAAGTTTTCCAATCTCTCACAACACATGCAAAGAATCTCCTCTCCACATACCATCTGACTACCGTGCATGTCCCAAGCCATCCATCAGGTGGGTCCGACCATGTAGCTTGACTATTCCAGAAACCGAGATGGTCCACATATGTGAGGTAGGCCATTATTTGCAAAACAAATGGGCTTGTAGAAAAAAGAAAAATTGTTCTCATTTTTCGATCGGACTACTTTGAAAATGTTTCAAGCAAGTATCAATTCATTGGTTTTCAGACATAATATATACACATAAAATTTCTCTCCCTCTATCCCTGTGTGTGTGTGTGTGTGTGTGTAGACAGACACACACACACACACACACACACACACACACACACTCTCTCTCTCTCTCTCTCTCTCTCTCTCTCTCTGATGGGCATAACTTTTCAAGAATCAATAGAGCTCAGAGGTAGGGATTCTGAAGAAGAGGCAAAAGAAAAGGAAAAGATAAAGAGGAGAAAAACAAAAAGCATGAGTAAATTGCAATAAAGAAACTCAAGATACTATCATATATGTTCAAGCAATAAAAGCTTCCATATTAGTAAACCATCCACTTGCTTTACAAAATGTGGCCCACATAATCAGCAGTACTGATGTGTATGGGCAAGTATACAGTGGAACCCAATTGATGGGCAGCTTGGATCTCTCACTCGAATGACATGTTAGCATGTGATGGTGTGAAGAGGAGCTTCCTTTAAACACGTACAAATATTTCTCAGGGTTCCTAAATACTATCATCAATTACCTATAATGCCCATAATTTTTTTTTTCTATGTTTATTTTTCTAGGAGCATTGAATCAGCTGACAAAGAATTTGGCATGTGAGTGGGCAAAAGACAATATACGGACTAATTGTGTTGCACCTTGGATAACAAAGACTCCTATGGAGGCGGATGTAAAACTCTCCTCTCTAATATTCTATCCAAGTATGAACAAGAGTCCATGTAAACATAGGGCTAAGACCCAAAGACACCACTATATATGGTCCCTAAGGTTGCGTTTGGAGAGGACACAATACTCACTGTGCAACGATAGCTTTTGAAAGGCACGCCATTTGAAGAAAGCTGAGAGTGCATTTTGTATTGGGTGCAAAGTATCTTTTGTCATCCTGCCCAAAAAGCAGAGAATAGTTATTATTATTATTATTATTTTTTTTTCGGGAACTGATGAGGTGTTACCCGGGTAACAGCTTAGTGGGTGGTACCCTCCCCGTGGGGCCCACATTGATGATGTGTTGTATATCCATGCCATTCATTCGTTTCTTCAGACCATTTTATGACTTGGTCCCAAAATATAAGCAGATCCAAATACAGGTGGACCACACTATAGGAAACAGCGGTGATTGAGTACCTCACCATTAAAAATTTCAAAATTCCAAAAGGCTCATCGTAGGTTTTCGTAATGTTTATTTGCCATCCAACCTCTTAATAATGTCAAGAAGATGTTGATGATGTCAAGAAGACCTAGATGAAGGGAAATACGAAGATCAGCTTGATCCAAAACTTTTGTGGCCCACAAAAAGGTTTTAGTGATCATTGTTTCTAGTGGTATGGTCCACCTTAGATTTGGATCTTCTTATGGTTTGGGATAATGTTCTAAAATGAGATGGAAAAACATATGGACTACGTGAATATATATATATATATATATATATATATATATATATATATATATATATATATATATATATAACATCAAAGATGGCCCCACGCGCAGTTAGTGGGTGTTACCGAGGTAACAGCTAATCCGCTCCCCTTGTTTTTCATCCAGCCTACAAGGCTGCCGTGCAGTCCACTGAGAATCAAATGGCTATAGCAGCCAATGGGAATTAAATAACTAAATGTTTGATGGGTGCATCTCACAGTAATCGTGACATATGTTCTTATTTTGTTCTTTTCCCCTTTGACAGATTCTTGCAAACAAGGAGTTGATGGAAGATGTCATCTCGCGAACACCCCTTCGACGTGTTGCGGAGCCAAAGGAGGTTTCATCTTTGGTGGCCTTTCTTTGCTTGCCCGTTGCATCCTACATTAATGGCCAAGTCATAGCCGTTGATGGAGGATTTACTGTTAATGGTTTCTACCCATCGAGTGACTAATACTCTGATCAGGTCCGATGCAGGCAAAATAGTAATAATAAATTTATGGGATTCTGTTTGGAATAATTACACCATTGATGTATAAAATGGATAAGTATTAGCCTGAATGTCCAACACTACATGGAAGACGTCTAGCCAAAAAAGAAGCTGCCTAGCTGATGGAAATCTATCACTGGTTGACAGGGAAAAAGGATTTCCCCTACTAGTAGTGTTGCCTACTATTCTTCGGCCACACATGTGAAATGTGCGCGTGCGTGCCAAAACCAATTGTGTGGCTCGATTCCAACTGAACAACGATGATCCCAAGTGTCAGAATAGGCAGATACGCTGTTATCAACTATATATAACTAGAATTTGTGTAGATCGGCCGCCTATTTAGCCACTCACCCAGTTGTTTAAAGAGAATCAGGTGATACTTGGAGGGTGGGATTTGTCTTCCAAAGATAGGTTACACTCTTGCCTTCCGTAAAAGGACTTTTCGATATAGAATAACGAAAATCAAATAGCAAAAAGGGAATACTTACAATTGATCGCTTGGAATAGACTGTAGTTCACCTTTCGGGATTAAATAGGTTGTTTAAGCTAAATCCAGCGTATGAGCATAGACTTTGTTTACTGAATTCTAACTATGGATTTTCTGCTATGGAATGTAATTACAAAATTCAAACTAGAGAGAGACTATTCTAAGGAAAACGAAGATAGATTACGCTAAGAAACGCAGATAACAGGATAATAGGAAAATTTGAGATATTTGATTTAATTTGGTTGGTGCTGGACCTCGACCTCGGCCTTCCTCCTTGCTATTTATAATTATCCATTACGTAACCGCTTAATTCCTTCGGTCGATTGGTCTTTTAGATTTTTCTTTCATTAAGACCTTCCGTAACTGACTTGCTAACTTGTCTACACATGTTCTTCTGCTATGGTGTCGTTCAATCATCGCATAATGCAAGTTGGATCACCACGAAATTGGCTATAACTTCGACTATGTTGGGGCTCAAAATTTCACCCACGATGAAATGATGAATAACGGTTCAATAGCAATGATTCAGATTAACTCAATACCTGAAAAACAGCCAGAAACGCAATAGAACACCAACGTGGCCCCGACCCTAAGTAGCTTGCACAATCGTGGCTAGAACAGATCTATCTACTATTTCGGAGCCGATCTGGACATGCACTTCACTGTCAAATGAGCCAGAAGGCCCAAAAACCCCTTACCCCCGAATTTGGACACTGTGTGGTGCATATTTCTACTTGCACACCCCGAAGAACATTCTTCCTCTATCAGGAGCCGACTGAAGGACCCAAATTAGGAAACAATTACCAAAATTTACAGCATTTAATCTTCCACCTTCTTTTCCGTTCATTCAATAGCATGATGAGAGGCTAAAAGTGCTCTAGCGTTAGTGACTTTGATCCCCGAAAAGGTACCCGTCCATTGGGGTGAACAGTCGGAGTTAGAATCCTTATTTTTTTCTAAGGTATTATCTGCTTGCCGGAAAGAGATTTCTTTGCTGGACGGCCATAATCCATCGACAGAATCCTCCACCAGAAAGGGATTTCTTTGCTAGACGGTCAGAATCCCTCATCGGAAAGGGATTTTTCCGCCGGAGTGAAAGTGTGGAGAGAGAGGGGGGAAAACTTGAGTTTTGAACAAGTGCTGGGGCATTCCCCCATTTTAAGAGGGACATGCGCCCGGGGGCATTTCTCCATGCGCCCAGCCCCCACATGCACCCACTGCTTCTCCCGTCACTCTGTATGAGCCGAAATAGCTAAAGTGTTGGGAAATTCCCCTTCATTGAGAGTGGCATGCGCCCACCCTCTTGGGGGTGGATGAATTTCTCTAAGTCCCAAGGAGACACGCGCCCAAGACCCCTCTCACCCATCTCACATGCGCTTGCCCAAGTGGCATGCTGTTTTTCTAAGTAAGGAGGTTTCACCTCTCTCTCGCTCTCTCATCCTCCTCTCTCACATGCGCCCAGGGGGAAGGCACATGCACCTACCACCCCCCTGACATGCGCCTAGACATCCCCAGCTGGCCAAGGAATATGTGGTGTGGTCTGCCATCAATGGGTCCCGTCTCTCCAGCGCTAGGTGTCTTCTAGACACACGTCGACGTGTTCTATCAATCCCCCGGACCTGATCATCCAATGGGTGAGATTAAATGCATCAAATCATTGGCTTTCTCCAAAATGACCAGTACTTAGACATTTTTACAACCTTGAAAACCGCTCCGTAAGCATGTAAATCAACTGACGCCAGATGGCATTAAGCGTAATCCGACTGATGCCAAGTGAGATTTAACGTCTCTATGGTCCAAAACAACATAATCATACATTCAATTGATATTAATCATCATTTTAATCATAAAATGCCATGATTAAGAGATAAATAGGCATAGTACTTAGTCATTTCCAACCCTGGGAAGTGCCCTGATGGCCTGAAGATCGACTGGCGCTAGATAGAATTAAGCGTGATCTCACTGATGCCAGAACGGATTTAGCATGTCCATAACCCTAATAAACATAATCTAACATCTTTCAAGGATAATCATCACCATTGATTGCTCGACAGTGCGATTAAGCGCTCAACAACTCCATTACTTAGTCACTTTTAGCCCTGGAAAGTACCTTGACGGCCTGAAGATTGACTGACACTAGATAGAATTAAGCGCAATCTCACTGACGCCAGAGCGGATCTAGCATCTCCATGACTCAAAGCATCATAATCGCACATTAGATCGATATTAATCACCCTCTGTAATCATAAAATGCTGTAATTAAGTGATAGCTAAGCCCAGTACTTAGTCATTTTCAGCCCTCGAAAGTGCCCTGATGGCTTGAGGATTAACTGACGCTAGATGAAATTATGTGTCATCTCATTGACACCAGAACAAATTTAGAATCTCAACAACCCTAATAAACATAATCCAGCATCCTTCAAGGGTAATCAACAATATTAATCGTTCATTAGCATGATTAAGCACTAAACAGGCCCAGTACTTAGTCAATTTTCAGCCCTGGGAAGTGCCCTAATGGCATGAAAATTGAATGACGCCAGATAGAATTAGGTGCAATCTCACTGACACCAGAGCGGATTTAGCATCCTCTCCTACCCAAAAGCAACTAAATCAAGCGTTTGTGAGACGTTAATCCTTACCATTTATGATTTATTAGCATAATCGGGCGTAGATAAGCTTGGTACTTAGCCATTTTCAAGTCCCAAAATGCATAGCACAGATCATCATACTTGAGCCCCAAATAAGCATAGTTTAATCATTATGCATGCATAAGCAGATCTTCGATATTGCCTTGATTGGGCATCGACTATAACTAATTACACAAGGACAAGAATGCTTCCAAAGATGAGTCGCCAGACTCCAGCATTATGTAATATTCATATTGTATCTCTTAAATTCATTGTACCAGCTCTTCTCAGCCCAGATTGAGACTTGAGACTAAGCAGAAGGGACTATGGTTATCATGAGAAACTATGATCAAAGAGTTTCAATGACACGCACAACATTTGCTATGAGCTGCTATCTCAAAGCTAGTTGATGAATTACCCATCCACAAGGGGATCTGCTGGTTGAGCTGCTCAGGTAACAACAGTTGAATTGCGTGTCTTTCAGTGGTCACCTGTTCACATAACAGGCGCGGGCTCAGATATGCACGACTCGACTAAAAACCTTGACTGTCTCTCAACTTGGGACACTCGAAAGAATATGGGACATAGGCATCCGACTTGCACAAAATGTTGGCTTAGTCCATTGCAAAACTACAATCCGGTCTCTATGACAGAGAACTCCAAGACCATAGCCCCTGAAGGCTTAGTCTTTTACCTTTTAATCAAGGGTGATAAACCATTAATGTAATTAAGGGCTCGTGCCAGCTCACGGCCTGGAATGTACAAGATCGATAATTGGAATAAAATTCGCCTTGCGATATCTCCCTTGTGTATGTTTCTGTGATTGATTGTGATTGTCTATGAATGTCTCTATTACTTAGAACCCCCAAAGCAACAATACATAGGGAAAATGCTGCCCTCAACCGGGTGTGTCGCATTTTCTAGTTTTAACAGACTACTTCCTTTACTTTTCCATTTCGTAGGGTTGTGCAACCATACATGTACTCATGTGATTGGTCTCCTCAGACCTGCTAAAAATAGGGTACAACATTGCCCCCCACGTCACATTGCCTTTGGAAAAAGCTGATAGCGACGCTTGAAGTAATATTAAATACCTCCATCTTTTCATTTACGTGTCGCAACCATATTTCTTATGCATGGTCGAAGAAACATTCGACGACGATAATTCTTATCGCATAATAAAAAAACATGTTGACGTGTGTTTCCTTTCTTTATTGGATGAGACATAATGATGATACCCTCGTTAATGCTTATTCTTGAGCATGCTGTCCGGTTTTTTTACCGTTGGAGAAATTTCTATAAAAGCAGGGGTATTCGTTTTTGGGCTAAGAGAGGGGATTTTGAGGATTTAGAAGCCACCACCATTGCATACCATTGGGAGCTTTAATCTTAACCCATTCAAGGCATTCTCCTCGTGATTCATCACAAGCTTAAGGCATTCAATGCTCAAATGAGAATGAACTTGTTCCCTCTTGATTCCTAGGAGTTTAGACACCTTGATCATTGGTAAATCCATTGTCTAAACACCACCTTGGAATCCAAGTAGGTATATCCCTTTAGGTAACCCATTTCCTACCATTTCTAGAGGATTCACCACCTTCTAGCACCTTAGGCATCTTCGTTGGAGCATCATATGCAAGGTGGCTGATCGTGGAGCTGGAGCAATGACGACGAAACCACATCAGCAATCGGGGGAGCACAATGGGAGTTGATTGAAGCACGGGGGAGCGGAGATCAAGCAACCCGAAGCGGCGCAACAACGGGACTTAAATTCGACAAGTAAGGTTGTTAATTTGTATTGAGTCCAACCACTTATTTTTCAGTGGGAATTGAGTGTAGAATTTGTTTATCAAACTCGATCTAGGTTCGTTTGGCGATCCTTAGCTTGTTAGTTGAGCTTAAAAGTCTAGGGATGTTTGTCATTCCTTGACATGTTTGTCGGGCCTAAAGTCTAGGAGTGTTTGTCAGGCCTTGGCACGTTTGTTGGGCCTAAACAATTCTTCAAGGGGAGCTACCAACACAGGTGTGAAGATGTAGGTTGGGAGGAACCTGTAAACTCTCCGGTTGAGTGGATCCGAGTCAAAACACGTAGATTGGGAGGAACCTTATTTAAACTCCTTAATGAATGCCGATGTGCTCAAAGGGGTTGATTACTTGAATCGGGAGTGGAGTAGAATCAAAGTCGAACCACTATACATCATTATATTTGTGATTGTATTTGAGTACATTTCTTATTATGCATTGTGTTTAATTATTTAATTATAAATGCTCAATCTGAATGCATGCTAGAAACTAGATAGGCACATCCACACACATGATGTACTTTCACTTCTTGAGTAGACTTGAACTTATATGATTCATTCCCATATAGGTTACTTTAGATGCATATATTTGGTGATTGATTAGTTTAATCATATGTTAATCTATGCATGCTTAGACTAGACAGCTGTGGACCCTCGCCGATTTTCCGCGCTCCCACACGACGTTCTTCTCCCTTCCCCTTTCCTTTCGGAACAGAAGGAGATGAGGATGCGTGAATGCGAAATCGCCGTTTGTGCCACTGGCTTGCCTCGTTCTCGAGGGCTTCGTTTGGTTGTCGTATTAAGCTGGATATGTTTAAGTGAGTTTATATAAGACCAGAGTCGCCACTAGCCAGTTACTTCGAATCTACAGTCGGCTAGACCCCGTAGAAACGTTAGAGGAGGGGATCCGAAGATTCCTTCCTCTAAAATGACTCCTATTGATCTGCGGTCAGAGATTCAAGGTAAGGGATCACGGTTACAGGGTGGGAAGAGGTTAAGCACCCCACACACTGCCCGTACCGAAGTACGGTCTCTACTTCACGGAATCGAACTAATACTTGAAAGTCTATTTTAATCCTCATACATTCTCATGGATGACATGATGCATGAATGCGGGTCTGAACAGTAAGAGTTTCTGATGGGCAGGTTCCAACAACGGGCAAGCCCAAAGCATACGCTCGAACTGACAGGTGCTTAATGTAAGACGTATGCAGTGTGCTTGAATAATCAATGTGCTTTTTGTGAAGCATGAATGCAGGTCTGAACAGTAAGAGTTTCTGATGGGCAGGTTCCAACAACGGGCAAGCCCAGAGCATACGCTCGAACTGACAGGTGCTTTATGCGAGATGCATGCGGTGTGTTTGAATAATCAAAGTGTTTGCAGTGAAGCAGGGGGGTTGGAAGAAAAGTAAATGTTGCACTTATGCTAGATGCAAATGAGATGATGCTGGAAAAGAGTAGCTGAGTGGACGGAGGTGTCGCAAGGGGTTGGCTTCGAGTGGCTGGATCAAGACTTGGATGGCTTGGGAGGCTTGGACCAGTGGTCAGGCTGGGCTGGACCAGGGCTAGGCTCTCCTCACTCAGGCTCTCCTTGGTGAAGGAATGGGCTAAAGGATGAAGGAGGGTGACTCAGACGGACGGGCTCTCTCTGGCTGAGTGGTCTGTTGAAATGAGAAGGGGAGGGGGGTATTTATAGCAGCGGGCAGCGGCAGAGCTCGTAATTTATTTTGGGCGGCCTGCTATGGGCCGCCCATACGGCCGTTTCTTGGGATTCAGCGGCGGTTTGGGCGGCCTGCTATGGGCCGCTGTTTGGCTCGGTGGGTCGACTCGGTGATTTGACTCAGTGGGTCGACTCGGTGATTTGACTCAACGGGTTGACTCGACGGGTTGACTCGGTGTTTTGACTCGATGAGTTGACTCAGCGGGTTGACTCAGCGGGTTGACTCAGCGAGTTTGACTTTTTTGGGATTTTTTGACTGGCTTTTCTTATGGGGGGTTTTTCAGGGTGATGTTTGGGACTGGGTTAACTGGGTTCAGGCTTGAACTGAGCTATGGCATGGGGGTACGGTCCTCCATTCAACCAGCTATCTCTACCAACAGTGTAGCCAAAGGTGGGGTGTCTACAGATGCCCCTCTTTGGCAGAGGTTGCGTGCAACCGAATGCCAAAGCGAGTGGACACCCCACTTCTGACCCGGTCATTCATAGATCATGTTCTGAAATCTTTGCTTGCCTTCGCATCTGTGCCAGTTGATCGTTTGGAGATCGATCACTCGCACATACCGCGGGAGTTTGGAGAAAACGTTGCGATTGTCCCTGCATGCACTGCAACCTGGGTACCCAATCGCAACCCTTCCATTCCTGATCGGTACTAACATCGAAAAGGTACAGCAGAGCCTCTACGTCGACAGTCTTACGAGGATGCTGACCCTGAGACTGATTGTGTGATGTTTGATGTTTTCCCAGATCACTCCAGGAGTACTTGTTTCACTTGACTGTCAAAGTGGTTAGACGCCCTGCGTCAGATAGTCTTACGGGATTCTACTACGCCGACTTGGACTCAGTCAAGGTACTTCAGGCATCCACGCCTAGGTATGTGCGGGTGGGCTTTTTCCACCCGATCTGCTGGTTTCGATGCTTGGTTTGCAATTCATTCTTTCCTTAATTGTGGTCTGGAGTCTTTGTTGTCCTTTGTATCTGAGTCAGTTGATTGTCTGGAAATTGATAACTCGCACATACCGCGAGAGTTTGGAGAAAACGTTGCGATTGTCCCTGCAGTTTGCTGCAACCTGGGTACCCAATCGCAACCCTTCCATTCTCTATCGGTACTAACATCGGAAAGGTACAGCATAGCCTCTGCGTCGACATTCTTACGAGGATGCTGACCCTGAGACTGATTGTGTGATGTTTGATGTTTTCCCAGATCACTCCAGGAGTACTTGTTTCGCTTAACTGTCAAAGTGGTTAGACGCCCTGCGTCAGATAGTCTTACGGGATTCTACTACGCCGACTTGGACTCAGTCAAGGTACTTCAGGCATCCACGCCTAGGTATGTGCGGGTGAACTCTTTCCACCCAATCTGCTGATTTTGATACTTGGGTTACAATTCATCGTTTCCACCTGTTCAAATGGTTTCTGTGACCGAGCCTTTTGGCTTTCATCTTTTTGTATCTTGGCATGTGGTACGACCGTACTGACACTGGAGTTCAGTTCGACCGTACTTTGAGTGCATTGGATCCGATGGTCTCCGGGGAAACCGCGAGACATCGGATCTTATTTGATTTTTGCGTCGGCTCCTACCCAGAGATATGGAAGATCTCCTGGTGTTTTGGAGGCAGAACGCTCTACTGGAAAATATTTTTGGATTTTTGAAAAGGCACCCACTCTGGGGAGTGATACTCCGTGGGGTTTTTATTTGCAAATAGAAATATTTTTTGTCTTTTTGAAATGAAAATCTGGTTTGCACGTGCCTCCACTAGGGATGCCTGTGGGGCTTTTGGCTAACCGACTTTTATTTTGAAAGTAGGTAAACATGATGATTGATGCGATGGATGCTGATGCTGGGAGATGCATGATGAATGCATGATTTGGCTCATTCTCTTCTCGTTTGATGATTTTGCTTTTGCTGTGGGTGCAGAGAACTTTGAGCTTATTGCTTGCAGGGTTGTGCCTCTGGGGATTTTCTTTTTGATACGGAGGTTTGGACAGCGGGTTGGTCAAGATCCCGACCCGTGGTCGATCAGGTCCATCGTCCCAAGATGCTGTTTCTTTGCTAATGAGAATGTACGAGGATGCTATCCGACTTCAAGATGTTCTTCTGGGCATACGTGTGATTGAGATGGTGTTTGGTTGCCCGTTTTGGTCAAGATTCCAATTTGCGGGCGATTGGATCCGTCATCCCATACTGTGAAGAGAGTGGAGTTCAAGACTCCTGAATTGTAGTGCTGGGGATACTGACAATTTTTGTGATTTTTGCAGACATTTGGGTCTGAATGTTTACCTGAGAGGTCATGATAGAGATCGGTTATTGAAAACAAAGGAAATATTTTTGTGATTTTGAAAATTTTTGGCTGAAAGCAAAGGAAATATTTTTGTGATTTTTGACAATATTTTGACTTGAAAGCAAGGGAAATATTTTTGTGATTTTTGACAATATTTTGTAATGTTTTGGTCTTTTGTGATTTTTCTGAAATGCAGGGAAAAGTATGGAATTTTCATCCACTTCCAGCTTCTACTGCTGGTAAGGCACCCGATCCATTTTACGTCAGCGAGCAAGACGAGTCTCACACAGTTAAGTGCCGTAGTTTTACATCTTCGGATGAGGAGATTTTGAGGGTTTTCAGTCAACACACCCACAAAGTTGCCTGTTCCTCATGTGCAATGCACATAGACCACGTATCGTCCGACGGACTCCTTCGGCCACAAGATGAGCCACATCCTCACATTTCCCTTAGTCAATCCAGTTTGGGGTCTTACGTTGCTCACAATTCCGTGAGGGTGAGCTTCACCTCCCAACAGCCTTAATCCCCTTCATGAGTTCTAG
The DNA here is from genome assembly GCA_003013855.2 of Liriodendron chinense. Classification (NCBI taxonomy): domain Eukaryota; kingdom Viridiplantae; phylum Streptophyta; class Magnoliopsida; order Magnoliales; family Magnoliaceae; genus Liriodendron; species Liriodendron chinense. The sequence goes on along the minus strand of PVNU02003576.1, from coordinate 1,293,893 downwards.
GAACAGGGAACATCTGTCAGCTTCAACAGCGACTTCCAAATCAAGGTTGTCTATCACGGTGCGTTCAACACGAACAGGATTGCGGAGTTCTGCCCGCCTCAACCCTTACCTGTTTAGAAGATTCCAGACACCCGTACGATCAAGTGTCAGCCATGTCTGGAACAGGTTAGGAAAGAAAGCCCCCGAGAAGTTAATCCCAGTGTAGTTTTAGGTCTTCGGACCACTGGGGATGAATTTGTGCAGTTGAAATTTTTGGTGAATCATTTTTTTTTGTGGTTTTTGGAAAAAGTTTCAGATTTTAACTCGGGTAACCGAGGTTGATGCTGGTTTTTATGGAAAACTTGAAATCTTTTTAGTATTTTTGGAAATGTTCCGGGTTATCAGATCCTGGCTCGAATGGCTGGGATCGATGCCGGTTTTTGTTAAAAGCGAGAAAGGTCCCCCGAGAAACTAATCCCAGTGTAGTTTAAGGTCTTCGGACCGTAAATATGTACATGCTGAAAATACATTCTTTTTTATGATTTTTCGAAAACTGTTCCAGGTCATAAAATCTCTATTTTGAACGGTCAGGATTGACACTGGTTTTTATTGGAAATCTCTCGGGATTTTGTTCCCGACGTAGTTTAAGGTCTTCGGACCAAAAACTGTACAAAAGGGGGCAAACACATTTTTTTTGTTTTTGAAAAATGTCCGGTGTCAGCGGATCTTGATCAAGACCGATACTGGCTTTTATTGAAAATCCCTCGGGATATTGATCCCGACGTAGTTTAAGGTCTTCGGACCCAAAAACTTTAAAAGAGGGGCTGGTGATATATTTTTTTTGTTTTTCGAAATGATCCAGATCATCCGATCTTGGTCTTAAAGACTGGGATCGATGCTGGTTTTTATTAAAATCCCTCGGGATGTTGATCCCGACGTAGTTTAAGGTCTTCGGACCCAAAACTGTATAAGAGAGTGCTGGTAATGCATATATATATTTTTGTGATTTTTTGAAAAATGTCCGGTGTTATCGGATCTTGACTTGAGCAATCAAGACCGATGCCGGTTTTTATTGAAAGTCCCTCGGGATCTTGATCCCGACGTAGTTTAATGTCTTCGGACCAGTTTTTGGGGTTGGGCATACTTACCTTGCTTTTTTTGGCTTCTGACGGGGCTGACTGTGATTTGAGTGGTCCGAATTGCTTGATTTGGCCCTGCGGGCCATTTGATGATCGGATCTTGGATTCCGGCCTTCTCTCTTGATGATCATGCCTTTGATCTTGCTGCTTTCTGACTTGTGTAAGCCTTCCAATGGTTTGGATCCTGATGATTTAGCCCTTGAATGGTTCAGATTGATAGATTCGGCCCTATGGGCCCACTTGCGATCTTGGCTTTACTTTGGGGCACCTTTTTTGATGATTTGTGAGGCTAAGAAGGCTTCTCATGGTGTGGATGATGGCTTGAATGTCTCAGATCACTTGACTTGGCTTTGTGGGCCCACTTGATGATTAGATCTTGGATTCTGGCCCTTCTTTTGATGATCGAACCTTTGATCTTGTTGTTTGATGGCTCATGTAGGTCCTTCAATGGTTTAGATCATGATGATCCGGTCTTTGAATGACTTGGATTGCTTATGGCCCCCACTTGATCACCTTTCCTTCTCTTTGACTTGATCAGCCATGTTCTGGCCGCATTGCTTCGTGATTGGACCGGTGGGGTACCTTTTATATGATCTTGATCAGCCTCAATCGAAATCTGGAGTGGACCGGAGCCTTGGGCGGCCCACGGGGTGCCATCTGCTGATGTGGACTGTCAGCCTCACCTACCAAGAACCGTGGAGCCAATCCCGCGGAGAGAGAGGAACCGCGTCCGTACGGGCGGCCCAGAGCAGGCCGCCCAGGGCTCGTCTCTTGAGCGGCCTGGGTTGGCTCGTGCTCGGACATTCTCTGGTCTCTGTTGCTGCTGTCCCCACCTGCTCTGTACGTTCAGGTTCGATTCCAACAATGAATCTTCTCTTTGTCTCCTCCTTCCTCCTCTTTTTGTCTTTTTCTTGATTTGTCCTTTCTCAAGCAATGGATGGTGGAGATTTGGGGGCTGTGGGGGCTGTCCATGGTGGGTCCACACTTCAGAAAGGGTTAAAGGCTTTAATGATGGTGGAATCTCTTTAATGGATGTTAGAGATGGAACATTGAATGGGAGTATTGATGATGGATTATGGGTGGTTAGTGGAGCTTTGAATGGCCCCATTAATGGCAGCCATGCTGAAAATTCAGGTTTGAATGGGGCATTGATTATGGGAGAAATGGATGGTATGGATGGGATGGGGAGATGGGACATAGGTGAGGCTATGCATCATTTGAGTGTGGACCACATGGATGATGTGATCGATGGTGATGATGGGGTCGCGATGGACATAGATGGGCTGATCCTGGACTTCCTTCTGGTACCTGTGAGGAGAGAAAGCCCTTTATCAAAATGTTGAAGCATCAAAGTAGGAAGAGAGATACTTACCTTCTGGGAGGAATGATCGGGAGACGTTTGTACGAGGCACTCCGTGAACTGGCTGGGGGATGTTTATTTTGAAAGCCCTGTGAGATTTTTTTTTTTTTTTGCATATATACAAATAAGGAAAAAATGATTTTTTTTTTTTGAAAAATATATGCAAATCATGAAGTAAAAATTTGTGTCAAGTGCTTATCTGTCTATGCGTGATTCAGATTTGTGCCTTTAGATGTAGGAATCAGAATATTTGACTCAGCCTGATGTCATACTTGATTTTCTTAATTATTCACCAAGGGTCCTGGTCCCCTTAAGATAGTGCGCAATGGTATCCTGCCCCTAGAATTTGGGCAGATCTTGAAAGAATTCTCGACTCATAGCCGCGATCCCTGCTTCCATTGAATCTTCATGTCGCTTGGATCTCTCATGTACCTGCTTTTTTTTTCTTTTTTTTCTTAGCCATTATTACCCGCAACGCCCTTTCGGGTTTTCGTTGCGTCCGGCTTGCCCGTCATTGTTGCCCGTGGCGCCCTTTCGGGTTTTCACCACGTCCCGGGTATTTGATCTTGCCTGCCCCTTGGCAGCTATGCTGTTTTTACCCTCAGCACCCTTTCGGGTTTTCACTGAGTCCGCTGTGTGCCCACTGTTTTTACTCAGAGCGCCCTTCTGGGTTTTCACTCCGCCCTCTTTGTTTAGGCACACATCTCTTTTTTTTTTCTTTTTTTTTTTGGATAACTGCGGCGCCCAGAGGTCAGGAATCCGTCGTTGCCGGCCGATGGTAACCTTTCGGCCCTTATCTTAAGTTACAATGTCAGAGCTGTCGGTCTTAGCTACAGACCTTCTGAGGTGGATGGATGGATAGATGTGTTTCTTTTTGGTCGATTTTTTTTTCTTTCTTTCTTTCTTTCTTTCTTCTTCTTCTTCTTCTTCTTCTTTTTTTTTTTTTTTTTTTTTTTTGGTTGTGTGCCCCCCTTTTTTTTGCTCTATTCTTTTTTTTTTCTCTTCTTTTTTTTTGACTTTTGAACCCTTTATTTGGAACACTTATTGGTGAACGGGAAGGGATTCTCAGAGGTCTAAGCCTTGACCTCTTGACTTCAGCTCTACTAATGTAACTCTTGATAAGGTTGGTATGGCTTACCTGTGGGAGATTTTCACGTTGTCGGCGTTGATTGGCTCTGGAAGATCCTTACCCCTCAGGTTGGTGAGTCGAACGGTGCCTCCCAGAAGAACTTCTTTGATTCTCGGGGCTTGCCCCTTGAGTCTGATAGATGCAGCAGTGCTTGTTGTAAACCCGATATGACTTGTCTTTCTTCGGCTTCATTCTTCATCAGCACTCACGTTGACGGGATTTTGAGTTGAACTCGTAGGTCTGTCTTCTGATTTTAAGCTTCTTGAACTCCTTCATCCTTAGATTTCGAAGGACATCCCATTGCCAATGTTGATAGCATGTGGGAACCCTTAACAATTGATGATGTCATTCTTCATGAGAATTATCGTGCGAGATCAGAATGTTACCTCCATCCACTTTGTGCTGTAATCGACTGCCACGAGTATATGCGTATGACCGCTGGATGATGTCGAGTCGATCTTTCTTCTGATGTAGATACCTCATACAGGGAATAGCTGGAGCATCGTCAGGTTGAAGAATTTCGAAGCACACACATGGATCCGATGTGCATGTTGCTGACACTTGAAGTGCTTTCTGACATGTTGGCAACAATCTGTCTTCATCGAGCCGTGAGGTTTCTTCGATCATTCGTCAAGTCGCACACTCCAGCATGGAATGCAAGCATAGTCTTCGCAGCATCTTCTTGATAGGCTTGATGAGTTTTTGATCGATAAGTCTTCATAGGACGCAAAGATTGGGAAGTCATGACTTCAAAAATTCGATCATTCTCTGCTTATTTTTCAGGGAAAAGGATTCTTAATGGACAATTCCTTATGGGTCTCAGGAGATCCTAAGTTTATAACTTTGAAACTTTTTGAGATGCCATCGGCTTTTGGTTCGAACTTTCGAGGAGACCCTCTAAGTTTGGGAGTCAGCTCATCATTTTCCTCATCATTTGGCTTTGTCCAGACCCTTGAGTTTGAAGTCCAACTCTAGATCGAAATCTTATGAGTCAACTTCATACTCAAGTGCTTTGACAGACAGACTTGACACTTTATTGAAAAAGATTTTTTTTTTCAAAGATTTTCTGGTTTTTTGGAATTTTGTGAATATCTAGATTTTTTTGAACTTTTGGACTTTGTGAAAATTTGATTTTTTTTTTTGAAATATTTGGTGTTTTGGGTTTTTGAATCTTCTGATATATTTTTTTTTTTTGAAATTTTTTTGTAAAAGACCCGAGCAAGATGGCGATATGAACCAGGTGTTGCCTGATTTGGCTCAGGGAGCCGAGCACTGTCGACTTTTATTGTGCCGTCATGGGGACTACAAACCTGTTACTGCCCTGCACTCCTTCCCCTCAGGAGGCAGGGCCAGAGGGATCAGTAGGCCAACCCTCTGTGTTGTGCCCAAACGTCATGGTAGATCTGAAATTGGGCTCCGAGTCGGTGTCGGATGTGATTTCTCCTGGTTCGTCCCCGATGAATTGCAGCTCTTCAGGTTCATCCGGCTGAGGTGGGACCAGGACGGTAGTCCAGTCGATCGGGGGAAATTTCTGCCCCTTGCTTGAGTCTTCTTTGGGCAACTCTATCAGACTCAATCTGTTCGCTTGATCATCGAAGGTGGAATTTAGCCCATCATCAGGGTAGATGATCCCTGCATTGATGAACTGGATTGGTGTGTAAATGCAGGGATTGCCTTCTTCTTGACGACCTCGTCTTCTTCCGAAATTTCTGTGCCTTATCTGAGTAGGCCAATATCGCAGTCTTTCTTTATCCACATTCTCTTGAACTCCCATAATTCGGGTTGAGTCTTGATATTCGAGCTGATAGTAGAAGGTTTGATGCTCGACAGGAAGGAAGATGCAGTTTGATCCGATGGGACATGCGCGAGGGAAATAATTTGCATTGTGATGGTATGAGACCTCCCCATTAGAGCGTTGTATGTCCACGGCTAGGATGGTAGGCTCTCGGAGGTTGGATGCTTCTACCATGGGAAATTGTCCGGGATCGGTAATGATGGTGATCGCCCTATCTCCGAAGATGTGCTTGACCCTTTGGTGAAGATTTGAAGAAATGGCACCGATTCTGTGAAACCAGGTCCGATCAGAAAGGAGATGGAATGAAGCTGAGATGTCCAAGACCTGGAGAGTGATGGTTGATGTTTTTGGATTGATCAGAACCTGGACATCAATCTCCCCTTCGACCTCCTCGATGGTGGCCACATAATTGAAGCTGGGCCCTAATTCTGCTAGGGCATGTGGCATGCTGTCCGAGGAAGGGTCTTCTTCTTGGAGGACGATGGCTGAAGTAGAAGCCGAATAGACAGGTGCGGTGGGCAAGTTGTGCCCCTGGTTGTTTGCTTGAGAAACGGACAGGCTTTGCCCCTGGTAAGCTGGAGTGGGCAAACTGTTCCCCTGACTGACTATTGCTGAGACGGGCAGGTTGTGCCCCTGGTTTGCTGATGCTGCGTTAGGGAGATTGTCCCCTTGGTTGACTGAGATGGGCTGAATGTGCCCATGGTTAGAAATGGGTGCGAAGATTGAATCGACTAAAGGTGCCCCTTGCATGATGATGGGCTCTGGTATCGAAATAGTTGAGGATGCCCCTTGCAGGATGAGAGGTTCGAACTTTAAACTAGAGTTGATGGCACGAATAAACTGGAGAGGAGGCTTTTCTTGGCTGGTGAAAGCTGGATAGGCAGGAGGTGCCCCTTGCATTGCGGAGACTGGATCGACTGGAGATGCCCCTTGCAGGATGAGGGGTTCTAAAACCTGACTGGTTAGGGGTGCCCCTTGCCAACCTTGATTAGGGAACTGTGAGTTCCATCTTGACTGTTGCTGTTGCTGCGGTTGTCCATGCTGAGGGAGGAATAGTGCACCTTCGGTAGAGGCGAAAAGATCATCTTCTTCCATTGGATGGGAGATGAGGACACTTCCGTTATCATTCTCGTATTCAGCAGTAGACTCTTCTTCCACTATCAGTTGAATTGGAGAAGCCTGATGAGGCCACCAAGGGGAGATCATCCCATCCCTTATTCCGGCTTCTACTTGTTCCCCGGCGCGGATGAGTTGGCTGAAGTTCGCATATGGATGTGAGACAAGGTATCCAGAGATACTTGGATTTGCCGAGTGGACGATCATGGAGATTTGCTCCTCGTCGTCGAGGGGAGTCTTCATTCTAGCGGCCATGGCCCGCCACCGTCCAACGTAAGCTGACAACGTTTCGTCACTTCTTTGCCTGAGAGCTGCGAGGTCCACTCTCCTGGGTGCCATGTTAAGATTGTATGCGAACCTGTTGATGAAAGCCTGAGAGAGCTGCTCCCAAGTCCTGATGCGATGGCAGTCCAATGATGTGTACCAGTCTAGGGCATCGTCTTTCAGGGACTTTTGAAACAGACGGATCAACGCTCCGTCGTTGCTTGCCACAACATCTAGCTCACCACAAAATGATCTCAAGTGGTCTATAGGACACCCTGTCCCATCATATCTTTTAAATTTTGGTACCTGAAAGCCTTGAGGTACCATTGCATCGGGAAATGGACAAAGGTCCCTGAACTTAGTGGATGGAAGATCCACCCCTTGCTGCTTCTGCAACTTTCTCTTCATCTCTCGCATCTGTTCTCGGAGTTGCTCTATTTCGGAGGGATCAGGTGAAGGAGATCTTGCCCCTTGCCAAGACTGAGATGGCCCCCTTTCATAATAATTGGTGTCATTGATGCTCCTAAAATTCCTGCTTGAAGAAGGTTGGGCCTGGTAATTACTCCCATTGTAGGGACTTTGTTGGACTGGAGCTGAGAAGAGAGACTGCGAAGAAATCCCAGTCACAGGAGAATATTGAAATTGGTTGGAATTCCCATTGGGGAGAGATTGTTGGAATTGACTGGGATTCTGGGTTGTGGGATGTGACTGAAAATGGCTCTTGTTTGCAGGAGGATACTGGAAGAAATGCCCTGAGGTCGAGAGTTGTCCTGATTGAGGACCTTCATTAGGAGGGTATCGAAAGTCCTGCGCCACCCCTGATAGTTGTGGTTGAGATGAACTGGAGGCTGGAAGAGATGCTTGTTGTGGTTGTTGAACTGGACCAGCTTGATTGCTGGCTGCTGAAGCCTGGGCTTGTGTGAATCGGAGAAGCATTTCCTGCATGGCCTTCATGCTTTGTTGTAGCTCTTGGATGCCAGGAATTGACATGGATTCACTCGAGTTTAACAGTGGAGAGGAAGCCTCAGGTATAGGGAATGTGAGAGCCATGTCGATTTTGTATTGGATGTGGCAGGGTGATTTGGTTTGGAGGAGTAATGGTGGGGAAGTATGCTCTACTTTTTTTTTGGGTTTTGGGATTTTTTGTTTTTGTTTTGGGTAGAATGCTATGCAGATGAGATTGTATGAGGATTAGTGACTTTCAAGTACGGGAAGGATTCTGTTTTTCAAGTCGGATCACGACTAGTGGGACTAGCATAATCCCCAGCAGAGTCGCCATTCTGTGGACCCTCGCCGATTTTCCGCGCTCCCACACGACGTTCTTCTCCCTTCCCCTTTCCTTTCGGAACAGAAGGAGATGAGGATGCGTGAGTGCGAAATCGCCGTTTGTGCCACTGGCTTGCCTCGTTCTCGAGGGCTTCGTTTGGTTGTCGTGTTAAGCTGGATATATTTAAGTGAGTTTATATAAGACCAGAGTCGCCACTAGCCAATTACTTCGAATCTACAGTCGGCTAGACCCCGTAGAAACGTTAGAGGAGGGGATCCGAAGATTCCTTCCTCTAAAATGACTCCTATTGATCTGCGGTCAGAGATTCAAGGTAAGGGATCACGGTTACAGGGTGGGAAGAGGTTAAGCACCCCACACACTGCCCGTACCGAAGTACGGTCTCTACTTCACGGAATCGAACTAATACTCGAAAGTCTATTTTAATCCTCATACATTCTCATGGATGACATGATGCATGAATGCGGGTCTGAACAGTAAGAGTTTCTGATGGGCAGGTTCCAACAACGGGCAAGCCCAGAGCGTACGCTCGAACTGACAGGTGCTTAATGTAAGACGTATGCAGTGTGCTTGAATAATCAAGGTGCTTTTTGTGAAGCATGAATGCAGGTCTGAACAGTAAGAGTTTCTGATGGGCAGGTTCCAACAACGGGCAAGCCCAGAGCATACGCTCGAACTGACAGGTGCTTTATGCGAGATGCATGCGGTGTGTTTGAATAATCAAAGTGTTTGCAGTGAAGCAGGGGGGTTGGAAGAAAAGTAAATGTTGCACTTATGCTAGATGCAAATGAGATGATGCTGGAAAAGAGTAGCTGAGTGGACGGAGGTGTCGCAAGGGGTTGGCTTCGAGTGGCTGGATCAAGACTTGGATGGCTTGGGAGGCTTGGACCAGTGGTCAGGCTGGGCTGGACCAGGGCTAGGCTCTCCTCACTCGGGCTCTCCTTGGTGAAGGAATGGGCTAAAGGATGAAGGAGGGTGACTCAGACGGACGGGCTCTCTCTGGCTGAGTGGTCTGTTGAAATAAGAAGGGGAGGGGGGTATTTATAGCAGCGGGCAGTGGCAGAGCTCGTAATTTATTTTGGGCGGCCTGCTATGGGCCGCCCGTACGGCCGTTTCTTGGGATTCAGCGGCGGTTTGGGCGGCCTGCTATGGGCCGCTGTTTGGCTCGGTGGGTTGACTCAGTGAGTTGACTCAGCGGGTCGACTCGGTGATTTGACTCAGCGGGTTGACTCGACGGGTTGACTCGGTGTTTTGACTCGATGAGTTGACTCAGCGGGTTGACTTAGTGGGTTGACTCAGCGAGTTTGACTTTTTTGGGATTTTTTGACTGGCTTTTCTTATGGGGGGTTTTTCAGGGTGATGTTTAGGACTGGGTTAACTGGGTTCAGGCTTGAACTGAGCTATGGCATGGGGGTACGGTCCTCCATTCAACCAGCTATCTCTACCAACAGTGTAGCCAAAGGTGGGGTGTCTACAACAGCTTATTGCACATCATATGCTAGTTTTCTGATTGGACAAACTTAGGCTTGGAAGCTAAAGTATTATTGCTTAGTTTAAATTGATAAAATTGTTAAGTAGGTGATTTTTTTTAAAGGTCCTAATCACCCCCCTCTATGATTTAGCCATAATTCTAGTTGCTTTGCGCCAAGCTTTCGCGTATATGCGTTGGGTATCGTGTTAGACTACCAATGCAATTTCACTGTCCATCACCGATACTCAGTGTCTGTCAGCAATGGTCAGTGTTTATCGGCGAAAACGATCATAACTCCCTCGTTACATATTCGATTTGGGTGATCTTGTACTTGTTGGAAAGCTAATTTGATGAACTTTCAGATGACTTTGGAATCATCTCATTTGGACACCACTTAATTTCTCAAAAGTGTACTGAAAGTCGCTTTCATTCATCGATACTCCGTTGTTCGCAGATTCGACGAAAATGGTTATAACTCCCTCGTTGCATGTCTGATTTGGGTGATCTTGTACTTGTTGGAAATGTAATTTGATGAACTTTCAGAAGGCCTTAGAATCATGTCATTTGGATACCATTTGATTACCCAAAAGTAGGCCCCATGTTCATGGGATCTACAACCTACATAGAGTTATGATAGTTCACTCCAAAAAAACACTTAGAAGCTTGCTGCAATGGAGGGAATGAGGCTAGATGCAAGTCGTAAGCTTGCGTGGAGTGGCTCCCACGCAAGTGGCAATGGTCCTAACAGCCAAATGGTCCCCTTCCAAAAAAAAAAAAAAAAGAAAAAAAGAAGAAGAAGAAACGAAGAAAAAGGCTAAATGGTCTTTCCTGCGTAAGGGACTCATCTAGTCTTGGTGTAGATCCAAGCCATCTACATGAAAGGGCTTTTAATTTCATGTCATTTTTTCAAATTTGAGGGCAAAATTGATCACGGATGGACCACACCGAAGGAAACAGTTCGGAATTAACTCACAGTGTCAACGTAGATGTGGGCCATAGAAAGCTCCAATTTTTTTTTGAAATGACACTCCTGTGAATTCACATATATCTGATTAAAATGAATAGATCAGATCAGCCAAATGATGGTGCCAACAATCAATTTTGTGGGGCCCACACTCAATTCTCAAAAGGCCCTCTCAATTTTATGTGAAAACCTCCTACTGCAGGGTATGGCAGGGGGGCATTTTGATTCAACAAAATTCCAAACAATGTCCAGCGGGCTACCTGAATAAATAGGTCTGACATGTGGGGACAAATGATGTCATAAATGAAGGCTTTTTCAACTATTATGCCATTTCCAAAATCACATCTCCCATCAGGATTCTATATAACTGAATTGCAAGTCTGACTACTAAGCCATATTGGCCCATCATAATGTGTTTCTCAAATCCGTACTGACCACCGGTTGCGTGACCCAATTTTAAGTGAAGGGCTAAAAAACCATCCCCATTCATGATTCAGGTGAGCCAAATAATTGGTAAAGGTGTGGCCCATCCTCCAAACTATTTCTCTCAATGTGGCCCACCAAAATCACGGATTGTCCTAATTTTCAGATTTCATGCCTAAATTTTGGCATGACATCTAATGGTTTGAGTAGATTTTACATAATTATCACGGTCGGCCCTATAAAAAATTAATGGTGTACATCTCTCTCATCTATTTCCCTCGTGGTCCATCTGAATCTCAGGTCAACATGACTTTTTTCTTACACGTTCAAGTGCATTAAACGTATACATTACGGTGGGGCAGGTTACAGTAGGCATCTCATAATTTTTTTTTAATAATATTGAAATGGAAATTTCTTTCCAGTGCTGCGGAAGGAAGCCCGGGCACACACATTCTTGTACGCAGGGTTGTGTGCGAGTGCGGACTGTCTGTGTTGAAGGCATAAAAAAATTCAGTGCCATCTATTCTCATTGGTCCACGTCATCACTAATGACTTCAGCTCACAAAAGAAGGGGCGCGGATTAGGTACTTCCCCCCGCCTGTTCCGAGCTCGAGACAGGCTAGGGCTCTGAGGGCCACCATGATGTATATATTTTATCCACACCGTCCATGAATCTTTCCATGTCATTTTAGGATGTAGTACCAAAAATTAGGCAGATCTAAGGTCTAAGTGGGCCACACCACAGTAAGCAGTGTTGCTAATGATTGTTACCGTTGAAATGTTCCTAAGGCCCATGGTGATGTTTATTTTCCATCCAATCTGTTCATAAGACCATAGATATCTGGATGAAGGTAAAACACAAATATCAGCTTGATCCAAAACTTCCTGTGGCACCCAAGAAGTTTTCAACGGTCTTCCTTTAATACTTATTTAATGGTCCCATTGAGCTTGGATCTGCCCCATTTTTTGGGCTCATGACCTGAAATGACATAGAAAACTGAATGGACGGTGTGGATAAAATCCATACATCACGGTGGCCATCGGAGCCCGAGCCTGTCTCGAGCTCGGGACAGGGGCGGGAAGTACCTAATCCGATTTTCCCTCTGAAGTATGGATTGCGTGCTAAACAACCCCACTTTTACCGTGTGGAATTTCTCTGGGCCTCACCATGATCTATCTGTTAGATTGCCACCGTCCATCAATTTTTCGGATTATTCTAAAGCATAAGACAAAAAATAAGGCACATTCAAAGTTCAAGTGGACCACACAACAAAAAGAATGGAATTGAATGAGTATCGTTGAAACCTTCCTACAGTCCACTGTGAGGTTTATTTGCCATCTAACCTCTTCATAAGGTCACTGAGACCTTGATGAAGGTAAAATACAAACAGTCACTCTGTGGCCCTAAGAAGTTTTCAATCTTAGGCGTTCAATTCCCACTCTTTCTTGTTGTGTGGCCCACTTGAGCCTTGGATCTGACTCGTTTTCGACCACATGTCTAAAAAGTATGAAAAAAAATGGATGGACAGTGTGGATCTAATAAATACATCATTATGGGCCCCCATGGAAGTTCCACATTTCAACCGTTCGGAGGTGGGAAATTTCCAGATCTACATGTTCATATATTTTTTCAGATTTTTCTAGGTTATAAGCATAAAAACAAGGCAAATCCAAAGTTCAAGTGGAATACAACATAGGAAACAGTGGAGTTGATGCTACTGGTGAAAACTTCTTAGGGCCACAGATGGCTCTGATCAAGCAGATATTTGTATTGTACCTTCATTCAGGTACGGGTGGCCTTATTAACAGGTTAGATGTCAGATAAGCCTCACTCTTATCCCTAGGAAGGTTTCAACCACACTTTGTGTAATCCTCATTGCTTTCTTTGGTGTGGTCCATTTGAGCTTTGAATGTACCTCATTTTTTTGGAATCATGCTCTCAACTTATTTGGAAAAATTAATGAACGGTGTGGATGTAACACAAAAGTCATGATGAGGTGCAATGAAGTTTGATAGGCTAAAAGTTGTGCTATCTACCACGCAATGTATTGAAAAGAGAGAAATTCGAAGTATTTTGTGAGCTTAGGGTTTACCGCTTGGCTTGGTATCATGATGATATTCATGTCTACAGTTTATCTGACTGGTAAAGACCGTATACACGGTTTGGATGGCATATAAAATCATGGTCAGCTCCAGGAAGGTTTCAATAGTGGACATTTCTGTTCCAGCTGTTTGGTTTAGTGTCGGCCACCTGAGTTTTGGGTCTGCCTAATTTTTAGAATCCTGTCCAATTGTAGTCCTTCAAAACACATAAACGAAGTGGATTTTTCACTAACATCTATGTTGGCCCCACACAAACCCGGGCTCTGCTATATTTTTATGCCTGGGTCACAGGCGATCCGATTCCACGGTAATAGAGCGACGACTCGGATGCTATTGTAACAAACAACACCAATGGCTGAAAAAGATCCATGGCCCACCATGATGTAAGTGTTTTATACACAATGTCCATCTAATTTTTCAGATTATTCAGGGCATGAACCCAAAAATGAGCCTGATCCTAATCTTAGGAGGAGTACACCTTAGTAAACAGTGCTGACTGAACACCTACCATTAAAAACTTCCTAGGGCTACAATAGTTTTGGATCAAGGTGACATTTGTGTTTTCACTTCATCCACTTAATTGATGGCGGACGTTCAATCACCATTTTCCTGTGGTGCAATCCACCTGAGATTTGAATCTACCTAATTTTTGGCTCATGCCCTAGAATGATCTAGCAAATTGGATGGACGGTATGGATAAAACACATGCATCATAGTGGCCCTCAAAGCTCTTCCAGCACCACACAATAGCCATGGCCCTGCCGTTTGCTACACTACCCAAGCGAGTCCGAGACTCGCCCCATGCCACTTTGGTAACCAGACGTGAAATCTCACTTTAGTCATACAGAAAAAATCAGGTTTATATGCTACTATTCAGATGGGCTAAAAATTCATGACTTTTACGTGTGAATCCCAACAAAAATTTAGTCCTGGCCCCAAAAATCAGGACAATCAGTTGATTTAAGTGGGCCACATTGAGGGAAACAGCTTGGAGGGTGGGCATCGCTTGTACACTTTTCCAATTATTTGGTCTACTTGAATTACGGATGGGATGGTTTTTAAGCCCTATGCCTGAAAGTGGGTCACACTAGTGGTCAGTGTGAATTTTGAAAACACATCACGGTGGGACCAGGTAGCTTCTTAGTTATACACGCAATTCACTTCCGAACCAGCGTCCGTTATTCATGGGTTTATGCCACCTTATCAACCAGTTGGATGACAAATAAACATTGAGGAAACATTACAATAGCCCTACGTATGGAGTTTTTAACGGTAGGGTGTTCAATCACTACTGTTTCCTACGGTGACTTGAGAATTGGATCTGCTTCATTTTTTTGCTCGCGATTGTTGTACCCTATTTATGACAAGCCTTGTCAGAAAACGATTGAGAGGAGTGACTGATTGTCGTTTGCATTCGGAGAAGTCGGTCGCTTGCCGATTTCATTGGCCAATGCTGTGTGCATTCGTAAAAATTGGTCGCCGCCGATGCTATATGCAACTATGATGTTGGCTGATTGCCACATGTAAGTAGGATATCAACCGATTTCGTTGGCCGATTGCCATCTAAGAAGCAAAACAGTAGCTGATTGTATCTTGTGTCTGAAAAAAGTGGCCGATTGCAACCGATTGTAGTTTTACATCTCAATTGGACATGAAAAATCGACTGATTGATGTTTAACAATGACAAAGAAAGTAGCCAATTTAGGTCTGTACCTTAGACAGTTACCGATTGTATCTTGTGTCCAAGCTTAGTTTGCTAACAACTACCAAGATAGATATCATATAGATAAAGAAGGAAGAAGTCTCTGGAAAGGTTGAACGTAGACGAAATCGTCAAAACATGAAAGAGTGGGTAGGTCCCATAAGCAGTTACAAGGCAAGTAGTGGGTAAAGAGAAGCCTCTGGAAAGCAATGTGGGAGATGGTTACCATAACTATCAGGAAGTGGAGCATCCAAATAGTTTCACACTTCAAAGAGAAAATTATAAAAGCAAAAGGATTTCTACAAAGCAAGAGGTCCAGCACCAACCAAATCAATCTATCTTTTCAATTTACCAAATCCCTTGCATTTCATAGTGAAATCGATTAATTTTACATTCCAAGTACTTTGTATTTATTAGAGTAAGCGCTCAGGCATCTATCAAGTCAAGATTACATTACCATTTTCAAGTTTATTCATATTCTTCGTCTATTTGTTATTTACGTTTCTTAGCGTATTTAGTTCCCTTTACTCTCTTTAACATTAACCGCACTGTTCGATTTCGGTAGTATAATCTCTGAAATTACTTTCATAGAAATAAGTTTTACGATCAGTAAAATTCCATTTCACAATCTCTTAGTGGTGAAGAAAAAGCAAAGATCGCCCACACGGTCGATTATAAACTTTTCTTTTTACTCCTTCAAAGTTATGCCGAGAGAAATCCTTTTGCTCGGAAGGTAAAGTCGCAACCCACTTTTTAGAGGACGAACCCCACCCTCCAAACATCACCTGATCACTTTTTACTAAGCAACTAAACGAGTGACTAGTTGGGCGACCGATCTCTACAGATCTCGGTCACATACGGTCAATCATGACGTATCTGCCTTCCCTGGCGCTCGGGGTCATCGTTGTTTGGTTGGAATCAAGCCGCGAAAATTAGTTTTGGCACTCCTGCATACACATCACACGCCGACGAATAACTCAGCAACAATAATCTAAAATAATTTGGCAAAACGGATGGACTGCATAGATATAGAATATATGCATCATGGTGGGCCCCATGATAAGCGTCACACCTAATTCGTTGCCTGTCGAACCACTCCTTGTTTGACAAATAGGCCTAAAGCTTTGATATTTTGAAAAGATCCAACAACTTGTGCGTGTGTACAAACAAGGGGCCATGCATATATTTACATAGCATGTAGGGGTGTCAATGGGCCGGGCTTGGGCCTGGAACTAGAATTTTGAATAGGCCCATCCCGAAAGCCCGGGCTGAAACAGTGCAAAATCCGGGCCTAGACCTACCCTAGGCCAGACCCATTGACAGCCCTGAATTGGCATGGATTGACAACTAGGACTAGCTGTGCGGATTCAACCCTGACTCGGGTGAGTCACGAATCGGACAAGTCCGCTTGAGTTGCCGAGTCCTTTAACCCTGATAAGGTGGTCCCAAACGAGTGGGGACAATGTTTTGCATGTTTTGTTTCATTGTGCATTGAAGACAGGGACGAGAAGATAAAAGACTTTTTATGTGGTTGAACGCATTCTTGTTTGTTATTTTGTTTTTTGTTTTTGTTTTTTTTTTTTTTTGTTGAGGGTGAGGAAAATGGGTGAAGAAGGAAGAAGGAATGGTCTTTGAAAGGAATGACAGCTCTGGTCACCGGTGGAAACAAAGGAATAGGGTATGACCCCTCTCTCTCTCTCTCTCTCTCTCTCTCTCTCTCTCTCTCTCTCTCTCCTCTTTTTATACTGTTTTCGTGGATAGTCCCGCTCTCATGGTAAGCGGATTGTGTGGTGTGCGACGTTGACGTGGGGCGCGGATTGGGTACTACCCCATCCATGGTAGTTAGAGACGGACGGTCTTATCAGGGGCACTGTGTGCTCCACGTATTGTATGTGTTTTATCTAGGCCGTCTATCCATTTTGACACATCATTTTGCAGCATGAACTCAAGAAGGAGGTAGATAGAAGGCTCAAGTGGACCATACCACAGGAAATAGTGGATATTACCTCTCTACCGTTGAAAATTTTTAGGGGGCTATAGAAGTTTAGCTGATATTTATGTTTTTCCATAATCTAGCTCTATGTGAGCGTTTTAACAGGTTGGAGGGTTAAGAAACATCACTACGGGCCCTAGGAATGGTTCAACGATGGGCATCATTATCTATTATGCTTCCTTTGGTGTGGTCCACTTGAGCCTTCGATCTGCCTCCTTTTTTGGCTCGTGCCCTAAAATGATTTGTTAAAATTGATGGACAGCTTAGTAAAACACATACAACATGGTGGGACCGACAGATCCCATGACAAGACCATCCGTATCTAGCTACCCCGGGTAGTAACCAATCCACGCCCATTGACGTCACCATGTTATGTGGACCTCACCATGATGTGTGTTATATCCACGCTGTCTATCCATTTTGGGAGATCATTTTAAGGCATGGGCCAAAAATTGAGGCTGATCAAAAGCTCAAGTGGACCACACCCCATCCACATGGTTAGTGGATTAGGGCTCATTTTGGTTTTTTATGGCACATACTCTAACATATTTCTTATTTGAAGAGCACACATTTCTTGTTCCATTGTACACTTCCTAGCCCAGTAGGATATCTATAAGTGATGTAGGACAAGAACTCCCAGATGAAGGGCATCAATCAAGCACATTCCTGTAACATATGGATCGGACAAAGATCAAGAAAAAGTCAACAAAATCGACAATTTTCGCATGGATTGACCCAAAAAAGGCGGACCGTAAATCGACCGTAACTTTTGATCCGAGAGGAGTTACGGGACTCACAACATATAAATTCCAACTAAAATTTTGTTTTGGGTGAACCGTTTTGTTAGAAAATGTACTGTTATAATAAAAAAATGGAATTTTAGGAAAAAATTACTATTTTTAGTAATCCCCATTTTAGTGTGTTTCCTATTTTTTTCTAGAGTTTTTGTTTATTTATGAATTTCTATTTTTGTTGAGCAATGAGTTTTAGAAAGAGTTTACTTAGTAGTAGTCTTTAATTATGATTTTACTATTTTTAATAACTTTTTATTTCGGTAAATTTACTATTTTTAGTAAGTATGAATTATCATTTAGTTTATTATTTAAGAGCATTGTCGAGACAATTTTACTCATTCAATCAATTATTTTCATATTTTTAGAAATTATTTTCCTTTTATCTTTTCATGGATTCGAGAACATCTTGAGGATTCAAAGTATCTATTTGGTGAGGAAAATAGTGATTGACCTCCCTTGTCCTCTTTGCATTAGTGGTATCAGAGCGAGGAGTTTTCTCGGGCTGATGTCTCTTTACAAAGGTATGGACAAAGTCCCCGCTGACAGTTATCAAGGGATTCATTATCTTTCGGAGGGAATGGAAACTCTTCACCGGGAGAGACAAAAGACGCTGCAAGGTATACAGGCTTCCTTCGACCGTTTTGCGGATGCGCCAATTCCGCCTTGTACTCATGGTGCGACATTGATGAAGAATTGCAGGCCACCATGCAATAGTGGTGAATCACATGCCGTTACTTTGATCGTGAGATAGTTATTGTATATGCCAAAGAAGGAGATGAATTTACAGCGGCACAATATCTTTCGAACGAGGTGCACCGTGTATAAAAAAGTTTGTGATTTGATCATAGATGGTGGAAGCAATGAGAATATCGTGTGAAAGTATATGGTAGAAAAGTTACAACTAGAGATAGAAAATCACCTATCTCCGTACACGATTGGATGGATTAAGAAAGTCGATGAGACAAAGGTAACTCAACGATGTCGTATTCTTTTTTCCATTGATAAAAATTATAAGGACGAAGTAATGTGTGATGTGATAGATATGAAAGCTTGTCATATGTTATTTGGTCGACCATGGCAATATGATCGTGATGTCACGCCTTCTCTGAGTCAATAAGCCAAACATCCAGTTTATGATATGTTCAAGCTATTGTCAACGGAATAAAAAAGTTACAATTTCCACAATGTATCCTCTCATATGGTTTATAAATGACCATTTATATAGTAGGGTGAATGATTAGTTGTGATGGTCCATACAAGAACTACTCCAGCAAGGAGAGAGTCAATCCAAGTTGAAGGCTCTTAAAAGGCATGAGGAATGCTAAAAAAGAGGTAGGTGAAGATAGTAGGAAAATATCTCATGATTTATGGCTTAACTAAGGTGATGACCCATGATAGGGTTGGATGGGGAAACAAGATTCATGTAGCAGACCCTATTTAGTTGAGATAGGGCTTTGGTGATGACAGATGAAGATAATGATTACCCATTCAGTTGTCCCTATATGGATGAAACATTCTTCAAGAACACATGTTCTCAGTGTTAGAAACGGACGCCTTAAATCACCTTTTCACAGAGGCCACCGGCCGGTCGGTGGGGGTGTCCGACCGGTCAGTCACAGAGACAAGCGAGGCAGCGTTGCTACTATAGAGGATTTAGGCCATCCAGCCGGTCGGTAGGGGTGTCCGACCAGCCGGACGACCGGTCGGCAGTATGCTAGTGTAACGCGGATTCTTGCGCGGTTTGCGCGCAAGAGGTTTCTAATTTCATTTTTCTTGCTTATTTAATAGGTAATACGGGATTAGAGGTTTCTAAGGTTGCAAAGGGGATCAAGGGAGCTTCTAGGTGAGAGAAAGAGCTTGAAGAAGAGGGTTTTTTCTTGGGTAAGCTTGGGATTTCTCTTGTGGGCTTGGATTTTGGGTCTTGGGTTCCATCTCTTGTAACTTCTGATATTATAGTGGATTGGTGTCGCTGTGCGCCGTAGTTTTTTACCTGTGAGAGGTTTTTCCACGTTAAATTCGGATTGTCTATGTGTGGGTGATTGCATGCATTGTGATTGCATTATGTGGCTTGTTTGATTCAATTTGCTGTTTGTGTACGGCTTTGCTTCCGCTGCCGGCCCTCCTATCCCAACATTTGGTATCAGAGCGATCGTTGGGGTGTAACAGAAATTCGAATATGA
Source organism: Liriodendron chinense (assembly GCA_003013855.2). Lineage (NCBI taxonomy): Eukaryota > Viridiplantae > Streptophyta > Magnoliopsida > Magnoliales > Magnoliaceae > Liriodendron > Liriodendron chinense. The sequence continues at coordinate 1,274,196 of PVNU02003576.1, read as the reverse complement.
GATAAGAGCATGGCATCAGGCATGAGGTTCGACATAGAGAAGTATTCGGGGAAAAATAATTTTGAACTTTAGAAGGTGAAGATGAAAGGCCTTCTAGTTCAGTAAGGATGCAAGATACGCTCCTTGGAGAGCAACCAGAAGCTATGAAAGAAGGAGAGTGGAAGAAGATCGATGAAAAGGTCAATGTCTTAATCCAGTTGTGCCTGACAGATGAGGTCCTGTATAACGTCATGAAAGAGAATACTGCGGCTACAACATGAGCGAAGTTGGAGAATATCTATGTGAAGAAATCTCTTGAAAATCGTATATACTTGAAGCTTCAGTTGTACAATTTGAGGATGATGGAGGGGGCCGATGTTGAGAGCCACATCAGCAATTTCAATAGGCTTATTTGCAAGTTGATGGATGTAGATGAGCCGATGAAGGACGAGGATCAAGCGTTTATCCTGTTGAATTCTCTTCCAGAATCATATGAGTCGCTCAAGGACTCTTTGTGCACAGGTAGGGAGACTATTGGCGTAGAAACCATTATCTTAGCCCTTCAGGCGAAGGCGATGAGAAGGAAAAGCGGCGGCGTGGGTCCCTCTACTGATGAGACACTGGTTATGAGGGGGAGGAATTCTGAGCGGGGTGGAGGATCTCCTTCATCGAGATCTAAATCAAAAGGCAAGTGGAGGCACAAGGTGAGATGCTGGAATTGTGGGAAGAAGGACATGTGAAAAGGGATTGTTCGAATCCTGGGAAAAGGCAGGAGAGATCTGGAGATTCTTCTAGGGAAGGAACCAATACTGTAGAGGACGGTGGTGACGGTGGTGACGTATTGACTGTATCTGACATAGAGCCTCTTGGTGGAGAGTGGCTCTTAGATTCAGGGGCATCATGTCATGTATGTCCTAACCGAAGTTCATTCATGTCATACAAGGAGTATGATGGTGGATCGGTGTTTGTGGGCGATGGCTACGCTCGCAATGTGGTGGAGATTGGTTCTGTGCGCATTAGGATGTTCGATGGAGTCGAACAGATCCTTGAAAGTGTGAAGCATGTCCCTGAGATGAAGAGAAATGTGATATCTCTTGGTGCACTCGAGGCGAAAGGGTGCAGGTTCATCGGCTGCGATCGGTATTGTAAAGTGGTGAAGGGAGCACACGTGATGATCAAGGCATGGAGGTGTGATAATCTTTACAAGGTGATCGGGAGCACTATTTATGGTGGAGCAGCGGGATCGACAGCGGGATCCACGGTTGCTCGTGTGTGGCAAGAGAAAAATGGCCACATGGGAAGAGCAACAAGGTGTGTGAAGATGCAAGGATGCGGTCGATGGAGCATGAGAAGCGACGAGACTATAATGATGACGAAGTAGAGGTGGAAATTGTGCGTGACTAGGAGGTGCATGGTAATTTGAGTCATGGTGGAGTTTGTTAGAAATGGACACCTTAAATCACCTTTTCACAGAGGCCACCGGCCGGTCGGTGGGGGTGTCCGACTAGCCGGTCATAGAGACAAGCGAGGCAGCGTTACTGCTGTAGAGGATTTAGGCCATCCGGCCGGTCAGCCGACCGGCTGGTAGGGGTGTCCGACCGGTAGACAATATCCTAGTGTAACGCAGATTCTTGCGCAGTTTGCGTGCAAAAGGTTTCTAATTTCATTTTTCTTGCTTATTTAAGGGGTAATACGGGATTAGAGGTTTTTAAGGTTGCAAAGGGGATTGAGGGAGCTTCTAGGTGAGAGAAAGAGCTTGAAGAAGAGGGTTTCTTCTTAGGTAAGCTTGGGATTTCTCTTGTGGGCTTGGGTTTTAGGTCTTGGGTTCCATCTCTTGTAACTTTTGATATTATAGTGAATTAGTGTCGCTTTGTGCCATGGTTTTTTACCCGTGAGGGGTTTTTCCACGTTAAATTCGGATTGTCTATGTGTTGGTGATTGCATGCATTGTGATTGCATTGTGTGGCTTGTTTCATTCAATTTGCTGTTTTTGTACGACTTTGCTTCCGCTGCCGGCCCTCCTATCCCAACACTCAGCTGATCATTACTATCAAATTGATGAAATTTCAACATTCATTGTGGGAATATGAAGAAATTGTTTTTTAGGTCCTTGTAATTACTCGATGTATATATAATCAACATTGATAAATCTTCAATCACCCCGAGAAATGGCTCTAGCTCTACCATATCAACTGTCCTTGCACATTAGCGATTCAGCAATCCTCTCCATTAGGATGTGCCCCAAAATTCTCTTGCATCTGACAATTGTAACAATGCCCTTCTTAGCTACATGTGAACTGTTCTTCTGAGCGCGCATGTGTGTCTATATGTACATAAAGCTTGGTGTGAGACACTTTTTCCAATCGATTTTCTCATATTTATAGATTTCCTATGTCTAAGGAGAACCATCTAGACCTCTTTATTTTGACCGTTGCTATTGTTGAAATGCCCTTAGGCCTTTCATCTTCTTGTGGTAATTTGAACTTTCCAATGCTTGCTTTGACCGTTTGCCTTCTGGATGGATGATGTGTTCCAATCTCCTATCACCACCTGTTGTTTAAAAAAATCTACTCTTTATGACTTTACGGATTGTGCGTTGCACCACCTCCCTGCAATGCCACGTGTCTTATCCCTATTCGTCTCTGTGAGCCTGGTCGAAATAGGGTACAACCCCGTCCTCCTCCATACTCATGAAAGGAGAGACAGGTCTCAGGGCCCTCCAGTTAGTTTTTATCCCCTAGACAGCCCATGGTTCGAAAATCACACTAATAAGACAATCCTACTCAACCTTTTAGTCACACCTTTGTGCAGGGTACGGACTGATGGGCTGCGTGGAAGCAATATGCACCCATTGCCATAGACCCCAACGTTAGTTGTTCACTTGTACAGAAGCCCACACCCTCATAATTCTGATCCAACTATGAATGGAGATGATCTAAAGATTGCACTGAGAAGACAACGTTGACCATCTGATTATTCCCTTTAAATTTGGACCACTTAATGTTTTCCTTTTAACCATCCATTTAGTAGTCATAAAGGATGGTTAGTTATTTTAGATACATGCATGCTACATCCGTAGTAGGACTCACAATTTGAATGGTTTGGATTTCGGTACTATAGTTATCTAATTACTCTGGATGGCCTGTGTTCAAAACCACACATATTTTCTACTTTCCAGCACTTAATGCTGCAGATTAATCATTTTTCCTTGCTACTACTTAAAAAGGGATGTATTTCAGGCAACAAGGATCATTCAATTTATGTGTATCTTGAATCATTTCCCTTCCATAGTAGGGCCCACTAGATGGATAGTCTCGATTGACTGATCACACCCGGCCACATGTTCCCTAGCAAGATGGTTCTACAGTACCGTATCATTCACCCTGTTTGTTGGTCCATCAATGTCATGCAGGCGTGCCATAGTAGAAGAGTTGGCTGAATTTGGAGCATCTGTGTACACATGTGCCCGCAACAAATCATAATTGGAGCAGTGCTTGCATGAATGGAAAGAATCAGGTTTCAACGTGACAGGTTCTGTTTGCGATGTGTCGGCACACGCCGAACGTCAAAATCTGATGGAGGAGGTCTCGTCGCTGTTCCAAGGGAAGCTCAACATCTTCGTAAGTTTCTCTCAGGCGTTGGTTTTGTTAACTAAAAATAACTCAAATTTCTAATGTTAGGGTGGGAAATGACATGGTATGGATGAGGTATGCCCCCCCCCCCAAAAAAAAAAGGTAAAAAGGATGTAGATCCAAAGCTCAAGTGAACGACACCATTGGAAACAGTGGGAATTGAATGCCTATCATTGAAAACTTCTTGAGAGCCATAGAAGTTTTGGATAAGCTGATATTTGTGCTGTTTTCCCTTTATCAAGGTTTGTATGACCTTATGAACAGTTTGGATGGGAAATAAACACAATGATGGCCCCAGGAAATTTTCAACGGAAGCATCATTATCCCCACTGTTCCCTGATGTGGTCCACTTTAGCTTTGGATCTGCCCTCATTTTTGGTTTCATGACCTAAAATGAACTGGCAAAATGGATGGGCAGCATGGATAAAAAACACATACATCATGGTGGGCCCCAAAGAATCAGGTCACCTTAGTGACTGTGTCTCCAGGCAATCCACGTCCTTAGAAATGTGGTTGAGAATATCAAATAAGCCGTGAAAGTACTTGATTTAGGAACTTACTAACAAATGCTAGTTTTGGTTAGCTTGCTCTAGGTAAGCAATGTTGGGACTTTCTTCTCTAAACCGGCGGCAGAGATTACTGCTGAAGAATTCTCATTTGTAATGGCCACCAACTTGGAATCTGCATACCATTTAAGCCAACTTGCTCACCCACTCTTAAAGGCATCAGGACAGGGAAACATTGTATTCATATCCTCCGTCATTGGTTTGGTAGGAATGTTTGGTGCGAACGTTTGTGCAGCTACTAAAGGTAATTCTTATGGAAAACATAACCTCTTGAGTACTTTCTATGAAGTTTTCTAATCTCTCATAACACATGCAAAGAATCTCCTCTCCACATCTGACTACCAGTAATCACGTTCCAAGTCATCCATCAGGTGGGTCTGACCATGTAGCTTCACTATTCCAGAAACCAAGATGGTCAACATATGGGAGGGTCATTATTTCCAAAACAATTGGGTTTGTAGAAAAAAAGAAAAATTGTGCTCGTTTTTCGAACGACAACTTGGAAAATGTCTCAAGCAAATATCGATTCATCGATTTTCGTACATAATACACATAAAATCTCTCTCTCTCTCTCTCTCTCTCTCTCTCTCTCTGTGTGTGTGTGTGTACACACACACACACCTAATGATGGGCATAACTTTTTGAGAATTGATAGAGCTCAGAACTTAGGATTTTGGGGAAGAGGCAAAAGAAATTAAGTAAAAAACAGAGGAGAAAAACTAAGAGCATAAGTAAATTGCAGTAAAAAAACTCAACATACTATCATATTTGTTCAACCAATAAAACCTTCCATGTTAGTAAGCCATCTGTTTGTTTCACAAAGGGCCCATTTGGATATTACCAAATAAGTTACTTTTTCTACTTACAGAAGTAGATAAGTAACTTATTTTAGACAAGTAAGTTTGGTTTATGATTAATAATAAATAAACTTCTTTTACTTAAAAGTACATAATCACTTCAGTTAAATATTTTTAGCTTTTTTACTTTTCATAAGTGCTTGATAGATTGTAAGCAGGACACCGTCGGGCTAATTCTAGGCCAGTGAGGCCCACATGTAGAGATGATCCAACAAGCGAAGTCTTCCATCTTTTTAGCACTACCAATAATAAGGCCCACTAGTCAGGTTTCAAGGATGATGCATACCTTCAAATTTTAATAACAAAACCTACCCATTTGATCAAGTGGGCCATACACACACAAAGAAATAGACATTCTACTAGAATGCAAAAAATGGTCGAATTCAAGATGGATCGATTGATTGGAATGTCATATTTGTGGGACATGATCCATATACATATAAAGTTTGGTCGGGATGGGCTGGACCAAACTAGGTCGGAATAAAATCACTTGCGCCCACAACCTGAATATCTTTGACCAAGCCCAGCCCATCGACCAAGCCAAGAGGTCCAAGCTCATACCAAATCCAATCCATCAGGCTGCCTAGCCATTGTCACACTTGCCACGGGTGATTCCAGCAATTGTTTTTATTCTTCTTAACCATCAGTCTGCAGGCAGCTAGGCAGAGATCATAAGATTTTAAGAATATCCTATCAAGAAGATTTTTTAAGATGGTTGTAAACATCAAGGCCAGCCCCACATGAATGGACAATGTGGGTGTGCATGATGGGCAGTAGATATTGAAGGTGGGCCCCACATGATGGATGATAACATTGATGGTGGGCCCTACTTAATGGATCGATGACCAACATCAAAGGCGGACATAATGGATGGTGCACGTTAAAGGTCGTGCCATTATGATGAATTGCCTGCATCCAAGGTGGGCATGATGGACGATACCACACAATGAATGGTCCACGTCAAAGGTTGGTCCACATTGAAGGTGGGGCCCACATGATGGGCAGTCCATATCAAATATGGACTCCACATGATGGGCAATTAATAATGGTGGGCTCCATATGATGGATGATCCACGTCAAGGTGGGCCTCACATAATAGACAATCCACGTCAAAGGTCGGGCCAATGAGAATGGCCCATATCCAAGGTGGGCCCCACATGATGGACAATAACATTGATGGTGGGCCTCACATGATGGATGACCAACATCAAAGGTGGGCCCTACCTAATGAATAGCGCACATTAAAGATTGGACCTTAATGCTAAATGGCCCACATCCAAGGTGGGCCCCACATGATGGATGACCCATATTAGTGGGGCCACACAATGAACGATCCACATCAAAGGTTGGCTCCACATGATAGACAATGGATGTGAGGGGAACCAATTAGACTTAAGGGATGATTACTTATGATGTTGGAAACCAAACATGCTTTTTTTACTTTTTGAATGATAAGTATGTTGTTTAACAAATATGCTTATCTGCTGATTAAGTAGAAACCAAGAGAAGTTACTTATCTTATAAGTAGCTTATCTTAAGTAACTTACAATCAAAATGGGCCCATAACATGTGGCCCACCTAATCAGCAGAGATATGTATGGGCAAGTATACAGTGGAACCCACTTGATGGGTAGCTTGGATCTCTCAGTCGAGTCACATGTTAGCAGCTAACATGTGATGGTGTGTAGAGAGGCTTCACATGTACAATTATTTCTCAGTGTTCCTGAATACTATCATCAATGACCTATAATGCCCATAATTTATATCTATGTTGCTTTTGCTAGGAGCATTGAATCAGCTAACAAAGAATTTGGCATGTGAGTGGGCAAAAGACAATATACGGACTAATGGTGTTGCACCTTGGATAACAAGGACTCCTCTGGCAGCGGATGTAAAGTTCTCCTCTCTAATGTTCTATGTAATTATGAATAAGAGTCCATGTAAACATAGGGCTAAGACCCAAAGACGCCATTATGGAAATTTGAATTTCCTAAGGGTTGCCTTAAATGGAGGAAAATGTAAGCAAATGTATGTAGATGGCTACTAATTATCATTTACCCGTGTTTTGTTGGGAAAATCGGTAGTGGAAGCAAAGGCCAAACACACAGAGTAATACGAGATCCAACAAGAAACACAAAGTAATTAAAACTACACAAGCATTCAACCACAAGAGACAATCCGATTTTATGTGGAAAAACCCCTCAACGGGTAAAAAACCACTGCACAAAGCGATCCACTATGATAAACAAAAGATTATAGAGATTGACAACCCACAAGCGAAGAAAAAACAGAGAAAACCCAAGCTCTCTCTCTCTCTCTCTCACAAATCACTCTCCCCTCTTCCTAATGCAATTAGGAAACCTTGGACACCTTAGGATATCATCTAAGCTCGAATACATGCCATATTTATAGCATGAAATTCCAATTTAGAAACGTCTTATGTATGCACTATTGTGTAGCTGCGCAAGAAACCGCGTGCTTAGTCAACCGGTCGGCCATTGCACAAAACAGTCCAGGGAAGAAATTCATACACGTTGCCTCATTGTCGACCGGTCGCCCGAACGGTCGGAGCCCCCTACAGACCGGTCAGATGACTGGTCTAGGGTGGGTGGAAAAACTTTTAACGCCTTGTTGTGTTTCTTGGGCCAGAGTCAGACCGGTCGCCCGACCGGTTTGAGCACCCAGTTCTAACACAGTTTGAAGGCTCTCTAACAATCTCCACCAAGGCTTCAAACGTTGAATCATAAACCATCCTCGCTTCGTCATCTCAACTTCAATCATAGCTTTACCGCTTCTCGTGCCACCATCAACCCTAACCTTGCACTTTCACGCCATTTTCCACTCTTCTCATGTGGCCCTTGGGCACTTGCCACATACATGCAACAATGGATCCCGCTGCCAATCATACAGCTCCACCGTGAATTATGCTCCCGATCAACTTGTAAAGATGGTCACACCTCCGTGCCTTCATATACACGAGTGCCCCTTTCAACACTTCACAACAACGATCGCAGCCGATGAACACGCACCCTTTCGACTCGAGTGCACCAAGAGAAATCACATTCATCTTCATCTTGGAGACATGTTTCACATATTCTAGGACTCGTTCGATCCCATCGAACATCCTAATGCGGACCGTACCAATACCCACAACCTTATGAGCGAAGCCCTCGATCACAAACACCGATTCACCACCATAATCCTTGTATGTCGTGAATGAACTCCGGTAAGGACAAACGTGACATGAAGCCCCTGAATCTAGGATTCACTCACTACCATGAGATCCCTTGCCAGATACAGTCAAAACTTTACAAAGATCACCACCATCCTCTACGGTATTGACTCCCTCTTTAGAAGAATTTTCATACCTCTCTTGCTTCAAATTGGGATTCTGACAATCCCCTCTCATGTGGTCTTCTTGACCACAACTCCAACACTTCACCTTAACTTTCTCTTTGCCCTTGGCCTTAGATCCTGATTTTGAATATCCTTTACCATACTTAAAACTTCTTCCTCTCATAATCAGTACCTTTGAGGAAGAACGAGAACCCACGTCACCATTTTTCCTTCTCATAACCTTTGACTGGAGGGATGAGATAATGGTCTTGACGTTGATGGTCTCCCTCTCTGCGCACACAGAGTCTCTGAATGAATCATATGAATCTGGAAGAGAATTCAACATGATGATGCTTGATATTCATCCTTTATCGATTTATCTATCTCCATTAACTTGCAACCTAGCCTATTGAACGTGCTTAAGTGGTCTTCCGCATCTGTCCCCTCAACCATACTCAAGGTGAACAACTGCATCAATAGATACATGCGATTCTCTAGAGACTTCTTAACATAAACCTTCTCTAGCTTCGTTATCGTTTCAACCACAATTTTCTCCTTCGTGACGTGATAGAAGACATTATCCTTATGGCTTAACAGGATCGAAGTTCTAGCCTTCTTGTCGAGCTTCGTCTACTTATCATCTTTCATAACCTCGGGTCACTTTCCAAGAGCTTCATCAAGCCCTTACTGAACTAGTAGGGATTCGATCTTCACATTCCATAGCTCAAAGTTATTTTTATTGGAGAACTTCTCTATGTCAAACCTTGTGCTTAATCCATCTCCTCATCTCAGATTCGAATTCTATTACACCCCAATGATATCTCTGATACCACTTGTTGAGAAAACCGGCAGTGGAAGCGGAAGCCAAACACGCAGAGTAATACGAGATCCAACAAGAAACACAAAGTAATCAAAACCACACAAGCATTCAACTACAAGAGACAATCCGATTTTACGTGGAAAAACCCTTTAACAGGTAAAAAACCACGGTAAAAAGCGATCTATTATGATAAATAGAAGATTACAGAAATTGACAGCCCACAAGCAAAGAAAAAACAGAGAAACCCCAAGCTCTCTCTCTCTCTCACAAATCACTCCCCCCTCTTCCTAACACAATTAGGAAACCTTAGACACCTTAGGATACTATCTAAGCTCGGATACATGCCAAATTTATGGCATGGAATTCCAATTTAGAAACGTCTTATGTACTACTGCGTAGCTGCACAAGAAACCGCGTGCGCAGTTGACCAGTCGACCGACCGGTCGGCCATTGCACAAAACAATCCAGGGAAGAAATTCATACACACTGCCTTACTGCTGACCAGTTAGAGACCCCTGCAGACCGGTCGGACAATCGGTCTAGGGTGAGTGGAAAAACTTTCAGCGCCTTGCTGTGTTGGGCCAGAGTCAGACCGGTTGCCCGACTGGTCTGAGCACCCAAGCCTGACACAATTTGAAGGCTCTCAAACATGTTTGGTATGGTGATAATTACCTCCTTGCAAAAGCTGTTTGAAATGATGGCCATAAATTTGCGGCCCCCACTGTGATATCTGTGACATATCCACGCCATCCATCTATCATGCTAAAAAATGAGGTAGATCCGAAGTTCAAGTGGCCCACACCATAGGAAATTGTGGTTGTAAAAGGTTTTTAATGATAGGCATTCAACCCACTGTTTCCTATGGCGTAATCCACTTGAGCTTTGTATTTGCCTCATTTTTTGGCTCATGCCCTAAAATCAACTTGTAAAATGGATGGACGGCGTGGATAAGCCACATATATCACAATGGGCCGATATAAAATCTCACTTCTTTCTCAGTTTTAATGTCAAAGAGCCTGCCATCCGCGTAGAAAGAAGTATAATTATTACATTGATAATTAATCATTATCCATTCGAAGAAAGGACAGAGTGCATTTTGCATTGGGTGCAAAGTATCTTTTATCATCCTCCCGAAGAAATATGCATAGTATCTTTTTTCATCCGGCCTGCAAGGCTTCCGCGCTCACCATTGAGAGTCAAATGGCTATAGCAGCCAAATGGGAATTCAATAACTAAACGTTTGATGGGTGCATCTCACAGAAATTGTGACACATGTTCTGACTTTGTTATTTTCCTCTTTAACAGATTCTTGCAAACAAGGAGTTGGTGGAAGATATGATGTCCCGAACTCCCCTCCAACACGTTGCAGAGCTAAAGGAGGCTTCATCTTTGGTGGCATTTCTTTGCTTGCCCGTTGCATCATACATCAATGGCCAAGTCATAGCTGTTGACGGAGGATTCACTATTAATGGTTTCTACCCATAGAAAAGACTAATACTCCAATCAGGGTCTGTGGGATTCTGTTTGAAATAATAATAATAATAATAATAATAATAATATAATTATTATTATTATTTTATATTATATGTTATTGTTGTTGCTGCTGGTGCTGCTGTTGTTATTCTTATTTTTATTATTATTTTGTGGGATTCTGTTTGAAACAATTACATCATTGATGCATGCAGAATCCGGATCCTCTGTTTTACCCGAACAGAGAACCTCTGCTTGCACCTCTGTGAGTGGTCCAGCTCTGACTGACGGTGTCAGAGCTGGTTGGCTCTGATACAGTCCGTCCTAGCTGGACCAATCACAGAGGAGGAAAACAGGATTCTTCTGCTCGGGTAAAGCAGAGGATCCGGATTCATGCATAAAATGTATTAGTATTATAAGCCCTGCTGTCCAATACAATAGTGAAGGAAAGTGTGTTGTGTGGTGTGCCACAGACCGACCTTAGTGGTGTTTTGACGCCACAAATTTCTCTAGCCCCACCATGATGTATGTGTTATATGCACACCATCCATCCATTTTTTTAGATCATTTTTGTGCTTGAGGCAGATTCAACGGTCAAGTAGACCACACCACATAAAGTAGTGGGGACAATGATTCCCACCGTCGAAACCATCCTAAGGCCTACATTGATGTTTATTCATCATCCAACTCATAAGGTCAAACAGACCTAAATGAAGGGGGAAAAAAAAACAAAAACAATTATCAGATTGATCTGAAACTTCTGTGACCCCAGGAAGTTTTCAATGGTAGCCGTTCAATCCCGACTGCTTTCCATGGTGTGGTCCCCTCGACATTTGGATATGTCTCATTTTTGGGCTCAAGCCCTAAAACAACCTCGCCAAATGGACGGACAGCTTGGATATAACACAAACATCATGATGGGCCCACAGAATCTGGTGACGTCAAAACACCACCGAGGCCCATGCAATCCGCTCCCCATGGAAGAAAGCTAGCCGAACAAAAGGGCTGCCTGGCTTGTGGAAACCATCACCGGTTGACAGGTGAACGGATTTCCCCAACCAGGTGGTTCAAGGACTAGGCATAGATTTGGAGTACTTGGCCCTTGATTATTTTCTTCTTGCAATGTTAGTTAAAGATCCGTTTGCACAGGGTACATTTTGAAAATTAATTTTCTTGAACTCACACCTTCCATGTGTTTACACGAATTTTGATTTGTGATATTTGTTGGGATTTCCACAAACATTCACAGGGCATTGCCAAGGTATGTATACGAAAAGAGTGCACACTATTAAAAGGCTTTTGTTACTAGATCTTATTAGTTTGGGTATTGGTTACATTCCATGTTGTGGTCTCTCACAAGCCATTAATTACATTCAATGAAAAATACACTTGATTCTAAAACAATAGCTCAAGAAGAGCTAGGCTGATAAGCTCAATAACATCAGGGGTCTGATACCCTTAGCATCCCATCCTATATAGCCACATAAATAGTATGTGCACTACCTGCAGGGATGCTTGGAAACCAAGTGATCACTCAAATAAGCATTGGGGAGCTCACAAATAGCTTTTTCACATGATTACCCCATATAAGCTATCCAGTACCTGGTACCTACCTGAACCAATATTGGAGCGGGGCCAGAAATGTATGAAAATGGAAGGGAAGATGGAAAGGACTAGTGTGTGGTATTGTTCGGATTTAAGATAGGGAGCATAATGTTGTGTCTTTTCTAACATTGTAGGGCTATGTATGGACAAATAGCGTGGAGCTGCTCTTAGGGTAAGATGGTGAGAAGTTGATGCATGGCCTTTCCCCGAATAGTTTTCAACTAGTTGTGGATCACCCCATACTGAGTAAAATGAGGTAAAGACAAGTGAGTGTAGCCCTTGACAGATGAGGAAATAATGTATGTTAAGTAGATGAAGAGCCTCGACTGCATAAGTTGTACTCCGGCCCAAAATGTTGGCCATGTAGCTTGCATAACGAGCTTAGAACATTGGACGTATGACTGACAAAGAAAGGCCACATGGAAGATGAGTGCAAGCCAAACAAAAGTTAAGCATTAGCCCTCGATCGATGAAGGCCGCTAGCCATTTGGCAAGGGGTGTGGGTCACTTAGCGCATACCCGACGATGAACGCTTTCTCTATTTGCACAATGAATAAGAATGAGCATGCTCTCCTTAGAGATGGGGAGAACCATCTAAATGGGCTATCTAACAAAGACTGACCCATGGAGTTCAACTTGGGTCAACTGATGCCTTATTTCAAACTACAACTTTGTGCTTGTAAAGTAGTCTTTTTAATCCTGACTTGATGTTTATAGATGCCCTTATTTGACAAAAGTTATAAATAACCGTGTCAACATGGATGGACACCTCACCATCTTAGTCAAGCATAAACACAATTGGGTCTATTCCAACCAGAAAGTCATTATCAAAATATCATCTTGCAAAAGAAGAATTCGACCCAGAGGGTGTGGAAAATTTTGTGATTGTCCCAGCAGTACTTCACAACATTACCGTAATCCAATCACAACCGTTTCATATCTTAGATCAATATTCTGCATCAAGTCTGTCTGCAAGTATGGATGTCAGTGAAGTAATTGCCCCTATGCTTCGGAGCATTACGGGGATGGGACTATTGTATTCTGGATCAAGAAAGGTGATTCCCGATGTTACATGATCCAAAGGATTACCTGCAAATCTGATCATTTTTTTTTTTTTTTTTTTTCTTTTTTTGGTGCAAATCTGACCATTGAAATGAGTAGTTTCCTTGCACTTCGTGGCTTACGGGATCCAACCATCGCACTGCAATCAGTTAGACCTTAAGCCATTCATGATTGGATGCACCAGGGTTATTCTTCTACTACTTTGACTTTTGATTTTAACACTTTTGGTTGTAATAGGCTTTTATACTGCTGTGAAACCGACTGCCCCAAATAAGATAAACAAAAGCCTACATTTTGAAGTAATCAGATTGACACTGAGAGTTTAGGCTGGCCACGTTGCATAACGCTTAAGTTTTCAAAAGAAAAAAAAAATGGAAAATCAATAAAACCCAAAAACAAGTTTTAATGTTGTGTTGGTACCCACTTGCAGGTATGGAAAACCCCTAGTGCTTCAAACACCATGCACATTTTGTACTTTTGCAAAATTTTAAATTTTTTGTTCAATTTTTTTGATTTTTGCTTTTGAAAGCCCAACCTAAGGAACAATGTTCCATGGGGAATTTAATGCAACCGTTTTAAGTAAAAAATTTAGGCCGCTTATTATAAAATGGGCCATCCAATTTCATCAGGGGAATGGTCGGATGGTTTTATTCAGCCCTTTTTCTTTTGTGATTTTTAGATAGATTCCACTAATCATCTTGTCATATAGTCGGAGATCCAACCATTGTGATTGAAGTCAACGGTCTTGATCTATGACATTTTTTATTAGAAATATTTTTTCATTCGAAAAATGGCCTGGCCCATCACTTCGCAATCCAATAGTGGCAATTGAGGTTGGTTTCTATTGGGTATATTGTCTATTTTTTAAAAATGATATGGCCGATCGTTTCAAGATCTAAGGGTCACGATCAATGTTTTTTTTATTGTGTATATTCTTTATTTTTTAAAAAATGACCTGCCCTATAATTTTGTGATCCAACGTTGGCGATTGAGATCGCCTTTTATTGAAAATATTTTCGTTATTTCTTAAAATGATCTGGCTTGTCGTTTCATGATCCAACAGTCGCGCTTGAGGCTGGTTTTTATTGGGTATATATTTATTTATTTTTAAAAAAATGATTCCGCCCATCGTTTTGTTATCTAATGGCTATGATCAAGGCTGGAGTTTGACGAGATTTCCTTTTTCAAAAATGATCTGGCCCATTGTTTCATCATCCAATGGTCACGATTGAGGCTAGTTTTTATTGAGAAAAGTATGGCGCATCATCCAATCAGTGGCCAGTGCGTCATTTTTTGTGCCCAAATAGTGTACTTGATCTAACTAGATCATGCGCCCCCGCCATTATTTGGGTCGATCAATTGGGGAGGGTGAGGGTTAGAAACGTGCCAATGGCTCAAGGTGTCAAACCAGTCAAAATTCATGTGGACCATAGTGGATTGAATGTAGTTTTGTTTCAAGATGATATTTGTTCCTACTGTTTATCTGAGTGGTAATAATTTTATGAACGGTTTGGATGGAATATAGATATCATGATCAGCTCCAGGAAGATTAGGAAGATTTGGACGGTGGACAGTGGACGTTATTGGTGTGGTCTACCTGAGTTTTGCATCTACCTGATTTTTAGAATACGGTACTATTGTGGTATTTCAAAACATACGGACAGAGTGGATTTATCATGGACACATAGTTTTGGGCACAGAGATATCCCTATGCCCTGAGTCACAGGCAATCTGCTTCCCCGGCTGTGTGGCTCCTCAATGCCAATGGTGCTTGTTCGGAGCACTGAAGCCTCAAATCACCTCACCACAAAAATGGGTCGACAAAATTCAGGATGGTCCAACCATTAGGTGGACCACCATATGAACCTGGTGGATGGCTTTGGGTGGTTGTTGATTGTTTTCTATGGTGTGGCCCAAGTCAAGATCGCCCAACCATTAGGTGGACAGCCATATGAATTTGGACGGCTTTGGATGGTTGTTCATTGTTTCGTATGGTGTGTCCCCATCTGATGATTGGATTCACCTCATTTTTGGACCGTTCAAGTTTTACAGTGGGACAAACCCTCTGGACGGGTTGGATGCTGGCAGAAGTGTCCACACATACTCCACTCAATGTACTGAAGAGCGAGGAATCCAAACGAGATCAACACAATCTCAAGCCATACACTTATGTGAATTGGGGCCCGCCCACAGTTTATAATGTAATAATGTCAGAATAGGTGCTCCATGTGATGGGGTCCACACATGCGAGCCTGGCCCCACTTATCTTCTTGGACTGACCACTTGTGTGAAACCAATAAAGGTGCGTGTCGGGCGAGTCACGAAATGTGTGTACCAGTGACTCAAGCAGAATAATTGTACCGCTGTCCATCTTAAGTCACGGGGATGCCTGAGAATGTGGGACCCACTCGCTCTGGGTCAACCAGAATACTGTTGCTCCGTATCTTAGTGGGCTCAGGTTCCAACTAGTCACGCTATGCCACTATCATGTCCAGCACATTCAACGGCTCACAAGTCTCGGTTGTTCTTATGCGCACTGAATTTTCGTCCGTCCGAATTGTGTAATATAGGTGTGGGCCATTGATTGGTCGATGACTAAAAATCACCTTGATGGGACCATCCTGACCGTTTAATAAATGAAATTTTTCTTAATGAATGTGATCAGATAGTGATGTTTTCTTGTTTTCATTATGATCCGTTCATATGCCATTGATAAAGTGGATAGTATCTGTTTAATCTAGACATGTGGCCACGCTTGTGACCCCTGTTACTAAACTAGCAATATTAGGACCAAATTTGTGACGGTTGGCCTAGTTGTTCATCCACCAATTATCGCAATAATTACATAATTTTAGAAGGGAAATGTTAGTTCTTCACAATTGAATTTTTTTCCTTTTAGCTAAGGAATTTTCTTTCGATGATGATAATGTATCGGGTTTCTCAATAAAGCAATAACGAATAAACATGATTAAAAATGAGGCCATTCACAAATTTAATGAATTGAATATAAAAACAATACAATCAACAAAAAAGAGAATAAATAAACTAAGCAGAGTAGAAATAAATATTTACGGTGGCAGGTAAAACAGCCATGGAAAGTATCAAATGGCTGTGAAACAGTCGTGGTGTGAAGTCAGTAGGATGTGACTGGCGATGTTTCAAATAAGAACTTCACAATTGGGGATTTGACAACAGTGGTCGTAGATATTTAATGCACTCCTAATGTGTTCTACAACAATGAACTGGTCAGTAGCAAGTGTAAGTTATTCTAATGGGTCCGAACTTGCTATGCATGGCTGGACGTAAGTGGAGTGATGATAGCTAGGAAGTTAAATTACAAAGATAGGTAATATTGTGTTATAGAGAAATTGATTGATTGTGACGAGGGCCCAGAGGTTTAATTCATATGCTTCTTTTATAGACTTATGAGAAATGGTACTTGTGCTTAAATCTCTATGTGATGAGAGATTTGAATAGTTAACTATGCAAATCTTGTTTATGTTATGTGCAAGCATAACCTATTATATTAGGTCATATGTACAAGAGATCACAAAAGCTTCTTGTTATTTTGATTATGCATAATTTTTTTTTTTATTGGAGTCTTCACTTTTCTAAACTTTTGCATAGAAAACTTTGTTGAAGTCCTTACGTAACTGCATTCTTACATCTGCAGAGGTTTGCTTCGCTTTAATGAGACTTATTGGTTAGAGAATTGCTTCTAATGAAACTCTAACATTTAATGCTTACATATATACATGTCTTTAGTTTTTCTCCTGAAGTTCATCCACACCACATGAGACATAACTGCCATGTGCCACCTTCTGGATCAAAGTAGTGTAATTTCTGTTTTTTTTTTTTTTTGTTTGTCTATGGCACATCGTAAATACATCACCCGATGTGAGAGCCATCCACTTGCCTTCTAGACTAGCCTCGATAAAAACGGACCATCGATCCAATGCAAGGGGAGTATCAGATTAACCAAATTGTCTGATCAAAAGGTTTCAAGCTGATATGACTATAAGATCAAACTAATTGAAAATATACAAGGCAATGGGCCTAAAAATTCATATTGCTTTGGTAAGAAAAGACCCATCACTTAAACGGTCTAGATTAGTGGGCTTAAGATCAAGACAATCGACGGCTTGTAATGGGTGATCACAAATACGCTTAATCTGAACACATCTCCTAGACTCCAACGATAGTAGGTCCCACCCAAATTTAGTCTAGGCGGATCCTCAACACTTATCAAAGATAGCTACTGCGTCTCCGGTTGACCCAAAAACAAGCCAGACGGAGCAGATCTCAGCTGTACATTCAAAAACCCACATTCCTGGAATTATTCACGTGGTAGCTAAGGCTAAAAAATGGTAAAAATTGACAGGCAATTATTAAATGACCGCCTCTTTTCATGAAGCTACGATCCCACAGGCACCGCACTCTGACGTTCTATCTTAACAACAACTACGAGGGTTTCCTATAAGGCTATAGGTGGTCGTTCAATAGCCGTCTGTTTTTGCCTATACAAACTACATCGTAACAACCATTCTAAGGACAAAGAAAATGAAGTATCAAAGGAACTTGAGAGTAGGCACGGTGATCATGGGTGTTAATTCCAAGTTTATGGGTTTTTAAGTGCAAGAGTTGAGGTTTTGCTGGAATTCGATGGTGCTGATCCTTCGTAGAAACTCCATAAGTAGTTGATAATCGAAACAATCCATTGTGGGAGTAGGGATATAATCAAGGATGTCCATTTATCTCTTTTACATAAAATGAGTATATGATTTTTTCCTTTTTTCTACTACTCGAGATTAATCCAACTCCATCTCTACACATTCAAAAGATCGCGACAATCCCAGTATTTTTCTTTACTTTTTTTTTAATTATTTTTTTATTATTTTTATTTATTTTTATTATTTTTTTATTGCCTTTTGCCTACTTGGAGAGTTGAGTCTTTGTGCAGTAGAGCCCATTGTGATACTGCTAAAGTTCAGCTAAAATTCTCAAGAAATCGAAAAACCCCATAAACTAAAGACTGCATAGCGTATGGGCAGAAAATGTGGCTAACCCATTTATTTTTCATAATGGAGGGTCTTCCCCCAGAAATCTATGACTGCAAATGAAATCACAAGAGTCAAATTAAATCATAAGAGTCATATGAAGTCGGGAATCTTGGTATTTCTGAATCCAAATCTGTTTTATGACGTCTAGCCAATCGTAGTTACTACAAGCTTTTGTGGCTAGAGGCGACTCTATCATCCCTGAAATATTGCATAACCAAGGGGAAAAAGGCCACCACAACCAATTCAACTTACAACAACAAAAGCATCCAAATTCTAAACAAGCCCAACCGATCTACTGTCGAGTGCAGCATGTTCTCCACACCCTGCGGGTGGCGTTCACACACTTATTATGGGACCTACTGAATGAATGGTTTAGATCTTGGCCATGTATGTCACACGTGTGGTAATGACTTGGAGTAACCCCATGAATCCTGGGCGCTGGATCAACTACGCTATGGGCCACACTTGGATTAGTGGACTGTTGGATTATTGGCCCTGGAGCATTCATTCGAGATGCCCTGATATACGGCCACGATCTCATACACGCACATGGGCACTTGTGGCACGTGCATTTAGTGCGTATCAATGGCTACAAATTGTTCCTCTTGGACATGGCAAAAGTAGGGTACACTTTAGTCTCCTTTGTCAGCATTGAAACTGAGGGGTTTGCAAGGAATTGCAGCATTTATGGTTGTCAATGGGGTGGGCTTGGACTCGACTTCAGGCTTAAACTTTAAGCCCGTTTCATAATCGGGTTGGGCATGGAGAGCATACATTAACTAGGCAGTCCCAATTAGCCGAACCCGGGAACAACACATCATAAATAAGAGGCTTTTGAATTGAACAGTAGGTAAGCAATGGGATTAGGGCTTTTCTTTTTTGGCAAGATTAGGGTTTTCATTATGCATTTCTCTCTTTTTTTCTCTCCTTGATTTGTTTTGGGTTTTTTTTTTAAATTTTTTTATTGGGTCTTTTAGTAAACTCTTTTGCTCCTGTTTTGAAGATGGCCCATGTGAATAGAAGCAACGACAAAGCTTGGCATATGTTTGGTGGTGTAAACAAGCTATTGGAGTATGAATTTTGTTCGTCTTCTTATTTATTTCTATTACTTCAACTTCTGGTTGTTGGGAGACAAGTAGATTCTCATGCCTTCAAACTACTCAAAAGTCCAGAAACTGCTATTGCTAGTTTTTGGAGTGAAAGATGGGAAGAGAGAAAGGAAGGAAGAAAAGTCTGGAATAAGTACAACTAGGGTTTTTGTTTTTCCCTTCGTTTTTTAACCCTCCCTCAATTTAGGCTTGGGCTCGGGCTTAGGCATTTCACATGAGGGTTGGGCTTGACTTTTTTGGCCCATCACAAGCTCGAGCCTGTTATGAACGCAAGCTAGGCACGGGCAAAGCTTGGCCCAGCCCTAACCCAACCCATGGACACCCCTAGCTACTTTGGGCGCCTCGTGGCTTAGAAGCTAAGGGATGAAAGCGCTTATAATTTTGGACTCCTTCAAAGCTATGATTTCAAATCCACTTGATTTTCCATGGACTAAAATCCATCCCAATCCATGAGAGTTTGAATCCATGAGTCCAAATGAGCTCTTTGTGATTTCATTTGAGAATAATCGATGCTTTAGCATTGAGCATCATATTTTCGTGCCTCAAAACTTCTCATGCATCTTTGTTTAATTCCATAAGTTTGTACACATTGAAAAATAAGTGAGACAACCTATGGTCCCTAGCATATATAGTTGTCCAGCTCCCATTTTTTCCACATTTTTTCAAATATCCCATTCTCCATTGACAATGGCCTTGGTATAGCAAGAAGGTATGCCATTCCAACAGTGGTGAGATGTAAGTGCACTTATGTTATTACCATTTGTAATTGACTCCATAAGATTAGTCAAGCTAGGCAATGTTGGATTTGATGACTTAAATATATAGATAATTAGTACATTGTCGCCAAAACAAGACAAAATAAATAAAAAAATTTATAATTTCGGGAATGTTAGGTATGCAAGCCAATTAACTCATGAAGTAGCTTTCTTAACACGACATTTTCTCCCACTATGGATGAAATCTGAGTACCAACAATCCGTCCTAATATTCATTGAAGCCCTAATCACTGGACTACACCCCACCACGACCTAGCTTGAGAGGGGAGCGGATTAGGTGAGCCTGGAGATCTACCGAGGTGTGTGGGACACCTGACTATGGGGCCCACTGCGATGTATGTGACTACATCCATGCCGTCCATCCGTATTGAAAGCTCTACCCTGACTATGGGGCCCACTGTGATGTATGTGACTACATCCTCGCTGTCCATCCATATTGAAAGCTCATTTTATGGCATGATCCAAAAACCAAAACAGTTACAAATCCCAGATGGACCATTGTACAGGAAACAATGGTGATTGACTATTAAAAACTTCTTGTGGGCCACAAAATTTTTGGATCAAGATGATATTTGTGTGGTCTCTTCATCTAGGTGTTTGTGATCTTATCAATAGGTTGGATGGCTAATAAGCATTCCGTGGAATCCATGAAGTTTTTAATGTTGGGAATTCAATCATGACTTGTGGTGTGGTTCATCTAAGATTTGAGTCAGCTTAACTTTTTGAATCATGCCCTAATATGAGCTTATAAAATAGTTGAACGTGTGGCTTTAAGGCACATACATCACTGTGAGTCCTATAGTCAGGGTTCCACCCACCTTGGTGGATCCCGGGTCTCACTTAATCCTCTCCTGCCTGGATGGACCGACCTGTGATCAGGCGCTCTGTGGGGTCCACCATTATGTAGTCTTGGTGGGTGTTATCCTAACCTTGTGGGGCCAACCTTGATGTATTTATTTATTTTTTATATCCAGTTATCCACTCTGTTACAGAGTCTCTGCCTATTTGTTTACCCATCTTATTTTAGGACACGATCCCAAACCTCAAGAAAATCCAAATATCAGGTAGATGCACCACTGGAAAAAATAATGAGTGACAGTTAAAAACTTTTTATGGGCCACAAAAGTTTGGGATAAAGCTGATATTTGTATTTTACCTTCATTAAGATCTTCATGACAGTATCAACAGGTTAGATGGAAAATAAATATTACAAAAACTTTACTGTGGGCCCTTCAAAATGTTTAATGGTGAGGCACTCAATCACCACTGTTTCCTATGGTATGGTCCACCTGAGATTTGGATCTTCTTAAGTTTTGGGACACAACCCTACAATGAGCTGTAAAAACAGATGGATGGTGTGGATATACAATACATCATCAGCTCCCCGTTTAGCCCCCAGTCCACGCCAAGAACTTTTTTGTGCTGGGATTGGGTACTACACCCCCGCCAGGACCTAGCTAGCTAGACTAGCTAGAGACGGACTGCCATGTCAGGGGTTCTAGGCCCACCGTGATGTATGTACTACACCCCACCATGACCTAAGTAGAGACGGACTGCCATCTCAGGGGTTCTACTAGACCCCCCACGATGTAGGTGTTTTATCCACACAGCTGTTCTACTTTGAAAATTTATTTTAAGTGATGATCCAAAAATTATCAGTGGGATTGAATGTCTACCACTGAAAATCTCTTGGAGCAATAGATGTTTTGGATCAAGCTGAAATTTATTCTTTCCCTTCATCCAGGTCTACTGGACCCAATGAACAGGTTGGATGGCAAATAAACGTCTCGGTGGGACCTGGGAAGGTTTCAACGGTGGGGTCATTATCGCTACTGCTTTTTGTGGTGTGGTCCACTTGAGCCTTTCATTTTGCCTATTTTTTTTGTCTTATGCCTTTAATTGATCTTTCAAAATGGATGTAAAAATTGGATAAAAAACATATAATATGGTGGGCTTCACAGAGCCCCTCACAAGACTGTGCATCTCTATCGAGGTCCTTGTGGGTGTAGTAACCAATTTTCGCCCAAAGCTTTTGAAATTTCGAAAAGATCCTACAAGGCCCTGCCCTACTCAAGGGACGCGGATTGCATCCAAACCCTGGTCTAACCGACTAGATCTTTGTGGGGCCCACTGTCATGTATTTGTTTATCCAAGCCATACATCCATTTTCTAAGATCATGTTAGGGAATAAGCCCAAAATATAGGTAGGTATAGAGTTCCAGTGGACTACACCAGAGATGACTCTGGCATTTAATGCAACTAGGCTTATTATTTGGTGTGGTCTATTGGAGCGTTGGATCGCCTCATTTTTGAGCCCATACACTAGCATGATCTTAGAAAAGACACGGCTGGCATGGATAAACCAGTACATGATGGTGGGGGCACCACATAGATATGGTTGGATGCTTAAAGGTCTGACCAAGACTTTGATGCAATCCATGTCCTCACATAGGACGGTTGGGTCCTTAACATGGGGCCCACCTTGATGTATGTTTTTATATCCATACCGTCCATCTAGAGCTATACACAAACCAAGTTGGCTCGAAAAGTTCACTCGGCTCAGCTTGAAAAAGCTTGATTCAGTTCGATTTGAAATGTGGATCAAACCAAATTGAGTCTAATTTTTGGGCTTGTTGAAAATTTGAGTCGAGCTCAAGCTGGCTCAAGCTTGATTTGGCTTGATTCGAAACTAGGCTCAATTTGGTTCAAATTTGAGTCGAGCTCAAGCTGGCTCAAGCTTGATCTGGCTCGATTCGAAACTAGGCTCAATTTGGTTCAAACTAGGCTCGATTTGATATATATATATATATATATATATATATATATATATATATATATATATATATATATATATATATATAAGCACCCCCAAACCCTAATTACATTCAAGCGCCCTCTTCCTTTCTGAGTTTTGCTTACAGCCCGTCCATGCCTAGCACCCATTCGGCAGTCGCCTGCCACCGACAGTCCGATACAACCTCGCTGGATCTCTCTCTCTCTCTCTCTCTCTCTCTCTCTCTCTCATCACCCAACTTGCTCAGCCCCTGCTGATCTCTCGACGACCAGATGACCCTCTCTATCTCAGTGGCTTGAACTCCGCTCGAACTCGGCTCAAAAGTTCGACTAAACCAAGCTGAGAGCTTGCTAGCTTGGCTCGAGGACCAAATCGAGCCGAGCTTGAGCCCAAACAGTTTGCTGGTCGAGCCGAGCTGAGCTAGGCCCAACTCAATTTGGTTCGGTTCATGTACAACCCTACGTTCATTTGTTTTTCTAGATCATTTTAATGGCTGATCTGAAATATGAAACATAAGTAAATCTTAGGTGGATCATCAACTTAGAAAACGGTGGTAATTGACTGTTAAAAACTTCTCGGGGCAAAAAAAAGTTTTGGCTCAAGATGGTATTTATTTTATTCCTTCATCCAGGTTGTTATGACCTTATCAATAGGTTGGATTGCAGATAAACATGACGGGAACACTACAGTGGGCCGTAGGAAGCTTTTAATTGTGAGGCATTCAATCACCACCAATAACATGGTCCACATGAGATTTGGTTTTACTTCATTTTTTTTTGGTCTCTTCATCTAGGTGTTTGTGATCTTATCAACAAGTTGGATGGCAAATAAACATTCTGGTGGAATCCATGAAGTTTTCAATGGTAGAGATTCAATCACCACTGTTTTTGTGGTGTTTTCCACCTAAGATTTGAGTCAGCTTCATTTTTTGAGATCATAACCTAAAATAAGCTTTCAAAATGGTTGAACGGTGTGGATTTAAGGCACATTTATCACTGTGAGCGCCACAGTCAGGGGTCCCCCCCCCCCCCCCCCACCTCGCTGGATCCGGGGTCTCACCTAATCCTCTCCCAGACTTCGTATGTGGTTGAAATCGTTCCTGTTTTTCATTACTGTTGAGAGAGGAAAATGGGAGAAGAAGCAAAGAAGAAGGGATGGTCTCTCCAGGGAATGACAGCTCTGGTCACCGGCGGAACCAAAGGAATAGGGTATGACCTCTCTCTCTCTCTCTCTCTCTCTCTCTCTCGTTTTCGTGGATATATATTCCCGCTCGGTGGCGGATTGCCTACTGATACTGGAAGTGGCTAGTGGGTACTGGACGGTGCTCTATGGCCCCCATGAGGTATATGTTTTATCCATTCCGTCCATCCACTTTTTCAGATCATTTTAGGAGGTGAACAGAAAAACGAGGAAGATCCAAATCTTATGTGGATCACACCACAGGAAACAGTGCTGATTGAACTCCCACCATGAAAACTTTTTAGGGCCACAAAAGTTTTTGATGAACGTGATATTTTTGTTTTTCCTTCATCTAGGCACGTGTGATCTAAGCAACAGGTTGCATAGAAAATAAATGTTATAGTGGGCCCTAGGAAGTTTTTAATGGTGGGCATTTTATCACCACTATTTTCTTAAGGTGTGGTCCACTTGAGATTTGAATCTGCTTCATTTTTTTGGCTCATGCTCTAAAATGATCTGAAAGAATAGATGGACGATGTGGATAAAAGACATACAATATTATGGGCCCACAGAGCAGGGTCCAGTATCGAGGCCACTGACAGCGTCAGTAGGCAATCCGGGTCCGTCCCGCTGTCATGGGAAGCCCATTGCTTGGAGTACCATGCGCCACGGACCTCGTTGGTGTGTTTCCGTCACCAAGTTCTTTGGTCTCCATCATGATGTATGTGTTATATCCACACGGTCTATGCATTTTGAGGGATCATCTTAGGGCATGGGTCCAAAAAGAGGCAGATCCAAAGCTCAGGTGGACCACACCAAAGAAAGCAATGGAGATTGAATTCTTGCCATCCAAAACTTCTTCGAGGTCACAGAAGTTTTGAATCCATCTAATATGTGTGTTTTCCATTCATCCAGGTGTGTCTAGCCTTATGAATGGGTTGGATGACAAATGCACTTCATGATAGCCCTAGGAAGGTTTCAATGGTGGACATCATTGTCCCAACTACTTTCTATCGTGTGGTCCACTTAAGCTTTTGAACTACTTCACTTTTTGTCCCATTTCCTAAAATAATCTCACAAAAGAGTTCGAATCCTCTTTTAGCTTCCAAGCAGGGAATCCTTGCATAGAGCTTTTTCATTGGCCCGCATTACACTGCATGATGTTATGTGACCAGGCTGCACTGAGGTGTGACCAGGTTGCAGACCTGATGGTGTGAACCAATGAAAAGGCTCCAAGGGGGGTTATCTGGCTTGGAAGCCATAAGAGCATCCGGACTCCTCACAAAATGAATAGATACTGGGGATAAAAAGATAGTTTACGGTAGGGCCCACAAATGTTGATGAGGTCACCGTACCACAAGGTCGTATGAAATTGCATTAGCTTCTCATTGGTCCGCACACGGGATTTCTCTCTTGAATAGATTGGTAAGTACTCAACTCAGCTTTCAACACGAGGAACTCTTTTGGTCCACTACCACTTTTCTGTTACATCTACACCGTAGATCAAAATTTTCAGATAACTCTAGAGCATGAGCACTAGCCCAAAAATGAGTTACCAAAGTTAAAAGTGGATCACACCACATAAAAGCAGTAGGAATTGAACAAACTACTGCTGAAACTTTCCTAAGGCCAACCATGAGGCTTATTTTCCGTCTAACCTGTTTATAAGATCACACATACTTGAATGAAGTTAAAATACAAATATCAACTTCATCATAGCCTTCCGTGGCCTCTTACTGTTTTTAGTGGTGTGGTTCACTTTAGCTTTGGATCTACATTGTTTTTAGGCTTGTATACTAAAATGATCGGAAACAATGAATGGGCGGTGTAGATCTAAGAAAAACATCATAGTGGGGCCACATAAATTTCACATGTCAAGAAATTCATATGCTTGTTGTGTGGTGTAGGTAACAGATTAGGTGAGACCTCCAAGAAGGTGCAACCCTTATCGTGGGACCACCTTGATGTGTGTATTCTGTATCCACTCCATGCATTCGATTTTTAGATCATTTTAGATTACGAACATAAAATTTAAGAAGATCCAATTATCAGGTGGACCTTACTCTAAGAAATAATGTTGATTGAACACCCTACTATTAAAAACAAAAATTTCTTAGGGGGCACCTTAATATTTATGCAGTTTTTATTTGACATCAAATTTGTTGATAAGTTCATGTAAGCTTGGATGAAGGGAAAAAACAAATAAAAGCTTGATCCAAAACTTTTGTGGCCCTTAAATGGCCATTCACCCCTGTTTCCTATGGTATGGTCCACCTGATAGTTAGATTTGCTTCGTTTTTTTAGATAATTCCCTAAAATGATCCATAAAAACGGATGAACGGAGTGGATACAAAATACACTCATTAAAGTGGGCACCACGTTAAGGGCTGCACGGTCTTCAGTGAGGCCGGGGTCTCACCTAATTCGCTACCGTGGTGCAACACATTCAAGGTCCGATAGAAGAAAACTAAAAGTTTTACACGTGGAACTTCCGTGTGCCCATCATGACCGTGTATCAGATCACACCGTCATTCCTTTTTTCCATACCATTTTAAGGAGTGAGACAAAAAAGAGGCGGATCTGAGGTTAAGTGGACCACACTACAGAAATAGTGGGAATTGGATAGGGCTCTTAATGGGTCAGATCTGGATCGGATCCAGTTGGGCTCCAAGTCCGTATATCAATAGATGGATTCGGATCCAACTTGGATCCAAAAGGTGATATCCATATCCGATCTATTTATAAATTGTTAGATCCATTTGCGATCTAAAATCCATATAACCATCGGATTTTGATCAAATCTAGGTCCGAATCCACCCCATTAAAAAATATAAAAAATTATATAACATAAAATATATAATATAATATATTTAATTTAGTAGAAAAATGATGCAAATCCCACTATTTAATGTGGTATGGTCGACCTAAGAGTGGCATGTCTCAATTTTGAGACATTGCCTAAAATAATCTGGAAAACGGATGGCCAGCATGAATATAACATATACAATGAGGTGACAATGACTCGGATCTTAATCGGATTTGGATCGAACTCGGATATGTTCCTGTGAATCCAAATCTGGTCCATTTAAGTAATTGGACCTATTTTGAGATCCAAATCTGGTCCATTTAACTAATCGAACCTATTTTAAGATCAAAATCCGCATTATATGGATTCAGAGTGACTACCCATCGAGTGACTAATACTCTGATGGGTCCGATGCAGGCAAAATAGTGATAATAAATTTATGGGATTCTTTTTGGAATAATTACATCCCCATGCAGGCAAAATAGTAATAATAAATTTATAGGATTCTGTTTGCAATAATTACATCATTAATGTATAAAATGGATAAGTATTAGCCTGAATGTCCAACACTACATGGAAGACGTCTAGCCAAAAAAGAAGCTGCCTAGCTGATGGAAATCTATCACTGGTTTACAGGGAAAAAGGATTTCCCCTACTATTAGTGTTGCTCGCTATTCTTTGGCCACGCATGTGAAATGTGCGCGTGCGTGCTAGAACCAATTGTGTGGCTCGATTCCAACCGAACAACGATGATCCCAAGTGTCTGAATAGGCAAATACGCTGTAATCAGCTACATATAACCAGAATCTGTGTAGATCGGCCGCCTATTTAGCCACTGACCCAGTTGTTTAAAGAAAATCAGGTGCTACTTGGAGGGTGGGATTTGTCTTCCAAAGATAGGTTACACTCTTGCCTTCCGTAAAAGGACTTTTCGATATAGAATAACGAAAATCAAATAGCAAAAAGGGAATACTTACAATCGACCGCTTGGAACAAACTGTAGTTTGCCTTTCGGGATTGAATACGTTGTTTAAATTAAATCCAGCGTATGAGCATAGACTTTGTTTACTGAATTCTAGCTATGGATTTTCTGCTATGGAATGTAATTACAAAATTCAAACTAGAGAGAGACTATTCTAAGGAAAACAAAGTTAGATTACGCTAAGAAATGCAGATAACAGGATAATAGGAAAATTTGAGATATTTGATTTAATTTGGTTGGTGCTGGACCTCGACCTCGGCATTCCTCCTTGCTATTTATAATCATCCATTACGTAACTGCTTAATTCCCTCGGTCGATTGGTCTTTTGGATTTTTCTTTCATTACGACCTTCCGTAACTGACTTGCTTACTTGTCTACACATGTTCGTCTGCTATGGTGTCGTTCAATCATCTCATAGTGCAAGTGGGATCACCACAAAATTGGCTATAACTTCGACTATGTTGGGGCTCAAAATTTCACCCACGATGAAATGATGAATAGCGGTTCAATAGCAATGATTCGGATCAACTCAAGACCTGGAAAACAGCCAGAAACGCGATAGAACACCAACGTGGCCCCGACCCTAAGTAGCTTTCACAATCGTGGCCAGAATAGATCAATCTACTATTTCGGAGCCGATCTGGACATGCACTTCACCATTAAATGAGCCAAAAGGCCCAAAAACCCCTAACCCCCGAATTTGAACACTGTGTGGTTCATATTTCTACTTGCGCACCCCGAAGAACATTCTTCCTCTATCAGGAGCCTACTGAAGGACACAAATTAGGAAACAATTAGCAAAATTTACAGCATTTAATCTTCCACCTCCTATCCTGTTCATTCAATAGCATGATGAGAGGCTAAAAGTGCTCTAACGTTAGTGACTTTGATCCCCGAAAAGGTACCCATCCATTGGGGTGAATAGTCGAAGTCAGAATCCTTATTTTTTTGTAAGTCTGGGAGGAAGAACTATAAAAAATTCGAAGTCTGGAGCTTATGCAAGAGGGACATGTGCCTGTGGGTGTGTCCACATATGCTCGGGGCATTCCTCCATGTGCTCGGCTCCCACATGCGCTAGCCACATTCTCTCTCTCTCTCTCTCTCTCTCTCTCTCTCTCTCTCTCTCTCGTGGAAAAAAACTCGCTCTAGAGGCTAAGTACTAGCCCCAATTAATTCACCCACCAAGAGGGACATGCGCCTGAGGGTGTGTCCGCATACGCCCGAGGCATTCCTCCATGAGTCCAACCCTCACATGCGCTTGGAGCTTCACCTTAATTGGTGTTGTACCCGAGAAACCTGGCTATAAATAGCTGAGCCCCAGATGACCTTAGAACGACTCATTTGGTAGTGCGATGCGAGCACAATGTAAGGTATATCATCTGCTTGCCGGAAAGAGATTTCTTTGCTGGACGGCCAGAATCCCTTGCTGGAAAGGGATTTTCCCGCCGGAGTGAAAGTGTGGAGAGAGGGGGGAAAACTTGATTTTTGAACAAGTGTTAGGGCATTCCCCCATTTTAAGAGGGACATGCACCCGGGGGCATGTCTGCATACACTCGGGGGCATGTTCGCATACATCCGAGGCATTTCTCCATGCGCCCAGCCCCCACATGCCCACTGCTCCTCCCGTCACTCTGTATGAGCCGAAACAGCTAAAGTGTTGGGGAATTCCCCCTCACTAAGAGTAACATGCGCCCACCCTCTTGGGGGTGGACGAATTTCTCTGAGTCCCAAGGAGACACGCGCCCAAGACCCCTCTCACCCATCTCACATGCGCCTGCCCAAGTGGCAGGTTGTTTTGCTAAGTAAGGAGGTTTCACCTCTCTCTCTCTCTCTCTCTCTCTCTCTCTCTCTCTCTCTCTCTCTCGTCTTCCTCTCTCACATGCGCCCAGGGGGAAGGCACATGCACCTGCCACGCCCCTGACATGCTGGCCAAGGAATTTGTGGTGTGGTCTGCCATCGGTGGGTCCCATCTCTCCAGCGCTAGGTGTCTTCTAGACACACATCGACGTGTTCTATCAATCCCCTAGACCCGATCATCCAATGAGTGAGATTAAATGCATCAAATCAATGGCTTTTTCCAAAATGACCAGTACTTAAACATTTTTACAACCTCGAAAATCGGTCTGTAAGCATGTAAATCAACTGACGCCAGATGGAATTAAGCGTAATCCGACTGATGCCAAGTGAGATTTAACGTCTCTATAGTCTAAAGCAACATAATCATACATTCGATTGATATTAATCATCATTTTTAATCACAAAACGCCATAATTAAGAGATAAATAGGCCCAGTACTTAGTCATTTTCAGACCTGGGAAATGCCCTGACGGCCTGAAGATCGACTAACGCTAGATAGAATTAAGCGTGATCTCACTGATGCCAGAATGGATTTAGCATCTCCATAACCCTAATAAACATAATTTGACATCTTTCAAGGATAATCATCACCATTGATTGCTCGACAGTGCGATTAAGCGCTCAACAACTCCAGTACTTAGTCACTTTTAGCCTTGAAAAGTACCCTGACGGCTTGAAGATTGACTAACACCAGATAGAATTACGCGCAGTCTCACTGACGACAGAGCGGATCTAGCATCTCCATGACTCAAAGCATCATAATCGCACATTATATCGATATTAATTACCCTCTATAATCATAAAATGCTATAATTAAGTGATAACTAGGCCCAGTACTTAGTCATTTTCAGCCCTTAAAAGTGCCCTAATGGCTTGGAGATTAACTGATGCCAGATGGAATTACGCGTCATCTCATTGACACCAGAACGAATTTATAATCTCAACAACCCTAATAAACATAATCCAGCATCTTTCAAGGTTAATCAGCAGTATTAATCGTTCATTAGCATGATTAAGCACTAAATAGGCTCAGTACTTAGTCAATTTTCAGCTCTAGGAAGTGCCCTAATGGCATGAAAATCGAATGACGCCAAATAGAATTAGATGCAATCTCACTTGCACCAGAGCAGATTTAGCATCTTCCTACCCAAAAGCAACTAAATCAAGCATTTGCGAGACGTTAATCCTTACCATTTATGATTTATTAGCATAATCGGGCGTAGATAAGCTTGGTACTTGGCCATTTTCAAGCCCAAAAATGCATAGCACAGATCATCATACTTGAGCCCCAAATAAGCATAGTTTAATCATCATGCATGCATAAGCAGATCTTCGATATTGCCTTGATTGGGCACCGACTATGACTAATTACGCAAGGACAATAATGCTTCTGAAGATAAGTCCCCAGACTCCAGCATTATGTAATATTCATATTGTATCTCTTAAATTCATTGTACCAGCTCTTCTCAGCCTAGATTGAGACTTGAGACTAAGCAGAAGGGACTATGGTTACCATAAGAAACTGTGATAAAAGAGTTTCAATGACACTCACAACATTTGCTATGAGCTGCTATCTCAAAGTTAGTCGATTTATTACCCATCCACAAGGGGATCTGTTGGTTGAGCTGCTCAGGTAACAACAGTTGAATTGCGTGTCTTTCAGTGATCACCTGTTCACATAACAGGCGCGGGCTCAGATCTGCACGACTCGACTAAAAACCTTGATTGTCTCTCAACTCAGGACACCCGAAAGAATATGGAACATAAGCATCTGACTTACACAAAATGTTGGCTTAGTCCATTGCAAAACTACAATCCGGTCTCCATGACCGAGAACTCCAAGACCATAGCCCCTGAAGGCTTAGTCTTTTACCTTTTAATCAAGGGTGATCAACCATTGATGTAATTAAGGGCTCGTACCAGCTCACCGCCTAGAATATACAAGATCGATCACTGGAATAAAATTCGCCTTATGATATCTCCATTGTGTATGTTTCTGTGATTGATTGTGATTGTCTATGAATGTCTTTATTATTCAGAACCCCCAAAGCAACAATACATAGGGAAAATGCCGCCCTCAACCGGGTGTATCGCATTTTCTAGTTTTAATAGACTACTTCCTTTACTTTTTCATTTCGTAGGGTTGTGCAACCATACATGTACTCATGTGATTGGTCTCCTCAAACTTGCCAAAAATAGGGTACAACATTGCCCCCCACATCGCATTGCCTTTGGAAAAAGGTGATAGCGACGCTTGAAGTAATATTAAATCCCACCATCTTTTCATTCACGTGTCGCAACCATATTTCATATGCATGGTCGAAGAAACATTCGACGATGATAATTCTTATCGCAGAATCAACAACGTGCTGACACGTGTTTCCTTTCTTTGTTGGATGAGACGTAATGATGATACCCTCGTTAATGCTTATTCTTGAGCGTGCTGCCCCTTTTTTTACTATTGGAGAAATTTCTATAAAAGTGGGGGTATTCGTTTTTGGGCTAAGAGAGGAGATTTTGAGAATTTAGAAGCCACCACCATTGCATATTATTGAGAGCTTTAATCCTAACCCATTCAAGGCATTCTTCTTGTGATTCATCACAAGCTTAGGGCATTCAATGCTCAAATGAGAATGAACTTGTTCCCTTTTGATTCCTAGGAGTTTAGACACATTGATCATTGGTAAATCCATTGTCTAAACACCACATTGGAATCCAAATAGGTGTATCCCTCTAGGTAACTCATTTCCTACCATTTATAGAGAATTCACCACCTTCTAGCACCTTGGGCATCTTCGTTGGAGCATCATATGCAAGGTGGCTAATTGTGGAGCTGGAGCAGTGACGACGAAACCACATCAGCAATCGAGAGAGCACAACGGGAGCTGATTGAAGCACAGGAGAGCGAAGATCAAGCAACTCGAAGCGGCGCAACAATGGGACTTAAATCCGATAAGTAAGGTTGTCAATTTGTGTTGAGTCCAACCACTCTTTTTTCGGTGGGAATTGAGTGTAGAGTTTGTTTATCAAACTCAATCTAGGTTCGTTGCCGATCCTTGACTTGTTAGTTGAGCTTAAAAGTCTAAGGACGTTTGTCATTCCTTAAGATGTTTGTCGGGCCTAAAGTTTAAGAGCGTTTGTCAGTCCTTGGCACGTTTGTTGGGCCTAAACAATTTTTCAAGGGGAGCCACCAACATGGGTATGAACATGTAGATTGGGAGGAACCCGTAAATTTCCCAGTTGGGTGGATCCGAGTCAAAACACCTAGATTGGGAGGAACCTTATTTAAACTCCCTAGTGAATGCCGATGTGTTCAAAGGGGTTGATTACTTGAATCGGGAGTGGAAAAGAACCAAAGTCGAACCACTATACATCGTTGTATTTGTGATTGTATTTGAGCACATTTCTTATTATTCATTGTGTTTAATTGTTTAATTATAAATGCTTAATCTGAATGCATGCTAGACACTAGATAGGCACATCCACACACATGATGTACTTTCACTTCTTGAGTAGACTTGAGCTTATCTGATTCATTCCCATATATTCTACTTTAGATGCATATATGTGGTGATTGATTAGTTTAATCATATGTTAATTTATACATGCTTAGACTAGGTAGCTTATTGCACATCATATGCTAGTTTTCTGATTGGACCAACTTAGGCTTGGAAGCCGAAGTATTATTGCTTAGTTTAAATTGATAAAACTATTAAGTAGGTGATTATTTTTTAAAAGGCCCTAATCACCCCCCTCTAGGACTTAGCCATAATTCTAGTTGCTCCGTGCCAAGCTTCCGTGTATATGCGTTGGGCGTCGTGTTAGACTACCAATGCAATTTCACTGTCCATCGCCGATACTGCACTGTCCATCGCCGATACTCAGTGTCTGTCAGCAATGGTCAGTGTTTATCGGTGAAAACGATCATAACTCCCTCGTTACATGTTCGATTTGGGTGATCTTGTACTTGTTGGAAAGCTAATTTGATGAACTTTCAGATGACTTTGGAATCACCTCATTTGGACACCACTTAATTTTCCAAAAGTGTACTGAAAGTTACTATCATTCGTCGATACTCCGTTGTTCGCAAATCCGACGAAAATGGTCATAACTCCCTCATTACATGTCTGATTTGGATGATCTTGTACTTGTTGGAAATGTAATTTAATGAACTTTCAGGAGGCCTTAGAATTATGTCATTTGGATACCATTTGATTGCCCAAAAGTGGGCCCCATTTTCATGGGATTTACAACCTACATAGAGTTATGACAGTTCAC
Source organism: Liriodendron chinense (assembly GCA_003013855.2). NCBI lineage: Eukaryota > Viridiplantae > Streptophyta > Magnoliopsida > Magnoliales > Magnoliaceae > Liriodendron > Liriodendron chinense. The sequence goes on along the minus strand of PVNU02003576.1, from coordinate 1,240,028 downwards.
TCCAAAAAAACACTCAGAAGCTTGTTGCAATGGAGGGAATGAGGCCAGATGCAAGTCGGAAGCTTGCGCGGAGTGGCTCCCACACGGGTGGCAATGGTCCTAACAGCCAAATGGTTCCCTTCCAAAAAAAAAAAGAAGAAGAAACGAAGAAGACGACCAAATGGTGTTTCCTGCGTAAGGGACTCATCTAGTCTTGGTGCAAATCCAAGCTGTCCACATGAAAGAGGTTTTAATTTCATGACATTTTTTCAAATTTGAGGGCAAAATTGATCATGGATGGACCACACCGAAGGAAACAGTTCGGAATTAACTCACAATGTCAACGTAGATGTGGGCCATAGAAAGCTCCAATTTTTTTTGAAATGACACTCCTGTGGATTCACAGATATCCGATTAAAATGAATAGATTAGATCGGCCAAAAGATGACGCCAACAGTCAATTTTGTAGGGCCCACACTCAATTCGCAAAAGGGCCTTTCAATTTTATGCAAAAACCTCCTACTGCAGGGTATGGCAGTAGGGCATTTTAGTCCAACAAAAATCCAAACAATGTCCAGCGGGCTACTTGAATAAATACGTCTGACATGTGGGGACAAATGATGTCATAAATGGAGGCTTTTTCAACTATTATCCCATTTCCAAAATCACATCTCCCATCGGGATTCTATATAACTGAATCGCATGGGTGACTACTAAGCCATGTGGGCCCATCATAATGTGTTTCTCAAATCCATACTGGCCACCAGTTGCATGACCCAATTTTAAGTGAAGGGCTAAACAACCATCCCCATTCATGATTCAGGTGAGCCAAATAATTGTTAAAGGTGTGGCCCATCCTCCAAACTATTTCTCTCGATGTGGCCCACCTGAATCACGGATTGTCCTAATTTTCAGATCTCAAGCCTAAATTTTGGCATGACATCTAATGGTTTGAGTAGATTTCACATAATTATCACGGTGGGCCCTATAAAAAATTAATGGTGTACATCTCTCTCATCTATTTCCCTCGTGGTCCATCTGAATCTCAGGTCAAACATGACTTTTTTCTTACACATTCAAGTGGATTAAACGTATGCATTACGGTGGGGCAGGTTAGAGTGGGCATCTCATAATTTTATTTTTTAATGTTGAAATGGAAATTTCTTAAAGTGCTGCGGAAGGAAGCCCGGGCACGCACATTCTTGTACGCAGGGTTGTGTGCGAGTGCGGATTGTCTGCGTTGAACGCGTAGAAAAATTCAGTGCCATCTATTCTCATTGGTCCACGTCATCACTAATGACTTCAGCTCACAAAAGAAGCCGATTTTCCCTCTCACTACTTGGATTGCGTGCTAAACAACCCCACTTTTACCACTGTGGAATTTCTCTAGGCCTCACCATGATCTATCTGTTAGATCGCCACCGTCCATCAATTTTTTCAGATTATTCTAAAGCATAAGACAAAAAATAAGGCTCATTCAAAGCTCAAGTGGACCACACAACAAAAAGAATGGGATTGAATGAGCATTGTTGAAACCTTCCTACGGTCCTCCACTGTGAGGTTTATTTGCCATCTAACCTCTTCATAAGGTCACTGAGACCTTGATGAAGGTAAAATACAACCAGTCGCTCTGTGGCCCTAAGAAGTTTTCAATCTTAGGCATTCAATTCCCACTCTTTCCTGTCGTGTGGCCCACTTGAGCCTTGGATCTGACTCGTTTTCGACTACGTGACTAAGAGTTATGAAAAAAAATGGATGGACAGTGTGGATCTAATAAATACATCATTATGGGCCCCCACAGAAGTTCCACATTTCAACCGTTCGGATTTTCTTCTCGGAATTTCTTGGGGTGGGAAATTTTGAGATCCACGTGTTCATATATTTTTTGAGATCTTTCTAGGTTATAAGCATAAAAATAAGGCAGATCCAAAGTTCAAGTGGAATACAACATAGGAAACAGTGGAATTGATGCTACTGTTAAAAACTTCTTATCAAGCAGATATTTGTATTGTACCTTCATTCAGGTATGGGTGGCCTTATGAACGGTTTAGATGTCAGATAAGCCTCACTCTAGCCCCTAGGAAGGTTTCAACCACACTTTGTGTAATCCTCGTTGCTTTCTTTGGTGTGGTCCATTTGGGCTTTGGATGTACCTCATTTTTTGGAATCATGCTCTCAACGTATTTGGAAAAATTGATGGACGGTGTGGATGTAACACAAAGGTCATGGTGAGGGGCAGTGAAGTTTCACAGGCTAAAAGTTGTGCTATGTAGCAAGCAATGTATTGGGAAGAGAGAAATTCTGGGTATTCTGTGAGCTTATGTGGGCCATCCTACATCAAATAGTAGGGATTGAACGCTTGGTTTTGTATCACGATGATATTTATGCCCACAGTTTATCTGACTGGTAATCACCCTAAAAACGGTTTGTATGGCATATAAAATCATGGTCAGCTCCGGGAAGGTTTCAACGGTGGACATTTCTGTTCCAGCTGTTTGGTTTACCGTGGGCCACCTGAGTTTTGGGTCTGCCTAAATTTTAGAATCCTGTCCTATTGTAGTATTTAGAAACATATAAACGAAGTGGATTTTTCACTAACATCTATGTTGGCCCCACACAGACCCGGGCTCTGCTATATTTTTATGCCTGGGTCACAGGCGATCCGATTCCACAGTAATAGAGCAACGACTCCGATGCTATTGTAACAAACAACACCAATGGCTGTAAAAGATCCATGGCCCACCATGAAGTATGTGTTTTATACACACTGTCCATCTAATTTTTCAGATTATTCAGCGCATGAACCCAAAAATGAGCCTGATCCAAATCTTAGGAGGACTACACCCTAGGAAACAGTGCTTATGGAACACCTACCATTAAAAACTTCCTGAGGCTACAATGGTTTTGGATCAAGGTGATATTTGTGTTTTCACTTCATCCACATCTGTGTGATGTAATCAACAGGTTGGATGGCAAATAAATATCATAATGGGTCCTAAAAAGTTTTTAATTAATGGCGGACGTTCAATCACCATTTTCCTGTGGTGCAGTCCACCTGAGATTTGAATCTGCCTAATTTTTGGCTCATGCCCTAGAATGATCTAGAAAATTGGATGGACGGTGTGGATAAAACACATACATCATAGTGGCCCACAAAGCTCTTCCAGCACCACACAATAGCCACGGCCCTGCCGTGTGCTACACTACCCAATCGAGTCCGAGACTCGCCCCATGCCACTTTGGTAACTAGACGTGAAATCTCACTTTAGTCATACAGAAAAATCAGGTTTATATGTTATTTAGATGGGCTATAAATTCATGACTTTTATGTGTGAATCCCTACAAAAATTTAGTCCTGGCCCCAAAAATCAGGATAATCAGTTGATTTAAGTGGGCCACAATGAGGGAAACAACTTGGAGGGTGGGAATCGCTTGTACACTTTTCCAATTATTTGGTCTACTTGAATTACTGATGGGATGGTTTTTAAGCCCTATGCCTAAAGGTGGGTCACACAGCTAGTGGTCAGTGTGAATTTTGAAAACACATCACGGTGGGACCAGGTAGCTTCTTAGTTATACATGCAATTCACTTCCGAACCAGCGTCCGTTATTCATGGGTTTATGCGACCTTATCAACCAGTTGGATGACAAATAAACATCAAGGAAACATTACAATAGCCCTACGTATGGAGTTTTCAACGGTAGGGTATTCAATCACCACTGTTTTCTATGATGACTTGAGAATTGGATCGGCTTCATTTTTTGGCTCGTGATTATTGTACCCTATTTCTAACAAGACCTTGTCAAAAACGATTGAGAGGAGTGGCCGATTGCCATTTGCATTCGGAAAAGTCGGTCGCTTGCCAATTTCATTGGCCGATGCCGTGTGCATTAAAAAAAATCGATCGCTGGCTAATTTCGTTGGCCGATGCTGTATGCAACTATGATGTTGGCTGATTCTTTAGCTGGGTGCCACATGCAACTAGGATATCAATCGATTTCGTTGGCCGATTGCCATCTAAGAAGCAAGACAGTGGTCGATTGTATCTTGTGTTTGAAAAAAGTAGCCGATTGCAACCGATTGTAGTTTTACATCTCAATTGGACATGAAAAATCGACCGATTGATGTTTAGCAATGACAAAGAAAGTAGTCGATTTAGGTCTGTACTTTAGACAGTTACCGATCGTATCTTGTGTCCAAGCTTAGTTTGCTAACAACTACCAAGATAGATATCATGTAGAGAAAGAAGGAAGAAGTCTCTGGAAAGGTTGAACATAGATGAAATCGTCAAAACATGAAAGAGTGGGTAGGTCCCATAAGCAGTTACAAGGCAAGTAGTGGGTAAATAGAAGCCTTTGGAAAGCAATGTGGGAGACGGTTACCGTAACTATCAGGAAGTGGAGCATCCAAATAGTTCCACATTTCAAAGAGAAAATTATAAAAGCAAAATGATTTCTAGGAAGCAAGAGTCCAGCACCAACCAAATCAATCTATCTTTCCAATTTACAAAATCCCTTGCATTCCATAGTGTAATCGATCAATTTTAAATTCCAAGTACTTTGTATTTCTTAGAGTAAGCGCTCAGGCATCTATCAAGTCAAGATTACATTACCATTTTCAAGCTTATTCAGGTTCTTCGTTTATTTGTTATTTACGTTTCTTAGCATATTTAGTTCCCTTTACTCTCTTCAGCATTAATCACACTGTTTAATTTCGGTAGTATAATCTCTGAAATTACTTTCATAGAAATAAGTTTTCCGATCAGTAAAATTCTATTTCATAATCTCTTAGTGGTGAAGAAAAAGCAAAGATCGGTCACATGGTCGATTATAAACTTTTCTTTTTACTCCTTTAAAGTTATGCTGAGAGAAATCCTTTCGCTCGGAAGGTAAAGTTGCAACCCACTTTTTGGAGGACGAACCCCACCCTCCAAACATCACCTGATCACTTTTTATTAAGCAACTAAACGAGTGACTAGTTGGGCGACCGATCCCTACAGATCTCGATCACATACGGTCGATCATGACGTATCTGCCTTCCCTAGCGCTCGGGGTCATCATTGTTCGGTTGGAATTAAGCCGCAAAAATCAGTTCTGGAACTCCCGCACACACATCACATGCGTGGCCGACGAATAACTCAGCAACAATAATCTAAAATAATTTGGCAAAACGGATGGACTGCATAGATATAGAATATATGCATCATGGTGGGCCCCATGATAAGCGCCACACCTAATTCGCTGCCCGTCGAACCACTCCTTGTTTGACAAATAGGCCTAAAGCTTTGATATTTTGAAAAGATCGAACAACTTGTGCGTGTGTACAAACAAGGGGCCATGCATACATTTACATAGCATGTAGGGGTGTCAATGGGCCGGGCTCGGGCCTGAAACCAGAATTTTGAATAGGCCCATCCCGAAAGCCCGGGCTGAAACAGTGCAAAATCTGGGCCTAGACCTACCCTAGGCCAGACCCATTGACAGCCCTGAATTGGCATGGATTGACAACTAGGACTAGCTGTGCGGATTCACCCCCGACTCGGGTGAGTCACGAATCGGACAAGTCCGCTTGAGTTGCCGAGTCCTTTAACCCTGATAAGGTGGTCCCAAACGAGTGCAGACAATGTTTTGCATGTTTTGTTTCATTGTGCATTGAAAACAGGGACGAGAAGATAAAGACTTTTTATGTGGTTGAACGCATTCTTGTTTTTTTTTTTTTTTTTTTTTTGTTGAGGGTGAGGAAAATGGGTGAAGAAGGAAGGAAAAAGGAATGGTCTCTGAAAGGCATGACAGCTCTGGTCACTGGTGGAACCAAAGGAACAGGGTATGACCCCCCCCCCCCCCCCCCCCCCCCCCCCCCTCTTTTTATATTGTTTTCATGGATAGTCCCGCTCTCATGGTAAGCGGATTGTGTGGTGTGCGACGTTGACGTGGGGCGCGGATTGGGTACTACCCCATCCATGGTAGTTAGAGACGGACGGTCTTATCAGGGGCACTGTGTGCTCCACGTATTGTATGTGTTTTATCTAGGCCGTCTATCCATTTTGACAAATCATTTTGCGGCATGAACTAAAAAAGGAGGCAGATTAAAGGCTCAAGTGGACCATACCACAGGAAATAGTGGATATTACCTCTCTACCGTTGAAAATTTCTAGGGGGCTATAGAAGTTTTGGATGAAGCTGATATTTATGTTTTTCCATAATCTAGCTCTATGTGAGCGTTTTAATAGGTTGGAGGGTTAAGAAACATCACTATGGGCCCTAGGAATGGTTCAACGATGGGCATCATTATCTCCTGTGCTTCCTGTGGTGTGGTCCACTTGAGCCTTCAATCTGCCTCCTTTTTTGGCTCGTGCCCTAAAATGATGTGTTAAAATTGATGGACGGCTTAGTAAAACACATACAACATGGTGGGACCCACAGATCCCATGACAAGACTGTCCGTATCTAGCTACACGGGGTAGTAACCAATCCACGCCCATTGACGTCACCATGTTATGTGGACCTCACCATGATGTGCGTTATATCCACGCTGTATATCCATTTTGGGAGATCATTTCAAGGCATGGGCCAAAAATTGAGGCAGATCAAAAGCTCAAGTGGACCACACCCCATCCACATGGTTAGTGGATTAGGGCTTAGTTTTGTTTTTTATGGCACATACTCTAACATATTTCTTATTTGAAGAGCACACATTTCTTGTCCCATTATACACTTCCTAGCCCAATAAGATATCTATAAGTGATGCAGGACAAGAACTCCCTGATGAAGGGCATCGATCAAGCACATTCCTGTAACACATGGATCGGACAAAGATCAAGGAAAAGTCGACAAAATCGACAATTTTTGCATGGATGGACCGAAAGAAGGCGGACCGTAAATCGACCATAACTTTTGATCCGAGAGGAGTTACGGGACGCAAAACATATGAATTCCAACTAAAATTTTGTTTTAGGTGAACCGTTTTGCTAAAAAATGTGCGGTTATAATAGAAAAATGGAATTTTAGGAAAAAAATTACTATTTTTAGTAATCCCGATTTTAGTGTGTTTCCTTTTTTTTTTTTCTAGAGTTTTTGTTTATTTATGATTTCTATTTTTGTTGAGCAATGAGTTTTAGAAAGAATCTACTTAGTAGTAGTCTTTAATTATGATTTTACTATTTTTAATAACTTTTTATTTTGGTAAATTTACTATTTTTAGTAAGTATGAATTATGATTTAGTTTATTATTTAAGAGCATTGTCGAGACAATTTTACTCATTCAATCAATTATTTTCATATTTTTAGAAATTATTGTCCTTTTATCTTTTCATGGATTCGAGAACATCTTGAGGATTCAAAGTATCTATTTGGTGAGGAAAACAGTGATCGACCTCCCTTGTCCTCTTTGCATCAGTGGTATCATAGCACGGAGTTTCTTCGGGCCGATGTCTCTTTACAAAGGTATGGACAAAGTCCCCGCTGACAGTTATCAGGGGATTCATTATCTTTTGGAGGGAATGTAAACTCTTCACCAAGAGAGACAGAAGACGCTGCAAGCTATACAAGCTTCCTTCGACCGTTTTGCGGATGCGCCAATTCCGCCTCATACTCATGGTGCGACATTGATGAAGAATCGCAGGCCACCATGCAATAGTAGTGAATCACATGCCGTTACTTTGATCGTGAGGAAGATATTGTATACGCCAAAGAAGGAGATGAATTTACAGCGGCACAATATCTTTCGAACGAGGTGCATCATGTATAAAAAAGTTTGTGATTTGATGATAGATGGTAGAAGCAATGAGAATATCGTGTGAAAGTATATGGTAGAAAAGTTACAACTAGAGATAGAAAATCACTCATCTCCGTACATGATTGGATAGATTAAGGAAGTCGATGAGACAAAACTAAACGATGTCGTATTCTTTTTTCCATTGATAAAAATTATAAGGACGAAGTAATGTGTGATGTGATAGATATGGAAGCTTGTCATATGTTATTTGGTCGACCGTGGCAATATGATCGTGATGTCACGCCTTCCCTAAGTCAATAAGCCAAACATCCAGTTTATGATATGTTCAAGCTATTGTCAATGGAATAAAAAAGTTACAATTTCCACAATGTATCCTCTCATATGGTTTATAAATGACCATTTATATAGTAGGGTGAATGATTAGTTGTGATGGTCCATACAAGAACTACTCCAGCAAGGAGAGAGTCAATCCAAGTTGAAGGCTCTTAAAAGGCAGGAGGAATGCTAAAAAAGAGGTAGGTGAAGATAGTAGGAAAAGATCTCATGATTTATGGCTTAACTAAGGTGATGACCCATGATAGGGTTGGATGGGGAAACGAGATTCATATAGCAGACCCTATTTAGTTGAGATAGGGCTTTGGTGATGACAGACAAAGATAATGATTACCCATTCAGTTGTCCCTATATGGATGAAACATTCTTCAAGAACACATGTTCTCAGCTGATCATTACTATCAAATTGATGAAATTTCAACATTCATTGTGGGAATATGAAGAAATTGATTTTTAGGTCCATATAATTACTCGATGTATATATAATCAACATTGATAAATCTTCAATCACCCCGAGAAATGGCTCTAGCTCTACCATATCAACTGTCCTTGCATATTAGCGATTCGGCAATCCTCTCCATTAGGATGTGCCCCAAAATTCTCTTGCATCTGACAATTGTAACGATGCCCTTCTTAGCTACATGTGAACTGTTCTTCTGAGCGCGCATGTGTGTCTATATGTACATAAAGCTTGGTGTGAGACAGTTTTTCCTATCGATTTTCTCATATTTATAGATTTCCTATGTCTAAAGAGAACCATCTAGACCTCTTTATTTTGACCATTACTATTGTTGAAATCCCCTGAGGCCTTTCATCTTCTTGTGCTAATTTGAACTTTCCAATGCTTGCTTCGACCGTTTGCCTTCTAAATGGATGATTGTGTTCCAATCTCCTATCACCACCTGTTGTTTAAAAAAAATCTACTCTTTATGACTTTACGGATTGTGCGTTGCACCACCTCCGTGCAATACCACGTGTCTTATCCCTATTCGTCTCTGTGAGCCTGGTCAGAAATAGGGTACAACACCGTCCTCCTCCATACTCATGAAAGGAGAGACAGGTCCCAGGGCCCTCGAGTTAGTTTTTATAGTTTTTATCCCGTAGACAACCCATGGTTTGAAAATCACACTAATAAGACAATCCTACTCAACCGTTTAGTCTCACCTTTGTGCAGGGTACGGACTGAGGGGCTGCGTCGAAGCAATATGCTCCCATTGCCATAGACCCCAACGTTTGTTGTTCATTTGCACAGAAGCCCACACCCTCCAAATTCTGATCCAACTATGAATGGAGATGATCTAAAGATTGCACTGAGAAGACAACGTTGACCATCTGATTATTCCCTTTAAATTTGGACCACTTAATGTTTTACTTTTAACCATCCATTTAGTAGTCATAAAAGGATGGTTAGAATGTACTAATAAAAGTTATTTTAGATACATGCTAGCTACATCCATAGTAGGACTCACAATTTGAATGGTTTGGATTTCGGTATTATAGTTATCTAATTACTCTGGATGGCCTGTGTTCAAAACCAAACATATTTTCTACTTTCCAGCACTCAATGCCGGAGATTAATCATTTTTTCCTTGCTTCTACTTAAAAGGGTTGTATTTCAGGCAGCAAGGATCATTCAATTTATGTGTATCTTGAATCATTTTCCTTCCATAGTAGGGCCCACTAGATGGATAGTCTCGATTGGTTCTACAGCACCGTATCATTCACCCTGGTTGTTGGTCCATCAATTAATGTTCTGCAGGCGTGCCATAGTAGAAGAGTTGGCTGCATTTGGAGCATCTGTGCACACATGTGCCCGCAGCAAATCAGAGATGGAGCAGTGCTTGCATGAATGGAAAGAATCAGGTTTCAACGTGACAGGTTCTGTTTGCGATGTGTCGGCACATGCCGAACGTCAAAATCTGATGGAGGAGGTCTCGTCGCTGTTCCAAGGGAGGCTCAACATCTTCGTAAGTTTCTCTCAGGCGTTGGTTTTGTTAACTAAAAATAACTCAAAATTCTAATGTTAGGGTGGGGAATGACATGGTATGGATGAGGTATGCCCCCCCCCCCCCCCCCCCCCCCCCCCAAAAAAAAAAAAAAGGGCACAAAAGGATGTAGATCCAAAGCTCTGAGTGGACGACACCACTGGAAACAGGGGGATTCAATGCCTATAGTTGAAAACTTCTTGAGAGCTATAGAAGTTTTGGATAAGCTGATATTTTTACTGTTTTCCCTTTATTAAAGTTTCTATGACCTTATTAACAGTTTGGATGGGAAATAAACACCATGGTGGGCCCCAGGAAGTTTTCAACGGTAGCATCATTATCCCCACTGTTCCCTGATGTGGTCCACTCTAGCTTTGGATCTGCCCTCATTTTTGGTTTCATGACCTAAAATGAGCTGGCAAAATGGATGGGCAGCGTGGATAAAACACATACATCATGGTGGGCCCCAAAGAATCAGGTCACCTTAGTGACTGTGTCTCCAGGCAATCCATGTCCTTAGAAATGGGATTGAAAATATCAAATAAGCCGTGAAAGTACTTGATTTGGGAACTTAACTAACAAATGCTAGTTTTGGTTACCTTGCTCTAGATAAGCAATGTTGGGACTTTCTTCTCTAAACCGGCGGTAGAGATTACTGCTGAAGAATTCTCATTTGTAATGGCCACCAACTTGGAATCTGCATACCATTTAAGCCAACTTGCTCACCCACTCTTAAAGGCATCAGGACAGGGAAACATTGTATTCATATCCTCCGTCATTGGTCTGGTAGGAATGTTTGGTGCGAACGTTTGTGCAGCTACTAAAGGTAATTCTCATGGAAAACATAACCTCTCGAGTACTTTCTATGAAGTTTTCTAATCTCTCACAACACATGCAAAGAATCTCCTCTCCGCATCTGACTACCAGTAGTCACGTTCCAAGCCATCCATCAGGTGGGTCTGACCATGTAGCTTTGCTATTCCAGAAACCAAGATGGTCGACATATGGGAGGTTCATTATTTGCAAAACAATTGGGTTTGTAGAAAAAAAGAAAAATTGTGCTCGTTTTTCGAACGACAACTTGGAAAATGTTTCAAGCAAATATCAATTCATCAGTTTTCGTACATAATACACATAAAATCTCTCTCTCTCTCTCTCTCTCTCTCTACACACACACACACACCCCTAATGATGGACATAACTTTTTGAGAATCGATAGAGCTGAGAACTTAGGATTCTGAGGAGGAGGCAAAAGAAATTAAGGAAAAAACAGAGGAGAAAAACTAAGAGCATTAGTAAATTGCAATAAAAAAAAACTCAACATACTTTCATTTTTGTTCAACCAATAAAAGCTTCCATGTTAGTAAGCCATCTGTTTGTTTCACAAAGGGCCCGTTTGGATATTACCAAAGAAGTTACTTTTCTACTTACAGAAGTAGATAAGTAACTTATTTCAGACAAGTAAGTTTGGTTTATGATTAATAATAAGTAATTTTTTTACTTAAAAGTACATAATCACTTTAGTTAATTTTTTTTAGCTTTTTTACTTTTCATAAGTGCTTGATAGATTGTAAGCAGGACAAGGCTGGGCTAATTCTAGGCCAGTGAGGCCCACATGTAGAGATGATCCAATAAGCGAAACCTTCCGTCTTTTTAGCACTACCAATAATAAGGCCCACTAGTCAGGTTTCAAGGATGATGCACACCTTCAAATTTTAATAACAAAACCTACCCATTTGATCAAGTGGGCCATACACGCACAAAGAAATAGATTCTACTAGAATGCAAAAAAATGGTTGAATTCAAGACGGATCGATTGATTGGAATGTCATATTTGTGGGACATGATCCATCTACATATAAAGTTTGGTCGGGATGGGCTGGAGCAAACTAAGTCGGAATAAAATCACTTGCGCCCACAAGCTGAATATCTTTGATCAAGCCCAGCCCATAGACCAAGCGAAGAGGTCCAAGCTCATACCAAATCCAATCCATCAGGCTGCCTAGCCATTGTCACACTCGCCACTGGTGATTCCAGCAAGTGTTTTATTCTTCTTAACCATCAGTAAGGTTCTATGAATATCCTATCAAGAAGATTTTTTAACATGGTTGTATGGCAGGTAAACATCAAGGCTGGCCCCACATGAATGGACAATGTGGGTGTGCATGATGGACAGTGGATATTGAAGGTGGGCCACACATGATGGATAATAACAGTGACGGTGGGCCCTACTTAATAGATCGATGACCAACATCAAAGGCGGGCCTTACATAATGGATGGTGCACGTTAAAGGTCGTGCCATAATGATGAATTGCCTACATCCAAGGTGGGCATGATGGACGATACCACACAATGAATGATCCACGTCAAAGGTTGGCTCCACATTGAAGGTGGGGCCCACATGATGGGCAGTCCACATCAAAGATGGACTCCACATGATGGGCAATTAATAATGGTGGGCTCCACATGATGGATGATCCACATCAAGGTGGGCCTCACATAATAGACTGTCCATGTCAAAGGTCAGGCCAATGAGAATGGCCCATATCCAAGGCGGGCCCCACATGATGGACAATAACATTGATGGTGGGCCCCACATGATGGATGACCAACATCAAAGGTGGGCCCTACCTAATGAATAGTGCCCATTATAGATCAGACCTTAATGCTAAATGGCCTACATCCAAGGTGGGCCCCACCTGATAGATGACCCACATTAGTGGGCCACACAACTAACGATCCACATTAGTGGTTGGCCCCATATGATGGACAATGGATGTGAGGGGAACCAATTAGACTTGAGGGATGATTACTTATGATATTGGAAACCAAACATGCTTTTTATACTCTTTGAATGATAAGTATATTGTTTACCAAACATGCTTATCCGCTGATTAAGTAGAAACCAAGAGAAGTTACTTATCTGATAAGTAGCTTATCTTAAGTAACTTACAATCAAAATAGGCCCATAACATGTGGCCCACCAAATCAGCAGAGATATGTATGGGCAAGTATACAGTGGAACCCACTTGATGGGCAGCTTGGATCTCTCAGTTGAATCACACGTTAGCAGGTGATGGTGTGTAGAGAGGCTTCACATGTACAATTATTTCTCATGTTCCTGAATACTATCATCAATGACCTATTATGCCCATAATTTATTTCTATGTTGCTTTTGCTAGGAGCATTGAATCAGCTGACGAAGAATTTGGCATGTGAGTGGGCAAAAGACAATATACGGACTAATGGTGTTGCACCTTGGATAACAAGGACTCCTCTGGCAGCGGATGTAAAGTTCTCCTCTCTAATATTCTATGTAATTATGAATAAGAGTCCATGTAAACTTAGGGCTAAGACCCAAAGAGGCCACTATGGAAATTTGAATTTCCTAAGGTTTGCCTTAAATGGAGGAAAATGTAAGCAAATGTATGTAAATGGCTACTAATTATCATTTACTTGTGTTTTGTTGGAAAATCCAACAGTAGAAGCGAAAGCCGAACACGCAGAGTAATACGAGATCCAGCAAGAAATACAAAGTAATCAAAACCACACAAGCATTTAACCACAAGAGACAATCAGATTTTATATGGAAAAACCACTCAACGGGTAAAAAACGACGGCACAAATCAATCCACTATGATAAACAGAAGATTATAGAGATTGATAGCCCACAAGCAAAAAAAAAAAGAGAAAACCCAAGCTCTCTCTCTCTCTCTCTCTCTCTCTCTCTCTCAAATCACTCTTCCCTCTTCCTAACGCAATTAAGAAACCTTGGACACCTTAGGATATCATTTAAGCTTAGATACATGCCATAATTATAGCATGAAATCCCAATTTAGAAACGTCTTACGTACGCACTATCGTATAGCTGCGCAAGAAACCTCGTGCTTAGTCGACCAGTGGGCCATTGCACAAAATAGTACAGGGAAGAAATTCATACATGCTGCCTCACTGCTGACCGGTCATTCGAACAGTCGGAGCCCCCTATAGACCGGTCAAACGACTGGTCTAGGGTGAGTGGAAAAACTTCTAACGCTTTGCTGTGTTCCCTGGGCCAAAGTCAGACCGGTCTAAGCACCAAGGCCTAACACAGTTTGAAGGCTCTCCAACAATCTCCACCGAAGCTTCGAAAGTCGAATCATAAACCATCCTCGCTTCGTTATCTCAACTTCAATCATAGCTCTACCGCTTCTCATGCTACCATCAACCCTAACCTTGCACTTTCACGCCATTTTCCGCTCTTCTCATGTGGCCCTTGGGCACTTGCCACACACGAGCAACTGTGGATCCAGCTACCGATCTCGCAGCTTCACCGTGAATTATGTTCCCGATCAACTTATAAAGAAGGTCACACCTCCGTGCCTTCATATATACGAGTGCCCCTTTCAACACTTCACAACAATGATCCTGGCCGATGAAAACGCACCCTTTCAACTTGAGTGCACCAAGAGAAATCACATTCATCTTCATCTTGGGGACACGTTTCACATATTCCAAGACTCGTTCGATCCCATCGAACATCCTGATGCGCCCTGTACCACTACCCACAACCTTATGAGCGTAGCCATCGCTCACAAACACCGATTCACCACCATAGTCCTTGTATGTCGTGAATGAACTCCGGTAAGGACAAACGTGATATGAAGTCCCTGAATTTAGGATCCACTCACTACCGTGAGATCCCTTGCCAGATATAGTCAGAACTTCACAAAGATCGCCACCATCCTCTACGGTATTGACTCCCTCTTCAGAAGAATTTTCATACGTCTCTTGCTTCAACTTGGAATTTTGACAATCCCCTCTCATGTGGTCTTCCTGACCACAACTTCAGCACTTCACCTTAGCTTTTCCTTTGCCCTTGGCCTTAGATCCCAATTTCGAATATCCTCCACCATACTTAAAATTTCTTCATCTCATAATCAGTGCCTTTGAGGAAAAACGAGAACCCACATAGGGTACCATCTAAGCTCGGATACATGCCATATTTATGGCATAAAATCCCAATTTAGGAATGTCTTACGCACTACCGCGTAGTTGTGCAAGAAATCGCGTGCGCAGTCGACCGGTTGGCCATTGCACAAAACAATCCAAAGAATAAATTCATACACACTGCCTTACTGCCGACCGGTCAAAGCTCCCTGCAAACTGGTCGAACAACTGGTCTAGGGTGAGTGGAAAAAATTTCAGCGCCTTGCTGTGTTGGGCCAAAGTTAGACCGGTCCCTCGACCGGTCTGAGCACCCAGGCCTGACAATGTTTGAAGGCTCTCCAACATGTTTGGTATGGTGATAATTACCTCCTTGCAAAAGCTATTTGAAATGATGGCCATAAATTTGCGGCCCCACTGTGATGTCGGTGACATATCCACACCATCCATCTATCATGCTAAAAATGAGGTAGATCCGAAGTTCAAGTGGCCCACACCATAGAAAATTGTGGTCGTAAAAGGTTTTTAATGATAGGCATTCAACCCACTGTTTCCTGTGGCGTAATCCACTTGAGCTTTGTATTTGCCTCATTTTTTGGCTCATGCCCTAAAATCAGCTCGTAAAATGGATGGACGACATGGATAAGCCACATATATTACAATGGGCCCGATATAAAATCTCACTTCTTCCTCAGTTTTAACGTCAAAGAGCCTGCCATCAGCGTAGAAAAAAGTATAAGAATTACATTGATAATTAATCATTATCCATTCGAAGAAAGGACAGAGTGCATTTTGCATTGGGTGCAAAGTATCTTTATCATCCTCCCGAAGAAATATGCATAGTATCTTTTTTCATCCGGCCTACAAGGCTGCCGCGCTCACCATTGAGAGTCAAATGGCTATAGCAGCCAAATGGGAATTCAATAACTAAACGTTTGATGGGTGCATCTCACAGTAATTGTGACACATGTTCTGACTTAGTTATTTCTCTCTTTAACAGATTCTTGCAAACAAGGAGTTGGTGGAAGATATGATGTCCCGAACTCCCCTCGGACGCGTTGCAGAGCCAAAGGAGGCTTCATCTTTGGTGGCATTTCTTTGCTTGCCTGTTGCATCATACATCAATGGCCAAGTCGTAGCTGTTGACGGAGGATTCACTGTTAATGGTTTCTACCCATCGAAAGACTAATACTCCAATCAGGTTCTGTGGGATTCTGTTTGAAATAATAATAATAATAACAATATAATTATTATTATTATATATTATATATTATTGTTGTTGCTGCTGCTGCTGTTGTTATTCTTATTTTTATTATTATTTTGTGGGATTCTGTTTAAAATAATTACATCATTGATGCATAAAGAATCCGGATCCTCTGTTTTACCCGAACAGAGAACCTCTGCTTGCGCCTCTGTGATTGGTCCAGCTCTGACCGACGGTGTCAGCGCTGGTTGGCTCTGACACAGTCCGTCTGAGCTGGACCAATCACAGAGGAGGAAAACAGGATTCTTCTGCTCGGGTAAAGCAGAGGATCCGGATTCATGCATAAAATGTATGAGTATTATAAGCCTCGCTGTCCAATACAATAGTGAAGGAAAGCATATTGTGTGGTGTGCCACAGACCACCAACGTTGGTGGTGCTTTGACACCACAAATTTCTCTGGCCCCACCATGATGTCTGTGTTATATGCACACCATCTGTCCATTTTTTTAAGATCATTTTTGTGCTTGAGGCAGATTCAACGCTCAAGTAGACCACACAACATAAAGTACTGGGGACAATGATTCCCACCGTAGAAACCTTCCTAGGGCCTACATTGATGTTTATTTGTCATCCAACTCATAAGGTCAAACAGACCTGAATGAAGGGGGAAAAAAAAACAAAAACAATTATCAGATTGATCTGAAACTTCTGTGACCCCAAGAAGTTTTCAATGGTAACCGTTCAATCCCGACCCCTTTCCATGGTGTGGTCCCCTTGAGATTTGGATATGTCTCATTTTTGGGCTCAAGCCCTAAAACAATCTCGCTAAATGGACGGACAGCTTGGATATAACATATACATCATGATGGGCCCACAGAATCTGACGTCAACACACCAGCCCATGCAATCCGCTCCCCATGGAAGAAAGCTAGCCGAACAAGAGGGCTGCCTGGTTGGTGGAAACCATCAACGGTTGACAGGTGAACGGATTTCCCCAACCAGGTGGTCCAAGGACTGAGCATAGACTTGGCGTACTTGGCCCTTGATTATTTTCTTTTTGCAATGTTAGTTAAAGATCCGTTTGCACAGGGTACATCTTGAAAATTAATTTTCCTGAACTTATACCTTCCATGTGTTTACACGAATTTTGATTTGTGATATTTGTTTGGATTTTCACAAACATTCACAGGGCATTGCCAAGGTATGTATACGAAAAGAGTGCACACTATTAAAAGGCTTTTGTTACTAGATCTTATTAGTCTGGGTTTTGGTTACATTCCATGTTGTAGTCTCTCACAAGCCATTAATTACATTCAATGAAAAATACACTTGATTCTAACACAATAGCTCAAGAAGAGCTAGGCTGATAAGCTCAATAACATCAGGGGTCTGATACCCTTAGCGTCGCATCCTATATAGCTACATAAATAGTATGTGCACTACCTGCAGGGATGCTTGGAAAACAAGTGATCACTCAAATAAGCATTGGGGAGCTCACATATAGCTTTTTCACAGGATTACCCCATATAAGCTATCCAGTACCTGGTACCTACCTGAACCAATATTGGAGCGGGACCAGAAAGGTATGAAAATGGAAGGGAAGATGGAAAGGACTAGTGTGTGGTATTGTTCGGATTTAAGATAGGGAGCATAATGTTGTGTCTTTTCTAACATTGTAGGGCTATGTATGGACAAATAGCGCGGAGCTGCTCTTAGGGTAAGATGGTGAGAAGTTGATGCATGGCCTTTCCCCGAACACATGTTCAACTAGTTGTGGATCACCCATACTGAGTAAAATGAGGTAAAGACAAGTGAGTGTAGCCCTTCATAGATGAGGAAATAATGTATGTTACGTAGATGAAGAGTGTCGACTGCATAAGTTGTACTCCGGCCCAAAATGTTGGCCATGTAGCTTGCATAACGAGCTTAGAACATTGGAAATATGACTGACAAAGAAAGGCCACATGGAAGATGAGTGCAAGCCAAACAATAGTTAAGCATTAGCCCTCGATCGGTGAAGGCCGCTAGCCATTTGGCAAGGGGTGTGGGTCACTTAGCGCATACCCGATGATGAACGCTCTCTCTATTTGCACAACGAATAAGAATGAGCATGCTCTCCTTAGAGATGGGGAGAACCATCTAAATGGGCCATCTAACAAAGACTGACCCATGGAGTTCAACTTGGGTCAACTGATGCCTTATTTCAAACTACAACTTTGTGCTTGCAAAGTAATCTTTTTAATCCTAACTTGATTGGTTTTAGATGCCCCTATTTGACAAAAGTTATAAATAACTGTGTCAAAATGGATGGACACCTCACCATCTTAGTCAAGCATAAACACGATTGGGTCTATTCCAACCAGAAAGTCATTATCAAAATATCATCTTGCAAAAGAAGAATTCGACCCAAAGGGTGTGGAAAATTTTGTGATTGTCCCAACAGTACTTCACAACATTACGGTAATCCAATCACAACCGTTTCATATCTTAGATCAATATTCTGCATCAAGTCTGTCTGCAAGTATGGATGTCAGTGAAGTAATTGCCCCTATGCTTTGGAGCATTACAGGGATCGGACTATTGTATTCTGGATCAAGAAAGGTGATTCCCGATGCTACATGATCCAAAGGATTACCTGAAAATTTGATCATTGTTTAAAAAAAAAAATTTGGCAAATCTGACCATTGAAATGAGTAGTTTCCTTGCACTTCGTGGCTTACGGGATCCAACCATCGCACTGCAATCAGGGTTATTCTTCTACTACTTTTGACTTTTGATTTTAACACTTTTGGTTGTAATAGGCTTTTATACTGCTGTGAAACCGCCTGCCCCAAATAAGATAAACAAAAGCCTACATTTTGAAGTAATCAGATTGACACTGAGAGCCGGATTGACACTGAGAGTTTAGGCTGGCCACGTTATGCATTGAGTTTTCAAAAGAAAAAAAAAAATGGAAAATCAATAAAACCCAAAAACAAGTTTTAATGTTGTGTTGGTACCCACTTGAAAGTATGGAAAACTCCTAGTGCTTCAAACACCATGCACATTTTGTACTTTGCAAAATTTTAAATTTTTTGTTCAATTTTTTTTATTTTTGCTTTTGAAAGCCCAACCTAAGGAACAATGTTCCATGGGGAATTTAATGCAACCGTTTTAAGAAAAAAATTTAGGCCGTTTATTATAAAATGGGCCATCCAATTTCATCGGGGGAATGGTCGGATGGTTTTGTTCAGCCTCTTTTTTTGTTGTTGTGATTTTTAGATAGATTCCACTCATCATCTTGTCATATAGTCGGAGATCCAACCATTGTGATTGAAGTCAACGGTCTTGATCGATGCCATTTTTTATTAGAAATATTTTTTTATTTGAAAAATGGCCTGACCCACCATTTCGCAATCCAATAGTTGCAATTGAGGTTGGTTTCTATTGGGTATATTTTCTATTTTCAAAAAATGATATGGCCCATCGTTTCAAGATCTAAGGATCACGATCAATGTTTTTTTTATTGTGTATATTCTTTATTTTTGAAAAAATGACCTGCCCCATAATTTTGTGATCCAACGTTGGTGATCGAGGTCGCCTTTTATTGAAAATATTTTCGTTATTTCTTAAAATGATCTGGCTTGTCGTTTCATGATCCAACAGTCACGCTTGAGGCTGGTTTTTATTGGGTATATATATTTATTTATTTTAAAAAAAGGATTCCGCCCATCGTTTTGTTATCTAATGGCTATGATCGAGGCTGGATTTTATTGAGATTTCTTTTTTCAAAAATGATCTGGCCCATTGTTTCATCATCCAATGGTCACGAGTGAGGCTAGTTTTTATTGAGAAAAATATGGCGCATCATCCAATCGGTGGGTCATTTTTTGTGCACAAATAGTGTACTTGATCTAACTAGATCATGCGCCCCGCCATTATTTGGGTCCATCAATTGGGGAGAGTGAGTGTTAGAAACGTGCCAATGGCTCAGGGTGTCAAACCAGTCAAAATTCATGGGGGCCATAGTGGATTGAATGTAGTTTTGTTTCAAGATGATATTTGTTCCTCCTGTTTATCTGGGTGGTAATAATTTTATGAACGGTTTGGATGGCATATAGATATCATGGTCAGCTCCAGGAGGATTAGAATACGGTACTATTGTGGTATTTCAAAACATAAGGACAGAGTGGATTTATCATGGACACATGGTTTTGGGCACAGAGATATCCCTATGCCCTGAGTCAGAGGCAATCTGCTTCCCCAGCTGTGTGGCTCCGCAATGCCAATGGTGCTTGTTGGGAGCACTGAAACCTCAAATCACCTCACCACAAAAATGGGTCGACAAAATTCATGATGGTCCAACCAGTAGGTGGACCACCATATGAACCTGGTGGATGGCTTTGGGTGGTTGTCCATTGTTTTCTATGGTGTGGCCAAACTCAAGATCGCCCAACCATTAGGGGGACAGCCATATGAATTTGGACAGCTTTGGATGGTTGTCCATTGTTTCGTATGGTGTGTCCCCATCTGATGATTGGATTGACTTAATTTTTGGACCGTTCAAGTTTTACAGTGGGACAAACCCTCTGGACGGGTTGGATGCTGGCAGAAGTGTCCACACATACTCCACTCAATGTACTGAAGAGCAAGGAATCCAAACGAGATCAACACAATCTCAAGCCATATACTTATCTGAATTGGGGCCCGCCCACAGTTTATAATGTAATAATGTCAGAATAGGTGCTCCATGTGATGGGGTCCACACATGCGAGCCTGGCCCCACTTATCTTCTTGGACTGACCACTTGTGTGAAACCAATAAAGGTGCGTGTCGGGCGAGTCACGAAATGCGTGTACCAGTAACTCAAGCAGCATAATTGTACCGCTGTCCATCTTAAGTCACGGGGATGCCTGAGAATGTGGGACCCACTCGCTCTGGGTCAACCAGAATACTGTTGCTCCGTATCTTAGTGGGCTCAGGTTCCAACTAGTCACGCTATGCCACCATCGTGTCCAGCACATTCAACGGCTCACAAGTCTCGGTTGTTCTTATGCGCACTGAATTTTCGTCCGTCCGAATTGTGCACTATAGGTGTGAGCCATTGATCGGTCGCTGACTAAAAGTCACCCTGATGGGACCATCCTGACCGTTTAATAAATGAACTTTTTCTTAATGAATGTGATCAGATAATGATGTTTTCTTGTTTTTATTATGATCCATTCATATGCCAGGGATAATGACCCCTGCTACTAAACTTGCAATATTAGGACCAGATTTGTAATGGTTGGTGTAGTTGTTCATGCACCAGTTGTTATAAGAATTAGGCAATTTTAAAAGGGAAATGTTAGTCCTTCACAATCGAATTTTTTTCCTTCTAAGCCAAGAAATTTTCTTTTGATGATAGTAGTGTATCAGGTTTTTTAATAAAGCAATAATAGATAAACATGATTAAAAATGACGCCGTTCACAAATTTAATGAATTGAATATAAAACAATACAATCAACAAAAAAAGAGAATAAATAAACTAAGCAGAGAAAAAATAAATATTTCGGCAGCCGGCAAAACAGCTGTGGAAAGTATCAGATGGCCGTGAAACAGTCGTGGTGTGACGTTGATAGGATGTGACTGACGTTGTTTCAAATAAGAATTCCACAATCGAGGATTTGACAACAATGATCGTGGATATTTAACGTACTCCTAATGTGTTCTACAACAATGAACTGGACAGTAGCAAGTCTAAGTTATTCTAATGGCTCCGAACTTGTTATGCATAGCTAGACTTAAGTGGAGTGACGATAGCTAGGAAGTTAAATTAAAAAGATAAGTAACATTGTGCTGTAGAGAAATTGATTGATCGTGACGAGGGCCCAGATATCTAATTCAGATGCTTCTTTTATAAACTTCTGAGAAATTGTAATTGTGCTTAAATCTCCATATGATGAGAGATTTGGATAGTTGACTATGCAAATCTCATTTTTTTATGTGTAAGCATAGTCTATTATATTAGGTCACATGTATAAGAGATCACAAATGCTTCTTATTATTTTGATTATGCATAATTTTTTTAATTAGAGTCTTTACTTTCTTAAACTTTTGTGTAGAAAATTTTGTTGGAGTCCTTATATAACTGCACTCTTACTTCTACAGAGCTTTGCTTTTAATGAGATTTGCTTTGATGAGACTTATTGCTTAGAGAATTGCTTTTAATGAAACTCTAGCATTTAATACTCTCATATATACATGTTTTTAATTCTTCTTTTGAAGTTCATCTACTTCACATGAGACATGATTGACACGTGCCACCTTCTAAATTGAAGTAGTTTTTTTTTTTTTTTTTTTTTTTTTTTTTCTTTTCGGCTATGGCACATTGTAAACACATCACCTCATGTGAGAGCCATCCACTTGCCATCTAGACTAGCTTTGATAAAAACAGACCGTCGATCCAATGCAAGGGGAGTATCAAATGAACCAAATTGTCTGATCAAAAGGTTTCAAGCTGATATGACCATAAGATCAAACTAATTGAAAATATAGAAGGCAATGGGCCCAAAAATTCATATTGCTTTGGCAAGAAAAGACCCATCACTTAAACGGTCTAGATTAGTAGGCTTAAGATCAAGACAATCGGCGGTTTGTAATGGGTGATCACAAATATACTTAATCTGAACACATCTCCTAGACTCCAACGATAGTAGGTCCCACCCAAATTTAGTCTAGGCAGATCCTCAACACTTATCAAAGATAGCTACTGTGTCTCCGGTTGACCCAAAAAGAAGCCAGACTGAGCAGATCTCAGCTGCACATTCAAAACCCCACATTCCTGGAATTATTCACGTGGTAGCTAAGGCTAAAAAATGGTAAAAATTGACAGGCAATTATTAAATGACTGCCTTTTTTTTATGAAGCTACGATCCCACAGGCACTGCACTCTGACGTTCTATCTTAACAACAACTACGAGGGTTTCCTATAAGGCTATAGGTGGTCGTTCAATAGCCGTCTGTTTTTGTCTATACAAACTACATCGTAACAACCATTCTAAGGACAAAGAAAATGGAGTATCAAAGGAACTTGAGAGTAGGCACGGTGATCATGGGTGTTAATTCCAAGTTTATGGGTTTTTAAGTGCAAGAGTTGAGGTTTTGCCGGAATTCGGTGGTGCTGATCCTTCGTAGAAACTCCATAAGTAGTCGATAATCGAAAACAATCCATTGTGGGAGTAGGGATATAATCAAGGATGTCCATTTATCTCTTTTACATAAAATGAGTATATGATTTTTTTCTTTTTTCTACTACTCGAGATTAATCCAACTCCATCTCCACACATTCAAAAGATCGAGACAATCCCAGTATTTTTCTTTACTTTTTTTAATTATTTTTTAATTATTTTTATTTATTATTTTTTTTTTTTATTGTCTTTTGCCTACTTGGAGAGTTGAATCTTTGTGTAGTAGAGCCCGTTGTGATACTGCTAAAGTTCAGTTAAAATTCTGAAGAAATCGGAAAACCCCATAAAGTAAAGACTGCATATTGTATGGGCGGAAAATGTGCCTAACCTATTCATTTTTCATAATCGAGGCTCTTCCCTCATAAATCTATGACTGAAAATTAAATCATAAGAGCCGAATTAAATCATAAGAGTCATCTGAAGTCGGGAATCTTGGGATTTCTGAATCCAAATCTGTTTTATGACTCTAGCCAATCGTAGTAACTACAAGCTTTTGTTGCTAGAGGCCACTCTATCATCCCTTAAATATTGCATAACCAAGGACTACAACCAATTCAACTTACAACAACAAAAGCGTCCAAATTCTAAACAAGCCCAACCGAGCTACAGTGGAGTGCAGCATGTTCCCCACACCCTGCGGGTGGCGTTCACACACTTTTTATGAGACTTACTGAATGAATGGTTTAGATCTTGGCCATGTATGTCACACGTGTGGTAATGACTTGGAGTAACCCCATGAATCCTGGGCGCTGGATCAACTACGCTATGGGCCACACTTGGATTAGTGGACTGTTGGATTATTGGCCCTGGAGCATTCATTCGAGATGCCCTGATATACGGCCACGATCTCATACACGCACATGGGCACTTGTGGCACGTGCATTTAGTGCGTATCAATGGCTACAAATTATTCCTCTTGGACATGGCAAAAGTAGGGTACACTTTAGTCTCCTTTGTCAGCATTGAAACTGAGGGGTTTACAAGGAATTGCTGCATTTATGGTTGTCAATGGGGTGGGCTTGGTCTCGAGTTCAGGCTTAAACTTTAAGCCCGTTTCATAATCGGGTTGGGAATGGAGAGCATACATCAACCAGGTAGTCCGAATTAGCCCAACCCGGGAACAGCACATCATAAATAAGAGGCTTTTGAATTGAACACTAGGTAAGCAATTGATGTAGGTTGGGTCGCTGACTATTTCATGGCCCAGATGGAGCAAAAGAAGACCGGACGGGGCTGAAAGTGATCTGGACCGTCAGGACCGTGAATCGGTTGTATCTCACAATCCGGAATGAGTTACGGGACGTATAATATATCAATTTGGGGTAGCTCGAGCTACTTTAGCCAACCAACCCCGCTACGCCGGGTTGCCCAACCCGGAATCGCGAGAATAGACCGTATCGACGGTCATTAGGCTAGTTTATTTTCATTTTTACTATTTATAGTAAGTTTTAATTCGATCATAACTTTGCATCTGTAGGGTTTTAGAGTTAGTGCCCAACATGAAAAGGGCTTAGAATATTTCGTAGAACAACGTGATTGAAGCCGTTTGATAACTTTCTATTTTTGGCCGAAAACCAAGAGTTCTAGTAGGATTGAACGACTTCTATAAATAGTAAGTTTACTATTTATAGTAAGTTGCGTTTTCTAGGAGTTTTAGTTGGAGTTGGATTTTGATACTTTACCTAGGGTTTAGTTTCCTATTTATATGCATTGTAATTCCGTTTTTATTCATTCAATTATCAAAAAAATCAATTATTTGGAATTTATTTCCTCTTTTTTATCTTTTATTTCTTCTCGTGAATTCGAGAACTATCGGTTAGGGAGACGGTGATCGACCTACCACGTCCTCCCTGCGTCAGCAATGGGATTAGGGCTTTTCTTTTTTGTCAAGATTAGGGTTTTCATTATGCATTTCTCTCTTTTTTTCTCTCCTTGATTTGTTTTGGGTTTTTATTTTTATTTTTTTATTGGGTCTTTAGTTAAACTCTTTTGCTCTTGTTTTGAAGATGGCCCATGTGAATAGAAGCAACGACAGAGCTTGGCATGTGTTTGGTGGTGTAAGCAAACTATTGGAGTGAATTTTGTTCGTCTTCTTATTTCTATTGCTTCAACTTCTGGTTGTTGGGAGACAAGTAGATTCTCATGCCTTCAAACTACTCAAAAGTCCAAAAACTGCTATTGCTAGTTGTTGGAGTGAAAGATGGGAAGAGAGAAAGGAAGGAAGAAAAGTCTGGAATAAGTACAACTAGTTTGTTTTTCCCTTCGTTTTTTTACCCTCCCTCAATTTGGGCTTGGGCTTAGGCCCATCACAGATATTTCAGGTAGGGGTTGGGCTTGACTTTTGGCCCATCACAAGCTCGAGCCTGTTCTGAATGCAAGCCAGGCCCGGGCAAAGCTTGGCCCAGCCCTAACCCAACCCATGGACACCCCTAGTTACTTTGGGCGCCCCGTGGCTTAGAAGCTGAGGGACGAAAGCGCTTATTATTTTGGACTCCTTCAAAGCTATGATTTCAAATCCACTTGATTTTCCATGGACTAAAATCCATCCCATTCCATCAGAGTTTGAATCCATGCGTCCAAATGAGCTCTTTGTGATTTCACTTGAGAATAATCGATGCTTTGGCATTGAGCATCATATTTTCGTGCCTCAAAACTTCTTATGCTTCTTTGTTTAACTCTGTAAGTTTGTACACATTGAAAAATAAGTGAGACAACCTATGGTCCCTAGCATATATAGTTGTCCAGCTCCCATTTTTTCCACATTTTTTCAAATATCCCATTCTCCATTGACAATGGCCTTGGTATAGCAAGAAGGTATGCCATTCCAATAGTGGTGAGATGTAAGTGCACTTATGTTATTACCATTTGTAATTGACTCCATAAGATTAGTCAAGCTAGGCAATGTTGGATTTGATGACTTAAATATATAGATAATTAGTACATTGTCGCCAAAGCAAGACAAAATAAATAAAAAAAATTATAATTTCGAGAATGTTAGGTATGCAAGCCAATTAACTCATGAAGTGGCTTTCTTAACACGACATTTTCTCCCACTATGGATGAAATCTGAGTACCAACAATCCGTCCTAATATTCATTGAAGCCCTAATCACTGGACTACACCCCACCACGACCTAGCTTGAGAGGGGAGCGGATTAGGTGAGCCTGGAGATCTACCGAGGTGTGTGGGACACCTGACTATGGGGCCCACTGCGATGTATGTGACTACATCCATGCCGTCTATCCGTATTGAAAGCTCTACCCTGACTATGGGGCCCACTGTGATGTATGTGACTACATCCACGCTGTCCATCCATATTGAAAGCTCATTTTATGGCATGATCCAAAAACCAAAACAGTTACAAATCCCAGATGGACCATTGTACAGGAAACAATGGTGATTGACTATTAAAAACTTCTTGTGGGCCACAAAAGTTTTGGATCACGATGATATTTGTGTGGTCTCTTCATCTAGGTGTTTGTGATCTTATCAATAGGTTGGATGGCTAATAAGCATTCCGTGGAATCCATGAAGGTTTTAATGTTGGGAATTCAATCATGACTGTTTCCTGTGGTGTGGTTCATCTAAGATTTGAGTCAGCTTAACTTTTTGAATCATGCCCTAATATGAGCTTATAAAATAGTTGAACGTGTGGCTTTAAGGCACATACATCACTGTGAGTCCTATAGTCAGGGTTCCACCCACCTTGGTGGATCCCGGGTCTCACTTAATCCTCTCCTGCCTGGATGGACCGACCTGTGATCAGGCGCTCTGTGGGGTCCACCATTATGTAGTCTTGGTGGGTGTTATCCTAACCTTGTGGGGCCAACCTTGATGTATTTATTTATTTTTTATATCCAGTCATCCACTCTGTTACAGAGTCTCTGCCTATTTGTTTACCCATCTTATTTTAGGACACGATCCCAAACCTCAAGAAAATCTAAATATCAGGTAGATGCACCACTGGAAAAAATAATGAGTGCCGGTTAAAAACTTTTTATGGCCCACAAAAGTTTGGGATCAAGCTGATATTTGTATTTTACCTTCATTAAGATCTTCTGACATTATCAACAGGTTAGATGGAAAACAAATATTACAAAAACTTTACTATGGGCCCTTCAAAATGTTTAATGGTGAGGCACTCAATCACCACTGTTTCCTATGGTATGGTCCACCTGAGATTTGGATCTTCTTAAGTTTTGGGACACAACCCTAAAATGAGCTGCAAAAACAGATGGATGGTGTGATATACAATACATCATCAGCTCCCCGTGTAGCCCCCAGTCTACGCCCAGAACTTTTTTGTGAGGGGATTGGGTACTACACCCCCGCCAGGACCTAGCTAGCTAGACTAGCTAGAGACGGACTGCCATGTCAGGGGTTCTACGAGGCCCACGGTGATGTATGTACTACACCCCCACCAGGACCTAGCTAGAGACGGACTGCCATGTCAGGGGTTCTACTAGACCCTCCGTGATGTTGGTGTTTTATCCACACAGCTGTTCTACTTTGAAAAATTATTTTAAGTGATGATCCGAAAATTATCAGTGGGATTGAATGTCTACCACTGAAAATCTCTTGGGGCAATAGATTTTTGGATCAAGCTGAAATTTATTCTTTCCCTTCATCCAGGTCTACTTGACCCAATGAACAGGTTGGATGGCAAATAAACGTCTCGGTGGGACCTGGGAAGGTTTCAACGGTGGGGTCATTATCACTACTGCTTTTTGTGGTGTGGTCCACTTGAGCCTTCCATTTTGCCTATTTTTTTTTTGTCTTATGCCTTTAATTGATCTTTCAAAATGGATGTAAAAATTGGATAAAAAACATATAATATGGTGGGCTTCACAGAGCCCCTCACAAGACTCTGCGTCTATCGAGGTCCTTGTGGGTGTAGTAACCAATTTTCGCCCAAAGCTTTTGAAATTTCGAAAAGATCTAACAAGGCCCTGCCCTACTCAAGGGACGCGGATTGCATCCAAACCCTGGTCTAACCGACTAGATCTTTGTGGGGGCCCACTGTCATGTATTTGTTTATCCAAGCCATACATCCATTTTCTAAGATCATGTTAGGGAATAAGCCCAAAATATAGGTAGATATAGAGCTCCAGTGGACTACACTAGAGATGACTTTGGCATTTAATGCAACTAGGCTTATTAGTTGGTGTGGTCTATTGGAGCGTTGGATCTGCCTCATTTTTGAGCCCATACACTAGTCTTAGAAAAGACACGGCTGGCATGGATAAACCAGTACATGATGGCGGGGGCACAACATAGATATGGTTGGATGCTTAAAGGTCTGACCAAGACTTTGATGCAATCCATGTCCTCACGCAGGACGGTTGGGTCCTTAACATGGGGCCCACCTTGATGTATGTTTTTATATCCATACCGTCCATCTAGAGCTATACACAAACCAAGTTGGCTCGAAAAGTTCACTCGGCTCAGCTTGAAAAAGCTTGATTCAGTTCAATTCGAAATATGGATCAAACCAAATTGAGTCTAATTTTTGAGCTTGTTGAAAATTCGAGCCGACCTTAAGCTGACTCAAGCTTGATCTGATTCGAATCGAAACTAGGCTCAATTTGGTTCAAACTAGGCTCGATTTGAGATATATATATATATATATATATATATATATATATATATATATATATATATATATATATATATATATATATATATAAGCACCATATAAGCACCCCCAAACCCTAATTACATTCAAGCGCCCTCTTCCTTTCTGAGTTTTGCTTACAACCCGTCCATAAGCCTAGCACCCATTCGGCAGTCGCCTGCCACCGACAGTCCGATACAACCTCGCCGGATCTCTCTCTCTCTCATCTTCATCTCCCCCTAGCGGCCAACACCCAACTTGCTCGGCCCCTACTGATCTCTCGACGACCAGATGACCTTCTCTATCTCAGTGGCTTGAACTCCGCTCGAACTCGGCTCAAAAGCTCGACTGAACCAAGCTGAAAGCTTGCTAGCTTGGCTCGAGGACCAAATCGAGCCGAGCTTGAGCCCAAACAGTCTGCTGGTCAAGCCGAGCTGAACTAGGCCCAACTCAATTTGGTTCGGCTCATGTACAACCCTACGTTCATTTGTTTTTCTAGATCATTTTAATGGCTGATCTGAAATATGAAACATAAGTAAATCTTAGGTGGATCATCAACTTAGAAAACGGTGGTAATTGACTGTTAAAAACTTCTCGGGGCAAAAAAAAGTTTTGGCTCAAGATGGTATTTATTTTATTCCTTCATCCAGGTTGTTATGACCTTATCAATAGGTTGGATGGCAGATAAACATGACGGGAACACTATAGTGGGCCTTAGAAAGCTTTTAATTGTGAGGCATTCAATCACCACCAATAACATGGTCCACATGAGATTTGGTTTTACTTCATTTTCTTTTGGCTCATGCCATAAAATGATCCGTTGGAATGGGTGAACAACGTAGATGTAGAATACATACATAAGGTGGGCGCCGCTGTACGTGCCGCAACTTATCTGCTCTCCCAACAACTTGTGCACGTGTACAAGGGCCATGCATGCATTTACATGGACGCGGATTTCCTGCAAAGGCTTCCGGATTTCCTGCCTGGGATGCTAGATGGGGCCACTGTGATGGGCGCGGAATTCCTGCGAAAGCCTTGCGCAGGAACTTCCTGGGAACCAAGGTGGGGCCATAGTGATGTTTTTTGATAAATCCACCCCGTCCATCCGTTTTGGGAGCTCATTTTAGGACATGAGAATAAAAATGAACCAGATCCAAGACTCAAGTGGGCCGAAAACGTGAGGATTGAATGTCCACAGTTGAAATATTTGTGGAGCCACTGGAGTTTCGAATCAGGATAATATTTGTGTTTCCAGTTCATCCCAGTAGTAGTGACGTTATGAACGGTATGGATGTCATATAAACATCACTGTGGACCCAGTGAGGTTTCAACGATAGTATTTTACCTACCCACCTTTTCCTTTAGTGAGGCCCACTTGAATCTTGGATCCGGTTCATTTTTGTTCTCACGTCCTAAAATGAGCTCCCAAAACATATGGACGGGGTGGACTTATCAAAAAACATCACAATTGCCGCCACCTCGGTTCCAGTGCAGGGAGTTTTTGCGCAAGGCTTTCGCAGGAAATCCGCGCCCCACCGTGATGTTTGTGAGAAATCTAACCCGTCCATCCATTTACTGAGCTCATTTTAAGACATGCGATGAAAACAAATGAGACTGATCTAAAACTCAAGTGGATCACACCAGGGGAAACAATGGGGATTCAGTGACCATTGTTGAAACATTCATATGGTCACTTGTATGAAGATAAGTTTTTGGTGTTTTCACTTCATCCAGTGCGAATGACCTTATAAACGGTTTTGATGGCATATAAACATCAAGGTAGAACTCAAGAAGGCTTCAATGGTAGGCATTTTGTTCCTCAATTTCCTCGGGTGGATTTCTTAAAAGCATCATGCCAGGTCCCACTTAGCAGCCCAGCGCAGGAACTTCGAGACTTTCCAAGCAAAATCCGCGTCCCATGCACGAGGCATGGATTTACGACTCGGACGAGCCGTGTTGATGCACCCCTACTCGGGCGAGTCACAACCTAAACGTACAAGTCAGCTTCGGTTGCCGAGTCCTTTAATCCGGATAAGGTGGTCCCAAACGGGTGCTGACAATGTTTTGCATGTTTTGTTTCCTTGTGCACTGGAAACAAGGACCAGAGTGGACGCGGATTTCCTGAAAAAGCCTTTTCGCATGCCTGCGCTGGGAACCTATTTGGGCCAAAGTGATGTTTGTGAGAAATCCACCCCATCCATCCGTTTTGTTAGCTTATTTTAGGACTTGAGGACAAAAATGAGCTGGATCCAAGATTCAAGTGGGCCGCACTAAAGGAAAAGGTGTGTAGGAAAATTCCTACTGTTGAAACCTCCCTTGGGTCCACAGTGATGTTTATATGCCATCCATAGGTACCATTCACAACATCATTTCTACTGGGATGAACTGGAAACACAAATATTAGCCTGATTCAAAACTTATGTGGCCCGAAGAATATTTCAACTGTAGAGGTTCAATCCTCATGGTTTTGGCCTACTTAACTCTTGAATCGGGCTCATTTTTAGTCTCATGTCCTAGAATAAGCTCAAAAAATAATTTCTCACAAACATCATGGTGGCCCCACCTAGGTTCCCAGCGCCCAAGCCTTTCATAGGCAATCCGTGTCTGATAAGAACATAGTGGGTCTAGCTCAGCCCATGTGGTGTGGGTGTGTGAATGAGCATTGTGGGGGATGTGGGCGTGTAAGAGAGAGAAAAAAAGGTCGAGAAGATAGACTTCGTGGGAGCGGATTAGGTGAGCCCCCGGATCCACCGAGGTGGGTGGGACCACTGTGATGTATGTGACTACATCCATACCGTCCATATGTATTGAAAGTTCATTTAGGGCATATCCAAAAAATGAAGCAGTTCCAAACCACAGATGGGCCATAGTACAGGTTACAGTGGTGATTGACCATTAAAAACTTCTTGTGGGCTACAAAAACTTTGGATCAAGATGATATTTATTTGGTCTCTTCATCTAGGTGTTTGTGATCTTATCAACAAGTTGGATGGCAAATAAACATTCTGGTTTAATCCATGAAGTTTTCAATGGTAGAGATTCAATCATGACTGTTTTTGTGGTGTTTTCCACCAAAGATTTGAGTCAGCTTCATTTTTTGAGATCATAACCTAAAATAAGCTTTCAAAATGGTTGAACGGTGTGGATTTAAGGCACATTTATCACTGTGAGCGCCACAGTCAGGGGTCCCGCTCACCTCGCTGGATCCGGGGTCTCACCTAATCCTCTCCCAGACTTCGTATGTGGTTGAAATCGTTCCTGTTTTTCATTACTGTTGAGAGAGGAAAATGGGAGAAGAAGCAAAGAAGAAGGGATGGTCTCTCCAGGGAATGACAGCTCTGGTCACCGGCGGAACCAAAGGAATAGGGTATGACCTCTCTCTCTCTCTCTCTCTCTCTCTCTCGTTTTCGTGGATATATATTCCCGCTCGGCGGCGGATTGCCTACTGATACTGTAAGTGGCCAGTGGGTACTGGACGGTGCTCTATGGGCCCCCATGATGTATATGTTTTATCCATTCCGTCCATCCACTTTTTCAGATCATTTTAGGAAGTGAACAAAAAAACGAGGAAGATTCAAATCTTATGTGGACCACACCACAGGAAACAGTGCTGATTGAATTCCCACCATAAAAACTTTTTAGGGCCACAAAAGTTTTTGATGAACGTGATATTTGTGTTTTTACTTCATCTACGCGCGTGTGATATAAGCAACAGGTTGCATAGAAAATAAATGTTGTAGTGGGCCCTAGGAAGTTTTTAATGGTGGGCATTTTATCACCACTATTTTCTTAAGGTGTGGTCCACTTGAGACTTGAATCTGCTTCATTTTTTTGGCTCATGCTCTAAAATGATCTGAAAGAATAGATGGACGATGTGGATAAAATACATACAATATTATGGGCCCACAGAGCACGGTCCAGTATCGAGGCCACTGACAGCGTCAGTAGGCAATCCGGGTCCGTCCCGCTGTCATGGGAAGCCCATTGCTTGGAGTACCATGCGCCACGGACCTCGTTGGTGTGTTTCCGTCACCAAGTTCTTTGGTCTCCATCATGATGTATGTGTTATATCCACACGGTCTATGCATTTTGAGGGATCATCTTAGGGCATGGGTCCAAAAAGAGGCATATCCAAAGCTCAGGTGGACCACCCCAAAGAAAGCAATGGAGATTGAATTCTTGCCATCCAAAACTTCTTCGAGGTCACAGAAGTTTTGAATCCATCTAATATGTGTGTTTTCCATTCATCCAGGTGTGTCTAGCCTTATGAATGGGTTGGGTGACAAATAAACTTCATGATAGCCCTAGGAAGGTTTCAATGGTGGACATCATTGTCCTAACTACTTTCTATCGTGTGGTCCACTTAAGCTTTTGAACTACTTCACTTTTTGTCCCATTTCCTAAAATAATCTCACAAAAGAGTTCGAATCCTCTTTTAGCTTCCAAGCAGGGAATCCTTGCATGGAGCTTTTTTATTGGCCCGCATTACACTGTATGATGTTATGTGACCAGGCTGCATTGAGGTATGACCAGGTTGCAGACCTGATGATGTGAACCAATGAAAAGGTTCCAAGGAGGGATTTCTGGCTTGGAAGCCATAAGAGCAACCGGACTCCTCACAAAATGAATAGATACTGTGGATAAAAAGATTCTTTATGGGAGGGCCCTCAAATCTCGATGAGGTCACCGCACCACGAGGTTGTATGAAATTGCATTAGCTTCTCATTGGTCCGCACACGGGATTTCTCTCTCAAATAGATTGGTAGGTACTCAACTCAGTTTTAACACGGGGAACTCTTTTGGTCCACTACCACTTTTCTGTTACATCTACACTGTAGATCAAAATTTTCAGATAACTCTAGAGCATGAGCGCTAGCCCAAAAATGAGTTACCAAAGATAAAATGGATCACACCACATAAAAGCAGTAGGAGTTGAACAAACTACTGTTGGAACTTTCCTAAGGCCAACCGTGAGGCTTATTTTCCATCTAACTTGTTTATAAGATCACACATACTTGAATGAAGTTAAAATACAAATATCAACTTCATCATAGCCTTCTGTGGCCTCTTACTGTTTTCAGTGGTGTGGTTCACTTTAGCTTTGGATCTACATTGTTTTTAGGCTTGTATCCTAAAATGGTCGGAAACAATGAATGGGCGGTGTAGATCTAAGAAAAACATCATAGTGGGGCCACATAAATTTCACATGTCAAGAAAGTCATATGCTTGTTGTGTGGTGTAGGTAACAGATTAGGTGAGACCTCCAAGAAGGTGCAACCCTTATCGTCGGACCACCTTGATGTGTGTTTTCTGTCTCCACTCCATGCATTCGATTTTTAGATCATTTTAAATTACGAACATAAAATTTAAGAAGATCCAATTATCAGGTGGACCTTACTCTAAGAAACAATGTTGATTGAACACCCTACTATTAAAAACAAAAATTTCTTAGGGGGCACCTTAATATTTATGTGGTTTTTATTTGACATCAAATTTGTTGATAAGTTCATGTAAGCTTGGATGAAGGGAAAAAACAAATAAAAGCTTGATCCAAAACTTTTGTGGCCCTTAAATGGCCATTCGCCGCTGTTTCCTATGGTATGGTCCACCTGATAGTTAGATTTGCTTCGTTTTTTTAGATAATTCCCTAAAATGATCCATAAAAACAGATGAACGGAGTGGATACAAAATACACTCATTAAAGTGGGCACCACGTTAGGGGCTGCACGGTCTTCAGTGAGGCCGGGGTCTCACCTAATTCGCTACCGTGGTGCAACACATTCAAGGTCCGATAGAAGAAAACTAAGAGTTTTACACGTGGAACTTCCGTGAGCCCATCATGACCATGTATCAGATCATACCGTCATTCCTTTTTTCCATACCATTTTAAGGAGTGAGACAAAAAAGAAGCGGATCTGAGGTTAAGTGGACCACACTACAGAAATAGTGGGAATTGGATAGGGCTCTTAATGGGTCAGATCTGGATCAGATCCAGTTGGGCTCCAAGTCCGTATATCAATAGATGGATTCGGATCCAACTTGGATCCAAAAGGTGATATCCATATCGGATCCAAAAGGTGATATCTATATCCTATCCATTTATAAATTGTTAGATCCATTTCCGATCCAAAATCCATATAACCATCGGATTTGGATCGAATCTAGGTCCGAATCCACCTCATTACAAATATAAAAAATTATATAACATAAAATATATAATATAAAATATTTAATTTAGTAGAAAAATGATGCAAATCCCACTATTTAATGTGGTATGGTTGACCTAAGAGTGGCATGTCTCGATTTTGAGACATTGCCTAAAATAATCTAGAAAACGAATGGCCAGCATGAATATAACATATACAATGAGGTGACAATGACTCGGATCTTAATCGGATTTGGATCGGACTCGGATATGTTCCTGTGAATCCAAATCTGGTCCATTTAAGTAATTGGACCTATTTTGAGATCCAAATCTGGTCGATTTAACTAATCGAACCTATTTTAAGATTAAAATCCGCATTATATGGATTCAGAGTGAATCAGATTTTGGATCTTACCCGCTCCATTAAGAGCCCTAGAATCAGACGCCCACATAAGGCTCTATTCGAGTTGATATTTGTGTTTTCCCTTTATCCATGTTTGTGTGGCCTTATGAAGAGGTTAGATGGAAAATAAACCTCACATTGGGCCCTAGGAAGTTTGCAATGGTAGTCGTTCAATTCCCATTGCTTCCTTGGTGTGGTCCACTTGAGCCTTTTATGTGACTCATATTTGGGCCCATGCTTTAAAATTATATATAAAAATTGATGGACAGTGTGGATCTAAACCATAAATCATTGTGAGGCTGAGAGAAGTTCCATACATTAAAAGCCATGTTGGGTAGCGCGCAATCCATTTGGTAGAGAGAAATCCGGCCTATCTTGTTAGCTGGAGTCATCTGTACTCATTAAGTTCACCTTACCGTGATACCAATGAGAAGGGATGCCAATGAATTTTCCTGTGCTTTCAACAGAGACAATCCGCATTCATTAAGTTCACCTTACCATGGATTTTTAAGTGGTGTCAATACGGGTTGCTTGGATGGCGCTAATCATCAATTTAGTGGCTTTCATATCAATGGCTAAAATGGAAGTGATTAAGTGTGGGCATTCAATTGTGTGGAAAAGCGAAAAACATGATGTCTAGCATTATTTTATTAGTGTGATTTTTCAAACGCGTACCATCCATAGGACCAACTAGATGAATACTCCCGATTTGTACATCACACATGGTTACATAATGGATGGACAGATGGCTCTACTAAAAATTATTTAGATATGCCTTGGATTATGTCCAATCAACCAGACACAAAATAAGATTAATATTAAACACAGGCGAATGCATCAACTTTACCTCTCCATATCTCCCGATTTAAGAATCTAATTGAGCCAAACTTGTTGCTTTGCGATCCTTGTCTAGAGGAGCATATCTAACAGTTGAAACATTGAATGTGCAACAATGGATTTACTAGAAAAATAGATCTCGATGATGATCATTTTAGATGATACGTATAGGTTTTTAAGTCTAAGGATCAATCATCTTTTAAGACTATTAAATCCTGATCACCAATTTGACCATTGTTTAGGCTAATGGGCCCCTGACTATTGACTTGAACCTAATTCAACTAATGTAAGTGATTAAAGGTCTTAGTGCGGATCTTCTATTATGATACACTCACACTCTTACGTGGTTTAAGGGCAAAGGCACACCGACACCAAGTTGGCTCTTTTATAGTGGAGATTATATATCCTGACCCAAGCTAGCACCCTCACAAAGGATGATTATACATCTCATAAATGAATATCCATGGGCATGTTCCATCCACCTTTGACAATCATAGTCTAAAGAGAATATTGAGATCCATGGATAAGAACTCTTGTCGATCAACAACCATGGTAGCCAATCTCAAGTTCTCAATGACTATTAGACGACTCACTCCTTAGCCAGCCCATATCCATGAAAATTCTTGGTGACTCTTTATATCAAAGAATATGAAGTTGTCCTCATGGGACTTATGGCCACCAAGATCAACCCTATCCCATCTACATGGTTAGTGGACTAGGGCTTATTAGTTTTCCAAGGCACATACTCCAACATGTTCCTTATTAGAAGAGCGATATCTTTCTTGTCCCATTGTACACCTCCTAGCCCAATACGGCATCTATGATGTTTAGGCAGCCAGTTTGACAACACTATGAACCAAACATCCAATTCATCATATGATGGCTCAGTGCCATCCGTCTCCTATGTAGTATTTTTTTTTTTTTTTTTTTTTTGGTAAGTACACACCCACTGTTAATATTTGCCTCAAGATTGTCTTTTTATCTTGAACCATTGCCTTTGGGATTAAGAGTTCCTCCGATTGAATGCAATTAAGGGCCTGCACTAGACCACAGCTTGGAACTATGATCCCAAAATAATCGTAAAAGCCTTTTTATTGTGTGCTTTCTTTCTTACATGTATCTTGGCAATTCATTGAGGAATGCTTATAGAAATTAATCTCCATCAAGAAATTGTAAGCAGTGGCACATGTGGTATGCTTTGCACATATAGATGCAAGAGGAAATGATGGTTGACAAGTGGCGTAGTGGCAAATGTGGGGCATATTGACGATAGATGATGGCTAAAGTGGCACATGTTAGGTGATTGAATATGGAGAATGATGCATTTGGGGCATAACTCTTGAACAACCCACTTTTCTGTGAAAATTTGTTTCTTGAGGTGGAGATGGGAAAATAAATATATTGATTTTCTAACAAAAAAGGAAAGTGGAAAACGGTTTTTCCCACAAATTTCCACAAAGAAAAGCTTCACAAGTAATGGAAAGTTAGTTTCATGAGAAATAATAATTTTCCTTTCCATGAATCCAAATAGCCCTGGGGTGATGGTTCCTTCTTTATCTTTAATGAAAATTACAAAGAGTATTCTCTCATGGTTCATTCTTTCTTTTCATGAAAACTAGCATGGAGTTGTGCCATGTCCATGTGTTACAACACATGCAGCTATAGAAAGTTTGTGTAAGATCCCAGTCATTTAAAATGTGGATTCTATTCTTTACATTTACATGTATTGGCCTAAAATTCAACCAATGTCGTCAGATGGGACTGATCTCACAAATGTATTTTGTTAATGTGTGTGCCCACAGTTAAAATGCCATTGTTTGAGCAACACTACTAATGTGGCTTGTGTAGGTAGGGGCTTGCCTACCGCTAACATGGGTGTAACAAATTTATGTTCATGTACGTGATCGACTTTGTCTATTACATGTGTCACCTTTTGTTTGGCCTTGATCCTAAAATTCTTCTTGATCCTAACTTAAGAGGCCATACCATAGGGAACAATGTAAAATCATGCCCACTACCTCTAATTTCATGTTTTTTTGGCCTTCTTGAGTTTTTGAATAGCTTGATCTTAGGCCATTCTTTGTCGTGGTTGGATAAGATGAACAGATAAGCTGGAATATAAAATCACTTTGGGGCGCCGTTCTTCATCCTACATGTTTTAGGATGATGTGTAAATTGGGTCTGTTAATCCACTGGTTACTATGGATGGCCTGTGTTTGAAACCACACATAATTTCCACTTTCCAGCACTCAATGCTGGACATTAGGGATTTTTTTCGCTACTTCTACTTAAAATGGTTGTATTTCAGGTGGCAAGGGTCTTTCAATTTATATGTATCTTGAACCATTTTCCTTTCATAGTAGGGCCCACTAGATGGATAGTCTCGATTGAGTGATCACCCTGCCACATGTTCCCTAGCAAAATGGTTCTACCATGTCATATCATCGTTTTTTTTTTTTTTTTTTTTCCCCTTTTTTTTAGAATACTGAGATCATTGACCTTGGTGGTTGGTCCATGAATGTCCTCCAGGCATGCCATAGTAGAAGAACTGGTTGGATTTGGAGCGTCTGTGCACACATGTGCACGCAACAAAGCAGAGCTCGATCAGTGCTTGCATGAATGGAAAGAATCAGGTTACAATGTGACGGGTTCTGTTTGCGATGTGTCATCACATGCAGCACGTCAAAAGCTGATGGAGGAGGTTTCCTCGCTGTTCCAAGGGAAGCTCAACATCTTCGTAAGTTCCTCTCAAGCGTCCGTTTTATTTGCTA
Source organism: Liriodendron chinense (assembly GCA_003013855.2). Lineage (NCBI taxonomy): Eukaryota > Viridiplantae > Streptophyta > Magnoliopsida > Magnoliales > Magnoliaceae > Liriodendron > Liriodendron chinense. The sequence goes on along the minus strand of PVNU02003576.1, from coordinate 1,200,885 downwards.
AAAATGCTAAAATAACTTGCATATATATAGGTACCAGGCCGGGTAACTTTTGCTGACCTAATGCTATAGAGTGGGGAATGACATTGAAGTTCATGTTGTATAGGGAAAATACAAATCTGCAAGGGTGGGTGGCCTGTAAATTAAGCAACTTTTTCAGATCATTTTTTTTAAAATTTTTTTAAAGTATTTTACGGCAAAATTCCTCAGAAATTTGTCACAAGATAATGTCCCAGTAAACTGAATTGCCAGCAGGTGGTTTTTGAGGAAGATAATGTCTATGTATGGCATGCAACTCGTCCCACATATGCACTAGAACATGATTATTCCCCGAAAAATTAAAAAGGCACATCGAGTCTTTGGAGCAGGTGGTCTTGTAAACTGATCCATGTCTGTGTGACTTCATGAATGGGTTAGATGACAAATAAACATCATTGTGGGCCCAAGTAACGAAATAGCTTTCAATGGTGGACATTACATGGACCAGTGTTTCCTGTGGTGTGGTCCACTTGACCTTTGGATCTTCTCTGTGCCCTAAAATCTTCTGGTAAAACACATGTATGGCATGGATAAGTCACATATATACATCACAGTGGGGCCATTATTTTAATGGGCCCTTTTTGGACTGGTATTGGAGGTGGAAGAATTGCATCTCTTTGCAAACATACATAAGAAATAATAATGACTCATTTACTGTACTTACTAAGGATTTGAAAACTCAAACACCCCTAAGAAATGGCAGTGATTCTTCAAACGTACAATGTCACAGATGTATGGAAATCAGACCGTATTGGCCAAGACACCACACATGTTTATTGAACTGACCATGAACCTTCCCATTTTTTCCTACCCATCTTTTTACTTTTGTGGCCCACCTTTGGGGCACACCATGTTATATGTGGCTTTTCTTCCTTTTCATGTGGCTTCTCATCTCAGTTATCTTTTCATGTTGTTGGAATTATTATTATCAGCATATAAAGAGAGGTTACAATTATTGGAATTTAATACAGGTTGCTGCCAAGTTAAACTGTCCACCCTCCAAACTTGTGTAATATCATGAATATGTGGCCACGTCTGAAAATGACAAAAATTCAACTTCATGTTCTCATCAGGGGTTATTTTACATCTGTTGTCGAATGAGGACCATTCACGCATTTATGAAACTGTCCTATCAGTTTCCTTTATGGGATGGTCTACTTGATGAATGGAATGACTTGATCTTCTCCTCGAGAAATCTTCTTAGTAATGCAGGGGCATTTTCACACTGGGCTTGTGTGGGGTAACCTATGTGAAGCGGAAACACACACTTGGGGTAAGCGGCCTGTGTGAAACAGGTGGCTAGTGTGATGTGAACCCATGTAAAGTGAGGCCTATGAAGGAAGGTTCAGTCGACGGTCTAGCCTGTGAAGTTAGAGTCTGGACTATGAGATAAAGGGATTGATTTGCCACGTTCTATCAATTTGAGCTTTTAGAGCAAGTGGTTAGTTATCCTGCATCACTTAGTATTGAATTTTTGTTTATTGAGTGTAATCAACTTATGTAATTAATAGGTTATCAAATAGCACTTGATTTTACTCAAACTTATGTATTAGTCTATTAAATTGTGTCTATGAGAGTCCCAAGATCAGCTAAAGAAGGGTTATGTCAGCTTAGCAGCCACATCAAACTTTTGCAATTATAACTTCAATCATGTATCCCAACTCTAACTAAAAGGCCTTAGAAATGGGGGGAGGATTGCCATAACCTGACTTTTTGGGGCCCACCATGATGTAAGCTAGCTATCCATCTATTTCCCAGCTCATTTTAGGAAATGGGCACAAAAGGAGGCAGATCCAAAGCTCAAGTAGACCACACCACAGGAAACAGTGGGGACTTCTTGGAAGCCACAATAGTATTGGATCAACCTGATATTTGTGCTTTTCTTTCATTTAGGTTTGTGTGACCTTATGAAGAGGTTGAATGGTAAATAAATATCATGGTCGGTCCTAGGAAGTTTTTAATGTTGGGTATCATTATCCTCACTGATTCTGCAGTGTGGTTCACTTGAGCTTTGGATCGGTTCTCATTTTTGGTCTCATGACCTAAAACGTGCTGGCATAATGGATGATTAGCATGGATAAAATACATACACCACTGTGGGCCCCAAAGAGTCAGGTCACCTTGGTGACTGTGTCTCCAGGCAATCCACGTCCTTAGAAATGGGATTGAAAATATCAAATGAGTTGTGAATGCCAGTCCTCGTTTTGGGAACTTACTAACAAATGCCAGTTCTGGTTATCTTGCTCTAGATAAGCAATGCTGCGACGTTCCTCTTAAAACCAATGATAGAGATTACTGCTGAAGAATTCTCATTTGTAATGGCTACCAACTTGGAATCTTCATACCATTTAAGCCAACTTGCTCACCCGCTGTTAAAGGCATCAGGACAGGGAAGCATTACATTCATATCCTCCGTTGCTGGTTTGGTTGGAGTATTTACTACAAGCGTTTATGCAGCTACTAAAGGTAATTCTTATGGAAAACACAACCTCGAGTACCAACTTTCTTTTAAGTTCTCTAATTTCTCACAACACATGCAAAGAGTCTCCTCTCCAACATCTGAATACCATGCGCGTTCCAAGCCATTCATCAGGTGGGTCTGACCATGTAGCTTCGCTATTCCAGAAGCTGAGATGGTCAACATATGTGTGGTACTTGGAAAATGTTTCAAGCAAATGTCAATTCATCGGTTTTCAGACATAATACATGTAAAATCTCTCTCTCTCTCTCTCTCTCTCTCTCTATCTCCCCTCCTCAATATCTACCCAATGATGGGTGTAACTTTTTGGAAATTGATGGAGCTCGGAACTTGGGATTTTGAGGAAGAAGCAAAAGAAAAAGAAAAGATAGATGAGAAAATGGAAGAGATTGAATAAATGGTAATCGTAATAAACAAAAGCATCTATGTTAGTAAGCCATCCACTTGCTTCACAAATTGTGGCCCACCTAATCAACAGCGACATGTACGGGCAAGTATACAGTGGAACCCACTTGATGGGCAGCTTGGATCGCTCACTGAATGACATGTTAGCATGTGATGGTGTGTAGAGGGGCTTCTTATACATGCACAATCACATGTACAATTATTTCTAGTCTTCCTAAATACTATCATCAATGACCTATGATGCCCAGAATTTTTTATTTGTATCTTTCTTTTGCTAGGAGCATTGAATCAGCTCACAAAGAATTTGGCATGTGAGTGGGCAAAAGACAATATACGGACTAATTGTGTTGCTCCTTGGGTGACAAAGACTCCTCTGGTAGCGGATGTAAAGTTCTTCTCCCTAATATTCTATTCAATTATGAATAAGAGAGTCCATCTAAACATACTGCCTAAGACCGAAAGACACCACCATGAAAATTTGAATTCCCAAAGGACAATACTCATTGTGCATCAATAGCTTTTGTAAAGCACGACATTTGAAGAAGAAAGCTGAGAGTGCATTTTACATTGGGTGCAAAGTATCTTTTATTGATGCAGGGAGGGACGTAATGAGGTCGATCACCGTCTTCCTCAAGGGATAACTACTCCGAATCTACGAAACTCATTGGACTCCTCACAGAGCTTCCTTGAATCCATGAGGGATAAAACAAAAATAATTCATAATAAATTCGAATTAACTTAATTGATGATAAAAAAATCAAATTACAACTCTTTAAATAAGGAATCAAACCTAGGACGGAGTTTTAAACTTAGACTCCATCTCAAATACCCTAAAAATGTGACTTACTACAAATAATAAACTTACTATTTATAGACGACATTTATTCATATTAGACTTCGTGGTTTTCAGCCAAAAATAGTGTCCAATTTAACCCAATCACGTTATTCTCTTAACTTTTTTGAGCCATTTTTATGTTAGGTACAACTTCTATAACTCAAAGGATTAAAAGTTATACTTGAATTAAAACTTATTATTTATAGTAAAAACAAAACAAAACTAAACTTATGACCAACGATTTGATGGAATCTTGCAAATCCGATGTGGGCTATGCCAGGTTGGTTGGCTTAAGTAGGTCCTCCTACCCCAAAATCATATATAATATATCGAAAAACTTATATTGGTTTGCGAGATACAACTGATTTAAGGTTTTGACGAACCTGATTGTTTTTGCTTCCGATCGGGCTTTCTCTGGTCCATTTTGTGATTGAAATGTGCTTGATCCATGCCCTCCATTGGAGGTTCCTTTTCTTCGTTTATCATCGGTTCTGAAAAGCTACACGCACTCCATTGAGAAATAAATGGGTCTACGGACCAATGGGAATTCAATAACTAAATGTTTGATGGGTACGTCTCACACTAACTGTGACACATGTTCCTGATTTTGTTCTTTTTACCTTGAACAGCTTCTGGCAGACAAGGAGTTGGTGGAAGATATGATCTCCCGAACTCCCCTTAGCCGTTTTGCGGAGCCAAAGGAGGTTTCATCTTTGGTGGCATTCCTCTGCTTGCCTGTTGCATCGTACATTAATGGCCAAGTCATAGCTGTTGATGGAGGATTCACTGTTAATGGTTTCTACCCATCGAAAGACTAATACTCCAATCATGTCTCTCGAATTTGCTCGGAATAATAATAATAATAATATGGTGGGATTCTGTTTGGAATAATTACATTATTGATGCATAAAATGGATGCTTATTATGAGCCGGGCTGTCCAACACTACATGGAAGGGAAGCCGATTTGTGTGGTGTGCCACACACCCACGGACCTTGGTTGTGTGTTGATGCCACCAAGTTCTCTGGCCCCACCATGATGTATGTGTTATATCCACACCATCCATCCATTTTTTGATATCATTTTAAGGCACGAGCCATTGAGGCAGATTCAAAGCTTAAGTGGACCACACCACATAAAGTAGTGGGGACAATGATTCCCACAGTTTAAACCTTCCTAGGTCTACACTGATGTTTATTTGTCATCTAGCCTATTCACAAGGTCAAATTGACCTGAATGAAGGGGAAAAACAAATATCAGATTAATCCAAAACTTCTGTGAACCCCCCAAAAAGTTTTCAATGGTAGCCATTCGATCTGGTTCGCTTTTGGTGGTGTGGTCTGCTTGAGATTTTGATCTGTCTCATTTTTGGGCTCAAGCACTAAAACAATCTCACCAAATGGATGGACAGCTTGGAACACATACATTATACATTATGGTGGGCTCACAGAACTTGGCAACGTCCATACACCACCGAGGCCGGGCACGCCACACAATCCGCTCCATATGGAAGACAGCTAGCCGAACAAGAGGGCTGCCTGGCTGGTGGAAACCCATCACTGGTTGACAGGTAAATGGATTCCCCAAACTACTGGTCCAAGGACTAGGCATAGACTTGAGTGCTTGGTCCTTGGTTATTTTCTTAGATCAGTTTGCACAGGACATCTTGAAAATTACTTGTCCTGAACCTATACCTTCCATGTGCTCACAAGAATTTTAATTTGTGATTTATTTGAATTTTCATAAACATTCACAGTATTGCTAAGGTATGCATACGAAATGAGAGCAGGCTATGTTAAAAGGCTTTTGTTACTAGATGTTTTTTTTATTTTTTATTTTATTTTATTTTATTTTAATTTTAATGGATTAGTTCACATACCCCATTGTTAGTACACCCACCCACCCCTATTAGTCACATCACAATGTTAGCCACCCCCACTATGGGAATCGATACCATGACCTCGGTGTTGAAACGAGGCTATCTTCACTCAGTCTGCCACTTGAGCTATGGAGCTGGGTGTCTTTTGTTACTAGATCTCATCGGTACCTAGGTTTTGGTTACATTCTATGCAGTGATCTCTCACAAGTCCTTAATTACATTCAATGAGAAATACACTTGATTCTAAGGCAATAGCTCAAGAAGATCAAGGCTGTCAGCATAATAATTAAGCTCAATAACATCAGGGGTATGATATCCTTAGCATCGCATCCAATATAGCTACATAAAGAGTATGTGCACTACCCTGAAGGAATGCTTGGAAGCCAAGAAGTGATATTCACTCATACATACATGTGATCCAACCAACAGGTGGTTAACACATGAATTTGAAATTTTAGGGTGGTGGACACTGTTTTGATGATTGGATAGGCCTGATCTCTGGAGTGTCAAATCATCATGTTAGGGTGCCCCTGCTGAGCTGGTTTGATATCATACACACCGTGTGGGCCCACAATACTTGGCTTCACTAATTAATTAGGAAAAAAGACAGGTACCATGGCCATTTCAACCGCCACAAAGATGGTTTTAGGACTTCAGAAAAGTTGAAAACATTTTTGGGAAGCTCAGGGGAAAAAAAAAAAATCACAATTTCTGCTGCAAAATTCCTTAGTTGTCATTTTACCAAATAATGCCTTAACTAATCAAAGTCATTGGGCAATCCCTTTTTAAGTAAAGAAACTATCAGAATGCTCCTGATTATTACTTTTTATTTAAAAAAGTTGTGTAAGTTGAGAATTAATTATCGGGCCCACATGGAAAGTATATGACATCCAACCTGTCCAACGCATGCACTCCATATGCTTATTAGATGACCAAAAATATGGCCGATCAAATGGGTTATACGTAACTTCCAAGATTTTGAGCCGTTTCATTGTTTGGCCGACCTTACGATGGAATCATCTAAAGTTTTTTTTTTATCTGATAATCAATGTGGGTTGCATTTGTTGGATGGGTTGGATGTCATGCACATCCAGATGGGACAAACAAGTTTCAACTTTGCCACTTTGAAAAAAAAAAGAAAAGGAAAAAAGAAAAAAAGAAAAAAGAAAAAGAAAGAGGGTCTTTCAATCATTTTATTCCTCAGCACTTTCCTAGAATTTCAATAGGCACTATATGGTAAAACAATCAGTACTACCGAGGAATTTGTGGTAAACATACCTAAATTATTTTAGGATTATTATTATTATTATTATTCCTAGTAAAAATCCCTAAGGGGGTGTTTGGATCGTAAGTAACTTAACTGAAGTGATTAAGTAACTTAAAATAAAAAAGTTACTCATAATTGATTATAAACCAAACTTATATCAAATAAGTTTACTTTTCTACTGCTGTGCACCAGTAGAAAAAGTAACTTATTTGGTGGTATCCAAAAGGGGCCGTAAGAGAGATGGAGGTTTGTTTCCTCATCAAGGACAGGTGAACTAATGCTTGGAGAAACAAGATTTGTAGTAAAGCCACGCCCATCACTACATGATGCTGCCATGGTGATCATAATCACTCATTTGGTAGGCCCCAGTCACATTTTACATGTAAAGGTCCTTTGGACGGATGACAGATTTGAACACATATAAGTTTTGCACCTTGGGCCAATGGGCATCACCATTTGATTAGTCCAGATCTTAGAGGGTGGCCCCCATTTTCATGGTGAGGTTAGTAATCTAAAATGTTATTAAGGCTCGTTTGGTTGCTTGTAATTGGAATGCATTGGATTCTAAATTGGAATCCAAAGTTTTTGTTTGCACAATTCTCCTTCCTTAGTTTCCTTAGTTTTGAAGTTGTGGGAGACGATGAGTCTGGAATCATAGCATTTTGCAGTGATTTCAAATTGTGGCTTTTCGGTGATTTGAAATGCATTGGAATCCAAATTTTCCATTGCTCTTTTGATACCAAACACAAAAATGTAAGTTTTGAATTTGAAATTCAGTCAAATATACTCAAATCTAGACTATCAAACCACCTGTAAATGATCCTCAATGAAAAGGCAACAAGAAGGAAAAACAACAAATCTGAAAAATATATTCCTTATGTCTTATGGGACGTTTGGTTACACAAAATCATGAGATTTCCTGATTAATCAGCCTACTTTAGTACAACCAAATGCACCCTTAGTCTGTTCTCCTCTACTCAATTAGAAATTTCGTCACGTAGCCTACAACTTCATCATAGACCTTGTGTGGGTGTGGGAGGACCTTGGACACACTCTCCCTCTGCATGCATCTCTCCACCCAAGCCATCACCTTATGACATTCCTCTTCTATACTGAAATTTCCATAGGTCTCATAGGTATAAAACCAACATGCGAATGAGACGAGAGCAATGTCGACGTACCCAAAGCTCTCACCCCCAAAATACGGTTTTCCTTCGAGCTCAGCATCCATCAGCTTCAAGTACTCGATGAATTCCTTCTTAGCCGCCTCTCGAAACTCTCCTTTCTTCCTCCATATCCGTGACCCGCTATCATATACCTACATTTGTGGAGATACAATTCTCACAATTTTGTACACATGAAATGGGGACATGTGGGAACGTGCGCAAGATCCGGGCCGCTCATTTGTGGGCCATGTCATACGTCTTGTAAGGGGAATAAGGCTGGCTGGACGATGGTAAGTGCTTGATTTAAGGACATGGAAAAAATGACCAAAATTCAAACAACTGTTTATTTTCTTTTAAGTGGTGGAGCTGAGCATTGCATGACCACATGGACACACATGGACACCTCAATTATGATACGCGCCCTAAAAATCACGCTGATTCAATCATCAGTTGGGCCACACCTGTTGGAGGTTTTTGCATCATGTGTGGCCCACCTGATGATTTGATCGGCCTGATTTGTGTTTGTGTATTTCTTTTCATTCTTTGATGGTTATGCTAACAGTCCTTTGCACCCACACAACACATGCTAATAAGGCACATGAGTCAGATCCAAGCTTTCCATCAGCTGGGTCACACTATCTTCATTTTCTTGCTTAAAATCAAGCTGTTAATTCATTCCTCGGGTGTGTCAGTTCGCAAAACAAAATCGTTTTGGCCGTCCATTTGTTTTGTAGTTTTAGGTACAACTGAAGAGTGAAATGGTCTTACGAGGATCTAATCAGTGTGGCCCACCTGGTGGAAAGCTTGGATCTCATACATGTTTTCCGTGCTGGGTCGACGGTTGATTGTGTGTTGCTTGGCTAGGCTCGACCCTCTTGTGGGCTTAGTAACCAAACGTGTTTACATACCTGCCATAGACAGATGTGGAGATTGCCCAGGCTAAGGAAGAGGTGGGGGCCACTGCATCAACGACAGAGAGTGAAATAGGAACCGTCCAGGCATGAGGCGGCACAGACCTTAGAACAAACGTGGGTGACCAAAATGAAGTCAGTCAATGGATTCAAAATGCACATGGCCCACCTGATGTGATGGACCGCCCTAATTTTGGACCATACATCTACATGATGGGCCCCATCCACATGGCTGAAGCGCATCCGCGCATACATTGAGAGAAGAAACCCAATAAAAACTGACCTTCTTGTCAACGAAATCGGCCCAGAACCTGGCCTTTGCTCTTTCGTAAGGATCTTCGGGTAAGAAAGTAGATCCGACGGTCCAAACCTCGTCGATGTATTGGATGATGATGAGAGATTCACAGATGGGCCTTCCATTATGGATCAAAACAGGGATTTTCTTGTTAATGTGATTTGCTTTTAGCAGCAGAGGGCTCTTGTCGTCGAGATTTTCTTCCTCGTAATCGTATTCGATTCCCTTCTCTGCCAATGCGATTCTCGCTCTCAGCCCAAAAGGGCTGACCCCACAATCCAAGAGGATGACTTCTTCCACCATTAGAATCTGAAAGGATGGAAGAAAGGGGTGGTTGGGAAATGAAGAGAAGATACTTGTACGTTTTTGTTGGATGTGTTTGTATTGGGCTGAGAGAGAGAGAGAGAGAGAGAGAGAGAGAGCCGGCTTTGACTTTTTAGATATCTCTCCTTGGAAAAGCTTTGATACACTGGCGGAGTGTGAGGGATGATACGCAGGCACTTAAAAATGATTTCTAAATTACATACGTGGCAAACAAGTAATTGAAATTAAACCATGCCAAATTTTGGTTCCTTGTTTAGATGTATCATGAACCAAAAATTAAACTTATTCGATTATCTGACCATCAGATTAAGGGACATTTATTGGACCATTGAAAATGAAAGATATCTAATGGTCTTATTTCAACAAACAACTGTCCACGAATAAGAGGACAGGATAGCTCTACCATTACAATTTTGGGAAAGTTACTTAATGACAGTGGATCCTACAATTTAATCTGTTTAACTTGAGCTAATGCATGCCTCTCCTACAATTTCTAAATGCCTGCGTATCAAGCGTGATATGCAGCCGGAGTAACCTCCCTCTTTCAATTCCACGGAGAGAGGTTTACTTTTCAGACGCCATTCTTGACTTTTGAGGCCCGATAAGATACAGACGTTTTTAGGGTAAGGTTTTAGTAATCCACATGTGGGGACCATCTTGATTTTTCAATGGCATCCCATCCATTCATAATATGGGTCCCTCTTTTTCTCTGTCTATCAAAAAATCTTGTAGGCCATACCATATCAAATCATGACTGAAAGCTCTAAAGTCACAACTTTGGCCTACTTGAGTTTCGTACTGCACTCAATTTTTTCTTTTTATTGTACATTTATCCGATCTAATGCATGTTCTGAATGGATTAGATGGCATCTAAAAGAAACTTTGGGCCGCAAATGCAATCCAGAAGTTCTTTAATGGTGGGCGTCCCTCATCCCATCTTTTTTCTGTGGTGTGGCCCACCTAAGTTTTGAATTGGTTGGATGTTTGTGCGTTGAGGAGAGTACTAAGGGGAACACATGATTGATGGATTGGATGCTATATTTCTAGGTGGTCCTGGAGCTCCGACTTCTACATTAATCTAATCTTATAAAGGTTCGTAAGATCCGGCCTCAATTTTTTAGTGTCTTGTGAGGGGAAGAATTATGCCATTTTTGCTGGCCATGATGGCTATTGGTTGGGTCAATTTTGGCTTTGGATGCACCATGTCCAAAAATAAGGCCATCTTAGACTTTCCACTTCTGGCTTAGCCCTATTTGTTAACGTTTAAACTTTTTACTGAATGAGGAATTTAGAAACTCTCGGTGTTTAGTATTGTTTGTTAATATTGAATGTGGAATGCGCTTTGTAATCTTTTTGTCAATTTTTTATCAGCGACGCAACTCTAGCTTAATGGCGAATCCAGAATGTGATCCGCAACTCTTTTACAAAAATCCAAAATTACCCCACTCAAGAGAGATTTTCTCCTTTGTCTAATACATAACCCAACTTTTAACATGTGACACTTCTTTAGGCCTATTATGATTTATACGTTAGATCCATAACGTCCATCAACTTTTCTATATTGTTTTAGAGCATGATCACAAAAAATGAGGCACATTGAAACCTCAAGTCAACCACACCGTAGAAAGCAGTGGGAATGGAACAACTACCATTAAAACCTTTCTATGTTCCACTGTGAAGTTCATTTGTCATCTAACATCTTCAAAGATTATACAAACCTGGATGAAGGGAAAACACTAAAATCAGCTTGATTAAAGCCTTCTGTGGCCCCAGGAAGTTTTCAATAGTAGGCACCCAATTCCCACTGTCTCTTGTAGTGTGGCTCACTTGAGCCTTAAATCTGCCTTATTTTTAGTCTTGTTCGCTAAAAAGATATGTAAGGATAAAACATATACATCACGGTAGGCCCCACAGGGCCCTTTTCCAGGATCGCCCGTCTCTAGCTAATCTGGGTGGGGGTTACTCATAATTGATTATAAACCAAACTTATTATATCAAATAAGTTTACTTTTCTACTGCTGTGCACCAGTAGAAAAAGTAACTTATTTGGTGGTATCCAAAAGGTGCCGTAAGAGAGATGGAGGTTTGTTTCCTCATCAAGGACAGGTGAACTAATGCTTGGAGAAACAAGATTTGTAGTAAAGCCACGCCCATCACTCCATGATGCTGCCATGGTGATCATAATCACTCATTTGGTAGGCCCCAGTCACTTTTTACATGTAAAGGTCCTTTGGACGGATGACAGATTTGAACACACATAAGTTTTGCACCTTGGGCCAATGGGCATCACCATTTGATTAGTCTAGATCTTAGAGGGTGGCCCCCATTTTCATGGTGAGGGTAGTAATCTAAAATGTTATTAAGGGCTCGTTTGGTTGCTTGTATTTGGAATGCATTGGATTCTAAATTGGGAATCCAAAGTTTTTGTTTGCACAATTCCCCTTCCTTAGTTTCCTTAGTTTTGAAGTCGTGAGAGACGATGAGTCTGGAATCATAGCATTTTGCAGTGATTTCAAATTGTAGCTTTTCGGGGATTAGAAATGCATTGGAATCCAAATTTTCCATTGCTCTTTTGATACCAAACACAAAAATGTAAGTTTTGAATTTGAAATACAGTCAAATATACTCAAATCTAGACCATCAAACCACCTGTAAATGATCCTCAATGAAAAAGCATCAAGAAGAAAAAACAAGAAATCTGAAAAATATATTCCTTGCGTCTTATGGGACGTTTGGTTATACAAAATCATGAGATTTCCGGATTAATCAGCCTAATTTAGTACAACCAAATGCACCCTTAGTCTATTCTCCTCTACTCAATTAGAAATTTCTTCACATAGCTTACAACTTCATCATAGACCTTGTGTGGGTGTGGGAGGACCTTGGACACACTCTCCCTCTGCATGCATCTCTCCACCCAAGCCATCACCTTATGACATTCCTCTTCTATACGGAAATTTCCGTAGGTCTCATAGGTGTAAAACCAACATGCGAATGAGAGGAGAGCAATGTCGACGTACCCAAAGCTCTCACCCCCAAAATACGGTTTTTCGTCGAGCTCAGCATCCATCAGTTTCAAGCACTCGATGAATTCCTTCTTAGCCGCCTCTCGAAACTCTCCTTTCTTCCTCCATATCCGTGAGCCGCTATCATATACCTACATTTGTGGAGATACAATTCTCACAATTTTGTACACGTGAAATGGGGACATGTGGGAACGTGCGCAAGATCCAGGCCGCTCATTTTGTGGGCCATGTCATACGTCTTGTAAGGGGAATAAGGCTGGCTGGACCATGGTAAGCGCTTGATTTAAGGACTAGGAAAAAAATGACCAAAATTCAAACAACTGTTTATTTTCTTTTTAAGTGGAGCTGAGCATTGCATGACCACATGGACACACATGGACACCTCAATTATGATACGCGCCCTAAAAATCAGGCTGATTCAATCATCAGGTGGGCCACACCTGATGGACGTTTTTGCATCATGTGTGGCCCACCTGATGATTTGATCGGCCTGATTTGTGTTTGTGTATTTCTTTTCATTCTTTCGATGGTCATGCTAACAGTCCTTTGCACCCACACAACACATGCTAATATGGCACATGAGTCAGATCCAAGCTTTCCATCAGATGGGTCACACTATCTAGATTTTCTGGCTTAAAATCAAGCTGTTAATTCATTCCTCGGGTGGGTCATTTCGCAAAACAAAACTGTTTTGGCCGTCCATTTGTTTTGTACGTAGTTTTAGGTACACCTGAAGAGTGAAATGGTCTTACGAGGATCTAATCAGTGTGGCCCACCTGGTGGAAAGCTCGGATCTCATACATGTTTTCCATACTGGGTCGACGGTTGATTGTGTGTTGCTGGGTTAGGCTCGACCCTCTTGTGGGCTTAGTAACCAAACGTGTTTACATACTTGCCATAGACATATGTGGAGATTGCCCAGGCTTAGGAAGAGGTGGGGGCCACTGCATCAACGACAGAGAGTGAAATAGGAACCGTCCAGGCATGAGGCGGCACAGACCTTAGAACAAACATGGGTGACCAAAATGAAGTCTGTCAATGGTACTGCACATTCAAAATGCACATGGCCCACCTGATGTGATGGGCCGCCCTAATTTTGGACCATACATCTACATGATGGGCCCGATCTACACGGCTGAAGCGCATCCGCGCATACATTGAGAGAAGAAACCCAATAAAAACTGACCTTCTTGTCAACGAAGTCGGCCCAGAACCTGGCCTTTGCTCGTTCGTAAGGATCTTCGGGCAAGAAAGTAGATCCGACGGTCCAAACCTCGTCGATGTATTGGATGATGATGAGAGATTCACAGATGGGCCTTCCATTATGGATCAAAACAGGGATTTTCTTGTTAATGGGGTTTGCTTTTAGCAGCAGAGGGCTCTTGTCGTCGAGATTTTCTTCCTTGTAATCGTATTCGATTCCCTTCTCTGCCAATGCGATTCTCGCTCTCAGCCCAAAAGGGCTGACCCCAGAATCCAAGAGGATGACTTCTTCCGCCATTAGAATCTGAAACGATGTACGTTTTTGTTGGATGTGTTTGTATTGGGCCTGAGAGAGAGAGAGAGAGAGAGAGAGAGAGACGGCTTTGACTTTTTAGATACCTCTCCTTGGGAAAAGCTTTGATACACTGGCGGAGTGTGAGGGATGATACGCAGGCACTTAGAAATGATTTCGAAATTACATACGCGGCAAACAAGTAATTGAAATTAAACCATGCCAAATTTTGGTTCCTAGTTTAGATGTATCATGAATCAAAAATTAAACTTATTCGATTATCCAACAATCAGATTAAGGGACATTTATTGGACCATTGAAAATGAAAGATATCTAGTGGTCTTATTTCAACAAACAACTGTCCACGAATAAGAGGACAGGATAGCTCTACCATTACGATTTTGGGAAAGTTACTTAATGACATTGGATTCTACAATTTAATTTGTTTAACTTGAGCTAATGCATGCCTCACCTACAATTTCTAAACGCCTGCGTATCAAGCGTGATGTGCAGCCGGAGTAACCTCCCTCTTTCAATTCCACGGAGAGAGGTTTCACTTTTCAGACGCCATTCTTGACTTTTTGGGGCCCGATACGATACAGACGTTTTTACGGTAAGCTTTTACTAATCCACATGTGGGGACCATCTTGATTTTTCAATGGCATCCCATCCATTCATAATATGGGTCCCTCTTTTTCTCTGTATATCAAAAAATCTTGTAGGCCATACCATATCAAATCATGACTGAAAGCTCTAAAATCACAACTTTGACATACTTGAGTTTCGTACCGCACTCAATTTTTTCTTTTTATTGTACATTTATCCGATCTGATGCATGTTCTGAATGGATTAGATGGCATATAAAAGAAACTCTGGGCCGCAAATGCAATCCAGAAGTTCTTTAATGGTGGGCGTCCCTCATCCCATCTTTCTCCTGTGGTGTGGCCCACCTAAGTTTTGAATTGGTTGGATGTTTGTGCGTTGAGGAGATGATGTAGAACGGGTCGCTGATTATTTTATGGCCCAGATGGAGCAAAAGAAGACCGTTCGGCGTTGAAAGTGATCCGGACCGTAAATCGGTCGTATCTCACAATCCGGGATGAGTTACGGGACGTATAATATATTAATTTGGGGTAGCTCGAGCTACTTTAGCCAACCAACCCTGCTACGCCGGGTTGCCCAACCCGAAATCGCGAGAATCGACCATATCGACGGTCATTAGGCTAGTTTATTTTCAGTTTTACTATTTATAGTAAGTTTTAATTCGATCATAACTTTGCATCCGTATGGTTTTAGAGTTAGTGCCCAACATGAAAAGGGCTTACAATATTTAGTAGAACAGCGTGGTTGAGGCCGTTTGATAACTTTCTATTTTTGGCCGAAAACCAAGAGTTCTAGTAGGATTGAACGACTTCTATAAATAGTAAGTTTACTATTTATAGTAAGCTGCGCTTTTTAGGAGTTTTAGTTGGAGTTGGATTCTCATACTTCACCTAGGGTTTAGTTTCCTATTTATATGCATTGTAATTCCGTTTTTATTCATTCAATTATCAATAAATCAATTATTTGGAATTTATTTCCTCTTTTTATCTTTTATTTCTTCTCGTGGATTCGAGAACTATCGGTTAGGGAGACGGTGATCAACCTACCACGTCCTCCCTGCGTCAGGAGAGTACCAAGGGGAACACATGATTGATGGATTGGATGCTATATTTCATGATGGGCCTGGAGCTTCGACTTCTACATTAATCTAATCTTGAAAAGGTTTGGAGGATCTGGCCTCAATTTTTTAGTGTCTTGTGAGGGGAAGAATTATGTCATTTTTACCTGACATGATGGCTATCGGTTGGGTCAATTTTGGCTCAGCATTGTGGATGTACCATGTCCAAAAATAAGTCCAAAAATAAGGCCATCTTAGACTTTCTACTTTTGGCTTAGGCCTTGTTTGTTAACGTTGAAACTTTTTACTGAATGAGGAATTTAGAAACTCTCGGTGTTTAGTGTTGTTTGTTAACATTGAATGTGGAATGCACTCTGTAATCTTTTTGTCAATTTTTTTTTAAGCGACGCAAGTCTTGCTTAATGGAGAATTCGGAATGTGATCCGCAACTCTTTTAAAAAACTCCAAAATTGCCCCGCTCAAGAGAGATTTTCCCCTTTGTGTAATACATAACCTAACTTTTAACGTGTGACACTTCTTTGGGCCTATTATGATTTATATGTTAGATCCACAACGTCCATCAACTTTTCTATATTGTTTTAGAGCATGATCACAAAAAATGAGGCACATTGAAAGCTCAAGTCAACCACACCGCAGAAAGCAGTGGGAATGGAACGACTACCATTAAAACCTTCCTATGGTCCACTGTGAAGTTCATTTGTCATCTAACATCTTCAAAGATTATACAAACCTGGATGAAGGGAAAACACTAAAATCAGCTTGATTAAAGCCTTCTGTGGCCCCAAGAAGTTTTCAATAGTAGGCACCCAATTCCCACTGTCTCTTGTAGTGTGGCTCACTTGAGCCTTAAATCTGCCTTATTTTTAGTCTTGTTCGTTAAAAAGATATGAACAAATAGATGAATGGTAAGGATAAAACATATACATCACGGTAGGCCCCACAGGGCCCTTTTCCAGGATTGTCCATCTCTAGCTAATCTGGGTGGGGGTTGTGCGCAATCCCCACCCAAATTTGGTACTCAGGTTAGCTACTATAGCGTGATCAGCTACATTTTCTAATGAAGTGACGTCACCAAGTTATGTGCACTATCCACACCGTCCATCCATTTGGAGAGATTGTTTTAGGGCATGAGCCAAAGAATAAGGCAGATCCAAAGCTAAAGTGGACACTGCCAAAGAAAACAGTGGGGACAGTGATGCCCACCATTGAAACGCTCTTAAAGCCCACCATGATGATTTTTTGAGATCCAACCTGTTCATAAGTTAACACAGGCATAGAAGAAGGGAAAACACAAATATCAACTTGATCGAAAACTTTTGTGGCTCCTAAGAAGTTTTCAATGGTAGGCGTTTAATCCCCATTGTTTTTTTTTTTTTGGTGGTGGGGTCCACTTAAGCTTTGAATCTCCCTCATTCTTTGGCTCATGCCCTAAAATGATCACTCTAAATAGATGGACAGTGTGGATACAATACATAAATCATGACGGGCACCACATAACTTGTGACGTCACTTTAGTAGGCTACTCAGGCGGTCAGTAGCTAATCTGCATCCTCGGGTCTTGGGGGAGTGAATTAGGTGTTAAGGGGGAATAACTTAGTGGTGGGTGTTATACCGTGGGGACCACCTTGATGATTTTCTGTATATCCATGCCATCCATCCTTTTCCATGCCATCCATCCTTTTCTCCTAACCATTTTAGGATGGAGTATCAAAATTTATGCAGATCAAAATCTTGGGTGTACCACACCATAGAAAACGGTGGTGATTAAGTACCTCACCATTAAAAATTCTAAAAGGTCCATCATAATGTTTTCATGTTGTGTATTTATAGTCCAACCTATTGATAATGTTAATAAGATCCGGTTGAAGGAAAATTAGAAAGATTAAATTGATCCAAAACTTTCATGGCCCACAAAACATTTTTAATGGTTACATTTTTTGTGGTCCACCTGAGATTTGGAACTTCTTATGATTTGGGATCACGCCCTAAAATATGATGGAAAATCAGATGGACAACTTGGATATACAACAAATACATCAAGATGGCCCCACATGGTTAGGGTAACACCCACTAAGCTGTTACCAGGTAACAAGTAATTTGCTCTAGGATATGGGGGAGTGGATTAGGTGAGGCGCCGAATCCACGGAGGTAGGTGTGACCCTTGACCGTTAGGTCCACCGTGATGTATGTGACTACATCCATGTTGTCCATTCTTATTGAAAGCTTATTCTTGGACATGATTCAAAAAATGAAGCAGATTCAAATCTCAAATGGACCATAGTAAAAGAAACAATGGTAAATGACCATTAAAAATTTTCGATGGGTTGCAAAAGCTTTGGATTAAGATGATATTTGTGTGGCCTCTTCATCTAGGTCTTTTTGACCTTATCAACAGGCTGGATGACAAATAAACATTTCGGTCGAATTCATGAAGTTTTTAATGGTAGGGATTTAATTATGACTATTTCAGAGGCAAATGTGTCACATTAACATATTTTAAACATTTGAGATGTTAATTAACAAACAAGTTATTCTAGATTCAATACTAGTTTTTCGACTTCAGATTCAGACTTTAGATTCAGATTTCAAGTTCAGACTTCGACTTCAAAGTTAACAAACATACCCTTAATATGTTAAGAAGGAAAATACATTAACGGTCCAAATTCAACTAAAAATAGCCATGAGAACAATGGTTAGAGCAGTTCAACACGTGAAAACCCCTCTAACAGTAGGGCTGTCATACTCTTAGCATTTAGTCTTGACAGTCTGCAAGTCTAGTAGCACACTGTAATGACTCGAGATGTTGGGTGTATACAGTTTACATTGATACATAGGTAGATTTATCAATTTAGGCTATTTTAAATGTTCACCCATAAATCACCCTAAAAATATACATTCTGCTTGTCAGATTACCAAAACCGACCCTACAAAGATCCATATATATGAATAGGACCATGACCATCCAATTACATAAATTTTTGCACATTTTCTGACTGTCCATCATATTTGAATTCGCCAAACAGATCATCCAAACATCAAAATAAATCGTTCATTTCGAAGATCATGGAGTATATGCCTAAACTACCAATAACTTTTTGTATTAAATGTGTGTAGACATTGTTTTGGACCACAAAGATGTACAACCCATTAAAAAGACATCTTGGTTATCCGTAAGTGATCAAGCCCCAAACTTGGGTGTTAGAAAGAGCGCGAAAAAATGATGGACCAGGGTGAAATTCCATTCTATTTGGACGGTGATGTTAGACACTCTATACTGTAAAAGTCAAAACTAAAGAAAAGGGTAAAGTTGAAATTAATGATATATATACTAAAGTATATGCATGTTTCACGTTCCAGTAAGGTTTGTAACCGTGAGCATTATTAACTCATCTTTTACACGTGTGGCCCACCTTATCATCAGATCTAGCTCATTTTTTGAGATCATCTTTAAAGCGATCGAGCCACAACAGATGAGCAGAGTGGATTTCTTAAACAACATTACAGTGGACCCCACCTAACTGTACAACACCTTGCATGAAAAAAAAGAAAAAAAAAGCTTTGGCTTCCTTCCTGGTTAGATTAGTATTATGTTGCAGATACAAGAAGGGTTCTCCACAAATGCTAAGCCATCCACAAATGAGATCCTGGCTGATCTCAACCATCTAAATTCCAGCATTCAAGAGTAGAAAAAAAAAAAAACCCAAACCTGGAGGTTGCATAAACAGCGTTCCAACAATGGAAATTTCCGTTTTTGTCTCTCCTGTTCGAAGATGAACTCCTTGCGAATCCGAGAAGAGCATCTTTACGACATCCCAACCGTCTGTTCTTTGGTTCAAATTGCATGATTTGTTAGTTTACAATCATATTTTCTGGCTTGGAATTTTGTTATGTTACATTCGATTTCGATCTTTGAAGGATGTGTTTTATAATGATTTTGATAAATCGTATGAATTTTGTTGGTTAACGTCATATTGGGAAGTTATGTGATTACATAAGTTATGGTTGGATTTTAATGCCTTGGGAAGGCTGGAAAGCTATATATAGGTTGAAATGTTTGGGAAAAGGAATTACATAAATCATGCATTCCATGAGATCGAGGACCTGATCACTTGAGTTGATTTGGGTTGAGCGCACGTGAGTGTTGCAATAGGTCGTTGCTCCATTGATCGAGGCCGGTTGGGTGAGCACCCAAGTGTGTGCAATAGACTAGCTACGCAGGGCAGGTGGAGGCTTTGTCGATCAAGGCCGGTTGGGTGAGCACCCAGGTGTGTGCAACAGACCAACTACACAGGCCAAATCGTGATCCGAGTTGGCTATGCCGCTAAGGACCGATGTTCCAGATGATAATGTTGACCAACTGGATGTTCTACTAATAACCACACTAAGATAGTTGATGTGTGTTGGCTTACATTGCATTGTGTTCACATTTTTGAAAGCTTGGTTTATATATTTTGTATTTGGATAATTGATGCCTCGTGGTTTGAGAAAATTTCTTTATGTGACTTTATACATCTGATTACATGTGATAAACTATACGAGATTACTCGTTGACTTTTATAACTGATGCAATGTTATGCGATTAACCGTAGCGGTAGGTAACAACTTAGAAGAGTTTGAGGAGACAATTCAAGGACAAGGGCTTTAAAAGACCTTTTAGATTAGATTTATTTTATTTTTTAGTTTGAAAGCTTTGATGTAATAAGGCCCATTAGATGGTTATTAGTTTAGACAATTGGAGACAATTTAGTAGACTTTATATTTGGAAGTTTAATTTCAAAGTTTGGTTTATTTTAGTTCTATGAATACCATGTGAATGTGAATGAAAAAAAAATTTATCGAAAATGGAAGCATTTATCATTAACACCCTTGAATTCGAGATTTAAGTCCATATACTCGAGTATCGAATTTTGGGGGTGTTACAACAACAACTTCTTGTTGCTTCCGCACCTCGAGCTTTTGAAGTAGAGCTTGTAGCTGACCGTGCTTAACGTTAACTAAAGGATCGAATTTGAGTTGTTTGGCCTCATTAGTTCGTGCAGATGATTCCTGTAATGAAGCCACATATTTATTCACGATAGAAGCATAGATGCCAAGCCACCTAGCATTGGCTTCAAGAACCTTCATGTCTTTATCTAGTAACGGCCACTCTTCAGCATTCCTTAAGGAATCATCAATATACGTGAGTAGGACATTCAAAATCTTTGTCTTAATCCTGGACATGCCCCGAAGTGCAGATATTACAGGCTCATATAGATCAATAAGGGTAGGAGCATCAACAAAAGCTATAACCGACAAAGATCACGATGATAAATAACATATTACCAAAGTTTGTTATTAAAAACAGAATCATAAAGAGTTGGAAAGATAGTTGCATACTAGCAACTTCAGGAATACCATCGATCAGGTCATTAGTTGAGGCGATGGATGTTGACGGAATAGAAGGTGCAGGTTCGACTGTCCTATCCACTGGAGGCCTTTGGGGGTTTGGCGAAGGAGTGATTAGAGTGTGAGGAGAGGTGGCGGGTGTTGGTAATACAACCAAAAGAACTGTCTTCGTCACCCCAGTAGTTGCAGTTTCTTGCACATTTAGAACGTCACTGGGAGAGACATTAATTATCCAGGGAAGGAGGGCCAGTCTCTTTGATTCTAATATCTTCAGGCGCAGGATCATGAAGTGTGTCTCATCGCTACAAGGGGGTATGAAAGTTGAGGTCTCCACTTCGAGAACGGGACCTGAAGGAACGTCAACATCGCCACCAGATAGTATGGAGGGTGAAGGAACCGTAGCAGATGCTTCCCTCTCACGATCAATAGGAGTTCCCTTAAAGTCGGGAACTGACCGATCATATAGAGCCTCACCCTCTTCATCTTCCCTGGCTTCGTTCCCCCTACGTTAGTTTGCTTGAGAGCTCAACTCTCCCTCTTCCCTCGACCCACTGACACTGTTTTCTGTGGCGTTATCCTCCTACCTCCCCTCGTCCTCAACTATCGGTACTTGTTTCTTCCTGGCATTATATAACCGTCGTATCGTCGAAATGCTCTTGGTACATAGAGGAACGACAGATCGAGGAACGATCTTCACGCGGCGCCCATCCACTTTATTAGTGTCTCAGTATCACTATCATCATGGGGTGACTGCTGAGACGTACTACCTTCGCCTACTGGACCTTGCTCGTTGCTTTTCAGGACAACATTCAATTCAGTCCCCACTTCAGCATTATCAGCCTGTGGGTCCGCCCTTTCATCACCCCCTTCATCGTCACCCTCATCACCACCTTCACCTTCTTCCTTCATCTTTGCCATGAGGCTAAGGACAGGAGGATCTGGATCTTTCAATGTTATTTGCATTTGTCTAAACGCTACCTAGCCCTCAAGCATATTCTCAGGTTTCTTGTGACCAATCACTGTGTTCATGGAAGTCATGATTTTTACGACGCCAGGAAGAGCAAGCTGATGAAGATGCTCTACCACATACTCTAGCCCATCTGTGGGAACAGGATCAACAATCGGAGGTGTGACAAAGACAGGGTTGTTTACGAAGCGACAATCCCAAACTAGGCTATACTGGTTAGCCCACCACCACATCCATCCATATATAGCCCTAGAATCCAATTCGTGCCTGGAATAATAAACTTACAACTAGTCCCAGTAAGTAGAAGCTGGTGCCACATCAATTTCCAATTGATAGGCCCAATGTCGAAGGTTCACTGCTCATGTGTCACCCCTTCAAGAGTTGCAGGTACACCTTGATAGTAGCCAAACTGCCTTGCGAAGCAGCTATGGTAATAATGCTCTCTCTAGAATTCCACACCTTCCCTTAAAGGGAGGGATGCTGCGCAGATGGAAACTAAGAAGGGACACTCATATGACCTCAAGCTACCGTTGACATCCTCAACCGCCTTAGAAGTAGCGCTCGGATGCCGAGAAAGTGAAAGAACTTTATAACGTAAAACTTGGCAATATGCTTAGCAACAGTAGCCAGGTTCTGCCCAACCATTCTTTGCTTCTGGAAGAAGTATAGTGGGAGATGTTCATCGTCAATGTATGCCACAGATTTGACACCATACACCTAGGGGAAATAAACACCTAGCTAACCAGCTAGATAATGCCAGGTGCAGCAGGCAGAATCCATCTCGAATGAAAGCACACTCTTTATTGTTGATAACATACCCAAAGGCTCCATACATGGAACATAGAACTGCCGGAGCCAGCGCATAACGACAACCATTTTCCAGGCCACCACAACAACGAAACAAGAGAGCTTCATGTTGTTCGCCTGCTTTAAACTTAGAAGGGAGGCAAAACTTAGCCAATAAGTAAGGAAACCAGCTAGCTTGCATGTAGGAGATAACTTATTCAGTCGGGGAAATTTTTCCTTCATCCTCGCCTTCAGAATGTTCCGGTCACCAGACTGTCATCGAATTCCTCATGCTCCAACCTAAGAAGAGAAAATGATTCATTAAAAAAAAAAAAGACAAAATGCATCCAGACAAAATGCAAGTCATGCATCGAAAGACTTACTCTAGTTCATGGCTAAAGTAGACTAACCAATCCTCCAAGCTCAACTTATCCTTGAAGGTTATGAACTGTGGAAGTTCAGTGAATAACTTGTAACATGCCTCTGAATAGAAGCCTTCTCTGAAGCTCTTCTTTACACGAGACATCTCAATATCACATGGGGCCCATTTATCATAAAACTTTCCTCGGACCGGGAGCCTTGCAATCCAGTTCAGATCCTATAAAGTAATACTCATCTTCCCGCACGGTAAGTGGAAAGAATTCGTAATGGAGCACCAATGGTTCACGAATCCCTTCACGACCCAGGGGTCGTGATGAAAGTAGTTAGATGTCTCCTTGATCACTTAGAAAAGGCCAATCTCCCTCAGAACCTCCTCATGTTGTACCAAGATACAGTTCGCCCAAGATTCATAACTAGGATGTGGCCCTAGATGCTCCCAAGTATAGAAAGCGGCTAGTCGCCATATTTCAGTATCCTATAGATGATGAAACCTCTAGCGGAGAGTCTCTAAATAATGCTTCAGGAAGGGTTGATGCGAGTCGTGGTTCGGCTTAAGAAAATCATCTATTTCGAGCCTATCACAAGCTACTTCTTTCCATTCTCGTATAGTGCAAAATTGACAAATTGCGCAGCGGTGGAGGTCCAGGTTTCTACGCTATAGAAACCATTTGCATGTCGTATGTCCAAAGGGTTTATGCTCAGAAGAGATTGATGCCTCTAGAAGCTCCTTGGGAATCGGATATCTGCATTAGTATAAGGGTTTCGAATCACCAATGGCATCACCGTCAGCTAACATGAAGACCAATAAATCTTCATTTTACTAGACTTAGAACGGGCTTGTTTCTCCAAATACGCTTGTTTAGAACCCTTTTTGGACAATTTAGGGCAGCCGTGTTTGTTAGTGCGGGCGGGTGTATACGACCCACTTCGCCTTCTTTTGTCCCCCTCATCTTGATCAGTTCGAAGGTTAGCCAATGGAACATACCACAAGTCCCATTCTTCTTGTGTTCCTTGAGGTTTGGGATCCGGTATAACCTTATCGTGATAAATCTTCAGCTGTATTGATCGGAGGAGTGACAAGATGCGTTCATGAAAGTCAAAGGTTTCAGGCAGATGGAACCATTGCAGATTCTGCTTCGAAGGTCTTTTAACCACCTTTTATGCAGCCCGCTTTTGCTTATGCGAAGAAGAAGAAGAACCTGAGGGACCAAATTTTAAATAACCTCCAGCCATGATGATCTACAAAAGCGTAAAGAAGAGCTCAGACAAAGCACCATACGAGGAAAAGAGAATGCGGGTAAATCTAAACTCAGCTTCAATTAATGGGTTAGGCCATAGAAGGGTGATGATAGGCCCATCACGTCTCGAGACTCCAAAGGAATAGCTAAGACATGAAGTGGGGTGTATTCAACCAAGCACCTCCTTAAAATTGCGATCATTCATCTAAAAAATTAAGAAGAGGAGATGTCGAGTTCTGTACACCCCGAAATGACAGATATCTATACCCTAGGACAAGGCATGCTGAGCTAAATATTGAGCCACGAATTATACATGTTCTAACCCCAATTCATAGCATAATGGTATAGTTTAAGTTGTTAAAGTTAAGGACTTATGCTTGCTTTTGTGTTTGTAGGTAAAAGAAAGAGAGGCCATGGATTTAATACTAATTTGGAGGATTTGGAGAGATTAGAAGACTAAGCTTTGATGAGCCAAAGAAGTGAAGAAAAGGCCTTGGAGAAATCAAGTTAAAAACCTGGAATGGCCAGAAAAAGCATATTGCAGAGCTGTAGGGCCATAAAAGTAAAATACAGAAAATAGCCCTGAGTTGCTGCTGGACAAAATTCCAATCAATCGGATTCCTATCGGAGTCCCATCGAAACAAACTCCGATCCATCAGAGTCGTATCGGAGACCCATCGAAAATACAGATTTTTCCATGAGTCTCTGAACATATTTTCGATCAATCGGAGAATTTCGATCCATCGGAAGGGGGTGCTCCGATCAATAAGAGATAAGTCCGATCAATCGGAACTATTTGCGCAAGTGTGAAATATTTACACGGATTCTCGAAGTTTCCAAGTCAGTGTGAGATTTCTCTTATAAAAGGCCACCTCTACTCTCTTCCTAGGGTATCTAGCAACATGGGGAACAAAGGATTCAAGATCTAGGAGGCTTCCTAGCTTTTTACCACTAGTTTTTTTCTTCTTCTAGTTCTAGTTCTAGTTTGTTTTTATGCTTTTCATTAGCTAAGAGGTGAAACTTATAGTTTTCTTAGATGGTTTGATTCGTTTTTAAGGTTTTAAGTTTGAATTTAATATTGAATAATGGTTTACTTAAGTTTGAATGAAGTTGAAGTTAGTTTTTCTTAATCGTATGATGACTCATGGATGTTTGGAAGAATTATGCTTTAATACTATGGACCCTTGTCGTTCCGCGTTCCCGGACGTTCTCCATTCCCTTCTAGAAAAAGAAGAGGGGTGCGTGTGCGCGAATTGCCGTTTGTGCCACTGGCTTGCCTCGTTCTCGAGGGCTTTGTTTGGTTGTCATGTTAAGCTAGATGTGTTTAAATGGGTTTGTATAAGACCAGAGTCACCACTAGCCAGTTACTTCGAATCTACAGTCGGCTAGACCCCGTAGAAACGTTAGAGAAGGGAATCCAAAGATTCCTCCCTCTAAAATGACTCCTTTTGCTCTGCGTCCAGAGATTCGAGATAAGGGATCACTGTTACAGGGTGGGAAGAGGTTAAGAACCCCACACACTGCCCGTACCAAAGTACGGTCTCTACTTCACAGAATCGAACTAATACTTGAAAGTCTGATTTTATCCTCGTATATTCTCATGGATGACATGATGTATGAATGCAGGTCTGAACAGTAAGAGTTTCTGATGGGCAGGTTTCCATTAACAGGTAAGCCCAGAGCATACGCTCGAACTGACAGGTGCTTTATGTGGGATGCATACTGTGTGTTTGAATAATCAAAGTGCTTGTAGTGGCTGATGCATGAATGCAAGTCTGAACAGTAAGAGTTTCTGATGGGCAGGTTTCCATTAACAGGCAAGCCCAGAGCATATGCTCGAACTGACAGGTGCTTTATGTGGGATACATGCTGTGTGCTTGAATGATCAAAGTGCTTGTAGTGAAGCAGGGGGGTTGGAAGAAAAGTAAATGTTGCACTTATGCTAGATGTGAATGAGATGATGCTGGTGAAATAATAGCTGGATGGACGGAGGTGTCGCAAGGGTTTGCTTCGAGTGGCTGGATCAAGACTTGGATGGCTTGGGAGACTTGGACCAGTGGTCAGGCTGGGCTGGACTAGGGTTAGGCTCTCCTCACTCGGGCTCTCCTTGGTGGAAAAATGGGCTAAAAGGGTGGAGGAGGGCTTAGACTGAACGGGATTGCACTCGGACTTGAAGGCTTTTGAAATGAGAAGGGGAGGGGGGTATTTATAGCAGCGGGGAGTGGTAGTTCCCGTAATTAATTTTGGGCAGCACCTAGGGGGCCTCCCGTACAGTTAATTTACTTCGGGTTCGGAGTGTATGACCTCCGAACCTGAAGTAGAATTTTCTTAG
The DNA here is from genome assembly GCA_003013855.2 of Liriodendron chinense. Classification (NCBI taxonomy): domain Eukaryota; kingdom Viridiplantae; phylum Streptophyta; class Magnoliopsida; order Magnoliales; family Magnoliaceae; genus Liriodendron; species Liriodendron chinense. The sequence goes on along the minus strand of PVNU02003576.1, from coordinate 1,173,998 downwards.
CTTTGGGGTTCGAGCTTGCTCCGAGGTTGCGGTTTAGAACTCGGTGAGTTGACTGGTTTAAGAGATGGGTTGACACAGTAAGTTGACTTGATGGGTTGACTCAGCGGGTTGACTCGGTGATTTGACTCAACGGGTTGACTCACCGAATTTGACTTTTTAAGGATTTTTTGACTGGTTTTTCTTATGGGGGTTTTTCAGGATGATGTTTAGGGGTGAGTTGACTGGGTTCAGGCTTGAGTTGGGCTATGGATTGGGGCTTACAAGGGTGAGTTTGGCTGAGTTTGGACATGGAATTTGAGTGTATGGTCCTCCATTCATTCAGCTATCTCTACCAACATTGTAGCCGAAGGTGGGGTGTCTTAAATACTTAGTTGTTTTGCAAGTTCTAAACTTGTACGCTTCTAGGAATCGGATTCAAGATACTCTACATTTGGATCTTCATGTGGGAACTTCAAACCAAAGTTTTATCTTGTTCAGAAATTCTGAAATATGTATTGTTTGTTTATGTGATTTGAATCAAGTTCAAACCATGGTATTAATTAATCTTTGTGACAGGGTTTGATGATTATCATAGTTGTGATCTTAATTTTCTGGAACTAGGATTGATCTATGCAATTGAGTGTGCTCAAGTCCTAACTTGAGTTGAGGGAATCATGTTGATAAACAACACATGTGTTGGATTGTTTTGATAATATAATCACTCTATAATCCGACTAGATAGGATTTGATTTCGATTCTAATTGAGTAATTGAGAAACCTATACGAATTATACATTAAGGAGAGCTATAAGTGGATCCTTGATACTCTAGTTATTCCTTATTATCAGATTTTTTTTATTTCATGTTTAAAACCGATTTCATAAACCCCTTTTAAGATTCTAGTTATTAGGATAGATCGAATTGTTTACTTCCTTCGTTGTGAATCGACCTCGGTCTTACTGAGATTATTACTACATCGCAACCCTACACTTGGGGAAGCGAACACCAAACATATCTTGGTAATTATTATCAGACTTATTGGATCAAATGCATCCGATAATTCAAAATTTTCCAAGTCTATAAGTTGGGTGCGCTAGCCTAAGCGCATCCCAAAAATCATTAGCATGATTAAGTTAGGAAACTAGGTGCGCTGGACCAAGCACACCCCTAAAACTAGGTTTTACATGAAGTTAAAAGAAGGGTGCGATAGCCTAGACGCACCTAAAAAATAAGTTTTATGCTAAGTAAAAAAAAAAAAAGGGTGCGCTGGCCCTGACGCACCCCAAAATTCATGTTTTACACTAAGTAAAAAACAGGGTGCACTAGCCCTGACACACCTCAAAATTCATGTTTTACACTATGTTAAAAGCAGGTCCGCCAGCCCCGATGCACCCAAAATATCGATCTTTATCGCTAAGTATGCAAAACAGGGTGCAACAACCCCGACACACCCAAAAAATTGGTCTTTATTACTTAGTATGCAAAATAAGGTGCACGAGCCCTAACACACCAGAAAAAACAAAATTTTCACTAAGCACCCAATGCACCTAGAAAATCGGGTTTCACACTAAGTATACAAAAGTAGGTGTGCACGCCCCAACGCACCTGAGAAATTGGTAATCGACCAAGTAATATCTGGGTGCGTTGGTGTGAAGCGCACCAATAAAATCGTGACAAAAAGGTCACCTGAATAAGCAGATGCGCGCGAAAATTAAAGAGTGCGTTGGCGAATTATCATGTGCGCTAGTGAGACCACTCAAGCATAATAACTAATGGAAATGCGGGAAATGAATAGGAATTGGACTTTTATAGCTAGGACCCAAAATTCGGAGTACTGCGCCGGACGATTACGGATCCATTGTAGCACACCGAAGGGGCATCTGTTGGGTCCCAAAAAAAATGCATAACTAATCAAGCCCGAAATCCATGTAAGTGTGTAGGAGTGCACCATTAATTCAGGCCCAAAATAGATGTAAGAGCGTTGGAGCGCACCCATAAAATAAGTTAAATATTTATGTAAGTGTACTGGATCGCACCCTAAAATTCAAGCAGCACACCTTAATATTCAGGGCAAAATTCCATGTGTAAAGTTGGCCCAACGCACCCAATAAATGGGTTTGCCGACTACACCTAAGCATAAATTGGGACTTTGAGTGAGGCCCATCACATATGCTGATCAAACTATTGTGAAATAAGGTCGTGGCCATAAGCATAGATCATTATAACCAGCGCGTAGGCCCACTTGATCATACAGGCCCCATGATGCGGACACAAGCGCATTCAATGTGTACCAACGAAGAAAATGCCAACTACAAGTACCGTCCTCGTGGATAGGCGACTATTGAGGAGCTGAAGACCCTCCACATGTGATTAGACATATAGAAGACACCACTCAGGGAAGACACATGCGAAGGAAGAAAGGAAAAGAAGTCGAAGAAACTGAAGACTTCGGGCGCCCGACCATAGCCTTTGGGCGCCCGATCGGGCGCCCGAACTTTGCCTGCCGAGTGCCCGAACCTCTCTGGAAGTTTTTGGACGACTTCGGACGACACTTCGGGCGCCTGATCGAGCGCCCGAACTTTCCCGCACTTTTGATTATTTACGCGTTTTTACTTATTTTTAGGGGTAGTTTAGTACTTTTGTCTTTATTTGGTTATTTAAGTGGACTAGAGCCCTAAACTCGAATTTTAACTCTGATTATTGATTAATGAAAAGCCTCTTGGAGCTTTCCTCTTCTTCTCTCTCTCTCTTGGTGATTTTTCTTCTTCCTTGATCTCTTTTCTTCTATTTGCTTCTTGTGCCCCTCGTATTCTTCTTTCAGGTAGTACCATCTTCCTAATCTATTTGTTTTGCTAACCTCAATCCGTAAAATCTGATTTTGACCCTAAACCCTAAGTTTTCAGATTTTCAAATCCCTAATCCAAAATCCCTTGATTTCCTGGATTAGAGATTCCTTTTAATTGATTGGGTTATAGCCATGCAAGATCGGGAGGTTCCATCCCTCGTCGGATCCAACCATAGTGACACTTGAATCTCATGCTTCATGGTTGTGATGAATGGCCCGTTCCATTGCATGTTCCTTGTGATCTTCTTAGTTCATGATGATTACTGCTAGATTTTATATTATTATTGTCTTTTATTTCCGCTGGATTATATGTGTTCATGAGCATGCATCATAATTAGGGCATCCTACATCAAATTTGGTATCAGAGCTTAAGTTTGCATGGTTTTGTCTAGATCAAGTTATCAAAAAAAAATTAGGGTTTTGATTTTTAGGTTTAATTTTAGAAAGTTCCAGATTTAGAAAGTTTTCAATTTTAGAAAGTTTCTTAATTTCAAAAATTTTCAGATTTGAGTCGCATCATCTAGAATTAATTAGTGTCAGTTCATTGCAGTTTAAATTCATCGCATTTATATTGTGAGTCATCCAGTCCATACAGTCAAGTTTAGGAAGAACCTAGGACAAGTCCTCCGTTGTATTCCCATTCGTTTTGGTCATGGTTTCGGATTACGCATCACTACCATAAATTATGATCAGATTCTGGAGGCTTTGGCCATCGTATCTCGATGTCTGAGCAACATGGAAAACCATTCTAGAAAATCGTTCCAGAATCTCAACGACGAATTAGAGACATTCAACCATACTAGCCCTAACTATGGAAAAGATGATCAACGTTATGCCCTGGTGAATGGCAAGTTGGATGGGTCCAAACATAATGTTTATGAAGTGGAAAATTATGTGCCTAACGTCACTAGTGATAAAATGGAAGAAATTAAGGCATCGCTCATCATCGTTGAGGATGACGAAGTGTGTGCTAGTGATGAAAATGTCGAAGAGTTTGAGACCACACCACTTCCAGGTGTCATGTGTGATTCAATTGATGCAGTTTCTCAATCTATGTCTCTTACCGTACTGAACACAAATGAAATTGAAGAAGAGACTAGTGAGGATATGATGATAGACACCCACATGACTTGTGATATCCCACCAGATGATTTATGGGATAAATTTTCACCCAAATGGGACATTCAGCACACAATCGATCTTGTCCCTGGGTCGGTCCTGTCAAGCTTTCCTCCATACCAGGTGAACCCTGCAAAAAATACAGAAATGCAGCGTCAATTTGATAAACTTCTTGGGGAAGAATTCAATAAGGGAACTTTGTGTTGGAGTTTTGTTCTGTGATTCATGCCTGCCCTTTTCACTCCCAAGAACAATGGCACATGGCGCACACATGAGCATATCCTGGCCGTCAACAAAGCCTCAGTCAAGTGTTACGCCACCTTGCGATGTATTCATTTCATGGTGGATATGATGGCCAGAGTCCCTATCCCACATCCTAATGACATTTTGGACATAATGGCTGATGCTAAGATCTGCTCAAGACTTGGTATTAATAGTGTATGTTCTCAAGTGTTGGGATACCTGAAAATCATCCTTGTTTATAATACTTATAATGAGAAATTATGTGTCACCCATGAGAAGTGTCCTTTTGTTTCAGTTTTTCAAGTTTTAGGTCATATGATTTTTTACTTCTAATTCGTTGATTTTTTTAGAGCGTCCTTTAGTGTTACTCCAGTTTGTCATCCAAAGGTCTTCAGAGTCAGCCGATGCATTTGCACGACACATTCATGAATTGCATAGGCATATTAGGCAGCGGATCAATAAGTGCAATGATAGTTATAAATATTCAGCTGACACTTATCGTAGAACACAAGATTTTTAAGAAGGAGACTATGTAATGGTGAGGATAAGGCTAGAGCGGTTCTCATAAGGTTCCGTTAAGAAATTACAAGCGCGTAGTGCTGGGCCATTCAAGATATTGCAGAAAATTGGGTCCAACGCGTATCGGATTGACCTTCCACCTGAAATGAGCATTAATCCAACTTTTAATGTGGAAGATCTAGTCCGTTCCCATGCTCCCATTGTCGATCCGTCACTTTCATGGCCTCTTTTTGATTTTGCTTCCCAACCCCTTCCACCCCTTCCTCTACCCATTACCCCATAAAGAAGAAATTGAGGAAATCGTGGATGACAAGATAGTATCTACGAGAGATGGGGGTTTCTAGAGGTATCTTGTTAAGTGAAAGAACAAACCATCATCTGAAGCTACGTGGCTATTGGGCGACGCATTGCAGAGTATTGATCCAGATCTACTAGAGTGCTACAAAGGTTTCAACTCGTCGGAGTCGAGTTTTTCTCACCCGAGGGAAATTGATGCGGACACAAGTGCATTCAAGGTGTACCAACGAAGAAAACGCCAACCACAAGTACCGTCCTTGTGGATAGGCGACTATTGAGGAGCTGAAGACCCTCCACATGTGATCAGACACATAGAAGACCCCACTCAGGGAAGACATATGTGAAAGAAGAAAGGAAAAGAAGCCGAAGAAACTGAAGACTTCGGGCGCCGACCATAGCCTTCGGGCTCCTGAACTTTGCCTACCGAGTGTCCAAACCTCTCTGGAGGTTTTCGGACAACTTCGGGCGACACTTCGGGTGCCCGATCGAGCGCCCGAACTTTCCCGCACTTTTGATTATTTGCGCGTTTTTGCTTAGTTTTAGGGGTAGTTTAGTACTTTTATATCTTTATTTGGTTATTTAAGTGGACTAGAGCCCTAAACTCGAATTTTAACTCTGATTATTGATTAATGAAAAGCCTCTTGGAGCTTTCCTCTTCTTCTCTCTCTCTCTCCTGGTGATGTTTCTTCTTCTTTGATCTCTTTTCTTCTATTTGCTTCTTGTGCCCCTCGTATTCTTCTTTCAGGTAGTACCATCTTCCTAATCTATTTATTTTGCTAACCTCAATCCGTAAAATCTGATTTTGACCCTAAACCCTAAGTTTTCAGATTTTTAAATCCCTAATCCAAAATCCCTTGATTTCCTGGATTAGAGATTCCTCTTAATTGATTGGGTTATAGCCATGCAAGATCGGGAGGTTCCATCCCTCGCCGAATCCAACCATAGTGACACTTGAATCTCATGCTTCATGGTTGTGACGAATGGCCCTTTCCATTGCATGTTCCTTGTGATCTTCTTAGTTCATGATGATTACTGCTAGATTTTATATTATTATTGTCTTTTATTTCCACTGGATTATATGTGTTCATGAGCATGCATCATAATTAGGGCATCCTACATCACCCCATAAATCAAGGATCTTAGAAAACATTTTAAAGTGGAAATAAAGCCTGTCAGCGGACCCAAAAAATACTATCAGCGCACACGAGAATAGTGGTCGCGCATGCAATAAATATTGTTCTTTTACTTTATAAAATCTGCACAAAATAGCCTCAATGCACCCAAGAATAGTGCCATTGCACCCAAGAATAGTGTCAGTGCGCCCAAGAATAGTGGCAGCGCATGCTTAAATTATGGAATTTCCACTTCGTCAAATTTCAGCATGTACAGCGCAAGTGCACTGTGCACTAGAAAACTAGGGTTAACGCACCCAAGATTAGTGCTAGTGCACCCATTAATTCCTGGGTGCACCAACATGTATTGTAAGTTGAATAAAAGGGTGCGCTGACATCCGTTTGAGCATAAATATTACTTATTTGGGTGCGCTCCACATGGCAGTCTGTCATTGGATCTTTATTCGGGATTCACAGGTATAAATACCCCTTGTTGTTATTCATACGCATGTAATAAGAGTGAGAAAGATGAGTCATTATTTGTTGGATACTTGGAATCCTCATCGGAATCCCTCGTCAGAGTGTCACCAGAAATCGCTTGTCGAAATCCCACGTCGGAATTCCTTTTCGATCACCACAAGTCCAAAATAAAACCCAGAAATTTCTAAACATTTAAAAAATAACTTAAGTCTACTTGTGCACCCAAGAATAGTGCTTGCGCACCCTTAAAATCATCAATTTTCATACTTCAACAAAATCAGTGTGAATAGTGCCTGTGCACTCTTAAAATCGTCAATTTTCATACTTCAACAAAATCAGCCTGAATAGTGCCCGCGCACCCTTAAAATCAAATTCATAATGAATAGTGCTAACACACCTGAAAATTACAGAAACTTTTGTTCACCAATTCCAACATGAATAATGCCAGCGCACCCGAAAAATAGGGTTAGGTCAGCGCATCTAAGAATAGTGCCAGCGCACCCATTTATTCATAGATACACCAACACTTTTTTTGGATACATCGGGTCCCTTTTTTATTATTTTATACAAATAAAGTGTTGAAGAAGCTATAATTTAGCTGAATAACCACTCAGAGACATTCGATGGCAGGAAAAAGAGGCTCTTTGAGGCCAATCTTGCACAACATGGTGAATGCAAGATGTTTTCAATGAAGATCCGTGCAGCCTCCGAAGTAATGTAAATGTATTATTATTTCAATATACTATTATAGTTTGACTTAGAATCAAGGTTCAGTCTAAACAAACAGGATTATGGTCACCACTAGAAATAAGACTGAGGAGTTCTAAATTATTACAAAACAGTTGCTACAAATTGCTATCTCAAAACTAGTCGATGTATAACCCATCCAAAACGGCATTCATTGGTTGAGTTGATTAGGTACAAACAACTGCAAATCAGTCCTCTTATGGTCACCCGTTCACAACAATGAGTGCAAGCCTAAAATCGCACTACTTGATTAAAAATCGTGACTGTTTCTTAATTCGAATTTCCGACAAAACATGGGACATAGGCATCCGACATGTTCAAAAGATGGTTCAGTCCATACCAAAACACATTGTTCTCTACAACCATGAATTTAAGGACCATAATCCCTATTAACTTAATCTTCTGCCTTTTAATCAAGAGTCATCGATCATTCGATGTAATTAGCGGCTTGTGCCAAATCACAGCTTGGAATGTATAAGATCTCAGAATCTTTGGAATAAAAAATTATCTTACTATATCTTCTCCTATGTGTACTTTGTGATTGCTTATAATTGTTTATGAATGTTCCCATTACTCAGAACCCCAGAGCAACAATACATAGAAAATGTCCTTTAACACTTTTAGTTCTAACAGCAAGTATCTATCAAATTTGTATTGACTTTGGTTACCCAATACAGTCTGGAACTGGAACAACTATATTTTTACATGGGGAACTACAAGAACAGATCTTTATGAAGAACCTAAAGGGTTTAAGGTGCAGGGAGAGGAGAATAAAGTTTGTAGATTAAAGAAGTCATTGTATGGCCTGAAATAATCACCTAGACAATGGTACAAGAAATTTGATTCTTTCATGTTGATTCAACGATTTATTAGAAGTGAATTTGATCATAATTATGTTTATTTTAGAGCATTGTGTGATAGGAAATTCATTATTATGGTGTTATATGTTAATAATATGCTTATCTTCACCATAACATGTCTAAAATGAACATATTAAAGGCTTAGTTATTGAGGACATTTAGAGATAAAAGATGTGGGGCTGCAAAGAAAATTATTTACATCATTATACACAGAGACAGGGAAAGGAGAATGTTATGGTTGTCTCGAGAGGACTATCTTGAGAAGGTTTTGGTCAAGTTCGAACTTGAAAATGCTAAATCGGTTAGCACACGCCACGCTGCTCACTTTTGGCTTACTTTGGAGTTATGTCCTACACTAGATGAAGAAAAGAGGTATATGTATCGTGTGCCCTACTCGAGTTGAAGCATAAAGCCGGGCAACAGAGCAAGGTGGCTGATGTGCTTAGCCGACGTGTGTGACCTTGTTTATCACCATGAGAGATAAGGTTATCGGGTTCCACCGATAAGTTGCCGTTTGAAATTGTGTACAAACGAGTACCCAGGCATACTCTTGATCATTTGGTTCCATTGCCCAAGCTTCCTGGTGTGAGCGTTGCTCCAGAACATATGGCGGACCAAATCATGAATATTCACGCTGATATTTGAGCAAAGTTACAGGATTCCAACAATAAATACAAGGAGATGACTGAAAAACATTGGTGCCCGAAGGTGTTTATGTGGGTGATAACGTCATGGTTCATCTTCGCAAGGAGAGATTTTCGACTGGGACATACAACAAGCTGAAGAACAAGAAGAGTGGACTAGTATATATACTTCGTAAGATCAATAACAACGTTATGTTGTTGATCTTCCTGATGACATGAAAATCTCACGCACATTCAACATAGCGGACTTGTATGAGTATCATTAACCGAATTTGGAATATAACTCGAGGACGAGTTCTTTTCAAGTGGAGGGGACCGATGTAGAACAGGTTGCGGATTCATTCATGAACATGATGGGCAGAAGGAGCCCAAGCCCAAGAGAAATTGACAACTTACAGCATAATTCGACTAGTCGAACAACCAAGTTGATCGATCGAACATCGGCCATAAATTTCAAAATTTTCAAATTTCTCTGTATACAATTTTTTGCCTTTTCGATGGTCAAACTCCATCCATTGACTGGTCAAAAATATGCTAAAAATAGTCTGAATTCTCTAGATAATTTTGGACCTTTTCGACCTGTCGACTTATTAGGTCGACCAGTCGACGACCAGTTTAAGAGGTTAGGTCGATTGATCATCTCACAGATCGACGACGCACAAAATTTGCGCATTTTTTTATTTTTGTTTCCTTATTTGTTTAAGACTCTTAATCGCATCTTAGGGTTTGTTTAAGTTTATTTTAGGTTGTTAAACTCGTTTTTGTGATTAATTCTCATTATTATTTAATAAAAATTTTGACTTTTCTCTGATGGATTTGAGAATTCTCTTATAGATTTAAGAGGGCCTTGTGGATTCAAGGTATTTATCGATCGAGAAAGATGGTGATCATCCTCATCAGGTCCTTCCCTTCATCAACACGTTGAACAAAATGAATCTATTACAAGATGAAAATTCCACTATTTATAATTGATTTTTCTTCTTAAATACCTATATTTCATCCTTAGGGCCTTCTTTTCTTTTCCTTATCACAATGCGTAATTGAATCCATCGAACTCGGCACCTTGAATTTAGTAGAATTCAATCTACACATCTAAAACATAATTACAAAATAAATTCTAACAAACAAAAGATAAGTGACAATAGGAAAATAGATTTACATGGTTTAATATTATGGCTACGTTTATGGGAGAGTAACACGTAACATTCTTTTCACTAAAAAAGAAGAAAGAAAAAACTAAAAAAGAAGAAAGAAAAAAACTTAAGTGCAAAACTTTACCCTTCTCCCACTCCTTTTTGTATAAAAAAATTTCCACCAAGAAATACTCAATAGGATATGGACAATTCTCTCTACCCGTGCTTCCCTTATGTAGACCACAAGAGAAAAAATAAGCCAAAAACTAGTAAGACTAGGCAGTTTGAAACCTTGTGGAAGCACATAGGAGAATCAAACAAGCAAACACAAATGCACAAGCAAATCCACATGCAGAGGAAATCTGATTTTATGTGGAAAAACCCTTGCAGGAAAAAACTACGACACAAAGCGATATCTCTATGATCTCAGAAATTACAAGAGAAGAACAACTCACAAATAAAGCCCTAAGTGAAAACCCAAGATCTCTCTCTCTCTCTCTCTCTCTCTCTCTCTCTCTCTCCCTCTTTCTCTCTCTCTCTCTCTCAAAACTCTCCCTAAACCTTTATATTTACATTAGAAAACCCTAATCCCGATTACACCGGTTTATATGGCCACAAAACTGAAATTAGAAAAAAAAAGCGTAATCGCGAAAAAAACTAAGTCCGTCGAGTTGGCCTGCTGAGCCCCATCATTGGCAATTGACACAACAGAAAATAGTCCAAAGAGAAGAGCCCAAATTGGCTTGATGTGCCTCATAATTAGGTCGGTTGCCGACCCTTGTCGGCCGGTAAAAAATGCTTGAAACTGTCCAGAGCCTATTGTGCTATTCTGGGTAATTCGGTCGACCAAACTGGGTTAATTCGGCTGACCAAACTAGTCAGCCAGATAACAACCCCTGTTTAAGTACAGATTGAATTCTCCACCAACAATCTTCACCGAGGCTTTAATCACCGACGTCACTCTTCCTTTGCTTCATCCATCTTCTCTACTTCATCATAGCTAGATTCTTTGCTTCTCGTGCATCAACTGCGGTTTTCATTCTATCTTTGCCAATCCCAGAGAAGTTGTGCAGAACTTAAACTTCTCTACAGGAACCACCTTGGTGAGCATGTCCATTGGATTCACCCTGGTGTGAATCTTCTCCAAAGTCACATCTCCTTCCTCAAGCACCTGTCCGATAAAATGGTGACGCACATCAATATATTTAGTACGTGAGTGGTAAACAGGGTTCTTAGCCAAATTGGTACCACTAGAGCTATCATAATTAACTGACATGACCTCTTGTTGAAACCCCAATAGATTTATCATGCCCCTCTACCAAACAACCTCCTTGAGCGCTTCTGTTACTGTCATATACTCCACTTCAGTAGAGAGAAACCAGCAACTGAAGCTTGGACATCCAACTACTCGCTCAAACCGCTAACAAAAATGAGTAACAGAAAGTCAATCTCCTACAATCCACACTACCTGAGTAATCTAAATTAACATACCCTACCAACTTGTTCTTAGACCTTTCGAATGTTAAGACATAGTCCTGCATACCTCGAATATATTGAAGAAGCCATTTTATAACCTTCCAATGTTGCTTACCGGGGTTAGACATGAATATGCTAAAACCACCTATTGCATGTGAAATATCTAGTCTTATACAGACCATTTCATACATTAAGCTACCCACTATGCTTGAATAAGGCACGCGAGACATATCTTACTTTTCTTCTTCTAAATTAGAACATTGTTATAAAGGAAGCTTGAAGTGAGCCATGCGGGGAATGCTCACTGGCTTGGACTAGTCCATCCTAAAGTTCATCGCACTACTAAAAAAAAAAAAAAAACCAAAGGCTACGGACTATGGGAACCTTTAGCTTCATATTGAAACCGTAGAAAGATTACTATGGATTTAATCTACAGCTCTAGGTGCTCCCCTATTAACTCGTATCTTGAGCTTGAAGATCGCAAAAGGGGCTCTATGGGGCCTACTGCAATGTTTATGTTTTATCTAAACCGTCCATCCATTTTAACAGCTCATTTTAGGGCATGAGCCCAAAAAAGAGGGCAAAGTTGAAGCTCAAGTGGACCACACCATAGGAAACTATAGATACTAAGTGCATGCCATTGAAATTTATTATGGTCCACTTGAACCTTTTATTTCTGGGCCTTTTGGCGTCTTCCACGGCATTCGGGTAGACGAAGACAAAGTGAAGGCTATCAGCGAATGGCCTACTCCGACCAACATCCATGAGGTTTGCAACTTCCATGGGTTGGCCACATTCTACCGTCGGTTTGTCAGGAATTTCAGTTCTATAGTTGCACCAATAACAAATTGCATGAAGAAGAGTCCGTTCCAGTGGATCGAAGAAGTTGACAGGAGTTTTACTGAGATCAAGCAACAGTTGTCTTCCACACCGTGTTTGGTCCTCCCAAACTTTGAGAAGGTGTTTTAGGTAAACTATGATGCATCCTATGTGGGGATTGGGGCAGTTTTGTCACAAGAAGGCAAACTAGTTGCCTTTTACAGCGAGAAGTTAAGTGATGTGAGGAAAAAGTGGTCTACCTATGAGATTGAATTTCATGTAGTGATACAGGCATTGCAACATTGGCGGAATTACCTTATTCAGAGGAAATTTCTTTTGTACACGGATCACGAGAGCCTCAAATTTATCAACAGTCAGACTATCATTAGTCGTGTGCATGCCTGGTGGATTTCATTTTTATAGGAATTCACATTTGTTTTGAGGCATAAGTCAGGCCAGCAAAACAAAGTCGTTGATGCCTTGAGTCGCTGAGATGCACTCCTTGTTTCTTTAGCCAATGAGGTGATTGGTTTCGAATGCCTAAAGGAGTTGTACACTAAATATGAGGACTTCAAGGAAGTGTGGCGGCATTGCAAGGAAGGCCGTCCGGGTGATTTCCATATCCAAGACGAGTACCTATTCTACGGGAATCACTTATGTACCCCGCAGAGTTCATTGCTAGACAAGATCATCTTAGAGCTCCATGGAGGTGGTCTTTGAGGCCATTTGGGTCGTGACAAGACAAAGTTCCTGGTAGAGGAGCGATACTTTTGGCCTCATCTAGGCCGGGATGTTGGAAGAATGATTCCGCGATGTCACACATGCCAAACCTCTAAAGGACAGTCACAAAATATCGGGCTTTATACTCCATTGCTCGTTCCTGAAGACCCTTGGGAGGATATTTCTGTGGACTTTTTCTTGGGTCTCCCACGAACTCAACGCGGCACGAATTCTATGTTCGTAGTGGTAGATCAATTTTTTAAGATGGTACACTTCATATCTTGCAAAAGGACATACGATACAACAAGTGTGTCTAATCTTTTCTTCAAGGAGGTGGTGAGGTTGCACGGCATCCCAAAAAAATCACATCCGACCATGATATGAAGTTTGTTAGCCATTTTTGGTGGACTTTGAGGAGTCGATTTGATATCCAACTTCAATTCAACAACACATACCATCCTCAGACCGTTGGCCAAACTAAAGTTGTGAATAAAACTTTTTATAACCTCATCTGATGCATTTTAAGAGACAAGTCGAAATAGTGGGACTTAGCCCTATCTTAAGCTGAGTTCGCCTTCAACAACATGGTGAACCGATTACTAGAGAAGTCGTCATTCCAGATCGTTTATGGATGAATTCCTCATCACACGCTCAACTTGGTTCCCCTACCCAAAGTACCGGGACGGAGCGTGGCCGCAGAAGACATGGCGGAGAGAATTGCTGAAGTACATGCCGACGTTTGGAATAAGCTGTTGGAATCGAACAGGAAGTACAAGGAAGACGAGGACAAGCATTGCCGTGATAAGGTCTTCGAAGTCGGGGATAAAATGATGATCCATTTGCGTAAGGAACGCTTCCCTACCAGCATATATGATAAACTCAAGCATACGAAGATTGGGCCTGTGCCAATCCTCCGAAAGATCAATGACAAGGCTTATATTGTTGATCTTTCAGAGGAACTCGAGCTCTCCTGTACGTTCAACATCGCCGACTTGTACGAATACCATGAGCTGGAGACCAATGAGAATTTGAGTTTGAGTTGTTTTCAAGGTGAGGAGACTGATGTAGAGGAGGTCGCTGAGCTCTACATGATGAAGATAGGCCAAAGAAGGGACCCACGAAGGAGTCCCAAAGGAGGAGTCAAGACTCAGCAAAAATAAAGTCTGACGACCTAGTGTCTTACTAGTCGTCCACTCCCCACACCGGTCATGATCGATCCCCACACTGGTTGAATTTCACCCAGGAAGACAGTCCACTTGTTGGACTGTCCAAGGCCATCAACGATCAGTCGTTCAACCAATTATGATAATTAACGACCGGTCCTCAGACTGGTTGAATTTTGTCATCAGGATAGCCCAGCTTGCTGGACTGTCGAGGTCCACTAATGATCGGTCGTGGACCCCTGACGACCGGTCTTCTAACGCCCGAGCAGACACGCAGACCTTTTGTTTTTGAACTATTGCTTTTCATTTTTTATTATGATTTTTCCTAATATCATTTTTAGGGTTTTATGTTATTGCTAAACTATTTAAGCACACTTATTTTCGTAGTAAATGACACATTATTTTGTTTAATACAGTTTCCTTGAGTTTATATCCTGTTTTACTCGTGTTCTTCGAGTTCCCCTTGAGAAATCAAGGAAGATCAGTTGAGGATTCCTGATAGGTCCATGGATTCGGATCAGTTATCCTACGAGAGAGACGGTGATCGATCTCATCTTGCCTACGGCTATGCCACCTTGTTGAACTAGAAGGCCTTCCATCTTTACCTTCTACAGTTCGAAGTTATTTTTGCCAGAATATTTTTCTAGATCGAATTTCATGCTGGAAGCTATTATACTTGTCTTCAGATTTAGAACTACTACCTAAAGTATGCTCTGATACCACTTGTTGGGAACCTTATAAAAGCACAGAGGAAAATCAAACAAGCAAACACAAACATATAAGCAAATCCATATGCAGAGTCAATCTGATTATACGTGGAAAAACCCTTGTGGGAAAACAATCTGATTATATCACTATGATCTCACTTCAGAGCCTGATGTGCTATTCCATTTAATAGAAAACAGTCCAGAGAGAAGAGCCCAAAATTGGCCTGACGCACCTCATAATTTGATCCTTCGCTGACCCTTGTTGGCCAGTCGAAAATGCCCAAAGCTCTCCCGGGCCTGCTGTGCCATTCAAGTTTAATTCGGTTGGCCGACAACCTGTTTCAGCACAAATCGAAGGATCCACCGACAACGGCTTCACATGTGAGAAAATTCCAAAGGAAAGACACAAAAAAGTCTCCGAGGCTTCATATGTGAGAAAATTCCAAGTGACAGACAAAAACGTCTCCCAACAAGAGAGAAAACATATCATCCGACCACCCCATGTTTGACAAATAACCCCAAAGCATTTAACCTTTCAAAAACATCCAACAACTCGTAAACAAGGGCCCATGCATACATGTACATGGCATGGATTGACAACTCGGGTGTATCTTATCCATTCACCCTGGACTCGGCCGAGTCTCTCCTCCACGCAAGAGCGGACAAGTGAGTCTGAGTAGCAGTCTTTCAACCCTCGTCAGGTGGGCCCAAACGAGTGATGACAATGTTTCCATGTTTTGTTTCATTATCCACCTCAAACAATGATAAGAAGACAGACTCTATATGTGATTGAAAGCATTCCTGATTTTCTTTCTTCTTGAGAGAAGAAAATGGGAGAAGAAGCAAAGCAGAAGGGATGGTCTCTCCAAGGAATGACAGCTCTGGTCACCGGCGGAACCAAAGGAATAGGGTATGACTTCTCTCTCCCTTTTTATCTGATCGTCCCGCTCTCACGAGATAAGAGGATTTATTTTTATTTTATTTTACATGTTTGTTAGCATAGCACTTGTGTTAGTATCCAAGAAATTCATCAGATTGGGCCATCCATGAACATTCTCCAAGCCTGAAATTCAGACCGGTCTCACCTACTCCGTTTATGAGAAAAACGGATTGTTATAAACAGACCGACGGTCCATACTAAACAATCACATGTGCCCCATGTCGTTTGTGGGAAAGACTAATTTCTTTGTCACGTGAGTTTCTCATGGGGAACCCACCTGATGAACGGTACAGATCTCGATCACGTGGGTTATGTTGGCACGTATGCAGAGAAGAAAGACCTTAGCATCTATAGGAAACCCGGGAGAACGTAAGGTTGTGGAGAAATCTTGTAAATTACACGAGGCATATGGTAACTTATCAATTGGGACCGTACATCAAATTGACCCTACTGTGGATTTTTAATTGGTTTAAATACGGGTTGCTTGGATATATAGACGCAACTAGTTGAACGGCCAACTAGTTGGCATGTGGGGGCCACTATGCTGTTTGTATGATATTTTGTTCGTACAGAAAGATTGTCTCACTATAAAAACAAGATGCACCAAAAATCAAGATGATCCAACCAAGAAAATGCGATGCTCCATGTGAATGTGGAGTTTATAGGTGTTGTTCCATGGTTTCCTATGGTGTACCCCATCTAATAGTTGGATCAACCTGATCTTTTGATCATCTCACTTTTGTGATGGGATAATCTTAATGGACGGACAAGATATTGTACAAACACCATGGTAGTCCCAAACGCCAACTAGTTAGATCGTACTAGTTGTGTATGAGCATTACTCTCTCTCTGTATATATATACACTCGAGTTTTACGCCATTAGATTGGTCTGCCAAGAAAAATGATAAAACTCCGACGCATGGGAGGGTGAATAATGCAACGATTTGGGTAGATGTGCTCTGCTGTCCAGTAATCTAGACCGTTGACCTTGTCGGTCCCTACTGTAAATGGGAAATTCCCCAAAGATCTCAACGCTAGATGCTCTTCAATCAGTCTCCTATGAGTAGAAGGTCATGCATATCCATTTTCGTGACTACTTTATGGTCGGCCATCCCCTGTAGATTCGCTGGATGTACGGTCCTGATTTACTGATCACCATTAAGACGTGGTGGGCATAAGGGGGACTCTATCGAATCATTTACCAACTGGAGCCCTAGGTAACCTAGGGATCGGATTAGGTGAGATCCGAGACTCACCCAAGAAGGTGCGGTCCTTACCGTGAGGCCCATGTTGATGTATGTATTTTTTGTCCTACCGTTCTTCTGTTTTCTCATATAATTTTAGGGCATTATCAAAAAAATGAAGCAGATCCAATTATCAGGTGGACCATACCAATGGAAACAGGGGTGATTTATTATTAATGGGCCATGAAAGTTTTGAACCAAGTTGATATTCCCCTCCCCCAGGCTTATTTGATCTTTGGAAGGCAAATAAACACTATGGAAACAATAAAGTGTGCCCAAAGAAGTTTTTAATGGTAGGGTGTTCCATTACAACTGTTTCTTATGGTATGATCCACCTGATAAGTAGATCTGCTTCAATTTTAGAATAATGTCCTAAAATGATCTGGAAAAATTGATGAATAGTGTGGATATGGAATAAATACATCAAGGCAGCCCCCACAGTAGGGGCCGATCGAACTGTCTTGGGTGAGTTCTGGGTCTCACTTAATCTGATCCCGGTAATCTAACATGTGCATGTTAGAGGAAAAGGTGGTCACACACACTGATTGGCCCCGTAGGTGGTCCACCCAAGCTGGAAAAGGGCACCAGGGATGAATTGGTCAGTTTACATGAAGCAACAACAGCACGTGTGTGCACCATTTTTTTTTTTTTTTTTTTTTTTTACATACACTCATCTTGGATTAACATTTTGTTGCCCACCTCGAGCACAATAATAATTCAAACTTTACTGTCCAAATTGCAAAATCCAATGTAGATACCTAGTAATCCTAAAATCAGATTTGGGTAACAAATCTAGCCTTTGATCATGGACACTTGCTGAGTTAGATGTATTTCTACAATAATGGAAATGAAAAGATTTTTACTATAATGTAACAGGATAGAGGAATCCCACACCTATATTGGAGATTTGCAATGCATGCACTAATATAATCATGGAGGATCTGAAACAGCCACTGGGTAGATGCGCATAGCCGCATACAAGCATGGTCACACCGTTAAGAGAGTTTGCACTCCTAGATATGCTTAAACCGGTGCAAAAGGTCGCCCATGTAGCTATCTCCCATAATACAATTCCTCAGCAAATTAACGATTCTCCACAGTGTGTATTGACTACGAGAATCAATAATTTTTTTTTTATTTTTTTTATTTATAAATCTATGCAAAACTAAGCCCATTAAGACTCAATTCCAGAAGCCCTCATCTATAATCCATTTTGTGTTAGAAGTTACAAGTAACCAATGAAGATCCATGAAATGCACAATCGATAGTGATAATCTGTATGATCATCTGGATGCAAGGTGTTTTGCAAAGCCGTGCAACAAAAAGGCTCTCTGAGCCGCACCTTCATATCTACATGACATCAACTCTTTAGGTCAGTTGAACCATATCATGTTAGGATTGAGCCTATAGATTAAGCATATCTAGAATACAAGTGGGCCAGCAAAAAGAAACATTTGGAATGGGGTCTTATGGTGAATCTCACCAGGGTGAAGGGAATAGGACATATATCATCTTCATCCAAAACTTTAGTGGGGCCCAAAAAGGTTCTAATGGTGACATTGCCATCACACCATTTTATGTGGTGTGGCCCACTTGAGTTTTATCTATGCCTTATTTTTTGGGTCACGTCCTAAAATGAGCTGACACAACTGATGGACAGAGTCAATGTTACACAGTATTCACAGTGGGCCTCAGAGAACTTTTTATTGCTCAGCTCTCAAACATTTTTCTGTTAGCATGAAACTGATTGCTTGCTCTGGAGAATCCACAAGGCAAGTCGATGGAAGGGGCTGAGCTGGTTCAGGCCTGGATTTTGAACCGGTCAGGGTCTAATATTGATTATGCCTGGCTTAGGAATGGCCAATTAGCACCCCTAGAGTTGAGCCATCCATGGACTTCTGTTCTAATGCAAGTGCGAATCATGTAATGGGCAATTCACATGAATCGCCGGAAAGTCTATTTCCATTCTTTTAATTAATTAATTTACATCCAAATACTATTTTTTTCTCCCCATTCTTTTTTAAAACATGACAGCTAGAATTTACTACACATAGACCATTTGTTCACCTGAAACTGTTACCAACCTGCACTTAATGTCCTCCAGCCATGCTATAGTAGAAGAACTGGCCCAATTTGGAGCGTCCGTACATACGTGTGCTCGTAACAAAACTGAGCTTGATCAGTGCTTGCATGAATGGAAAGAATCAGGTTTCAACGTGACTGGTTCTGTTTGCGATGTGTCGGTACGTGTGGCACGTGAGAAGCTGATGGAGGAGGTCTCCTCGCTCTTCCAAGGGAAGCTCAACATCTTTGTAAGTACCCTTTTGCATGTTTCTGTTCTTTCTTTCAGCCACATCAGTATACAGTAGTTGAGCCAAGAAAAATGGCAAGATTGCCTGTGTGGGCCACAAAAGTCAGGTTAGTCATCATGTGGTCCAGACATTGAATTGAACATGGCTGTGACCAGCCAATCCGCTTTTTCACAAAGACCAATGTGTGGCCCACACTTTTATACGAAGATCCCTTGAGACAATCTAAAGCCAGGAGCATTCAACTTCAGTACTGCTGTGCAAATGTCAATCCTGGAGAGTTACGGCTTTGATTTACAAAATCTAGCATTGCTAAGCCACACGGGTGTAAATGACACCACATGTTTACGTCGTGGCCCAAGAAACAGGTTCCTCTACTAATACGATGGCTCAGAGAACTTGGCCAAAGTTTCTAATCCGTCTACCTGTTTCTAATTTAGTGGCTTGCATAGCGAGTGGACTTTTTGGTGCAGAACATCTTCATGTTCAGACCCACCTAACAGTCTGCGTGGGATCAGGAGCTTTCCACATTGGCATATGTGGTGGCATGTAGATGGTTTACCGGATTAGGTACTACCCTTGCTTGTACAGAGCTAGGGACAGGCTAGACGTGTCACATACATGTCACGCCTATAATGATGGAGAGCAGGTTGTCAGAAGAGACCTGACATGTCAGCAAACTTGTCACGTTTGCTCTCCACCAATACAAACATGACACACACTTGCCTGTTCCTTGCCTGTTCCGGCTCTGCACAAAAGGGGGCAGTACCTAATTATTCCAAGCTCGGCTTTACCTTGAACACCTCATCATTATTGGGTTGTTACCATACTTAGCGGATTCTATAAAACACTCTCAAGCTAGGGAGCCTACCATGATGTATATGCAAAATCCTCTCAATCCATCAGGTTCTCCTAGGTTATAGGATCTGGAGCAAAAAATCATCAAGATCAACAAATCGGGTCAGCCACCCCACATGGAACAATGGGGATGGGATGTCAACCATATGTTTGTATGAACGTAATGTGTATCTCTCACCAACCAGAGGAAATGAAAATACAAAATTAGCTTAATTAAAATATCAGCCAGGCCATGATCGGCTGAACTTGGAAGTTTTAGGAGCATTTTTACATTGTTCCCATTGGTTCGGCCCATTGTAGTTATTTCTTGCTCTTCTTCTTTTTTTTATTTTTATTTTTATCTTTTATCTTTTTTTTTTCTTTTCTTTTTTACTTTGTGCATGGTTCAAATAATGGTTCTCACTAGATTATTGGAGTGGATTTACATATGAAACATGGTGGCCCTACAATGACAGGGTGTTTTAAGTAGCTGCATAAAAATACCTGTAGTAGAGGATACCAGGCCATTTAAAATTGCATTACTGCAGATGTCTTGACCTCATGTTTTAACGCACTCATCAAATAAGCATACATGTATGCTAAATTTGGACCACTTGATTTCTTCTCGAACCGCCCATTTTCCCATACAAATGTGATCTGACTGATCAGTGGGCCAACATAATTCTTTGGCCTAAGGCATATATGCTACAGTGTGCACTACCTGTTGAAAGGCCCAAGGCATGTTACAACTGTGTGTATATCTGTGTGCTAAATCTGTACTAAGGGTTGACACCACCATAAGTGAAACGCCCCGAGATTTTGGCTCCCGCAGATTCCACAATAGGCTGAATTCCCAGGTGTTATCTAAGACGTGTCAATGATGAAATTCTTGACATATCGCCATGTTTTCATATATTTGAAATTTAATGGCATTCATGCACAAAGACGAAAGATAAACATGTGATTTAATGAAATTTTAATCTACGTTATCATTACAAAGTTCCTAAAACTAAACCAAACAAATAATCAATTTTTGTTTTTATTAAGAAAACTTATTAAAATTTTGAAATAAACAATAAACTATCCTAAAAACACAAGCAAATAAAATCTCCAATATGCCACTCCAACTTCATCATCCGCCATCTGTGCTGCAAACCTTCGAACACCTCACCGTAGTATTCGCTTCACCTACTGGATCTTCACCTGGATTATTTGAGATGTGATTGGATAGCGTTAAACGCTATCATAGTGGGACATTTCCCTCAAAGACAATCAAGAATAATAATAGCGATATAGAGTAAACGCAAGCAGGATATTATTATTTAATCAAAATCAAAACAACCAAATAAAAAATCTTTGCTAATGCGATGCATGGAATGCATGCTCTAGCTAAGGCATCTTGGCTAGAAATCATAATACATGAAGTGGGAGACTTCCTGTTACGACCTCACGCTAGCCACTAGTCACTAAAAGTTCGTAGGACGCACAAGTTCATAGTTTTGCCCGACCATGTGAGAAACGGGAAGCTCATAGCCCAAATCTACACGTGATAGTGTACGGGAGAAGTAGGATCCTCTAACCTATTATCAATTCCGTACACTCACATGAAGCCAAGTGAATGCATGACTTTGGTTGCACCGTCATTTAAGTAATTTCACATCCAGTCGTATTGAAAGAATTTAATGGTCACTATGGAGAGTTGTAAATAACCGAGCATATGCCGACAACACAGGATTAGTGTCCAAAGCACCAACCTCGGCTCATGAGATAACATATACGATTAATATCCACTCCTTGTCCCACTTATAGTCCAACTAAGTCAAATAAATAACCATTAATTTCCAATGTGGCCAACCAAAGGAAACATACATATGCGAGACATGGATCCATTCCAACATCATGTGAACACAAGGATCCCCTGGCAATACTCAACACATAAACATAATTATGCTAATATCATCTTTCCAACATCGACACTTCTCACGGGCCCATCTCTCTACAACACTAATCTCATCAATATGGGGACAAGGGTGTACATAAGCATAATATTCACATGATAATTATCATTCATATGATGTATACATCATCATAACCATCTTAATCATACATAAATATAAACTAAAGAAATCAACACAGTTCTCACAATAATGTAGAAAAATACATATACTTTCTCACATATACATCTAAACATGAAATCATAGCATCGTATAATATCATTTTGACATAAATCTAACATTCATCATGGTCTAATATGGATCGTACATTTAAACTTAAGATACTCAATTTACAATAAAAAAAATCTAAGAAATTACATATTTTTCCATGTTGGCTTGAAGGGAAAATCTTCACCTTGTCTTTAGATAAAACTTTAAATATAGAATCTCTAGAAAAACGACGTTTAAGTAAAATACGAACCACACAAGCTTAGTAGAACGGGTCCCACACGTTGGATCCTTAAGGTGGATAGCTAAGATGGAAGAATGGGCTCTCTCTCATCTCTCACTTTCTCTCTTCTCTCTTTCACTCTCTAGGGCATGGTGGCTAGGTTTAGGAAAAGGGCTTAGAAGGAGTATGAGAGGTACGTGCGTGAGCGTATGGGCAATAAGGTGTGGGCGTGGAGTCTAGTGTAACAACCTCTCGAGATATGTTTCTCAAATCTCAATATTTGGATAATCTTTGATCAACTCTATTCTGTTCATCTTATCAGGCTCGAAGAATAAAGTTGGAATACGTAAATTTCTTGGTGATCTATATTCTAGATTGGCCGATCTTTGAAAATGGCTTGATAGGTGCTAAAATGGGCTTGATCTCAATTAACGGTCTACGCCTATTGATCAGGGCCCAAATTTTGAGAAAATATATAGTCATGATAGGCAAACAATTGTACAAAGTTTGGTGGTTGATTGATGGCGAAAAATGCCTAGATCTGAAATTTCAACTTTTGATAGAAAAGGAAGGGCTTGACTTTATGGTTCAATGATGTAGGATTATAGATCGGGGTCCAAAATTTGTGTAAACTGGTAGTCATATGAGGACAATGGATGGTCCAAATTTGATAAGCGATTGATGGTGAGAAGTGCGTAAATTTGAAAGGTTTAGATTTGAGAAGAGTTGGTATATATCTTGTTAATTCCTAAAACAGGATAACTTCACGCTTAACTAAGAGGGTTATCAAGGTGGGGCACTCAAATCACACTATTGGTCTATGATAAAGACGATCTAAGTCACTCATATGAAGAAAAATATTCAATTATGACTAACCATCCACTTTCCTCACTTGATGGACATGAAAATCAAGGGTTAATGGGCTGATTTGACAATCGGATCACTTTTACTATAATTTAAGGATTGAAATTTGACCTATATGGTTAATTTATGATGAATAGGTATGGTATAAAATTTCAAGTCAAATAGATTATGGGAATAATGTGATCCGAAAATCAAGGGTCTAGGTTAATGTGAGCCATGCACATTTTGGACACTCAAGATTTCATATTTATATACCTAAGATAATCATTCAAATTCTGGGTTAGGAATTTATCACTAAGATGATCAATTTGGTATGGTTACTTTTCCGACCACATTCCTCGATCAACGGCTACGAATGCTCCTAGATTAAGATCTCCATGATTATGAGGCCTACTTGAAAATCTATCTGCACAAAATTATTATACACCTAAAATTACACTTATCTTTCGGACGGATTCGAGAACTACCTATCTGATTGATCAGAAATCGCAAATTAGGGGATCCAATGACATTGTCATAATTATCGAAAAGTCCTAGTTTTGTAAAATTTAACCTTTCTACACTGTTCATGGGTTTATTCCAAGCAACTTTTGTAAAGGGTTCGCTATTAGATCTCTTACAGATGCCTCACTATTCCCAAATAAAAGTTAATGTATGATAATTAATTAAAATAAAATAAAAATAAATTTTCAGAAATTTTCAAATAAATTCTAAAAATCTAGGGCGTTACAAATCCACCCTCCTTAAAAATAAACTTCGTCCCTGAAGTTTCCTAAGTGTCGATTGTGGACAATGTCTCTATTTCTCCGCGTCTTTAGCTATCCTTGTCCTATTCTGGGTTAGTCATGATCTTGATGTCAACACACTCCGCCCCCCTTAAAAATAAGATTTTTGTCCTTGAGGTTGATTTTACAAGCTCTCAAATTGTTGGCTTTACACACTTTCATTGCACACTCTGATTCCTAAACGGTTCTAAATATATCAATAGGTCTCTCAAATCATTTAATCATCTCGCCCTTAATATTTCTTAGGTTTGTGTGAGTGTTCTTATAGTCAAAGATCTATGATGATTAAGGTTAGATAATTATCAAGGATATCTGATCGCTAACAGAATGACTGATCGAGAGTTTAGAGGATAAATCTGAGTTTAATTAGGTCAGCATGATCAAATGGTCGAGTAAAAGAGTAGATAAGCGATTAGGTAACTACGCGAATGAGATATCATCAACAGTCGTTGAATGGCTAAAGGTACGACGGAAAGATGAGATTATGGGTACCATATTCTAGCTCTTTATAGGATCTAAATGACTAAGTTTTTACATCCTAAGGTCGTCTATAAATCTATCTTATTCTAGTCATCCAAAGAAAACAATCACACACATTCTAAGAGAATGCAAGAAGTCCTCCAGTTAGAACAAGGATGCAGTTTTTATAGTGTTGGCATCACGGGCAAACAATTCAAGTAGATTCGGATCCACTACTTAGATCTTTTATTCATATTTGAGCATTGAGTTCTTTAGTTTTCATTTGAAATTTTGAGTGACGCCCCTCGGGATTTGAACTTGGATCCAATCGCTTACACATTGCATGAGGTACGGTTCCGTTCTCCCATATTACCAGTTTAGCCTAACATCGTGGGGACCTTCATACACTGTCCCACAAAGCAAGCATCAACAAATAAAATTCAAAAAAAAATCATCAATACAAAACATTACAACCTTATGAGGTCATATTTACTTCCGTTGCTATTCATGGTCAAATGTCTATATGGGGGTTGGTAAGTAGCATTCTATAGTCATGATAACCTACCTAAGGTAACTGAGTTGGGCCCAAAATTCATAGAAACATATAAGCAAATGCTATAGAACACTTTTAAGATTGCAAACTTACAAACTAGGTATAATCAAAGGGATTTCGAGGCTAAGGACTAGAGTAGCACCGAATCTGGAACGCATGACCTACAAGCACTCCTGGAATTCTCTCTCAAACTAGGTATCGGTTTCTCCTAAAATTTGGAAGGTAGGCTATAGGTTAGGTGTGAAACATATGTAATTTTTCTCAGATCAATACTCCTATGGTAATACATGTTTCTGCCCTAATTATGTCCAAAGAGTGTAGCAGGTCAGCAAAATTGTATGCAAGATTTTCCCTACTGTCGGAATTTTCCTAATTTATCTACATATCAGATTGATCTGAAATTTTATGGAGGCTCTGGGATATAAGTTAGGACTCTTCGTAAAAATTTATAAAATTTTACTAAGTCTGAAAATATATTTTCTAATAGTGGTACTGCTCCTGGGTTTGAAAATCTGTCCTAACGGGAAAAATTCAAAATAAAATAGATAGCCGTAAGATTCGAGCAAGATAATTTACACAATTCAGTGAAACGCTGATCTAAACATGAAAAATTGATGAAAACCCCAGACTTCAAGCAAAAACTAAGAATTCACTTCCCAAAAATCCTAAAGTTTACAGATTTCTACATTTATCGGATACCCTCATGATTTTAAGGGGCCTAAGTTTAGGTTTTTAGGTTCATAACATCACATGCAACCAATAAGGGTTGAACCTAGGTATTTTGTTTCTAGTTCATGGGGACTTAAGCCATAGGGTGTGTTTATTATGATAAAGGTCGGGCTTCTCACCCAGAGGTCCTGATTGTGATCTGATAACATCTGTAACGCCCCAAGATTTCGTCTCCCGTTGATTTCATGATAGGCTGAATTCCCAGGTGTTATCTAAGACGTGTCAATGATGAAATTCTTGATATATCACTATGTTTCCATATATTTGAAATTTTATGGCATTCATGCACAGAGAAGAAAGATAAACATGTGATTTAATGAAAATTTAATCTACGTTTTCATCACAAAATTCTTGAAACTAAACCAAATAAATAATCAATTATTACCTTCATTAAGAAAACTTATTACAATTTTGAAATAAACGATAAACTATTCTAAAAACACATAATCAAATAAAATCTCCAATATGCCACTCCAACTTCGTCATCCGTCATCTGTGTTGCAAACCTTCGAACACCTCGCCGTAGTGCTTGCTTCACTTACTGGATCTTCACTTGGATTATCTGGGATGTGATTGGATAGCGTTAAACGCTATCATAGTAGGGAATTTTCCTCTAAGACAATTAAGAATAATAATAATGGTACAGAGTAAACGCAAGCAGGATATTATCATTTAATCAAATCAAAACAACCAAATAAAAATCTTTGTTAATGCAATGCATGGAATGTATGCTCTAACTAAGGCACCCTGGCTAGAAATCATAATACATGAAGTAGGAGACTCCCTGTTACTACTCCACGCTAGGCATTAGTCACCAGAGGTTCCTGGGATACACAAGCCCATAGTTTTTCCTGACCACGTGAGAAACGGGACGCTCATAGCCTAAATCTACACGTGACAGTGTATGGGAGAAGTAGGATGCTTTAGCCTATTCTTAATTTCGTACACCCACATGGAGCCAAGTGCATACATGACTTTAGTTGCACCTTCATTTAAGTAAATTCACATCCAGCCGTATTGAAAGAACTTAATAATAACTATGGGGAGTTGTAAACAACCCAGCATAGGCCGACATCACGGGATTAGTGTCCATATCACCAACCCCGGCTCATGAGATAACATATACGATTAATGTCCACTCCTTGTCCTACTTATAATCCAAGTAAGCCCCACAAATAACCATTAATTTTTAACGTGGCAAATCAAAGAAAACATACATATGCGACACATGGATCCATTCGAACATCATGTGAATACAAGGATCCTCTGGCAATACTCAACATATAAATATAGTTATGCCAATATCATCTTTCCAATATTGACACCTCTTACGGGCCCATCTCTCTACAACATTGATCTCATCAATATGGGTACAAGGGTGTACATAAGCATAATATTCACATGATAATTGTCATCCATATGATGTATACATCATCATAACCATCTTAATCATACATAAATATAAACTAAAGAAATGAATACATAGTTCTCACAATAATGTAGAAAAATATACATGCTTTCTCACATATACATCTAAACATGAAATCATAGCATCGTATAATATCATTTCAACATAAATCTAACATTAATCATAGTGTAATATGGATCATACATTTAAACTTAACTTAAGATACTCAATTAACAATAAAAAATTTAAAAAATTACACTTTTTTTCATGTTAGCTTGAAGGGAAAATCCTCACCTTGACTTTAGATGAAACTCTAAATATAAAATCTCTAGAAAGACGACGTTTAAGCAAAACACGAACCACACGAGCTTAATAGAACGGGTCCCACACGTTGAATCCTTAAGGTGGAAGGCTTAGATGGAAGGAATGGGCTCTCTCTCTCTCTCTCTCTCTCTCTCTCTAGGGCATGGAGGCTAGGGTTAGGATAAGGGCTTGGAAGGAATATAGAGAGGGATGTGTATGGGCAATAAGGTGTGGGCGTGGGGTCTAGTGTAACAACCTCTTGAGGTGGGTTTCTCAAATCTCAATATTCGGGTGATCTTTGATCAATTCTAATCTGTTCATCTTATCAGGCTCGAAGAGTAGAGTTGGAATACATAAATTTCTTGGTGATCTACTTTCTTAGATTGATCGATCTTTGAAAATAACCTGACAGGTGCTAAAATGGGCTTGATCTCAATTAACGGCTTACGCTTGATAATCAGGGCTTAAATTTTGAGAAAATATGTAATCATGATAGGCAAACAATTATATAAAGTTTTGTGGTTGATTAATTGTGAAAAATGCCTAAATCTGAAATTTCAACTTTTGACGGAAAAGGAAGGGCCTGACTTTGTAGTTCAACGGTGTAGGATTATAAATTGGGGTCCAAAATTTGTGTAAACTCGTAGTCATATGAGGACAATGGGTCGTCTAAATTTGGGAAGCGATTGATGGTGATAAGTGGGTAAATTGAAAGGTTCAGATTTGAGAAGAGTTGGTATCTCGTTAATTCCTAAAACGGGATAACTTCGCTCTTAACTAAGATGCTTATTAAGGTGGGGCACTCAAATCACACTATTGGTCCATGGTAAAAACGATCTAAGTCAATCATATGAAGGAAAATATTCGACTACGACTAACCATCCACTTTCCTCACTTGATGGACATGAAAATCAAGGGTTAAGGGGCTGATTTGACAATCAGACTACTTCTATTATGATTTAAGGGCTGAAATTTGACGTGTATGGTTAATTTATGATGAATAGGTATGGTATAAAATTTCAAGTCAAATGGATTATGAGAACAATGTGATCTAAAAATCAAGGGTCTAGATTAATGTGAGCCATACATATTTTGGGCACTTAAGATTTCATATCTATATACCTAAGATAATTATTTAAATTCTATGTTGGGAATTTATCACTAAGATGATCAATTTGGTATGATTACTTTTCCGACCACATTCCTCGATCAACAGCTACTGATGCTCCTAGATTAAGATCTCCATGATTATGGGGCTTCCTTGAAAATATATCTACACAGAATTATTATGCACTTAAAATTGCACTTATCTTTCGGATGGATTCGAGAACTACCTATTTGATTGATCAGAAATCGCAAATTAGGGGATCCAATGACATTATCGTAATTATCGAAAAAATGCAAGTTTTATAAAAATCTAATCTTTCTACACTGTTCATGGGTTTATTCCAAGCAACTTTTGTAAAGGGTTCGCTCTCGGATCTCTTACAGATGCCTCACCATTCGCAAATCAAAGTTAATGTATAATAATTTATTAAAATAAAATAATAAAAAAAATTTAGAAATTTTCATATAAATTCTAAAAATCTGCCGCGTTACAATAAGTCTTGATAGTGTTGCCCTCTTTCGAGCGCACCACGATTAGTTCATGATACAAGATTTTCACCCTCGAGCCCAAAAATCATGTAGATCCAAAACTCCAGTGGGCTGCACCAAAGAAATTTGTGTAAAATTGTGCCTGGTCTCGCCCAAGTTTTGCAGTGACCCGATTTTTGGTTTTTCATTCCATCCTTGTAGGCTGCACAGATTGCCCCTTGGGTGCTATATACACAACATGGGGAGCCACAAACTGTCTGGAATTTTTTATCCGTTGGCGTCTCTGTAACAACTGTTCCCTGTGGTGATGGCCCACCTTAGTTTACGATCAAGCTAATTTTTGGCACCATGGCCTAAAATTGAAGGGAAAACATGAATTATAAACTCCTATAAGCATTTCTAAATTACTTATTAAATATAAAATCCCTAATCTTGGAGCCGACCCGGCGAGACATCAAATTGAGTGGAGGTTTTGGGCTTTTGAACATATGGGTATGTCTGGTTTTTATTGTTTTGATCATGGTTTCTCATCTTGCACGATCCCTTCAGTTGCAACCAGTATTACCAGCATACGATTAGACGGTTTGATGGGTTTCCTCCATTTTGCTCAGTCCTGTTGAGGATCTCTTTACTTCAAAACGAGGTTCCTGTTACAATTTAATATGGCACCAAATCTAGGTTATTCCATTCATCAGAAGGGCTACACCTATTGTTGAATATAGGCCATTGGTTTACTACATGGGGTGGTCCACCTTACAGTGAATGACCTTTCTGTCTACCTTTTTTTTTTTTTTTTTTTTTCCACTAGATATCTTCGTAGATGCTTATTTTTTCATGGAAATTTAAACAAAACGGCAGCGATGTCTAGATCATTATAGGTTTAGTGACAATTGTTTTGTTATGGTTGCTTTGCTATAGGTAAGCAATGCTGGGATACACAATGGTGAACGAACATTAGAGGTTACTGCTGAAGAATTCTCATATGTAGTGGCTACAAACTTTGAATCTGCATACCATTTAAGCCAACTGGCTCACCCTTTGCTAAAAGCATCAGGACAGGGAAGCATTGTGTTCATATCCTCCATCTGTGGTTTGGTAGCTACATCTGCCGGCATCATTTATTCAGCTACTAAAGGTAATTCTTATGGGAAACATAAGCTCGATTACTGACCTCCTTCGAAGTTCTCTAATCCCACACAAAATGGCCGCACCCTACATGTGGTTGTAGAGGCCGGCATGTCACAACTGTCGGTGCATCCATCTAGAAGGTCCAATCGT
The DNA here is from genome assembly GCA_003013855.2 of Liriodendron chinense. Lineage (NCBI taxonomy): Eukaryota > Viridiplantae > Streptophyta > Magnoliopsida > Magnoliales > Magnoliaceae > Liriodendron > Liriodendron chinense. The sequence continues at coordinate 1,143,445 of PVNU02003576.1, read as the reverse complement.
GTAGATGCCCTTACTTAAACATGATGCCAGTCAGTTGTTCTGATGTCCATGATTTTTTTAAATAAATGGGTTGACTATAAATAAAATGGCATTGTTTCCCTGGGCTGTCCATGTGCTTCAAAAATCATGGACTACGTACCTAATCAGTTGACCAGCCTGGCGTACATGGTTGCACCTGCCTGTTGGATGGCTTGGATCTCACACCTGCATGACACAGACGTGGTGATGTGCAGAGGGGCTGTTGCCTTATACATGATGTACAAGTGCATCCCTAGTTATCTGCTCAAGCAAAATAAAGGGAGCATAGAGTACTGGAAGTTATTAAATAGGCTAGGCCGATCTGGACTGGCTGAAGCTAAACGTAGATGGCTCATCCTGTGGCAATCCTTACAAGGGTGGTGGCAGGGGAATATGCCGAGAGATCGCTTTGGGCAAAATTATTTTTGCCTTTCATCATGCCTATAGCTGAGTCTCAAATTCGGTTTCTTAGGCTCAAGTTAGGTTGAACGGATTCGTATATGTATGGAAATGGGCCTAAACAATGTCACAGGGGAACCGGTCTCTAAAAGCATCTATGATACCATTTCTAATCCCTTCATGCACTCTGATTCCCTGGGCAGTTTGGTACTGGGTGGGGGAAATACTGAGCTTGCAATCTGTTTTGGACTTAAGAATCTCACATATCTTGAGACAAGGAAACTCAGTGGCGGGTGGACTAGCGAAGATCGCTAGTAGTGGGAGCCTGAATTGCACCTTTCATAGTAGGGAAGATTTCCCACGTGATATTTGAGGCCTGGGGACAATACGATGGATCACCTCTCTTAAGAGATCCTCTGTGGAAATCAGGTAAGTCGGGATCCAGTGGTGTAGGTATATAGGGCTTTTATATCTACTTTTTTCATGAAGGCTTTGTATGGGGATCATATGATGGCATGGATCACTATTTACTATGGCACCTGCCCAAATCCTTGTATAGCCTATCCTTTTGGAATTAACAAAGTTACAGGTCAGGGAAAAAAATGACCCACGATGCTTAGAGTTGCTAATTATTTTGTTGTTGTTACTAGGAGCATTGAATCAGCTCACGAAGAATTTAGCATGTGAGTGGGCAAAAGACAGCATTCGGACAAATTGTGTTGCACCATACCTTACGAAGACTGCCATGTTGGATCCGGTAAACTTCTACTCCCCCTCGACATCTCGACATTTTATTCACTCGGTGATGAAAGAATCCATGGCAAATGATAAGAACAAGAACCCAAGATTCCTAGGACCCCACTTTAATTTGAAAACCTCTGAGCCAATTCGGCAGATGTGTAAAAATGAGTTCATCTCATTTTAGCTAATAATGATTATTTGTTAGAGACACACATAAGATGAAATCATTATGTATTAGAGACCAAGATCTCTAATACATAATCATTGTTTAACTGAAAGGAGATGAACTCATTTTTAGGCATCTACCAAGTTTGTCTTTTATTTTCCGTTTTTTCTTTCTTTTCTAATATTTAACTGGGGCTTTACCCTGTGACATCATTGTTGAAATATGCCCTGTTTACCACTTAGTTATCGGCTTGACCTTTAGGTCAATTAGGAAAATGCTCAGATGGGTTTTCCCCATGATACTCGTCGTTCCCCATGGCTTATTAAAGGTGTGCCATTTATTTAATGTAGGAGTCTAATGTGCTTTTTCATCAAACCAACCCAAAGCCATAAATGGAACAAGAAAAGAACACAATGGTCATTCCAACCCGATGGGAGTTTGTTAATTCACAAAATAGCAAAAGTTTTAGTACATCTAGCAATAATATTCGACTCAGCTCCTACTATATTTTTCCTTATTTTATTTTTATATTTTATTCTACAGCTGCTTGCAAACAAGGAAAGGACAGAAGAAATGATCTGCCGAACTCCCCTTCGTCGCATTGCAGAGCCAAGGGAGGTTTCATCCTTGGTGGCATTCCTTTGCTTGCCAGTTGCATCGTACATTAATGGACAAGTCATAGCTATTGATGGAGGATTCACCATTAATGGTTTTTACCCATCAAAAGGCTAATATGGGAACCACAGTAATGGGGGAAAATGATAATGAATAGTGTACAATCCCTTTGGAATAGGCCGCGTAGTCACAATCTATGTTACTTTGCAAATTCAAGGAGCATTGTAATCATTGCACATATGTTCGTGGGTTTTACTCTCCTGGTGAGCACTTGATATATCCGAAGGCTTCATGAACAACATTAAGACAAAAATTCTTACACATGTACCATTAACAACGCCATTGAAAATGCCAAGGCTTTGCTTATTTTTATGTAAGTTAAATTTCCAACAAACTTTTGGTACATGCATAGTTTGAGAAACTTTCAATTTTAACTATTGTGATGAATAAGTTCGACAAGGATATTTATTGACTTTGTCCCAAATTTCCATTCTCCTTATGTGTGTGTAGATACACACATGATAGCAACGGAGGCACGAGAAGATATTGGAGAATTCTCCTTTGATTTTCGATATATTACTTTAGCCTCAACGGGGTGTTTATAAAGATATACTGCCTATGTATAGTAATAAATCACTAATTACAGAATTTATATATTGTTGGAAGAGCCTTCAAAAGTTGTTGTTTTTGGGGTGTTTGATTGGTTTTTTTTTTGGACAGCGAAGACAACAAAGGTTCTGGACATGCTTTCACGGGTCCGACCGGTCGGCTATGGAGGCAGACATGACGAATTTGGGAACTTCCCTTCCGGACTGTTTTTTATGTTCTCTGACTGATTGGGCGACTTGTCGACTGTGTATGCGTTTTCTTACACAGATACACGGATTTCCGTAAGTAGTTTCTAATTTTGGTTTATTGCCTATATAAACGGGTTGTAATCGAGATTAGGAGTAATTCTAAGGTGTCCAGGGTTTCCTAAGTGTATTAGGGAGAGGGGAAATTGTTTTGAGAGAGAGAGAGAGCTTGGGTTTTCTCTGAGTTTTCCTTGCTTGTGGGCTGTCAATCTTTGTAATCTTCTGAATCATAATGGATCACTTTGTGCCGTGGTTTTTTAACCCATTGAGGGGTTTTTTCACGTAAAATCAGATTGTGTAGACATCCCACCTTCGGTTGCATTGTTGGTAGAGATAGCTGAATGAATGGAGGACCATACCCCCAAATCCCATGTCCAAACCCAGCCAAACTCACCCTTGTAAGCCCTAATCCACAGCCTAGCTCAAGCCTGAACCCATTCAACTCACCCCTAAACATCAGCCTAGAAAAACCCCCATAAGAAAAACCAGTCAAAAAATTCCAAAAAAAGACAAACTTGGTGAATCAACCCGCTGAGTCAACCCATCTTCCAAACCCAGTCAACTCACCTGGTTCCGAACCACAGCTTTGGAGCAGGTCCGGACTCCGAACCTCGGGCTTTTCTGCTTCAGGTTCGGAGGCCGTACGCTCCGAAGTCGAAGCGGAGCGGCCGTATGGGCGGCCCCCTGGGTGCCGCCCAAACTTATTTACGAGAGTTGCCACTCTCCGCTGCTATAAATACCCCCGCCCCTTCTCATTCACAGCATCCCCTAATCCAGAAAGATCTCCTAATTCAGAAAGATCCCCTAATTCAGAAAAATCCCTCAAGTCCTAGAGAAATCCGAGCCCATCTCCATCCCTTTAGCCTATTCCTCCACCGAGGAGAGCCCGAGTGAAAAGAGCCTAGCCCTGGTCCAGCCTAGTCTGACCTTGGTCTAAGTCTCTCAAGCCGCCCAAGTCTTGATCTAGCCACTCGAAGCAAATCCTTGCGACACCTCTGTCCATCCAGCTACTCCTTTATGAGCATCATCTCATTAGCATCTAGCATAAGTGCAACATTTACTTTTCTTCCAACCCCCCTGCTTATCATGTCACTACAAGCACTTTGATTACTTAAATACATAACATGCATCTCAAATACATAGCATGCATCCCGCATAAAGCACCTGTCAGTTCGAGCGTATGCTTTGGGCTTACCTGTTAATATAAACCTATCCATCAAAAACTCTTACTGTTCAAACCTACATTCATGCATCATATCATTCATGAGAATGTACGAGGATTAAGTCAGACTTTCAAGTATTAGTTCGATTTCGTGAAGTAGAGACTGTACTTCGGTATGGGCAGTGTGGGGTGCTTAACATCTTCCCACCTTATAACCGTGATCCCTTACCTCGAATCTCTGACCGTAGATAAAAAAGAGTCATTTTAGAAGAAGGAATTTTCGAATTCCCTTTTCTAAAGTTTCTATAGGGTCTAGCAGACTGTAGATTCGAAGTAACTGACTAGTGGTGACTTTGGTCTTATACAAATTCATCCAACATATCCAGTTTAATACGACAACCAAAGAAAAAGCCTTTGAGAACGAGGTGAACCAGTGGCACAAACGGCGATTTGCGCGCACGCACCCCCTTTTCCGAAAGGAAGGGAGAATCGGGGAGCATGGAGAGGCGAGCGTCCACAGATTGTCTCTTGTGGTTGAATGCTTGTGTGATTGGTTGCATGGTGTTACTCGTTAGATTCAAATATTTTGTTGTGGTGTTGTTCGGCTCTTGTTTCCGTTGCCGGCGTTTATTCCCAACAAGTGGTATCATAGGTAAAGTTGGGGTGGAGCAGAATTCAGATATGAGATGAGAACATGGGATCAAGCATGATGTTCAAAGTAGAGAAGTTCTCCGACAAAAATAACTTCGAACTATGGAAGGTGAAGATGAAATCCCTCCTAATTGGTGGAGATAGATAAGCCAATGAAGGATGAATATTAAGCATGCATCATGTTGAATTCTCTTCCAGATTCATATGAGTCATTCAGGGACTCTTTATGCGCAAGGAATGTGACCATCAACTTTAAAACCGTCATCTCAGCCATCCAGTGGAAGGCGATGAGAAAGAAAAGCGGTGACATGGGTTCTCATTCTTCCTTAGAGGAACTGATTATGAGGGAAAGAAATTTTGAGCATGATGGGGGATATTCTAAATCGGGATCTAAAGCCAAGGGTAAAGGGAAAGCCAAGTTGCAGTGCTGAAATTGTGGTCAGGAAGGCCACATGAAAGGAAATTGTCAAAATTCCAAGCTAAAGCAAAAGAAGTATGAAAATTCTTCTAAAGAGAGCTAATACCGTAGAGGACGATGACGATCTTTGTGAAGTTCTGACTGTATCCAGCAAGGGATCTCACTGTAGAGAGTGGATCCTGGATTCAGGTGCTTCATGTCACGTTTGTCCTGACCGGAGTTTATTTATGACATACAGGGAGTGTGATGGTGGATCGATGTTTGTGGACAATGGGTACGCTCATAAGGTGGTGGGTATTGGTATGGTGCGCATCAGGATGTTCGATGGGATCGAATGAGTCCTGGAAGGTATGAAGCATGTCCACAAGAAGAAGAAGAATGTGATCTCTCTTGGTGCACTCGAAGCGAAAGGGTACGTGTTCATCGGTCGCGATCATTGTTGTAAAGTAACGAAGGGGGCACTCGTGTGGATGAAGGCATGGAGGTGTGGTCATCTTTACAAGTTGATCAAGAGCACGTTTAACGGTGGAGCTACGGGATCGGCATCGGAATCCACTGTTGCTCGTAATAGCAAGTGCCCATGGGCCACATGAGAAAAGCGGTAAAGGGCGTGAAAGTACAAGGATATGGTTGATGGAGGCATGAGAAGTGGTGGAGCTATGTTGAAGTTGAGATGATGAAGAAAGCGATGATGGTTTGATTCAACGTTTAAAGCCTCGGTGGAGATTGTTGGAAGAGCCTTCAAAAGTCGGTATTTTTAGGTTTTCTAAGCGGTTGGACACTAGTCCGACAAGTCTGACCGGTCTGTTTTGGACAAGGAAGACAGCAAAGGTTCTGGACATGCTTTCACGGGTTCGACCGGTAGGACAATGGGGTCCGACCAGTTAGGCAACCGGTCGGCTATGGAGGCAGACGTCATGAATTTGGGAACTTCCCTTCTGGACTATTTTTTATGTTCTTCGATCGGTCGGGTGATCGGTCGGTTGTGTATGCATTTTCTTAAGCAGATACACGGATTTGCGCAAGTAGTTTCTAATTTTAGTTTGTTTCCTATATAAATGGCTTGTAACCTAGATTAGGAGTAATTCTAAGGTGTCCGATGTTTCCTAAGTGTATTAGGGAGAGGGGAGAGTGTTTTGAGAGAGAGAGAGAGAGAGAGAGAGAGAGAGAGGGAGAGAGAGCTTGGGTTTTCTCTGGGTTTTCCTTGCTTGTGGGTTGTCGATCTTTGTAATCTTCAAAATCATAGTGGATCGCTTTATGCCGTGGTTTTTTTACATGTTGAGGAGTTTTCCACGTAAAATCAGATTGTCTCTTGTGGTTGAATGCTTATGTGGTTGGTTGCATGGTGTTGCTCATTTGATTGGATATTCTGCTGTGTTGTTGTTCGACTTTTGCTTCCGATGCTAGTATTTTATTTCCAACATATATGTGCTTGCAATTTGATCCTGATACGACATATGTAAAAGTAAAATAAGCCCAGATAGAAATTTTTCTCAAATGAAGTGACAATCAACCTCAATATGTTTTGTCCGCTCATGAAAGACAATATTGTAAGCAATTTGGATGACATTGATATTATCGACATGGAGTGGAGTTGATGCAATTACATGAATCCCAAAATTAGAAAGGAGACCTCATAACTAGACGATTTCACAACAGGCGAAGGACATAGCTCTATACTTAGCTTTTGTACTAGACTTGAAGACTGTAGGCTACTTCTTAGACTTTCAAGAGATAAGAGAAGTGTTAAGAAACATATAACACCCAGTAGTCGATCGACGTGTGCCAGCACAACCAACCCAATCAGCATCGGCATAAGCAAGTAGATCAAGGGAGGAGGTTGATGAAAAAAATAAGGATTGATCAATAGTGCCTTGTAAGTAGCGGATAATCCTCAAGACAACAGTCATATGTAGAGTATGGGGTTCGGCAATAAATTGACTAACCACATGAACAACATAGGCGATGTCAAGTCTAGTCGTCGTCAAGAAAATGAGGTTGCTAACAAGACGGCGAAAGAAAATCAACGATTTCAACAGATCACCATCCTATTTAACATAATAAACATATTTTAAAGGATAGAGTTTATTAATAAGAACCAAAAATACACATTCGAGCAGGGCTACACAAAAGAAGCTCGGCCCTCTCCTATCGTATCGCTCCTTATATAAGCCTAAACTCAAATGAGGAGAGCTACCTCATCCTTTCAAATATTTTCTTCTCACAATGCCTACCCTTGCATTGTCTAAAGCTAAAGATCCCTGAATCCATCTCAGCAAGTCAGCTCGATTACTGTATAGACGGTTTGGGCATCTATCGCTATCTAACCTAGTTAAACCGTCTGCTACTTAGTTACCTTCTCGATAGATATGCTCAAACATGAGTTACCTTCTTTAGCATCAACAGAGTTGGGACTGCACATTTAACGCCCCAGGTTTTCAACATAAATTATTTTATTTATTTATTTAATTTTTAATTGAATTTTAAATTTGTTTATTTCATAGGGAATTATCTGTAGGAAATTAGAAGGAAGTTCTTTTGTAAAAGTTGCTTAGAATAATCCCTATAACAGCATAGAATCGATAGATTTCGCAAAACTCGCCTATTTCACGTTAATTACGAAAATGCCACTAAGTTAAGGCCCCGCTTTCAGAAAATTAGTTTCTCATGATCAATTTAGTTCCAAACCTTGTGTAAATTCTATTTGGCCTAAAATAACTGTACACGTCGAATTTCAACTCCCCGATCATAATACAAGTGACGCAATAAAAAAATAGCCAATAGATAACCCATCTTGTCTTAGATCTGCCCCATTTTTGTTATCAGCGGCTAAAATTATGCTGCTGACCTGATGGACGGAGAAGATGGCCCTGATCCACCTCAGTGGACCCCATGACTGGAGGACAACCTACATGGACGGGTTCCATACGGCATTAACACGAAAACAAAAAAAAATATGTGTATAACAGAAGTCTTCTTCTCCGTCACGCTGCGACAGTGTCCTCACGACTGTCTCGGTCGATCTCCACCATCCTCCAGCCTTGGCCCCACATACCAATCCGAACTAGTCTTCAGGACCCCTCCTTACCCACAATCTGTCCATTGGAATATTACGGCCATACGTCATCCATACAACCATATGTCATCTATATGGCCCAATCCAGATCACTGACCGTAAACTAAGAAATCAAGATTCAGATCATCCAAGAATTCGCCTTACATGGACGCTCGAAATTGCTTCTATAGTCGTCTTGTGGACCCCACCTATCATTCCAACGGTCCCTATATGATAAAAAAAGGGAAAGAAGAATCCCAATCTGTCTCTAATACAAACCCGATCTGGCATTCTTCCGCACCAACCTTGCCAATCATCGAAGCCTATAAGAGACCTTTGGATGTCCCTCTTCCTCCATTATCTAGTCGAGAGAGAGAGAGAGAGAGAGAGAGAGAGGGATCGAGTGGAGAGAGAGAGAGAGAGGGATCATGTGGAGAGAGAGAGAGAGGGATCGTGTGGAGAGAGAGAGAGAACGTGTGGAGGGAGAAAGAAACTCCACGTTCGTTGTTGTTGCTGGAACACTTCCAGAGAAGAAGAAAGAACATAGAACAAAGAGAAGAAGAAAAGAGAAGGAGAAAAGAGAAGGAAAGAGAGAGAGGGGATCGAGTTCGGAACGAGCTGAGTCGACTCAGCTGAGTTTTCGAGTTAATTAAGACCCTGACAAGAGAGGTAAGTCGTTTTAACCTATAGTTAATCTCTTAAATCTAGCCTAAACTCTAATCCTAGGTGTAGATCTAACCTTAGATGATTGTAGCGATGAAGATCATACCCTAATCTTGTGAATTCTATCAAATAATGTTATAGGTTTGGATCTAAGCTCGATTTCACGACCCTAGTAACGTCTCAAACCACCAAATCTTAAGAAGTGGGGACTTCCTATAAGCCTAGTTACAATAATATTATATTTCTTGACAATTCCATGTTTAAAATTTAGAGTTTTGTTGTATGAATGCTTGAAACCCATGTTTGTTGAATTCTTTCCATGTAAACATGAATATGGTAGGAAATCTCTTAATTTACTTATGCTAAATCTTTGCTTTGTATGGACCATGAGCTACGTTGGGTGTTTGGGAAAGAAATTATGCTTAATTACATGTGTATGTAAGACTATGTGCAAACCATGCTTGATTTTACCTGTTACATGCCTATGGCGAATATGATGATTCATGTGTGATGTAACACGAGATTTATGTATATGGATCTCACATTAATGAAAACCCTTTACCCCATGAATGATATAATGGTATGTGTGGAAAAGGATTTGACCCGTAAGGGGTTGTATAGAATGTTTTGGCAAGACCGTATATGTAATATTTATGATTTGCCAAATGATCTAAGTATAGATATTTATGAAGGATCCTTAAGGAATTTATGTTAATTGTGTGTCATGTGTAGTGTCATGACTAAGATGTGTATGCCTCTTCACGGTTGGCCCCCGTTGAAGGGAAATGGCTATTCTATGTCATGGTGGACCATAAGATGAGGTAAAGAGCGACTATTGATCGTGAACATCATTGAAAGGGTTGAATTCTAAATTTACTTAAATAAAGGTGAAATTAATCATGCATTCATTTACCCCTTAGGCGATATAATAGAGATAGTGTACACAAGGCCCGTTTCTCTCATTATCTAGTGAAAGTGTGCAAAAGGTCCATTTCACTAGTTGAGTTTTGGTGTATGGGAAGAGTGGAGTAATTCCCGTCCTAACTAGAACCTCTGGTGACTAGTGGCTTGTAAGAAGAGTGGAGTGATTACCGTATCATTTGGTCAATGTGCCTTAGCCAGAGCACACATATCATGCATCACATTAAATAAGATTTTCTCATGTGTGTTTTGATTGGGTACGATCATTGTGCTTGAATATTATTGTGATATTCTTGGAGGGTAATCCTTACTGAGTTAATCACGAGCAACTCACGTCCTCCTAGGATAGTGTTTTAAAACATCAACCCAGATATTGCAAGTGACGATCCAGTAAATGAACCCGATTTGCAAGGTGAGGAATATGAAAGTTCGTGGCAGCAGATGACAGACAATGAAGTCGAAACGGCCTGAAGATGAATTTTATTTGTTTTACTTTCATTCTTTAGAATAGTTTCGATTTATGTACAAACTTAATTATGATAAGTCTTCCATGGGAAGACAGAGAGTGAAACAATTTTCTTAGTATGAATTTCTATATTTGAGAACCTAGAGTAGAAATCTATGGAATAAGAACTTTATTTTTCGTTACTATGCTATGAATACCATGAATATATGAAAGACAAATAAAGTGTGGGAATATGTGCTTAGCATATTCAGGTTAACACTCGAAACTTGACCCCTCGTTTTGTCCGTCGAAATTTTGGGGTGTTATAGTACAAGGGCTCATGCTCTCCCTTTGAAGTCATTTCTTCAACCTGGCCTTGGAGAATTTTACTCTCTTTCAGGCTCAAACAGTAATACAGAACTAGCCCTTAGGATGGGATTGACGTGATGTTGAATATCCCTCATCAGTGGTAAACCATTAGGGAGGTTTTCGGGCCCGACGTCCTGGAATTCGTCTAGTAGCAGTCTGAGGGTCGGGGGTATGTTTGTGCTTTCTGGGCCTTCACTTTTACTAGTAAGCACTACAAGAAAACGGATTTTTACCGACGAAAGTATTACCGACGAAATAATTTTCGTTGGGAAAAACCATTTTTCCCGACGAAATGAAAAAATCGTCGGTAAAAATCTCCCGCCACCACCAAATTCATTCCCACCATACACTTTTACCGACGAAATAAAAATTTCGTCGGTAAAAAGATTATTGCTGACGAAGTAACCCGTCGCTAAAAAAAAAACAGAAAACTTCACTTTTACCGATGAAATATTTCGTCGGTAAAAGTTTCACTTTTACCGACGAACAATTTCGTCGGTAAAAGTGTTATTTTCCTGATTCCCGTCAAGAAGTGAGAAGGACTTTTACCGACGAAACTTGTAACTTTTACCGACGAAATTTTTCGTCGGTAAAAGTCTTTTAACTTAATATCCAGCGCGCGACCCCTCATTTCTTCCTCCCTCTCTCTCTCTCTCTCACTCTCTCGCTCGCTCTCTCTCTCTCTGGAACGAACCCCACCCCACCGTCCGCGGCCGTCTCTCTCATCGCCGACCACCAGCGTCCAGCGTTCGGTCACCGGCGTCGCACCATCTCTGCCGACCACCCATCTCAGCCGACCATCTCTTACCGGCGTCCCTCCGCCGCTTGCCAAGAACCTCCGCCGGCCTCCGTACGCCGCCGCCACCTCCGGTAACCCTCTCCCCCTTCCTTCTTCCTCCATTTCCCCTCTCTCCCTCTCTCCTCGTTGTTCATTGTGGGGCCCACTTCCAAAATCCAATGCATGTGGGTCCCGCCGTCGCTGTCCAATGCATGTGGCCGGGTGGGTCCCACCGTCGCTTTCCATCGTCCATTGCATGTGGGTCCCACCGTCGATTTCCATCGTCCATTGCATGTGGGGTCCGCCTTAGCTGTCCATTATTTGGTGGGGCCCACTGATTTAGGGATTTCGAAATTAAAATCTCCTAATTAGGGATTTCGAAATTAAAATCCCTAATTAGGGATTTTAAATTTTAAAATCCAAATTGTGATTTAGAAATTAAAGAAAAAATGAAATTATGGGGCCCACCGTCGCTGTCCACTGCCTGTGGGGCCCACGTCGATGTCCACTGGCTGTGGGGCCCACCGTCGCTGTCCACTGGCTGTGGGGCCCATCGTCTCTGTCCACTGGCTGTGGGGCCCACGTCCCTGTCCACTGGCTGTGGGGCCCACGTCCCTGTCCACTGGCTGTGGGGCCCACCGTCGCTGTCCACTGCCTGTGGGGCCCACGTCGCTGTCCACTATTTTAGATGAAGCATATATTTGTGTAGAGTAAACTATGTGGGGCCCACAGTGATTTACGTATTTTATCCACTCCATCCATCCATCTTAGCAGGTAATTTTAGGTATGGTGCCAAAAAATGAAGCATATCAAAACCTAAAGTGGACCACACCACAAGTGTGAACTGAATGTCTATCATTGAAAAATTCTAGGACGACACAGAAGTTTTGGATCAAGCTGATATTTGTGTTTTCCCTTCATCCATATCCATGTGATCTTATGGACAGGTTGGATGACAAATAAAGATCATAGGGGAGCCTAGGAATGGTGGAAATCATTATTCCCACTGTTTACCATGGCATGGTCCACTTGAGATTTGGATATGCTTAAATTTTGGGCTCAACCACTAAAATGAGCTGAAAAAACACCACAGTTTGGAATAGATAAATCACATACATTCTAGGTGGGCCCAACTGAGTTTACTCTACATGATAAGAGATAAGAGCTAGCGTGCAGAGTTACTCCGCACGCAATCCGATTCCCATGGTGGGCCCCATACATACTTATTTGTTCAGAAAATAGCAGTCATTAGGTATTTGATTAGACTTGATTCATGGTGTTGATGATTCTGTCATTTTCATGTGCTTGTGTATCTGGAATTGATGGAGCAAACCCGGATGTGCGTCGGAGCTACTCGTGGTTGATTTATGTGGATGTATGTTGTGGATGTATTTGGCTTATTATTAATAGTTATTTTTTGTCCACAAATGGTAGTATAATAGAATCAGTTAGCCCATTTGGAGATTTCTATATTGCCGAGCATAGATAAAGTGTGTTTTGGAGGTATAGAAATCTGCCAAATTGTCCTGTTGGACAGTCCAAGGTTGGATAGATTGGAATGTTATCGTTGTTTGTCATTTACATGCTCTGTCATTAGTTTCGTGCGGTAACTCTCCTATTCTCTCTGGATATGTTTCTTATGTTTAATTCCATTGTCAATTTAATCCACACAATGTGTGGATAGTTGACGTGGAAATTAAATGTAAGATAAATATATCTGGAGAGATAGGGGGAGATGCTGTCGAAATTTAAGCTTGGGCATTTAAATGTAAATAATGATAGCATTTCAATCTATCCATCCTTGGATGGGTGACTGATTTTATTATATTATCATTTAGTGGCAAATTAGATGACGAACATGATACTTGTGATTAAGAGTAGTTGATTGATGTTGATGTTGAGCGGGGGTCCCTGGAAGGTGGGAACCACGGTTTAGACCATGATGATGAAGCTGTCCTGTTCCTACGGACAGTAATATGGGTGGCCTGGCCATTTGGACAGGCCCGTGTTTATGTATTAGCTCGAAATTAATGGAGCAGACCCAGATGTGCGTCGGAGCTATCCGGGTGTTGAGCGGGGGTCCCTGGAAGGTGGGAACCGCTGCTATGACCATGATGATGAAACTGTCCATTTCCTATGGACAACAATATAGGTGGCCTGGCCATTTGGACAGGCCCGTGTTTATGTATTAGCTCGAAATTAATGGACCAGACCCAGATGTGCGTCAGAGCTATCCGGTTGTTGAGCGGGGGTCCCTGGAAGGTGAGAACCGCTGTTATGACCATGATGATGAAGCTGTCCATTTCCTATGGACAGCAATATGGGTGGCCTGGCCATTTGGACAGGCCCGTGTTTATGTATTAGCTCGAAATTAATGGAGCAGACCCAGATGTGCGTCGGAGATATCCGGTTGTTGAGCGGGGGTCCCTGGAAGGTGGGAACCGCTGTTATGACCATGATGATGAAGCTGTCCATTTCCTATGGACAGCAATATGGGTGGCCTGGCCATTTGGACAGGCCCGCTTTGTGTGGAGCAGACCCGGATGTGCGTCGGAGCTATCCTTAAGTTGCTTGAGTCTCCAAGACCTACACCCTAAACCCGAAACCATAAACCTAAAACTAAAACCTATAAGCTACGGCTAAACCGAAACCTAAACTCAATTCATCTAACTCTAAACCTAGACCCAAACTCGAAAACCTAACCCTAAACCCGATCCCGAACCCGAAACTATAAACCAATGCGTAAACTTAATCATAATCTCAAATCACCTAAACTAAACCTACACCTATTCCTAAATACATTCGCCTTACCTAAACCTTGACCCAAACACGAAAACCAAACCCGAAACCCGATCCCGAACCCGCAAATCTAAACCTATGCCCTAAACCTAATCCTAAACTCATGTCACCTAAACTAAACCTACACCTATTCCTAAATCCATTCACCTAACCTAAACCTACACCGAAACACGAGAACCAAACCCGAAACCCGATCCCGAACCCGTAAATCCAAACCTATGCCCTAAACCTAATCCGAAACTCATGTCATCTAACCTAAACCTACACCTATTCCTAAATCCATTCACCTAACCTAAACCTAGACCCAAACACGAGAACCTAACCCGAAACCCGATCCCGAACCCGCAAATCCAAACCTATGCCCTAAACCTAATCCTAAACTCATGTCACCTAACCTAAACCTACACCTATTCCTAAATCCATTCACCTAACCTAAACCTAGACCCAAACATGAGAACCAAACCCGAAACCCGATCCCGAACCCGCAAATCCAAACCTATGCCCTAAACCTAATCCTAAACACATGTCACCTAACCTAAACCTACACCTATTCCTAAACCCATTCACCTAACCTAAACCTAGACCCAAACACGAGAACCAAACCCGAAACCCGATCCCGAACCCGCAAATCCAAACCTATGCCCTAAACCTAATCCTAAACTCATGTCATCTAACCTAAACTACACCTATTCCTAAATCCATTCACCTAACCTAAACCTAGACCCAAACACGAGAACCTAACCCGAAACCCGATCCCGAACCCGCAAATCCAAACCTATGCCCTAAACCTAATCCTAAACTCAAATCACCTAAAGTAAACCTACACCTATTCCTAAATACATTCACCTAACCTAAACCTAGACCCAAACACGAGAACCTAACCCGAAACCCGATCCCGAACCCGCAAATCCAAACCTATGCCCTAAACCTAATCCTAAACTCAAATCACCTAAAGTAAACCTACACCTATTCCTAAATCCCTTCACCTAACCTAAACCTAGACCCAAACTCGGGAACCTAACCCTAAACCCGATCTCGAACTCGAAAATCTCAACCTATGACTAAACCTAATCCTAAACTCAAATCACCTAAACTAAACCTACACCTATTCCTAAATCCATTCACCTAGCCTAAACTTAGACCCAAACTCGGGAACCTAACCCTAAACCCGATCTCAAACTCGAAAATCTCAACCTATGACTAAACCTAATCCTAAACTCAAATCACCTAAACTAAACCTACACCTATTCCTAAATACATTCACCTAACCTAAACCTAGACCCAAACACGAGAACCTAACCCGAAACCCGATCCCGAACCCACAAATCCAAACCTATGCCCTAAACCTAATCCTAAACTCATGTCACCTAAACTAAACCTACACCTATTCCTAAATCCATTCACCTAGCCTAAACTTAGACCCAAACTCGGCAACCTAACCCTAAACCTGATCCCGAACTCGAAAATCTCAACCTATGACTAAACCTAATCGTAAACTCAAATCACCTAAACTAAACCTGACTCTAATCTTTGTATTGTAGATATGAATAAGAGTTGGATGCAAGCTAAGAATCGGTTTGGCCCAGAGTATAAAGAAGGTGTTAAGGAGTTCATGGAATTTGCGAGATATCGGGCAGATTCAGTGAATAGAATTAGGTGTCCGTGCCGAAAATGCAAGAACATGATTCACAAGACATTGGACAAAGTGGAAGATGATTTGTTCATAGTTGGGATTGACCAGGGTTACACTTGGTGGATTCATCATGGTGAAGACTTCCACCAAAGAGTTGAGGCCACTGAAGTCCTTGCTGATCCAATTGTGCGTAATGACGAGGATGAAGATGTTGACGATATGCAAGATATCATTGGGGATGTGTTAAGGGGAACAATTGCGGATACTGATTTTGCAGCGACAAGTACTAGCCAGGATATTCCTCCTATGGGTGACGCCGAATCAGAAAAGTTTAGTAGGTTGTTGAGGGATGCGCAACGTCCACTCTATCCGGGGTGTCGGAACTTCTCCAAGTTGAATTTCTTTACAAGGTTACTTCATTTAAAGACAATAAATTGTTGGAGTAACAAATCGTTCGACATGTTACTTGGCTTGTTGAAAGAAGTATTACCTGAAGGTGAGACATTGCCTAAGTCTCATTACGAGGCAAAATCGTTAATGCGAGACTTGAGCCTTGGTTACATCCTCATACATGCATGTATAAATGATTGTGTATTGTATTGGAAAGAACATGAAAATGTTGAGGAATGTCCACAATGTGGAGAGTCTAGGTGGAAATATGATGAAGCTAAGCGTAAGAAAATTCCACAAAAGGTGTTAAGGTACTTTCCATTGAAACCCATATTACAAAGATTGTTTACGTCGAGCAAGACGGCTGAAGATATGAGGTGGCATAAGGAGAAATGCGTTCATGATGATAATACATTGAGGCATCCCACTGACTCTGAAGCCTGGCAACATTTTGATAAGCAATATGACTGGTTTGCAGAGGATTCTCGCAATGTTCGGCTAGGTCTTGCAAGTGATGATTTTAATCCATTTGGTAATATGAGTAGCTCGTACAGTATGTGGCCAGTGATACTTATGCCCTACAATTTACCTCCATGGTTGTGTATGAAGGAATCATTTTTTATAATGTCGTTGCTTATTCTTGGACCCAAGTCACCGGGGAATGACATTGATGTGTATCTCCGACCGTTAGTAGATGAGTTAAACGAGTTGTGGAGTCAAGGTGTCCAGACGTATGACACTTTTGCAGAACAGGCGTTTTGATTGCATGCAGCGGTCTTGTGGACAATAAATGACTTCCCTGCATATGGAAATTTGTCTGGGTGGAGCACGAAGGGAAAGTTGGCTTGTCCTACATGTAGTACTGAGACTTGTTCATTGTCATTGAAGCATAGTAAGAAAACGTGTTATATGGGCCATCGTCGCTTCCTTCCGAGGGATCATAGTTGGCACAGGAAGACAGTAATCTTTGATGGCAAACAAGATCATAGGCCACCACCGAAAGAACTATCTGCAGAAGATGTGTTACAACAGCTGAGTAACATTGAAGAAGTTAGATTTGGTAAGGCACCGCACTTGAAGAAGAGAAAACGTACAGTATTGGAGTACAACTGGAGGAAGAAGAGCATTTTTTTTAGTTGCCTTATTGGAGTCATCTGAAATTATGACACAACTTGGATGTCATGCATATTGAGAAGAATATATGTGACAATGTCTTTGGAACATTGATGAACATAGAGAAGAAAACAAAAGACAATTTTAAGGCTCGATTGGATCTACAAGCAATGGGTTTAAGGAAAGAGTTGCACTTGCAACCACATGAAAATTCATATACTATACCAGCAGCCTGCTACACATTGACAAAACTAGAGAAAAAACGTGTATGTGAATGGTTGAACAAGGTGAAATTTCCCGATGGGTATGCATCGAATATCTCTCGGCGCGTAAACATTACGGACTGTAAGGTAACAGGAATGAAAAGTCATGACTGTCACGTCCTTCTGCAACGTCTACTACCGGTTGCGATTCGTGGATTCCTTAACAAGGATGTCAGTGCTACGCTGATTGAGTTGGGGATATTCTTTAAGGATTTGTGTTCGAAATCTTTGAATGTAGAGGTTATTAAACGACTGGAGAAGGATATTGTCTAAATCCTTTGCAAACTTGAAAGAATATTTCCACCTGCGTTTTTCGATGTCATGGTACACCTAGCGATTCACTTACCGCATGAAGCGAAGCTTGCAGCCCCAGTACAATATCGTTGGATGTATCCGATCGAAAGGTGATAGAACAATGATCATAAATTTTTATTCATTCCATAAACTACGTATATCCATGTTTTCATGTCCTAAACATATTGATTTTGTGTACAGATACCTTCACACATTAAAACAATATGTGAGGAATAAGGCACGTCCAGAGGGATCCATTGCTGAGGCGTACATTGATAATGAGTGCCTGACATTTTACTCCATGTATCTTCGTGGCATAGAGACTAGATTCAACCGAGAAGATCGTAATGCGGATGCAGGGCATGAGCATGAACAAGGACTCATATCTGTATTCGAACATAACGCCCGTCCTTTAGGATCGCCGACGTTTCAGGATATGGACCCTCGGGATCAAGCGAAGGCGCGGTGGTATGTGTTGCATAACTGTGAAGAAATAGAGTCGTACTTGGAGTAAGTCTTCGCACATAATTATTGTATATCTACAGACAGTTTTAATCTCAAAATTTCTTGCTTACAACGTACCAATTGTGTATAGCGAACACATCGAGGAGATGAAGTCCCAATACCCTACAAATTATGATCGAATGCATCAGGATTTGTTTCTAGAATGGTTTGCAAAACGTGTAAGATTAATTTATCTTCTATCTCACCACACTTACAATATTGTTGTATTGCACAATATTTACACGTAATTTTAAATGCCTAAACGTACATTTATATTATGTACGTGATGATAGATGAAGATGTTGCATGCTAGCAACTCTGCGGATGCGTCTGATGCGCTCTACTCACTGGCGTGTGGCCCTGATAGACGTGTATCTAGATATACAGGTTGTATTGTAAACGGGATTCGGTTCCACACTGAGGAGCGTGAGAAATATAGGACCACACAAAATAGTGGTGTGGTTGTGAAGGGAACACATGAGGAGGTCGAAATTGATTTTTATGGTGTTTTGACGGATATTATTGAGCTGAGTTATTGTATGAGAAAGCGGGTGTACTTATTTAAATGCGATTGGTGGGGCATTGGAAATAAAAAGTTGGGAATACAGACTGATAATTACTTCACGAGCGTAAATTTATCTCGGAAGTGGTTTAAAGATGACCCATTTATCATAGCCGGCCAAGCCGAACAAGTATTCTACCTCGCTGACACCAAGTTAGGCGGCTCTTGGCACGTGGTGCAGAAAATAAAGCCCAAGAACATATTTGACGTTCCCGAAGTAGACGTTGAAGATAACGATGAAAGGAGTAATAGAACGTCGTCAGTTGAACAAGCATACCAAGAAGACATGCCATCTTGGGATAGAGGGAATGATCCAAATGTTGATATTGATGTGGTGCAATTGAATAGAGACGATGTGCCACCTGATCATGTTGATGCCTCAATCATAAATGACATTGTTAGAGATGATAGCGCTTTCATCGATGACAACGTTGCAGACGATGAAGAGGAAATTCTGATCAGCGATAGTGATGGTGAAGAAGAAAGAGTCCTAAGCGATAATGATTCAGACGACGATTATTAAATGTATACAACATTTACATGTAATTTTCAATTCGATTAATTTGATTATTACATGTATATATGTTTTACAAGTCATGATTTTTTTCCTGAATTGACTTGTTTATAATCTACATTTACAGTTAAGTCACTTTTTGATCATGTCCTCCACAAACTGGAGCGTAGCGGAAGCACGCAGCATACTTCATCAGCTGTTGCGGATGGACTTTCCGGCCCTATATTCTTCTGGTAGGGCCAGAGAGATACCCGGTCTGGTCGAGAAATGTAGGGAGGAAGACGATGACTCAGATGAAAGATTATACAATCTCAAAGAAATTCCGGACCTGATTGAGGAATATAACCGCGGAAAACTTCGTATTGAAGATGCGACATTATCACTTGCACATCTGAATGGAGTCCCGAGAGATCAGATTTTTCCTATTGTGACTGGCATGTTGGCTGTAACAATGTCGAGTGCTTCATACAGCTTGACATATACATCTGCAGCGTACGATAACTTACGCAGGGAGTATTTCGAATAGTTGATCCGAAGTTGATTTGTATTACAATGAGATATGTGTATTTAATATAGAATGACAATGTGTAATGGATTTTTCAACTTTTATATTCTGTTCACAGTTTTATTATATTCTGCTTGCATTATAGTGTAATGGTCTAATCATATTTTTATCATTTCTCTAAGCATAAGCACAAATTCACTCTGTAATGATGTTCATAAACTTGCATTGACATTGTTTAAATTTATAAGTTTGTATTTCAGATATATTCAGTCATGGCACCAGGTGGGAGATCAGGTCGTTCGCACACTGGATCTACCCCTTCCACCCGTGATGCGACGCAGACAGCATCAACGTCGCACGGTGCATCACAGTCATCTGATCCTTCGGTTTAGCATACACCGGGCACTGCATGTAAGTCTAGACATTTATTTAGTGATTTCTGTTTATATTGTTACTTACATATATCTTTTCGCAGCAGCATCTTCTACCAGCCGACGAGGACGTGGACCCACGCGTGGGTTAGTTTTAGAGCGACTTACGCGTGAGGGTAGGGTGGCGGTAGAGTTCCCACAGGACTGCCTTAGACCTGTTGGGGACAGTGCCAGATTGTTTACGTCTGAGGTCGGTGTCCTATGCCAATCTCTGATTCCCGACACCACCCCCCGTTGGACTGACGTGACAGATGATGTGCGACAGCTCATCCGTCAGCGCCTTCAGGTAAAGTTTAGTAAATTGAAATTTTCTTTTATGAAAGTTCATTTACGGTTAAGTCCTATTATTAATAAGTTTATTCCCTTAATTTATTATTTACGAAACTGCAGGATAAATTTGACTTCGACTTGAATGTTCCCTACATTTCTCATGCCGTCGACGACATGATTAGAGAGCGGTTCAAGGAGTACTGCGGAGAGTTACACCAGCGGTACAAGCGGTGCAGGACACACGATGAGGCCGTACTGTCCGCACCGCCACACGTTACTACAGACGACTGGCGGATACTCTGCGAGAGATTTTCGTCGGAGGCTTTTCAGGTAATATTTACATGTACGATTTCTTAAGGTAACAATTAAATTCGCAATTAATAGAAATGTATTTTGTATAATGTGTTCAGAAGAGGAGTAGAATAAATTCTGCGAACAGGGAAAAGTTACAAATGAATCACGTAGCTGGTTCAAAGTCATTTGTACGACATCGTTACGACATGGTAAGAAATTATTGATGATTATTAAGTTAATATATTATTTTGATTGGCATTTATTATAAGTCTTTTTTCCTTTCGATTGCGCAGCGAGATTCCGTCACCGGCCAGGAGCCTGGACCAGTAGACCTCTACAGAAGGACTCACTGTCGGCAGGCGACGGGATCTTGGGTTCATCCTAGAGCCAGTGAGCATTGGGTAAAAATCTTTACTTTGTAAAATTTAATTGCGCATTGATTGATAATAATGTCATTCATGTCATTTTTTATGAAATTTCATATCTTTTCATTACAGGCGGCGATGGACACCATACGCAGTCAGCCCACTCCCGAAGGTAGTCAGCAGAGTGAGCAAGAAATCCTGAACGAGGTGCTTGGCACCCGTTCTGGATATGTGCGTGGGCTTGGCCATGGTGCCAAGCTCATGGCACAAACTAGAGCTGGCTCCAACCGATCCGTAGCTGGTGAGAGCGCTCAACGCCGAACTGATATCGCAGAGAGAGAGGTTCAGCAGCTACGGGTCATCGTCGATGAGATTCGAGAGTAGCTGGAGAGGCAGAGAGAGGAGGAGCAGAGGTGTAGGGATGAGGAGGAGCAGAGGCGTAGGGAGGAGGAGCAGAGGCAACGGGAGGAGGAGGAGAGGCGTCAGCAGGAGGAGCAGAGGCGACGGGAGGAGGAGGAGAGGCGACGGGAAGAGCAGGAGAGGAGGATCGAGGAGTTGCGGCAGGAGCGGCAAGAGCATGAGCGACGGATGCAGGAGATGTTTCAGGCTCTCGCTGCACGCTTTGGTGCCGATGCCCCGCCACCTCCGCCTTCATCTTCCTGATTATTTTTTTTAATATACGACTTTTAACTTGTATGTATTTGTGTGTGGATGAATATTGTTTGTTTGTGGATGTGGAATGGATTATTTGTGTATGGATGGTGTAGTTTTTATTTATTTGTATGTTTGTGGATGTGAATAGGAGAAAAATGTATAGGTTTTTTTACAGGTGTATATCAGGAATTTTCCTAAATTTTGAAAACAAATGAAACCAAGACAGGAAAAACTTTTACCGACGAAATAATTCGTAGGTAAAAACATGTAAAAAAATTTTACCGATGAATTTTTTCGTCGGTGATAATATACTGGAAACTTTTACCGACGAAATATTTCGTCGGTAAAAATATACCTCATGTTATTACCGACGAAATATTTCGTCGGTAAAAATATTCGTTTTATTACCTCGTTTTATTACTGATGAAAATATTCGTCGGTAAAAAATTTTAACATCTTTTTACCTACGAATTATTTCGTCGGTAAAAGTTTTTTCACCGACGTATCATTTTCATTCCCGACAAAAATTCATATATTTGCCCGACGAATATTTTCGTCGGTAATGATTTTATTATTACCTACGAAAATTTATTTCGTCGGTAAAAACCTTTACCGACGGCCTTTCTGCGACGATGTTAGCCGCGAAAAATTTCGTCGGGAAAAAGATTTTCCGACAAAATTTTACTGATTACCGACGAAATCATTCGTCGGTAAAAATGGAATTTCTTGTAGTGAAGGCAAAGACCACGGCCATCTCCTTCGATTCCTCCACAAATTCTCGTATGGCAAAAAGAGAACTCTCCGCCACTTTGGGAGCTTCACGGCGGCTCTCCAAAGCCATAGGAGCTAGTACCATTTTTCTCTCATCCTTGACAAACATGTATGTGTTGTCTCATCCTCGATGGGTCACATCTCAGTCTGACTGCTACGGTTGACCGAGAAGCATATGGCATGCCTCCATTTCAACTACATCACATAACACCTAATCCTTGTAACTTCTACCAATAGAAAATGAGACTAAGCATTATTTGGTTACCTTCGTGTCGTTAACTTTCTTGATCAAACCGATAGAGTACGGGGCTAGATGTTTTGTCATCGGCAACCGCAACTTATCCACCATAACCTTTGACATGATGTTTTCGCTACTCCCGTTGTCAGTTATGACGTCACAAACATTCTCATTCACTGTGCAATGAGTACGGAAGAAGTTGTGGCGTTGAGGATGTGATTCCTTCCGTTAGGTGTAGCACAACCATATCACAACTAAGGACTCACCATGGTCCTTAGCCAACCATTTGGTTCCTTCTGCTTTTTCCTCTTCAACTTACTCGAACTCATTGAACCCAGGCTTTTCTTCTGCATACCCTTCCTCGGTGCCTCCTTTATTGGTGGTAAGATGAGTCGTGGGGCGTTGAGGGCATATATTAGAAAAGTGACCTGGGTGGCCACAGTAGAAATAATGGTGTGGACTTGGCCGACCATAAGGATTAGGAGCCCTGCTTGGACCCCCATCATGGTTCATGGTCGTTGGGGGCTAAGCATACCGCCAATGGGTTCCTTCCCCTTGGGCATAGTTGCTTCTTGAACGGGGCCCGTTGTAGGAACACAGGTCGAGGGGTAGGACCGAATAGAAACTCTAGCGAGTTAGGCCTCGACGTGAGTGGCTAGTTGTGCTGCTTCTGCCATAGTCCAGACCGGATGTAGCTGACTCGATCTTAGATTGTGGGACACAAGCCTCCAATGAACCTCGTAGCCTTTTGGGCATCCATCTCTGATAACTCGTTTTGTGTCATTAGTAGATCAAACTTGGTCATGTATTCCGCTGCAGATCGGTTACCTTGTTTGCAATTTTGGTTTTGCTGAAACAATACTTGTTCGTAATCACTGGGTAGGGACCTGGATCACAACAACCACTTCATCATTGGCCATGAGCGGATGGAAAGTTTATTCTCTTAGGCACGCATGATCTGTAATTACTCCCACCATGCTGAGGCACCCGATTTCAACATATACGCGACAAGTTTCACTTTCTTGTCGTCAGGGACGACCATATAATCGAAGTATCTTTCAACTTCAGCCAACCAATTGAGAAAGTCCTCAATATTGAGTAGACCATTGAAACTAGGTAATTTACCCTTACCTTGGAATTCTCTCTTGAGCGGGGGTTGGCAGATCAAAAACTTCTCAACATCGTCGTCGCTAGATCCAGCGTCTTTTGGAAAAGCTCGACGATCAGTCATTGGTAATGCTCTGCGAATAACGTTGTTGCGTGGTAAAGCTATCGCAGGAGGCTAGACATCGTCACGAGCTTGGGGTGGAGCGAGCAATGCGGCGAGATAGTTGAACAAAGCTTACAATTCTTACATAGCTTGTAGGTTATCCCGTCGAAACTCTCTGAATTCCACCGAAGACAAATGCTGATCACCTAGATTACTGTCTGTGGGGTTGTTGTCATGGCCGTCGCGAGTCAACATCTTCGCGAGGGTTTTCCTCACTCTGATACCAACTTGACACAGGCGTAGACGTGATGAGATCGATCACTGTGTCTCTCTCACTGATAAGCACTCCGAATCCACGGAGCAATTAGGAATCCTTGACCGGGTTTCTTTGAATCTACGAAGAAAAAGATAAAAAGAAAGAGCTTTATAGAGTAAAATAATGAATAATAATCCATAAGCACAAAAAATAAAAGAGTTTAAATACTCTAAAATAATGCATAAAATCCTAAATCTGATATTAGAAAGAATCCTAATCGAAAAAGTTCGCGCAAAATTGTGGAAACAGGCGATTGGTCGTTGGGGCTAGCGATTGGTCGCTGTTGAGCGGCGATCGGTCGCCGACCTCTAGTGATCGGTCGAAAGGTGTCTGAAACAATCCAACAAGCAAAGTTGGACTTCAGCCTATTTGTGGCCGGTTGTAGGGAAAATTCGACCGGCCGGCATGGGTATGAGACCGGTCGTTACGGGCTTGCGACAGGTCAATTTTCCAGCCTTCACCTCTTTCTTTCCTTCCTTGCTTTCATCAATCCGCATCATGTATTCTTCAGCAATCCTCTCTACATCATAAATAGTTTAGAGGATAAGCATTATCCTAAATATTGTTTCCAATCGTGTGGTCCACTTAAATTACCAATGGAATTGATTTTTGGAATATGAGCCTAACATGATCTGCCACACCTGATGGTGATCACCTCAACACCAAGGTGGACCCCAAGTAAGCTTGGGCCTGCTTTTCTAAAAATTAATATGAAATTATTCCCTCAAAGCGCATGATCAAGGTGGTGTACCAATTAACTTAGAGTGGGGAAGCCCACCCTTTATTTTTTAGGGGGTCCACCATGATGTATATGTAAGATCCATTCTGACCATTAGATGTGTAACCATATTTCATGCCCATTGCTAAAAACTCAAGATTAACTTTGTTTCAAGTGGGCCATACTAAGGAAACAAGTTGGGAGAGAGGCGTACACCCTTGATATTTACTGTGTCCATCGTGATGATTATATAAAATCCTCCAACCATTAGATACAAAACAAAAACATGTACCTAGAAATCAAGAGTCAGGACCATCCATTATTGAAGTGGGTGACAACAACGGAAACATTTTAGAGGATGTGTGTTGTTCTGTACGATGTCCAACCGTGTGGTCCACCTCAAACACGGAAGGGACTTATTTTGGTACCTGGGCCTAACACGATATATATGACACACCTGTTGGTCAAGGTGGATTTCAAATAAACAGCATGCTGGGGCCACTCAAGCGGGCAAGTACCTTTTTTAGTAGTGAAACAACTTTTCCTGCCTGAGCTCTTTTTCCCTCTGAACTTCTTCCACTGAAATTTGAAATTACCTTCTTAGACCTTAACCCTGGGCCAGGCTAAAAGGTTTCTGGACGCCTTACAGCCTGAGTCGCCCAGTCCTTTAACCCTGATGAGGTGGGCCGAAATGAGTGATTCGTGTTTTGTTTCATTATCCATTAGAAACAAAGATGAGAAGATGGACTTCTTATGTGGTTGAAATGGCACGCGGATTAGCTCCTGACAGGTTGAGGAGCCATCTCAATACGGAAGTGACGTCACCAACAACTTACGTGGCCCCACCGTGATGTATGTGTTGTATCTACACCGTCCATCCATTTGGAGAGATCATTTTAGAGCATGAGACAAAGATTGAGGCAGATCCAAACCTCAAGTGGACCCCACCAAAGAAAACAGTGGGGACAGTGACGCGACCGTTGAAACCTTCCTAGAGCCCATCATGATGTTTATTTGAGATCCAACCTGTTCATAAGTTCACACAGATATTGACGAAGGGAAAACACAAATATTAGCTTGATCGAAAACTTCTGTGGCCCCAATAAGTTTTTAATGGTAGGAGATCAATCCCCACTGTTTTCCTTGGTGAGATCCACTTGAGATTTGGATATGCCTCATTCTTTGCATCATGCTCTAAAATGATCTCTCTAACTGAATGGACAGTGTGGATACAACACATACATCACAGTAGGGCCCACAGAAGTTGGTGACGTCACTTCAGTAGCTAAATGACTACTCAACCTGTCAGTAGCTAATCCGTCCCCGTTGAAATGAGTGATTCGTGTTTTGTTTCATTATCCATTAGAAACAAAAATGAGAAGATAAGACTTCTTACGTGGTTCAAATGAGTGATTCCTGTTTTGTTTCATTATCCATTAGAAACAAAGATGAGAAGATAAGACTTCTTACGTGGTTGAAATGAGTGATTCGTGTTTTGTTTTATTATCCATTAGAAACAAAGATGAGAAGATAGACTTCTTATGTGGTTGAACGCATTCCTGATTTTCGTTTTTGTTGAGAGAGGAAAATGGGAGAAGCAGCAAAAAAGAAGGGATGGTCACTCCAAGGAATGACAGCTCTGGTCACCGGCGGAACCAAAGGAATAGGGTACGGCCTCTCTCTCTCTCTCTCTCTCCTCTTTTTGTCTCGTTTCCGTGGATGGTCCCGCTCTCACCCGATAAGAGGATTTTTTATTTATTTTAATTTTCATGCTTTTTAGACTGGCACTCGTGTTAATATCCAAGAAATTCATCATGCTGGGCCAGACGTGAACATTCCCCAAGCCAGAAATTCAGGCCAATCTCATCTAGACCGACGGTCCATACTCATTTGGCCCACCTCATTAGTGGAACAGACTGATTTCTGTACTGTGAATTGTTCATGGTGGGACCTGCTTGATGATGGGGTCCAAATCTTGGGCTCGGATTAGGTACTACCCCACTAGGATGCAGCAGGGTTGCAGCAGGAGATGGACGGTCACGTGGCATCTCGGGATTGGTGGTGCCAGGTCTGTCAGTACTTCACTAATACAGTACGGCCCTGCTCTCCACCAATCTCCACACGACACGTACCCATCCGTCTCCCACCAGTGAAGGTAGTACCTAATCCGAGCTCCCAAATCTGGATCACTAGGGTGATATTGGCATGCGTGGGGAGAAAGACCTCAGCATCTATAGGGATACGGGTTTCCTGGGAAAGCCTTTCGCATGAAGTTCCTGTGTTGGGAACCTAGGTGGAGCCCACTATGATGTTTGTGAGAAATCTACCCCGTCCATCTATTTTTCAGATCGTTTTAGATCACCAGACCAAAAATGATCCGAATCCAAGACTCAAGTAGGCCGAAAATGTGAGGATTGAATGTCCACAGTTGAAATATTCGTGGGGCCATAGAAGTTTTAAATCAGGCTAATATTTGTGTTTTCCGTTCATCTCAGTAGGAATGACGTTATGAACGGTATTGATGGCATATAAACATCACTGTGGACCCAGGGAGGTTTCAACCGTGAGAATTTCCCTATCGACCTTTTCCTTTTGTGCGGCGCACTTGATTCTTGGATCCGGTTCATTTTTGTTATAATGTCCTAAAATGATCTCAAAAAGAGGATGGACAGGGTTAATTTCTCGAAAACATCAAGGTGGGCCCCCACATAAGTTCCCAGCGCAGGTACTTCTTGTGCAAGGCTTTCGCAGGGAATTCACGTCACATCTATAGTTAGGGGTGTCAATGGGCCAAGTTGGGGCCGTCCAAGCTCTATCCAAACCCAGCCCGCCTCCCTCACCGTATGTCTAAACTCGGCTCAGGCATGTGATGGGCCACAATAGTCTAGCCCAAAACTGACCCAAGATACAAATACAAGGGGCCGGACTTTCACATAGAGCGAGAACTATTCTTTAATCATATGATCCTTTCTCATATATGAAAAAATTCATCAACATTATAGAGAATAAAAGGAAATTTAGGAGGGAGATGGATTTTTGAAGAAAACTTTTGTAAAATTTAAATTTTGAAAGGAGAAAAATATTTTATTTTAAATTTTAAATTTAAAAAATATATTCAGGTCGGGCCGGGCTGACGGGTTTTGAACAGCTCAGTCCAAGTCCAGCCCGTTTAGAAAACGGGCTTATAATTTAGGCCCGAACCCGACTTACGGGCCTGACACTCTAGTCCAAGGCGAGCCAGGCCCGAAAGCCCGTCTGGCGAACCCGGTCCATTGACAGCCCTATCTATAGTACAGCCCGGAAAACGGAAGGTGGTGGAGCAACCTTTGTACGGTACACGTGGCAAGGTAACTTATCAATTGGGATTGTTAATCAAGTTGAACCTACGGTGGATTTTTAATTAGTTTAAATACGCGCTGGTTGCTTGGATGGTCCTAACCATCTTATTAGTGGCCTTCACATTAACGGCATAAAACAGAAAGTGATTAATGGCCGACGTCACAGTAAGCGAAGTGCATCATATCTAAGATTATTCGATTGGTGCGATTTTTCAAATGTATACCATCCATCACAGGTCCCACGAGATGAACAGTCCCGATTTACAAATCATACGTCACATGTGGGATAACATGTGGGATAACATAATTCCGTTATCTAGGGCATTATCTACCTAGTGCCTTCCCGTTTTAAGCCATTTGATTGGTAGGCCTCTGAGGAGATAAAATTGATGGTTAAAAAAAAAATCAGTGGCAGCTCCATCGTCCACTCACTCCTTTGTCTGCCAAGAGAAATTATAAAATGTTGATGCATCGGAAGTTGGATAATGCATGCACCAGTCTGGGTATAGAAATCTAGAACGTTGATCTTGTCACCCTTATTGTGAATGGGAAATTCTCATAGTGTTGAAATATACAAGAAGTGATGCACATGAATGCGTTTCATATTCCACACCATTTTGTACTCCGAAGGTGATCATATTTCAAGAACATTTTTTATATTTCGATGAATGTTCTTTCACATTTCAAAGAATGGTTTTTCACATTATAAATTTCTTCGAATTCTTTGAGGATACCTTTTTGGTATTCTGATGGATGATACCTCATATTTTGAGAATATCAGTGATTTTTTCTATTTCCAAAATAATTAATTTCAAGTATAAAACACTCTTAGAATTCCGTAATGCTATTTAATTTTCTATTTAATTGGAGAAGATGAATAGTCATATAATTAATTAGTTCATTTGAAGGGTGTGGATTATGGATTGCGCTCACGCTGGTGCCCATTATTTCTTTTGTTTGTTATGTTTATGGTGCGATGTTGTAATGATTTATTTATCTTGCCTTTCATTGCCTTGGTTGTGCAAAACTTTTATAAGGTTGACATAATAGTATATTCGGATACTCGGTATGCTTAAGGGAGTTGCCACTAGTAAAAAGAGGCCACAAAATTTATAGTCGGCTAGATTCCATGAAATCACCTGGATGACGAGGGTAACTCGAGGGATCCCTGGTCTTTGGATGTCTTTGAGTTTGATCTGCGTCGTGGATTCCAAGTAAGGGTTACAGTTACGAAAGGGAAAGGTGTTAGGCACCTCCTTATTGCCCGTGCGGAGAACAGTCTCTAATTTATGAGGTTATAAGGTTTTTAGGGGATTCTACAAAGTTTTCAATCCTACAAGGTATTGCGCAGCACGCCAACAACGTCGGTGAACTGAGATCCAATCTCCGGTCTCATCCACAAATGACAAACAATAAGAAATAATAACTAGAAGCAGAATTCAAACAAACCAACAATCCATGAGACAGAATTTACGTGGAAAAACGCCAATAAGAGTAAAAAACCACAGGTACAAAGTTCCACTATGAAGAAAACGAAGTTACAAAGAGTATACTCACCTTCTCCTATGCTCTCATGCACAGAGACGGCCCTTTTTGCTAACCTCTTCCCTCTTTCTCACCTTGGACATATAGAAACCCTAATCTCATACCCTAATTCTGAATTATACCCCTTTATATAGCATAAGACGGAAATAAGACTTAAATTAGGAATTTGCGTCCGGTTGAGTGCCCGATTAGGCTTGGTCAGGCGCCCGCCCGATGTGAAAATCGTCTAGTGAGTTATCAGAGGAAATACCCGAATTTTGGGCATCCGACCAAACATGGTCGGGCGCCCGCCCTGGACACCGGGCGCCCGATCCACTAACCATCAGACGCCCGACTATGTCTGAAACAGTTTAGAGGCATTTGTCTCTCTGTGTGAATATCGGGCCCCTGGTCATAGACCGTCTGGGCACCCGACCACCCTTAGCTGACAAACCTTATGTGCTGGCTCCACACCTAAAAAATCTCCCACTTGGAGACACATCATCATAGATCATTCATCTTCTATATCCGAAGTGCACCACCTCCCCATCTTTAAGCCTGAAGACCAATCAAAGCTGAACAGAGTTTCAGCTTCTCCCGTGTGACCGCCTTGGTCAACATATCCGCAGGGTTCTCACTTGTATGGATCTTCTTTAGAGCAATCGATCCATCTTCTAGTAACGAATGTATGAAGTAATATATGATGTCAATATGCTTGGTCCTTGAATGAAAGACTGAATTCTTGGCAAAGTGTATTGCATTCTGACTGTCACTGTACAGCTTGCAATCTGCTTGCTTCTTCCCCAACTCTTCTATAAAACCTTGCATTCACACCATCTCCTTGCATGCTTCTGTAGCCGCAACATACTCTGCTTCCATTGTACTGATGGACACTTTCTTCAGTAACTGAGAGACCTAACTGACTACAGCACGACCCAGAGTAAAGACATACATCGTAGTGCTCCTTCTGCTGTCAATATCCCCTACCAAATCTTAATCGACGTAGTCTTGTAGTTTGATTTCCAATCCTCCATAACACAACCCCACATCTGCAGTACCTACCAGGTATTTGAGGATTCACTTTACAGCTTTCCAATGTTCTTTCCCGGGGTTGTTCATGAACCTGCTAACAACTCCCACTGTTCGGGCAATATCTGGCCTCGTGCTCACCATAGCATACATAAGGCTCCTTATAGCAGACGCGTATGAGACTTTAACATCTAGTCTCGTTCCCCCTGCATCTTCGCACCTTGCTGTTCGCTCGCCTCAAGTGCAAGGCTACAATGTAATAATAATTCTCAGTAAGAACGAGGTCGATCCACAGGGAATTAGGTAAACAACCCTAATTTATTCCAGCAACTTCAATTAAGAACACTTTAGGATGTCAATCATAACAAGAACTAACACTAAACATCAACTTAAAAAGGAAAATATGATAATATGAGGAAGAATACTAAGGCTTTTAAGGATTCACTTGTAGCAATCCCATGTTAATTCATTCATCCAAGCATAAAACACAACTAGATTCGTAGTTCTATCTCTCATCTAGTTGGAACGTAAAGCATTCAAGCACATACAGTCCCACTTAAGTTAAGAAATCAAATTTTAATCCTATTTAAGAACATAGACTTCAAATATGTAGCCTTCGGAGTAACAACCATGCTAAGAGACTATGGCATGCTCAAGGGTTACCACAATTCGAATCAAATCAATCCCAATATGGCAATCTCAGAGAGTTGCAAGGAACTCATGTCCGGAGTACAGGAACTCTCATAGAACTTCTAAAAATACCAACTTTATTCAAACTAGAACATTCAAAATCCAAACTTGAAGTAAAAGTACTTGAATCAAAACGAATTAAACATGAAATTAGCCACAAGCTTCACCTCTTAACCCTAGCTAAGAGGTTCTAGCCAAGCATTATCATACTACAACTAGAATAAAAAAAACTAAATAAAAGCATGAAAACTAGAAAAACTCGGAGTCGGAGGAGTTGCGGATGCTCCACAGTGCTCTCCTTCACTTCTCACGACTTCCAATCTCTTCTAGGATGATTTTAGACGAGGCCCTATGTGACCTTTTGTAGATTACAAGCTCCATCACCCTGAAAAGTTTCAGATTTACGTAAGAAGTTGCGCAGTGCAGAGAATTCCAGAGGTTGTAGAACAAGCTCTGTTTCATAGTCGACCGGTCATAAACCCTCAAATACAGTTCAGTGGGTTTTTGAAAAATTCTTCCCTGACTTTTGATTTATCGACCGGTTAAGAGTGGTGGTCGACCGGTTGAACGATAGGTCGAATTTGCATCTTTTTGGTCCAGCAAGGTTTGGCAACAAAGGGGGTTTTCAATTGAATTTTCGACCGGTCGTGAGTCATGGCCAACCAGTCAGTCGACCGGTCAATAGTGCAATTTGCTGCACTTTTCTTCATTCCTTCTCTTTCTCTCTTGTATCTATCTTCCACCTTTTGGCACTTGGTCTTTTGATCTTCAATATGTACAAAGTGACCTTTTAAGCATCGAATTAGTGAAGTCTCATTCTCGTTCCTACAATCACAAAACATGTATTAGAATGGTCTTTTAAACATGCAAACCATGCATAATGTGTGATGAATTAGGGTTAGAATATGCACAATCCAGAGCTTAACACTTGCTCCTTAAAAAGCTTGAAGTGATTGGCTAATGGAGTGCTTACCATCTTAGCACCTCCCATATTGAATCGATCAAGTACCTTGACTATGTAATCTGCCTGTGACAAAAACTAGTTTTTTATTTTTTCTGTCACGCTTTATCCTCATGACTAGGATTTGTTTTGCAGCTCCTAAATCCTTCATTGAAAATTCTCCAGACAACTATTTTTTGAGATCTGAGATGTCCTTCATGCTTGATTCTACTATAAGCATATCGTCTATATATAAAAGAAGGATGATGTGCGACGTATCAAACTTCTTCAAATAGCAACAGTGGTCTGCATGACATCTCCTAAACCCGTTTCCCGACATGAAACTGTCGAACTTCTTGTACCACTGCCTCGAGGCCTGCTTCAGGCATATAGACTCTTTCTCAGTGTACATACCTTATTCTCCTTTCCTGGTGCCATGTATCATCTTGCTGCTCTAGATGTAGGTCCTCTATAGCCACTATACTCAAGACCATGTGAATCGTAGACATCTTCACCACTGGTGAAAATATTTCAGTGAAATTGATACTTGCCTTTTGTTGGAATCCTTTTACAACAAATATGGCCTTGTATCGCTTCGAACTATCATATTCCTCTTTTAATCTGTAAACTCACTTCTTATGAAGATCTTTCTTACCCTTAGGTAAAGTGACGAGCTCCTACGTACGATTGGACTTAAGAGAGTCTATCTCATCATCCATAGCCTACTCCCACTTATCCTCAGTATCTAACTGTAATGCCTCTTCAAAACACTCTAGTTCACCATTATCTATCAGCAATAGATAATTCAAGGATGGTGAGTATCGGACCTTGGGTCTCCTCTCTTGGGTAGACCTCCTCATAACAGGTATCTGCGGCTCTGCCTCATCATGCTCCTATGTATGCTCATCATGTAGCACCGTACGTAACATTTGTGTCCAGTAACTCTTCTAACTCTATGAATTCTTTTTTATAGGCTTTATTCTGTCTTTGTTGCAAACTGTCTTTATGCATCACTTTCTCATTGAAGACTATGTCCTTGCTTCTGATGATTTTTCGGTTCTCTGTATCCCAAAATCGGTAGTCAAAATCATGTTGCCTGTAGCCTATGAACGTGCACCTTCTAGACTTCGCATCTAGCTTGTTTCTGTGCTTTGCATCAATGTGAACATATGAAGTGCAACCGAACACTTTGAGATGTGTAAGGTTCACTTCTTTCCCAGTCCATGTTTCTTCTAGTAACCCACCATCCAATGGCGCTGAGGGGCTTGTATTAATGAATTATACGGTAGTATTCACAGCATCTACCCAAAATGTCTTGGGCAACCCTGCATGTAACCTCATGCTCCTGGCGCGCTTAAGGATAGTCCCGTTAATGCGCTCAGCCACACCGTTCTACTGTGGTGTTCCTGGAATTGTTTTCTGATGTTTGATTCCATATGTTGCACAATACTCCTTAAATCTCTTGTCACAATACTATCCCTTATTATCTGATCTGAGACATTTTACAGTTTTACCTGTCTCGTTTTCTACCAGTACTCTTCACTTCTTAAATACGTCAAAAGCTTCAGATTTATGTTTTAAGAAATAGACCCACAGTTTTCTACTAGCATCATCAATGAAAGAAATAAAATAATGTGATCCACCAAGAGATGATACCTGTACCGGTCCCCACACATCGGTGTGTACAAGCTCCAATAGATGCGTCTTTGGAGCTCGTCCTGTTTTCTTTAAGCTTACCCTCTTCTGCTTGCCATATACGTAGTCCTTGCAGAATTTCAAGTCAATAGATTTCAACTTTAGTAGCTTTCCTTTTGACAATAGCACTTTCATCCCTTTCTTACTCATATGTCCCAACCTCTGATGCCATAACTGCCCATTTACTCCAGTTGGTGCGACTGCGAGTGAGATATATGATCCAGAAGTCACGTACAAAGTACCTTCCTTCTTGCCTCAAAATATTACTAAGACATTCCAAGAATCACTAGTGAATGCCGTCACATATCCTGTATCGGTTAACTACCCTACTGAGATCAAGTTCTTTCTCAGACTTGGTACATGTCTAACATCCTTCAACTTCAAGACTGTTCCGTCTTTCTGACTTATTTGAACGTCTCCCTTGCCAACAATACTACACAACTCGTCATCACCCAGGTAGACTCTCCCGAAGTCACCTGACATATAATCACGAAGAACTTCCTTTCACGAAGTGGCATGAAACGAAGCACCTAAATCTATAACTCAAGACTCATTCCGCGCATTAAGAGACAAGATTAACACCTCTGTGTCACTTTTCTCAGATAGATTCACTGAATCCTTCCCACCTTGAGAGTTTCCTTCTTGTTTCTTAAGCACACTGCAATCACATTTCATGTGTCCCTTCTTCCCACAATGCCAACACCCGTCCTTATCTTTCGGTCCCTTGGACTTCTTTCTCGACTTAGAATACTCGTGTTTATTGCCTCCTTTATTAAATGATCTTCCTCTTCCTTAAACGTTTAGAGCATTCCCAGAATCCCTTGAAATTTTTGATGCTTTCCTTCTAAATTCTTTGCTGAGAATTAGACTCGCCACATCATCGAATTTCAACTTCGTCGACCCTGGGGAATTGCTCACGGAAATCACCAAACCATTCCAACTGTCTAACAAACTAGACAAGATCAATAGCACCCTGACCTTATCATCAAAAGTGATGCCAATGGATTCTAATTGGCTCATGACTGTATTAAACTCGTTTAGATGTTCAGCCACGCTCCCACCATCTGACATCTTCATGTTAAATAACCGTTTCATTAGATGAACCTTGTTAGACATTAAGGGTTTCTCATACATCGTAGCTAGAGCTTGCATCAATTCTTTTGTGGTCTTCACGTTGAATATATTGAAGGTGACACTCTTAAACAAAGAGAGTTGGATCGTTCCTAAAGCCTTCCGATCCACTAAAGACCAATCATCATTTGTCATCTTCTCTGGTTTCTTCTCTTTTCATTATAGAGGAATATATAGGTCTTTCTAATACAGAAATCCTCCATCTGCATCTTCTAGAAGACAAAGTTTGAACCATCAAACTTCTCAATTCGTGTCTTCCATTCTTACGTCATTGCTCCCACTTAAACTAAAACAATAGCTTTGATACGAGTTGTTGCGCAGCACGCCAACAAGGCCGGTGAACCCAGATCCAATCTCTGGTCTCACCCACAAACGATCAATAAGAAGAAATAATACTAGAAGCAAAATTCAAACAAACTAACAATCCACAAGACAGAATTTACGTGGAAAAACCCTAACAAGGGTAAAAACCACGGGTGTAAAGTTTCACTATGAAGAAAACGAAGTTACAAAGAGTATACTCACCTTCTCCCATGCTCCCTTACACAGAGACAACCCTTTTTGCTAACATCTTCACTCTTTCTCACCTTGGACGTATAGAAACCCTAATATCGAATAACACCTTTTTATATAGCATAAGACGAAAATAGGACTCAAAATAGGAAACTCCGCGAAACAGTTTGCGTTCGGTCGGGTGCCCGATCAGGCTTGGTCGAGCGCTCGCCCGATGTGAAAACTGTCCAGTGAGTTATCAGAGGAAATACCCAAATTCCAGGCTTCCGACTAAACATGGTTGGGCGCCCGCCCTGGGCACCAGGTGCCCGGTCCACTGACCATCAGGCGCCCGACTGTGTTTGAAACAATTCAGAGACATTTTTCTCTTTGTGTGAATATCGGGCGCCTGGTCATAAACCGTCTGGGCGCCCGACCACCCCTGATTGGAAAACCTTGTGTGTTGGCTCCACACCTCAACACATGGTTAGGCCATAATCCACATGTTTTCTAGGGCTCGAGTAAGGAAAACAATAAAGTGTGATAATAAGATAAATAGGGTCAGGCCAAACTTCGTAGGCCTTTTAGGGCACTAGTTGGAAAAACCATAAAAGAAACAAAAGCAAGCGAGCTGCGAGGTGTGCAGGGAATGTGCATAGTGGAATACGGTTCGATTTCAAGATTTGAGAGGGAAAAGGGAAAGTCAAACACCCTTTTTTTTTATAGAGAAGAGAAGGAATGATCAGACATCCCGAATTTTGACCCTACTGATTGACTTTGGCTTTAAGGACGTTACTTTTGACTTATCAGTAGAAAGAGAAATGGAGACAGAAAGGCACTTGGTCAGTTGTTTGAAGCTTGGGAAGGAGGGAAACTCACCTTGCCAGTATTAGACGATTGTTTAGTTGGGCAGAGCCTCGGTAAGCCTTCTTTCCCAAGCTTTCAAAATTCTACTAGGCAGAGTTTCTGCAGAGGTTCGCTAATTGAATTTCAGAGAATCTCCCCTTCTCTCTTTGTCATTGCCTTCTTTCCGAAGCTCTCTCTCTCTCTCTCTCTCTCTCTCTCTCTCTCTCTCTCTCTCTGTCTCTTGATCGGGGTTGTGAGTGCTCGTTAAGTAAATGACTTAAGGACGAAATGCCTCAATCGGACGAATCCGCGATTCATTATGGATCACAGTGGCAAACTTGATTGGGCGAATCTGCATGTCAGCGAGACATGTGTCAACTCAGGGATATGATTTACCTAGACGGTGTCAGGGAATCCGTATTCTTGGATACGGTTGCCCTGGGACCATTTCTAGGGCATTTTTATTTTCATTGTTTGCTACCCATCGAGTTATGTGTTCACTTGCTTTTAGATTATCCATTGGTGCCGGGCACACTTTGTATTGGTTTGCCTCACCTACCCCTAATGCTTCATGTTTTGTCCCATGGATGATCTGAGCCGTGGGTGCATTTTAGCTGTACAATGGATCCAATCAAAGCTATTCAAAGTCTACCAGTAGTGTGTAGTTCACATGAAGTTGGGGTGTCTACAAAGGGTTGAAGCCAAATCATTTTTATATATCAGGATTCTTGGTCTTTCTCTAAACCTCAACATTAAAATTATACATATGCATCTCCATTCACATACCATAATGAAATTATTCAAATAATTGATCATCATCATCAAACTTTTTTATCCAATTCAATGGTGTAAGGGTATGTCATTTAATTAATCTGCATAACATTTTGATTTTCGTTAAATGCATCCAGTCAAGATCCTCTTGGTTTATATTGTTATATGAGTACATAAATATTGCTAATATATAATATCATAGCATAGTTTTGATTGATGCATTTGATAAAAAAAATTTTTATGTAAAATTCGCATGTAATAATTTGATCATTAACTTGATATGCATAAACACACGCACGCACACGCACATTTTTGGGTTAGTATACACCCCATTATTAGTACACCCACCCCTACTGTTAGTCACAATACAATGATAGCCACCCCCACTTAGGAATCAATACCAAGACTTTAGTATTGAAATGAGGTTATCTTCACTCAATCTACCACTTGAGTTGTGGATCGGGGTGTCACACACACACGCGCGCGCACGCACTCGCGCGCGCGCGCGCACACACACACACACACAGAGTCTACCACTTGAGCTTTGGATCAGGGACGACCAATTAGTTACTATAATTTATGGATTAATTAACATAAATCATTACTATGACAAAAGACTTATTTTACCTTAATTTGAAAATAGGCCACTGCTAAGGGTGCCCCCACCATGGTGTTAATGTAACATCCACCCTAACCATCAGGTGGTTAACCCCATGTTAGACCTAGGGCTTAGAAATTATCCCCATCCATGATTTAGGTGCATAAGATTGGAACAGTATATAGGAAACGGTTCTCCCTCCAAACTGTTTCCCTTGGTGTGGCCTGCTTGAATCACATATGAGCCTGACTTTTAGGACCCGAGCCTACCTTTTGGTGTGGCATCAAACGGTTAGAGTACATTGCACATATTCATCACAGTGGGCCTTTTAAAAATCAAGAGTAGTTATCTCTCTCTCAACAATTTCCATTGGTGAGGCCCACTTGAATCATGGGTCAAATTGAATTTTGTGCGCTAGGCCCAGCATGAGATTACACATCTAATGGTGGGCCTGATAAAAAATTAAGTATGGATGCGGATCTCCCACCTGTTCTTAGATAACCACCTAGGTGGCATAATTTAAGAAATAATTAATTGTAATAAATATTGAGAGAGAAAGTTATTCAACATTACTTCCAAAAATGTCTATGGCTCAAGTGGGCCCCACTGCAGTGTTAGTGTTAAATCCACCCTGAATCAGAAATGCTACCATCCAAACTTTTTTCCTTGGTGTGGCCCACTTGAGTCACGGATGGACTTAAATTTTGGGCCCATGAGTAAGGTTTTGTTTGGAATCTAATGGTTGTAGTGGGTTTCATATAATCATCACGATAGGCCTGGTAAAAGTCAAAGGTAGATGTCTCTTTTTGAACTGTTTCCCTTGGTTTGGCCCACTTGAATCACAGCTTAGCTTGAGTTTTTAGTTCTATGTCCAACATGAGATTACAAATCTAATGGTTGGAATGGGTCTCGCATAGGCATTGTGTTGGCCCTTGTAAAAAAATCAAGGTCCAACCTCCTTTCTAATGAGAATGTGTAAAATCCAATGTGTTGAACCACAATTTAATGTCAAACCAGCAGATAACGAAAATCCAACCTCTATCTGCATACGACATCCAACCATCTAATAGGTTGGCCATCATGCGCATCACTTTCTAGAAAATTCCATGATAACCGTTATGAGTACACACATTAGTGGGCCACTTACAATTTGGATGATTTCAGTGGTGGGACTTTTCGTCGTAACTATTTTCCATGGTGTAGCCCACACAAATGTTGAATCTGCCTGACTTTTGAGCCCTAGTCCAAACATAAGGTGGCGCACATGATGGATGGGGTGGATCACCTCTACAGGAAGTCTTGCCACATCCAAGTCATGGAAAGTAATGCCCCCTTACTCATAGGCAAGCCATGCACGCATTATCCTCAAATATTTGGGAATCGGAGGCATACAACTCATTTATTACATATCAGATTCATTCATTATATAGAGTCGACATGAAAAGGACAAAAAAAAGGCAGATGGCGTGGATATCATCCAAGCTATCAACAAAATCAACAAAAGTTTACCAATTTTCGTGGAAGAGGAAATGGTAGAGGCCGATCCATGCGTGGTCATGAAAATTCAAAAAATGTTCAATGCCACAATTGCAAGAAATTCAACCATTATGCCTTTGATTGTTGGAACAAAGTGGATCAAGATGAACGATCTAACTATGCTTAAGCATCAACCCATGAACAGGAAGACTCCACACTTCTCCTTGCACAAGAAAAGGCATGTGAACAGCCGGATGTGTGGTATCTCGACACCGGCTCAAGCAACCACATGAGTGGTAACAAAGTCCTGTTCATGGAACTCTCAGAAGGAGTTCGTGGCAACGTAAGTTTTGGCGACTCATCAAAAATCCCTGTGAAAGGTAAAGGCAATATTAAAATTTATCAAAAGAATGGTGTGCCAAATTTCATCTCTAATGTGTACTACGTGCCCAATATGAAAAGCAATATTCTTAGCATTGGACAACTTCTAGAAAAGGGATATGTCATACACATTGAGGACTACTCTCTTTTTATAAGAAATGCACACGAAAGACTAATCGCTCAAGTCCAAATGGCAAAGAACCGTATGTTCCCGCTTCACATCAATATAAACTCAAAAAAATGCTTGTATGGACTTGCATAGAATGATTCTTGGAGATAGCATCTTCGTTTTGGGTGTCTCCATTTCAACGGCTTAAGGTTATTGTCTTCA
Source organism: Liriodendron chinense (assembly GCA_003013855.2). NCBI lineage: Eukaryota > Viridiplantae > Streptophyta > Magnoliopsida > Magnoliales > Magnoliaceae > Liriodendron > Liriodendron chinense. Next base: position 1,103,104 of record PVNU02003576.1, on the reverse strand, counting down.
TCAAGCATGGTGCATGGTTTGCCTACTATTGAAGCTCCAGAACATGTATGAGGCGTGCACACTCGGCAAGCAACAAAGGAATTCCTTCCCAAGTGGAGTGTCTAGAAGAGCAAAGGAACCACTTCAGTTGGCTCACACTGATATTTGCAGACCATTTGAAACATACTCTCTTGAAGGTAATAAATACTTTATTACTTTCATTGATGATTTCAACAGAAGACTTTGGATGTATTGCATCAAAGAAAAATCAGCCGCTTTCTCTATCTTTAAAATTTTAAAAGCTCGTGTTAAAGTTGAAATTGGTTATAAAATTAAAGTATTTAGGTATGATAGAGGTGGGGAGTACACCTCAAATGCATTTCGAGATTATTATAAGGAACAAGGCATCAAGCAGCAGTACACTACAGCCTACACACCACAGCAGAATGGTATTGCAGAACGAAAGAACCGCACCATCCTCAACATGACAAGAACCATGCTAAAAGAGAAAGGCTTGCCAAAGAACTTCTGGGCAGAGGTAGTTGCATGTACTGCCTACTTGCTCAATTGATGTCCTACTAAGAGCATCAGAAACATGACACCACAAGAGGCTTACAAACCAAGTGTGGCGCACCTAAGGATCTTTAGGTGTGTCGTCTACGCTCAAGTTCCAGAAGCAAGAAGAAGGAAGTTTGATGATCGTGGCAAGAAATGCATCTTCATTGTCTACAGTGAAGAATCTAAAGCCCACAAGCTCTACAATTCACGAACCAATAAAGTAGTGGTGAGTACAGATGTGGTCTTTAGCGAGGAAGAAGTTTGGAAATGAAACGATAGAGAATCAACCAAAGATATTCAAGTCGAAATAGAAGAACAGGAAGAAAGGCATGACTGTCAAGAGCAAACGCCCACAACACCTTCTTCGGTTGCATCATCAGTTCATAGAAGCCCTGAAAGTATTCCATCAAATCAAAATTTGGCCAGCTCGTCCTCACCCATGGAACCCATCAAAATGAAAAGCTTAAGCGACATCTATGAGCAAACTGAAGAAGTTAATCTTTTTTGCCTGTATGTAGATCATGAACCTCTGACGTTTCAGGAAGCCATAAAAGAAGAATGTTGGAGAATCCCTATGAAAGAAGAAATCCATGCTATTGAGAAGAATGACACATGGGAACTGACTACACTTCCTAATGGATAGAAAACTATTGACGTCAAATGGGTGTACGAGATCAAGCAAAATGCTGATGGTGAGATCGATCACTATAAGGCAAGGCTCGTAGCAAAGGGCTATAAACAGAAGTACGGAGTGGACTATGAAGAAGTTTTTGCTTCTATTGCTCTCATTGACATTGTGAGGATGATTATCTCCCTTGCAGCACATCACAACTGGATGATCTACCAATTCAATGTCTAGATGCTCCAGCAATATCTGGAAGTTTCTTGGCATCTGGAAAGTCACACATTACAACTGCTGGTATTTCCCACACGTTGTGACTGTTAGAGTTTCCATATGTTGGAAACTGCCATATTGAATTTTTTGTTTCTCTTCTTTTATGTTGTTGTTGCCTATATATACAGATGGTTGTTGTATGCATGTTTTGTAAGCAAGAAAGGTATGCAAGTCAGTAAGACAGATTTGAATTAAGAAAAAATACATTATAGCAGATTTGAAAATCTGTTTGTTTATTGTTTCCCTGTTTTCAAGTCCTTGGTCATTTGGTGGTTTTGAAAAGCCAATCGCCCTGCAATCGCCTAGTGTTTTAAGCAAATCATCCAGCCTCCTATGCTAATCGTCCAGCCTGAAAATCCAATGGCCCAGCATCTTTATATAATTGCCCAGGTCCTGAAGGTGATCGATCAAGTTTCTAGGAGATCGCCCAACAAACGGAGGTGATCGTCCGGTGAAACCGGAGATCACCCGGATTCTGTGGAGATCGCCCAACATAACTCAGGCTAGCCATAGAGACAGTCTGGGTTTGTCCATCTTTCTTGTGAATAGTATAGAGGGACAGAGTACTAGGCAACAATCGTATAGCTTCGAGTTATATGATAGGTGTGGTCCGATCTTTTTGTGGACCCATCCCAATGAGCTTGTTCCTCTTGTTTCCCTTTTTAATAAATTCAAGGTGGAGCATTTCTAAAAAAATAAAAGAAAAAAAAAAATCCAAACTTTACCATCCAAATTGCAGGATTCAATGTAGATATCCAGTAACCCTAAAAATCAGATTGGGGGAACAAATCTAACCTTTGATTCATGGACGCTTGCTGAATTAGTTGTATTGGCCATTTTTCATTTCATCCATCCATGACCAGACACTTTTGTTATAAGTGTTCTTGACCGTCCATTTGCCATTGATCGAGTACATAATATTATCAAATCAAAGCTATTCTGAGGAACATTGTATGAAGCAGTAGTGGGACCCACATGATAGATGATCTCAATCCATAATTGATTTTTTTTTTTTTTTTTTTCAAAAAATGAATTGGACCATCCATTTTGTTAGAAGTTCGGGCAACAGATGAAGAGAAGATGACATGCACAATCTAGATTGATATTTGGACATCTTATGGAGGAATGCTAATATGGTTAATTTGGATGAATTTCTTTAAGGTTGGGTTCATTCCTATTGGAACATGTGGGCGTGATTTAGCTGATGCTGTCTGTTACTTCCGCTGGATTATTATAGAACTCAAGCCTGTAGATTAGGCATAAGTAGGGCTCAAGTGGATCACCCAAAAGGAAACATTTGGAAACAGTGAATCTCACCAGGATGAAGGGAATAAAACATATGTCATCCTCATTCAAAATTTCAGTGGGCTCAAAAAGGTTTTAATGGTGGCATCCCTCCCACCTGTTTTATATGATGTGCCCAGCTTGAGTTTCTCTTACCTGATTTTTGAGCTCAAGTTTTAAAATGAGCTGGCAAAATGGATAGATAGAATAGATGTTAAACAGACTTCACGGTGTGCATCCCTCACAGAGCTTCTTATTGCATGGACCCCTGAAACTTATTCCTGTTAGGACCAAAACCGAATTCTTGCTCTCAAGAGAATTGATCAGAAGGAAAGACAATGGACAGGGCTGGGCTGGTTCAGGCCTGGATTTTAAACTGGTTGGCCAGGTCTAATATTGATTAAGCCTGGCCTAGGCCTGGCCCAATGTCTGCCCTAGAGTTGAGCCATCGCACTTGTGGTCTAATGCAAGTGCAAATCATGTAAAGTTTTCTCTCTTGTTTTTATCTATTAATTACATCCAAACACTATTTTTTTTTCTTTTTTTCCTTTCTTCTGGCCATTCTTTTCAGAAAATGACAGTGAAAATTTATTACATCTGTTTACATGAAATGGTTACTGACCTACCCTTGATGTCCTCCAGCCATGCTGTCGTAGAGGAACTGGCCCAATTTGGAGCGTCCGTACATACATGTGCCCGTAACAAAATTGAACTGGACGAGTGCTTGCATGAATGGAAAGAATCAGGTTTGAACGTGACCGGTTCTGTTTGCGATGTGTCAGTACGTGCTGCACGTGAGAAGCTGATGGAGGAGGTCTCCTCGGTCTTCCAAGGGAAGCTCAACATCTTTGTAAGTTCCCTCTTAATGTTTTTGTTCGTTGTTTCAGCCACTTATCTATACATTAGTTCAACCCAGTTATACATGTATATCATGGTGGGACTCATCAGTGAGAGCGGCCCCCTGGTTGGGTGCCAAAGAAACGTCATGGTGGGTACATCAGCTGTCGTAAGTAGATGGATAGTGCAGGTAAAACAGGTGCATCATGGTCAGCTTCAGGAAGGTTCCAACGGTTGATCATTGTCCCCACTACATAGAAGCAGTGGGGCCCATTCGAGACCTAAATTTGCCTCATTGATGGTTCACGTGCCCAGCAAATGGGCTGGTAAAACGGATGGTCAACATTGATGCACAACCCATACATCACGGTGGGCCCAGTTGTTTCCAAAGGTGGGAGTTCAATCTTTACTTTCTGGGTGTGGTCTACTGGAGCTTGGATCAGACCTGATATTTGTGCTTTTCCTTCATCCAAGTTTCTGTGACCTTGCTCAACAGATTGGGTGGAAAATACTCGTCATTGCCAAGGAAGTTTTTAACAGGAGTTCAGTCTCCACTGCTTGCTTTGGTGCGGCCCATTTGAGTTTTGGATCTGACTCGTTTTTGGGGTCATGGCCTAAAGTGATATGGCCAGACGGATGGATGGTGTGCACTAGCAGGGAGCCCCCACCTCGTGAGTTTGTAGAGACGGCACCGTCTCTGCACGCTGGTACCAACAGCGTCTCTGCAGCCACCGTCAGACATGTTATCTGTCTTCTTTTTTTTTTATGTTATATTTTTCCCCGCCTGGTGGGGTCCATGTTGGACGATCCACTTCGTCCATTTCTTTGGCCATGCCACAGGGGGCCCCAGGAACTTTTGGACCAAGCTGATCCTTGTATTTTACCTTCATCTAGGTCCGTCTGGCCTTAACAACAGATTGAATAGCAAATAATCATCATTCTGGGCCACCCTGGGTGGGCCCTGCTGGATTCATTTTTTTCTTTTTTTTGGCTGGGGAGGGGGGGGGGGGGGGGGGGGGGGGGGGGTGTCGGGGGGCTTCGGGCAAAAGGTCAGACCTCATCTATCATATGAGAATAAACAGAGGAGTACAAAACGCAAACAAACCCGGTCCCCCCAAGAAGTGCTAAGCAAAACGCAAGGCCAGCATTGTCCAGAGCGATCAACCCCCTAATAGGCCTTGGGAGGTCCAGGCGAGGGGTATATATATAAATTACCTGACCATCCTTCACTAGCTAACCTAGCTAGAGCATCCGCTACCAGATTTCCCTCCAGAAGAATGTGGGACAGCGCGAAGGGGGGATTGGCACGCAAGCTCTGGATGGACCCAATGGCATACCAAATGTTCCACAGGTCTTTCATCCCTTTATCGGCAATCGCCTTAACCGCCACTTATTGGCCCCGCTGGATTCAACGAAAGAGAAGAAAAAGGGAAAACACGCCACAAGGTGAGTACCCAACCACAATGGGGCCCACACTCAAGGATAAAACACATAATCAAGGTGACCGCACACTTCCACACTGGATAGCGTGGACAGGTGGGTCCCACCCTCATAAAAAGGAAGATGGCATGGATATACAACATATATATCAAAATGGGTCCCATACAATGGGCCTAACATCAAGACAACAGGTTTATCTGGTGGGGTTTTTCTCCTCAGGAGTTGAGGAGAGATAGTGCAGTCTGGGGATCATGGGGCGCCTGACCAGATAGTGTTGGGCGACCGAAGTTCATCCGAAAGAAGTAGTTGGTTGTTCGCTCGCCTCAAGTGCAAGGCTGCGATGTAGTAATAATTTTCGGTAAGACCAAGGTCGATCCACAAGAATTGTCGTAACAATTCTGAACTACATAACTAGTATGAACTAAATTCGGATTTATATCGAAGGATGAAATTTAATAGCATAAACACTATTTACTTTAGACTTAAATTAGGGAAATAAACACTAGAGCGCCAAGGATTCACTAATAATTATTCACAATGTCAATTCAAACAATTCAAGCCAATAACTCAATTGGAATCAGAGTTCTATCCCTATCCAATCAGAATATAAAGCAATCAAATCATCATAATTTATCTAACATAGACGAATCATCCACTGATATGGTTCTCTCATGAACAACTAAGGCATTGACCGTATTCAATCACACAACACAATCCTTCACAAAACAAACAAGATCACATTCATGATTCTTTCTCAAGCCTTGTCACTAGACTTGATTTAGAAGCATGAATTGAATTTCTATTGAACCAATATCAATACATAAACACCTATCTCAGATTAATATCAAAGATAAGAATTTCTTCTAGTTTAGTTCTGGATAAACACTTAGGAACTTAGTTTGTAAGATCCCCTAGCATCCAACATATCATGATGGATCTAAGATCTCTACAACCCAAAATCCTATCAATCAACACTCCATTAAGTAATCTCAGTGATCAAAACATCTCATGTAAAAGAAATCACAAGAGATAGAAGATTAATTAAAAATATTAAGTTTATTTCAAACTAGAACTAGAAGTGTTCTTCATTAAACCAATAAGTATTTGAAATAACTCGAATTAGACATTTCAAATAATTAAAAGCTTCATCTCTCAGCCCTAGCTAAGAGGTTTAGCCTACCATTGACAGATTGAACTAAATCTCAAAAGAAAATTACTAAGAAATCATTAAAAAAAATCATAAAAATCTTAGTTGAAGGAGTTGCGAACGCTCCACGACGTTCCTCTCCACCTCCCACGAACTTCTCAACCTTCTATGATGCCTTAAGAATGACGTAGATATATCCATTTATAACAAAAATCCACCACCAACTTGGAACCTTTCATAAATTAGTCTCCTTACGCAGTTTAGACACTGGTCGATCAATCAGTTGGTCTGGGCGATCAATCGATTTTTCAAGCCAACTGTAAAAACTGAATCTGGACATCTGTGAGCCTGGGCGATCAATCACAAGTAATTAGTGATCAATTGCAACTGGTCTGGCGATCGATCACAAGTGATTAGCGATCAATCTCAACTGGTTTGGCGATCAATCGCTCAGGGCTGGCGATCAATCACAACTCTCCTTTTTAATCCAGCAAGGTCTAGCAACAAATTAGCAAAATTCTGCTGTGAGCGATCAATCACTCAGGGTTGGCGATCAATCGCAGGCTGGGCGATCAATCTCTCGATCAATCTTCAGAAACTGTAACTTTCTGCATTTTACTTTTATGGCTCTGCAAGTCCGCACTTTACTTTTTCCGGACAATTTAGGACTTTTGACATGATTTCTTTAAAGTTTTTCTTCTCTTCTTTGGCTTATCAAAGCTTGATCTTTTAGTCACTTCAAATCTTCCAAATTAGCATTAAATCGATGACATCTTTCTCATTTACCTACAAACACAAAAGCAAGCATAAGTCCTTAACTTTAGCAATTTAAACTATACAATTATGCTATGAATTGGGGTTCAAATATGCACAATTCATGGCTCAACACACCCCTCAACCAACATTTTCCTAGTCCCGAGCAAAACAAGCGTGAAATAATTCCTTTCTCTGAGAACTCAACTCTCTCTTGGAAACTATGCTTTTATAGACTTTAAGACATGTAAGTGAAAAATTCAAAAACACTAAATGATGAGAAATTGAAGTCCTAAACTTTCTAAACATAATAAGTGTTCACATAGAATCCCCACCGATTTATTGACAAATAGAAGAATCCGAACATGTATGGTCTAATGTGCATTGTGCATATTCATCTCATGACTTTCCAGGATTCCTTCTTCATAAATCAGCTAAACCAAATATCTAAGAGTGTACAGATCAACCAATTGCTTATGACAGGAATTTGCCTTACCGTCCTTCTAACGACTTTCACACTACGTCCCATTTCTGGCTTTAGTTATGGGTAGACCATCCCACGGTTGGTAATAGGTAGCCATTTTCGTAATTTTCCACCATATTCTTTATCATACCCATATTTTTTTTATTCCTTCCTTTTCATACACATTAGATAGGATTTTTAGAAATCCATATCTTTTGTTATTTTCTCATGGACAAGGATGGACAAAGTACCCCGGCTTGGTTCCTAAATACTTCAAATCTTCAGTCTCGCCAATCTACAAGTCAAATAATCCATTGAAATCATGAGAATCATATAATGTGGACTAGACTTAAAAGTGTTCAAATGTTCTATTGATCATGTAAATAGGGAAATTCACATGTAAAACTATCATGTTTAAGTTAATTTAGAGATTTCAAAATCATATCATTTCATCTTTCATCCTTTCATACTCATGACATCTCAAGTGCATAGAAACGAAGTTTTTCAAAAGAGTTTTGATGTTTCAGAAAAAATTAAAAATTTTCTACAAAACCCTTGCTCGAAATGTCACAAATTGCTAGATTTGAGAAATCTCGCCCCCAACCAAATCTTGCATTGTCCTTAATGTAAAAAGATATGCAATGAGCATAAATCATGAGAGCGATGATAAAATAAAGGAGAGTGAGAACGAGAGTACTTGAGAGAGTCGATCATGGAAGTTTACAACTCCAAACAACTAAACAATTAAAATAAATGAAACCACTATATACCTCCGTCAGACTAGGAGGTTAATCTTGATACACAAGATCATTCAAATGAATGGAATTTAGCAGAATTAGTAGGTAGAGTAAAAGATTTTTCAGTAATATCATCCACCATCCTGCTTCATAGTGCACATGAGTGATGTTTGTCATTCTAATCCATTGAAAATCCTACTAAAAAAATTCAGCAGGTTTTTCAAAGTTATCACTCCATGTGTTTGGAAAAGAAGATTTCTTTGGTTAGAATTCATCAAATATGAATCTCCTTTCCAACTTATCTGGGAAAAAATTATTCAGATAAGGATAATCCCAGAGATGGTGCACTTCAGTTTGAACAAACCAAAGTGATGTGGAGACTTGTATTTCTTCTTCACAAGTCGTTATGGTCTCCACATTTTCAAATTCTACCGGTGCCTCTACTATTAATGAATCATTTTTATTCTTTGTTGAAGGAGTCTTTGTGGGCACCGGTGAAGTTTCCCTTAAGGCATTGACAATGTCACGGATCATAGGATCATCTCGATTCTCAAAATATGCCAAACACTCCTTTAGAGTGTAGAAAACTTCGACCTTCTTGGTCATTTGTGTAGGTTGGAAGAGGTCTTCAACCACTACATTTTCAGAAATTGGCCTCTCTATAGGCAAATTAAGCACCAATCCATCAACTTCCTGCATGACAAAATTGTTCAAGTTAGCGATTGGTGTCTTGTCAATTAAATTGTTTGATTTTAGCTCTTCCAAGGCCTCATTAATATCCAATTTTATTTCTTCCTTGAAATGAGCCAAGAAAATTTTTAAAGTTTTAGAAAATTTGGCTGAGGGTGGCTCATCATCATCCACAATTGTATCTATAAAATTAATCATGTAGATCTCATCTTCATCCTCATCCTCATCCTCTTGTTGTTTGTGTAAGTGAAACACATTCAGCTTCATAGTCATATTTCCAAAGGATATTTTCATCACTCCATTCCTACAATTGATTATAGAATTGGTAGTTGCTAGGAATAGTCGGCCCAGAATGATGGGAACTTGAGTGCATACATTTGTAACCGCTTGTGTATCTAAAATGATAAAGTCGATCAGGTAGTAGAACTTATCAATTTAGACTAACACATCCTAAATTACTCCTTTCGGTATTCTAACAGAGTGATCCGCAAGTTGTAAAGTTATCTTGGTGGGTTTTAATTCACCAAGTCCAAGTTGCTCATATATCAAGTAGCGAATCAAGTTAACATTAGCCCCTAGATCAAGAAGTGCTCTATTGATCCGGAAGTTACCTATCATACAAGAGATTGTAGGGCTTCCTGGATCTTTGAATTTGAGGGGAGTGTTTTGTTTTATGATAGCACTCACTTGTTCCGTAAAAAATGCCCTTTTGTGCACGTTTTGCTGACGTTTTATGGCACATAGGTCCTTTAGAAATTTAGCGTATAAAGGAATTTGCTTAATTGCATCCAACAAGGGAATGTTGATTTTGACTTATTAGAAAACTTCTAGGATGTCCTGATTTTCACTTGGCCTTTTTGTTGAGACAAGACATTGGGGGAATGAGGCCACAGGTTTATACACACGCTCCGGCTCTTCATCTTGTGGAGCATTGTTCAATTCACCTTCAGTCTTAGAATTAGCCGGATCATTAGGCTTTGCAGCCTTCACCAATTCAGAATTTTCAATTATTTTACCACTTCTAAGAGTGGTGATGGCTTGAACATGTTCCACCTGAGGATGGGTTGAAGAATTGGTATTTGTTTCCAATTGTTCCTTGGGGTTAGGATGAGATTGGGTCAAAACAGTTCCTTTCTCCCTAACTCCTAAGTATGCATGTCTTAATTGTTTTAATCGATATTTTAAGTTCATTCATGGCTTGCATGTTGGACTGATTTATCTGAGTTTGTCCAATCACAAACACGTTCAATGTATCCTCAAGAGTGCTTTCTTGAGGAGGTCCTTGGGATACATTGTTTGTATTTATCATGGGTCCATTTCTCCCATTAAAATTTGTTTACACCACCACTCAGGACTAGTTAAGTTAGAATTTGGTCTACTAAAGGGGCGTTGGTAAATATTTGTAGCATTCGATTGAGTTTGCAAGATATCTTGAAGTGTAGGGATTGTTGGGCAATCCTTTGTCAAGTGAGCATCACTCTCACAAATACCACATACACTCTCAACGGCCTCACTGGTGGTTATCATGTTAACACTCCTCAATTTCATGGCCTTAACCTTCTTTGTGAGACCCACTACTTTTGTATTTAAATCGTCCTCCCCATCTAATACATGTACTCATTTCTCTCTTGGGGCTGACTTAGGATTACTAGTCGGATTGGAGATATCTCAAGATTAGGCATTCTCGGCTAGCATATCAAAGTAATCCCAAGCATCATCGAGTGCTTTGTTGAAAAACTCACCATTACACATCATTTGGACAAATTGGTGCATGTTTGAACTCAATCTGTCATGGAAGAAGTCAATCAAGCGCTACTTTTCATAACATGGTGAGGGCACTTTAATAAAAGATCCTTAAACCTCTCCCAACATTGAAAAAATATTTCATCTCCTTTTTTGGTAGAAGTTCATGATAGTCTGTCTTAGTGCATTGGTTTTATGAATCGGGAAATACTTTTAGGAACTCCCGGGTCATTTCAGCCCATGTCCCGATGCTTCTAGGTTTAAGTGATTGAAGTTATGATTTGGCTTTGTCCTTTAGAGAGAAATGAAACAATTTCAGTTTGATTACATCTTGGGAAACATTATTAAATTGAAAGGTGTTGGCAATCTCCTCAAATTCACTAAGGTGCACATATGGACTTTCAGAGTTGAGTCCATAGAATTTCGAGAGTAACTTGATAATTCCCGATTTAAGGTCCACGTTTCCTTCATTAATTGGAAAAACAATACAGGAAGACGTGGTTGTTCTCTCTGGTTGTAGATAATCTCTCAATGTTTTAACCGGAGGAACATACTGTTCTTCATTCTCATTACGTTTCGTCCTAGTTGGTGGAGCATCATGCTTAACGTTTTCAATATTATGTGGTTCATTCTTAGCCATGATTTCAAACGATTCAGGATTTCCTAGACATTTTCTTACTTGTCTATGAAAGACTAGGCCTTCAACTAAATCTTTCTCACTTAGAAGTCACGATGTATGATCACGCTCCCAATGGGGCATAAAAAAACTAATTAATATAAAATTCTAACAACAAAAACAAAAACTAAAAATTAAATGGGTCTAAGTTAGAACGGGGTTACCGAATTTGAAAAACTATGTTAGTGAAGAAAATCCTACAAGATAAACAAAATCAGTTAGTAGTAGAAAATTCTGATAAAAACCTATTAAAGCAATAAATCCTAACCTAACTTATCTAACTTAACTATACCCTATTTACAAAATTTAGAACCGTTAACCTAATCCTCGGCAGCGGCGCCAAAAACTTGTTTGCTCGCCTCAAGTGCAAGGCTGCGATGTAGTAATAATTCTCGGTAAGACCGAGGTCAATCCACAATAATTGTCGTAACAATTCTGAATTACGTAACTAGAATGAACTAAATTCAGATTTATATCGAAGGATGAAATTTAATAACATAAACACTATCTACTTTAAACTTAAATTAGAAAAATAAATACTAGAGCGCCAAGGATTCACTAATAATCATTCACAATGTCAATTCAAACCATTCAAGCCAATAACTCAATTGGAATCAGAGTTCTATCCCTATTTAATCGGAATATAGAGCAATCAAATCATCATAATTTATCTAATATAGACGGATCATCCACTGATATGGTTCTCTCATGAACAACTAAGGCATTGGGTGTATTCAATCACACAACCCAATCATTCACAAAACAAACAAGATTACATTCATGATTCTTTCTCAAGCCTTGCCATTAGACTTGATTTAGAAGTATGAATTGAACTTCTATTGAACCAAAATCAATACATAAACACTGTTGGGGCTCAAATTTGTACCCATTATAAAATGGCATCTAACGGTCCATCTACGATGATTCAGACTGATTTCGAGATCCGAAATACTCGAAAAATGCCAGTGCAGCCCTAACATGCGCAATCGTGACTGAAACCTACGAATGCTATTTCGGGGTGGAATCGGACATGCGGATTACCGCCAAATGGTCCGGAACGCCCTAAAACCCTTAACCTGCAAGTTTTGAGGTCGCACAATGCATATCTTTACCTGTGCGCTTCCAAATGCATTTTTGCCCTGACTGTATCCGACTATAAGGGCCCAAAAGCCTATAGGTACCATTTCGGGCTGGAATCAGACATGCGGATTACCGCCAAATGATCCGGAATGCCCGGAAAACCTTAAGTAGCAAGTTTGAAGTCGTTGCGGTGCATATCTCCACATGCATTTGTTCACTCTCTCTCCACATGCATTTGTTAACTCTCTCCACATGCATTCGTTCACTCTCTCTCCACATGCGGATGTCATAAGGAGACATGCATTGACTCTCTCACCACATGCGCATGAGAGCTGTCTCTCTCCCTTTTCAATATTCTAAATAAAATAAAAAATTACAAAAATATGAAAATATGCTAAGTGGGGCCACATGCGGCCAACACAGAGGCCACATGCGCCCATACCAGTGGCACATGCGCCCATGCCATGCTACATGCGCCTGGTGCATGGGTACATGCGCATGATCCCCACAACATGCGCATGACTCGTCTCTCCAAACGTTTCCAAATTTCCATGCGCATGCCCTCCCTTTTGCAAACAACATGCGCCCGGTACCCGATACCCAATTAACACACTATAAATACCCCTCCAGTTGATAAGACAGGGACGAGATCATCACTCTCAGAGCACTCTTCTTGCAGAGGTAAAAATTCCTCACCGGAATCCTCACCGGGAAAGGGACATGCGCCCATCCCTTCGCTTGATGCCCTCACCGGAAAGGGATTTCTCCCACCGGAGCAAAATCCTCCAAGTCACATAGTGACATGCGCTCACCCATTCTTGGGAGGGGAAATGTGCAAAAATCCCTAAGTCCCATAAGGACATGCACCCATGGCTGGGATGTTCGGCGCATGTGCATGTCACATGCGCTTGATAACCATGCATTTGTAGCAGGACATGCGCCTGGGGTGAATAACATGCATCCACCTAGGACATGCGCCCATGTCTAAGGCAACATGTGCCCAACCCAACCTCCCATGCGCCTGGACGCTGATGGGGAGGTGGGGCCTTCTGTGATGTGGCCCGCCTTCGATGTGGCCCGCCTTCCGATCGTGTCAGCACTCCTAGACACACATCAATGCCCTCTATCCATCCCCCGGACCGGATTCGCCAACGGTCGATGTTAAGCAGGCCAAATCAGCAATTTGATCGAAAAGGCCTACACTTAGCCAATATTGCAAACCTCGAAAATCCCTCTGAAAGAACCGGAAATGGCCGAAATCGAGAGGAATCGGGCGGAATTTGACCGAACCCGAGAGGGAGACTTCTCTCCGTCATAACATGATACACCATAATCATGCATTACAATGAGATTAGCTGATCTCAGGATCTCCGAGAAACCTTGATCAGACCATAAACAGGTCCACTACTTAGTCGTTTTTAGCCCTAGGAAGTGCCCTGTTGGCCCAGAAATCGACTTACACTAAACAAATCGAAATGCGATCGCACTGTGACCCTCGTGGACATAATCCACCTCTATCCAAAGACGATCGTGACAGGTATTCACCAAATCCTCCGATCATATCGTAAACAGGCCCTGGGAAGTGCCCTGATGGCCCGAAAATCTACTAATGCCAAATGAAATCAATCGCGATCTCAAAGACGCGAGGGCAACATATCGATGACACAAAGATATATACGAAGCCGATTGATCGAATCAAATGCATAATTTGTCCGATACACTGAACATCTAGCATGAATGTGATCTTCTCTTGAGCATACATAAAGCATAGTTACTTTGTACTGTACTCATTTGCATCCATTGCATGAATTTATTTCATTTCGGATCGAGTTACGAAACTAAATCGAAGGGGACTATGGTTATCATCGAAAACCATAATGAAAGAGTTCTAAACGTTTGAAATACTTCATCATTAAGACCAGTTGATGTGCGTCCTGTCCAAGGCGGGATTCGTCAGTTGAGTGGCTAAGGGAATGAGTGCCTTCCAGTAAGCCACCATTCCTAGCAGAGACGGTCACTGGCCCTGGTTGCAGTAAGTGGACGCCGTGGAGTGTATTTCTGAAAGTCATATTGTCCATAGAGACGCGTCATGACACTGAGATATACGACTCGGTCGAAACCCTGTTTGCACAAAGACCCCATGGAGTGCCTTCCAGCAAGTCACCCGTCCCATCGGAGACGGTCACTGGCCCTGGTTGCAGTAAGTGGACACCGTGAAGTGTATCTCTGAAAGTCATATCATCCACAGAGACGCGTCATGACACTGAGATATACGACTCGGTCGAAACCCTGTTTGCACAAAGATCCCATGGAGTGCCTTCCAGTAAGTCACCCGTCCCATCGGAGACGGTCACTGGCCCTGGTTGCACTAAGCGAAAACCGTGAAGTGTATCCCTGAAAGTCATATCGTCCATAGAGACGCGTCATGACATTGAGATATACGACTCGGTTAAAATCCTAGTTGCTACTCAACTAGGAACGCCCGAGGAGTATGGGACCAACATCTAATTGATCTTAACGGTGAAGTATTCCATAATAAATCCTAGACTTGGTCTCGGCGACCATGAACTTGAGACTATAATCCCTGATGATTTAAACTACTTGCTCGATCTATCCGAGCTTTATCCCTTTGATATTCCATCTATTGTATAACTGAAATTCATAGTGGAATCTTGTCGCTTTGTGCCGTGGTTTTCTCCCGTAAGGGTTTCCACGTAAAAATCTCTGTGTGGTCTATGCTGTACTTTATTTATATTTATGCTCCTTTAATGCTTTATTTAATTCATTTATGATACATGCATGCATTTACTTTTCCCTTTTAATCAAGGGTGATCATCCGTTGATGTAATTAAGGGTTCGTGACCAGTTCACAGCCCGGAATGTAAAAGATCTCGGAATCTCTGGAATAAAATTCACCTCGCGGTGCTTTCTCACGTACACTTTGTGATTGCTAATGATTTTCTATGAATGTCTCTATACTCAGGATTCCCGCAGAATAATGAAACCCAGGAAAAAGACTGCTGACGAGCAGTTTCGATTTTTCTAAGCTCTAACAAACTGGCGACTCTGCTGGGGAATCGAATAATACCAGAATCTCTGGTTATCTCTGAGTAAAGAAACATCCTAAGATAAATCATTTACAAACACAGATGTATACGTAAGAAAGTTCCGCTAGGAGAAATGTTCGGCGCCTTTACGAGCGCCAAACTGACGACTCTCAACGGGAACGTTCTTCCCTTCATCTTTAAAGCAAAATTTTCTAAAAGAATTTCAAAATCTCACATGGCATGCATATGATTCGTACTCATATACTTCTGTTGACCATTGAGCCATATTGCGACTGGTAAGGACGCGTCTTCTCTCCGTTGAGAGGTGCAGGGTGTTCTAATGTGCGTATGATTGTGCAGAGAGAGAAAGAGAGAAAGACAGAAAGACAGAAAAGAATCAAACATCAAAACTATACAAATGGCAGCCACTATGGTCTTCCTAGCTTCTGGGGATTTTATTTCCCTCACCTCGCTATAGCAGAAATAGCAATTCCCGAAGCCGGATGGCAAGTTGTGCAAAAACGCCGATCACTGAAGGGGGCTGAAAACAAACAATTAACTTCAGTCAGAGTAGAAACAGTGAAGACACAGAGCAGTGTGAGAAGACAGTGGAAGCCGGTTCACAGGAATGAAACTCGCAATGTTATCAGAGCTACTGTGTCACCCAGGCCAGAATTCTCCTTCGCCGCTGCCGATTTCCCAGTAATGACAGGAACAACATTACCAGTCAAGACACCGAATCAGTTCACTATCCGGGAATTGACCAAGACTACAATGAAGGCATGCTCTGCTAAAACTACCATGACCAGGGCAAGGCCATAGCGAGTGCAGGTCGCAGTGGTGCAAGTCATAGAGAGGGAGGCGAGTGAGCAAGATGCAGAGCTGCCTCAAATCCAAGAGCAAATAGATGAAATCATTCGGGTCCAGGAATACACAGCTAGAGAGATCAGAGAAATAAAAGAAGCATTGGTGGCTCTAGTCGCCCAGGGGGCAGTCAGAAGCCCAACCATTCCCTTTGGACAACCACTGGGAGAGTCGCAAGATACGACAGGAGAACCAGTAGCCATAGAACCACAAATTCACCCAAGGAATGTTGCATTCGAGCGTGCATCGCTGCAATCATCTCATGCCACGAAAGAAGAATTGTCCCAGACAGTCGCGAACCTGACGCGTCAGGAAAGAGAAAAGGAGAAGAGAGGAAAATATGTATATTGGATACCTTATCCATCCGAAGTTAATGAAATCCTGCTCCCTGACGACTTTAGTCATCCCGACTTCCCACACTTCGACGGTAAAGGGTCACCAGAGGAACATATGACCCAATTCATGACGGTGATAGGGAATTTGTCCGTAATACCTCAATATTGCCTCCGATTGTTTGGGTCGACGCTGACTGGAAAGGCATTTCAATGGTATATGTCATTGCCGGCAGGGTCTATTAAGACCTGGGATCATATGCAAGATTTGTTCATTTCCAAAATTTTCTCCACTGAGCGAGAAGTCTCGCTGACGGATTTAGCCTTAGTCCATCAGAGGCAAGGAGAGTCAATCGAGGCGTTTATTGATAGATGGGGAGCCATAACAGCGCGATGCCGAGAGTTGCCTAGCGAGCCTGAGCAAGTCAAGATGTGTACGCAAGCCATGGACCCAATAATCTCTTTCAGTTTATCTGGACACAATTTCTCAACGTTCAGGGACTTAGCGACAAAGGCCCATATGGTAGAGGAAGCCGCGCTGAGAACGCAGTTCAAAGCAGAAAGACCGAAGCGTGAGGTCTGGAAGATGGTCATATCAAGTTACGTCGATAAAAGCAAAGCCTCAAAAGATCGAAAATGGCTACATCTAGAACACAAGATTAAAGGTAAGCCAGCAGAAATTCAGTTCAGAGCCAAAGGGCCAGGAAAATTGAAAAAGATAACGATCGTCGGATGGGGCAGGGTAGAAGGACGTTACTCGTTTGACCCGGAAGACCTTGTTCCAATAATGGAACACCTAGTCGAAGAAGGGGAACTACAATTGCCAGAACTGATCCGACCAGAGGAAGAAGGACAAACGGATGCCCCCAATTATTGTAAGTATCATCGAATCCTGGGACATGAGACGGGGGAATGCCTCATCTTGAAAGGGAAAGTGCAGAGATTGATCGACCAGGGTACCATTAAGCTAATGACAGAAGAAATCAGTCAGGCAACGTCAGCCGTAGTGACAATAGCACCTATGATACCACCAGTTCATGATGAAAGACTGGTACAAACAACAATGGTACAGGCCGTCGAAGAAAGGGAATCGGCAGGACACGATGTCGAATTGTCGGCAATTCGAGAGAAAGTCAGCGAATTGGCCCAAGCCCATATAGAGCTATCCGAACAGATGGGAGAAGTTCGGGAGGCTTTTGCCATCTTGATCTCACAGAAAGCGACCCCTAGTACCGCTATGCCTGTCCAACAGTTGGAAGAAGAAGCATTGGGGGCAGCCCGTAATGTTGTTGAAGTAAGACAACAGAACCACACTGAACAAACGAATGCGTGTATGTTGGGTTTAGACTCCATGATCCCATACAAACTGCTAGGCAATATCTCTTTCACCCTTCGTAACTTGGCTGCAGAGGTTCGCATGATAGAGCAATCCGTTTCGGAAACACGATCTCAAGCAGAAAAGTCAAGACACAAAATGAGAAAGAGGACACAGGTAGACGTAAGAAAGAACCCTAGAAACTAAAAATGACCGAATCCAGGACATGAGGCAGAGACCAATGTAATGAGGACACAAGACAAGGGCAAAGAACCTCAGAAGTCACGGCACATGACAATCAGTGAGCAAGACGAAAAGAACAGACCATATACATTTGACATTAAAGACCTTGTCCCAATTATGGAGCGGCTAATCGAAGAAAGAAAAATGAGACTCCCAAAGTCTATTCGACCAGCAGAAGCAGGACGCGTGGATGATCCCAACTATTGCAAATATCACAGATGCATAGGCCATAAAACCGAGCAATGCTTCATTCTGAAAGGAAAGATACAAAAGATGATAAACCAAGGCGTCGTCAGTTTGAAAATGGAAGGGTCCGATGGAACCCCGGCCAGTACGATTCCAATAGATATCACTTAGGAAGAACTCTCGAAGAACTCCGTTTCCTAAGCTTCAATAGTCGTGAACATTTACAAATAGTTCTGGCAGTTTATAAAGTAGATAGGAATATACTTATGTTCACTCATGCATCAACTTCATCTGTATACTGTGCTTCATACTTGTTTACATGTTCACTCACATCATACTGTTGTGCATATGAATATAAAATGTTTATAGAGCTCTTCTTAATGACAGGTACCATAGTCGGAGAATATTAAAGAATTGACTCCATGAATCATCGACTTATTATATCCTCATCAGACAGGTCGAATCAGGAGAGAATATCTTATAGAAAGTCTACGCGAATCACAACATCCCCATATTATGGTATCTTCGTCACAAGTTCTCATATTAAGTATCTTGGTATTCCGGCATTCCTCTGCTTAATAGGAGAATACTTCAGAATTGATGGATTCTCATATATATATATATATATATATATATATATGTATATGTGGTTCTCTACATGAAGATGGTTGAGATACTCTATTATTATCGATCTCTTATACTTATGCACAATGTTTTATATGAAGATAATTGGAACATCGCTATCTATATCCAGCTTTCGTATTATGTCATGGATCTCCCATCATTATCGCATTATTCTTCTACTGAATATGAAGATAAGTCATGACTGGGAATCTCCTGTATACATATTTATATATAAGGCCTTATATGAGACGATTAGGGCATTCTATTATGTATCACTTTACCTTGAAAATATTGACAACTTTCTCTTATGAAGAATTCTGCGACAAGAATATGCAGTTAAAGATTATGATCGGACGGGTATTCGGCACGGATTCCTAAAGCACAAGATCTGTCTCATTAGAATGAAGTGGTCTTACAGAGTGACGAGCCAGAAGCACCGGGGGCAAGCCCCAATATATTATGAGAAACTCGAGTTTATAAGAAGAAGACGACTGGGGGCAAGCCCTAATATATTATCAAAATATCAAGTCTGCAGAAAGAAATGACTGGGGGCAGGCCATGAAGGATGACATATAAACCTGAAAACATGAAGCTAAAAGAAAGTTTTATACTTATGACACAAATGTCTCTCGAAAGTGATGACCCAAGGATACACAGGTTGAGTAAAAAGGGAAGTATTATTCTTATGGGTTCTTCCATTTTTATGCTTTGGTATATTCAGCTTACATTAAATTCATACATAATACATCATTTCATGCATACTAGTCTTAAACACATAACACCAAGTAGTGGTTTAGCAAAAGAATCATTGTCATTATTTTAGATCATGAAGCATGCAGCTAACAAGTTCTGATGTCAATTACGTCGGATACAAGTGACAGTTGGGTATTCAGGACAGCTGTCTAATACTATTTTTGTCTGACAATGACCGTAAAAGAAAGTAAAAGAATAGAATTACAGTTTCTCTAAGCATCCTGTTATGAACTTCATCACATCCTTCCGCGTTGCCTCCATGGTGGCCTTTGCCTCCGTTAGCGTCAGCGCAGGATTCGGAATATCACGAAGTTCGATTTCTAAATCTTTCACTTGCTTGCGTGCCGCCTCTCCTTCACTCTCAAGTTGTGCGACCTTGGCACGGTTTTGATTGACGACAAGATCAAGGCGGGCAACCTCAAGATTTATGGCCGTTTCTTCCGCTTGTAGCCGCACGATCTCAGATTTAACGTCAGCAAGATGATTAATACACCCGCGACGTTGAGTCTCGCTATCTTCTAAGGTTATTCTAGCATTAATCGCCGAATGTTCTCGCTGCTCTATGACAGGCAGAAAAAGAAGACAGCACTCGCCGTTTCTCTTCAGCCGTAGGGTCAGGTTCAATCCATTCAGTCATAATAACCTGCTTAACAAAATCCTCGAAAGAAGAAATACGACAGACTATTTCGGATACATCAAGCCCGATTACTCCTGCACAAGCTTCCAATGCCTTCACCCCTGCTCCTAGTGTATGCCACTCGCTTAGTTCAGCCAACGCCCTTGAAATATTGGATAGTAAACCCCTCAGTATGCTCTGCCCGAAACAGTCTAAATGATCGAAACAGGGAACATCGAATGCTCCGTGGGCAGCCGCCTCGAAATTGACAGTATCTGCAACAAGAGGAACAGAGCGAGTATGCAATGAAATGACAAGTATAGAAAAAGAATACACCAAGGAACTATGAAAGAACTATACCGAAAGATGGGTTGAATACAGGTTCTGAGGAAGTTGCAGTATGTATCGTCGCATCAGGGAAAGGCTTAATAGTCTCAGTCAGTGGTGTTGAGGTCACATCCAGAAGTTCAGTAGTGTCACTCTCAGTATCGATTATTTTAGTTACCACTGGCGACTCCGCCATACCCTCAACACTGGAAGCACCAGGGGCTATAGATACAGTCGTGTTATTCCCCGGCGTAGTGGACCCTTGCAGATTATCCTCTCCAATCGGCTTAGCCTGCTCTCTCATGCTAGCATGGTCTGATATTGCCTTCATTGGCCCAATCATCGTCGGGTCATCATCACTAATTAACCGACCGGCATCCTTATCACCTCCAATCACCAGAAGACGTGTGAACCCGGCTTCTTGAGACCATTTCGCTAAAGGTATTCCGAAAGTATGCCAGCCATCCAACGCGGTATCCTCCTTTCGATGGTCAATTGACACACTCAGGGAGATCTTATGCTTAATGCTCGACGATAAATACGCTTCAACCTACTCTCTATAATAACCCAATCCGTCAGCGAAGACCTCTGTCAGCCCTGGAGGAGGAATGTAGAGTGGATCATCAACAGAGCTGTTTTTCCGGATTGATGCACCCACCATCTCAGCCAGCTATAAGAACCGCTGGTCTTCCGATAGAGGTCGGGAAGCATGAATCTCGCGCCTGTTCGCGTCATCAAAAGTTGATGCCATATCCACTCCCAATGAACAGGACCTATACCATATGCCCGCTCTACTTTAGTTACATCTGGTAACGTCATCGGACCACCCTGATCGTACCCAAATTGCCTGGCAAACCGACTAGGGTAATAAGGTTCTCGCCAGAACTCTATTCCTTCGCGTAGCGGAAGTGAGGCAGTACGAATAGACACCAGAAATTCCCTACCAGTGACATCCACAGAATGTTCATTGTCAACAACTTCTCGATCTTCTCCGGCATCAGAAACAGGAAAGTGGTAGAAACAAATCTCCGCCCAATTGCCAATTTTAGAAGCTATCCAATCAGACAACCGCGTTATCATGTTAAGTTTTCTATAGCGATAAAGAGGTGCGTGATCAGTGTGAAAATACTGGAAGAGATCCACTCCATAGGTCCACGGGAAATATATGCCTAACCACCCGCAGAAGAAATGCCATGGGCAATAAGCCACATTCATCCCTCGCCAGGGTTGATCTTTGTTACTCGCAATATTGCCAAAAGCCCTATATAAACTACATAGCACCGGCGGTGCTAGAGAAAATTGACGACCATTTGCAAGAGCTCCCGCCACAACGAAGCAAGAAACCCTGACGCCATCAGCACTCTTGGAGCTAGGCAACATAACCGCCGACAGCCAGTATGCTAAGAAACCCGCCAGTTCACAAGACGGTGTAAGCTCGTTCAGATTGCTAAACTTTCGCTCAAAACGTTCCTTCATCAAAGCCTGGTCTGCGGGTAAGGTCTTATACACTTCGTAATCAATGCTACAAGAAGAAAGAAGTGCCCATGTCAGAAACAAAGAAATTAAAGTATGCAGAGCACGTAATACAAAAGAAGGCATTGGAAGAAGTATTACTTCATCCTCTGGCTGAAGTAGATCAACCAGTCGTCATAATGAATCTTTGTAATATTGTCGAACTGCGACAACTCAGCAAACAGCTCTAGACAAGCCTTTGAATGATAAGCATCTCGAGGACTTTTGAGCCGAAACGAAGACAGCTCTTCATCAGTTGGGACGTACTCTTGGTAATATTCTCCTATCACAGACAACCCAGCCATCATCCAGAGATCCCATAAAGTTATGCTCATCTCTCCACATGGAAAGTGGAACGAATTGGTAACGGAAGACCAGTAGTTCAAGAAGCTTCGAAGAATTGTTGGATCTCGGGAGAAATGTTCGGAGGTCGCATCGATAGTCTGGTACAGGCCGACTTGCTTTAAAATCGTCTTATGCCGGATCAAAATCTCTTTTGCCCACGGCTCATAACCAACTCACTCGTTCAAATGACCCCACGTACGAAAGCTCTTCGTTGCCCACATCGTCGCCTTGTCCATGTGTCGAAACCGTTGCTGCACTGTCTCAAAATAATAGACTGGAGAAGGAGTGTGAGGATCACAAGTAGGCGCAAGGAAAACCATTTCTCTCGAGGAACCTACCTGCTGTTCTCTCCCATCATCGACGAGTATGGTAGTGAACAACTGCTCAAGGGCAGATGTCCACCTCTCGACTCCATAGAATTGAAAAGGGCCTTGAACGTTGGATGGTTCGATGCTCGGGAAGGGCTTGTGCCTCGTAAGAGATTTCTCATGCAAGATGACTCGGTCGGTATAAGGGTTGATGATGGAGAAACCGCATGTAGTAATGATCTTGTTTCTATTCCAGCCGATCTTCATCCGCTCATTCTTCGGATCAATGAGCTGTGGCGATTGCTCCGCCTTGTCAACTTCCTCAGCCGGCTTCGTACCTCGATTTCGTCTCTTCTTCTTCTGACCTTCCTGATCATCCTCTGAATGTCGGCCGCGCACGCTAGAAGGGCCTGCCTCAACAACATTGGCAGCATCAGTAAACTGACAATACCAGGTGGACCATTCCCCTTCAGTCCCTTACGTCGGAGGCTCATATATGGTTTTGTCCACATAGATACGCAGTAATACTTCGTGGGAGAGTTGCTTAATTCGATCAGAGAAATCCTCCACTTCGGATTCGATTGTCTCGAAGGATTGCGAATGACACTCTACCGGAGACGGGTTAGCAGTATCTCCAGTCGCCCTCTTTTTACCGCGTCGTATAGACGAAGAGTTGGAAACTTGCGATTTGGAAGCTTCACCAGAAGAACCTGCTGCTGTCGCCATGATTCACTACAATACGCAAACAAAAGTGCATCAAACAGAAGACCAGCGCATGCAACAAGCAACACAATAAGGTAAGCATTGCATCATTCAATCACGGATTTCACACACAAAATACATCAGTAAACACATGCATAAAGTCATGACCCACAGCAATATGGAAACAGTGGAATTCGAGCGCACATCCGACAAGCAAGCGCGCGCATATCATAGCGTAGCAAATACAGTAGCAGCCCTACATGTACACTCGGAGTGCGTGCCAATTCGCACTAACCATAAATGATTCATGCACGCCCACTCGGAAGCGCACATCATAGAACCGCTTAAGGGAGCAATTACAAGCCATCAAAGACCAGCATAAGCAACATATTATGGGCCTCGAGCACCAAGTCCCAATCATATTCGAGCATTGAGCGAGATAGCCACAAACGGCATCGAATTCGGTCGAGAATAAGGCTAGATGCATGAGTTTTCACCAAGGGCGATGGAAAATGCCAGAATTTAGAAATTTTGGCTAAGTAGTGGAGTCACATGCACCCAAGCCAATACCCCAGGCGCATGTGACCCCACATGCGCCCACTCCATGTAAATGGAGTTATAAGTTCGTAGCATGTGACTCCAAGTGCGCCCATATTTACTTCACCAAAGAGAAGCTCACATGCACCTACATTATGAGAGGTTTCCACACATGCATGGGTACATGCGCTTACCCCATAACACTTACACATGCGCCTGGCTCTTAACATACTCCCACATGTGCTAATGCATCAACACAACATGCGCTTGAGTATGAGCACATGCGCCCATAAAGATGCACTATTACATGCGCTTGGAGCCAAGGGCGTGCGCCTGGAGCAATATGCAATATGCCCATTATCAGTTGGAGGGGCACATGCGCCCATGGGAAGGCCACATGCGCCTACTCCCTCATGAGGAGCTCTCTCACCTTGGAAATTTTACTTTTTCTTGATTAAAAAATGTGCAAATGACTCAGTGAGTCCACTATTTATACTTGAGCCTAGGGACTGGTGCACCACACTGGCCTGACATAAGCATCCATCGCAGCGCACCGAGGGGCACTTGTTGGGGCTCAAATTTGTACCCTTTATAAAATGGTATTCAACGGTCCATCTACGATGATTCGGACTGATTTCGAGATCCGAAATACTCAAAAAATGCCAGTGCAGCCCTAACATGCGCAATCGTGACTGAAACCTACGAATGCTATTTCGGGGTGGAATCGGACATGCGGATTACCGCCAAATGATCCGGAACACCCTAAAACCCTTAACCTGCAAGTTTCGAGTCGCACGATGCATATCTTTACCCGCGCGCTTCCAAATGCATTTTTGCCCTGACCGTATCCGACTATAAGGGCCCAAAAGCCTACAGGTACCATTTCGGGCTGGAATCAGACATGCGGATTACCGCCAAATGATCTGGAATGCCCGAAAAACCTTAAGTAACAAGTTTGAAGTCATTGCGGTGCATATCTCCACATGCATTTGTTCACTCTCTCTTCACATGCATTCGTTCACTCTCTCTCCACATGCGGATGTCATAAGGAGACATGCATTGACTCTCTCATCACATGCGCATGAGAGCTCTCTCTCTCCCTTTTCAATATTCTAAATAAAATAAAAAATTACAAAAATCATGAAAATATGCTAAGTGGGGCCACATGCGGCCAACATAGAGGCCACATGCGCCCATACCAGTGGCACATGCGCCCATGCCATGCTACATGCGCCTGGTGCATGGGTACATGCGCATTATCCCTACAACATGCGCATGACTCATCTCTCCAAACGTTTCCAAATTTCCATGCGCATGCCCTCCCTTTTGCAAACAACATGCGCCCGGTACCCGATACCCGATTAACACGCTATAAATACCCCTCCAGTTGATAAGACAGGGACGAGATCATCACTCCCAGAGCACTCTTCTTGCAGAGGTAAAAATATCTCACCGGAATCCTCACCGGGAAAGGGACATGCGCCCATCCCTTCGCTGGATGCCCTCACCGGAAAGGGATTTCTCCCACCGGAGCAAAATCCTCCAATTCACATAGTGACATGCGCTCACCCATTCTTGGGAGGGGAAATGTGCAAAAATCCCTAAGTCCCATGAGGACATGCGCCCATGGCTGGGATGTTGGGCGCATGTGCATGTCACATGCGCTTGATAACCATGCATTTGTAGCAGGACATGTGCCTGGGGTGAATAACATGCATCCACCTAGGACATGCGCCCATGTCTAAGGCAACATGCGCCCAACCCAACCTCCCATGCGCCTGGACGCTGATGGGGAGGTGGGGCCTTCTTTGATGTGGCCCGCCTTCGATGTGGCCCGCCTTCCGATCGTGTCAGCACTCCTAGACACACATCAATGCCCTCTATCCATCCCCCGGACCGGATTCGCCAACGGTCGATGTTAAGCAGGCCAAATCAGCAATTTGATCGAAAAGGCCTACACTTAGCCAATATTGCAAACCTCGGAAATCCCTCTGAAAGAACCGGAAATGGCCGAAATCGAGAGGAATCGGGCGGAATTTGACCGAACCCGAGAGGGAGACTTCTCTCCGTCATAACATGATACACCATAATCATGCATTACAATGAGATTACCTGATCTTAGGATCTCCGAGAAACCTTGATCAGACCATAAACAGGTCCACTACTTAGTCATTTTTAGCCCTAGGAAGTGCCCTGTTGGCCCAGAAATCGACTTACACTAAACAAATCGAAATGCGATCGCACTGTGACCCTCGTGGACATAATCCACCTCTATCCAAAGACGATCGTGACAGGTATTCACCAAATCCTCCGATCAGATCATAAACAGGCCCTGGGAAGTGCCCTGATGGCCCGAAAATCTACTAATGCCAAATGAAATCAATCACGATCTCAAAGACGCGAGGGCAATATATCGATGACACAAAGATATATACGAAGCCGATTGATTGAATCAAATGCATAATTTGTCCGATACACTGAACATCTAGCATGAATGTGATCTTCTCTTGAGCATACATAAAGCATAGTTACTTTGTAATGTACTCATTTGAATCCATTGCATGAATTTATTCATTTCGGATTGAGTTACGAAACTAAATCGAAGGGGACTATGGTTATCATCGAAAACCATAATGAAAGAGTTCTAAACGTCTGAAATACTTCATCGTTAAGACCAGTTGATGTGCGTCCTGTCCAAGGCGGGATTCGTCAGTTGAGTGGCTAAGGGAATGAGTGCCTTTCAGTAAGTCACCCGTCCTAGCAGAGACGGTCACTGGCCCTCGTTGCAGTAAGTGGACGCTGTGGATTGTATTTCTGAAAGTCATATCGACCATAGAGACGCGTCATGACACTGAGATATACGACTCGGTCGAAACCCTGTTTGTACAAAGACCCCATGGAGTGCCTTCCAGCAAGTCACCCGTCCTAGCAGAGACGGTCACTGGCCCTGGTTGCAGTAAGTGGACGCCGTGGAGTGTATTTCTGAAAGTCATATCGTCCATAGAGACACGTCATGACACTGAGATATACGACTCGGTCGAAACCCTGTTTGCACAAAGACCTCATGGAGTGCCTTCCAGCAAGTCACCCGTCCCATCGGAGACGGTCACTGGCCCTTGTTGTAGTAAGTAGACACCGTGAAGTGTATCTCTAAAAGTCATATCGTCCACAGAGACGCGTCATGACACTGAGATATACGACTCGGTCGAAACCCTGTTTGCACAAAGATCCCATGGAGTGCCTTCTAACAAGTCACCCGTCCCATCGGAGACGGTCACTGGCCCTGGTTGTACTAAGCGGAAACCGTGAAGTGTATCCCTGAAAGTTATATCGTCCATAGAGACGCGTCATGACACTGAGATATACGACTCGGTTAAAATCCTAGTTGCTACTCAACTAGGAACGCCCGAGGAGTATGTGACCAACATCTAACTGATCTTAACGGTGAAGTATTCCATAATAAATCTTAGACTTGGTCTCAGTGACCATGAACTCGTGACTATAATCCCTGATGATTTAAACTACTTGCTCGATCTATCCGAGCTTTATCCCTTTGATATTCCATCTATTGTATAACTGAAATTCATAGTGGAATCTTGTCGCTTTGTGCCGTGGTTTTCTCCCGTAAGGGTTTCCATGTAAAAATCTCTGTGTGGTCTATGCTCTGCTTTATTTATATTTATGCTCCTTTAATGCTTTATTTAATTCATTTATGATACATGCATGCATTTACTTTTGCCTTTTAATCATGGGTGATCATCCGTTGATGTAATTAAGGGTTTGTGACCAGTTCACAGCTCGGAATGTAAAAGATCTCGGAATCTCTGGAATAAAATTCACCTCGCGGTGCTTTCTCGCGTACACTTTGTGATTGCTAATGATTGTCTATGAATGTCTCTATACTCAGGATTCCCCCAGAATAATGAAACCCAGGAAAAAGACTGCTGACGAGCAGTTTCAATTTTTCTAAGCTCTAACAAACACCTATCTCAGATTAATATAAAAGATAAGAACTTCTTCTAGTTTAGTTCTAGATAAGCACTTAGGAAACATAGTTTGTAAGATCCACTAGCATCTAACATATCATGATAGATCTAAGATCTCTACAACCCAAAATCCTATCAATCAACGCCCCATTAAGCAATCTCAGTAATCAAAACATTCTATGTAAAAGAAATCACAAGAGATAAAAGATTAACTAAAAATACTAACTTTATTTCAAACTAGAACTAGAAGTGTTCTTCATTAAACCAAAAAGTATTTAAAATAACTCGAATTAGACATTGCAAATAATTAAAAGCTTCACCTCTTAGCCTTAGCTAAGAGGTTTAGCCAACCATTGACAGATTGAACTAGATCTCAAAAGAAAACTACTAAGAAAGCATAAAAACCACAACGCTCCTCTCCACCTCCCACGAACTTCTCAGCCTTCTATGATGCCTTAGGAACGACGTAGAGCTGTCCTTTTATAACAAAAGTCCAACACCAGCTTGGAATCATTCAGAAATTAAAGTCTCCTTATGCAGTCTAGACACTAGTCGATCATTCGGTTGGTCTGGGCGATCAATCAAGTTTTTGGGCTAACTGTAAAAACTGAATCTGGACATCTGTGAGCCTGGGCAATCAATTGCAAGTGACTAGCGATCAATCACAACTAGTTTGGCGATCAATCGCTCAGGGCTGACGATCAATCGCAACTCCCCTTTTTAGTCTAACAAGGTCCAGCAACAGATCAGCAAAATTCTGCTATGAGTGATCAATTGCTCAGGGCTGGCGATCAATCGCAGGATGGGCAATCAATCGACGAATCAATCTTCAGAGACTATAACTTTCGGGATTTTACTTTTATGGCCCTGCATCTTTACACTTTGCTTTTTAGGGCAATTTAAGACTTTTAACATGATTTCTTCAAAGTTTTTCTCCTCTTCTTTGGCCCATCAAAGCTTGATCTTTTGATCACTTCAAATCCTGCAAATTGGCATTAAATTGATGACATCTCTCTCATTTACCTACAAACATAAGTCCTTAACTTTACAAAATTAAACTATACAATTATGCTATGAATTAGGGTTCAGATATGCACAATTCGTGGCTCACCATTAGTCCCTGGACAGTTTTGAAGACTGTCGGGCACTCGACTATAGCTCATCAGGCGCCTGGAGCCCATATCGAGCGTCCGACGATGTTGGATTAGGCGACCGAAATTCAGTGGATTTTCTTTAAAACTCTCTGAAAAGATTTTGGATCTGTTGGGCACTCAACCAAGTCGGGTAAGGCGCCCGATGGTGTGCGGATAGCGAGTTCTGCAGTTTCCTAATTTGGATCTAACTCGTACATGGGGCTATATATTGGCTTCCAATTCGAGACCTAAGCATCCTAATAGGAGGTTTACACGCCCAAGGTGACAGAGAGAGAAAAAGAAGAAAAGTGGAAGAGAGAGAGAGAGAGAGGAAGCTTATAGGAAGAGGAGATTTCTGCTAGTGAAGGAGGTCACAGTGCGGTCGACATCTCGGGTTCTTCTACGTCCTCTTTCTTGGTGAGATCTCTCAGTTTTGAATCATTTTATTGTTTATCCACTCTTACATGAGTGAAGAAGGTTTGATCCATGCAGTTTGTGCTTGAGATCAAGGCGTAAACAATTTACTACATAGTGGATTGTTTCTCTGGACAAAGTCCCGTGGTTTTTACCTCTTTGAGGGTTTTCCACGTAAAAATATTTTGTGTCGTGTGGTTGATGATTTGATATTGTTTATTGCATTATCATATCACGTAATTCATGTAGTTTGGGGTGCGAGATCCTAAGTTTTTGTGCAATGCACCCAATAAAAGTGGTATCAGAGTGTCCAAGTTTGATAATCGAACAGTGGGATTGGTGTAAATTATGGACGGTAGTTCATCAAGGATGATCAACCTTAATGGGTCTAACTGACCCATATGGAAAGTGAAGATAGAGGACTTGTTGTATTGCAATGACTTGTATTCTTCAATCGTGGGTGCATCGGTTAGGCCAAAGGATATGACCAACGATGATTGGAAGAAGTTAGATCGGAAGGTGGGGGGGTTCATTAGACAACAGTTGGATGATACGGTGTTCTACCATGTGTCTACGAAGACCTCAGCCGCTAGCCTATGGCAGAAGTTGCAAGCGCTATATGAGAGGAAGACAGCTGGCAATAAGATCTTCCTGATTAGAAGACTTGTGAGTCTCAAGTTTATGGAAAACGGTTCCATGGATGAGTATATGAACGAAGTTAGCAATATTCTGAACCAACTCTCTACTATGAAGATGGTTCTGGATGATGAGCTATAAGCTTTGTTATTGCTTAGCTCGTTGCCTGATAGGTGGGAGACATTGGTTGTCTCTAAGTAACTCCGCGCCAAATGGAAAGATGTTCATAGAGCAAGTTATCAATTGTCTCTTCAATGAGGAGATAAGTAGGAAGTCGTAGGGGTCTACTCAGCAAGAGGCCCTTGTGACACAGGAACGAGGGAAGAGGAAAGAACAAGAAGGGTGGGAAGGCCTGAGATAAATCCAGAGGCAAGACAAGTGTCAGGAAAGATGTTAAGTGTTGAAACTATGGTAAGAATGGCCATTATAAAAATGAATGCCACAAGAAAAGGAATAAGAAATGAAAAGGAAAGGAGAAAGAAGATGAATCAGATTTTACTACGGTTGCCTCAGATGGTGATATTGTTATTATTCTCTCTACAGATCATGATGTTTGTTGTTATTCAAAGATAGACATGTAGCACAGGTGGCTCGATCACATGAGCGAGAAAGGGTTTCAGATATTAGTGAAGAAGCGGCTCCTTCCAGAGATGACAAGTATACCTCTCGAAACCTGCATTGATTGTTTATTAGGGAAACAATATAGAGTTTCATTTGTTAAAATTACTTCTCATATTAATAAAGTTCATGCATTAAATTTGGTTTATTATGATATATGTAGTCCAATGAGGATAAAAATCTTAAGAGGGGCTTTGTATTTTGTATTATTTATAGATGATGCTTCTAGGAAGGTTTGGGTTTATGCTATAAAATCTAAGGACAAGGTCTTTAGTGTGTTTAAAATATTTCATGCCATGGTCGATAGAAAGACTGGTAGATCATTGACGTGCATTCGCACTAACAATGGTGGTGAATACACTAGGGCATTTTAGGAATGCTGTAAGACCTCGGGTATACGACATGAATAGATGGTGCCTAAGAGCTCCTAACACAATAGTGTAGCTGAGCGCATGAATCGCACCATTATAAAGAGAATTAGATGCATGTTATCCCATGCGAAGTTGCTTAAGACGTTGCACAAGACGTTCTAGGGAGAAGCAATGCACACTGCGGTATATTTGATAAATAAGCCTCCATCAGTCCTTTTGAATGGAGAGGTTCATGAGAAACTATGGACTGGACACGATACATCATACAGTCATCTTAGGGTGTTTAGATGTTGGGCATTCGTTCAAGTACCAAAGGACAAGAGGTCCAAGCTCGATACGAAGATTAGGCAATGTGTGGTCTTGGGGTGCAGTGATGAAAAATTCGATTATAGATTGTGGGATCCGACCAAGAAGAAGCTCGTCAAGAGCAGAGATGTGGTTTTCTTTAAAGATCAGTGTATAGAAGACATTTGAAAGCTAGAGAAGACTCAACCCAGTTCAATTGAGCTGGAAGACATGGATCTAATTACTCCTCCCATGGTGCCTGATGACAGGGGAGTGCAGTAAGGTGCAGAGGACGTGGGAGTTCCTACAGATGAGCCGGGGGAGCCACAGGTAGGGAGGTCATCTAAGGATAGACACCCATTCAAGAGATACTCTCTGCATGAATGCATTATTCTTACCAAAAGGGGAGAGTTAGCGGACTACTCTGAGGCCCTAGTTGACGTACATAAGTGGGAATGATTGAAAGCTATGAAAGAGGAGATGGAATCCTTGCATAAGGATCACACCTATGATTTTGTGAAATTGTCTAAGGGCAAGAGAACTTTGAGTAACAAGTGGGTATTCAAAAAGACGCTAGAGCAGAAGAATTCACAAACGAGATTCAAGGCCAGACTCGTTGTAAAAGGGTTTTATCAGAAGAAAAGAATCGACTTCGACTAGATATTCTCACCGGTGATGAAGATGACATCCATTCGGATGTTGCTTGGGTTGGCAGCTACCATGGATCTAGAGATAGAGCAGTTAAACGTAAAATGGCTTTTCTCCATGGTGACCTGGAAGAAGAGATCTATATGCACCAACAAAAGGGGTTAAAGGTCGAGGGCAAGGAACATATGGTGTGTAGGCTTAGGAAGAGCTTCTATAGGTTGAAGCAAGCTTTGAAGTAATGGTACAAGAAGTTCGACTCGTTCATGTTGAAGCATGGGTAAAACATAACAGAGTTAAACTATTATGTGTTCACGCATAAGTTCTTAGATGGTGATTTTATAATTCTGCTATTATATATTGATGACATGCTTATCATGGGAAAAGACATCAAGAAGATTGGTAGGCTAAAACAGGAGTTGGGAAAGTCATTTGTGATGAAAGACTTGGACCCAATTAGATAGATTCTAGGAATGGAAATCACCCGTGACAAAACCAGCAGGAAACTTTAGTTGTCATAGGAGTAGCATGTTCAGAAAATCCTAGAAAGGTTCAATATGAATGGAGCGAAGCCAGTCAGTACTCTAGTAGATGGTAACTTCAGATTAAGCAACAAGTAGTGTCCTAAGACGAAGGAAGGGTGGATGAGATGTAGAAGATATCCTTTGCTTCAGCGGTAGAAAGTTTGATGTATGTTATGGTGTGTACGCGCCCAGACATAGCATATTTGGTTGGTATTGTTAGCCGATATCTTGCCAATCATGGCAAAGAACACTAGGCAACAGTGAAGTAGATACTACGATATCTGAGAGGCTCATCCAGGTTGAGCTTATGCTATGTTGACGGAAAATCTGTGTTAAAAGGCTACATAGATGCAGATATGGTAGGTGACATAAACTCTAAAAAGTCTAGATCAGGGTTCATGTTCATGTTTACAGGGGGAGCGGTCTCTTGCAGAGCAAGTTACAGAAATGTGTAGTACTATCGATGACAGAGGCCAAGTACATCGTAGTCACAAAAGTATGGAAGGAGATATTTTGGATGAAGAGGTTCTTACAAGAACTTAGCCTGAAGCAGGAGAAGCACATGGTCTATTATGATAGCTAAAGTGTGATACACTTGAGTGAGAATCCAAGTCAGCATTCAAAGTCGAAGCACATAGAGGTTCGATATCACTAGATGAGGGGTACGTTAGAACATAAGGTGTTACAGATTGAGAAGGTCCACACAGACGACAACGACTCAGGCATGATGACCAAGGCATTGCTCAAGGGCAAATTTGAGGCTTGTAGAAACCTGATTGGCTTAAAGATGGTGAATCTCACTTGAGTCAAAAGGGGGAGATTTGATGGCATTTTCCTCCTCAGGAGTTGAGGAGAGATATGCAGCCTAGGGGTCATCGGGCGCCTAACCAGTCAGTGTTGGGTGACTAAAATTCACCAGAAGAAGCAGTTAGTCCCTAGACAATTTTAAAGACTGTTGGGCGCCCAAGTATAGGTCATCAGGCGCCTGACTATGTTAAATCAGGCTACCAAAATTTGGTGGATTTTCTCTAAAACTCTCTAGATAGATTTTGGATCTGTCAAGCGCCCAACCAAGTCGAGTATGGTGCCCGATGGTGTGTGGAATGCGAATTCTGCACTTTCCTAATTTGGGTTTAACTCTTGCATGTGGCTATATATTAGCTTCTAATTCAAAGCCTAAGCATCCTAATAGAAGATTTACACATCCAAGGTGAGAGAGAGAGAGAGAGAGAGAGAGAGGAAGAGAGGAAGAGAAAGAGAGAGAGGAAGCTTGTAGAAAGAGTAGATTTCTGCTAGTGAAGGAGATCGCAGCGCAGTCGACATCTCGGGTATTTCTACGTCCTCGTGCTCGGTAAGATCTCTCAGTTTCGAATCCTTTTATTTTTTTATCCACTCTTACATAAGTGAAGAAGGTTTGATCCAAGCGGGTTGTGCTTAAGATCAAGGTGAAAATAATTTTCTACATAGTGGATTGTTTCTCTGGACAAGGTCTCATGGTTTTTACCTTTTTGAGGGTTTTCCACGTAAAAATATCTTGTGTCATGTGGTTGATGATTTGATCTTGTTTATTGCATTGATCATATCACATAATTCACGTAGTTTGGGGGCGAGATCCTAAGGTTTTTGTGCAACGCACCCAATAAGATCGACTTGTCCACTCACGATTCACGGATGGAGCAGATGGTTCAGATCCCATTCAAGCAAGCTTCCTCTCCTCCAAATCTCTTCATGATGTTGGGAAGCATGCCAATTCACGTGATGGCAATAACCTCTATTCCATCTGCAATTCTGCAATTGCTGGAGAACCAATTTTCCAATTTTTTATGGGGATGGGAAAATGGCAGGAAGAAGCACTACTAGGTGAGTTGGAAGATGGTCTCCCTCCCCAAATTGGAAGGTGGGATTGGGATTAGAAAGCTTAAAGAATCCATTCAAAGTTTCAAGTTGATACTAGCTTGGAAGGTGTGATACTACTAGGAGGAGAGCCTTTAGGCCTCCCTTATGAGGAGTAAATACCATGACGACTTACCGGGCAACGATGAGGATCATTTTTTATTGGAGAAATTGCTGATGTGGAATGAGATTGTTGGACATTTCTCCACTCTTGATGAGAATGTGTGGCTGCTCGTGGGCAAGGGAGATTACAATGTTTGGGCTGCAAACTGGACATGCATGGGTCCTCTCAGCACTATCCACCACCCCTCCTATTCCTACAAATTTTAAGACGTTGAAGATCAGCGGCGTTTTGAATGAGCAAGGACTGATGCCAAATACACCTTTTATATGTTGAATCCCTTACTAAGTTCAGGAAATCATCAATAAGGAGGGTCGTTGTCTTTCTAGCTAGGAAGACTGATTCATTTGGATGAAAGAGACCTTAGGTAACTTCTCTATTAAATCTACCTGAGAAATCTACGGATCTCCAGGCCCAAGAAAAGCCTAGGCCCCCTGGGTCTGGCATGAGAAGCACCCCCTGAAGATGTCCCTTTGGTATTGGTGGGCCAGGGTAAATCAGCTCAGAGGCAAGGCCGATGTTAAAATTTCATACATTCCTAGGGAGATTAACAACACAGCTAACGTCTTAACTAGGAAAGGAAGTGGGTCGTAAGAATGTATGAATTTAAGGAATGGTTTAGGGCTACCTAGCGTGGTTCACGGTGTGATGTTTTTAGACAGGGTCAGGTTAGGTAATGTAAAGGGTGATGTGTCTAGGCTGTAGAGATATGATAGGTGGCCTGGCTTATGCTTTTTGTTTCGTCGAGGCCCCCAAATGTAACTCCCTCTAGTGTACAGTTCGTGTCTATTCTTAATAGTAAGCAACTTCTTTTGAAAAAAAAAATGTCATAAACAAACACAAGCTAATAATCTGAAGAACACATAATTTTACATGGAAAATCCTTACGAGAAAAAAAAAACCACGATATAAAGCGATAAGCAATCCACTATGAAAACGAAGTACAAGAGATGGAATCAACTTACAGAAGTGAAAAAAAACTAGATTTCTCCCTCGCAAACCTTAGAAACGATTTTGTTCTTCCTTGTTCTACCCTAATTTGCAGTTAGAGACGTACTTATATAACATCTACACGAAATTATAAACAAATCACACAAAACCTCAAAATCACACACTCCATCGATTGTTATAGTTTAATCGATTGAGTGTCATCGACCAATTATCGATTAATTAAGAACCAATTTTCGATCGACTGAACATGGCCAAAATTGTCCAATGAGTTAAATTGAGAATTTAGGATTTTCTCGATCAATCAACTAGACTGATCGATCGATCGAGGTCCCTTGTTACAGCAAAGATTAAAGACAACAGTTTTCAATAATCTCCATTGTGGCTTCAATCTTCATGCTCCACTGCTCCAAGCTTCATCCTTCATTTCTAATCGTCTCTATCATAGCTTCAACGTCATCCTTTTTCGTGCACACTCTGTCTTCATTCCTTCAATGCTAAGCCTAGAGAAGTCAAATAGAATTTGAACTTCTCTACAAGAATAACATTCGTAAGCATATCTATCGGGTTCATGCTCATGTGGATCTTCTTAAGAGTACGTAACACTTCATTTTTCAAGTGCGTTTTGGATAAAATGATGACGCACATCGATATGTTTAGTACGAGAATGGTACACATAATTATTTGCCAAATTGATCATGCGTTCATTGCCATAATTCACCGGCATAGCCTCCTGTTAAAGCCTAATTCGTTCATCATTCTCCTCAACTAAAAAACTTTATTGAATGCCTCCGTCATTGCCATATATATAGCTTCGGTTATGGAAAGAGCCACCATAGACTGAAGCTTTAACATTCAACTGATCGCTGCACCCATTAATACAAATGAGTAACTAAAAGTTTACCTTCTATTAGCCACGTTCCCCGTGTAATCCATATTCATAGCATACAAGTTTTCTCTGATTTCTCAAATGTTAAATACCGAAGTAGCCATTTCACTGCCTCCCAATGTTATTTGTCATGATTTGACATGTATTTGCTCATAACACCCGCTGCATGCAAAATATCTGATCTCATAGAGACCATAACATACATTAAACTACCAATCACGCTCGAGTAGGGCACACGAGATATAAACTACTTTTCTTTATCTGTTGTAGGACATTGCTCTTAAGAGATCTGAAAGTGTGCCGTGTGGGTGTGCTAACCGATTTAGTGTTGAGGTCTGAATTGTGCATATTTGAACTTGAAATTTATCACACAATTACATTGTTTAAGTTATCAAAAGAACCTACTTATATGTGTATTGATGTTTGTAGGAAAAAAAAAGGAGAGATTTTATGAATTTAATGTTAAAAGGACCAATTTGAAGCACCGTAATGATCAAGTGAAGAAGAGTTAAGAGGTGGAGGACAAAAGCAAGGAAGGAAGAAAAGGGGAAAAGAAACCCAGAAGAAATAGTCTTCCAGGACCAGTCAACGACCGGTCGTCAGCTGCCCAAGACCGGTCACCGACCGGTCGAATTTAATCAGAAAGGAGGGTTGCTTGCTGGACATCCAGAGTCCACCTAAGATCAGTCACACAACCGCTCGTTGAAAGAAAGGACCGGTCGAATTAAAGATGATAAGGGACTTAACTTGCTGGACTGTTTTAATGCATCACTACAAGAAATTCCATTTTTACCGACGAATGATTTCGTCGGTAATCAGTAAAATTTCGTTGGGAAATCTTTTTCCCAAAGAATTTTTTCGCGGCTAACATCGTCGCAGAAAGGCCGTCGGTAAAGGTTTTTACCGACGAAATTTTTTTTCGTAGGTAATAATAAAACCATTACCGACGAAAACATTCGTCGGGAAAACATATGAATTTTTGTCAGAAATAAAAATGATACGTCGGTGAAAAAACTTTTAAAACATGAAAAAGTTTTTTACCGACGAAAATAATAAAAACTGGGAAAGTTTTACCGACGAACAATTTCTTCGGTAATAAAAACTAGGAAATTTTTACCGACGAAAGATTTCGTCGGTAATATCTTTCCGGGTTTATCACCGACGAAATATTTCATCGGTAAAACTTTCCCAGTTTTTATTACCGACGAAAAATTTCGTCCGTAAAAAACTTTTTCATGTTTTTACCTACGAACAATTTCGTCGGTAATAGTTTTTCCTGTCCCGGTTTCATTTGTTTTCAAAATTCAGAAAAATTCCTGATATACACCTGTAAAGAAACCTATACATTTTTCTCCTATTCACATCCACATACATACGAATAAACAGAAACTACACCATCCATACACAAATAATCCATTCCACGTCCACAAACAAACAATATTTATCCACACACAAATACATATAAGTTAAAAGTCATATATTAAAAAAAAATAATCAGGAAGATGAAGGCGGAGGTGGCGGGGCATCGACGCTAAGGCGTGCAGCGAGAGCCTGAAACATCTCCTGCATCTGTCGCTCATGCTCCTGCCGCTCTTGCTGCAACTCCTCGATCCTCCTCTCCTCCTCCTCCTCCTCCCGTCGCCTCTCCTCCTCCTCCCTACGCCTCTGCTCCTCCTCCTCCGTACGCCTCTGCTTCTCTCTCTGCCTCTCCAGCTGCTCTCGAATCTCATCGACAACGACCTGTAGCTGCTGAACCTCTCTCTCTACGATATCAGCTCGGCGTTGAGCGCTCTCACCAGCTACGGATCGGCTGGAGCCACCTCTAGTTTGTGCCATGAGCTTGGCACCATGGCCAAGCCCACGCACATATCTAGAACGGGTGCCAAGCACCTCGCTCAGGATTTCTGGCTCACTCCGCTGACTACCATCGGGAGTGGGCTGACTGCGTATGGTGTCCATCGCCGCCTGTAATGAAAAGATATGAAATTTCATAAAAAAAAATGACATGAATGACATTATTATCAATCAATGCGCAATTAAATTTTACAAAGTAAAGATTTTTACCCAATGCTCACTGGCTCTAGGATGAACCTAAGATCCCATCGCCTGCCGACAGTGAGTCCCTCTGTAGAGGTCTACTGGTCCAGGCTCCTGGCCAGTGACGGAATCTCGCTGAGCAATCGAAAGGAAAAAAGACTTATAATAAATGCCAATCAAAATAATATATTAACTTAATAATCATCAATAATTTCTTACCATGTCGTAACGATGTCGTACAAATGACTTTGAACCAGCTACGTGGTTCACTTGTAACTTTTCCCTGTTCGCAGAATTTATTCTACTCCTTTTCTGAACACATTATACAAAATACATTTCTATTAATTGCGAATTTAATTGCGAATTTAATTGTTACCTTAAGATATCGTACATGTAAATATTACCTGAAAAGCCTCCGACGAAAATCTCTCGCAGAATATCCGCCAATTGTCTGTAGTAACGTGTGGCGATGCGGACAGTACGGCCTCATCGTGTGTCCTGCACCGCTTGTACTGCTGGTGCAACTCTCCGTGGTACTCCTTGAACCGCTCTATAATCATGTCGTCGACATCATGAGAAATGTAGGGAACATTCAAATCGAAGTCAAATTTATCCTGCAGTTTTGTAAATAATAAATTAAGGGAATAAACTTATTAACAATAGGACTTAACCCTAAATGAACTTTCACAAAAGAAAATTTCAATTTACTAAACTTTACCTGAAGGCGCTGATGGATGAGCTGTCGCACATCATCTGTCACGTCAGTCCAACGGGGGGTGGTGGCGGGGATCAGAGATCGGCATAGGACACCGACCTCAGACGTAAACAGTCTGGCACTGTCCCCAACAGGTCTAAGGTAGGCCTGTGGTAACTTTACCGCCACCCTACCCTCATGCGTAAGTCGCTCTAAAACTAACCCACGCGTGGGTCCACGTCCTCGTTGGCTGGTAGAAGATGCTGTTGCGAAAAGATATATGTAAGTAACAATAAAAATAGAAATCACTAAATAAATGTCTAGACTTACATGCAGTGCCCGATGTATGCTGAACCGAAGGATCAGATGACTGTGATGCACCGTGCGACGTCGATGCTGTCTGCGTCGCATCACGGGTGGAAGGGGTATATCCAGTGCGCGAACGACCTGATCTCCCACCTGGTGCCATGACTGAATATATCTGAAATACAAACTTATAAATTTAAACAATGTCAATGCAAGTTTATGAACATCATTGTAGAGTGAATTTGTGCTTATGTTTAGAGAGATGATAAAAATATGATTAGACCATTATACTATAATGCAAGCAGAATATAATAAAACCGTAAACAGAATATAAAAGTTGAAAAATCCATTACACATTGTCATTCTATATTAAATACATATATTTCAGTGTGATACAAATCAACTTCGGATCAACTATCCGAAATACTCCCTGCGTAAGTTATCGTACGCTGCAGATGTATATGTCAAGCTGTATGAAGCACTTGACATTGTTACAACCAACATGCCAGTCACAATAGGAGAAATCTGATCTCTCGAGACTCCATTCAGATGTGCAAGTGATAACGTCTCATCTTTCATACGAAGTTTTCCGCGGTTATATTCCTCAATCAGGTCCGGAATTTCTTTGAGATTGTATAATCTTTCATCTGAGTCATCGTCTTCCTCCCTACATTTCTTGACCAGACCGAGTATCTCTCTGGCCCTACCAGAAGAATATAGGGTCGGAAAGTTCATCCACAACAGCTGATGAAGTATGCTGCGTGCTTCTGCTACGCTCCAGTTTGTGGAGGACATGATCAGAAAGTGACTTAACTGTAAATGTAGATTATAAACAAGTCAATTCAGGAAAAAAATCATGACTTGTAAAACATATATAAATGTAATAATCAAATTAATCAAATTGAAAATTACATGTACATCTTGTATACATTTAATAATCGTCGTCTGAATCATTATCGCTTAGGACTCTTTCTTCTCTCCCATCACTATCGCTGATCAGAATTTTCTCTTCATCGTCTGCAACGTTGTCATCGATGAAAGCGCTATCATCTCTAACAATGTCATTTATGATTGAGGCGTCAACATGATCAGGTGGCACATCATCTCTATTCAATTGCACCACATCAATATCAACATTTGGATCATTCCCTCTATCCCAAGATGGCATGTCTTCTTGATATGCTTGTTCAACTGACGACGTTTTATTACTCGCTTCATCGTTATCTTCAACGTCTACTTCGGGAACGCCAAATATGGTCCT
Source organism: Liriodendron chinense (assembly GCA_003013855.2). Lineage (NCBI taxonomy): Eukaryota > Viridiplantae > Streptophyta > Magnoliopsida > Magnoliales > Magnoliaceae > Liriodendron > Liriodendron chinense. The sequence goes on along the minus strand of PVNU02003576.1, from coordinate 1,062,350 downwards.
GGGCTTTATTTTCTACACCACGTGCCAAGAGCCGCCTAACTTGGTATCAACGAGGTAGAATACTTGTTCGGCTTGGCCGGCTATGATAAATGGGTCATCTTTAAACCACTTCCGAGATAAATTTACGCTCGTGAAGTAATTATCAGTTTGTATTCCCAACTTTTTATTTCCAATGTCCCACCAATCGCATTTAAATAAGTACACCCACTTTCTCATACAATAACTCAGCTCAATAATATCCGTCAAAACGCCATAAAAATCAATTTCGACCTCCTCATGTGTTCCCTTCACAACCACACCACTATTTTGTGTGGTCCTATATTTCTCACGCTCCTCAGTGTGGAACCGAATCCCGTTTACAATACAACCTGTATATCTAGATACACGTCTATCAAGGCCACACGCCAGTGAGTAGAGCGCATCAGACGCATCTACAGAGTTGCTAGCGCGCAACATCTTCATCTATCATAACATTTAGGTTAGGTGAATGGATTTAGGAATAGGTGTAGGTTTAGTTTAGGTGACATGAGTTTAGGATTAGGTTTAGGGCATAGGTTTGGATTTGTGGGTTCGGGATCGGGTTTCGGGTTTGGTTCTTGTGTTTGGGTCTAGGTTTAGGTTAGGTGAATGGATTTAGGAATAGGTGTAGGTTTAGTTTAGGTGATATGAGTTTAGGATTAGGTTTAGGGCATAGGTTGAGATTTGCGGGTTCGGTATCGGGTTTAGGGTCGCATTTTCGTGTTTGGGTCTAGGTTTAGGTTAGGTGAATGGATTTAGGAATAGGTGTAGGTTTAGTTTAGGTGATTTGAGTTTAGGATTAGGTTTAGGGCATAGGTTTGGATTTGCGGGTTCGGGATCGGGTTTCGGGTTTGGTTCTCGTGTTTGGGTCAAGGTTTAGGTTAGGTGAATGGATTTAGGAATAGGTGTAGGTTTAGTTTAGGTGATTTGAGTTTAGGATTAGGTTTAAGGCATAGGTTTAGATTTGCGGGCTCGGGATCGGGTTTTGAGTTTGGTTTTCGTGTTTAGGTCAAGGTTTAGGTAAGGTGAATGTATTTAGGAATAGGTGTAGGTTTAGTTTAGGTGATTTGAGATTAGGATTAGGTTTAGGCATAGGTTGAGATTTTCGGGTTCGGGAACGGGTTTTGGGTTAGGTTTTCGTGTTTGGGTCAAGGTTTAGGTTAGGTGAATGTATTTAGGAATTGGTGTAGGTTTAGGTAAGGTGATTTGAGATTAGGATTAGGTCTACGCATTGGTTTATAGTTTCGGGTTCGGGATCGGGTTTAGGGTTAGGTTTTCGAGTTTGGGTCTAGGTTTAGAGTTAGATGAATTGAGCTTAGGTTTCGGTTTAGCCGTAGCTTATAGGTTTTAGTTTTAGGTTTATGGTTTCGGGTTTAGGGTGTAGGTCTTGGAGACTCAAGCAACTCAAGGATAGCTCCGACGCACATCCGGGTCTGCTCCACACAAAGCGGGCCTGTCCAAATGGCCAGGCCACCCATATTGTTGTCCATAGGAAATTGACAACTTCATCATGGTCATAACAGCGGTTCCCACCTTCCAGGGACCCCCGCTCAACACTCGGATAGCTCCGACGCACATCCGGGTCTGCTCCATTAATTTCGAGCTAATACATAAACACGGGCCTGTCCAAATGGCCAGGCCACCCATATTGCTGTCCATAGGAAATGGACAGCTTCATCATCATGGTCATAACAGCGGTTCCCACCTTCCAGGGACCCCCGCTCAACACCCGGATAGCTCCGACGCACATCCGGGTCTGCTCCATTAATTTCGATCTAATACATAAACACGGGCCTGTCCAAATGGCCAGGCCACCCATATTGCTGTCCATAGGAAATGGACAGCTTCATCATCATGGTCTAAACCGCGGTTCCCACCTTCCCGCTCAACACCCGGATAGCTCCGACGCACATTCGGGTCTGCTCCATTAATTTCGAGCTAATACATAAACACGGGCCTGTCCAAATGGCCAGGCCACCCATATTACTGTCCATAGGAACAGGACAGCTTCAGCATGGTCACAACAGCGGTTCCCACATTCCAGGGACCCCCGCTCAACATCAACATCAATCAACTACTCTTAATCACAAGTATCAAGTCAAATTTATCTAATTCGCCACTAAATGATAATATAATAAAATCAATCGCCCATCCAAGGATGGATAGATTGAAATGCTATCATTATTTTTATTTAAATGCCCAAGCCTAAATTTTGACAGCATCTCCCCTATCTCTCCAGATATATTTATCTTACATTTCATTTCCACGTCAACTATCCACACATTGTGTGGATTAAATTGACAATGGAATTAAACATAAGAAACATATCTAGAAAGAATAGGAGAGTTACCGCATGAAACTAATGATAGAGCATGTAAATGACAAACAATGATAACATTCCAATCTATCCAACCTTGGACTGTCCAACAGGACAATTTGGTAGATTTCTATACCTCCAAAACACACTTTATCTATGCTCGGCAATAGAGAAATCTCCAAATGGGCTAACTGATTCTATTATACTACCATTTGTGGACAAAAATTAACTATTAATAATAAGCCAAATCCATTCACAACATACACAAGCACATGAAAATGACAGAATCATCAACACCATGAATCAAGTCTAATCAAATACCTAATGACTATTTTCTGAACAAATAAGTATGTATGGGGCCCACCATGGGAATCGGATTGCGTCCGCATGATCGTGTAGAGTAAAGTCAGTTGGGCCCACCTAGAATGTATGTAATTTATCTATTCCGTCCTTATGTTTTTCCACCTCATTTTAGTGGTTAAGCCCAAAATTTAAGCATATCCAAATCTCAAGTGGACCATGCCGTGGGAAACAATGGGAATAATGATTTCCACCATTCCCAGGCCCTACAGTGATCTTTATTTGTCATCCAACCTGTTCATAAGATCACATGGATATGGATGAAGGGAAAACACAAACATCAGCTTAATCCAAAACTTCCGTGTCCTCCGAGAATTTTTCAATTATAGACATTCAGTTCACACTTGTGGTGTGGTCCACTTTAGGTTTTGATATGCTTCATTTTTGGGCACCATACCTAAAATTTCCTGCTATGACGGATGGATGAAGTGGATAAAATACGTTCGGCCCTCACAATGGACAGCGACGGTGGGCCCCACAGCCAGTGGACAGCGACGTGGGCCCCACAGCCAGTGGACAGCGATGGTGGGCCCCCCACAGCCAGTGGACAGAGACGGTAGGCCCCACAATTAGGTATTTCATTTTTTTTAATTTGTAAATCACAAATTTGAAAATTAAAATTTAAAATCCCTAATTAGGGATTTTAATTTCGAAATCCCTAATTAGGGATTTACTAAATCAGTGGGCCCCACCAAATAGTGGACAGCTAAGGCGGACCCCACATGGAATGGACGGTGGACAGCGACGGTGGGATCCACATGCAACAACAACGGTGGGACCCACATGCATTGGACAACGATGGTGGGACCCACATGCATTGGATTTTGGCAGTGGGCCCCACAATCAACAATGAAGAGAGAGAGAGAGAGAGGAAATGGAGGAAGAAGGAAGGGATAGATTCTTACCGGACGTGGCGACGACGTACGAAGGCAGCCGGCGGAGTGTGTTGGCGAGCGGCGGTGGGACGCCGGTGAGATGGTCAGCTGAGATGGGTGGTCGGCTGAGATGGTGGGACGCCGGTGACCGGACGACGGACGACGGATGGTGGTTGGCGGTCGGCGACGAGAGAGATGGACAATGAAGGCCGGAAGATCGAGAGAGAGAGAGAGAGAGAGAGAGAGAGAGAGAGAGAGAGAGCGAGAGAGAGAGTGAAAGAGAGAGGGAGAAATGAGGGCCGATCGCGCTGAAATAAAATTAAAAGACTTTTACTGACGAAAAATTTCGTCGGTAAAAGTCAGTTCAAAAACTTTTACCGACGAAACTTTTCGTCGGTAAAAGTCTCTCTCACTCTTTGGCGGGAACTTGGCTTATTATTACCGACGACAAGCAACCGTCGGCAATAAGGACTTTTACCGACGAACGATTTCGTCGGTAAAAGTCATAGTTTTTGTTTTCATTTTTAGCGGCGGCTTACTTCGTCGGCAATAAAATTTTTACCGACGAAATTTTTATTTCGTCGGTAAAAGTGTATGGTGGGAAGCAATTGAGCGGTGGCGGGAGATTTTTACCGACGAGATTTTGATTTCGTCAGGAAAAGTGGTTTTTCCCAACGAAAATCATTTCGTCGGTAATACTTTCGTCGGTAAAAATCCCTTTTCTTGTAGTGCATCCACGATCTGTTGGCCACAAGCCATGACCAATCGAGCCCATGAAGAACAAAAGTCTGAAATTAGTTATGTTCGTTTCCTTTTGAGCCACGACTGGTCGGCAGTGGGCCGCAACTGGTCATGAATCGCCTCCCAAGTGTGATAGAGTTACACAAATCCAAGTCAATGAGCAATTTTTGCGATAAATGGACACATTCACCTTCTTCCTAAATCATCATAGAAGGGTCTTAGATGTGTTAGAGGTGGAGGAATTCGAAGTAGAGCTTCCACAACTCTAAGTTCTTCTAGTTTTCTTTCTAAGTTCATGTTTTCTTTAGCTTTTCTTTTGTAATTCCTATTTCAATCATGTCTATGGTTGGCTAGACCTCTTAGCTAGGGCTAAGAGGTGAAGCTTATGGTTATTTACAATACTTTGTTTGATTTGATTCAAGTACTTTAAGGTTTAGTAATCAACAATTATAGTTCTAGTTTGAAATAAAGTTGATAGTTTTAGTTTAATTTTCTATCACTTTTTATATATTTGCATAGGATGTTTTAATTTTCTAAGATTGATCAATGGAGTGTCTGAGAGGATTTTGATTTGTGAAGATCTTAGATCCATCATGATATGGTGGATGCTATGTAATCTTACAAGTTAAGAATTTCGAGTTCTTATCTAGAACTAAACTTTAGAAGTTTATATCCTTGGTTTAATCTGAGATGGATGTGCTATTTGATTGATATTGGTTTTATTGTAGTTCAAATTCATGGTTCTACTTAAGTGATTTAGTGACAGGATTTGAGGAAGATCATGAATATGATCTCGCTAGTTTTGTTAAAGGATTGGCCTATGCAATTGAGTACTCCCAATACCTGAGTTGTTATGAGAGAACCATATCAATAGATGATCCATCCATGTTAGATGAGTTATTATGATTTGATTACATCTTCCGATTGGATAGGGATTGGACTCTGATTCCAATTGAATTATTAGCTTGAATGGTTGAACTAGCATTGTGAATTGATTATAAGTGGATCCTTGGATCCCCAACTAGTGTTTTTCTTTCCTGAATTTTCTTCTAAAGCTACTATTTATGTTTCTGAAATCACTTACCTTATTATAAATCTGAATTTAGATAATCCTAGTTACACAATTTAGAATTGTTACGAAAATCCCTAAGGACGATCTTGATCTCACGATTAAATTATTACTACATCGCAGCCCTGCAGTTGGGGTTGTCAACATTTAGTCGTGTCCATCTCAAACTTAACCAAGACCTTCTCAAGGTATTTTTCTTGGAAAAACTATAACCTGCTCATTTAACTATAACCTGCTCATTTTCCTGTCTTTGTCTATATCAATGCCGATAATCTTCTTTACAACTCCTAGAACTTTCATCTTGAAATTCCTTGATAACTGAGCCATTAATTTGTCGATCTCAGACATATATGCAATGGCTAGTGATAAGAATGCCATCAACATAACATACTAATATAATGAACTCTGTGCCAGTGCCTTAAAGTACACCTAATGATCATATTCACTCTTGATAAATTGCTAACTCACTATGAAAGTATCAATTTTTTTATATCACTACCTAGGCTACTGTTTCAGGTCGTACAACGACTACCTTAACCTGCAAATCTTATTCTTTAACCCCTGCACTTCGAACCTCTCTTATTTCTTCATGTATATTTGCTCTTCCAATTTCTCATATAGAAAAACGGTCTTCACATCCGTTTGTTTAAGTTCAATATAGTATTTGGCAACCAACGCGAACATAAATCTAATAGATACATGCTTGACAATCGACACGAAGATCTAATTAAAGTCGACTAATATACGCCTTCTTTTTTAGCATACCCCTTTACAACTAATATTGCCTTGTACCTATCTAATTTCTTCTTGTAAATCTACTTACACCCGACCACTTTCCATTTAATAGGAAACTCCACCAACTCACACGTCTTACTCTTGAATAAAGAGTCCATCTCGTCCTACATCACCTTCATCCACTTCTCAGCATCTTTATCTTCCAATGCTTCATGGAAGGTAAATGGATCCCCTTCATCCGTAATGAGAGTGAATGCAATATTTGAGTTATCTCTATATCTCATCGGTAAATTGCGATCTCTTGGTGGATTTCTCCTCACAGGTGGCTGCTCCACCTGCTCCTGTACCTATTCCTACGGCTCGACTTCTACCTATCTCAGCTTTATATCGATTTCTACATCAATTACAGTTAACATCTTTTTTTCCTTGTGTTCATCCTTGTGGAATAAGGAATCCTCGTCAAACGTGACATCCCGATCATACAGCATGTATCTCTTCACACCATAACCATAGCCAATAAAGGTACACTTTTTCACCCTTTGCTCTAGCTTATATCTCTCGGCTGACAGAACATGAGAGTAAGCATCACAACCAAATACTTACAACCTTAACTCATGACTACTCTGCACTTCCTCTGAAATTTTATAATCAGTAGCCGTAGACGGGGACTGATTCACTAAATAACGGCCTCAGTCCATAACTCCTTGCCTAATGTAGCATTACTTAACATGCTTCTAACTCTTTTTAAGAGAGTTTGATTCATTCATTCTGCCATACATTCTGCTTTGGTGTATGCCTTACTGTATTGTGCCGCATGATCCCTTTATTTTTACAAAAATGATTAAATTCCCTATAAGTGAATTCTTCACCATTGTTTGTCCTTAATACTTTAACTTCTGCCCTGACTATTTTTCAACAATTGCCTTCTATATTTTAAAGGTAACAAAAATATTGTATTTATTTTCAAAATATAAACCACACCTTTATAGAGAAATCTTCAATGAATGTGACAAAGAATGACGATCCTCTCGTAGAAACTACGGGTGATAGCCCCTATACATCTGAATGCACATAATTAAGTACACATTTACTTATATGTTTTTCAGATTTAAAAGACAACAATAATTGTTTACCATATATGCAATGCTCGCATATATTAAAATAAACACTTTTTAATGTAGGAATTAGACAACGATCAAAGAGTACCTTCATACCGCGCTCGATCATGTGGCCTAAGTGCGCATGCCACAAATGTGTTGATATGGGCTCTGCTACAGACGTTGCAGCTCTACCTTGTATGATATTCCCAATCATCTTGTAAAGCTTACCGTTTCGCTATGCTTTCACAATGAGTGTCCCCTTTAAAAACCTTCAGGATACGATCAAATTCAGTGAATTTGCACCTAAGTGCCTCGAGAACTCCTAGAGATATCAAATTCTTCTTTAGATTAGGAATGTGTCTTACGTCCGTCAGGATACGCTTCATCCCAACAAACATCTTGATACACACTGATCTGATACCAACTACCTTACAAGAAAAGTCATTGGCCATAAATACCTGGTCACACACGTTGTAACTGGTGAAATAACTCTAATAAGAGGTCATGTGGTATAAAGCCCTCGAATACAAAATTCACTCGTTATTGAGATACTTAGATTTGGATGCAGTCAATACGTCACAACCACCCACTCCTCACTAGATTTCATTGCATTGGCCTCCCTTAGCAAATCACCAAACTTCTCTGCTTTATAGTTTTTAAGATTTCGATAATCCTTCTTCATATGTCCCAACCTTCGACAATTCTGGCACTTCATCTTCCCTTTGCCTTTAAACTTGGATCTCGATTGAAGCTTTCATTTCTCTTGTTAAGATTGTCTGCCCTGCACAAACAGTGTGTCTATAGAAGACCCTTCGCCACCGCTTTTCTTTCTCAACTGCTTCGATTGAAGTTCTCGGATAATGATTTCAATGTCTAAGGTCTCTCTACCATAACATAGAGTATCCAACATGATTATTACTTTATCTTCTTCCTCCATCTTAACTTCCACACTTGTCAATTTGTAAATTAATTTATTGAAGTTGCTGATGTGATCATTAAAGTCTAACTCTTCCACCATCTTCAGATCATAGAATTGCCTCTTCAGATATCGACGATTTGTGAGAGATTTCGTCATATACAAGCTTTCTAACTTCGTCCAAAGCCCTTTGGTGGTCGTCTAATCAAGGACGTTATAGAGGACATCGTCAGATAGACATAATTAAATCAAGGTTATTACCCTTTGATCAATTTCTTCTCATTATTCACCGTTCATAGTCGTAAGAAACTTCGTAATGCCGAGGAGTGCTTGTTGCAACCCTTGCTGAACTAAAATGCCTCTTATCTTCACCTTCCATAGTTTAAAGTTATTTTTTCTTAATTAACTTATCTATCTCATGCTTCACATTTGATCCTTTATTGTCATGTTTTCATATTCAAACTCAAATCCCAAATGTATAGCTTTAATACCACCTATTGGGGAACCGTTGAAGTAAGCACCGAGTCTAATGAAATAAGTGATAAACGAATGCAAGAAAACAATCTAGAGAACACATGCATGATTTTACATGGAAAGACCCTTGCAGGAAAAAAAAACAAAAAAAACCATAGCACTAAACGTCAATCAATCCACTATGAAAACGTAAGTATAGGAAACAGAATCAACTTATAGAAAAAACTAGATTTCTCCCTTATAAAACCTAGAAAAGATTTTTCTCTTCCTTGTTCTACCTAATTCTCAATTAGAGACATATTTATATAGCCTTTACACGAAATAGAAATAAATCACGCAAAATCACTCGCTCTGTCAATCGTTACATTGTGATTGATTGAGTATCATCAACCACTTATCAATAAATCGAGGACCTATATATATTCGATCGACCAAGCATGGCCAAAATTGTCCAGCAAGTTAACTTGAGAATTCGAGATTTTATTGATTAATTGACTAGACTAATTGATTGAGGTCCCTTGTTACAACATAGATTAACGACACCAGTTTTTAACACATAACTCTCTTCATCTCTCTCTCTCTCTACCAATCTCTTTCTCTAATCTTTGTCTTTTCTCTATAATCTCTCTTTCTCTCGTAATTTCTCTTTCTTTCTTTTGTTTCCTTTTTTCTCTCTATCCTTTTTCTCTTCTTTGATAGCACCAAAAGGTTGGATGTGTGAGGCTTATGAGTTGCTTGGGGGGGAAGGGAAAGATTGTGGGGTAGAATAGGAAGACAGAAATATAGAGGGGAGTGAGCTAGTATGGGAGAAGGCATGGGCTAGCTCGACTTATGGTAGAGAAGGCATAGGGTGCTTGAATTTTCTTAGGTGTGAAAGGATGATTAGAAGGGGTAATTTGGGAAAGATTAGGTCATTTGGCTAAGGGGTGGTTGTGGTGGTATGGGTAAGGGTGTGAGGGTAAAAATGAAAATTTTGAAAAAGATAACTTTACGAGATTCCTTCTTGATTCCATGCAAGTGGGCCCCTACGCGCACCATATTATGTGCCCACCTTGATTTACATACATGTGCATATCTTTTAGCTCGGGTATCAGATTGAGGTGTGCCGTGCAACGTTAGATTCACAACGCTCGCACAGTTACTTGGGTATAGGTCTCAGGTCATTACGTTACAAAAGCCCGAGCACAATTGATGATCAACAATATGGTTGATTCCAATGTTGAAAACAAGCATACGAAAGGTTCCAGCGGAACACGGATATCACAAAATGATATCAAATCTAGGCTATTCCATTCATTGGAAGGGCTACGCCTATTGTTGAATATAGACCATTGTGTAGTACATGGGGTGGTGCCCCTTACAAGTGAATGACCTTCTTTTTCTACTGGATATCTTCTTAGATAGTCATTCTTGAGATTTAGTAACAATTGTTTTTTTATGGTTGCCTTGCTATAGGTAAGCAATGCTGGGGTTAACATCGGTGAACGAACATTAGAGGTTACTGCTGAAGAATTCTCGTATGTAATGGCTACAAACTTCGAATCTGCATTCCATTTAAGCCAACTCGTTCACCCCTTGTTAAAAGCATCAGGACAGGGAAACATTGTATTCATATCATCTGTCGGGGGTTTGATAGGTACAACTGGCGGTATCATTTATTCAGCTACTAAAGGTAATTCTTGCGGGGAAAATAAGCTCAAATTACCGACCTTCATCGAAGTTTTCTAATCCCACACAAAATGGCCACACCCTACATTTGGACGCAGGTAGAGGCCGACATGTCACAACTGTGGGTGCATCCGCCTAGAAAGTCCAATCGTTTAGAAGCACTTACCTAAACATCAGGCTAGTCAGTTGTTCTGATGTCCATGTTTTTTTTTTTTTTTTTAAATAAATGGGTTGACTATAAATAAAATGGCCTTATTTTTCTAGGCTATCCATTTGCTTTACAAATCATGGACCACCTAATCAGTTGACCAGCCTGACTTACATGGTTGCACCTGCTTATTGGATGGCTTGGACCTCACACCTTCATGACACAGACATTTGGTGACGTGCAGAGGGGTTGCTACCTTATACATTGACATACACATGCCTAGTTACTCGCTCAAGTACGATAATTAATAACCTACGGTGTACAGATTTGCTAATTATTCTTCTGTTTTTACTAGGAGCATTGAATCAACTCACGAAGAATTTAGCATGTGAGTGGGCAAGAGACAACATTCGAACAAATAGTGTTGCACCATACGTTACAAAGACGGCCATGGTGGATCCTGTAAACTTCTACTTCCTTCGACATTTTATTCACTTAGAAATGAAAGAATCCATGGACAGTGATAACCACAAGAACTCAAGATTCCAAGGACCGCACTTTAATTTGAAAACCTTTGGGCCCATTTGGCAGATATGTAAAAATGAGCTGATCTCATTTTAGCTAACAATGATTATTTATTAGAGACATACATAAGATGAACTCATTATATATTAGAGATCAAGATCTCTAATGCATAATCATCGTTAACTAAAAGGAGATGAACTCATTTTTAGGCATTTACCAAACTGGTCCTTTCTATTTTTTCTTTAGTTTTAAATAGGTAAGTTGGGCTCGATCCTGATGTGAGGCGTCAATGTTGAAGCACGCCCTGTCTACCACTGAGTTAAGGCATGACCTGGATCCCCTTCGGTCACATTTGAAAAATGCCCATATGGGTTTTCCTCATGATACTCATCGGCCCCATAGGTGGCTTGCGGAGGGCTTTTTTGACCTGGCATGCCACCCGAATGTGTATTCCCCTTCGGTGCTATTAATATTTCCCGTTTGCCAAAAAAAAATAAAAAATGCTACTCATCGGCCTCATGGCTTTTTAAAGGTGTGCCATTTATTGAATGCAGAAGTGTACTTTGCTTTTTCATCAAACCAACTTAAAGCCATGATTGAGACAAGAAAAGAGCACAACGGCCATTTGAGGAAATTGCCATTCCAACCCAATGGGAATTTCTTAATTCTCAAACTAGCAAAAATTTTAGTACATCTAACAATACTATTTGACTCCTATTATATTTTTTCCTTATTATTTTTTTTTCTACAGTTGTTGGCAAACAAGGAATTGGTAGAAGAATTGGTCACCCGAACTCCTCTTCGCCGCTTTGCAGAGCCAGAGGAGGTTTCATCTTTGGTGGCATTCCTTTGCTTGCCCGTTGCATCATACATTAACGGACAAGTCATAGCAACTGATGGAGGATTCACAATTAATGGTTTTTACCCATCAAAGGAATAATATGGGAACCACAGTAATGGAGGCAAGATAATGAATATTGTGTACTATCCTTTTCCAATAAGCTACACTGACGCAATACATGTTGCTTGGCAAATTTAAGGGGCATTGTAATCAGTACATATGCTTCATGGTTTAACTATGATGGTGAGTGTTAGAATTTGAGGTTTGAAAAATTATGTAGACAAAATAAAATTAAAATGAGAAAAAGAGGACTTATCAGTTTGAAGAAGCTGAGGCATAATTTGAAATCACTCGGCTTGAAATTAAATTTGCCCTCCTTGGACCGCATCCCAAGTACAACAGGATTTTTCGGATGATCGATCTCCAGGATACAACGGCTATCACCCAGTCACAACGGTGCACTCACTATAAATGGGCTCACAACTAGACTTTTTCTTTCATTCTTTTTCACACATGAAAACTAGACAAAGAGAAGTCTATTTATAGACTTTGAGAGGAGACCCTTAAGAGTGTAGAGACACCCTTTCAAAAGGATTGTAACTATTAGTTTAATCCCAATTGGTGCAACCCTTGGGTCTAAGAAGAGAATAAATATATATATATATATATATATATATATATATATATATATATATATATATATATATATATATATATATTTCTCACCAATGCATAACATTCTTTTTTTTCTTTTTCTTTTTTCAACTTAGACTTTCTTTTACAGGAAATTTGTGCGGCCTTTGGAACAAAAAACCAAGAGACCGCCTATCATATACCTCCATGCTATATAGCGTGCCACCCAAACAAACAAGCAAACACAAAACCCGGCCTACCAAACATCATGAGGGAAATCGTTGCATCTAGGAAAAATGAAGTTAGGGGCGAGAGTGAACAGAAACAAACCCTAGCTAGCTTGAAGTTAAAGAGCAGAAAAGAGAGAGAGGGCTTATGAGATGGAAGAAGCGAGAGATTGACCATCGGTTAACATCTAATCTTTCAAGAAGGAGAGGGTTTTGAGAGGGAGAGAGGGAGAGAGGGAGAGAGAGAGAGAGAGAGAGAGAGAGAGAGTCTTCCTTCTTACATGAAGTTGCTGCGAAAGGTCTGAGAAAGAGAGAGGAATTTGAAGAGGGAGATAGAGGCGGTTCCAGAAAGGCAAGAATTTATATAAGGTTAAATATATAGCTGTGGATAAACACATCCACTGCTAAAGGATGTAATAATATGAAAAAATTGAAGCACAAACAGGCGGGTCTCTAAATGAGGATATAGTGGTAGATGAAAATATCATTCAGTATATGGTCGAATAAAACAAAAAAATAAATGGCGGGAATGGTTGTGTTGGCGGGAGGAAGTGGTATAACGATGGACTAGATAATCTGCCATTATTACCTACACGCTATGGTACTCCATTCCTATATGGATCGAATGCCAAAAAAAATGAGGGGAATTGTGGGGATAGTGGTGAAGGTGAATAATCAGGACTGCTAAAGCATGTACCGAGAAGAATGGCCCTTACAAGCATGTGCCGAGAGTGAATAGGCAACCCTTCAATTCATGTGCTCCTTGGTTGAATTAACAAGTCAATTTGAAGCAATCCCTATTGTATGGAGTCTTCAATCTGGAAAAGTCAAGGGACTATCAAGTGCCCAACTGTTATGGTCGAGTGATCGAAATTGCCCCGTATATGGTAGATTAGACTTTGGATGATTTCGGGTAGGTTCGTGAGACCAAACTTGGAGACCTGGGCGCATGAAACTCTTAAAGCTTTTGGCAGAAATCTTTAGACAAAGTTGGCAGACTTCGGGCGCCCGACGAGGTCGGGTCAGGCTCCCGACAGGGTCGATTTCTGTTTTGCGCAAATGCATTGTTTTATTTCTAATTTCAGTTGTAGCCTATATAAACGGGTGTATTTAGGAATTAGGGTATGCTAATACATTTCTAACGTGATTGAAATTTGGAGAGAGAGAGAGAGAGAGAGAGAGAGAGAGAGAGAGAGAGAGGTTGGGTGCTCTTAAGGGCTTTGTTTCAAGTTGATCATCTCTTGTAACTTTTAGTATTCGTAGGGCTATCACTTTGTGCCGTGGTTTTTTTTCCCGCAAGGGTTTTTTGACGTAAAATTGAATTGTCTCTGCGTGGTTTTACTTTGTGTGATTGTGTTTACTTCGCGTGATTCTACTTTGTGCTTCCATGAGGTATTTAGTATATGCGAGCATTGTATGTATGGTAAACAATCAAGGTTGCCATTTAAATCAAGAAAACATATATGTAAGGGTGTGTTGGAATATATGCATTCAGATGTGTGGGTGTCATCGCCCGTTGTTTCTATTGGTGGGTCATCATATTTTGTGTTATTCATTAATAACTATAGCAAAAATGTGTGGGTTTTTAAAAAATAAATGCAATATTTTCACCACTTTTAAGCATTGGAAATGAATTGTGGAAAACCAGTCAGGGCAAAAGGTAAAAGTACCCATAACTCATAATAGTGGAGAGTTCACTTCAGAGTAGTTTAATCAGTATTGTAAAGATAAAGAGATTGTGAGGCATAACACAGAGCGGATGAATTAGACTCTCTTGAAGAGAGTCCGGTGCATGATAAGTAATGCTAGGTTGGATAAGGAGTTATGGACTGGGGCCGTTAACATGGCTTGTTATCTAATAAATCGTTCTTCTTATACAACTATAAATTGTAAGATTTCTGAAGAAGTGTGGAATGGTCATTTGATTGACTACTCAAGTTTGCGAGTCTTTAATTGTGAGGCTTACTCTTATGTACTATCAGTTGAGAGAGATAAGCTAGACCAAAGGACAAGATGTATATTTTTGTGGGCTATGGTGATGATGTGAAGGGCTACAGGCTTACGACTTTGTCACGTGGAATATCATTTTAAGTCATGATGTCAGGTTTGATTAAGGGTTTTTGTTCCGGAAGGATATGCCAAAGGAACCAAAAAAATCAGAGGTTGTTGACATCCAGGTTGACAGAGATGAGACATAAGCTGATACTAAGGCGCAGGCAAAGGTACATGATCAGGTGGAGTAGTCATCGGTGCGAAGAAATCCGCATAGAGATCATAGATTACCAGCGAAGTATAGGGATAACTTGAACGTGGCATTCGCCCTTATTACGGATGAGGGAGATCCGTCTACTTTTCAAGAGGCACTTGATGTAGATGCCTAAAATTTGAAGGCGACAATGCAAGACGAAATAGACTCCCTTTATAAGAATGAGATGTGGAAGTTGATGGAGATTCCTATGGGCAGAAAAACGATTGGATGTAAATGAATTTTTGAAAAGAAACAGGATAGGTACAAGGCGAGATTGGTGGCCAAGGGATATGCTCATTGTGAAAGCATAGACTTCAGTGAGATCTTTGCACCAATTGTGAAGCAAGTATAAATCAAGTTTGCGTTGGTGCTGGTTGTCCAATACGATCTCGAGCTGAAGCAAATGGATGTAAAAACTGCTTTCCTATATGGGGAATTAGATGAGCAAATTTACATGACGCACTCAGAAGGTTATACAGTACAAGGGGTAGAGAACAAAGTTCACAAGTTAAGAAGGTTGTTATACGACATTAAACAGTCGCCTATGTAACGACCTGAGATTTTCGACTCTCGTGTATAACATGACGGCCGAATTCCCAAGTAATTTATAGAATAACTAATTTTTCAAATAATAAAATATAGCATTCAAGCACAATGGCGGAAACAATTATCATCTTATTCTATCAAACTTACTATGTTATCATCAATGTTTAAATAAGGGAACCAACCAATATCCATACTGATTAATTAAAATACAAAACCATGTCTTCTCTTGAAGACTTATTACAATTCCATAAATGTATCAACTACTCAAAAGAAATATTTAATAAATGATAACATCAATTAAGTTTATCTAAAATCGTCATCCGCCATGTGATCATACGAACCATCGAACTCTTTTCCTTAAAAATCGGGTTCAATACCTAGATCTTCACCTACATCATCTAAATTGTGTTTGGGATAGTGTTAAACGCTATCATAGTGGGGAATATTTCCTCCAAGACAATCAAGAATAATAATAACGGTACAGAGTAAATGCAAGCAGTATATTATCATTTAATCAAATCAAAACAACCAACTAAAAATCTTTGTTAATGCGATGCATGGAATGCATGCTCTGGCTAAGGCAACCTGGTTAGAATCACAATACATGAAGTGAGAGACTCCCTGTTACGACTTCATGCTAGCCACTAGTCACTAGAGGTTCCTAGGACGCACAAGCCCATAGTTTTGCCCGACCACGTGAGAAAAGGGACGCTCATAGCCCAAATCTACACGTGACAGTGTACGGGAGAAGTAGGACGCTCTAGCCTATTCTCAATTCCGTACACCCACATGGAGCCAAGTGAATGCATGACTTTAGTTTCACCTTTATTTAAGTGTTTTCGCATACAACCGGTTTAAATAAAACTCAGTGGTCACTATGGGGAGTCGCAAGCAACCCAGCATAGGCCGACAGCACGGGATTAGTGTCCATAGCACCAACCCCGGCTCATGAGAATTTGTATACCATTAGTGTCCATTCATTGTCCCGTTTTATGATTTCATCATGTCCTAAAAAGCCAATGTTGTACATCATGACCAAATTCATTAAAATACTCATGTAATCTAAATGGATCAAATCAAGAATCATGTACATGTAAGGATCCATTAACAAATAATCACTTCATTCTCTCAGTTAAGTCAAGATATATTCTTCCATCATGGACACCTCTCACGGGTTCCATCTCTCTACATCGAATAATTTTACCAACTTAGGGACAAAGAGTATACAATAATGGGATGTCTATATGATAATCTTATACACATATTTCATATCACAATATGAAAATCAATCTTACTTGTAATACATGGACTAAGAAAATAAGGGCATAGATTTCACAAAAATAAATAACACAAACACACATGCTTCTTAGTCAAAAATCTAAAAAAAGAATCACATCACCATATAATGATATTCATTACAAATCTCACATCAAACTTCAAGTTATATGGATAAGTAATTCAAAACAAAACAACTTCACATGCCACAAAAGAAACTTATGATAATCGTGATATTATTAATGAAAGGTTTGAAGGAAAATCCTCACCTTATGATGGACTTAGAAGAAGAGGGTTGTAGAAGATCCTAGCTGCTGAAAATATATGAAAAAGAACTCTCTTCTTCTTCTTCTTCTCTCTCTCTCTTTCTCTCTCTCTCTCTAGGGCATGGAGGCTAGGGTTATGAGAAGGATTTGGAGGTGCGTAGTAGAAATATGGAGAGGAATGTGCACGCGAGGTCTTGTGTAACAACCTCTTGAGGTGGGTTTCTCAAATCTCAATATTCGAATGATCTATGATCAATTCCAATCCGTTCATCTTATAAAGCTCGAAGAGTAGACTCAGAATACGTAAATTTCTTGATAATCCACATTCTAGATTGGCCGATTCTTGAAAATGGCCTAACGGGTGCTAAAATGGGCTTGATCTTAATTAACGGTCTACGCTTGATGATCAGGGCCCAAATTTTGAAAAAATATATGGTCATGATAGGCAAATAATTGTACAAAGTTTAGTGGTTAATTGATGGTGAGAAATGCCTAGATCTGAAATTTCAACTTTTGGCGGAAAATGAAGGGGCTGGCTTTGTGGTTCAAAGGTATAGAATTATAAATCGGGGTCCAAATTTTGTGTAAACTCGTAGCCATATGAGTATAATAAGTGGTCTAAATTTGAGAAGCGATTGATGGTGAGAAGTGGGTAAATTGAAAGGTTCAGATATAAAAAGAGTTGGTAACTCGTTAATTTTTAGAACCGTATAACTTCGCGCATAAGAAAGAGGTTTATCAAAGTGGGGCACTCAAATCACACTATTGGTCCATGATAAAGATGATCCAAGTCATTCATATAAAGAAAAATATTCGACTATGACTAACCATCCACTTTCCTCACTCGATGGACATGAAAATCAAGGGTTAAGGGGCTGATTTGACAATCAGACCACTTCTATTATGATTTAAGGGCTGAAATTTGATGTGTATGGTTAATATGTGCCCAAAAGCTTAAATCCAGGGTTTTACGTGAAAGTGATCGTCGGAAACTATAATACTTAAAAATGGCATCTTAACTTAAGTTTAACTAATGGCATTTTCGTAATTATCTGAAAAATGCATGATTTTTGAAATTTGATCTTTCTACGATGTTTATGGGATCATTCTAAGAAACTTTTGTAAAGGGTTCCCTATCGGATCTCCTACGGATGTCCCGCTATACGCAAATCAACGGTAAATGTACGATAATTAATAAAAAAATAAATTAAAAATGAATTTTAAAAAATTTTCAAATAAATCTCGAAAATCTTAGGCGTTACAGCCTAGGTAGTAGTATAAGAATTTTAATTCCTTCATCACGAGTCAAGGCTTTACCAGGAGTGAGTATGATCACTGTGTCTACTTCAAGACCCTAAGTAGGAAGTTTATTATACTTACGTTGATGACATGCTTATTGGCAGTCACAGCATGTCTAACATTCATGTATTGAAGACTCACCTTTTATAGACATTTGAGATGAAAAATTTGGGGGCTGTAAAGAGGTTTTTCAACATTGATATACACAGAGACAGGAAGAGGAGTAGGCTATAGTTATCTCAGGTTGTAGACTTTAGGAAGGTATTGGTAAAGTTTGGGATGGATAAGGAGAAGCTAGTCAACGTTCCCCATGCAACTCACTTCAAGATTTTTTTGGAATAGTGTCCCAAAACATATGAAGAAAAGTAGGATAAGTCTCGTGTGCCTTAATCGAGCGCAATGAGAAGCTTGATGTATGTTATGGTTTGTACGAGAACAGATATTTCAAAGGCTATGGGTGTTGTTAGCATATTCATGTTTAACCACAACAAACAACACTGGGAAGCTGTGAAATGGTATATCCGAGGTACGCAAGACTGCATCTTGACATTCAAAAGGTCCAAGGATAAATTAATTGGGTATGTTGATTTAGATTACACATGTAGGGGGCGTTTGACAAATCTATTAATAAGAGCTTATTTGCTTATTCCAAAAAAAAAAAAAAAAAAAAAAAAAACTCTTATTATGAAAATAGACCATTTAGTAAAGATTTCATTTTAAAGCTTATTTTTTTAAAAACTACTAAAAAAGCTCTTAAATAATAAGTGATAGGGAGGTCACTTTTTCTTTAAGAGATTATTTAGCTTAAGCGGGTAGACATTTTTAATTAATTTTTGGACAAGTTTGTCCTTCAACTTTTTAAGTAATTCAAATCTTGCCCTCTTCTCTTATTTAGAATATCTCTAAGGTGGGCCCACATGATGAACAACCTATACTGAATGTGGGTTTTCACATCAAGGTGGGCCCGCATAATACATGGTCACATCAAAGGTGGGCCCCACAAGATGAATGCCCACATCAAAGGTGGGACCTACATGATGGATGGGGGACATTGAAGGTGGGATCACATGATGGAAGGTTGACATCAAAGGTAGGCCCATATGATGAACAACTCATATTGAAGGTTGGGCTCCACATGATTGATGGTGAACACCAAAGGTGGGTACCACATTATGGATGACCCACATTAAAATGTGGCCCTACATGATTGATGGACTATCCACATCAAGTGGGCCCCATATGATGGACGGTTCATAGAAAAGGTGGGACCCACATGATGGATGGCGGACATTGAATGTGGGACCACATGATGGAAGATTGACATTAAATGTGGGACCACATGATGAATGACCCATATTGAAGGTTGGGCCCCACATGATCGATGATCGATAGCAAAGGTGGGACCTACATGATGGATGGTGGACATCAAAGGTGGGTCCCACATGATGGACTATCCACATCAAGTAGGCCCCACATAATAGATTGTCCACAACAAAGGTGGGATCCACATAATGGATGGTCCATATCAAAGGTAAGATCGAAGTAATGGATGGTGGATATTGAATGTGGGACCACTGATGAAAGGTTGACATTAAAGGTAGGCCTACATGATGAATGAACCATATAAAAGGTTTGACCCTACATGACAGACAGTCCACAACCAAGGTGGGACCTACATGATGGCCATGGTGGACATCAAATGGGTCCCACATGATGGACTACCTACTTGATGTGGGCCCCACATGATAGTGGTCCACAACAAGGGTAGGACCCACATGATGGATGATGGACATCAAAGATGGGCCCCTCATAATGAATGAGTCATATTAAAGTGACGCCCCACATCAAGGTGGGCCCACGTAATGAAAGGTTCACATCAAAGGTAAGCGCCACATGATAGATGGCCTACATCAAATTGTGGCCCAATATGATGGAACATGCATATCAAGTAGGTCCCATTTAAATGGTAGTTCACATCAAAGGTGGGATCCACATGATGGATGATGGTCATTGAAGGTGGGCCCACATGATGGTCAATTGATATCAAAGATGGGCTCACATGATGATCGGCCCATAATGAAGGTGGGGCCCCACACAAAGAATGGTCCACATGAAGGTGGGCCCACATAATGGTCAGAGTGGCCTTAACATGATGGATGGTTGACGTAAAAGTGTGGCCCCTCATAATGGATAGTTGACATCAAGTGGGCCCAACCTAATGGACGGTCCACATCCAAGGTCTCTCATGATGGATGACCCATATCCAAAGTGGGCTGTATGATGGATGATCCATATAGAAGGTGCACCACACACGATAAATGGTATATCAAAATTGGGCCCCACATGATGGACAAAACACTTCAAAGGTAGGGCCCACAACATGGACACATCAAATGTGGAGTTGACGTGATGGTGATGGGTAGTGGACATTGAGGGGCCCCACATAAAGGCAATTAGCATTGATGTTGGGCCCCACATGATCGATGGTCCACCCAAACAACCATTTGGATTGCTCTTATATTTAAGTTGTTGTAATCTTTAAAAATGACATCAACTACCCTTAAAAAAAACTCTTATTTGAAACTTTTACCAAACGTGCTTATTTTAAATAAGAGTTTTTTTTTTTAGATTTTACCAAATGGGCTTATTTAAAACAAGTGCTAGAACAAAAAGAGCTTATTGAAATAGCTCTTATTTAAGAAAAACTCTTATTGAATTAGAGTAGAGATGCCATACGCCCTTGTAGTGTGGATTGTAGGAGATCGACTTCCGAGTACTCGTTTGTGCTAGTGGGTGGAGCGATTAGTTAGATGTCCAAGCCTTAGTCCATGGTAGGTCTTTCCACTATTAAAGCAGAGTATATGATGGTGATAGAAGAATTCAAGGAGGTGTTTAGTTAAGGGGAATGATAAATCAGTTAGGGCTTTAACAGGAGGCCGTGCCGGTTAATTGTGATAACGCAAGTGCTATTAATTTGGTTAAGAACTTTATTTATCACATATGTACTAAACATATTGATGTGTGTCACCATTTAATCACATAGGTGCTTGAGGAAGGTGATGTGACTCTGGAGAAGATCCACACAAGCGTAAATTTGACGGACATGCTCACCGAGGTGGTTTCTATAGAGAAGTTCAAGTTTGGTGCAACTTCTTTGGGATTGGCGAAGACAGAATGAAGATGAAGTGTGTATGAGAAGCGGTGAAGCTATGATGAAGTAGAGATGATGGATGGAGCAAAGGAAGATTGTCGGTAATTGAAGCCTCGGTGAAGATTGTTGTATGGAGTCTTTAATCTGGAGAAGTTAGGGGATTGTCGGGCACCCAATCGCTATGGTCAGGCGACCGAAACTGCCCCGTAAATTGTAGATTGGTCTCTGGACAATTTCGGACAGGTTCGGGTGTTTGAACTTGGAGGCTCAGGCGCCCGAAACTCTTCAAGTTTTTAGGAGAACTCTCTGGACAAATTTAGCGAACTTTGAATGCCCGACATGGTCGGTTTTTGTTTTACGTAAATGCACTGTTTTGATTCTAATTTCGGTTGTAGCCTCTATAAATGGGTATAATAGGGAATTAGGGTACGATAATAAGTTTCTAATGTGGTTAGAATTTGGAGAGAGTTTTTTTGAGAGAGAGATCTTGGGTTTTGTCTTAGGGGGCTTTGTTTCGGATTGATCATCTCTTATAACTTCTAGTACTCATAGTGTATCACTTTGTGCTATAAATTTTTTTTCCTGCAAGGATTTTTCCAAGTAAAATCGGATTGTCTCTGCATGGTTTTGCTTTGTGTGATTATGTTTGCTTCGTTTGATTTTACTTTGTACTTCCCTGAGATTTTCCAATAATCCCTAATGACATGAGCCCATCACCTAGTTCAAATCACCTAGTTCAGAAGGGGTACAATGGTGGACAACAGAATTGGCGATCAATATGCACACAATATAGCGATGGATTACATAATCTACTGCTATATTGAATAATGGTAGTGGTGGCAAGAAGGATACAATGGCGAATATGTAATATCTGCCTATGTATTACTGGGGGGGGGGGGGGGGGGGGAGTGCAATCACTATGCCAATATCGCAAAAAAACGACGAACCAAGTCCGTCGTTAATCGTAATTAACGACGGACTTCGTCCGTCGCATGGTCACGTTCTTTTGCAAGTCGTTAATCATAAACGACGAACCAAATCCGTCGGAAAATTACGACGGATATAGTCCGTCGCTAAATAAACGACGAACCTTATCCGTCGTAACCTCCAAAACCATCGTCGTTCCAGCAACGGATTCTATTCGTCGCTGTAAAAAGAACGACGGACCAAATTCGTCGATAATACTAGGATCTGTCAGTTTCTTATTACATCTTCGACGGATCTGGTCCGTCGTTAATGTTTTAAAAATAAAAAAAAATCAGCACGCATTTTTTACATTTTGAATTTCTTACACCTGATAGCATCGAAGCAATACAAACCAATTCAATACATAAACTAAACTAACCATTTCTAATTCACACATCCATCATTTATCGCATGTTGAATTTCTTACATCTTGCGAACTAGCTGCGGACATCTTAAATATCCGATTACATCAGCAAGAAACTTTATTAGTCTTTCAATCAACAATGCAGCAACAAAATCTTTTGAAACCCTCCAGTTAAGCTGTCTTTCTAAAACAGCAAGGCTTTTAGTGTGCATGGGAAAATTGTGGGACGACCCCATTCAAATGAGGAATCCAAGCAAACCACAAAGCAGAACCTGAAATCATGATTTTGAAAGAACTAATTAAGCTACTGATAAAATAACGACAAGGATGGAATTACATAAATGAATAGGTGATATTCAAAACCAGACATATACCATGAACCCAAGAAATAAAATGTCATAATGATAAGCAGGCGAGTTTTTCAGATTGAACTACCTCCTGCTGAGCTAGCTGTGAAGCTATGCTGTGATCAAAAAAGTAAAAGCTGTACAACTGGTATTATGGCAGCAATGATGTAAACTGGCGGAACTTGCATCATATCCTGCAGTTTCAGCACATGAAGCAAACAATTAGTAAAATAGCAACAAATGCCTGCATAGGAGCACATTTTCTACAAGAATATGAAATTGTGTTCTTTGGTCAAGAGTAATAACACAAAGATTTGTAATTATAAGACTGGCCAAGGAAGGAAAAAAACCATAGTTTTTTTCGGTCAAGTTTAGCTGAAAAATGATAATTGGATTAGTAAGGTCCTGTATATCAGTCATAGGGGGCCCACCTATTAGTGATCCAGACCTCAATCAGTTGGCTGAACATATATATGGTTAGTTGCCTCTCATCCAACAACTTAGGCTGCAAAAATAGAGATAAAAGATTTTTAAAAAATAAAAAAAAAAAAGATAAGTTTGATGTATACTACTGCAAAGCACAAAAAAACATCCGTTAAGTAACAATGACATTGAAAATGAAAATAATGACCGTTGTATGTGAAAGCAACCATGTGATTTTACCATTAATGGTGAAAATTCCTATTACAAACAAACAAACAAGAAGGCTTGTTCTGACCCAAAACCAAAACAGAAGCTTCCAGCTTCTTCACTTGGTTGATGACTGTGGCTAATCTAGGCCCTTGGATTACTAGAGCCTCAACTTCCACCTGTTTGGATACCCAAAACATTAAAAAAACAAAACAAAACAAAACAAAACAAAACAAAAAATCAAGAAAATAAAAAAGATCACTTTCATTATCAATGTACCTTTTTATCTCTACATTTAAAACTTGATGGCAACCACGAGTCTACTTACAACAAAAACTTGGTGGCTTCGATTTACCATCGTATGTTTCCGAACAGGCGTGAATTCATGGAAGAGCTTAGCACATTGATGATACTAATCACCGTATTTTAGCTAGGTTGGCCTCATCATGTATAGGCCAAGTGGAAAGGACAAAAAGCACAACAAGGCAAAATATGATATTTCACAGGTGCATTCTAACTTTTATGGCTAAGACTGTCAGCTAGTCGAGCTTAGGTTGGGCCAAAAGTACATCCTGAGGCCTGCCCATTAAATTTCATACCTGAACTTTAATATATGCTAAAGATTGGCCCAAGTTTGGTCTAGGAAGATGTAAATTGGCCTAAATTCAAGCTTGGGCCGAGCTTAAAAAAGAGAATGTTGTTAAATTCAAATATAGGTGCTTTCTATTCATGTTTTGAGTTGAAAAGTACTGTGAGCACGGCCCATTGGCCTAAATGGTAAACCTAAGCCCAACCCATGAGCAATTTGCTGAAAAAAAGACCTATGACCTAGAGGGAAACAAAACCAAAAAAATGTGAAGGATCAAACCGTTATCGAGTGACAAGGCCGAAAATAGAACACATAAGGAAACAAATAACAAGTTTGGATATAGAATAAATACACATGCAAATATGCCAATAAATGTATGTAGTTTATTTTCCCAAAGAAGAACAAAGGTATGAATGTACTAGAATTTTTACACTTCCAAAATCACAAAGCTTGACTTGTTGGTCGAGAGGATCCACCTGAAACACAATTTCAACTTAAATTAATCACCATACCAAAATCTTAAACAATCCTAACTTCCTAACATGTCCCCAAAGAACGTTGGGTTGTTTATGAACTTTGATGAAGTAATCATTGCCCCATCTGATGGCCCTCCAAAGTACGTTCCAACATATATATTTGAAGTTTTGTATTTTAGTCTTATTTATATACAGGATATCCATACATAAATACTGATCCAATCCACATCATGGTGTGGCCCACAGAGCTCAACCACATGGAAGCTCTGATGAGGCCCACCTCATAGTACCTTTTTCCCATATATTTGTATGTATAATTTTTGCCATGTTCGTTTCTTTGGATGATTTTTTTAGTCTTTTTAACAATCAAAACCAAAATAAATGTGAATATTTCCTGTAGCATTCATTTACCGTATGATATTTTACTAACAATGGGAAAAACCAATTGTATTTGAAAATTTTAACAATTGATTTCTACCGCATTTAGAGAAATTCTTCAGTTGGTAATATTCAAGAACACAAAAATAAAAATTATATAATTAGTTGAGTGTGGAGCCCACCATGGTATGTGTAGGGCATCCAGCCCATGCAGCAGAGTTACCCACCATGAAAATGGGACTTAATAGCAATCAGGCCGATCCAGCCATCAAGCGGGCCCTGTGTGCATTGGAGATTTTTGGGGTGTTTGTCCATTGTTTTCTATGCCACATGGGCTTATTTTTGGGACACCCAATTTTCATGATGGGGTGACTCTGCTGAATGGATTGGATGACATACAAATAACCAAATGGGCCTTGGACACAAGTAGTTGCAAGGACTTTTCATCTACAACTAGTTGCATCTGAGAAATTCTCCAGGCAATAAAAGCAAACGACACAATGAATCCCATTATTTTTTATCATACGTTTGAACAAGTGAAGACAGTATGAGTTTCAATCCTAAGCTTTGCAGGAGAATGCTTAGGTTTTAGTTCTAACATGTGGGGCCCATAGTTTGGTGATCTAGATCGTGGGTTTGTTGTGTCCATTGTGGATAGACCATGCCTCATGATTCTCCTCGATAGGATGAGCCTCAAATTTTAATTTGTCATACAGGTTGATGATTTGAATAAGCTGAACCTTATCCTCAATGTCTATTATTCACTCACAGATAACAAAGTTTAAGTTTGTTTGATGCTTTGATGAAGGGATTTCAAGCAAGAAAACCAAGGGACAAATATCATCCTTTGACAAATGTCATACTTTTTGCTTGTTTTTGTACAAGTAAAAAACTGAACCCTACACTCTGCAAAGTATAACTCGGGTTTCCAATTCTGACAAATGGGGCCCATGGTTTGAGATCTAGATCATGGGGTTGTTGTGTCCAACAGGGATGAATGATGCCCAAAAATTCTTCTCAATAGGACAAGCATGCATTTTCAATTTGTCCCACAAATATCCAGTTATGGTAACTATAACTTGAAATCAGTCTTTCAAGTAAAAATAAGGTTTGCACATGATGTACGGAATTTGGAAAGGGTGTAACAGCAGAATTTTTTTTTATGGCTGGTTCTCCCCTTAAGCGTCTGGCAGAACGCAAAACTAGTGTTTGTCTGATTGGGGCTCATATATGAAGAATTCAAGAGTATGGTGGTGGTTACTCTCAATAGAGGTTGGAATCTTGTTATTCAACATTACCCAAAACCCCAAAAGATAACATCATGTGGGTACGCCACCTACGGGAGAGTAAAAAGATTTGAGGCAAAAAGATTCCAAGCAATGCTATGTCTTTGGGGCATTTCATCAAATAGATCATGTGGCTATGTCTCAACTTTCAATTCAATATCAAACCAACAGAATCAAATGCTACAATACAAAATCCAACCACAGAAATAGCATCAAAATGTCAAGAAACCAAAACTATCCAACTTTGGAAGAAACACGAGTCAACAAAACCAAGACACGAGTTCACTATCCGTACGTGTGCTCAACATCTCACATCTATGCGCTCTGATGTTTCGATCTGATCAAAAGAAATTGTAACCCTACATAAGATCTTATCAGATCCCACAACATCAAAAATCCACCATAATCAGGATCTAAATCATCCAAAAGCGATGAACAACATAGAATCACAAGGAAATAAATAATTTTGAAAAAACAAAAGGGAAAAAATTGGAAAAGAAAATCAAGACAAATGCTCCATGAAAATGCTCAAGAAAGCATCAGATCAGCAGTGGAAAAGCATCTTTACAAGGAGAAATCCACCAAAACCCTAGGTTTTTTCCTAGATCCAACATGAAAATATGTAAAAATCGGGCATGGGGATGGATCTGAGGGTTTCGTACCTGTTCTTGGGATGGGATCTGAAGAGAGAGAGACGATCGAAGTGAGAGCGGAGGAGACAATGAAAGGGGGGAGTTGAGCGAGTGAGAGGGAGAAATTTGGAAAAAACCCTCTTTTGAAATCAATTTCTGATTTCAATTCCGCAAGCTGTGAGTTTTATGTTAACAAAGCTTTATAATGGGTCATCAGCCGTACATTTAAGAGCCCACCTAATAGACGGTTAGGATTATATTATGGTACAAGTGATATGAAAATAGCTATGACTTTTACCATTTACAAGTGGACCCACTATTTGGATGGTCTGGATAACCCTACATCATTGTCACAAGTGATATGAACGAGTCACCACCATTTAACATTGTTGCATAAACTAACAAATTAATTTAATTCTTCTATGTAGGGGGGTTTGGCTAGCGATGCTGGTCCATGTTGTACGGGCCCACCAAGATGTATGTGTTTTATCCACGCCGTCCATTTATTTTTACATATCATTTTAGGGATTGATCCAAAAAAATGAGGCAAATCTAAATCTCAAGTAGACCGCACCACGACAAATCTACTTTTTTTTTTTTTTTTGAAAATAAGAATTTCAATTGCTCTTAAAGTATCACCTTCTCCATTTTTTTTTTCAAAATGTCCGTTCTTTTCTTACTACTCAATTTTTTTCAAAATTTAAATTTTTCTTCGAAATCTCATTATTTTTATCAAAATACAAAATTTTAATTTCTTTTTAAAAATCACAAATTTTTAATAAAATATAAAATCTTAATTTTTCTCAAACATTGCTTGTTTTTTTTTCTAAACTTTTCAAATTTTTTTCAAAATCGCAATTTTTATAAACTTTTCAATTTTTATTTTCAAAATGTCAATTTCTTTTTCAAAATCTCATGGCGAGCGGATTAGTCATTGCATGGTAGGGCCCACCAAATTAGTGGGGTGTTACCATAACCATGTAGGGCCCACCTTGATTGTGGGGCTTACAATGATATATGTGTCTTAAATCCACACCATCCAACCATTTTGAAATATCATTTTAGGGTATGATACCAAAAATGAAGCTGAGTCAAATATTAGGTGGACCACACTATAAAAACAATCGTGATTGAATCTTTACACCTGAAAACTTCATGGATTTCACCGGAATGTTTATTTGCCATTATTTTCCATCCAACCTATTTGTAAGGTCACAAACACCTAGATGAATAAACCACAAAAATATCATCTTGATCCAAAGCTTTTGTGGCCCCACAGGAAGTCTTTAATGGTCAATCAGCACTGTTTCCTCTACTATGTCCCATCTGGGACTTAGAATTGCTTCATTTTTTGGAACACGCCCTAAAACGAACTTTCAATATGGATGTACGGCGTGGATGTAGTACACATCCTATTTTATTTTAAAAAATTGAAATTTTTTCAATTTATTTTCACACTTATAAATTTTAATCTATCTTTGCAGTTTTTTTCAAAATCTTTATTTTTTAAGAATAACAATTTCTTTTTGGCTCTTTGTAAATCCCGAATTTCTTTTCAAAATCTCGTTATTTTAAATCTTAATTTTTCTTAAACATTATTAGTTTTATTACAATTTTTTTTTCAAACTTCTTAATTTTTTTCTCAAAATCGCAATTCAATACATAAACACTTTTTTCAAAATGTCAATTGTCTTTTTAACATTTCATTTTCTATCAAAATTCTCAATTTTTTTTACAAAATACAAAATCTAAATTTCTTTTTGAAAATCACAATTTCTATTTTGAAAATCTATTTTTTCAAACTGATAATTTTTATTCAAAATTCTTCATTTATGTCAAAATGCCAACTTTTTTTAAATCCTTTTAAATCCTAATTTATGTCAAAATTCTTTCAGATTTTTTTTTTCTTTTTTAATCCTAATTATTTTCAAATTTTTGATTTTTTCTACATTTCAATTTTTCTTAAACATTATTAATTTTATTGCATTTTTTTTTCAAACTTATAAATTTTATTCAAGATTAACTCAACATTTCTTCAAAATCACAATTTTTTAAACTTTCCGGTGTTCGTTTTCAAAATGCCAATTTTTTGAAAATCTATTTTTTTTTATTATCAAAATATGTCAATATCTTTCAAATTGCAAAACCTCAATCTTTCTCAAAGTCTACATTATTTCAAACTTATACACTTCATTCAAACGTCTCAATTTATTTCAAAATGTCAATTTCTTTTAAAATTCTAGTTCTTTTTTAAATTTAGAATATTATTTTCAAAATCTCAAATTTTTCCAAATCCCATTTTTTCTTAAATATTGTTAATTTTTATTAAACTTGTCAACTTTTTTTCTAAAAATTCAAAATTCTTGATTTATGTCAAAATGCCAACTTTTTTTAATTCCTTTTAAATCCTAATTTATGTCAAAATTCTTTTAGATTTTTCGTTCTTTTTTAATCCTAATTATTTTCAAAATTTTGATTTTTTCTACATTTCAATTTTTCATAAACATTATTAATTTTATTACATTTTTTTTCAAACTTATAAATTTTATTCAAGATTAACTCAACATTTTTTCAAAATCACAATTTTTTAAACTTTCCGGTGTTTGTTTTCAAAATGCCAATTTTTTGAAAATCTATTTTTTTTTTTATCAAAATATGTTAATATCTTTCAAACTGCAAAACCTCAATCTTTCTCAAAGTCTACATTATTTCAAACTTATACACTTCATTCAAACGTCTCAATTTATTTCAAAATGTCAATTTCTTTCAAAATTCTAGTTCTTTTTTAAATTTAGAATATTATTTTCAAAATCTCGAATTTTTCCAAATCCCATTTTTTTCTTAAATATTGTTAATTTTTATTAAACTTGTCAACTTTTTTTTTCTAAAAATTCAAAATTCTTGATTTATGTCAAAATGCCAACTTTTTTTAATTCCTTTTAAATCCTAATTTATGTCAAAATTCTTTTAGATTTTTCGTTCTTTTTTAATCCTAATTATTTTTAAAATTTTGATTTTTTCTACATTTCAATTTTTCATAAACATTATTAATTTTATTACATTTTTTTTCAAACTTATAAATTTTATTCAAGATTAACTCAACATTTTTTCAAAATCACAATTTTTTAAACTTTCCGGTGTTCATTTTCAAAATGTCAATTTTTTGAAAATCTATTTTTTTTTTATCAAAATATGTTAATATCTTTCAAACTGCAAAACCTCAATCTTTCTCAAAGTCTACATTATTTCAAACTTATACACTTCATTCAAACGTCTCAATTTATTTCAAAATGTCAATTTCTTTCAAAATTCTAGTTCTTTTTTAAATTTAGAATATTATTTTCAAAATCTCGAATTTTTCCAAATCCGATTTTTTCTTAAATATTGTTAATTTTTATTAAACTTGTCAACTTTTTTTCTAAAAATTCAAAATTCTTGATTTATGTCAAAATGCCAACTTTTTTTAATTCCTTTTAAATCCTAATTTTTGTCAAATTCTTTTAGATTTTTCGTTCTTTTTTAATCCTAATTATTTTCAAGATTTTGATTTTTTCTACATTTCAATTTTTCTTAAACATTATTAATTTTATTACATTTTTTTTTCAAACTTATAAATTTTATTCAAGATTAACTCAACATTTTTTCAAAATCACTAATTTATGTCAAAATTCTTTTAGATTTTTCGTTCTTTTTTAATCCTAATTATTTTCAAATTTTTGATTTTTTCTACATTTCCATTTTTCATAAACATTATTAATTTTATTACATTTTTGTTTTCAAACTTATAAATTTTATTCAAGATTAACTCAACATTTTTTCAAAATCACAATTTTTTAAACTTTCCGATGTTCATTTTCAAAATGCCAATTTTTTGAAAATCTATTTTTTTTTTTATCAAAATATGTCAATATCTTTCAAACTGCAAAACCTCAATCTTTCTCAAAGTCTACATTATTTCAAACTTATACACTTCATTCAAACGTCTCAATTTATTTCAAAATGTCAATTTCTTTCAAAATTCTAGTTCTTTTTAAATTTAGAATATTATTTTCAAAATCTCGAATTTTTTCAAATCCCATTTTTTCTTAAATATTGTTAATTTTTATTAAACTTGTCAACTTTTTTTCTAAAAATTCAAATTTTTTTTAAACTTATTAAAGAAACAAATTTATTTAAAATGAATTGTGAGATGTATAATTTTCAATTTACGACGGACTATATTCGTCGTTAAATCCAAGAAGGTCCGTCGCTAAATCCCAACGTCCCGTCTCCGGACGCAGAATTTTACGGCGTAGGAAATCTCCCTTGAATACAATACTTTGCGACGGATTAGATCCGTCTTAATATTAACGACGGACTATATTCGTCGTTAATTGACAGTTATCGACGGATTCTGGTCCGTCGTACAATTTTGTCGATTAAACACGCCAGAGCCGGACGTGGTAGTAGTTAGCGACGGACTGTTTTCACTTTAACGACGGATATAGTCCGTCGTTAATATTAACGACGGAGATAGTTCGTCGTTAAACGAAGCCTTTTTTAACGACGAACCAAGTCCGTCGTCAAACCAAGCGTTTTTGTGTCGTTTTTTCACTGTTTTGGCGTAGTAAATATAGTAGCTGAATTTTCATTCGCCCTCTTAAATCTGCCCCTATAGGACATATTTGTTGTAGTGGACGCTGCTAGTAGCTAGATGTTACTGGTCAATGATCTATGAACCTCACATGATGTATGGTGATTGAAGACCGACCATTAAAAACTTGTCAAGGCTATGAAGTATTTGGATCAAGCTATTATTTATGTTTTCCCTTCATCCAGCTCCATGTAACCGAATCAACAAGTTGGATGGCAAACAAAATTACAATCAATTGAGGCCGTTTTTAATGGTGGGTTTTCAATCACCATCGTTTTCCTGTTTGTGGTCGACTTAAGATTTTGGATCTATTTGAAGGCCTCAAAACTACGCAAATAAGGAGTCCACTGACCGGTCGTCCGACCGGTCGGCTAGTGGACATCTTGGCTCAGTTTGATGCCTAAACTCTCTGGACATTTTTTGATATTTTAAGGTCGGTCATCAAACCGGTCGCTAGAGGCTCAGACCGGTCGTCAGACAAGTCTGAGTTGAGGCAGTGAAGATGATTATTCTAGCAAAACTCTCTGAACCAGTCTTGACCGGTCGGCCATAGTGCGGGATTTGATGTTTTGTGTGGTTTCGCACTACAAGTTTCTAATTCTGAGTTTACTCTTATAAAAATATGTTTCCTAATCGTGTTAGGCATCATGCTAAGCAATACCTAGGTGATCTAAACGAGATTAGGGTTATTGGGAGAGAGGTTTGAGAGCTTTTGTTCATCTTTGAAATCTACTCGGGTAGTTCTAGCTCTGTAATCATCTGTTTATCATGGTGGAGGTGTCGCTTTGTGACATGTTTTTTTCCCACAAGGGTTTTCCACGTAAAATTTGTGTGCTTTTGCGTTGAGTGCTTGTGTGGCTGCTTGTTGATTGTTTGATCTTCTTCATTACTTCCGTTGACCGGAGTTCCAACAAGTGGTATCAGAGCTATCATTGGAAGGTTGAAGAAGAAGTTTTCTGAAACGATCTCATAGCTTCAAATACGAAGTTCGACGTTGAGAAGTTCTTGGACAAAAACAACTTTGAGTTATGGAAGGTGAAGATGCGTGCTGTCCTAACTCAGCAAGGGGTCGTGAACGCCCTTGGAAAGCAACTTGCCGAGATGAAAGATGATAAGTGGACAAAGATGGATGAGAAGGCTATGGCCTCAATCCAACTGTGCCTTGTTGATGACATCCTCTATAACGTCATGAAGGAGAAGACCGTTGTAAAGACATGGACCAAGTTAGAGAACATCCATACGAAGAAGTCTCTAGAAAATCGCATATATTTAATGATGTAACTCTTCACCTTGAAGATGGCAGAGGAGACGGATGTGGAGGACCACATTAGCACATTCAATAAATTAATTTATAAGTTGCTTGATTTTGGTGAGCAGATAAAGGACAAGTATCAAGCCTAGATCTTATTGAACTCGCTTCCTAGTTCATATGAGTCACTCAGGGACTCGTTGTGCACGGGTAAGAACACTATTAATGTCGAGACCATTGTCTCAGCCCTTCAATCGAAGGCCATGGGATAGAAAAGTGGTGATACTAATTCTTCCTCCGATGCATTGTTTATGAGAGTGAGGAATTCTAAACGAGGTAAAGGATCGTAGCGTTCTCAATCCAAATCGAAGGACAAGGGCAAAGGTAAGTTGAAGTGTTGGGAATGTGGCTAAGTTGGGCACATGAAGAAGGGCTACAAGACTCCTAAATATAAGAAGGAGAAGTCAGGTGATTCTTCTAGGGAAGTCAATACCGTTGAAGCCGAGGAAGGTAGTAGTGATGAGTGCGAGGTCTTGACAGTGTCAAAGATTGGATCTCTTAGCGATGAGTAGATCATGGATTCCGGGACTTCGTATCACATGTGCCTAGATAGGAGCGTCTTTACTTCCTACAGGGACTATGAAGGAGGCTTGGTATTTTTAGGCGACGACTACGCCTGCAAGGTTGTGGGGATTAGTACTGTGCGCATCAAGATGTTCGATGGGATCGAACGGACCTTGACAGAAGTGAGGCACGTTCCTAGGTTGAGGAAGAATCTAATTTCCCTTGGTGCACTCGAAACATTGGGGTGCAAGTTCACCGATTTTGACCGATTCTGTAAGGTTTCAAAGGGGGCCCTTGTAATTATGAAGGGATATAGGCATGGTAACATTTACAAGCTGATTGGGATCACTTCAGTAGGTGGAGTTGAAGCGGATGTAGCGGATTCCATGTCTGCACGTATGTGGCATGCATGCTTAGGCCACATGAGCGAGTGGGGCATAAAGGTACTCTCTGAATGATGTTTGATTCCTTCCTTTAAATATATAGACTTTAATATATGTGAATATTGCATGTATGAAAAACATCTAGATTGTCATTTAAAGGGGGGAAACATAAGGGTGCTTGATTATGTCCATTTCGATGTATAAGGGTCGTCGCCCGTTATTTCTGTTGGGGGGTCATAATGATTTGTGACTTTTATCAATGACTATAGTAGAAAGATTTGGGTTTATTTTTTTAAAAATAAATCCGATGTCTTCATGACCTTCAAGTATTGGAAGGCGATGGTGGAGATTCACTTCTAGAGAATTTAACACGTATTATAAAGAGGAGGTGATCGTGAGGCACAACATAGTGCACCACATGCCAGAGCAGAATGGTATGGCTGAACGAATGAATCGGTCTCTCTTGGAGAGAGCTTGATCCATGATTAGTAATGCTGGGTTGGGCAAAGTAATATAGACTGAGCCCGTTAACACGGCTTGTTACTTGATAAATCGGTCACCCTCTATGGTAATTGAATGTAAAAATTCCGAGGAAGTGTGGAGTGGTCGTACGCTAGACTACTTGAGTCTGTAGGTCTTAATTTGGTTGTGAGGCTTGCTCTCATGTATCGTCAGTTGAGAGAGATAAGCTAGATCATAGGGCCAGAAAAGGGATCTTTATGTGCTATGGTGATGGTGTGAAGGGTTATCGTATATATGATTCTGTCACATGGAAGATCACCCTGAGCCATGATGTCAAATTTGATGAGGGGTCTTTCTTTCGTAAGGATGCTACAAAGGAACCAGAAACATCAAAACAGGTTGATACACATGATGACAGAGATGAGACACGGGCCGATACTTAAGCGCAGACAGAGGTACAAGATCAAGTGAAGTAGCCACCTGTGCGAAGAAATCTACCCAGGGATCGCAAGTTACCGATAAGGTACAGGGATGACTTGAACGTTACATTCGCTCTTATTACAGAAGAGGGGGAATTCGTCTAACTTTGAGGAGGCATTATAGGATGTAGATGCTGAAAAGTAGAAGACGGCAATGCAAGACGAGATGGACTTCGTATACAAGAATGAGACTTGGGAGCTTGTGTAGCTTCCAGTGGGCAGAAAAGCGATAGGGTGTAAGTGAATTTTTTGAAAGAAATAGGATAGATATAAGGCAAAGTTAGTAGAAAAAGGTTATGCTCAGTATGAAGGCGTGGACTTCAGTGAGATTTTTGCGTCGGTTATGAAGCAAGTATCTATCAGGTTCATGTTGGCACTGGTTGCCCAATACGACATCGAGCTAGAACAGATGGATGTGAAGACTGCTTTATTGCATGGGGAATTGGAAGAGCAGATTTATATGGTGCAACAAAAAAGTTATAAGTGCAAAGGGCCGAGAACAAGGTTTGTAGGTTAAGGAGATCGTTGTACGGTTTAAAACAATCGCCTAGGCAGTAGGATAAGAAATTTGATTCCTTCATGATGAGTCAGGGCTTTTCCAGGAGCGAGTACGATCATTGTGTCTATTTCAAGACACTGAATGATGAGAAGTTTCTCATACTGGTGTTGTACGTCGATGACATACTTATTGCTAGTCATAGCATGTCTGACATTGATGTGTTGAAGACTCAGCTTTCAGGGACATTCGAGATGAAGGATATGGGGGCTGTAAAAAGGGTTCTTGGTATAGATATTCATAGAGATAGGAAGATGAGCGAGTTATGGTTATCTCAGGAAGAATACCTTAAAAAGGCATTGAGAAAGTACGAGATGGACAAGTCCAAACCGGTTAGTGTTCCTCACGCGGCTCACTTCAAGCTTTCTTCTGAACAGTATCTTAAGATAGATGAAGAAAAGCATGTTATGTCTCATGTGCCCTATTCAAGTGTTGTGGGCAGTTTAATGTATGTCATGGTCTGTACAAGGTCAGATATTTCACAGGCTATGGGTGTTGTTAGCCGATTCATGTCTAACCCAGGCAAACAACATTAGGAAGTTGTGAAATGGCTAATTCGATACATTCGAGGTACACGGGACTACGCCTTGACGTTTGAAAAGTCCAAGGACAAGTTGGTTGGTTACGTCGATCGATTCTGATTACACAGGTAGTGAGGATAGTAGGAGATCGGCTTCAGGGTACTCGTTTGTATTAGCGGGTGGAGCGATTAATTGAATGTCTAAGCTTTAGTCTATGGTAGCTCTTTCCACTACTAAAGTTGAGTATATGGCAATGACAAAAGCTTTCAAAGAAGCTATTTGGTTGAAAAGAATGATAAATCAGTTGGGGCTTTAGCAGAAAGTCGTGCCGGTTAATTATGATAGCTCTAGTGCTATCAATTTGGCTAAAAACTCTATTTATCACTCACGTACCAAAAACATTGATGTACGTCACCATTTTATTCAATAGGTGATTGAGGAAGGAAATGTGACTCTGGACAAGATTCACACTGGCGGATATGCTGACCAAGGTGGTCCCGACAAAGAAGTTCAAGTTCTGCGTAATATCTCTGGGATTGGTAAAGGCTTGACGAAGACGCAGTGATATATGAGAAGTGGCAACTATGATTGATGAGGAGCTGATTTTGAAGAGTAGAGAAGGTGGTTTGAGGTTTTGATGCCTTGGTGGAGTTTATCGTGAAGGCCTCAGAATTGCACAAATAAGGAGTCCACCCATCTTGGCTCAATTTGATGGCTAACTCTCTGGATGATTTTTGCTGTTTTGAAATCGGTCATCATACCGGTTGTTGGAGGCTCAAACCACTTGTCAGACAAGTCTGAGTTGTGACAGTGAAGATGAATATTCTGGCAAAAATCTCTGGACCATTCTCGAGTAGTCGACCATAGTGCGGGATTTGATGTTTTGCGCGGTTTCACGCTACAAGTTTCTAATTCCGGGTTTCCTCTTATAAAAATATGTTTCCTAATAATGTTAAGCATCATGCTAAGCAATACCTAAGTAATCTAAACGAGATTAGGGTTATTGGGAGAGGTTAATTTAAGAGCTTTTGTTCATTTTTGGGATTTATTCAGGTAGTTCTAACTCTATAATCATCTGTATGTTTATCATAGTGGAGGTGTCGCTTTGTGCCGTGGTTTTACCCACGAGGGTTTTTCACATAAAATTCATATGCTTTTGCCTAGAGTAATTATGTGGCTACTTGTTGATTGGTTGATCTTCTTCGTTGCTTCCGCTGACCAGAGTTCCATCAGGATTCGCGTCATTTTTGGGCTTATACCCCCAAAATGATCCCGAAAATAATAAAAAAAAAGAATGGACGGGGTGAATAGAACAGATACATGGGCAAACAAAGCACCGACCAGTAGCCACCTCGCTGCTGGCAGCCTGAGTAGGAAATCCCCATCCTCAGGCCCTAAAATGAACGGGCAAAATGGATGAACGGCGTGGATATACAGTACATACGTCAAGTTGGCCCCGAGTTCAGGGCCCCGCCGTGTTGAGTGAGTCTGGGGCAGCACCAAATCCGCTCTCTGGCATGGATTGAGCGCTCGGACCATTCGTGCAGATTCACGCCGACTCCGTCGAGTCATAACTCGACTCGGGAGCAGACAAGTCACCTTGAGTAGCCCAATCTTTTGACCCTGGTACCGTGGGCCCAAACGACTGTTGACAATTTGTCCATGTTTTGTTTCATTGTCCACTGGAAAAAATAAATGAGGACGAGTAGATTGACTTTATATGCGGTTGACACTATTCCTGTTTATCTTCTTCTTTCATTCCCTTTTTCTTTGGGAGAGGAAAATGGGAGAAGAAGCAAAAAAGAAGGGATGGTCTCTCCAAGGAATGACAGCTCTGGTCACCGGCGGAACCAAAGGAATAGGGTATGATTTCTTTCTCTCCTATTTTCATCTTGTTTTCGTCGATCGTCCTGGTCTAATGAGATTAGAGGATTTTTTTTTTTTTTTTTTTTTTTTTATCATTTTGTTAGCTTGGCACTCTTGTTAATTAATATGCAAGAAATTCATGGGGCTGGGCAAGCCATGAACATTCCCCGATCCTGAAATTCATGCCAGTCCCATCTAGCTCGTTGATCAGAAAAATGGATTGTTACAGACAGACCGGTGGTCCATACTCAACAATCACGTTTTGCCAACCTCGTTAGTGGAACAGACTGATTTCTCTGGCTCGGTAATTGCTCATGTGGGACCTACCTGATTACGGTCCGGATCTCGATCACTTGGGTAATCTTGGCACGTTTGCGGAGAAGAAAGGCCTTTATAGCATCTATAGTAGAGCCGGGAGAATGGAAAGTTCGCGGATTAGGTGCTACCCCAGCCTGTTCGGACATTGGGATAGGTTGGGCTCCGAGGGGCCGCCGTGATGTATGGATTTCATCCACACTGTCCATCCATATTTCGGAATCGTTTTAGATTGTGATCACAAAAATAAGGAAGATCCAAGGCTCGAGTGGACCACATAATGGTTCTTAAATTCCTACCGTTGAAAATTCTTGGGAACCACAGAAGTTTCCGATCCAAACGATATTTGCTTTTTCACTTCATCCATGTGTATATGATCATATCAACAGGTTTGATGGGAAGTAAATAACATGGTGTAACCTGAGAAGGTTTCAATGGCGGCGTCCTTAGCACTGTTGCTTCTTGTGGTGTGGTCCACCTAAGACTTGGATCTGCCTTTTTTTGGATAATAATCTGATATAGAAAAATGGATATATTAATAATTTTATTTAATCAAGTTAATAATATTTTATTAGAAAATTTTAACAGATAAATTTATTTTCTAGTGCGAAACTATAAGAAATGTCTTTTTAAATGTTTGAATCCAAAGAAGTTTAGTTTATAAAATTAATATTTAAAAAGCTTTAAAATTGAATCAAGTAAAAAGTCACCAAGAGCATATAAGCCAAGTGGGAGAACGTTGAAACACACGTAGAGATAGGGACCCACCCACCCACCCACCCATATATATATATATTGGGAAAAGGTACTACGTGTCAAGCTGTGTGGGCCCCACTGTGATGTGTGGTGGGCATCCACACAATGCATTTGGTGGGTCCCATATTGTTCATGGGATATCTTAAAAATCAGCTGTATCCGGAACACAAGTAGGCCATACCAACCGAAATAGTGTAAAATCATGCCTCCAACATCTAAAAGACTTGTTCGAGCCCACCTGAGTTTTGAATACGGTTGAAATTTGGACTGACCTCTTGGTTAAGTGGGACACATAGTAGATGGGCTGGATTTCTCAACCACATATCAGTTGATCCTCTAAATGATCATAAAAGTTTCAATGGGTGCATATCCACTCTTAACTGTTGTCTATGGCGTGGTCCACCTAAGTCATAGATTGGCCTAAGTTTTAGGCCCATGGGCCACCATAAAAAGGTGCATCTAACTGATGGTGTGGATGCCCACCACACATCATAGTGGGGCCCATACAACTCGACTTCACGAGAACTTCTACAAACTTGCTACTGCAGAATATAATTTCACAACTTATGCTACGAAATGTAAATATCAAAATTATGCTAAACACAAAAGAGATGATTATATTAAGAATGTAAATAATAAGATGCTAAGTAGCATAATAATTGAAAGATAGTTTTGGTTTGGTTTTTGCATGATAATTGAAAGATAGTTTTGGTTTGGTTTTTTGTTTGATTGGTGCTGAACCACTTTGTACTGTTGAGATCATTCTTCTTTTATAGCTTTGATCAACCATCTAGATACTTCTCCCAATGCATAGTTACAATAACTGCTCAACCATTGTTAGCCTTCTCAAGAATTCTTTGCTTTCTCCTACCGACATGTGTACTTCTAACTTCTTGTGGGTCGTACCCACTCTTCTATGTATAACAATTCCAATCACGTTCAATAGCCTTGTGGACTCGGCCACGTTTACTTGCCTGTTACGGTGTCGTGGCATCGCAAATCAATGCCAGTTGCATCACTACAAACTTCGTTGTAACCTCATCCATATCATCATATGTCACCTATATAGAACCGTGGAAACACACATGCCTTTGTGCAATTTGGTCTTACAGAGCATGGCAGAAACTTGGTACAATAACATCCACATTTATGGTGACACACTCGTATCAACGGTTTGGATTGCCAAACCATGGCCCACGTGGACATATACCATCATACAAGCAAGCTATGTGTTGATTGATGAGCAATGACGGGTAATTGAAGGAATCCTACAAGCACCAACTATTAAGTGTAAATGGGAGTAGATTAACTGTTACCTGGTATAACACCTTAGTGGATGTTACCCCAAACATGTGTGGCCCACCTTGATGTATTTGTTTTATATCCACGCCATCCACCTGTTTTTCCATCTCATTTTAGGATGAGATCCCAAACTTTAATAAGATCTAAATCTTAGATGGATAATACAACTACAAATAGTGATGAATAACCATTAAAAACTTGGGCCACAAAAGTTTTGGATATGCTTGAAATGACAATCACCCACTGTCCCAATTGCAAAATGGCAATCCGTCATTGAAATCAGCCACTAGCCATTGAAATCGATCGTTGGCCTGCCTTCTAAATATGGTAATCAGCCCCTAAAGTCGGCTTCTGGCCGCTGCAATCGGCTGTTGTGTTGCTTTCCATACTGAAATCGGCCACTAGCTAGGTTGTCAGATGACAATCGACCGCTGAAATTGGTCAATGTCCTACTTGCCAAACAGCAATCGACTGTTGAATCCGAATGTTCTCCTGGTTACGAATGACAATCGGCAGCTAGCCGCTTGGCGTGTTCTGACGAACCATGTCTCCTCTCGAGTCGGTTAGAAATGGGGTACAACATTGCCCCCCATGTCGCCTTACCTTTTGGAAGAAAAGGTGAGAGCAACATTGATTGATCTTCGGTATTTCGACAACATGTGCAATATGTTGGTCGTTCGGAACCATCTCGGTCATCTCAGTCAAAGTTGGCCATCTTGGTCGAGAAACATCAAAGTCAACCATTTTTGTCGAAATCGACCGCGCGTCTCGATCGGAAAACATCAAAGTTGGCCATTTCATTCGCGAAAATGTCAGAGTCGGCTACTATGGTCGAAATCGACCATTTTGGTTAGGCACTTCTACATCTCCTTCCATCCCATTGGGTTAAGACAGTTTTTCTTGAAAATCCAATGGAAGCGTAAGTACCATATTACAATAAAATACTATGGGCGGCAACGATCCAAAGGAAAATCTCAAAATTTGAACATTGCCCGATCGTAAACATCAAAATTGGCCGTTTTGGTCGAAAAGCATAAAATTCGACCACTTTGGTCTGAACCGGCCGTCTTGGTCATCAAAGTTGGCCGTAGTAATAGAAATTATCGGTCAATCCATTCAGCATACGACTTATGATAAACTAGAATAGGGGTACGACTAAGGACTCGGTCAGCTACTTCTTAGACAAGATGCATAATTTGGTCGTTATCTATATGATTTGGTTTAGGAACTGGCGGCGGTTCCGATCCTATCTGGTTCTGTCTTCCATGTTATAGCGGATTCCTAAGAAAATGTTGGAAAGGTTTCTCACCAAGTGTTCCCTGATTCTCGCTTTCAGGAATGAAATTCTTGGCTTCCCGCTCTAATCGTTTGAACTCGGCGGGTGGAGGAACATTCCGAACATCTTGAATTGGAGCAGGATGAACGTTATGCTGTTGTAGTGGAGATATTGGCCATACTGGCGCCAATTTTCCACTAAGTTGACTTCAACATTTGGAATATTTAGGTGATAAGCCGCTTGTGCCGTTTGCATTCTTTCGACCAATTTATGATCTCGGTCTGCTAGGCCATCCATCTGTCAAAATTTTCACATTCAATCCAAGCTTGCTCGACCCAAGCGAATCATATCTTGCCTTGAATTCTCTTTTGATATGTAATATAATGAAATTTCATTTGCATATCTTGAAGCCCAACTAATATTTCGATCACTTCATAAGGTCCCACCAGGCATGCTAAAAAATGTTGATCGTTATTTTCGATCACGCGTGTGAGTTGTGTGCGGGCGTGCCAGAACCGATTGACAACTTGATTCTAACTAAACAATGATGACCCCAAGCACTAAAATAAGCAAATACGTCATAATTGATTGTATATGACCGAGATCTAAAAAGATCAGTCGCATATTTAGCTACTTGTACAGTTGCTTAATAATAATGATCAGACGATATTTGGAGGGTGGGATTCTTCCTCCAATAGTGGGTTGCACTTGTACTTTTCACAAGAAATGAATTTCTATATTTGAAATACAATATTTAGAGAAGAAACTTACAATTAGTTACCAAAGATGTGTTAAATATCACCCTTTCTGGGTGAAGTTTTGAGAAACAGCTATTGGATAAATTCTACAGACTTGCTATTATAGAATATAATTTGATAACTTATGATATGAAATGTAAATATCAGAATTATGCTAAAGACGAAAGAGATATTGATTACACTAAAAAATGTAAATAGCAAGATGCTAGGAGCATGATAATTGAAATATAGTTTTGGTTTGGTTTTTTTGTTTGATTGGTGCTGGACCCCTTTGCACTGTTGAGATTATTTTTCTTTTATAGCTTTAATCTACTATCTAGATACTTATCCTGATGTACAGTTACAATAACCTCTCAACCATTGCTAGCCTTCCAGAGAATTCCTTGATTTCTATTACCAAGGTGTGTCCTTCTAAGTCCTTGTGGGTCCTACCCACTCTTCTATGTTTAACAATTCCAATCATGTTTAATACCCTTTCCAAGGACTTCTTCCTGCTTTCCACCTAACCTAGTAACCACTTGTGGACTCTGCCATGTCTACTTGCCTGCTCCGGTGCCGTGACATCGCAGATCAACTCCAGCTATGTCACCACAAACTTTGTTGTAATCTCATCCATCTCA
The DNA here is from genome assembly GCA_003013855.2 of Liriodendron chinense. Taxonomy (NCBI): domain Eukaryota; kingdom Viridiplantae; phylum Streptophyta; class Magnoliopsida; order Magnoliales; family Magnoliaceae; genus Liriodendron; species Liriodendron chinense. The sequence continues at coordinate 1,019,510 of PVNU02003576.1, read as the reverse complement.
TCATATCTCACCTACATAGAACGGTAGAAACACACGTGCCTTTGTGAAATTGGTTCTTATAGAGCATGACAGAAACCTGGTACAACAACATCCACAGTCACGGTGACACCCACTCGTATCAATGGTTTGGATTGCCAAACCATGGCCCACGTGGACATATTCCATCATACCAGCAAGATATGTGCTGATTGATGAGCAGAGACGTGTAATCGAAGGAATCCTACAACCACCAGCTGTTATGTGTAAACCGGAGTAGATTAACTGTTACACGATGACACCTTAGTGGATGGTACCCCAAACGTGTGGGGCCCATGGTACACCTTGATGTGTTTGTTTTGTATCTATGCTGTCCACCTGTTTTTCCATCTCATTTTAGGATGAGATCCCAAACCTTAATAAGCTCTAAATATCATATGGACAATACAACTAGAAACAGTGATGAATAACCATTAAAAATTTGGGCTACAAGTTTTGGATAAGCTTGAAATGAAAATCAGCTGCTGTCCCGATTGCAAAACGGCAATCTGTTATTGAATCGGTCACTGGCCATTGAAATCGATCATTGGCCTGCCTTCTAAATAAGGTAATCGGCTGCTAAAATTGGCCTCTGGCCATTGCAATAGACTGTTTTGTTGGTTTTCAAACTAAAATCCACGTCTAGCTACGCTACCAGATGGCAATCAGTCAATGAAATGAGACGCAGTCCTGCTTGCCAAACAGCAATCAACCGTTGAATTCAGATGCTGAATTGCAGTTGGCCGCACCCCTGCTTCAGTACGGCAATCGGCCACTAACCGCTTGGCGTGTTCTGACGAACCACGTCTCCTCTCTGGTCGGTCGGAAGTCCGCACAGGGTACAACACATTTCAAAAAAGTTTTGGATCACCCTGATATATGTTTCTCCCCTTCATTGAGATCTGTGTGACCTTATTAGGTTGGATGGAAAATAAACATTAAGGTGAACATTACCGCGGGCCCAAGATGATTTTCATGGTGAGCCTTCAATCACCATTGTTTCCTATGGTTTGGATAAGTTTTTATTTTTTTTTCAAAACATTACCAAAAATTGGTGGGAAAAATGGATGGACGGTGTGGATATACTACACATACATCAAAATGTGCCCCACGGTCAGTGTGGCACCCTGTCAGTGAGACCGGGCTGCACCTAATCTGTTGATCCCTTGATGCCAAAACCACCGAGCAGTGGTGTGGTGATGTGTTGGGCTCCATGGGGCCCCCCATGATGTATGTGTTTGCCATCCAACATGTCACACGGACCTAAATAAAGAGAAAAAACAAATATCAAATTGATCCAAACTTTTTCCAAGCCCCAAGAATTTTTTAAGGGTGGGCGCTTGATGCCCAATGTTTCCTATGATGTGGTCCAACTGATATGTGGATCTGACTCATTCATGTCGTAAAATGATATGGCAAACCATATGGACGGCGTGTATAGAACGCATATGTTATGGTGGGGCCACAGGCACTGACCGTAGCCGCGTCAGTAGGTAAAAGATGTCTCTCGATAATTAAGTTATATCATTAATGATGGGCATTTTTATCATTTTATAAAGAAGCTTTACGGAAATTACAGAAACCTAACTGATGGTAACCTAATGAAAATAGAATTTAGAAACGCATTGGAATGTAAATATGATAATAATGAGGTACTAAATTGTAAAAAATTTTAAAACATATATCATCCTCATTCGAAATTTCAGTGGGCCCAAAAAGGTTTTAATGGTGGCATCCCCATCCCACCATTTTCTATGATGTGGCCAACTTCAGTATTTGTCTTGCCTGAATTTGTAGCTCACGTCTTAAAATGAACTGGCACGATGGATGGACAGGGTAGAGTACTTCACAGTGATCCTCACAGAGGTTTTTGTTGCACGCCCCCAGCACATTTTTCCTGTTGAGACAAAACCAATTCTTCCTCTCAAGAATCGAGAAGGCAAGGCAATGAACGGGGTTGGGCTGGTGCAGGCCTGGATTTTGAACAGGTTGGGCTGGGTCTAATATTGATCTAGTCTGGCCTAAGCCTGGCCCATTGTCACCCCTAGAATTGAGCCATCGTTGTTGTGGTCTAATGAGAGTGCAATTAATTTGCATGAAGCACTGTAATTGTAGTTCTTTAATCTATTTACATTCAAAGACTTTTTTTTTTTTGCCATTCTTTCTCAAAGAAAAAAAAAAAAAAAAAAAAAAAAAAAAAAAAAAAAAAAAAAAAAAAAAGACAGGGAAAAGTTATTATTACACGTGAACCATCTATTTACTTGAAATGGTTACCAACCTACGCTTAATGTCCTCCAGCCATGCTATCGTAGAAGAACTGGCCCAATTTGGAGCGTCCATACATACATGTGCCCGTAACAAAACTGAACTCGATCAGCGCTTGCATGAATGGAAAGAATCAGGTTTCAACGTGACCGGTTCTGTTTGTGATGTGTCAGTGCGTGCGGCACGTGAGAAGCTGATGGAGGAGGTCTCCAGCCTCTTCCAAGGGAAGCTCAACATCTTTGTAAGTACGCTGTCAGTATACATTAGTTGTACTCAGTTTATGTCGTGGTCTAAGAATCATGTTGGGGTGCTAATCAGGTGGGCCACAGAACTTAGCCAATGTTTCTAAGCCGTCCGCTTGTTCAAATATAGTGCCCTGCATGGTGAGTGGACTTTTTGGTGGAGAACATCTATATGTTCGGACCCACCTGACGGACTGCTTGGATTCAGGAACTGTCTTCCACACTGGCATGTGTGGTGATGGTTTACCTTGCACATGTGTGTGGGCCTACCAATTCTCACCTGGTGGTGATTCGGTTAACGAAATTTACATGCTCTGTGATGTAGAAGGGGTCACTGATGACTACATGAAGAAAGTGGACCATCAGAAGGAAGCCAGGCAGAACGACAAGTTGATCGCGAAAGTTCAGAAAAAACCAGCCCAGTCGGGCACCCGACCGCACTTCATCGGGCGCCCGACCATGAGCCTGAATAGTCCAGAGAGTTGCTGGACGGATTTTCGAATTTCGGGTGCCCGACTATCACGTCATCGGGCGCCTGATCCTATCATCTAACGCTCGAGAGTCCTTGACCGAGCACCCCGAATTTATTCAAGTTCTATCCAAATTCTCTGGACGAAGTTATTCTCCACCAGGCGTCCGACCCCACATCCATCAGGCACCCAAAATTCAAAAACATATTTGGGAAAACTCTCTGGTCTATTTTGGGGTTCAATGGGCGGTTGACTATGCGTGAATCTGTTGCGTAGAATTTACACGAACTTTTCAATTTGAACTATTTTCTTTCCTAGTTCATTTAACATTCTTAATTTACGCACTTAGGGTTTATATAACGTAATTTAGTCTTTAAATACCCATTTTAATTCATTGTTAGGGGTTATTATTCTTTTTTTTTTTTTATATATATAAAAGTTCTCTTTGAGTTTTACTCTTTGCTTGTGGATTCGAGCATTCCTTTGTGGATTTGAAGAAGATTGGTTGAGGATTTCTGATAGCTCTGTGGATTCGGAGTAGTTATCCGAGTGGAGAGACGGTGATCGATCTCTCACCCGTCTACGTTGTGCCAAGTTGGTATCAGAACGAGGAGCAATCTCTGGAAGATGGCTTCTAGCGACGACCATGACAACCACCCATCTGACATTGCTCAAGGGTTTCAACTAATAGCAGAAAAGATCGAGACTCTCCAAGAGGTGAATCGGATGTCCATGGAGAGGATGTTCATTTCTCTAGAACCAATTCTAAGGGCTCTACCCCAGCCCCAAGTCGAAGGTGAGATACCACCTCCAACGATTGTTGTACGAGATAATCCCATATTCCACCAAGCACAAACCTTGGCTCCTTGCAGGGCAAATCCTAATGATTTAGATGTCAGCGATGAAGACGTTAAAGACATCGTTGCTCGATGGCCCATACAAGGGGATGAACATGCAGATCGTCATGAAAGAGGTTTCCAAGGTAAAGGTGAACTTCCAGCTTTTAATAGTTCGTTACATATTGAAGATTTCATCGATTGGCTTGCGGAAGTCGAAAGATTTTTCGATTACATGGGTGTACCGGAAGATAAACAAGTAAAGCTTGTGGCCTACAAACTGAAATTTGGTGCTTCTACATAGTGGGAACAATTACAAACTTCTCGTATCCAACAGAACAAACTTCACAGCCGGACATGGCCCCGAATGAAACAGCTATTGAAATTCATATTCTTACCAAGAGACTATGATCAGATATTGTTTCAATAATATCAGAATTGTAAACAAGGATCGAGATCTGTGGCTAATTATCAGACTGAATTCGATCGCTTGACGACTAGGAACAAGTTGTCAGAGACCGAGTCTCAAAAGACCGCAAGGTTTATTGGCGGTCTACGACCAGCAATCCAGGACCAAATTCATCTGTTACCAATCTGAACCGTGGCTGATGCAGCTCCATTAGCCACCAGTGCCAAAACGCAACTGCAAAAATTCTTGCGCAAAATTTTCCACCAACCCGCGCATTTACCTCAGGTTCTATGCAAGATGCGACCCTGTCCAAGGAAAAAGAACCAATCAGTGGGCGTTCTCATCCCCCGCCACCCACAAACCGCGATGTGGGAAGCGGTCCAGTCAGGCCACAAAGAGCTGCCCCAACGACAACAGACCTAAACCGAGCGGCGAATTCATATGCTCAACTAAGGCCTGGAAATTATTTTCGTTGTAGCTAGCCGGGCCACTTGTCCAATGTTTGCCCTTAGCGCCCCACCGCCAACCTAACCACTAATGAGGGTGATCATGAAGTAGAGCACGTGGAAGAGGGACCCATGAATGAAGAGTCTTATCAAGCCGTCTAAGAAGAGGAAGACGACGCAGATTGGCTATCCGGAGACCGAGGTGAATCCTTGGTTGTGAGGCGACTATGTTATACTCCAGCGCCACAACATCTTTCGCACTCGTTGTATCGTGAATGGGAATGTGTGTGATGTCATCATCGACGGTAGAAGTAGCGAGAACATCATATCCAAAGTTATGGTGGACAAGCTCCGTCTTCCTACTACAAAACAACCAGCCCCATATTCCATTCGGCGGACTAAGAAGGTCAGAGACACTAAGGTAACTAAACAATGCCTCATCTATTTTTCAATTGGTATAAGCTATAAGGATGAAATATTATGTGATATTGTGAACATGGATGCGTGCCATATGCTTCTCGCTCGTCCATAGCAATTGGACCGAGATGCGATCTATCATGGGCGTGATAACACTTACATGTTTGTTAAAGATGGAAGAAAGAAGGTTCTAGCTCTTAAGGTGCTGGAGGGCTGCCCTAAGACTTCTAAAGTAGAGGGGAGTTTCCTCATCGCCCTACGAGAATTCGAGAAAGAATCTAGAGAGATCGATGAGATCTATGCCATAGTGGTTAAGAGAGAAGATTCAGGGGGCACCAATATTTCACCAACCCCACAACTGCTGTTGAATAAATTCTGAGAGATTTGGCCTAAAGATCTTCCTCATAGGCTACCCCAATGTGAGATATTCAACACCACATCGATTTTATCCCGAGTGCTAGCTTACTCAACCTACCGCATTACCAAATGAGCCTAAAGGAGAACGAGATCCTCCAAGGTCAGGTGGAGGAGTTGTTAAACAAAGGGGTAGTCAGGGAGAGTATGAGCCCTTGCGCAGTCCTAGCCTTATTGACGTCAAAGAAGGATGGTAGTTAACGTATGTGTATTGATAGCAGGACTATTAACAAAATCACTATAAAGTACAAATTTCTTATTCCTCGACTTGATGACATGCTAGATATGCTTGAGGGGTCTAGAGTGTTTTCAAAGCTGAATTTACACAGCGGGTACCATCAAATTCGTATCCACCCCGACGATGAATAGAAAACAGCTTTTAAAACTAAAGATGGGTTGTACGAATGGTTAGTGATGCCGTTTGGGCTATCGAATGCCCCAAGTACTTTCATGCGTCTTATGAATCAGGCTCTAAAACCATTCATAGGCAAGTTCGTCGTAGTGTACTTCGACGACATATTGATATATAGTCAGGGAGAAGCAGAACATATTGAGCACCTCAGGCAAGTGCTTCAAGTTTTACAAAAAATAAGTTATATCTAAACTTAAAGAAATGTAACTTCATGATGGACTAGCTTCTGTTCTTGGGGTTTGTAGTATCATCCACCAGCATCCAGGTCGATGAAGAGAAAGTGAGGGCCATCCGTGAGTGGCCTACTCCCACCAACATCCATGAGATTTGTAGTTTTCATGGGTTGGCTACATTTTATCACTACTTTGTCAGAAATTTTAGTACGATTGTGGCACCAATCACGGACTACATGAAGAAAGGACTGTTTCAGTGGATAAAAGAAGCTGATCGTAGCTTTGCTGAAATTAAGCACAAGCTATCATCCACACCGATTCTTGTTTTGCCAAGCTTTGACAAGGTCTTTAAAGTGGACTGTGATGCATCTTATGTGGGCATTGTTGCGGTTTTATCTCAGGAAGGCAGGCCTGTAGCCTTCTACAGTGAGAAGTTCAGTGAGGCCCTCAAGAAGTGGTTCACATATGAGATAGAGCTGTATGTAGTGGTACAGACTCTTTGGCATTGGTGACACTACCTCATCCAAAGGGAATTTGTTCTTTTTACTGATCATCAAGCCTTAAAATTTATTAATAGTCCGACTAATGTTAGCAGTATGCATGTTAGGTGGATTTTATTTTTACATGAATTCACTTTTGTATTAGAGCATAAGTCTGGCCAACAAAACAAGGTTGCTAACACATTGAGTCATCGAGCCGCTCTTCTCGTCACTATGAGTACTGAGGTTATCGGGTTCGACTGTCTCAAGGAGCTTTATGCTGAAGACGACGAGTTTAAGGATATATGGTTGAAAAGTAATGAAGGTCGACTGAGTGATTTCCTCATCCAAGACGGTTTCCCTTTCTATGAAAAACGATTGTGTATTCCACATACTCCCTCTAGGAGAAGATTATCCTTGAGTTGCATGGCGGTGGCCTTGGAGGTCACTTGGGTCGAGACAAGACGAAGGCTCTAATCGAAGAGCAATACTATTGGCCTCACCTAGGCTGTGACGTTGGTCGGATGGTTTAACGATGCCACATTTGCCAATCCTCCAAGGGACATGCACAAAACACGGGCTTCTACACCCCATTGCCTGTACCAGAGTAATGGATTTTGTTTTAGGTCTCCCATGAACATAACGTGGCATGGACTCCGTGTTCGTGGTGGTAGATAGATTTTCAAAGATGGCTCACTTTATTCCTTGCAAGAAGATATACGACGCGAAGGATGTAGCCAACCTCTTCTTCTGGGAAATCGTGAGACTAGATGGCATCCCCAAGACCATCACCTTCGACAGGGATACAAACTTCATGAGTCACTTTTGGCGAACTTTGTGGAGTCGGTTCGATACACAGCTTCAGTTCAGTAGCATATATCATCTGTAGATAGATGGGCAGACTGAAGTAGTGAATCATATGTTGGGGAATCTTATCCGATACCTTTTCAGAGATAAGCCAAAGCAATGGGACTTGGCCTTGTCAGAAGCCGAGTTCGCCTTCAATAATATGGTGAACCGATCCACAGGGAAGTCACCATTTCAGATCGTCTACAGACGAATTCCTTGACACACTCTCGCCTTAGTCTTGTTATTGAAGATTCCGGACAAGAGCATAGCTGCGGAGCACATAACCGATCAAATCACGAAGTTGCATGCAGAAGTACGGAGTAAGCTTACCGAGTCAAATGACGAGATAACGCAAGGAACGCTTCCCCACTTGCACTTATAACAAATTAAAGTGGAAGAAGATTGGGCTGGTGCCGATCCTCAGTAATTTAGGTGATAACGCATATGTGGTGGACCTTTCGGATGAGTATGAAATTTTGTGAACGTTCAATGTGGCGAACTTGTTCGAGTATCTTTAATCGGAGGAGAACGAGAACTCGAGGTCGAATTCTTTTCAAGTAGAGGGGATTGATGTAGAAGGGGTCACTGATGACTACATGAAGAAAGTGGACCATCAGAAGAAAGATAGGCGAAACGACAAGTTGATCATGAATGTTTAAAAAAACCAGCCCAGTCGGGCGCCTGACCGCACTTTATCGGGCACCGGACCATGAGCCCGAATAGTCCAGAGAGTTGCTGGACAGATTTTCAAATTTCGAGTGCCTGACTATGATGTCATTGGGTGCTTGACCCTATCATCAGACGTTAGAGAATCCTTGAGCGGGCGCCTCGAATTCGTTCAAGTTCTATCCAAACTTTTTGGACGAAATTATACGCACCCGACCACACATCCATCGGGCGCCCGAAATTCAAAAACATATTCAGGAAAACTCTTTGGACTGTTTTGGGGTTCAGCGGGCGCCCGAGCGGACCTCACTGGGCGCCCGACCATGTGCGAACCTGTTACGCAGATTTTGCGCGAACTTTCCAATTTGGTCTTTTTTTTTTCTTCCTATTTTGTTTAGGATTCTTAATTTACATACTTAGGGTTTCTATTATGCAATTTAGTCTTTAAATACCTATTTTAATTCATTGTTAGATATTATTATTCATCTTTTATAAAAGTTCTCTTTGAGTTTTGCTCTTTGCTTGTGGATTCGAGCATTCCTTCGTGGATTCAAAAAAGATCGGTCGAGGATTCCCGATAGTTCCGTGCATTTGGAGTAGTCATCCAAGTGGAGAGACAATGATCGATCCCTCACCCGTCTACACTGCGCCACTTTGAGTCCTTCAAACTGGACCGGAATAGTCTATACAAAATACCTAAGCTTGGGGGACCGACTTGTTGTTTATGCAAAATGCACTCTATCCATCAGGTTCGATCGATTCTAGTCTCTAGATAGTAGCTGGTGAAAACAATCAGCAAGATCCACTAATCAGGTCGGCCACACCACTAAGAGCATTGGAGATGGGATGCCAACCATATGATTTGTGTGTGGGACACACCACTTTAACTAAAAAAGTTTTAGGAGCATTTTTACATTGTTGTCATTGGTATGGCCCACTGTAATTTATTTTTATTTTTTTTGGGTTCCAGCTGACTTTTTGTACCGTTTAAATGAATGGTTCTCACCAGATGATCAAATGGATTTACATATAAAACATGGTGGCCCAACAGAGACGGTTTTTAGGAAGCTGCATAAAAATAGGTGGACGCTTCAAGCCCCTTCAAAAGTGTATTAACTGCTGTTATAACCAGGTTTTAATAAACTAATCAAATGAGTCTACATGTAGATTAAATTTGGATCAGCTGATTTCTTCTCTAACCACCCATTTTCCCATACAACTGTTATCTGAAGACTGATCAGTGGGCAAATATATTCTTTGGCCTAAGGCATGTTACAACTATGTGCGCTAAATAATTACGTAGTGACGACACCACCATAAGTTGTGGTGGTGTTGACCTCTTTGAGGCCCACCGTGATTAGTTCATGACATCATATTTTCACCCTTGAGCCCAAAAAAATAATGCAGATCCAATACTCCAGTAGGCTACAACAAACGGATCAAGTACTGTAAAATTGTGCCTAAAGCTTCTAAATTCATGCCGCATGGCCCACCCAAGTTTTGTAATGACCTGTTTTTTGCTCTGCTCTTCCATCCTTGTCGGCTGCACCAGATCGCCCATTGGATCCTAAATAGACGACTTGGTGAGCCCCACAAACTCTGGAAAGTTTTAATGGTGGGCGTCTCCATCCCAATTGTTCCTGTGGTTATGGCCCACCTTAGTTTCCGATCGAGCTGATTTTTGGCACCATGGCCTGACATTGAAGGGAACATGAATTATTATAAATTCTTATAAGCACTTCTAAATTACTTATTAAATATCGACTCTCTAGTATTGGAGCAGACCCGGCTAGACATCAAGTCAGAGTCGAGTTTTGGGTTTCTGAACCATGGTTATCTGGTTTTTATTTTTTCAATTATGGTTTCTCATCTCGGACTCCCTTTGGCAGACGATTTGATGGATTTTCTCTATTCTGCTCAAGGTTGTTTTCAATCTCTCTACTTCCAAACGAGGTGCCTTTTCCAGTTTAAGTCTAGGGTTCCATTCATCACAGGGCTACAACTATTGTTAAATATGGACCATTGGCGTACTACATGGGGTGGTCCAACTAACAAGGGAATGGCCTTTTTTTTTGTTTTTTCACTAGATATCTTCTTAGATAGTGATTTCTTTCATGGAAATTTAAATAAAAAGGCTGCAATGCTTTGATAATCAGGCTGTTAATGATATGTATAGGGGGTCAGTAACAATTGTTTTGTTATGGTTGCCTTCTATAGGTAAGCAATGTTGGGACATTCGTCCCTAAGACAACATTAGAGTTCACTGCTGAAGACTTCTCATTTTTAATGGCTACAAACTTCGAATCTGCATACCACTTAAGCCAACTCGCTCACCCTTTCTTAAAAGCATCAGGACAGGGAAACATTGTATTCATATCCTCTGTCGCGGGTTTGATAGCTACAGCTGGGGTCATCTACTCAGCCACCAAAGGTAATTCTTGTTGGAAACATAGGCTTGAATACCGACCTTCTTTGAAGTTTTCTAATCCCACACAAAATGACCGCACCCTACATGGAGTGTAGAGGCCAACACATCACAACTATGGGTGCATCCGTCTAGAAGACCCAACCGTGTAGATGCCCTTGCCCATAGACCAGGCTGGTCAGCTGTTCTGATGTCCGTGATGCTTTAAATAAATGAGTTGACTATAAATAAAATGGCTTTGTTTCTGTAGGCTGTCCTGCTTCACAACTCATGGACCATAATCTGTTGATCACCAGTCTTTTTTTTTTTCTTTTTTTTTTCAAAAAGAAATTTTATTCACAGTAAGAAAACAGGATACTTACACTGATCGCCCCATGGACCAAACTCAGGGCAAGGGCATCTTTATGGTTGCACCCTGCCTGTTGGGTGGCTTGGATCTTACACCTACATGACACATAAGACACACGGTGATGCATGGAGGGGTTGCTGCCTTGTACATGTAAATGCACATACGTATTTATTCTCTCAAGTACGATAATCAACCACCAATGCATGATGCTCAAGAGTTGCTAATATTCTGTTGATTTTACTAGGAGCGTTGAATCAGCTCACAAAGAATTTAGCATGTGAGTGGGCAAAAGACAATATTCGGACAAATTGTGTTGCACCATGGTTTACAAAGACTGACATGGTGGCTGAGGTAAACTTCTACACCCTTGAACATTTATTTGGCTTAGGAATGAATGAATCAATGGAAAGTGATAAAAAACAAGAGCTCTTTGGACACTAAGGACCCTACTTTAATTAATTTGAATAACTTTGGGCCATTTGGTAGATGCATAAAAATGAGTTCATCTTTGTTGGGATATGTAAACTGTTGCATCCTTTGGCTTCCCAAGGTGCCTGTTGGTTTTCCAAGACAGCGGTTGATTGCATCGATCTCATGGTGAGATGTATTCGATGAAAGTGGAGACAATATTAATAACATTTTTTTTGTCAAATGTGAAGGCATTGCTCGTGTCTTGTAGAAGCCTCTAAAGTAGGGGTATTTGTGTTATTTTACAGTCTCATGCAAATGTTATATAAATGGGCGTTGGGTGCATGGTGAAGGTAAGTTCAAGCAAGCCCCTCCAATACCAAGTCCTATAGCCTATGTAGTAAGTCCATAGTATTATATAAAAGTCTTTGTTTCCTCTCCTTTGTGTTTTTGTGATCTTAAGGCTTAGTAAAGCCAACCAACTTTTCAGATCTTGTTGGCCCACCAATCTATTCACATACTTCTTTAAGGGGGCAACAAAGCCAACAACTATATTCACCAACACATCTAATTTAAGTTAAATATGATTATTTATTAGAGATTATGGTCTCTATTATAGAAGATGAACTAATTATGTAATAGAGATCAAGACCTCTGGTACAATTATTGTTAACTGCAAAGAGATGAACTCATGTTTAGGCACTTACCAATTTGGGCCTTTTCTTTTATTTTTTTGTGTCTTTTGTTTTTATAATAGGTCAGTTGGGCTCAATCGTTAGACGTCAATGTTGAAATATGACCTGCTTACCATTGGGCTATAGACTAACCTGAATTCCCTTAGGTCACATTTGGAAAATGCTCTGATGGGTTTTCCTCCTGACACTCATAATGCCCCATGGCCTTTTAAAGGTATGCTTAGTGAATGCAGGAAATCAAATCTGATTTTTTCATCCAACTAACCCAAAGCCATGATTGGGATAAGAAAAGAGCACACTGGCTATCTAAGGAAAGGGCTATTCCAAGCCAATGAGAATTCACTAATTCACAAACTAGCAAAAGTTTTAATACATGTAACATTAGTATTTGACTCCTATTATATTTTTACTTTTCTTTTCTGGTTCTATAGGATCTTGCAAACAAGGAGATGGCAGAAAAATTGCTCTCCCGTACTCCCCTTCGTTGCTTTGCAGAGCCAAAGGACGTTTCATCTATGGTAGCATTCCTTTGCTTGCCCGTTGCATCGTACATTAATGGCCAAGTCATAGCAATTGACGGAGGATTCACCATTAATGGTTTCTACCCATCTAAAGACTAGTATGGGAACAACACCAATGGAGGCAAATGATAATGAATACTGCATAGACTCCTTTGGAATAAGCTGTGTTCGGGCAATCGGTGTTATTTGGCAAATTCAAGGGTCACTGTAATCTGTACATATATGCTTCTTGGATTTATTGTCCTGGTGAGCACTTGATACATCTTTAAGACTTCCTGAGCCACATTAAGAGAAAAAATTCGTAAGATATCATTCGTTTACTGGCTGAAAATGCCTGAGGCCTGCTTATTGTTTGGTAGGTATATACTCAGTCTGAGAAGTTGTTTTTAATTGGAACTCATGTGATGATTAAGTTGCACAGTAGTATTTATTGACGTTGTCCAAAATTTTCATTCTCCCTGTAGTGTATATACAGGGAAATGGTACTATGAGGTCGAGCTTGTGGGCCCCACTGTGATATGTGACGGACATCCATCCCATCAATCAGATGCACCCTTCCATAGTGATCCATGGGCCTAAAACTCTGGTCAATCCATGACTGTGGTGGGTCACACCACAACCAACAGTTGAGAGTGGATGCCCGCCCATTGTAACCTTCCTGAATTTATATAGGGCGTAATGATATGTGATCTAGACATCCAACCCATCGATTGTGTGTGTCCTACTTAGATGAGAGGTCACACCAAATTTCAGGCCAATCCAAAACTCAGGTGGACCGCCAAGTAAGATGTTTTAGCATGAGTTTCCATGGTTTCATATGGTATGGCCCACCACAATTTCAGATACGGATAGTTTTTGCAAATCCAATAACCTAGAGGGGGCCTACCAAATGCACCGCGTGGATGTCGATCACACATCACAGTGGGACCCACAAAACTCGACATCATGGGAATCTCCCATGAGGTTCTGTGAGCTCATATTTTAGGAAGTGAGTGGGCCACCGCAAGATGTTCCTGCGTTGGGAATCTAGATGGAGCCACAGTGATGTTTTTGAGAAATCCACACTGTCCATACGTTTTGTGAGCTCATTTTAGGAAGTGAGACGGAAGATGAGCCGGATCCAAGACTCAAGTGGGCTGAAAATATGAGGATTGAACGTCAACAGTTGAAATATTTGTGGGGCCAGAAGTTTTGAATCAGGCTAATATTTTTGTTTTCAGTTCATCCCAGTTGAAATGACATTATGAACGGTATGGATAGTATACAAACATCACTGTGGACCCCAGGGAGGTTTCAACGGTAGGCATTTCACTACTCACCTTTTCCTTTAGTGCGGCCCACTTGAGTCTTGGATCCTGCTCATTTTCGGTCAAACGTCCTAAAATGATCTCACAAAACGGATGGACAGAGTGGATTTCCTACAAATATCACAGTGGGCCCGACCTAGATTCCCAGCGTAGGAACTTCATGGGAAAGGCTTTCGCAGGGAACCCCGTCCCACATTGACGAGAGAGAGAAAGAAAGTCGCAGTCTATTGCAAATTATACCGCAGGAGAATTGTCGCGAGAACTTAGACAGTGTGGGCTGGCGGTGGGCCCCACCGTGATGCATTCATGAAATCCACCCGAACTAGTAGGTCCATGATGGCAATTTAGCCGTAGGCCCGAAATCCAGGCGGATTCATGTTTCAAGGGGGGCCATAAAGAAATAGTGGTTAGAGTGGACCGCACAATCCACTCTGACCATCAGTTGCATCATTCATCATTATGATTAAGTTAAAAATCAGGCTGACACTTAAAAGAATCCAACTTGATGTGGTACGAGGCTAACCAATCCATCCCTAGAATAACTTTATAATCACGATCTCCATTATGATCATTTCAGCAGGTAATTCTGAATTTCCAATGGTAATTGAACAAGATCTACAGACTTTGTTTAGCATGGTGGAACTTTCCATCGACGAAGTAATCATTAAAGGTTTTTTTAGTGTATTAGGCCTATTAAGGTCATCTCAAGGTTGGAGGTCGGGTTTGCGGATTTCTTCTAGCTTGGGATGATAGGAGAAAGAAGTATCATTGATCCAGCTGGAAGAATATTTTGATGCCCAAAGAGGCCAGGGAGGACTCGGGATCAAGAACTTTAAGAGATGTTATGATCAGACATAGGATGAAATTGGCCTGGATAACCTCTTGTATTGAAAGCAAGAGTTTATGGGCTTCCTTTATGAGGGGTAAGTAAAAGGCAAATTTTTCTAGCTGTGATCTTCCTGTGGCTGGCTTTTAGGATTCTCCTTTCTAGAAAGGGATTCGCAAGCTTCCCCTAATGTTCGACCATGTGAGATGGCTAGTAGGTAAAGGTGATTGTAAGATGGTCAGATAATTAGATTAGCCTCGGTCCCCTCAGCGACTGTGTGCATCAACTGATCCTGGAAGGAATGTCTCAGCTGAAGGTGAGTGATGTGTTGGGTCCAAATGGCCTTAGGTCAGCAGCCTCTCTTTAGTTATTGCTGTCGCCTGACGTGCTTTAGTTTATCCAGTCAGAAGGTTTTTGCACATCTAATAGAGAAGATATTCGGGTCTGGTAGAGGGTTCCTTCAGGTTTGTTTTTTGTTAAATCAGCTTGGGACCTTTACAGAGCTCCAGCAGAGCGTAAAGGGTGGGCGAAGTGGGTCTGGCATTAAAAAATGCCTCCTAAGATTTCTATTTTCGTTTGGAAGCTGTTGTAGGGAGCAGTGCCAACTGATTGTAGGGTCCAAGATAGAGGAATCCATATGGCTTCTAGATGCGACTACTACTTCTTGGATCGCCGCCCCGACAGGGAGACACTGGACCACTTGTTTGTGATGGGAGAACTAGCTTCAAAGGTATGGTCATATTTTTCTAGTCTTTTTTATATTTCTCTGCTTGGGGCTCAGTCGGTGTTAGGGAGAGCCCTTCAATGGTGGCGGGCCATGTCTAATGTGGATTTAGCGTCCTTCATGTGCGGCCTCCTTCCTGGGCTTATTTTCTAGGAAGTATGGTTGGAAAAGACCAACAGTCGTCAAGAGAATGTGCTTGGAAATATGGCGAGAACCATTCTTAGAATCTAAAGATGGCTAAGGTATTTAAGTCTGATCCTTCATGCTGTTAAGGAGAATAACCTTTCTCGTAGGTTGGCTATAGAGGACTTCGGGCTTTCATTCAAATGTCCACTGAAAAAGTCCCTTTCAATCATGAAATGGGTTTGTCCTCCCCGGGTTGGGTGAAGATTAATGTGGATGGCTCGATCCGCTCGTGGGAACATGGGGCCTTTGAGAGGTAGAGGGGTGTGTAGAGGTAGTAAAGGGGAATTCTTTTTTACATTTTCCTTTGCCTATGGTCTTGGCTTGAATGTCCGAGCGAAAGTTCAGGTAGTGGTGGATGGTATGTGCCTTTGTGCAGCTTGGGGTCTCTCCAACATTATTGTAGAGAGTGACTCAAAGACCGTAGTGGATATGCTCAACATGGAGTATTCCACAGTGTGGTCCATGTAGTATTGGTGGGCACGAGTTGCGGCTTGGGAGGCTAAAGTTAAGATTATCTTCTTGCCTAGGGAAGCGAGTGCTGTCGCTGATGGATTGGCTTGTATGGGTAGTGCCTCTCAGTCCAACACAACATTCAAGAGACCAAATGATCTGCATATAGCCATCCGGGGGATTCTAGTCCTAGATCGAGTGGGCTTGGGGTCTCTTAGGGAAAACTAATGTGTCAGCATTTTTTTGTCTTTCTTTTTGTGTTTCTCGCTTTATGTTAGACTGCCTGGGTGATATTGGTTGTGTCGTAGGCCTTGTCTAATTGCTGCGAGTGTACAACTCCCTTTTGAGGGTTTCTTGAATGTTATGTTAAATGTTATTTGAGGTCTAACAAATGCATGAATTTCTTTGACATGAATGAATGGGTCAAATAAAACTTGGGCAGGTGAGGAATATACAATTAAAGTACTTTTTACAACACACTAATGGCGTTTTCATCCTTTTGTACCACCGCATAGACTTTTCTCTAATTTGGTGCTTGCTATGAGGCCTGCCCTACTGGCCTTTACTGTTGATACTGCCCTCCGTGCCTGAATTGTTGTGGTTGAGACTCTCCCTGATAGTAATGGTTCTATTAACCTCCCTGTCTGAATGGTTAATGCTCTTCAGACCTCTACTGGTAACCACACGACCTTTGTTGTTGCTGATATCCTCCTAGCCTTTGTTGTGGTCAAGGAGGCCTCTGCTAGTCTTGTTGCTACGATGAATGGGGACAAGTATAATTTCGAGATTGGTGTCCTTCCCCTCCATAGTTGTAACAATTTCTAGTGAGCTGATATGGGGCTCACTAGGCTTGTCTTGAAGAAGTCGTTGTCGACTTATTAGGAGCCCAACCCTGTGTTTGGGACATAGTAAAGGGCAACCTTTCATTTTCCTTTTATGTCCATTTGACAATTTCCACACAAGCGCTTAGTCTTAAGTCACTATCTTATTACAAATGGATCCTTTGAGTCATCTTTCAAAGTTCCTCACCTTGCAGTTCTCATCCACTGCCAGGTAGGTAGTGAACCGAGACAACTCATTGAGCTTTGCCTCCTGCTTGACATTCATGTTTCCTTATTCCAAATTCATGAACCCAACTTCCTTCTCCTCCCATATGTCGTCGGAAAAGTAATGGTCATCAAATTCTTCATATAAGCTATTTCAAATCTAAACCATTCTTTCCTTAGCAATCCTTGCTACCATCTTCCACAATAATAAGCTTCATCCTCCAAAACGAATACAATTGGGTGAGCACATTGGAAAGATTAACAAACCAGCCACACAAGCTAAGTGGAGAAGTAGTCTGATCAAATAATGTATAAATGGGTCCCCTCATTGATCGAGGATTGTTGGGTGAGTATGCAACAGATCATCTACGCAGGCCGGGTAAGGCATAAAAAAAGTTGAGGCCATCTATAGTAAAATGGCTCGTGTTCAAGGAAAACATCTACATTAACTATTGTAGTGACTCTCAAAGTATCCCATCGCTCATCTATTGTAAATAAAAAAAATTAATTCATTTATATATGTCTTTTGAATGTATATATATGCTTTCATTTTATTTTAAGGAGCTATGTAGATATTTACTCACTAAGCTATTAGCTTATTCTATTATTTTGTTGATAAGTTACAAGTTTAGGCCAGAGCTAAAATGCACAGACTTTATTTTAATTTCTGTTATATAAAGCTTTAACTTGAGAATTTTTGTAATAATTTAATTGTTGTTGATGAAATGATTTATTTGTGGAATGATATTAGAATTTTATGACATTTTATATGAATTAGATGTGCGTGATAATTGGACCCCTAAAATGATGATCATATTACGAATTAGAATACTTAGTCTCAACTAAGGTATGGTGTCAGAATCAAGTAAACTTAAATGCCAGATTTGGGGCATGAGAATGTTGGGTTTAGAAATTGGAAAACAACGTAGACCATGTTCAGTTTAAAAAGATAAAAGAATTTTTATTTTTAATTTGAAGTCGATGTATGATTTGAAATCACTTGGGTTGAGGTTTCCTTGGACGATCGAGTGGGTGCTTACATAGGTGTCCATGCCAGCCGACGCCAATGGCCGACCTGCACATACGTGCATACACTGTACATTCCCAAACCCCATGTCCCTTGAAGAGCCATGCCCTTCTATTCTTACATTTAAACAATTTAAATATTATGTAAGATTAAAAAACAGTGCATAACAATAAGGGACAAAAGGCTTGGTTAAAATTTTGGAGAGAAGTGGTTTTGGTGGGAAATTTTGAAACAACTAAAATATTTAACTTTAAAAAATACAACGCTCCACTCACATTACAATGCCTGTCATTGGGGAACCAAAGCATTGTGAACCAAGGAAGCAACATGATGTAGAGAGAGGACTCCCTGATAAAGGGATATAAGGGATATGATCATGCACATTCCTAGCACAAATGGATTGAAAAAGATTAAGGAAGAAGTGGCAGAAGATAGCAACTTCCGAATTCCTGATGAATTCTCGATGGCTTCTCGATAGATTCCTGATGGTTTCGGGCCGTTGGGATTGTTAGTCGGCTAATAAAATATACTGACTGGTCGAATTACCCCATCAACTTACTAGACAGTTTGCCCCTGTTTCGATTGGCTGACCTCCAACTTCGGTTAGCCAACTGGTCGGGTTGACAAGTCAACAGATTGCGTAGATTTGTACAAAATTTTCAGATTTCTTTTTGATTTGATTATGATTTTTTTATTATTACATAATTAGGGTTTCTAATTCACTACCAAAAAAATGACTTTTCCCGACGGCCCCGCCTTTTTTTCCGACGGCTATGAGCCGTCGGAATTTCCGACGGTCTAAAACCGTCGGCTAAAGTCTATCGGCCGTCGGTAAAAACTACCCAAAAAATACCTTTCCCGACGGTCCCGCCCTTTTTTTCCGACGGCTTTTAGCCGTCGGAATTTCCAACGGTCTGGAACCGTCGGAAAACGAAAATATGCTTATTTTCATAATTTAATGAAACAAACCCACCCTGTTATCCTTACATTGGGGTCCACCTACATGATTTAATGTATATCCACGCCGCCCATCAATTTTAAAAACTCATTTTAGAGTTTTACCCCAAAGAAGGAGGCAGGTCGAAAGCTCAAGTGGACCACACCATATGGAGCCATATCCAAGTTGTCAATTGTTGATTTTAGTGTTGCTCACTTGGACCTTCAATCTGCCTCATTTTTTGGACCATGCCCTAAAATGATATGTAAAAAGGGTTGGACAGCATGGATGAATCACATACAACACCATGGACCCCATGATCCCCTATTTGGATCGTCTGTTTCTAGTACCCCAATCATCACTCGAATTGGGGTGCGAATTAGCTTGGTGTTATACCCATATATGCATGTAACAGATTAGTGGATGTTACCCCTACCATGGGGCCCACATTGATGTTTTTTTATTTATCCACACCGTCCATCCGTTTTCTTTAGACCATTTTAAGATGTGATGGCCAAAATTTATAGAGAGATTAATCTCAAGTGGATCAATACCACATGAAATGTTGATTCGAGTGCCTCACCATTAAAATTTCCAAAGGCTGGCCTATTATAACGTTTCCTTGATGTTTATTTGTAATCCAACCTATTGATAAATGTCAAGAAGATCTGTATGTGAAAGAAAATTAGAAAGATAATATTGATCCAAAGCTTTTGTGGCCCACAACAATGTTTTTAATGGTGATTCATCACTCTTTCTAGTGGTATGGTCCACCTGAGATAGGGCTCTCAATGGAGCGGGTCAGATCCGAGATCCGATTCGCTCCGAATTCATATAATGCGGATTTGGATCTTAAAATAGGTCCGATTAGTTAAATGGACCGGATATGGATCTTAAAATAGGTCCGATTACTTAAATGGAGCGGATATGGATTCACGAGAACATATCTGAGTTAGATCCGAATCCGATTAAGATCCGACTCATTGTCACCTTACTGTATATGTTATATTCTTGCTGACCATCCATTTTACAAATTACTTTAGGCCATATGGACCATGCCATAGTAAATAGTGGGATTTGCATCATTTTTCTACTAAATTAAATATATTATATTATATATTTTATATCATATATTTTTTTGGATTTGTAATGGGGGTGCATTCGGACCTAGATCCGACTCGAATCCGATGGTTATATGGATTTTGGATCGGAAATGGATCTAACAATTTATAAATGGATCGGATATGGATATCACCTTTTGGATCCGAGTTGGATGCGAATCCGATCCAAATCCGTCTACAGATATACGGACTTGGAGCCGGATCCAACTGGATCCGATCCAGATTCGACCCATTGAGAGCTCTAACCTGAGATTTGGATCTTCTTATAATTTTGGATCGATTCCTAAAATGAGATGAAAAAATAGATGGATGGAATGGATATACAGAAAAAAAATCAAGGTAGGCCGCACACGGTAAAGGTAACACCTACTAAGTTGTTATCTTCTAATTCACCTACAACAAATTGTAGGTGTTAACGGCATGCGGTAAAAGAACACCATCAATTACCTATTTTTATGGCGTGCACAATCTAGCATTGTTAAAGATCCACTTTATAATGGCATTTACTAATTGAACGCCGTTAAAACACATTGTTTGAATATCTTATACGATGATTAATTTGTATATCGTCTTCGACCTTGCCACTACTGTAGCAGGTACTGATCGGTGCTTGTGGGGCCCACCGTGAATTGTGATCTTTATCCATTAAACATGCCTTAAACATTACAGGGCCCTAGGACGTTTTTAATGGACAGTGGACATTCAATCACTATTGTTTTCTTGTGTTGTGGTCCACCTGAGATTTAGATATGGCTCATTTATAGGATGAAGTCTTGCTATAATTAATCTTGAGAAATGAATGAACAACATGGATAAATTAAACACAATAATCGTGGGGTCCATAGAGCCCGACCACTAGCACCTGATCACCAATGTCAATAGCCAAACTGTTGGGAACCGAGGAGCCTATTGTGATGTTTGTGAAAATCCACAATGTCCATCCATTTTGTGAGCCCATTTTAGGACATGCATGAGACAAAAAAATTAATGAGCTGGGATCCAAAAGTCGTGTGGGCTGAAAACATAAGGATTGAATGACCATGGTTTAAATATTTGTGGGATCATAAAAGTTTTTAATCAGGCTAATATAAATTAATATAATTTGTTTTTTCATGTTCATCCCAGGAGGACTGAGATGTTGCGAACGGTATGGAATATTAATTGTAATATATGGTAGATCTAAATGTCAACTGGACCAGCACAAGAAACAATGTAATTGAATGCCCACCGTTAAGCTTCTTTGGAGGCCATGAAAGTTTTAGATCAAGTTGTTATTTGTTTTTTCCTTGCATCCATGTTTGTATGACCTAATCAAGAGGTTGGATGTCAATAAACATTGGTGGACATTCAATCACTACTATTTTGTTATGGTGTGATCCACCTGAGATTTAGATTTGCCAATTTTTTAGATAAAGCCCTAAAATGATCAGTAGAAATTAATGGACAACATGGATAAAACACATACATCATGATGCCAAAAGCATCAAGGGCTTTTTTGTCTTTCCATAAGAAGATCCAATGCTCTCGGATGACTATAAGTTGTACTGCTCCTAGTAGCTTACGGGCCCTTGATCAGTCAGATTGATTGATCTGGATCGTTCATTAAATGATCAAGGGCCCATTTCTTGTGTTATTACCATGTAAATTAAAATTACACCAACCAAATGATTCCAACGGACCGATCAACTGCCTTTAAAATGGGCAATTAGGATCATTCACAGAAAATTAAGGAGGTTCAATCAACAATTTAAACCCTTCATTTGTTGGGGCCTACCATGGATCGCTCTTAGTTCTCAATAGCTCCTTTAAGAAGAGAATCCTGACCATCAGTCCGTGGCTTATGAAATGGATGGCTAGCTATTCCTATAGATTAGAGCATCTGATCAGTACTGTGAGTTAACACATTGGACCACACCACAGAAGAAAGGTGTTGATTGAAGGTCCACCATTAAAAACTTCCCAGGGCCCACCGTGATGTTTATTTGCCATCCAACCTGTTGATAAGGTTACACAGACCTTGATGAAGTGAAAACACAAATTAATATCAGCTTGATCCAAAACTACTAGCCTCCAGGAAGTTTTCAATGGTGAGAATTCAATTCCCACTTTTTCATGTGGTGTGGTCCACCTGAGATTTGGATCTGCCTCATTTTTTGGCCTGTGCACTAAAATGAGGTGGAAAAATGGATGGACGGCGTGGATAAAATACATACATCATGGTGGAGCCCACACAACTTTGACACGGGCGCGACTTGGGTGAGACCCCGGAACCAGCTATGTGGGTGGGACCCTGACCGTAGGAGTCCACCTCTATATATGAATTGTATATCCATGCTGTTCATCTTCTTTTTCGGCTTATTTTATGCAATGGTACCAAAAATAAAGCAGATGCAAATTTCGGGTGGAGCACACCATAAGAAAAACTGGTTAATGACCATTAGAAACCTTTTGTGGGCAACAAAAGTTTTCTATCAACCTGATATTTATTTTTTCCTTTCATCCTTGCCTACATGACCTAATCAACAGATTAGATGGTCAATAAACATTACAGAGGACTCCAGGAAGTTTTTAATGGTAACAGTTCAATGAGCGCTGCGTCCTGTGGTGTGGTCCACCTAAAAATTTCATGTGCTTCATTTTTGGGACTTAGGCCTAAAATAATATGAAGAAACAGATGGACAGCATGGATATACAAGGAATACATCGAGGTGGACCCTAGGTTCAGGGTCCCACCCACGTCGCTGGTTCCGGGGTCTCACCCAAGTCACGCCCCTTTGACACAAGCCACCTGGCTGGTGTGGGGTCACTAGCCAATCCACGTTCACTGGACATTATGAATGGTATGGATGGCATATGATCCCGTTCGTTTTTTGTCTCAACGCCTAAAATGAGCTCAGAAAATAGTTGGACGGCGTAGATTTCTCATAAACATCATGGTGGGCCTCACCCACATTCCGCGCGCCAATTCCATTTTTTGGTGGGCGCGACTTGGGTGAGACCCTGGAACCAGCTATGTGGGTGGGACCCTGAACATAGGGCCCAGCTCTATGTATTAATTGTATATCCATACCGTTCATCTTCTTTTAATGATTATTTTATGTCATAGAACAAAAAATAAAGCAGATAAAGAATTTCTGTGGACCACACCATTAGAAAAACTAGTTAATGTCTATTAAAAACCTTTTGTGGGCCACATAAGTTTTCTATCGACTCCATATTTGTTTTTTCCTTTCATCCCTGTCTACGTGACCTTATCAACAGATTGGATGGCCAGTAAACATTACGGTGGACTCAAGGAAGTTTTTAATGGTAGGCGTTCAATTATCACTGCTTCTAGTGGTGTGGTCTACTTAAAATTTTCATGCCCTTCAATTTTGGGACCGAGTCCTAAAATAATCTGAAGAAACAGATAGATGGCATGGATATGCAACAGATGCATCCAGGTGGGCCCTAGGTTCGGGGTCCCACCCACATCGCTGGTTCCGGGGTCTCACCCAAGTCGCGCCCTTTTTTGGTGTTTTTCCAAAACCCGTCTCCCGCCACTCCCTCTGCCTCTCCCTCTCTGAAAAGGGGTTTTTTTCCCAAACCCATCTCCCGCCTCTCCCTCCCTTTCTCCCTGTCCGATCTCCATCCCTCTCCCTCTCTCCGTCTCTCGTCACTGTCAAGGACGTACGCAACCCTCTCCGTCCCTCTCCCTGCACCGATCGGAAGAAACAGAGGGTTTCTTCAGCCGTTCCACTGTTGCCCCTTTATTTGGCGTCACAGGTATCTCTTTCTCCCTTTATTTGGCGTCACAGGTCCTGATGATGGCTACCCTGAAACGTTTTAGATTATTTTGTTTTCATTATGAAAATGATATCGACACCTGCCTTGATTGATAAATAAGCCCTTCATTTTCTTCATTTTCTACCTTCAATTGTTTGTTGTGAATGCTAAGTGTGCAAAGCATGTGTTTGCTGAAATGTCTCTGTTTAACATATTTGCTTATGTTGCTGAATTATTCTTACCTGATTCTGGTGGTGTTTGGAAGCATTGTTGTCTGGTCCACTACAGCTCTTCAAGTGCATCTTTCATACAAGATGTTGCTTTCCCACATTTTTTCCATTAGTAGTGGATGTCATAGAACTCATCCAGGCACTTCAAGTGAGTGGCTTACCTTTTCTTTTTTCCTTTTCTTTTTGTGACAAGGTTTGTCCACACTAGTGTTGTGAGATAAATAACTAGGCCCAGCCCACTATCTAAGCGTCTAAACCCAAGCCCTGATCCTGATGGCCAAGTAACCATCCAGATTGGGACCGACATATCCAACTCGAAAAGATCGGATTCAGATATGGGTTTTTTTTTTCCAATTTAAAATTTTATTCGATTACCCAATTACCTAATTACCCGACTTCTAAGCAGGTCAGATAGGTGTAATGGCTTACCAGGAGAGGAGTTCAGGTTGGGCCTTCGCATATCCAAAACCCACATCTTGCTGTGGGCTGGGCCTCAGCAGTCTAGCCCACTTTCAACGTAGCGACACATATGGGCCACGTGGATCCCAATCATCAACACAAGTGCCTGCACCACTGTCAAGTTCCACTTAAGGAAATGAGGATCCAAAGCTGTGAAAACTCACCTAGAATGATGTGCAAACCATGTGTAGTAACATATTGTGTGGATATGACAGCAGAAGATATGTCACTAGCCAAGCAAGCACTTGAGGATGTGTTTTGGTTCCAAACAGAGCAATTTTCTTAAAAGTATGTAAAATGACACACCCCTTTTGGTTTTAGAAATGCACCTCTTTTCTGTCAACAGTCAATTTGTAGAATATCATCTCCTTTTTTCTGAAATCCTTATGCAATTTCTAGGAATTTCTCAGTGCAGGATTTCAAATAGAACATTATAGATGCATTTGCAGTATGTCTAACACGCTTTCAAATGCCAACTTACAACTGCATGATGAACGCCTTGGCACATAAACCTGCTGCATAAATATCAAACATAAGGCCCAATGATCTCAAGGGTTTGGATCACGGAACCATGGGGCGAACTCATGATCTGTATCTAAGGATCTCACAATGGGATATGTCTATTCTACATGTTAGTGTATGGTATTGTCCTACTAATTCATTGGAAATAATCCTCATGTGTTGGTGAAGTGGAGCCAAAGTTGGGACAGACTCATTGCCAAAGACTGCAAGTCTGAATATTGTGTCTGGGACTTTGGGTCCCCGTGGTGAGCTCCATGTATGAGATATATTGGGGCCACTAAGATGAATTTCTAATCTACATAAGTGTGTAGATAAATGATACTTTAGTTAGACCAATGTGGGCCTTAGGTGATCTTTCGTCTGACTCCAAATTGGGGCTAGGCAGAGTTGTGCAAAAATTTCAGATGGCTATGTTGGGCCATGTGTCACAAATTGTACACGTGTAATCAGAGGGTCCTACCTTATGGAATTTTATGACCAAATATGGGAATACCAGGGACACTTGACGGTATGTCAAAATATGGCCTCATGTGTCTGTGGCAACCTCCCAAAGTTGGACAAAAACCATTCCTGCACAACATTTCTGCAGTCCTTCAAGTGCCAGTGTTTGAGCTCTTGCCAAAATTTATAAACTCATCTTCAAGGGGCCATAGTTTCTGAGTTGTGAAGCCTATGTATGGGGCTGCCAGATGAGTAAATTCTTTTTTCAAATGTGAGCCCCACATGATCACAAGGTAGGCCATAAGACGGCCCAAAACCATTTATGTGTTATACCAAAACTTATGACTATTTGGGTAGAACTTGGCATGGACCCATTTCCATGGGCTCCACCTCTCATCCTAAGATATTTTATGGACTAATTAGGCCCTGGACATGGACGATTCACAGTGGTAGACTATTTCCTAGCGGGCCACCTTATGTGGACCTTACCCTTGCTCATGTGGCCCGTATTATATGTCTTCTGAACTTAATTTATACTCTGATGATATGGGTCATGTGGTGGACATCTTCATTGTCCATTTATTTATCATAAGTTATTTGGGTCCTTGGGCCTATATAAATGAATTAAAAGTAAGGCCCAAGTGGGACAAATACCAAGAGAGATAGTTGGGAGTGAGAAGTCCACCATGGTGACTTTACTTGGACCCGTTGGGTAGGCCCATTTTATAGTGGGCAGCGTGCCTTGCATAGTACCATTAGTCAAGCAGACAACACCCAATGAGTCCATGTTGGATTATATGAGTTGTAGATTTGGGGCCTTTTATATGATTTACTTATGCATGTAACTAGTAGGCCCAAAATGATGTGGAATGTGTAATAATGTTGGCATCTTGATCCTATGTTTGAGATTGTGCATGGTTTCATTTAATGGTTAAGATGATGACGACGTTGATGATTGAATTGATGGTAGGTTGAATTTTTGGACAGTTTAAGGTTGAATAGATTGCAGTGTTAATGCACACGCTAGTTCCGTTTCATCTCTCCCTTTCTCTCTGGAGTATTCCCTACACTTGTTTTCGTCGTCAAATATCCATACCTTTTGTGGATAGTTGACGTGGAATCAAATGCCTGATCAATATTTCTGGAGAGATAAGGGGATATGCAGTCGTAGAAGTTGGACTGATATTTGATTGTTATGGTTGTATACTTTCTATAGGTACACATCATAATTAAAGAGGTTGTATCCAATGGATAGGGAGTGGATTACTCTACGTTACCCAGACCCACGTTTTATGGATGGTATTTTTAAGTTTTGTAACGTTCGCATCATAACACCTTCCTGGTAGAGAAACCATTCATTGCCCATGCACCAAATGCAGATGTATACGTTTACCCTGCATAATTGACGATGTGAAGGTACATTTGATAAAATATGGATTTGATCCAACATATAAGGTGTGGAACATGCACGGTGAGCTTGCAACACCCAAGTATACCGAACGTGCTCCAATTTCCCACCAGTACCCCAATGTGGCAAACTTAAACAACATTGTCAATGCGGTTGTTGAAGACCTTGGTGGTAATAACCTAGACGAAGTTGTTCAGGATGACCCTAATGTAGCCCCCGAAGTTGAAGACGTTTTTGGGGACGCTACAGGTAATGAGTTTGAAGCAAATCTACGAGATGCAATGACTGAGCTGTATCCTGGTTGCCACGAATTCACCTTGTTGACTTTTATTGTACAACTTTTTAAATTAAAGGTGAACCATGGATGGAGTGAACAAAGCTTTACTGATCTCCTTCAACTACTCCAAAGTGTGTTGCCATCCGGTAATAAGACCCCAGCTAATACCTACCAAGCGAAGAAGATCATTACAAAGTTGGGTCTTGATTACCAGAAGATTCATACTTGTCCAAATGATTGCATGTTGTACTGGAGAGAGCACGAGAAGAAGACGAGTTGTCCAAACTGTGGTACTTCTAGGTACAAAAAAGAATCAGATTCTAAGTCAAAACGAGCGAAAGTACCTGCGAAGGTGTTAAGGTATTTTCCAATAACACCAAGGCTACAAAGGATGTGCCGTGGGTGGCAAAAGAGATGACCTGGCACTCGACTGGAAAAATGCAGAGTGGAAAGATGGGGCATCCGGTTGACTAATGCACATGGAAGCTTGTCGACAACAAGTATGAGGATTTTGCAAGTGAGCCTCGCAATGTTCGATTGGGTCTAGCCACCGATGGGTTTAACCCCTTTGGGACTTCCAGCACATCGTATAGTTCATGGCCTGTTATGTGTGTAACGTACAACCTTCCACCGAAGCTATGTATGAAACCGCAATTTACTATACTCACTTTGCTCATTGAAGGGCCGCGACAACCGAGGAAGGATATTGACGTTTATTTACAACCGTTGATTGCTGAGTTGCAAGACTTGTGGCGGAAAGGGATCATGACAATTGATGCATACCACGGAAACAAATTCAACATGCGTGTTATCCTGTTGTGGACAATCCACGACTTTCCCGCATATGGTAATGTTTCTGGTTGTAGGACAAAGGGTAAGTATGGTTGTCCTGCATGTGGCCCCAAGACAGATTCATTGCGACTACACCATGGAATGAAACATGTTTATATGGGTCACAGACGGTGGTTGCCACTCAATGACAAGGCTAGATATGACTCAAGTGCAAGCACCTTTAATAAGGAGGAGGACCACCGACCACAACCAATTCGTCTGACTGGGACAGAGATCGAAAGAATTGTTGCGAAGCTAAATGTGCAGTGGGGGAAGATCGAGAAGAAGAAACGAAGGGGTATAGGAGGACAGGAGCAAGTGGATGATGCTGAGTCAACATGCTTCTTTAAGCGGTCCATATTATTTGATCTAGATTATTGGAAGGAGTTGCCCGTCCGCCACAACCTTGATGTTATGCACATCGAGAAAAATGTATGCGAAATACTTATTGCCTTGATGTTGAACACAAAGGGAAAAAGCAAGGATGATGCTAATGCACGAAGGGACTTGAAGCGATTGGGAATTAAGAAGCGTTTATGGCTGAAAAATATCAACGGTAAGGTGATCCAAAAACGAGGTCCTTTCTTGTTGCAAAAAGAAGAGAAAAAACTTTTCATTCAGACTTTGCGTGAGTTGCGTGTTCCGGTCGGTTTTAGTGGAAATTGGAAGAACATTGTAAAGGAAGATAACATGGATTTGAAGGGAATGAAGTCTCATGATTACCATGTGTTGATGCAACATCTGCTTCCAATTTTGATCCAGCATGCATTCATGGATAGCAAGCCCATCCGCAATATAATTAGAAGCTTATGTACCTTCTTCAACGCCCTTTGCTCACGAACCATTGATATTGAAATGTTATTGATTCTCGAGAAGGGCATGGCTAAGACGTTATGTGAGCTTGAAATTACATGCCCTCCTTCTATTTTTGTTGTGATGATGCATCTACCAATCCACTTGGCTTACGAGGCTCGCGTATGTGGTCCTGTTTACTATCGATGGATGTATCCATTTGAAAGGTATGACATGAGTTTAATGTGAAAAACTTGGACTAGACATTTGCATTTATATTTCTTAAGTTTCGTTTACTTATTCAGGTTCATGAAAACGTTTAAGGCATATGTACGCAATAAAATGCGGCCGGAAGGTTGTATAGCTAAACGGTACATACAAGAGGAGACACTTGTACACTGTAACCAATATAGAGGGAAAAAGAAAACAAGCCTCTTGGAGAAACTAGAAAAGCGATTTGATGGATCAACTTCACTCATGTCGAGGTCGGAAGATTTTGTTGACCACTTCGATGGTGAAGTCGTAGGTCCAATTGGCCCGGCTCAAAATGTCGTCCTAGAAGGTATTGAGTATGAACAGGCTCGTATCTGGGTTCTGAAGAGTCAACCTACCTATGATACATGACAAAGGTATATATTGGACTTAGTTTGTATGTATATGTCTTCTTCATTTTTTGTTCAATAACATTGTAATAACAATCCTAAAAAAAGGTCACGTCTATAACATCATTCTTCGTGCAGGAAGTATGCCAATTTCTTGCAGCAACGCAAGGTAGTTGCAGGGAAGAGGACCAAGGTGGCGAGTAATGATGAGTTTATACCTTGGTTGAAGAAGCAGTTAGAGTTAGATGAATCAACTAATGAAGACTTTAAAGACATAGTTAGGGGACCAACTCATTTTTCCATACAGTACAATAAGTATTGTATTAATGGTTTCCTATTCGTCACTAAGGACTACGAGGAAAATAAAACGAACCAGAATAGTGGGGTTAGCACAGAGAGTATGACCACCTTTCGATCTAGTGCTAAGGACAGGAACCCAGTGGATGAATCTATACCTTACTATGGAGTCATCCGGAAAATAATCCAAATGGAGTACCGACATGGGTACAAACCGATTCTATTCAAGTGTGATTGGGTGAAGGTGACGCAACGAAGTGTTTCTTTTGACGTTGAAGGAAATCTTACCATGTTGAATTTGTCTAATCTTCTTAGTTCAGACAAATTGAGTGATGAGCCATTCATTCTTGCAGAGCATGCCGTACAGGTTTTCTATTCTAGAGATCCAAAATATCCCGATTGGCATGTGGTCTTGGAGGTTCCAAGAAAGATTTTTGTCGAAGATGAGCCATGCCTTTTATCAGAACAACGGGTTGTAACTCTTGACGAAGTAGGACCTGATCTAACCGAAGTAGAGATTGGTGATGAGTTATTATACGATGACCCTGAAGACATCCATGTGGTTGTTGAAAAAAAGAAGAAAAGAAAGCAAGCTAGAAGATGAACCTCATGTATTCTACTCTTGTGCATGTATGTAAATGATTTTTGTGTTTTGTCTATTATTGCATTCCATGTAGATGTTGGATCCTTTAAATGATTTTTGTGTTTTGTCTATTATTGCACTCCATGTAGATGTTGGATCCTTTAAATGAGTTTTGTGTTTTGTCTATTATTGCACTCCATGTAGATGTTGGATCCTTGTTATATATTAAAATATGCATTTCATTTTTTAATGTTATGTATACATTATAAGTCAGATATGAGTTGTACTGAAGTCTTATTTGCATTTCACTTCATTCTATGTCATTCACTTTTAATTTCTTACGCCTTAGCAGCAGATAAGAGTCTTACATGGATGTGGAGGAAGAGGCATTGGGCACAGAGCCGCTCGCGGATGTAGCCCATGACGAGTTGCCTGGGGTTGCAGCCCCTGAAGATGCTAGAGGTAATAAGATACCTCTCCTTGACTATGTTAAACTAAAGTTTCTTTTACTTTGACCATGTATATTGATATTTAATATTGCTTGGGGTTGTACCTATTCTTCTTTTGATGTAGAGGGGTCGTTGTCTACATCTTCTAAGAAGAGAGGACCCGCGCGAGGTAAGGAATTAATTGAGGGATCGAAGAAGAAGTTCATAACAACTAATGAACATGGGCAACCAAATGCATTGTATTATAATCTAGTTGATTTCTCAACATCCCTCGGTGTCCTCACACGAACAAATATCCCGATCACCTACACCAACATCCGCGATGTGCCTTGTGAGCACATTCAGATGGTCATTAATGGCTTAGGGAGAAATTATGAGTTTGAACATGAGAGTGTGTGGTTAGATTATGTTCCGAACCGCATGAAGGCATGTTGGAGGAATTACAAGAGTTATTTATATACAAAGTTTATCAAGGGTAAGGATCCTGCAGTTGTGAAACAAGATCCTGCCCCTGCTGGTGTGCCTATTGAGGACTGGATTACTTTTGTGGATCAACGTAATAGCCAAGATTTCCTGGAGTTAAGTGCAAGGAATGCATCCAATCGGGCCAAGCAAGTTGGCCCTTCTACACTTGGGCGGCGTAGCTTGGCTGTCACACGCCATCAGATGGTATATGTCTTAAAATATACATCGTATTATTTATTTCAAATTCTAACAAGCATTCCTTCATTCCATTAATGATGCATATTGATATTGATGTAACATGGGAAAGGCACTTGAGAAGAATCTCACCTCTGATGCCGAGATCAGTAGGTCTGATATGTACATTTGAGCACATACAACAAAGGAAAACGAATTCCAGTTTCCTGAAGTCTTAGTAAGTGCACCCCTCGTACCTCCTGACTTCTTTAGGATGACATATGGAATATAAATGTGAGTTTGAGTTGTAATGGTTTCTTTTGGATTTTGTCATAGGAAAAAATAAAGGAGGCTCAGAGTAGTAATCCTGGATCTTTGATGACTGGTATAGATGATGCCCTTACATAGGTATGCTTGAACATCAAATACTTGAGGTACAGGTAGTTATGCCTTTTTTGATAAATTAACTTTCATTTCTATCTACAGTCAATTGGTAGTGACAGTAGAGGGCGCATGCGGGGTATAGGTGGAACTGTATCCAAGACTGCATTGAAGAAAACAATCCCAGTATTAAAAAAGCTAAACACGGTGACACAAGAGTGAGATAATTTGGCACATAAATTAGAGGATATCGATAAAACCCTGTCACAACTCCAACAGACTGTTAAAACCATGGTAGAAAGTCAAGGGCAACCTGTTGTTGTCCCTACTCCAACAACATTTCCATTTAAATCTAGTCAGGCCTCTTCGGTATGTACATGTTTCCCTAATACTAGTTTGAGCTTATTTTACACTATAAATTAAGATGTGTACTGATGACATGCATTTTGTATAGCCTGATTCGCTACATTTGGGCAAGAGATGCGATCTCTGCGATTGGAAGAAACGGGTACAAGCTCATGGTGAGGTGCATATGGTTGATCCTACCGCATTAGTCCATGGATCTGAGCTAGGCGAGGGAAATTATAGCGTTATATTGACTGAGATTATTGTCGGGCATGCAGAGTTGTGGAAGGAAGATGGTTATCATCATATACTTGGAGAGGTCGGCGTGGGAGGATTTGTCGTTTGGCCTCGACAATTTATTACAGTCTATCCGTAATATTTATGAATAGACTTTGTACTTATTCACACTTATCAAACAATCCCATGTATTGTTCGGTTTTTTTTTTTTGGTTGACCTTCAACCCAATTTCTTTTATTGTGCTTTTTTTTATCTAAGCAATGGGTGAATGGTATTTCAATGATTTCTGGCAAGATGAGGTACATTTATCTTCAAGGATGTATGCGTGTGACTAGCTTGGTACATGATCTTTTGCGAGTTTGGGTCTCAAACTTGATTTCCTTATGTGTTTTTTTATTATTTTGTTATAACATGAAAACGCACTCTTGATGATTTCTTGTAAGATAAAATATATTGACTATTATTGATCATGTATGTAGGTGAGATCGATGGATGGATTCTCTCTCTCTCTCTCTCTCTCTCTCTCTCTCTCTCTCTCTCTCTCTCTCTATAGTATATAACCATATTGATTGATGTGTTGAAAAGCATTTTGATTTATGGGTTTTGGTTTTTCTAATGCTTAGTATTTCATATGCCGTGCAGTTCCAAATCCATTTCCTCTGTGGTGGACCTAGATAGAAAGCTTGGATGAACTGTAAGTCTTCAAAACCTTAAACTTGGTTAGATATCTTTTATTTTTATAAATTTTGTTAATAGTTAGTTAAATTAGAAGATGTGTGGATGTAGGCAGCTATCTCGTTGCCCAATGGTTTTAGATGGTGAATGAATGTTGCAATTGAGCATGGAAAATAATCAACGAATTACATATATATATATATATATATATATATATATATATATATTATGGAGGAGGATACCTTGGTTTTTATGGGGACTTGATATTCTTGTAGCCTATGTATGGTGCCCCAGTATTGCTTGTATGTTACTAGTATATAGTAGATATATTATTACTAGGTTATTATATATATATATATATATATATATATATATATATATATATATATATATATATATATATATATATATGTTATTGAAGGAGGATGTTGGTTTTAGGGGGACATGATATTCTTGTAGCTTATGTATGGTGCCCCGATATTGCTTGTATGTTACTAGTATATAGTAAATATTATTAGGTTATTTGGTTTATATATACTTGTCAACTACAATGACCATAGGTTTTGAACTATTTCTGCCCACTGTGCGTTAAAGATGTTGGTTTGCTTGAATGATGAACTTGTTGAATTCTATTCCTGTTTAGCCGAACTTGAACATAATTGGATAATCGTTTTCAAGTTTTATTGGTTAAATGCATGTCTTTATGTTTTTATAATTCACCCTGTGCAGTACCATCAAGTTCTGGTCATGTCCTTATCGCGGTCTGTAGCCAAAGTATGCTCGAGCCTTAGGGAGTTGTTGCAGTTGGACTTATATAACCTATCTTCTTCAGGTCGAGGGGGTGTACTATTTTGTTTTCTGATGGATGTAATGAACTACAATGACCTGATCTTATCAAGATGATAAGTATGTAACTTGGCCTCAGTTGAGTTCTATTATGAAATGAACATATTTAGCATAGAGCTCGACTGATAGGTTTCTGCCTATATGGTGTAGGTCTTCTGTTAGTGATTTCTGACCATAGGATTTGAACTTACTAACAGAAGATCTCCACCATGCAGGCATAAATATATTAGATGGGTTGTACGCTAAAGATGTTCATTTCTTCAATGGAGCTCCACTGAAAATCAAGTTACCTATGATAAACTACAACAACATGATCTTATCACGATGATAAGTATGTAGGCAGCTCTCTCGTTTGTTACGGAGAGTCCGGTATAAAAAAAAAAAAAAAATCAATTTGACTTCATGGTCCAGAATCATGCGGCCCCAGGAAGTTTATGGGACAATGCCCAGAATCACTCACTCACACTATAATGTCTCTACCAGCTCATCTACTTTTGATTAATATCAAGGATAGCCAAACCGATGACAAAAATAAGCCTAAATGGGCAGCAACTAATTTGGACTATTTTTTAGGCCAAACCTTGTCCAAATCTGGACAGTTTTTGGGCCCCAAAAACGTGTATAATCTGGAGCATTTTTTTAAGTTTTGAATTCAGTCAAATCTGGACTACAGATGGCCCTAAATTTTCTATCAAATATGAACTCTTTTGGGCCTTAAAAATGGGGCCCGAATCTGGACTATTGTTCGTCCTCAATTAGAGTAGAAATCTGGATTGTACCTCGACATGTCTTATGTGAACCTTTCCATGGCAAGCCATGATTGGGTGCACGTAATGAACAAGTCTCCTTCCCTCGCTGACCTACGCTTACCATATTGTTAATTTCACTTCTCTCCGTTTCCTTGATCTCTCTTCGAATGAATTCAACTCTCCAAGATGTCTTAGCCTTGCAAGTTTCCCCATCTCTTTCGGAAGCTCAAACAGTTCCACACACTCATTAAGTTTCAAGGTTTGCAACAAATACAGTTCGCATATGAATTCAGGCAGCCACCCTACTCCAGTGGTAGATAAATTGAGGTATCGTAAAAGTTTCAAGTTCTTCATTGGGGTGAGTTTTGGATTAGGCTGATTTTTGGGGTGACAAATCTGATGGACGGTTTGGATTCTGTAACCACATCACTGGGCCCCTAATCAGGTACAACTGTAGCAGCCCCTTCAAAAAATGGTGAAGATGCTCTTTGTTGATGCCTTGAATTAGAATATGTTGGTGTACAACTGTAGCAGGTACAACTGTAGTAGATCCATTTATGCCTTGAATTAGAATATGTTGGAGTCTAGGCATGCACATGCATTAGCACGTCCCAGCATGTCTTGCATAGGTGACATGAGCTGAGGTTGCTCATTGGTCTGGTGTAAGTCTAGAGCTAAAAATCAGGCTGTTCTACTCACTGGATGATTCACTTCTAACATGTGTGAGGTAGGTGAGTAGAAGACTTGCTAGCTAGGTTGGTATGCTTGAGGGATGAAATTCATCTTTTTCGTAGCTCACTCATGTATGACTGGTGGAACTCATTCCTAGCTCCACATGCTTGAGAGAAGGTGAGAGAGGGAGAGTTCTTCCTTGACTCATGTGACCAGGGAGAGGTCTTCCTTCTGCAAACTTCACATGTGTGGGAGGATGGGTGCTTCCTTTCTTGCACATGTGATGGAGAGTTGCACTTCATGTGTTGTTGGCCACACTAGTTGAGAGAGGAGACTCTTGCTAGACTTGCTTGCACATGAGGGAGAGGATGCCCACCAATGCAACGGCTGCACACATGCATGAGGAAGGAAATGTCTTCCTTAACTGGAACGTGTGGTGCTTGCTATGCTGTAGAACACATGAGAGAGATGTCTCTCTATCGATTGCAGTTGCTGGTGAGCTGCTTCATTGGAGGATGTTCAGTCCATGGCTGTTTTAGAGATCAACGGCTGGAAGACGATGCAGTGAGAGGTAGCTGTGATGGATGGCTGGAGAACTCCTTCAGTAACCACTCTCTTTTTAAGTTCCTTTCCGATTGCATGGCTGTAAAGTAAACACTTTTGTGAGAGATGACGAGTTTGTCTCTCAGCCAACGGTTTTTCAACTTCTTTAGCAACTTTTGTAATGCAAAAGTCCCCCGTCATAGACAAGGTCCCAGTATGTACTGACAAGAGCTGCAATTGCTGAAGTGATTGCAGGCAGTACCCTCCAACCCATTCCGTTTTCCACATCATAAGCAGTCCTCATGATGACTGCAACAATTGTCGCAGAGTATTACATGGATCCGTTGTATAGTTGCATTACATGCATCTTTCTCTTCAAATGTGCGCCTGACACACTGCAATGCCACCAAGACAATCAACATAACTAAATGAGAGCTGACAATTTGGGCAGTTAAAACATTTTGGACGTTGGATGTCTTGATTCTGTTTTTGTAATATTGAAATATTCATGATCAATGAAAGTGCATGCATAGTACCCAAACATTTCATTCGACAGCTTCTCTAGTGTTCTTAACGATTCTATATCTAATTCGGACCCAAACAAGTATAGCTCGGTGAGGTTAGGTGGGAGTACATGCGGCTCCGGCAAATTCTCCAATATTCCTATCAAATATGTCCTATATAAATGAAGATGATTTGAGAAGGAATCAAAAGCTAGAATCGACCCTTCATTACCTGCTCTTAGCCACAATGATCTAAGGTGGACCAATTTACAAGGGGAAGGGAATAATGCCATTTTGAGATCTCCTATTATGCAATAGGAGAATATTGCATTTTCTGGATTGTACCAGAATCTGAAACATGGCCGATTTAGTATTGGGTTGTACCAGAAACTTCTCTAAGTTCAAGAACATTTTCTGGGTTTGGGGTGTCTTCTAATGAAGAGGGCTTCAGATGGTGGCACTATGATGGCTGATCTATTGGGGTCATCTGTTTCCATTGCAGAGGATGCCCATACATGACATACCTGTTGACAGTGAGTTTGCTATTAGAGACTAGGTTGGAGAAAGTGACTCACAAATAGAGGAACATGAGTGCTGTCATCCCATCTTTGGTGTGAAAGATGATTTAGGTTTGGCTACTAGTTTCTAGATTCTTTGAGGACTTCAATGGAGATTAACTGATCAAAGTGGATTGAAACAAAGATAATGTCAGTTACTAGAAATTTCCATGAAGTCATCAGTCAACTCCTGTGTTGGTGCCATTCCGGTTGCTGTCTAAAGTTAGATAGTTTCAAAAACTCAAAGAGTTGCAATCCTTGGTATAAGAACATCAATAATCAACTGGAAAAAAAAAAAAAATCAAGCATGAAAGATCTTGTTCTGGTCAAAAGAAGTGGCTGCAACATAAAAGCATGCTTCAGAAACCAAGTGAATTCTCAATTAACTAGCCCCATTTGCAGAGAGAACCGATCAGATCAGCATGTAGAATGTCCTGTCTTATTCGATAGGATTCC
The DNA here is from genome assembly GCA_003013855.2 of Liriodendron chinense. Taxonomy (NCBI): domain Eukaryota; kingdom Viridiplantae; phylum Streptophyta; class Magnoliopsida; order Magnoliales; family Magnoliaceae; genus Liriodendron; species Liriodendron chinense. The sequence goes on along the minus strand of PVNU02003576.1, from coordinate 982,135 downwards.
TTGATCACCATCATCTTGTGGCTTCTTTTCTACTAGTCTAAATTGTAAAGGATTGTGATTGTGAATCGCAGAAACTTCAAGTAAATACAACTGATGACATTCCTCTGTTCATCACTTGTATATAACTCAGGAACCTTGTGACATTTTCCCCTATTGTTCTATTAAAAGTGAACCACATGAGTGATCCTATCCTCCATACAGTAATTTACCATTTGGGGTCATAAAACCTATTTCATAATCTCCTGAATCTATAAGACAATAGTGGCCTGATTAAAACATTGAAGCTGACAGTAAAATTTGAACACAACCATCTGATTGACGATAACAAATGTTTTATTCTCTTACAGTGGCTGTTTATATTGATTTTCACAAAAAAAAAAAAAATTCAAATTGGGTTCAGTTATGAAGACCTGTAGTTCAGATTTATGAAGACCTGTAGCTTTGGTTTGGTTTGGTTTAACCTAAGAATCCAAGGGTAGAGAATGAGAGCATAAACTCAATACATTTTCCACCTATTTCCCATGTCATCTTCTCTTTCTAACATTCTTGTATCCTTTTTTTCATCTCATTAGTAACCTGATTCAAACATTGAAGCTGACTGTAAAATTTGGACATAACATCTGATTGATGATAACAAATATGTTATTCTCTTACAGTGGCTGTTTAGACTGATTTTCGAAAGGAAAAAAAAAATCAAATTTGGTTCAGTTATGAAGACAAGACAGTTAGTTCAGGTCTTTGTAGTTTTGGAATTGTTGGGAATCATATAACTTAGGTTTGGTTTGGTTTAACCTATGAATCTAAGGGTAGAGAATGAGAGCATACAGTCAATACATTTCCACCTATTTCACATGTCATCCTCTCTCAGTCTCTCTAACATTCTTTTATCCCTTTTTTCATCCCTTCTTTTCTTCAATAAAGCTATCTGGGATGAGAAATAGAAATTCACAGTGAGGGTCCATAGGCCTGAGGAAGTTAGCAGTGTAGTGCATTTTTTGAGACGTTTGTGCATAAGGTGCTGTCATAGACACTGTTTGTTAGATATGCTCTTAGTAGTCGCAGCAAAAAAATAGCTTCCATTTATAAATAGGTAAACCTGATAATGTGAATTTATCTCCACAACCTGGTCATTGCTGCTCATTGGAAGATAATATCATCATATTGAATATCCAGTCTAGATAAGGGCCATTGCTTTTGGGATGGTTATGACTCCTCCTGGAACGATATCATTACATGATATCATTACTTTAGGCTCTCTATCGGGTCCTTACACATGGTTGAGTGGTAGACTCACATGAGTTAAGGGCTCTCTCTCTCTCCTTTTTATTCCTTCCTCCTGCCATATTGGCAGTGTTACCATCGTCACTGTCATGCTAATGGCTCTTTAGATCTCTTTAGTTTTTGGATAATGTCCTAAAATGAACTGGTGTAACTGTTGTGTGAACAACGGATTTTATTGTCATCACGGTGGGCCCCACAGAGCCTTCGTTAAACAGGCTTTCCAATAAGGAAGCGGATTGCATGCTGAGTAACTTAGCATGCGCGTACTGAGTAGACTCTGTGGGGCCCACCATGCATGGATGTATGCTTCTTATCCAGGCTGTGCATCCATTTCTCCATGTCATTTTCGGGCATCAACCCAAAATTGACTCGTTTCCAAAGCTCAAGTGGACCACACCACATAAAAAATGGGAAAAATGATGTCCGCGTTTGAAACCTTCCTAAGGCCCATAGTGATGTTTCTTTGTCATCCAACCTGTTCATAAGGTCAAACGGACATGGATGAAGGTAAAACACAAATATTAACTTGATCCAAAGCTTTTGTGGCTCCCGAGAAGTTTTCAATGATAGGTGTTCAATTCAAACTATTTCCTGGGGTGTGGTCCACTTGATATTTGGATATGATTCAATTTTTGGCTCATGCGCTGAAATGATCGTAAAACAGATGGATGGCGTGGATAAAACACATAAATCATGACGGCCCCATAGAGTTTACTCAGTATAAACTGTTGGCCTTGGCCTTAAGCAGAGATGAGAGACTTGCTGATTTTTTCCTTTTATTCTGTCAGTTAATGAGCTGAGATAGTCCACTGTGATTTTTGGATTATGGGATCTTCATTATAGAAGATACAGTGAAAGGTTTGGATCTCATCCATGCCTACCACATGAGTAGATATGACATATTAGAATCTGAACCGTGTTGATAACGATCTCATCCATGCCTACCACATCCGGATTGCACCTTGGCATGAGTATTTAGGTCAAGGTCAGGCCCATTTACACTGGAAAAGCTGCAGTGGCCACATGACGGATGCAAACACAACTTGCCCAGCCAATGTGCATGTGTGGGACCCTAGAGGACTTTGAAACAGGAGTCGATACCCAGACCTGAGTGTTGAAACGATGTTATCTTCACTCAGTCTACCACTTGAGCTGTAGATCAGGGTGTGCCTGGATGGATTATTGTCTAGGCCAGGAACGACCTATGAAATAGTATGGAGATCACCACCTATGAAACAGATTTTTTTGGGATGAGCAATATTTGAAACAGATTTTTTTTTGGGATGAGCAATATTTGGAACAGATTTTGGGACAGATTTGGAACAGATTTTGGGACATGAAATCACTGTGCGATCGGAATGTGGTCATCATCATCCATTTTTTCTTCCTTTTTCACTTCAGGTTCTTGCTTAACTTTCGCAACTGAAGAGGATGATCGATTATCTAAGGGAACTGACTTTTTCATTCGCTGTGCAATCGGAATGTGGTCATCATCATCCATTCTTTCTTCCTTTTTCACTTCAGGGTCTTGCTTAACTTTCGCAACAGAAGAGGAACTAGAAATTTTTAGCTTTTTAATAGAAGAAGACGGGGGTGAAGTATTGACTTCACTTGCTAGCCTCTTGTTCAAACCTGTGCTGGACTTCAAAGACTGTTCATTATTTGAAATTGAATCCCTCTTGTTGTAACCATTTTGCTGAAACTTAGCAGACAAAGGTTTCTCATCATCTGCGGCATGTGAGGTTTTAGTAGATGCACCAAAACCGGACTTTGATAACTTAGAAGATAGGGGTTTCTCATCTCCTGCATCATCAGTGGATTTATTAATGCTGATTTTTGTCTTTCTTGGAATGGATGAACTAGGAATAGATGAATTGTGATCCCTTGAAACATGGGAAGAATTGCTTTTTTGACCTGCTACAGGCATTCGAGAGCTCAATGGTACATTATCATCAGAATCTTCATCAGGATCAACAGCAGATTTAACAGGAGACTTATCAGAGGCTTCTTTTCCTTATTATAAGCTGCTGAGTCCCGTACTGATGAATGTTTGGGCCGATCAGGTACTGAAGCTTTTGAATTAGTAACAGTAGACCTTTCTGCTGATACCTTCGCAGGTAAAACCACCTTAGTTTTTAGTGAATTGGAGTTTGGACGATCAGAAGCACGTGCATAAAAAACAGGCCTTCCTGAAGATCCATCATGCCTTTGAGATGATGGCTTCTTTAGTGCAGAATTCAATTGATTTTGCTTGGATGCTGAGACATTCCTTTTAAAAACTAAAGGTAAATCATCATCATCATCATCATCAAAATGATGTTGATTAACACAACTGTGAACAGCCATCATTCCAATCTGTTGTGTCTCACGCCATCATCTGCAAATGGTAGAGCCCCAAAACAATAAGCATCAAAGCATTAGTGAAGCACAAAGTAACACCTTTCTTTCTTTGAATTGGCAGAGTTACTCCAAAGCTAAGACACAACGTATAACTAGCACAATTTGTCCTAGAAAAAAAAAGCTCAAGTATATAGAAGCAGGTATTAAGCTTGTACAAAATAGAAAACATGGACAGTAATTTGCACATGATGCACTACGCCAAAATCGCATTTTTGCGACGGACCAAGTCCGTCGCAAATCTGCATTAGCGACGGACTTGGTCCGTCGCATGGGCCGTCGCAGTTTACTATGTGGCAAATTTTAAACGACGGATTATGTCCGTCGCTTTTAAACGACGGATTAAGTCCGTCGCTAAATTATGTAAAGCGACGGACTTAGCGACGGACAGCGGTCCGTCGTACAAAATTGTTGCGACGGACATCGGTCCGTCGTACCAAATTGTTGCCACGTAAATTGGTCCGTCGTTAAATTTATGGGCGACATTTATTTAGGAATTTTTGCGACGGGTTAGGTCCGTCGCTAAATTTTCTGAACGCACACCTACTACGTTTGAATTTATTTTTGAATCTATTGCACCTGATAGTCATCCAAATTATTTAAAACAAAAAAAAAATTAAAACCTAACAAATCATAATTATATCATATATGAAACTTAAAGTCCTTACATTTCTAGTGAAAAATAATATTAATATTTGTTACAAATCTACACATTGAAGTGAACCATTCTCCATAGAATGAGCAACTAGGCTTTATTCTGTTCCCAATATTGAAACCAATCTCTTGACCATACGTGAAGCTAGCCTTCATTTCTAATCTTTCCTTTGTAGCTACTTCCACCTCATACGTTAGCAAATCCATCAACTGGTCCACCTGCAAAATCCAGAATATAAAACATAAAGAGTATCAGTATTATAATGTAAGAATAAAAGTTATATGAAACATACATAATGTTTTCTTCACATATGTGATTAAGAATCAAAATCTTAATCGGGCTTTCCTTGATCTCCGTGTAGTGAAAAAGATAATCATAAATTTGTATTTGAAGAAATTTCATTTTTAAAAATTTTAAACTGACATATTTTGTTATGCTTCTGCTGAAGAGCCCGATGGGAAAGAGTAGATGACATGACAGGTTAGAATGCAGCTCGCAATAGGTGTTCACTTCTGTAGAAGGAATTAGTACCTTGTGGACCAAGTGCTACGTGGGTAGAACTTTTATAAGATCCACACCGTCCATCGGGTATGCTGCCTCATCTTCTACTATGAATCGAAAATCCACGACCACCCAGAGTTCAGGTAGACTGCACCCTAGCAAAAAGTTAGGATGGGACACCGACCATTAGTATTGTTTAGGGCCCACCCTGGTTTTTGCATTTCATCCGATCCATTCATCTGATGTGCCTTAGTAGGATGAAAGATTTATCCAAAATCCACAGTATTCCGAAACTCAGATGGGCCATACCATATGAAATTTGTAGTTTTTTAGATATAAATTTATGGGGTGGCCCACCTGAGTGTTGAATCAGCCTGATTTTTAGTATCAATTCAAAACAAGGGATGATGTTCCTGATGGACGGGGTGGATTCCATGCATGTTAACAAGGTAAGCAAGATTTTTCCTTTCAAGTATGCCTATTTTGTACAAATAGGCTTATGATTCATTTGATCCAGATCGTTAATGTTATGGCACCCACTACAGATGGAGGGTGATCTAGAACTCATCCCGTGGGGCAATGATTTATTGCTTCGTTGAAATATTGGAGAATATTTTTGTGGAATCCACCATCCACAACGAGGACCAAAAGAATAACAGTAACATGGCCCAGTTAAATTTCATTGGATAAAAGAATTGGATGGTAGTGATGAGTGGGACCCATAACAACATGCAAGAGAGCAACGGTCCGGATTAATAAGCCATGTCCCGGCCTATCAAAATGAATTCGATTCCCATGGAATCTGAATTTTCCACGGTGTGTGGAAAAAATACAGAAATCGATTTCCATTTCCAAGGTTTTACTAAAAATGTGGATCAATTTTCAAGGTTATGAGAGACAACTAACTCTCTGTCCATTGACCTTCTAACATTTCTCCTGGAGAGCTGCACTCCAAACCTAACAATGGAACTTCCATTGGATTCCACAGGTTTCCATTTGATGAGGATTCCCCAGAGGTTTTCCAGATCCACATTTTGGATTCTATCCAAAATGCATGAATGCGTACTGTTTCAGTTCCCGAAATGGAAAATGCATGTATGAGAATAAAAAAGTGTGTAATTGTGGCTTCCTATCATACAGAAAAACTAGAAAAAAAAAATGGTTAATTTAAAGGTTTCACCCAACTGCCATTTTGATCTTTGTCGGGCACACATTTAGGGCCCATTTGGATACCAACAAATAAGTTACTTTTTCTGCTTACAGCAGTAGATAAAGTAACTTATTTCAGATAAGTAAGTTTTGTTTATGGTTAATAATAAGTAACTTTTTTACTTAAAAGTATATAATCACTTCAGTAAATTTTTTTTGCTTTTCAATTTTTCATCGGTTGTCGAGGAGAGGAATAGAGGAGACGAAAGAGAGGAAAAGCTGATAAGTATGTTATTTACCAAACATACTTATATTCTTAATAAGTAGAAACTAAGACAAGCAACTCGTAGCATAAGTAACTTAAGCAACTTAAGATCCAAACGGGCCCTTATTGTGACAAAATTTTTGAAGGGTGAACTGTCCATGTTACATAGGAATGTGAATGTAATAATCCTCATAGTAATCTGATTAAACAGATCTTCACTAACCTTCCAGTCATGCATGGATCAGTTTCAGACCGATAAACATAACCGCCAGTGATTGATGCAGATCCTTCCTGTTTATTTACATCTGAGTGGGTGTATCCCATCACAGGGAAGATGGCATTTATTGAGTCAGGAGTAGTATTTCCACCAGGAGTCTGTAAAGTAGTATAAAGATCTGGACCTTCGTAAACGCGCCAACCATAGTTTCCACCCTTAGTAATCAAATCCACCTCTTCATATACTTCCTATGAAGTCCAAACATCATAAATAAGCATTAGGCATGTTTAATATCCAAATTGGTTCTTAACTGGAAAATCAACTTTGAAAGAGAAGTGAGGAAATCATAATATGTTAAAGGGAACAGAAGTTTATTTTCTTGTTCTTAAACAAACTCTCACTGGCCTTTTTTTCCCATCCAATGCCTGGTTATGATTTCTAGGTTCAAATAAATACCAATCTGCAGCCTTCATATGAATATAATTATAAGAAATACAGTGTTTGGCCCGAGTTATTGGCGTTTCTGTTTGCGCAGCACCCTGTACAGGTGAGGCTGACCTACCACTTATCCACACTGTTCATTTGGTCACCCTCACAATGCACGACAGATCCTTGCCATCCATTAATTGGCCTGAAAATGGATGGCTAACAGTCTATATACAACTGCAAAGTCCACTCATCAGATGGCTGGATTGTCTGATTGAGATGATTTTTGGTCAACTGTTCATCTGCTGCAGGACCCACTAGACGAAAGATCTAGATCACTGAAAAATGGGCCCAACATATATGAAATGAATGATTCAAATGGAAAGGGCAGTAATTTGGGACGAGCATGGCAAAAGACCTCATTAGCTTATTACTTCAGAAAGGTGGCCTGTTTGATGATCATGAAAATTCTCAGGATGATGAATCTCAAAGGTAAACTAAGGCCCTGTTTGGTTGATCCTTACCAAAATATCTAGTGCATAATACTGTTAAAAACAGATGGAAAAATAAGTGGCAACCAAACAGGGCTGAAGCGAAGTAGCAAAAAGTTAAGATTCCAATGTGCAGTTACTAGAACAACACACATAACAAAAGTTTAAGACATGAAAAAGAACTCAAAAGGAAAAAATCTCAAAACCTGGCCAACATCTGCACAGATAAAGTAGGATGGCCGTTCTGAATCAAAACTGCAACGCCATGGATTCCTAAGCCCCAAGGCCCAGATTTCAGGCTGCAATTGACTGTCGTCAACATAAGGATTATCCCTAGGAATTGAATAATTTCCCCACAGACCAAGGTCTTCTATTTTGGTCGCACCTGGAAATACATTACAAGGTGAGAAAGAAATTGTTTGTGGGAATAGAGATAACTAGCTAATAAACTTGCTTCATTGGGCTATCAGAAAAGAAATTTGTGCTGTACTTTATGTGCGGTGACCACAGTATTACTTCATGGAAACTTGTCTATTGTAGATACAGGATACACAGATGGGACCCAGGGCCTATAGAAGGTAAAGAATAGCCCAAAAATCACATTTCACATTATCATAACTGTCAGTTTGGTAGTAATCAAATGGACAGTTAGAAAATGATCGGAGGTCCAAATCCGGCGTGTTAGACGATTAGATTCTACAAAATAACAACAGGGGATATTTTCTTCCATTTTAATAGTAGAGCTTTGCTAAGTCCACATGTGTGTGCAATAAAGCTTGTGTCAACGCCATGTGCTAGCATGGCATGACAGGTCTAAGATCCAATCCATCCATCAGCAAGGCGCCATATATTGATGTTGTAGCCCAAGAATAAGGTTGATCCAATAGTCAGGTGGGCCACAGGTTGCAAAGCAAATATACAGCTCTGAAATGTTTGGCTGAAGTTTTCTAACCCATCCACCTGTTTCCAATAATGTGGCCCACATGCTGAGTGGACCAGATTTACTTTTAGGAAAGCATGAATTTCTCAATCCACATGCATGTGCACTTAGCTAAGCTCTTAATTGTATATAGCTAATTTATCCATAAAAATACATGAATTTAATACTCACTTGGTATGTTATTCACATCAAGCCGCATAATCTTTCCAAGCAAAGACTTTTTATTCTGGCTGAAATTGTAAGGATCACCTCGGTTTCCACCATCCCCCATCATAAAGTATAAATATCCGTCTTCAGGTCCAAAGAGAATCTGCCCCGCATGGTGAGATGTAAATGGGAGGCCCATTGTAATTATCCTTCTTACTTCTGATGGATTAGCGGTTGTTGCCTGTAAAATACATTTACATGAAATCTCATTACAATGCATTTGTGAAAATCATGAACAGTATTGCGTTATAACGATCCAATACACAACTACGGAGGATTAGACTACTGTATGGTATAAGTCGCATACATTTATATTAACCCAGATCACCCAAATCTTGGCTTCATTTAGAATGGACCATGGCCCAAAAAGAACACTGACCATATGATCTTAAACAGCCCAAATCAGCCAATGAATTTGGACTACTGACCAATTAATTTTTCAACATGATGGCCACTGATTGGATGGTTAGGATTATCGAATCAGTGTGGCTTTTGGCATATGCTCCATCTACAATGAAGCCAACAATTTTGGCTGCCTGGATTGATGCGTGTGGACACTGCATGGGCAGTGGAGGAAATGGTGGAAGAGCATAGTCTAGCCAACACACACAATCGTGTGGCGAGTCTTACATATCCACATACAAGCGCATGTGTCGTAATGTGACACATGTGTGAGATTGGAGCTTTACACTGAGTACTCTTTTTAGATCTTATGGCATAAAAATCAGGCCAGCATTTCACATCTGAAATGGGCCCCAACATATCAAAATTAATGAATGGCTAGGATAGAGCTTTGCTAACTATACACATGTGCAATAAAGCTCGTGCACACACCACACATGTGCCAGTATGGCACATATAGGTATGAGATCCAATCATTCCATAAGGTTCGTCTAACCTTTTCAAAAATAAATATGGTCCAATCAACATGTAGCTCCAATAATACAAACAGGTGGACTGGTTAGAAGCCCTCAGCCAAGTTATTCCGAGCTGTACCTTTGTTTAGCTAAATATAGCCCACCTAACCAGTGGATCAATCTAATTCTCAGCTATGGCATGAATATACTAGTGGGCTGTTCTGATGGATGGATTGGATTTCTGACCTATCGTGTCTTGCTGGCACATGTGTGAAATTCACTGGATCGAGCTTTACTGCACACGTGTGAGCTTAGGGGGAAAAAAAAAAGCCAGTTCACTTTGTCAGTTGCAGCCCACCAGAAGAGTGAGATTGTCTGACCAGTTCTTCATAAGATCTAAGCATCATTACGAATCTTACAAAAATGCTGTATCTCACTCCCCTCTGACAGCCTTTGAATGTATACGGCTCTTCGTATGTGGAATTAGCAAACTGTGTGGACGACTAATTTATTATTCTAGCTACATTGAAAACGCAAGCATGCACACAAATGCACACATTTTTAGCTACATTGAAAACACAAGAAAATATAATGAAAAATGTAAATTCCAATGAGACAGGATCGGACTCACAAGTTTGTCATGCTCTCAAGCTTTTGGAATGCACGTGGAATGGTTCCATTCAGTCTATTCCCATACACATTGCTGCAACCAAACTCATGTTAAAATGATGATTGCTGCAACCAAACCCATGCTATATCATCCCCTCTGTTGTTACACTGCAAGATGAGAAAAAGAAAGAAAAAAAATGTGGCTGCACCGATACAGACTAGTTCGAACGGCTGCCTACGTACCCAAAAAAGTGATTTGGGATCAAGCCACTACGTAGTTCTTTTAATATTCAAATCAGAACATTTTACTGAGTCAATAGATAAGCCATCTAAAGTCTTCAAAGGTCCAGTCAAATAGTTCATACCGTCGTTGAATCAAACATTTATATTGTAAGAATAAGAAGAAGATCTGAAGAAAATAAAATACCAAAAGAAATCAACAAGTCGGAATGGAAAAAGCTAACTTATTTTACCTTTTAATAGGACTCGATGAGTGTCTTTTCCTTTGTATATCTTTCGAAAACAACTTTGAATGAAGATTCACACTGCAAGAAGTTAAAGAAAAGTATTTCGTGTTGCACCATACAGTCTAGTACAAACGACTACATACCAAAAATCACTAAAATAATCCAAAATAAGTCACCATCCAAAAGCATTAAAATAATCCAACATTAAGTTTTAGTCAAACAATCCAAAATAATATCAAGTTTGCCACAATTCCTCCAAAATAAACTAGCTTGTTTAGGAATTAAGAAGGGTTTAACATGGCCTCGTCAAGACTCTCGGCCAAATAAGAACTTCACCCAGATCGCAATCCCCCAATGTTCTGTCACCAACTTCATCAAAGACATCCGCACTAGGATCATCGACCGCATCTAAAATGATCTTCACGCATTCTGAAGGGATATTGGTCTCATAATCTGTAATTATCCGTCCACGCCCAACAACTCGACGACGCATATTTGTTAATGAATAAATTTGTTCCATACGCTGAGTAGGGGCTGAGTCTCCTCGAAGACTCGAAGCCTCGCCGGATCGAAGATTGGCCTACAATAAATAATTTTATCATTTTCGTGGAGTAACTAATGATGTTACATTTATCTTAAATAACGAATAAATGATGCAAATTTGTCACAAAAATTGCAGTACCTGCGATGCTGCAGTCCCAAAGGAGCATTGCATTGTCAATGGAGCATTGCTAAGAATTTGCTGCTTAAGTTCAATGATCTGTTGTTCCATGTTTTTATACATGTTCTTATTCTCGTTCCGTTGCTCTGCCATCTCCTTTTTCAATTCAGTCATTGATGCTTTAACGTCATCAATTTCATTCTTCTTGGCTCGAATTTCTTCCACGTAGGGGGTTGAAGCAATAATAGTGGTTTTTGAAATATTGCCCAACCCCCTCACACGTCCCTTTCTATCACGACCACAAACCTAGATGATAATCCATCATGAATTGTGATGCATGTATATTAGTAAGAGAAAGGATATAAAAAATTGTGTATGTAAAAGTGATGAAGATGAGGGAAAAACCTGTGCAACTGGGTCATTATTTAAATCCATCCTTATACTAGCCGGGTCGCTCGCAATTATCTCTCTCAATTTTCCAGTTGCGTCACTCAGCTCTTGTGTGGGGTAAGACCCATCGGATCTAGTATGTGTGGCCAGAAACAAGTCTGTTCTAGTGATAACAGCATTTGGATTTTCATTTCGCTGTAATTTGAGAAGGCAAATCATGTTAACGTGATTATAAAGAAAATTGATTTTAAATTAATTTTAAAGACAATGAAACTATGTTACAAATTACCATCAACTCTTCTGTCCTGGCAGATCCCCGTCTACCAGACAGTTGAGGGTACTTTAACTCTTTTCTGGAATACTTTCCCTTTTGACGACGATTCTTTGCATCTACTGTAGATTCCGAATCAATGAATTTGTCCCATTCTTCTTGTTTCACACCATTGGGACAATTTCTTTTTCTTTCTCCATCCTGATCAAACTTATCATAAGTCTTTCGCAATTCATGCTTCCAATCCCTCCACATTCCATTTACTCTCTTTATTATATCTTTTTTGTGCTTACTGTCAATGTCATATGTGCCCTATATATTTCATTATCGACAACAGATCAATGGTAAGTACATTATAAAAATTAAAAAGTAACCTTCAAATATTTCAATGCTTACCACAATGATAGACCAAACATTCTCCTTAATTGTATCAGGTACAGCACGCCAATCATTATATGTAATTGGACAATGTGTCCTGGTCACATTCCCTAAAAATGAGGAGAAAGAAGTTCCGTTTGGTCCAATAGATTGCCCAGCATAAATGATTTCGACATGCTTCCTTGCGTTGCTTCCTGGGGCAGAAGTTGAAGAAGTTCCTGCATGCGACATGATTCCTACAAAAAAAATTCAAAATATTAGTCATTTAAGCTGTTGCTATATATTATACGAATTTAAATAATGAAAGGTTGATATGTGTTATATTAGCGCCCACTTGCTAGTTGAATTACATTTTTTTTTTTTTTGGAAAAACATGTACAAAGTGGACTAAATTGATTGATGGATTAGATATCATGCAGCACACTTGGATGTACAAGAGTGTTATTGCACCCGTGACTTCAATACTAAGTTCGAAAGCATGCTTTTGTAAATATGAAAGCTAAAAGTAAAAAAGTAAAAAGATCACAATCTCATATAATAAATGGAATTCACATTACTTCCAACCTGACACTTAAAATAATATATGAAACTGATTAATTTCTTCTCCGCTTTCGATGACGTGAGGTACTTGCTTCATTTTCTACATATGACCCTTCTTGTATATCTTCATCTTCTTCATTTAAATCGTCTGTTAATGAAGTGCTTGAAGAACCTGCCATTAACCTAGCCTCAAATACTAGCGGATCTTCAAATGCATATGCATCCTTGGTCAGCCGCTTTGGAACATCTAAAACAACATGCCAGTCATCTCTTGTTAGATCCTTGCAGTAGAAGACCTGAGCTGCCTGAGATGCATGAATAAACGGCTCATCATCTTCCTTGATGTTCCTTCTGAACCTTCCTAAATTGACGAATATCAAATTCGTCTCGGGATCTACATAACATCCATTTGTTTTATCTTCAATATGCACCCAATCACAGTAGAATAATGTTACCTTGAATTCAAAATAGTCTAATTCGAGAATTTGTCTAAGGATGCCATAGTAGGTGGCTTCCTGTTCTACAATGTTCCTATCCCTGGCACTCGACCTGAACCTAGTCAATGCTTTCATAGAGACCCCGCTGTTTTGTGTTGTAGAGTTCTTTTCGGAGTCTATTGTGCTAAAAACATATCCATTTACTGAGTATGTACTATACGATGTGGCTTTAAAGCTAGGACCAATAGCTATTCTCTTAAATTGTGACATTTCTTCATTCTCTAGTTGATCCCTTAACCACGTGTTATAGTCCATTTGTTTTTCTGCTGACGGATTGCCCCTCCGATTTTGTCCCCTACGTGCTTGAGACTGAAGGTATGCATTGTACTTCCTACAAGTCACATACCAAAGAATATAAATAATTTTATTATTTACATTAAGCCATTTTAAAAAACATTAAGGATAGAAGAAAACAATTTCATTAACTTACCCCTCCCACTGAGCATTTTCAGCGTGATGTTGTAAAACCCACCTGCGTGCTTGTTGATACTGCACCGTAGTAAGAAGATGGATTTTTGCTTTCTTGTTGATTTGAAAGTTATCGACATTCTCATCACCCTCATCATAGAATATCTTTCGTACTTGCTTATGGCTTCCTAGCTTCTTCTCGGGCATGTAGTCCATACAGTACATCATAGATTCCTCTAGTATATAGCGTTCCGCGATACAACCCTCTGGATAAGTTTGATTCATCACATACTTTTTGTATGTTCTCATCATCCTGATAAGTGTTAAAATAAGATATCGATAGAAAAAGGCTATTGTAACAAAATTTAATTCAATGCTGATAGTTTATGTTACCTCTCAAAAGGGTACATCCACCTATATCGAACGGGTCCACAAAGTTGTGCCTCCTCCGCCAGGTGCACAACTAGATGTGTCATGGGAACAAAAAAAGATGGAGGAAAGTATTTTTCGAATACACATAATGTTACCACTATTTTGTCTTTCATATATTGAAGCTCCTCACGATTAATAACTTTCGAACATATGACGTTGAAGAATCTTGACAATTCGCAAATGGCGGAGCGCAGTGGTTTATCTTTCCCTAAAAACGAGTGCATCAACAATACCGGTAGCAATTGCTGCATCACAATGTGATAATCATGCGACTTAAGGGCCTTAAGTTGGTTATCCTCCATACTGACACGATGTGTCCAATTTGCACTATACCCTTTCGGAACTTTCAAATCGATCAAGGTTCGACAGAATAAGTCTCTTTCAGATCGGGACAAAGTGAAACGAGCTTTGGGTAAGAACACCCTGCCGTTCCTTTCTTTAGGCCACAATGACCTTCTTATATTCATAGCCTGAAGATCCTTGCGGGCTTGTAAACCATCCTTGGTCTTATCCTTTGTGTCCATGATCGTTGCGATGAGATTCTCAGTGACGTTTTTCTCAACATGCATCACATCCAGATTGTGGCGAATGGGTAAATGCTCCCAGTATGGCAAATCAAAAAGGATTGATCTCTTCGACCAAGCAGTAATGTTGTGCTCATCATCCTTGGACTTCTTCCTACTCTTTCCCACTTGCTTTCCGAACTCTTTTTTAATATTATTCATTTTACGTAGTACATCAGAACCTTTCATACGCTTTGGAATCTTCCTTGTGTCCTCCTTCCCATTGAATTCAGTTGTTTTCGTCCTGAAGTCATGATTAAGTGGCAGGAATCTTCTATGTCCCATATAAGCGAACTTCTTTCCATGGTCAAGCCAAACTGAGTCTGTCTCCTCACTACAAACAGGGCATGCATACTTTCCTCCTGTCCTACAACCAGAAAGATGTCCATATGCCGGAAAATCGTGTATTGCCCATAACAAAATTGCCCTCATTGTGAACCTGTTCTTGCTATGCGAGTCATATGTTACAGATCCATTCCACAATTCAATCAACTCTGCAATCAACGGCTGCAAGTAGACGTCAATGTCATGTCCTGGACCTTTTTTTCCGGGGATCAAAAGTGTTAACATTGTAAACTCCTTCCGCATGCATAAATGAGGTGGAAGATTGTACGTAACAATCATAACAGGCCAGCAACTATGTGAGTTGCTCAAATTCCCAAAAGGATTGAATCCATCCGTTGCAAGCCCCAACCGAACGTTACGTGGCTCCGCAGCAAAATCATCGAACTTTCCATCTACATTCTTCCACATAGATGAATCAACAGGATGACGCATGTGACATTGATCTCCAACCGACTTCGAATGCCATATCATGTTCTCTGCAATCCACGGTACACTATAAAGTCTTTTTAACCTCGCGGTTAATGGGAAATACCTTAGCACTTTACACGGTACCTTTGGGGCAGTTGACCTTTTAACTCCATCAAATTTCCATCTGCTTGTTCTACATTTTGGACATCTATCCTTTGTAGCGTGCTCCTTCCAGTATAGAATACAATCGTTACGACATGCATGTATTGTCTCATAGTTCATACCCAATGAACCGATCAATCTCTTCGCATTATACATACTATCCGGCAAAGAGTTCTCGCTTGGCAAGATTTTCTTGAGCAAGTTTAATAACTCTGTAAAGCTATTGTCTGACCACTGATACCTAGACTTCATGCTCATCAACTCCACTGTCACAGACAACTTTGTATGCTCGGGTTTACATGATGGGTATAAGGGTTGTTTTGCATCCTCCATTAATTTCTTGTAACGGGAATCATCATCTAAGTCATCTTGAGGTTGAGTACCATCTTCATTATTAACCTCGTTCATACATGCATCTAAGTCATCGGGTTGAAAGCGACCAAAAGCATCATTCACCAAATCTTCCATTCTGGGCAACATATCTTCGTTACGATTATCGGCAGATGTACTCGCACCTTCATTGGGACATTGCTCCCCATGGAGAAACCAGGTCGTGTATGTTTTATCTATGCCATGTAAAACCAAATGATCGCAAACTGTTTTTAATGGCTTCTTCCCATGCACATTACAACATTTGACACAAGGACAACAGTACCAATCAACACCATCTGAATTCTGTTTTGCGAACTCTAGGAATGTTGCAACACCTCTCAAGTATTCAGGGGACACCTTTTCTGCCGTCATCCAATTCTTGCATGGGGTCGTGGAAGCCATCTGCTGTGTATAAGTTAGGTCCGGAAAGAGGCATAAAAGGAAGAAAGAAAGAAAAGAGTTTTACTCCAAAGACTTCTACAGAAACAGGCCTCCAAAATCTATCTTTAAAATATTATGAGAGTCACATGCAAAAATCTATCTTTAAAATATTATGAGAGTTCATCTGTTTCTTCAATTGATTTCAGGGCATGTGCCTAAAAGTACATCTCAGGTGGAGCACGCCAAAGGAAACAGTGGTGATTGAATTTCCACCATTAAAAACTACCTGGGGCCCATCCAACTTGTGGGGTTAATGTTTTCAATGATTGAGAATTCGGGCCGTTTGGTAAATACAAAAAATTAAGCACTTAATTTTAATCATCACTTAAAATTTGTATGTTTTTGTTTTCAGCTACCGGCCCTCCACTTATCACTTATCATGGAATGTGGTAAGTGATTTGTATGGGCTGGTCCGCTGGGGAAATATTCAGCCCACTAATGTTAAATAAATAGCTTTGGCTCGACCCTAGTTGCTGGGCCTTTAGATTGATGTTGGCCCTTGTCAGCCCAATTCTCTATTGAGTCCGAACTTCAGATCCAATTCCAATCCATTGTTTGATGCTCAGCCCATCTGAAATCTGTTATAGAATAGGCTGGACCATAGTACAAAATCACCGAAACTCAACTCGCTCAACAGCATTTAAGAATTTGGATTGTTGGGTTGGGTGATAGGTTGACCCAGTATATCTGGATTGTTGTCTGGTCGACCTGCAGCCCAACCCAACCGGACCTGCGCAAGTTGTGCTCCCCTAGCTAGGGAACAAAGCGGTGGGTGATCAAGATATTTGGATCCCAGCCAAATGACCAGCGGGACAGTTTGCAGGGAGCCTTACCACCCATTCAGCATCATGTGACACACGTGACTTCGGCAAGTCAACCAAGTGTTCGACTAAATGACACAGAGGTTAATGCAGCCAGCTCTCCAGGCGACTTAGCAGCCGCTCAGCATCATGTGACAGGTGACTAGGGCAATCCAACCGAGCGTTCATTGGAATTCCTGTTTTGAATGTGATTTGCAAATCTGACTCCAAATATCTGGGATGAAACTATAATGATGATGGTGATTCACTTGTTCTATTGCTTTGTTGCTGAAACTTTATGAAAAGGTAATAAAATTAACAAGATTTGATTTCCAATTAAATCACTTTCTTCATCATTGGATTTCAGGAAACCCATAAATTGCTTCAGCCAGCAGACAAGACTCTGAAAACAATGGCAATGGAATTTGCAGAGTCTCAGGTAAAAGTCAAAGTGATAAGTTTTTCTTTCTCATCTGCGAAAAACACTTCTGCTTATTTTTATGTACTACATTTGAGTAGTCAATATTCCTAAGTGAACTATACAAATACAAGGGAAATTTGTAGGTGGCATCTATAATCTGCTGGAGTTATCTATTTAATAAGTTGAGCATATTACCAGGTTTGCGTGGAGATTTTTGTTACTACCCAGTCATATATAGACATTGCTTCTATCTCTGTGGTTCCAAGGATTACTGGGGGACAGGTATCTTATATGATTCACTCTTTCTAAAATATGCATCGAATCATTTGACATGAATTGTTAGTGTAGATATTATAGAAGGATATTAGCCGTGACTTAAATGCAGTAACTAAAAGAGATTGTTTGAGAACATTTTCAGTAAAGCCTGGATTATTTTTATATGATCTCAATAGCATTACTTGACATCTAGTTTGGGACTGCCATTTTCTGTTCCTTTTTAACGTTTTCTTAAAGGAGCTCTACGGAAAAAAAATTCCCTGAATGCCAAAACATTCAAGGACATCCTAGGTGAGGAACTCTCTAGGATATCAGCTACTGCTGCTTCTCTTTTTGGTTGATTTCCAAATTTGCATCTTGAGCAAAAAAGGGCCAATCTCCCCCTGATGGCAAACCTTGTATGTTCTTTGATCCTACAGTGGTCACAACTTATTCTTTCTCTTTCTTTGTTTTTTTTTTCCACAAAATTAATTATCCAAAAAAAAAAAAAAAGGTGTGATGAGGACTCATCCCTCAAGTCTGGGAACAAAGCCGAACAAACATAACCACAAACCACCTCAACACAAATGACTGAAACACATCACGTTCCTTCCAATCTGTTGCGAGATAGGAGAGATCCCAAACCACATTGCAACTGGTTCTTTCTCATGGACTGTTTCGGTAAGCATAAGGTGCTTTCCAAAGTCTTGGGCCCTGTTCACCTATTTTCTTGAAAATGTTACAGCAACCAGAAACATTTACTTACAATTGAATCTGTTAAATGGTCGACTCTAAAGCGAAGAAGACATGACCCACAGTGCCACATCCACTTCAGGTTTACGAGACAAGACCAGGTTCCAAAAGCTTTGACAGGGAAAGTGATCGTTGGAGATCGGGAGGAACTTTGAAAGTTTTAAGGAGCAGGAAAGTGTGGCTGTACACTTTGTGCTATAACCTTATATACAGAGAATAATTAGAGCTCTCTATAAAAGCTAATTGCTCCCAGCCACTTTTGTATATTTGAAAAGTGAATCCCATAGTAACATTCTTCGTATTATTTTAACCATCTGAGAAGTAGACCAAGCTCATGTAGCTGGACTTTCTCTAAAGCTTCAAATGAAACCTACTAACAAAGTTATCATTTCCGATGATCATCTACTGGTGCACGTCACTAGTTTGTTGGGATTTTCAGCATGCTGTCTCACAAATATTCCCTTTTGTAGCAAGGTTCACGTTACAAGCGAACCAATTCCATTAATTTCAATGAGGGCTTTTTAGGATATCTGGGGGTTTATATCCTGCTCATTTGCAAGTAGCCTCCTACCTCATGAGGATGTATGCATGAATAATGTTGGTTAGGAGCAAAATTTTGCCATGTTATCATTCCAGAGTGCCTTATCTAATGGGGCATCCAAGGCCAGTTTGTAAAGGTTGAAGCATTGTGTGACACAACTTCATCTACCAAATATTCCTTGCTTGTTACTTGCGAACGTCACCTGGCAACCTTGTCAATCATCATCATCTAAGCCTTATCCCAACTAATTGAGGCTGGCTACATGAATCTTGTTCCGCCATTCTACTCCATCAAGGGCCATAACTTCAGTTAGATCATAGGTCATCAAATCTTTTCTTACTACCTCCACCCACATTAAGGCCTTCCCCTTGCCCTCTCAAAGCCTTCAACTTGCACTAATTCATGCCTAATCGGTGCAGTTCTTGGTCTCCATTGCACTTGACAACCATCTAAGTGTACTTTCCCTCATCTTATTACTTGTTGTTTCTACTCTTTAAGTATTCTCAAATGCATTTGTTTCTAGTTTTGTCCTTCCTTGCCTCGTCACTTATCCATCTCAACATCCACATTTCAGCCAAACTCATACTATCAACATGTTGTTCTTCACTGCCCAACATTCACTCCCATAAATTAGGGCTGTCTTATACATATGCTATAAATTTCCTCATCAACTTGATTGGTACATGACTATCTCATAAAACTTCAGAGGCATGTGTCCATTTCTTCCGCCCAGCTTCAATTCCATGGGAAACATAATTCTTAATCTCTCTACTCTCATGAATTATTGTCCCAAGAAACCTGGCAATCTTCCCAGTATTCCATTAAATCCACCAGGAGCCATTCTAATCTAGGTATATCTTTTCAGCTGTAATTAGCAATCTCAATGAGCAACTCACATAAAGATGGTTCATCCACAGTTACACCCACACCCCATTATATAATGCACAAAAGTTTTATGCAAGGAGTATCATGCAGACTCTAATTTGTAGTACAAGCCATTACAAACATGTAGAAGCATATAAGTTCAGCTACATCATGAAGCATAAAAGTTTGGCTATTTGGTGGTGGAGCTTATTTCAGTTCAGCAGTTATTCATTCTTTAGGTTTGACATTCAATACTTGGTCCTTGCCTATACTGGGTCTACATATGCCTCTTTTATAATATTGGCATGTATATTACATTTCTTAGTCTACTTGTTTAATTATAACTAAAAATTGGATGCATTTTTTGGGCATCACATTTTAAGATTAGCAGACAGTCCAGATTCATTTTATAAATGAGTCTGGATCCTCTGTTTGCTGGCCATGTGATAACATGGACCAGTCAAAAAGTTGCAAACAGTAATTTCCCTTTTTGCAGAAAACAGAGGATACAGAGGATCAGGGCTCTTTGTAAATGAATTGGATTAGGGTTGGATCAATCCTTTCTATGGCCCACCCCTTGCTATAGCCTCTGTACGTCATTGATAGGTATCCATAATGACCGCCAGTTGATGATGTCCAGCTCAAGTGGGGAATTTTTTAGTGCATGCGCCGTTACCTTTTCTAAAGTTGACATTGTGCAAATGATGAAGTAACGAGAAGTGGGGTTCATCAGCTTTTATTTTTTTATATCCCTGTACAATATCCCTGTAGAATTTCCTGTACAATATCCTGTAGAATTCGTTTTCCACTGAGTCAGGCCCTGTTTGGTAGCTGTGGAAAAATGAGTTCATCTCATTTTATGGCTGCCCACGAAGTGTAATACCCGTAGAGGCACTACAGCAAACACCCAATGGGCACTTTTTACATCTCTACACTTCTCACACTCAACAATCATAACTGTCCATGATACTGCATTTTTTTTCTCTGGCATTTCATCGAACATGTCTTTGGTGGCACCAACATTCCCCAATTCACATACCCATCAACCATAGCAGTTCAGGAAATGACATTCCACTCCGGCATTTCATCAAACATTTTGCAATGAATCAAACTTTTGATTCTCAGGCGGATGGGACTCCGAACCATGACTCGATTGTGCAATCAATAGAGATTTTATGTTTTTTGGAGAGAGAGAGAGAGAGAGAGAGAGAGAGAGAGAGAGAGAGAGATTTCATACCAGCTGCAATGGCGTCGAAGCTTGGAAGCTGCAACGGGAGCGGGGATGGGAGGCGTCGAAGCTTGAAGCTGCAACGGGAGCGGGGATGGGAGGCGTCGAAGCTTGGAAGCTGCAATGGTGATTTTTGGAGAGAGAGAGAGAGAGAGAGAGAGAGAGAGAGAGAGGAGGGGCGGGAGACGATTGAGAGGAGGGAACGAGGATTTGGGGATTTTTTTAGGGTAAGGGGATTGGTTAATTGGATTGCACCGTCTTACCGTGCGGACTAAACTCAGTTGGGCCCACCTAGAATGCATGTGCTTTATCTATTCCGTCCATATGTTTTTCCAGTTCATTTTAGTGGTTGAACCCAAAATTTAAGCATATCCAAACCTCAAGTGGACCATGCCATGGGAAACAGTGGGAATAATGATTTAAGCATATCCAAACCTCAAGTGGCCCCACATTGATGTTTATTTGTCATCCAACCTGTTCATAAGATCACATGAACATGGATGAAGGGAAAAACACAAATATCAGCTTGATCCAAAACTTCTGTGTCCCCCTATAATTTTTCAATGGTATATATTCAGTTCACACTTTCCCTGTGGTGTGGTCCACTTTAGATTTTGATATGCTTCGTTTTTTGGCACCATACCTAAAATTATCTGTTAAGATGGATGAACAGAGTGGATAAAATACATAAATCACGGTGGGCCCCACAGAGTTTACTCAGCACGGTGAGCCCCACATAGTACTGACGCAATCTGCGCCAGCGTGAATTAGGTGTCACCCGGGAACAGCTGAGTGGGTGTTACCCCCAGCGTATGGCCCACATGGATGATATTTTGTATATCCATGCCGTCCATCTGTTTCTACGGCCCATTTTAGGATGATTTTCCAAAAATTATGTAGATCCAAATTTCAAGTGGACCATAACACTAGAAATAGTGTGATTGAGTGCCCCACCATTAAAAATTCCAAAGAGCCCATCGTAAGGTTTTTGTAATGTTTATTTGCAATCCAAGCTCTTGATAATGTCAATAAAGTTTTGATGAAGGGAAAATATAAAGATCAGATTGATCTAAAACGTTTTGTGGCCCACAAAACGTTTTTAATGGTTATACATCACTGTTTCTAGTGATATGGTCCACCTAAGATTTGGATCTTCTTAGGATTTTGGATCACATCCTAAAATGATATGAAAAAAGAGATAGACGGTGTTGATATATAAAAACTACAACAAGATGGGCCCCACACGGTTAGGGAACACCCACTAAGCTGTTCCTGGGGTAATACCTAATTCGCACCCCTTGGCTATGGGGCCACTAGCCGGTGCTTTGTGGGCCCCTCCATGACGTATGTGTTTTATCCACACTGTCGAGCCATTTCTGAAGATTGTTTTAGTGCTTGATCCAATAAATGAGTCAAATCTAAATCTCAGGTGGACCACACCACAGGAAAATAGTATTGATTGAATGTCCACCATTAAAAACCTTGTAGGGCCCACTATATTAATTATTTGACATCCAACCTCTTAATTAGGTCATACAGACCTGGATGTAGGTAAAAAACAAATATCAGCTTGTTCCAAAACTTCCGTGGCCCTCAATAAGTTTTAACAGTGGGTGTTCAATTAAAATTGTTTCTTGTGATGTGGTCCACTTGAGATTTGGATCTACTTCAAATTTGGGCTCATACCATAAAATGATCTACGAAAATGTATGGATAGAGTGGATGAAACACATTCATCATGGTGGGGCCCACAGAGCACCGATCACTTGGCATTGACTGGTGACCCTGTCACTAACCAATCCATCTGATATATTTTATGTATATCTAATCCATCTATCTGTTCTTTTATATCATTTTAAGGTGCAATAGAAAATATTAGAAAAGATCAAATTCTCAATGGCTAGATTAGAGTTTGGGGTCCAATGACTATACATTTATTAGGTTTTCATGAGGTCAACAAGTTACAGTGCAATTTGGACCTAAAAATTTGGCCTAATTTGGAAATCTAATCCATTCACTCTATTATATTCATCAATAACTTTGATTTGACTGGTCACTTGCCCTGATCAAGTTTAAGATGAGAAAGATACTAAATAGATAAAATTGATCAATGATGGGCCATATCTTGTAACCTAACCATTAGATTTGAGTGAAATTTAATCTAAACATCTAAAGTCATTTACTTTTCAATTTGGACCAATCAGATTATCCAAAATTTGTCTAGCTCTAGACAAATTGATTGTACACATTTAAAGAGTCTTTTATACGGATATGATTCGGGCTTAATTTTGTTTTCAATAATAATTACCACGTTCTAAACATATCTGACCATTCAGATCAAGTTTAGGATGACTTGATCATAGAATTTGATCAATCTCATCATTATAAATTTTCCTTGCAATTAATTAACATCATTATATTAGGGCCTTCATTTTTTGCACCAATGAACATGTACGTATGCATAAACCAATCTGATAACCAGTTAACTGAATGAGTGTAATTTTTCATTTTCAACTATCCAATAAATATCCACCAATAAATTTGGCCCACTCATTTCAAATTTCTCGCTTTTATTTAAACCACAATTTTTTTCCAACATTTTTTTCCAAAACCGGTAAAATCTCTCTTTTTTTTTTCTATCAAATATTTCAACTTTTATTTCTTTTGAAAATATCATTTTTTTAATCAAACTTCTTAATTTTTTCGAAATACAAAATCTTAATTTCTTTATAAAAATTTCAATTTTTTTACGAACTTATCAATTTTATTCGAACTTCTCAACTTTTTTCAAATGGTCATTTTTTTTTTTTAAATCTCAATTTTTTGAATCTTATTATTTTTCTAAATCTCAATTTTACTAAAAAATTGTTAATTTATTTTCAAACCTCTCAACTTTTTTTGTTTGAAAATCACAAATTTCTTTTTCAAAATATTTAATTTTGTGAAAATTTGAAAAGAAATTTCAAACATATTAATTTTATTCAAATTTCTCAATTTTGTTTTTAAAATCTCTTAACATTTTCTTTCAAATTATTAAATCTGTTATTTTAAATATCAAATTTTTTAATTTTTAAAAAATATCAGTTTTTTTCAATATCTCATTTTTCTTAAATTTTATTTTCCGGACGGACCTTGTTTGGGGGGCATCTTTACGGGCTGGGATTAGCGACGGGCCAAATCCGTCGTTAAATAGCGACGGGCTAAGTCCGTCGGAAAATAAAATTTTGCGACGGACTATGTCCGTCGGTAAATCCCGCGACGAAATCCCGCCTTAATTTCGCAAAAGCGACGGAATATTTTCAAATACGACGGATCCGGTCCGTCGTTAAACCAAACAATTTTTGCGACGGTCAGTGTCCGTCGCAAAATCCGTCGCAAAAATGCAATTTTGGCGTAGTGATGCAAATGCAGAAAGAAAGGAAAAGAAAAAGGAAGTTCAATGACAATGAAAGAGCTGTTTTGGTCTTGGCATGGGGGGGACCCTGTTCTAAAGAAAGGAGGATCAGGCACCTTGCTTTATTGGCAGTCTTGTGGTGGATTTGGTTGGAAAGAAACGATAAATGTTTCAGGGACAGGTGTGGCACTTTGGGCTCCACAATCTGAAGGTCTTTTCATTGCTTAGGGAGTGGGGCGCCTGACCCTTAGGGTGGGTTGTTTTTGTATTTGTATTTGTATTTTTCTTTTTTTCCCTTGTTGTGCCTTCTGGCCCTCTTGATAAAGTTATCAATTCTCCAAAAAAAAAAAAAAAATCGGCACAGTCCTCACCTTAGAAACCAAAGGGGGCACCAACCATGTGTGTGGGGCCCAACAAGGCAGCATGTTCCATCTAAACCGCTCACCAGATGAGCCACACTGGGACAAAGGGAGCTCCAACGCTTAAGTCAGCCATACAGCATGAACTTGGAACTTTTAAGTAGAATTTTATATTGTTCCCTATGAGGTGGCCCACCCGAATTTGACATCAGGCTAACTTTTACTCTGTACAGCGAACAAGAGGGACCACACCTAACAAACTGACTGGATGTCACACACAAAACACAAGCCCCACAGAGTTTAGCTGTTGTGCCATGACTTCTGAAAAGGTGGTGTGGCATGATTTCTAAGCTGTTGCAAAGATTCTAATCTCTTCATCAAGGCATTCCATAACAGTAATGGTGGTTGTAATGGCCACCGCTGTTACCATTACGATATTGGTCATAACCGTTATTATGGCCCCCATAACAGCTGTTATGATTTTTTTATTTTTTTTGTGAAAAAAAAAATCCTATTTCAACCCCATTATAGGACCACTATGGGGCTGCTATGACCTCATAATGTGTAACGGTTACCACCTAGATTACATAATGGCCATTACAGAACCATCTTAGAATCTCCATCTCTCTCTCTCTCTCCCTCTCCCTCTCTTTCCAGTTTCCATAATTGATCATCATTCTAATCTAAACCTCCTTATTCTAACCTAATCTAATATAAACTCTCACCAACAAACACCATTCTATTCCTTTCAACCACTCAACAATCTCTTAGAATGATTGGAGAGTGATACTTGGCCGGAATCATGTAATTAAGAAATTTGAGCTCTGTGATTTCACCCCGATCTATGAGTGGCATCAGAAGGAGAAGGAAAAGAAAAAACAAATGACTACAGAAGTGAGTCAAGCTGCCATCAATCACTTTTTAAAGTAGACTTAGTAAGGGATCCATGCATCTTCATGTGATGAGTTGATTATGACACTGCTTTATTTGGAGTATTAGTTCTTGAATTAGTAATTTAGATTAAAAGCTCAGTGTTAAACTTCTGTTCATCCTATGGCATTTTATCTCAACCTAGGGCAATTGTAAACTATGCCAGTAAGCAAAGTGCAATGTACTTGCACATACCGAGAATTTCACTATGGACATGCAGTCACAACTTTCTTTTCAGGTAAAATGTTCTTAATGTGATCAGTGATTCGTTTTTATTTTTAATTTTATATTCCGTTGTTTCTTTTGTGGCTTTTATAACTCTGGAAGAATCCTTCAGTATATAATTCTTTTGTGGCTTTTTTAAAATGTTTCTTTTTTTTTTTCCTTCAAGTCTGAGGAAGTAGCGTGCTTTTGGGTACTTCAAAACGTAAAGCTGCTACGTGTGTGAAGATTTAAGAAAAGATCTTAAACACCCAATCACTTAAGACTGCAGAGCCCCTGACTCTTCCAACAATCTTAGACTGCAGAGCCCCTGATTCTTGTAGTAACGGAAAGGAGCCCACATGCCCCTTTTCAAATGCATCACTACCTACCTCTCTCCCCACTCCACATTCATTTCTCACCATCAGATTACTCCATGAAAGGGACACTGATTGGACGGTGAGGAGCCCACCACCCACCTCAGTGGCGAAATTTCATTTGTGGGGCCGTACTCTGTGAGAGGTGGGCCCGGGCGAGTACATACGTGTTTTTTTTTCGCATTTGTCCCTTGCTAACTTACGTAACCGTTCTGATAGGAGAATATATGTAGTTCAGTTGTAGAGAGGTCATTGGGCTGTCATCTTCTTTCTAGGAAAGTGTCTAATCCAGCGTTATAACTATGAGAATATTTCACTTATACAATCCCATCCGAGCCATCCAAACAGTGGGCCCCACCATGAAGATGAACTCTCCAAAAATTCCTGTGCATTCCAAACACATTCCTGTGCATATGATGGTAATTAGCAACTTATATATGTACGAATTGTGTTTATGGTGACATGAACTGTAATTTCTGGTCATGCAACAACTTCACATCTTTCAATAACAGGGGTTTTGTCAAAACATGTAGAATGGTTAAATGTGTAAATGATTAGGAGACAGACATTTGGTTCATTTTTTCTTTAATTCTACTATTACAGATGGATCACCTATTGGACAGCTTGGGTGTGTAATGACTTTGATCTTGATAGAAAATGGGCCGCCTTTTAAATGCATCCCTGATTAGCCAACCTCAATTGTTTCCTCACCTGTATATATTGTATTTGTATATACTGATTGCTGTGATGACTTTTGTTTTCCACCTATGTAACTACAATCCCTACTACAAATTGAGCTAAATTGGGCAGCATGGGACCCATTTCTAAATGTCTACATGACCTATCTCAAATGGTGTGCCTCACTACGATACAGTAGCTACGAATGGACAATCAAAAGCCAAATTTGATTGCATATGTAGTGCTTGTTGCTTTCTTTCTTTTTTTTCGTTTTTTCATGCAACTTATCAATGGCTCTCTTCTTGTACATGTGGCAAATTGCACAAGATCAGAGTTGTCAAGTCAGCCATCTTGGACAATTTTAATAAAATGTGCAACTTTTGGATAGTGTCCCACCTGAAGAACAGTTTGGATCACCGGATTGTTGCAATTTGCATCTTACTATTGTGTTGTAATGTCGTTAACACAGATTTGAGAATGATGTCTTTGAAATTCTCTTTAATATGGTTTTTTTTATTCAGATTAAGATTTGTTAATTATGATAGTTTGTGTCAATTGTGAAGCAATGATGAAATCAAATATTCTCAACAGCAAAAGCATACAATTGTAAAATTCTAGAACTGATAACATTTGCTTGAAGGATTTCATTTGGAATTCTCATGGATGTAATATTAAGATTTGAAATTTTTATGCTTTTTATCAAATGCCTCGGAAGAAAAACATCTAACAACAGCATTAGTTTTGTTTTTGAGAGAGAGAGAGATTGAGAGAGAGAGAGAGAGAGAGAGAGAGAGAGATTGAGAGAGAGAGAGAGAGAGAGAGAGAGAGAGGTTGCTCGTCTTTGATATTCTAGTGGATTTTGATGTTTCAAAATATTAATTGCTATTTTTTTTTTCTTCAACTGATGAGCAGAGAAACATGGCATACATCTGTAAGCTAGAGGCATGCATGTACTCAATCAAATAAGACTGAAGTGATCATTACTCGAGATAAAATGTGTTATACAAACTAGTTAAAACAAATAAAATTCCCATCACCCTTTGCAAAAGAGAGACGAAGATTTTTGCTTTGTAATAATCATGTTCTTACTATGGCATATGAATTGCTTTACACCAAATGCTTGTGTACCATTTCAGTAATTGTAAGATATGTTTTGATTGTAGTTATTTATACTGATGTGATGAGTCATTCTCATTCATGTAGACCTCTATAGCATTTACTAGCCTGGCGATTGTAGCTGTATCAACTCTTATTGTAAGTTACTTGATCTTATCTCACTCACTGTCTTTCTACAACACTTTTGAGTTGTCACAAACAAGGCACTCTGCAATCTGCATACAGATGTGTAACATATTTAAAATATTAATTGCTTAAATGCTGTATCAACTCTTATGAATTGCTTTAAGGAACTTTTCTAGGTGCACGTGCGGCCATGCTTAAATGCTAACGGTTTTTTTTTCATATTCTAAAGCAACGCCGACGGTCATAAACCGTCGGAAATTCCGACGGCTAATCACCGTCGATAATTCCGATGGTGTGGAACCGTCGGAATTTCCGAAGGTTTACGACCGTCGGAATTTCCGACGGCTAATCACCGTCGAGAATTCCGACGGTGTGGAGCCGTCGGCATTTCCGAAGGTTTACGACCGTCGGAATTTCCGACGGCTAATCATCGTCGAGAATTCCGACGGTGTGGAGCCGTCGGTATTTCCGAAGGTTTACGACCGTCGGAATTTCAGACCGTCGAGTGACTGCTCACCGACGACTTATAGCCGTCGGAAATTCCGACGGTGTGGAGCCGTCGGAAAGCAATTGTGACGCCCCCTTTCACGACGGCCCATCCGACGGTTAAAAGCCGTCGGGAAAGCCATTTGCCGACGGCTTTCGGCCGTCGGGAAAAGTCATTTTTCTGGTAGTTATAAGGTTTGTTTTCTCTTGAAATAGTTGTTTAAACTTGTTGTTAAACATGCTCCCTTTGATTATTTTTAATAAAAACTTTGGTTTTGCTTATTTTCTTCATGGATTCGAAGGATTCTAGTTGGCAAGTCCCAAAAACTACGTGGATTCGAAGTGGTTATCTGTAAGAGAGATGATGATTGATCTCACCATGTCTATGCCTGCACCAAATTGGTATCAGAGCGAGGAATCCCCTCTGGCTGATGTTCTTTTACAAAGGAATACACAAAAATCCTATGGACGGTGATTTAGGGATTCTTTATCTTTCGGAGAGATTAATGGAAGCTCTCCATCAGGAGAGATGATTAGCCATGTAAGGCATGCAGGCATCCCTCTACCGTTTAGCAGATGCGCTAATTCCTCCACATACTCAAGGCAACATTTAGCCTCCTATGGTTACTAGACAGTACAGATTCATTGCTCCCAGTGCAATGCCGGAGGTGAATTTTAGTACACTTATGGTGATAGTCGGGTACATCAGGTGGATCAGATAAATCGATCCTACAAGAGACCAATAGATGTCCTTAGCTTTGATGGCCAGAGTCGCATCAACGACTGACTCTTTAAAGTTGAACACTTCTACAACTACGTGCAGATGCCTAAGGAGAAGAAGGTTCGGTACGTGCATTAAAGTTGAAGGATGTCCCTTCATCTTGGTGAGAGCAACTCCAAAATCAACAAATACAAGAGTTGAAAGCGCCAATGTGTTTATAGCCACGGATGAAACTACGTCCGCTATCACGATGTCAATACACCATTGATCTTCAGGTATTATCACATTAGTCCTAGAACTTGTGGCAATAATCCTGTTATTTTTTGCCGGATTTGCGATAGAACACTGGATTATTATACGGTGGCGTGCGAGTGGCCCCTGTGGAGATAGAATACCTACCCAAAATTTTTAAAGTAGAGGGGCAGTCTTCCATATTTATACGAGATGTCGTCATATAACTTTAGAATGATGTGATGATCCTAGGTGGATCTATTACAATTTGAGAAGAGATCTCTGAAATACAGTCCACTTGCATCTAAGAGATTGTTTAGAATTCTGAAAAGATGAAATAAATCAACACCTCTGCCATGAAGGATGAGGAGGTAGAGTTTGTAAACATCCCAGAAGTTGTTGGCCCAATTTTGCTAAAGTCCAAAAGACAGATTCAAGGCATTATTGTCAGAGTGTTATTAAAGAAACTCCTATTCTGTGGACTAATAAGGTTACAGATGAACTGAACAATCCCAAAATGCTGCAAGACATTTTTAACGTGGTGCTTGAAGAATTGGGCCATGAAATGGTTGGAGCAAGTGACACTGTAGAAATTGTAGTTGTAGAAGAAGAAGAAAATCCACAAAAGAACATTGATGACCAATTCGTTACACACATAGGAAATGATGATGGAAAGATTGTAGAGTTCACAGATTTGGTGCTGCCACTAATTGATGAAAATACCATTAATCTACATACTACAACTGAGGATTTTTAGGGTACACATCGTGAGCCTGAAAGCCTTGAAGCAGGTGATGATCCAAGTTCTGGAAATCCCACCCTTCAAAATTCTCCACTGCTAGCAATTGAAGTTGATGGTATCATGATGGGTTTTTAGAGAATTCTTTCCAAAGCAGAGAATGTTTCCTTGGACAATTTTGAAGTGTCAATCTCAATCGATGATTAGGGTTCAACAATGGGCGAAAATCTTCGAGATGTTGTGTCACTTTCATATAAAAATGGTGATCCCGTGTTCCCATATGATGCTTTGGTACTTTCTACTAAAGAGGATTTGAAAGCGTTGTTAGGCTAGTATAGTAAAAGTTGCGCTCAAGGAAAGCAATGCGGTTGATGAAACTTATCTCTTATTTAAAGTGGAGAAGATGTCGGAAGTCAGCCGTAAACGTCGACCTCCAAAGTTCAGAGCGGTTCATGATCCATGCCGGAAGCGAAACTCGAGGACAAGTTTCTTTCAAGTGGGAGAGTCTGATGTAGGAAGAGGATCATGCACATTCCTAGCGCAAATGGACCAAAAAAGATAAAGAAAAAAGTGGAAAAAAATAGAAACTTCTGAATTTTTTATGGATTCTTGACAAATTCACAATGGTTTTAGGTCGTCGACATTTTCGGTCGACAGACAGAATGTTCTGATCGGTTGAGTTTCCCTCTCAACTCACTGGACAGTTTGGCCTTCTTTTGACCAGCCAACCTCTAACTTCGGCCTGCCGACGGGTCAGGTTGGCAGGTCAACAGATTGCAAAGATTTTTCAGATTTCTTTTTTATTTGATTAGGATTCTTTTCTATTACGTAATTAGGATTTCTAGGGTTTGTTTTCTTTTTAAATTGTTATTTAAACTCGTTGTTAAACATGGTCCCTTTGATTATTTTTAATGAAAACTTTGGTGTTTGCTTATCTTCTTCATGGATTTGAAGAATTCTGGTTGATAAGCCGCAGAAACTCAGTAGATAGATATGGGTGTTTAACTATGAGAGAGACTGATCGATCTCACCACATCTACCCCTGCTCCACAATAGCAACGCGAAACCTAAATCAATTCCTTTGGAATATGCATCTTCTCATCAAAATCACACCTCAGAGCACTGACTTGAATTGTCCATGGCACCTGTTTTACACCCAAGGGGCCCCACCACATTTTATACGTATATTATATACTCCGTCCATCGGATGACAACCATTATTTGAACTGTGTACAAACAAAAACTCAGCCCATAAAAATCTCTTATGAGCCCCTCCACCGTGTAAAACTACTCCTAGAACCTCCTAAGTGTAGCCCATCTGAAATTTGGATCAGGCTTATCTTTGTATTTTCATTTCATCCATTGAAAAATGAAAAGGAAAAGGAAAAGGAGTTACACTCGATTAACGGGTTAGATGAAGGATACACTCAACGGTGACCCCACACATAATCCTATGGTTGGCATCTTATCCCCATTGTTCCCTCTAGTGGGGCCCACCTGAATTGTGGATATCGCGAGCTTACTTTCTACCCATGTTACTCGAATCTAGAATAGAACTTGATGGACAGAGTGGATCTTACATATACAACATGGTCAGCCCAACAAATTTGGGTGTTTTAGGAGATGCGGAAAACAGGTGTGTTGTACATAGACCTGGCAAAATTCGACCCGACCCGCTAACCCGATCCGACCCGACCAGGTTTTTTCTAGTTTAAGGTTGGAAAATTTGACCCGAATTCAATTTTTGGGTTGACCCGACCCGACCTGGATTTTTATGGGTCGGGTTAGGGTTAAAGGTGACCCGACCCGAATCATATAGGGGTTAAGTAGACTATTATATATTGATTTTCTTAATAGTTACATAATATATAGTTTTTTTTCTCTCTCTCACACCCACTGGAAATGGTGCCCATGTCTATCAATTTAATAAACATTATGGTGGTCCCTAAGACTATTATATACTGATTTTCTTATTAGTTAAATAATACATAGTTTTTTTTTTCTCTCACACACCTTGCTAGAACAGTCCACATGTCTGTTAATTCAATAAATTTGATCGATGTGTCTTAAGCATCATCCCATTACTCTAATTATGTTGATGCTTAAAGAGGTATGCTTTAAATATGCACTGATCCATTCTATCCATTTATTTTTCTTTTTCAGTATTTACGTAATAGAAATACTCTATAAAAAACATCGGTTTATATATATATATATATATATATATATATATATATATATATATATATATATATATATATAGAAGTGGTACTAATAGGTCTACCTCATGGGAAGAGCTGTGTGGGCGCCACATGTCAGACGTCAACACCGTGAATTTGATGGGTCCCCTTTAGGTCATGGGATATCATAAAAATCATCCGTATACAGAACTCATGTGGGCCATACCATTTAAAACCATGCGAAGACATGCCTAAAACATCTAAAAGCACTTGGTGGGGCCCACTTGAGTTTTGGATGCGGCTGAAACTTGGTCTGACCCCTCATCCAAGTGTGACACATATAATGGATGGGCTGGATTTGTGAACCACATCTTGGTGGGCCAAAAAATCGATCTTGAAGGTTTTAATGGGCGGATTACCCCTCTCAACTTTTGTCTATGGTGTGGCCCATCTAAGTCATGGATTGACATGATTTTTAAGCCCGTGGCCCACCATGAAATGGTGCATCAGACTAATGGGGTAAATGTTTGACACACATCATGGTGGGGGCCCACACAGCTCAATCTCATGAAAGTTCCCATGAGATCGACATCATAGTACCATTTCCTATATATATGCACTCATGTACCTATTAAACATAGATGGTTTGGTTTTCAATTGAATGCTAGTGTCACATGCATTTAGTTTAATCTACAAATTATTTAGTTGATCATTAAAATGTGGGTCAACCCGACCCGACCCAATTTAATTTGGGTTGGGTAAGGGTTAGTAAAATCCAACCCGAATTCAATTTGGGTTTGGGGTTGGGTAAGGGTTAGTAAAATCCAACCCGAATTCAATTTGGGTTGGGTTAGGGTTGAGGTGAAAACGACCCGACCCGAACTTGACCCGAACCGAACCCGACAAGACCCGACCCGACCCATTGCCACCTCTAGTTGTACAGGATTCCGGTCCCCACGGCATCAATTTTCTGTCCCTCGAAGATTTAAAATCAAGTTTTTGTCCTATCGCTCTAACCATTTGCCTTGACCACTGACGACCGGAATCGACTACAAAACCTGTGAAAAATACCCAAGCTTCGTGGGACCGCCATGTTGTATGTGTAAAATCCACTCCATCCATAAGGTCAGAACCATTATTTAGACGGCACATACAGAAGAAAGGCCCCGATCAGAAATTCATACGGGCGCACCAATCGGAACAACGTAAAATTGCTCCCAAAACCTCTATGTTCGCAAGGTGATGCCGACTTGAGAATTTTCCAAATATGAATTTTGTATCTCCTCTTCATCCTCATTAGTTACACCTGATTAACGGGTTTGATGAAATATTAACACCACGATGGTCCCATACTCAAATCTATGGTTGGCATGCCATCCACATTGTTCCATTTGGTGTGGCCCACAAAAGTAGTCGATCTATTTGAATTTTGGTTGAAGAGACTGAAATCAAGGATAGAACCTGATAGACGGAGTGGATTGTACATATAAAACATTTTGGAACCCACTGGTGCGTAAGAAAGGTATTGCCCTGCTCAGGATTGCAGTCCCGACAAAGACGCGCATTGTTCCAACGTATTCCTAATCACCGACTCTTCTACCAAAAAACTAAAATAAACGAATAAATAAACAAATAATGAATAAAGAAACCATCAATCCTCTTTCCACGATGTTTGATCGAAGACATCCATGACAACCTTCATGTATTTCAATGTGACATTGGTATTTTTTAGTTAGGGAGTGGAAGATGGGAGAAGAAGCGCTGAAAAAGAAGGGATGGTCCCTCCAAGGAATGACTGCTCTCGTTACCGGTGGCACCAAAGGAATCGGGTTAGCTCTCTCTTTCTCTTTCTCCTTCTTTCCTTTCAAATCTGCTTGCTGCACTCATACAGTCCCAACAGGTTTATATGAAAAATGTATGGTTAAAAAAGAGAAGGACCAACCGTCCATATTCAGCTTTCACATATGGCTGCCTGGTTATCACCTAGGCTGGGGCCAGGAAAACCATAATGGCAGTGCCATCAATCCACCACCATTCATTTATCATGATGAATTAACAGTTCTGATTGTCATGCCGAAGTTCCTGCGGCCAGAAGCTATGTGGGGCCCACAGAGATTCCCGTGACAAATCCACTCCGTCCATCAGTTTTTCAAGACCACAATAAGACAAGAGTCCAAAAATCAGGCAGATCTAAAACTTAGGTGGGCCACATCATCCATCGTTGAAACCTTCTTGGAGCCAACCATGATGTTTATATGCAGGTGCGGAGCCACGTTGGGGGAGAAGAATTTTGCTACACCCACAGCTTGCGTATGCTGCATGCGCGCAAATCGTAGCCGTGTGGGTGACATCCGAATCTCGAGGTGTGTGTAATGGGGAGAGGGCAAGTCTCTCTCCTCTCCCCTCTATCTTCCGAGAATCCCTCCAGGCTGGCGAGTAATCGGAATCCTATTTTGTTCGAGAGCCTTTGGACGCTGGGAGCCTAGTTCACGGCTGATGTTTGTGAGAAATACACCCCGTTCATCCGTTTTGTGAGCTCATACACCCCGTTCATCCGTTTTAGAACGTGAGACAAAAAAATGAGCTGCATCCAAAAGAATCTAATGGGCCGCTCTAAAGGTAATGGTGGGTAGGGTAACATCCTTGAGAAATCCCTCCTCTTGCCTTTGGAGGACTTCTCTGTGGGCCCAAATGCATCTAGAAACCTGGAATCCTACCCGTCCACATGTAAACACACGTGCCAACAGGGCAAAAATAAGGAAGATCCAAGGCTCGAGTGGACCACATAGTGGTTCTTAAATTCCTACCGTTGAAAATTCTTGGGAACCACAGAAGTTTCCGATCAAGACGATATTTGCTTTTTCACTTCATCCATGTGTATATGATCATATCAACAGGTTTGATGGAAAGTAAATAACATCGTGGACCCTGAGAAGGTTTCAAAGGCGGCGTCCTTAGCACTGCTGCTTCTTGTGGTGTGTTCCACATAACACTTGGATCTGCCTTAATTTTGGATAATAATCTAAAATGATACAGAAAAATGGATGGACGGTGTAGATAAAAACAATACAATACATCACTAAATGATGTATGGCCGCCATGATTTACATTAATAGTTTTATTTAATCAAGTTAATAATATTTTATTAGAAAATTTTAATAGATAAATTTATTTTCTAGTGCGACACTATAAGAAATGTCTTTTTAAATGTTTGAATCCTAAGAAGTTTAGTTTATAAAATTAATATTTAAAAAGCTTTAAAATTGAATCAAGTAAAAAGTCACGCATATAAGCCAAGTTGGAGAACGTTGAAACACACGTAGAGATAGAGACCCACCCACCCACCCACCCACCCATGTATATATTGGGAAAAGGTACTATGTGTCAAGCTGTGTGGGCCCCACTGTGATGTGTGGTGGGCATCCACACCATGCATTTGGTGGGTCCCTTATTGTTTATGGGATATCTTAAAAATCAGCAGTATCCGGAACACAAGTAGGCCATACCAACTGAAATAGTGTAAAATCATGCCTCCAACATCTAAAAGACTTGTTGGAGCCCACCTGAATTTTGAATACGGTTGAAATTTGGTGTGACCTCTTGGTTAAGTAGGACACACAGTAGATGGGCTGGATTTCTCAACCACATCTTAATCGATCCTCTAAATGATCATAAAAGTTTCAATGGGTGGATATCCACTCTTAACTGTTGTCTATGGTGTGGCCCACCCAAGTTATAGATTGGCCTAAGTTTTAGGCCCATGGGCCACCATAAAAAGGTGCATCTGACTAATGGTGTGGATGCCCACCACACATCATAGTGGGGCCCATACAACTCGACTTCATGGGAACTTCTACAGACTTGCTACTGCAGAATATAATTTCACAACTTATACTACGAAATGTAAATATCAGAATTATGCTAAACAAAAAAGAGATGATTATACTAAGAATGTTAATAACAAAATGCTAAGGAACATGATAATTGAAATATAGTTTTGGTTTGGTTTTTTGTTTGATTGGTGCTGAACCACTTCGCATTGTTGAGATCGTTCTTCTTTTATAGCTTTGATCGACCATCTAGATACTTCTCTTGATGGACAGTTACAATAACCACTCAACCATTGCTAGCCTTCCAAAGAATTCTTTGCTTTCTCCTGCCAACATATGTACTTCTAACTTCTTGTGGGTCCTACCCACTCTTCTATGTATAACAATTCCAATCATGTCCAATAACCTTGTGGACTCGGCCACGTCCACTTGCCCGTTACGGTGTCGTGGTATCGCAAATCAACGCCAGTTGTGTAACTACAAATTTCATTGTAACCTCATCCATATCATCATATGTCACCTATATAGAACCGTAGAAACACACATGCCTTTGTGCAATTTAGTTTTCTAAAGCATGCAAAAACCTAATACAACAACATCCACATTCGTGGTGACACCCACTCGTATCAACGGTTTGGATTGCCAAACCATGGCCCATGTGGATGTATACCATCATACAAGCAAGCTATGTGTTGATTGATGAGCAATGATGGGTAATTGCAGGAATCCTACAAGCACCTGCTATTAAGTGTAAATGGGAGTAGATTAACTATTACCTGGTAACACCTTAGTGGATGTTACCCCAAACATGTGTGGCCCACCTTGAGATATTTGTTTTATATCCACGCCATCCACCTGTTTTTCGATCTCATTTTAGGATGAGATCCCAAACTTTAATAAGATCTAAATCTTAAATGGATAATACAACTATAAATAGTGATGAATAACCATTAAAAACTGGGCCACACCGTCATTGAAATTGGTCGTTGGCCTGCCTTCTAAATATGGTAATCAGCCCCTAAAATTGGCCTCTGGCTGCTACAATCGATTGTTGTGTTGGTTTCCATACTGAAATCGGCCGCTAGTTAGGTTGTCAGATGGCAATCGACCGCTGAAATTGGTCGATGTCCTGCTTGCCAAACAGCAATCGACTGTTGAATCCGGATGTTCTCCTGGTTACGAATGACAATAGGCCGCTCTCCTACTTCAGCACGGCAATCGGCCGCTAGCCGCTTAGCGTGTTCTAACGAACCACGTCTCTTCTCGAGTCGGTTAGAAACAGGGTACAACATTGCCCCCCATGTCGCCTTACCTTTTGGAAGAACAGGTGAGAGCAACATTGATTGATCTTCGGTATTTCGATAACATGTGCAATATGTTGGTCATTCGGAACCATCTCGGTAATCTCAGTCAAAGTCGGCCGTCTTGGTCGAGAAGCATCAAAGTCAACCATTTTGGTCGAAATCGACCGCGCATCTTGATCGGAAAACATCAAAGTCGGCCATCTCATTTGCGAAAATGTCGGAGTCGGCTACTATGGTCGAAATCGACCATTTTGGTTTAGCTCTTCTACATCTCCTTCCATCCGATTGGGTTAAGACGGTTTTGCTTGAAAATCCAATGGAAGCGTAAGTACCATATTACAAGAAAACACTATGGGCGGCAACGATCCAAAGGAAAATCTCAAAATTTGAACATTGCCCGATCGTAAACATCAAAATCGGTCGTTTTGGTTGAAAAACATAAAATTTGGCCATTTTGGTCTGAACCGGCTGCCTTGGTCATCAAAGTCGGCCGTGGTAATAGAAATTATCGGCCAATCCATTTGGCATACGACTTATGATAAACTAGAATAGGGGTACGACCAAGGACTCGGTCAGCTACTTCTTAGACCAAATGCATGATTTGGTCGTTATCTATATGATTTGGTTCAGGAACTGGCGTCGGTTCCGATCCTATCTGGTTCTGTCTTCCATATTATAGTGGATTCCTAAGAAAATGTTGGGAAGGTTTCTCACCAAGTGTTCCTTAATTCTCGCTTTCGGAATGAAATTCCTGGCTTCCCGCTCTGATCATTTGAATTCGGTGGGCGGAGGAACACTCCGAACATCCTAAATTGGAGCAGGATGAACGTTACGCTGTTGTAGTGGAGATATTAGCCATATTGGCGCCAATTTTCCACTAAGCTGACTTCAACATTTTGAACATTTAGGTGACATGCCGCTTGTGTCGTTTACATTCTTTCAACCAATTTATGATCTTAGTCTGCTTGGTCATCCATCTATCAAGATTTTCACATTCAATCCAAGCTTGCTCAACCTAAGCGAATCATATCTCGGCTTGAATTCTCTTTTGATATGTAATATAATGAAATTTCGTTTGCATATCTCGAAGCCTGACTAATATTCAGGTCACTTCATAAGGTCACATCAGGCATGCCAAAAAATGTTGATCGTTATTTTCGACCACGCGTGTGAGTTGTGTGCAGGCGTGCCAGAACCGATTGTACAACTCGATTCCAACTAAACAATGATGACCCCAAGCGCTAAAATAAGCAGATACGTCGTAATCGATTGTATATGACCGAGATCTAAAAAGATCAGTCGCTTATTCAGCTACTTGTACAGTTGCTTAATAATAATGATCAGACGATATTTGGAGGGTGGGATTCTTCCTCCAATAGTGGGTTGCACTTGTATTTTTCACAAGAAAAGAATTTCTATATTCGAAATACAATATTTAGAGAAGAAACTTACAATCAGTCACCAAAGATGTGTTAAATATCACCCCTTCCGAGTGAAGTTTCGAGAAACAACTATTGGATAAATTCTACAGACTTGCTACTACAGAATATAATTTGACAACTTATTCTACGAAATGTAAATATCAGAATTATGCTAAAGACGAAAGAGATACTGATTACACTAAAAAATGTAAATAGCAAGATGCTGAGGAGCATGATAATTGAAACATAGTTTTGGTTTGGTTTTTTTATTTGATTGGTCTGGACCCCTTTACACTGCTGAGATCGTTTTTCTTTAATAGCTTTGATCTACTATCTAATACTTATCCTGATGTATAGTTACAATAACCACTTAACCATTGCTAGCCTTCTAGAGAATTCTTTGATTTCTCTTACCAAGGTGTGTCCTTCTAAGTCCTTGTGGGTCCAACCCACTTTTAACAATTCCAATTATGTTTAATACCCTTTCCGGGGACTTCTTCCTGCTTTCCACCTAACCTAGTAAACACGTGCGGACTCCGCCATGTCTACTTGCCTGTTCTGGTGCCGTGACATCGCAGATCAACGCCAGCTATGTCACCACAAACTTTGTTCTAATCTCATCCATCTCATCATATCTCACCTACATAGAACCGTAGAAACACACGTGCATTTGTGAAATTGGCTCTTATGGAGCATGACAGAAACCTGGTATAGCAACATCCACATTCACGGTGACACCCACTCGTATGAATGGTTTGGATTGCCAAACCATGGCCCACGTGGACATATTCCATCATACCAGCAAGATATGTGCTGATTGATGAGCAGAGACTTGTAATCAAAGGAATCCTAAAACCACCAGCTGTTATGCGTAAACCGGAGTAGATTAACTGTTATCCGATAACACCTTAGTGGATGGTACCCCAAACGTGTGGGGCCCACGGTCCACCTTGATGTATTTGTTTTGTATCTATGCCGTCCACCTGTTTTTCCATCTCATTTTAGGATGAGATCCCAAACCTTAATAAGATCTAAATCTCATATGGACAATACAACTAGAAACAGTGATGAATAACCATTAAAAATTTGGGCCACAAAAGTTTTGGATATGCTTGAAATGAAAATCAGCTACTGTCTCGATTGCAAAATGGCAATCCGTCATTGAAATCGGCCACTGGCCATTGAAATCCGTCGTTGGCCTGCCTTCTAAATAAGGTAATCGGCTGCTAAAATCGGCCTCAGGCCACTGCAATAGGCTGTTTTGTTGATTTCCAAACTGAAATCCACTTCTAGCTAGGCTGCCAGACGGCAATGGGTCAATGAAATGGGACGTAGTCCTACTTGCCAAACAGCAATCAACCGTTGAATTCCGATGCTGAATTGCAATTGGCCGCACCCCTGCTTCGGTACGGCAATCGGCCGCTAACCGCTTGGCGTGTTCTGACGAACCACGTCTCCTCTCTGGTCGGTCGGAACAGGGTACAACACATTTCACAAAAGTTTTGGATCACCCTGATGTATGTTTCTCCCCTTCATCGAGGTCTGTGTGACCTTATTAGGTTGGATGGAAAATAAACATTAAGGTGAACATTACCGTGGGCTCCAGGATGATTTAATGGTGAGCCTTCAATCACCATTGTTTCCTATGGTTTGGATCAGTTTTTTTTTTTTTTCAAACCATTACCAAAAATTGGTGGGAAAAATGGATGGACGGTGTGGATATACTACACATACATCAAAATGTGCCCCACGGTCAGTGTGGCACCCTGTCAGTGAGACCGGGCTGCACCTAATCTGTTGATCCCTTGTTGCCAAAACCACCCAGCAGTGGTGTGGTGATGTGTTGGGCTCCGTGGGGCCCACCATGATGTATGTGTTTGCCATCCAACATGTCACACAGACCTAAATAAAGAGAAAAAACAAATATCAAATTGATCCAAAATTTTTGTAAGCCCCAAGAATTTTTTTAAGGGTGGGGGCTTAATGCCCAATGTTTCCTATGATGTGGTCCAACTGATATGTGGATCTGACTCATTCATGTCGTAAAATGATATGGCAAACCTTATGGACGGCGTGTATAGAACGCATATCTTATGGTGGGGCCCACAGGCACTGGCCGTAGCCACGTCAGTAGGTAAAAGATGTCTCTCGATAATTAAGGTATATCATTAATGATGAGCATTTTTATCATTTTATAAAGAAGCTTTACGGAAATTAGAGAAACCTAACTGAAGGTAACCTAATGAAAATAGAATTTAGAAACGCATTGGAATGTAAATATGGTAATAATGAGGTACTAATTTGTAAATTTTTTAAAAATATATATCATCCTCATTTGAAATTTCAGTGGGCCCAAAAAGGTTTTAATAGTGGCATCCCCATCCCACCATTTTCTATGATGTGGCCAACTTCAGTATTTGTCTTGCCTGAATTTGTAGCTCACGTCTTAAAATGAACTGGCACAATGGATGGACAGGGTAGAGAACTTCACAGTGATCCTCACAGAGGTTTTTGTTGCACGCCCCCAACACATTTTTCCTGTTGAGACAAAACCAATTCTTCCTCTCAAGAATCGAGAAGGCAAGGCAATGAACGGGGCTGGGCTGGTGCAGGCCTGGATTTTGAACAGGTTGGGCTGGGTCTGATATTGATCTACTCTGGCCTAAGCCTGGCCCATATTCACCCCTAGAATTGAGCCATCGTTGTTGTGGTCTAATGAGAGTGCAATTAATTTGCATGAAGCACTGTAATTGTATTTCTTTAATCTATTTACATTCAAAGACTATTCTCTTTTTTGCAATTCTTTCTCAAAAAAAAAAAAAAAAAATGACAGGGAAAAGTTATTATTACACGTGAACCATCTATTTACTTGAAATGGTTACCAACCTACGCTTAATGTCCTCCAGCCATGCTATCGTAGAAGAACTGGCCCAATTTGGAGCGTCCATACATACATGTGCCCGTAACAAAACTGAACTCGATCAACGCTTGCATGAATGGAAAGAATCAGGTTTCAACGTGACCGGTTCTGTTTGTGATGTGTCAGTACGTGCGGCACGTGAGAAGCTGATGGAGGAGGTCTCCAGGCTCTTCCAAGGGAAGCTCAACATCTTTGTAAGTTCCCTGTCAGTATACATTAGTTGTACCCAGTTTATGTCGTGGTCTAAGAATCATTTTGGGGTGCTAATCAGGTGGGCCACAGAACTTAGCCAATGTTTCTAAGCCGTCCACTTGTTCAAATATAGTGCCCTGCATGGTGAGTGGACTTTTTGGTGGAGAACATCTATATGTTCAGACCCACCTGACGGACTGCTTGGATTCAGGAACTGTCTTCCGCATTGGCATGTGTGGTGATGGTTTACCTTGCACACATGTGTGGGCCTACCAAATCTCACCTGGTGGTGATTCAGTTAAATAAATTTACATGCTCTGTGATGTAGAAGGGGTCACTGATAACTACCTACATGAAGAAAGTGGAACATCAGAAGGAAGAAGGAAGACAGGCATAACGACAAGTTGATCGTGAAAGTTTAGAAAAAACCGGCCCTGCCGGGCACCAGACCGCACTTCACCGGACACCCGACCATGAGCTTGAATAGTCCAGAGAGTTGCTGGACGGATTTTCGAATTTCAGGTGCCCGACTATTACGTCATCGGGTGCCCAACCCTATCATCGAACGCCCGAGAATCCTTGACCGAGCACCCTGAATTTATTCAAGTTCTATCCAAACTCTCTGGATGAAATTATTCTCCACCAGGCGCCTGACCCCACATTCACCAGGCACCCAAAATTCAAAAACATATTTGGGAAAACTCTCTGGACTATTTTGGGGTTCAGCGGGCGGTTGACCATGCGTGAATCTGTTGCGCAGAATTTGCATGAACTTTTCAATTTGAACTATTTTCTTTCCTAGTTCATTTAGGATTCTTAATTTACACACTTAGGGTTTATATAATGTAATTTAGTCTTTAACTACCCGTTTTAATTCATTGTTAGAGATTGTTATTCATATTTTTTTTTTTATAAAAGTTCTTTTTGAGTTTACTCTTTGTTTGTGGATTTGAGCATTCCTTTGTGGATTTGAAGAAGATCGGTCAAGGATTTCCGATAGCTCCCTGGATTCGGAGTAGTTATCCGAGTGAAGAGATAGTGATCGACCTCTCACACGTCTAAGCTATGCCAATTTGGTATCAGAACGAGGAGCAACCTCTGGAAGATGGCTTTTAGCGATGGCCATGACAACCACCCCTCTAACATCACTCAAGGATTTCAACTAATATCAGAAAAGATCGAGACTCTCCAAGAGGTGAATCGGATGTCCATGGAGAGGATTTTCATTTCTCTAGAACAAATTCTAAGGGCTCTACCCCAGCCCCAAGTCGAAGGTGACATACCACCTCCAACGATTGTTGTATGAGATAATCCCATATTCCGCCAAGCACAACCCTTGGCTCCTCGCAGGGCTAATCCCAATGATTTAGATGTTAGCGATGAAGACGTTAAAGACATCGTTGCTCGACGGCCCGCACAAGGGGATGAACATGAAGATTGTCATGAAAGAGGCTTCCAAGGCAAAGGTGAACTTCATGCTTTTAATGGTTCATTACATATTGAAGATTTCATCGATTGGCTTGTGGAAGTCGAAAGATTTTTCAATTACGTGGGTGTACTGGAAGATAAACAAGTAAAGCTTGTGGCCTACAAACTGAAATTTGGTGCTTCTACATAGTGGGAACAATTACAAACTTCTTGTATCCGGCAGAACAAACTTCACAACCAGACATGGCCCCAAATGAAACAGATATTGAAATTCAGATTCTTACCAAGTGACTATAATCAGATATTGTTTCAACAATATCAGAATTGTAAACAAGGATCTAGATCTGTGGCTGATTAGCATACTGAATTCGATCGCTTGACGACTAGGAACAAGTTGTCAGATACCGAGTCTCAAAAGACCGCAAGGTTTATTGGCGGTCTACGACCAGCAATCTAGGACCAAATTCATCTGTTACCAATCTGAATCGTAGCTGATGCTGCTCGATTAGCCACCCATGCCAAAACGCAACTGCGAAAATTCCTGCGTAAACTTTTCCACCAACCCGCGCATCTACCTCAGGTTCTATGCAAGTTGCGACCCTGTCTAAGGGAAAAGAACCAATCGGTGGGCGTTCTCATCCCCCGCCACCCACAAACCGCGATGTGAGAAGCGGTCCATCCGAGCCACAAAGAGCTGCCCCAACAACAACAGACCTAAACCGAGCGGTGAATCCATATGCTCGACCGAGGCCTGGCAATTATTTTCGTTGTGGCTAGCCGGGCCAGTTGTCCAATGTTTGCCCTTAGCGCCCCACCGCCAACCTAACCACTAATGAGGGTGATCATG
Organism: Liriodendron chinense; assembly: GCA_003013855.2. Classification (NCBI taxonomy): domain Eukaryota; kingdom Viridiplantae; phylum Streptophyta; class Magnoliopsida; order Magnoliales; family Magnoliaceae; genus Liriodendron; species Liriodendron chinense. The sequence goes on along the minus strand of PVNU02003576.1, from coordinate 937,463 downwards.
AAGTAGAGCCCGTGAAAGAGGGACCCATGAATAAAGAGTCTTATCAAACCGTCCAGGAAGAAGACGACGCAGATTGGCTATCCGGAGATCAAGGTGAATCCTTGGTTGTGAGGCAACTATGTTATACTCCACGGCAGGAAGTACACCCCCAGCGCCACAACATCTTTCGCACTCGTTGCACCGTGAATGGGAAGGTGTGTGATGTCATCATCGATGGTGGAAGTAGCAAGAACATCGTATCCAAATTTATGGTGTGTGGACCCTCGCCGTTCCACGCTCCCGAACTTTCTCTCTTCCCTTTCGGAAAAGAAAAAAGAGGTGCGTGCGAGCGAATCGTCGTTTGTGCCACTGGCTTGCCTCGTTCTCGAGGGCTTTGTTTGTTTGTCGTGTTAAGATGGATGCGTTTAGATGAGTTTATATAAGACCAGAGTCGCTACTAGCCAGTTACTTCGAATCTACAGTCGGCTAGACGCCGTAGAAATGTTAGAGAAGGGAATCCGAAGATTTCTTTTTCTAAAATGACTCCTTTTGATCTACGGCTAAAGATTTGAGGTAAGGGATCACGGTTACAGGGTGGGAAGAGGTTAAGCACCCCACACACTGCCCACTGGAGTACGGTCTCTACTTCACAGAATCGAACTAATACTTAAAAGTCTAGTTTAATCCTCGTATATTCTCATAGATGACATGATGCATGAATGCAGGTCTGAGCAACAAGAGTTTCTGATGGGCAGGTTCCACTAACAGGCAAGCCCAGAGCATACGGTCGAACTGACAGGTGCTTTGTGCGGTATGCATGTCGTGTGTTTGAATGATCAAAGTGCTTGTAGTGACTGATGCATGAATGCAGGTCCGAACAGTAAGAGTTTCTGATGGGCAGGTTCCACTAACAGGCAAGCCCAGAGCATACGCTCGAACTGACAGATGCTTTATGCGAGATGCATGTTGTGTGTTTGAATAATCAAAGTGCTTGTAGTGAAGCAGGGGGGTTGGAAGAAAAGTAAATGTTGCACTTATGCTAGATGCGAATGAGATAATGCTGGTAAAGAATAACTGAATGGACGGAGGTGTCGCAAGGTTTTCTTCGAGTGGCTGGATCAAGATTTGGATGGCTTGGGAGACTTAGACCAAAGTCAGGCTGGGCTGGACCAGGGCTGGGCTCTTCTCACTCGGGCTCTCCTTAGTGAAAAATGGGCTAAAAGAGGGATGGAAGTGGACTCAAAGTGACTGGATCGCACTCGGGCTAAAGGCTTGTTGCAATGAGAAAGGGAGGGGGGTATTTATAGCAGCGGGCAGTGACAGTTTCCGTAAATAAGTTTGGGCGGCACCCAGAGGGCTGCCCGTACGAACGCTTCTCGGGATCCAGCGAGTAGTACGGACATGCTTCGGGGCTGCTGCTTGGAACTCAGTGAGTTGACTCGGTGGGTTGACTCAGCGGGTTGACTCGGTGATTTGACTCGGTGGGTTGACTCGGTGATTTAACTCGGTGTTTTGACTCGACGATTTGACTCGGTGGGTTGACTTGGTGATTTGACTCAGCGGGTTGACTCAGTGAGTTTGACTTTTTAAGGATTTTTTGACTAGTTTTTCTTATGGGGGGTTTTCCAGGCTGATGTTTAGAGGTGAGTTGGGCTATGGATTGGGGCTTACAAGGGTGAGTTTGGCTGAGTTTGGACATGGGATTTGGGGGTATAGTCCTCCATTCATTCAGCTATCTCTACTAACAGTGTAGCCGAATGTGGGGTGTCTACAGATGCCCCTCTTTAGTAGAGGTTACGTGCAACTGAATGCCAAAGCGAGTGGACACCCCACTTCTGACCCGGTCATTCATAGGTCATGGTTTGAAATCTTTGCTTGCCTTTGCACCTGTGCCTGTTGATCGTTTGGAAATTGATCACTCGCACATACCGCGGGAGTTTGGAGAAAACATTGCGATTGTCCCTGCAGTTTGCTGCAACCTGGGTACCCAATCGCAACCCTTCCATTCCCGATCGGTACTAACATCGAAGAGGTACAGTAGAGCCTCTGCGTCGTAGTCTTACGAGGTTTCTGACCCTGAGATTAATTGTTTGATGTTTTCCCGAATCACTCCAGGAGTACTTGTTTCGCTTGACTGTCAAAGTGGTTAGCTGCCCTGCGTCGTAGCCTTACGGGAGTCCACTACGCCGACTTGGAATCAGTCAAGGTACTTTAGGCATCCACGCCTAGGTATGTGCAGGTGGACTTTTTCCACCCGATCTGCTCATTTTGATGCTTGTTTTACAATTCATTCTTTCCTAGATTGTGGTCTGGAATCTTTGTTTTCCTTTGTATCTGAGTCAGTTGATTGTTTGGAGATTGATAACCCGCACATACCGCAGGAGTTTGGAGAAAACGTTGCTATTGTCCTTACAGTGTGCTGCAACCTAGGTACCCAATGGCAACTCTTCCATTCCCGATCGGTACTAACATCGGAAAGGTACAGCAGAGCCTCTACGTCGTAGTCTTACGAGGTTACTGACCCTGAGATTGATTGTGATGTTTGATGCTTTCCCGGATCACTCCAGGAGTACTTGTTTTGCTTGACTGTCAAAGTGGTTAGCTGCCTTGCATCATGTAGTCTTACAGGAGTCCACTACGTCGACTTGGATCAGTTAAGGTACTTCAGGCATCCACGCCTAGGTATGTGCGGGTGAATTCTTTCCACCCGATCTAATGATTTTGATACTTGGGTTACAATTCATCGTTTCCACCTGTTCAAATGGTTTCTTTGACCGAGCCTTTTGGCTTTCATCTTTTCGTATCTTGGCATGTGGTACAACCGCACTGACACTGGAGTTCAGTTCGACCGTACTTTGAGTGGATTGGATCTAATAATCTCTGGAGAAACCGCGAGACATCGGATCTTATTTGATTTTTGCGTCGGCTCCTACCTAGAGATATGGAAGATCTCCCGGTGTTTTGGAGGCCGGACGCTTTACTGGGAAAATGTTTTTTTATTTTTGAAAAGATACCCACTCTGGGGAGTGATACTCCGTGGGGTTTTTATTTGCAAATAGGAATATTTTTTGTCTTTTTGAAATGGAAAATCTGGTTTGCACACGCCTCCACTAGGAATGCCTGTGGGGTCTTTGGCTAACCAACTTTTATTTTGAAAGCAGGTAAACATGATGATTGATGTGATGGAAGTTGATGCATGGAGATGCATGATGAATGCATGGTTTGGCTCATTCTCTTTTCGTTTGATGATTTTACTTTTGCTGGGGATGCAGAGAGCTTTAAGCTTATTGCTTGCAAGGTTGTGCTCCCCAGGGGATTTCTTTTCAATGTGGATGTTTGGTCAGCGGGTTGGTCAAGATCCCAACCCGTGGTCGATCAGGTCCATTGTCCTAAGATGCTATTTCTTTGCTAATGGGAATGGACGAAGGATGTTATCAGACCTCAAAATGTTATTCTGTGAATAGATGTGATTGGGATGGTGTTTGGTTGCCAGTTTTTTGTCAAGATTCCAATTTGTGGGTGATCGGATCTGTCATCCGAAACTGCGAAATGAGTGAGCAGAGTTCGAGACTCCTGAAGTGCAGTGCTGGGGATAGTGACAATTTTTGTGATTTTTGCAAATATTTGGTCCGAATCTTTACCTGAGTGGTCAGGATTGAGATCGGTTATTGAAAACAAAGGAAATATTTTTTGTGGTTTTGAAAATATTTGGTTTAAAAGCAAGGGAAATATTTTGTGATTTTTGAAAATATTTTGCAATGTTTTGATATTTTTTTAGATTTTTCTGAAATCTAAGGAAAAGGTATGGAATTTTCATCCATTTTCAGCTTCTATTGCCAGTAAGGCACCCGATCCATTTTAGGTCAGCGAGCAAGACGAGTCTTACACAGTTAAGTGCCATGGTTTTACATCTTCGGATGAGGAGATTTTGAGGATTTTCAGTCAACACAACCACAAAATTGCCTGTTCCTCATGTGCAATGCACATAGACCACGTATTGTCCGATGGACTCCTTCGGCCATAAAATGAGCCACATCCTCACATTTCCCTTTGTCAATCCAGTTTGGAGCCTTATGTTGCTCACAATTCCGTGAGGGTACGCTTCACCTCCCAACTACCTTAATCCCCTTCATGAGTTTTAGGAACAGGGAACATCCGTCAGATTTAACAGCGACTTCCAAATCAAGGTTGTCTATCACGGTGCGTTCAACACGAACAGGGTTGCGGGGTTCTGCCCGCCTCAGCCTTTACCTGTTTAGAAGATTCCGGACACCCGTATGATCAACTGTCAGCCATGTCTGGAGCAGGTTGGGAAAGAAAGCCCCCGAGAAGTTAATCCAACGTAGCTTTAGGTCTTCGGACCGCTGGGGATGAATTTGTGCAGTTGAAATTAATGGTGATTTTTTTTAAAAGGTTCTAGACTTTAACTCAAGTGATTGAGATTGATACTGATTTTTATGGAAAGCTTAAAATCTTTTTGGTATTTTTGAAAATGATCCGGGTTATCGAACCTTGATCCCAGCGGTTGAGGCCGATGCCTGTTTTTAGTTGAAAGCAGGAAAAGGTTCCCCGAGAAATTAATCCCAGTGTAGTTTAAGGTCTTCGGACCAAAAAATATGTACATGCTGAAAATACATTTTTTTGTGATTTTTTGAAAACGTTCTAGGCTGTTAAATCATAATCCGAGCGATCAAGATTAACACTGGTTTTTATTAGAAATCTCTTGTGATTTGGGTCCCGACGTAGTTTAAGGTCTTCGGACCAAAACTTTGTACAGAATAGGGCAACACATTTTTTTGATTTTTTGAAATGATACATGTCATTAGATCCTGACTCAAGCGGATGGGATCAATGCCGGTTTTTATTAAAAATCTCTCAGGATGTTGATCCCGATGTAGTTTAATGTCTTCGGACCTAGAATTTAAGAGCGAGACTGGTAATACATTTTTTGTGATTTTTGAAAAATGTCGTGAGTCATCGATTCTGATTTTGATGGTTGAGATCGATGCCCATTTTTTATTAAAAATCCCTCGGGATCTTGATCCTAACGTAGTTTAAGGTCTTCGGACCACAGCTTTGTACAAGCGAGCAGCAATCAAGGTTGGAGATTCTGGGGATTCTTCTTAGAATGGTTCAGATCATCAGGCCATAATTTTGGATGGTTGAGATCACTGTTTGACCAAGTCAATTCTCTTTCTTTTTCTTGAAAATTCCATGGAACTTTTTCCACATTATCAAGCCAACTTCTCTCCAATTTCTCACAAGATGAGATTTTGGTGAGATTCCTTACTTTTTCTCACCCTCCTCTTCCATCACTTCATTCTTACATGGAGGTACAAGATTCACTTGCAACCACCCTTCCCAAGGAGGAGTTCTTCCCAAGGAGAGAGGGTGAGGGGTCGTTTCAACTAGGTGGGAGGGAGGACGGCCCCCTGGGTGCCGCCCGGACCGTCTTTGCCTACTGGTCTTTTTAGTGGGTCGGGTAAAGGGGTGCCCTCTCCTTTTCTATATAACATGGGGCACCCTTGGCCCTTCTAACGTGCAATCTCTCTCTTTTCTCTCTCATACTCTCTCTTTCTTCAAGTTTTTCTCTTTCTTTTGGTGGTTCCTTGCTCTTTTCAAGTGGTGGGCCTTAGTGAAGCTTTGGGACAGCAAGGTGGTCCCCTTTTGGTGAGTGGTAAAGGTATGGACCACTCCCTTTCTCTCTTGTCCTTTTCCTTCTTCATTGTCTCTTCTCATGTTTCCTTTCTTTTTTCCATGTATCTATTCAAGGTGGGCTCATATTTCTTTTAGCCTTTCTTCATCTTCAATCTCTTCTAAAGGTGGTGCATGGAGAAGGACATTGCAAGCTTCCATTTCATTCTTTCTTTTCTTCTTCCCACACTCCCTTCATGTGTATGTAAAGGGTAATTTTGCCATGTCCATCAAGTGTGCAAGGCAAAATATTCTATCTTTTTTCATTGGAGTTGGACCACTTTTAATATGTATCAAATGGGCTCAAAGTAAAGTCATGGCCCTTGGCGTATTTGATGGGCCCAATGCTTCATTTTGATGGGCCCAATGCTTCATTTTGGGCTCCCTCTTGCTTTCTCTTTCTTGTCATTTCTTTTGGAGCTTTCTTTTCTTTTCCATCTTCTTTCCAAGGTTTGGGCCCATGGGAATGGTTGGGCCCACCTCAAGTTTTGGGCTCATAGGGCTCACTTTAGGTGGCCCCATCTTTCTTCACATGTATATGGACCAAGCTGGCTAGTCCATTCTTTACTTGGACTTCAAGTGGGCTAGATTTCTTAGTTGGGCCTTTATGGACAAGTGGCCCAAATCTCCCACCATCTCTTGATTATGATGTACATCCTTATGTACAAAGTGTGGTGGGCTCCTTGGAGTTTTTTTTTTCCATATAGATGGGCTTTTGGGCCCTCTTTGAAACTTATGAATTTCTTTGAGTCATGTATGCACCACTACACTTTGTTCATGTGGGACTCTTTTACTCCATGCTTTTTCTTTGGATGAATGGAGGACTTGAGTTACTTGATCATACACAAGTCCCATGAGTGAGTTGTTTCAACAATCTCACTAAGTTCAAATGGTTTTCTCATGTTCTGGGAAAGTGGACCTAAGAGCTTCCTTTAATACCACCAACCTCAATAAGATGACTCTCGTTAAGTGGGCTATCCACACATCCATAGCTTCTTAAACCTCTCTTGGGGTGCTTGGTGGGTCGTCCCCCATCATTCTCAAAGATGAGTGACTTTTCTTTAAATTTGTGGGAAAGAATGGTATCCATAAGTTGCCCAATTTTGTCCCATGCTTTAGGGCATTTTGGATTTTGATCTTCAAGTGGGCTATGTCTATCATTCTTAGCCATTTTCATGATGGTTGAGTGACTCATCAAGCCATGCCCTCTTGTGCTCAAATGGTCCTCTTTTTTTTTCGTAAAGAAATTGTTGAACATAAGTTGCCCAAACTTGTCCTTGCATGGACATTTCCAACTTTGATTCTTCATGTGGGCTATGTGCATCAAATTTTTACCATTAGCTTCTTTGATTCGTATGTTTGTGGGTAGACCGCCATGTTGTACTCTCATGGTCAAAACTTTCATCAAGATGATGCACATAGGGTTGCCCATGGTTAACCCATGAATGGGTCCTCATGTTCTTCAAATGGGTTATGTGCTCCCTTCAATCCATTGAGGTGGGGCATTTGGGTTGCTCTTGGGGGCCCATTTCCTTCCTATTCCCCACTTGTCCATGTACATGTGTAAAAAGATGGGAACATCTTAAATGAGAATCATGGCCTTGGTATAAAAAGTGGATCAATCCTTGGCCACATATGGACTTTGAAGAGGGACTTCTCATGTGAAGTTGGATCTTTATCCCTTGTTGATCTTATGGCACTTAAGTGCATTTGTTGTCCAAAATGTGTCCTTAGACGATGGACTTTCCTTTCCTAAGGCATGGCATGCAACCCTCTTTAAGGTGGGCCTTGCTTTCTTCAATGGGCCCAATACATATCTTAGGTGACACATGAAGTTGGACTTTTAGTTTTTGCATTTGAATGTGAGTCCAAACCCATGGGTTTCCTGGATGATAATTTGGATCTTAACGGGTAAAGAATAGGGACTTACCTTGCCAAGCTTGTAGGATTTAATGGCGGATGGTATAAGAGGAAGACGGATGATCGATGAGGATGACCCGGCCTTTATTATCTACCGAGGGGCCCATACGTGTTCCTTGGCTAAGGAGCATCAACCTCTCCCCTCCATCAAGGGTCGAGGCACCAGAGATCATTGGGATGATTGGGTGAAACACCCACAACCTTTGCTTGAACGAGTTCTGGCTGACACTCCTTTTGCTGGCCTCCTTACCTTGCGCTTCCATAACAACAATGCCAACCGCATGCTGCTTGCGGCTCTTTGTGAGAGGTGGCGGGATGAGACCCACACCTTTCAACTCCCTTGTGGCGAGCGGGGAATAACTCTCTCTCTATATATATATATATATATATATATATATATAGAGTTATTATATGCAAATCGATTTTCCATTCCATGGGACAGTTGTTCCCCAGGTCGGCTCTCTTGCTCCCATCACTTCCATTGACTGGCTATGGCTTATCGGTGACGTCCCACCTGAGGATGAATTTCAGGGCCATCAAGTAAAATTACGATGGTTCTACAACACTTTTGCTACTGTCACCCCTACTACCGAGCTAGAGGCCCTCCACAAAGCACGGGCCATGATTGCTTACGCCTTCGGGTCCTTCCTTTTCTGTCACGCGAACGAGAGGATCGATCCTAAATTTCTTCGCTTGGTTGAGGATCTTTACCATCCCTACAATTGGAACGGGGCTATCTTGACTCACGTTTTCTAGGGTTTGGATAAGACCTCTCGGAATAGCCGGTCCTTCACAGGTTTCTGGCCTGTCGTAGAGGTATTCTTTTTAACCTTCCCTGGAGACACTTGCTTTCTTTCTTTCTCTGATCGTTATGTGTGTCCTTGCCCAGACTTGCTTTTATGACCATTTTGCCCATCTCGCGCCGAGGATACGAGATGACATTGAGCCGTCTTTGTATCGCCACATGTACTGGCATCAGCAAAATCGTCAGCGAAACTCTCGAGTCTCTGGGGACAACTGGCGTGCTGATATAGACGGATTGACCATTGAGGATGTAAGTATCTTGCTTTCCTTATCCCTCGTGCTGCACTGTAACTGATTGTGATGACCTCATTTGTTGTAGCTTGCTTGGATGCCATACGCCAACTTTCCTCTCTACTACACTCCTCAACGTGTAGAGGCATACGACTCTTCATGCCTCCGGATCATACTTTCTGATGCTGAATCATTTCAGTGGTATTTGGGTGAGAGGCTGCTTCGACAGATTACTGGGGTGGCTCGAGTCCCTTATTCTACACCTCCTTCGGCTGCTCAGATCCCAGCTGATGAGATAGCTGATGCTCTTGTGGGCCAACCCGGGTTTCGTTTCACGATCCCAGATCGCGATTATGACGAGTGGTACTTGTTGTACGGACAGGGGCCTCTGCTTCCTCCGCTCTATGTTCCAGGGGGTCGTCGCAGATATGCTGGCCGATCGGTGACAGCTCCTCTGATGGATCTTCATCGTCGGGAGCGGGATGAGAGGAGAGATGATGACAACTATGTTGGTGACCTGTAGCCTGCTTCTGTACTTAGCTTTGTATGGCCTTCTTCTTTTTGCTTTTATCCTCTTTTATATCAAAATCTTCTGAATGAATATACAACCTTTGACTTGTCTCAAATTACTTGATGATGCCTATATGTTCTGAATGGTTTGTGGAAGATGAGACTTCTTAGCTGCATTGATGATGACTTGAACGGCTCAGATTGCCTGATTTGGCCTTGTGGGCCCACTTAAGACTTTGGCTTTCCTTTGGAGCACCTTTTCTTGATGTTTTGTGGGGCTAAGAAGGCTTCTCATGTTGTGGATGATAACTTGAACGGCTCAGATTGCTTGATTTGGCCCTGTGGGCCCACTTGATGATCAGATCTTGGATTCTGGCCCTTTTGTTTTACAATCAACCCTTGATGTTGCTATTTGATGACTCATGTAAGCTTTTCCATGTTTTAGATCATGATGATCTAGTCTTTGAATGGTTCAGATTGCTTGTGGGCCCCTCTTGATCAATTTCCCTTTTCCTTGACTTGATCAGACCCGTGTAGGCTGTAATACTTCATGATTGGACAGGTGGGGTACCTTCCAGATGATTCTGATCAACCTTAAACGAAATCTAGAGAGGATTAGAGCCTTGGGCGGCCCTCAGGGTGACATCTGCTGATGTGGACAGCCAGCCTCACCTACCAACGACCGTGGAGCCAATCCCGAGGAGAGAGAGGGAGTGCGTCCGTACGGGTGGCCCACAGCGGGCCGCCCAAGACTCGCCTCTTGTGCAGTCTGGGCTGGCTCTGGTTCAGACCTTCCCTTCTGTCCACTGCCCTTGTCCCCACCTTCTTTGTATGTCCAGGTTTGATTTCGACATGAATCTTCCTTTTGTCTCCTCTTTCCTCCTCCTTTTGTCCTCTTCTTGGTTTGTCCTTTCTCAAGCAATGGATGGTGGAGATCTAGGGGCTGTGGGGGCTATCCATGATGGGTCCCACACTTCAGGAGGTGGTGAAGGCTTTAATGATGGTGGAATCTCTTTAATGGATGGTAGAGATGGCGCATTGAATGGGGGTATTGATGGTGGATTAGGGGTGGTTGTTGATGGAGCTTTGAATGGCCCCATTAATGGCAGCCATGCTGGAATTTCATATTTGAATGGGCCATTGATTATGGGAGAAATGAATGGTATGAATGTGATGATGAGATGGGACATAGGTGAGGCTATGCATCCCTTGAGTGTGGTCCACAGGGATGATGTGATTGATGGTGGTGATAGGGGTATGATGGACATAGATGGGCTGATCTCATGTTTAGATGGTATGGATGGTTCAGATGATACCTTTGATGGTCTGGATGCTCTTAATGATGGCCGAGATGTGCGGCATACTTGCTTGAGTGGACTTAATGTGATCATTGATGATGTCCCCCTGATGATGGATGGTGTGGATGCCTCGATGATCCCTTCGATTGGACAGGATGACGATTGGATTCACGACTTCATGTTGGAGAGAGCTGCAGGTCCAGATCTAACCGTTGATTCTTCGATCGGGGTTGCCGGGACCTTCTTGATGGTTCAGATGCATTTTGCAGCGATTAGATTGGTTAGGATGCCACGATGTGTGGTGTGATCTTTGCTGATAATCCTTTTAATGGAGAGTACCGTCCTTCTCCTGATCGTCGGTCCTTTGCGCAATCCGTTCACGAGGTGGGTGAGTCTTCCTATGCAGCTGAGGTCGTGACAGTTTCAGAAAGTGACGCGACTATATCAGACATAGTCGTTACTGGGGACAGGTCAGGGGCTGTTGAGTCTGCAGAGGTTCCAACTTTTCCTTCTCCTTCGCCCTTTGATATTCCAATCCTTGATGAGCTGTCATTGATTTCTGGGCCTTTTGTTCTGGAGGGGGTACCCGTAAGGACTTGTCAGCTGCTTCCTCATCCTTCTTGCTCGCCACGACTGCTTGCTTGGCTTGACAGCTTGTCAGCTTATGAGATTCGAGATTTGGAGTCCTATGGCTTCGGCAGTCTGATCCATATGGCTAGAGTTGACATTGACTGAAGGATGCTTGGGGCCGCACTGATTGACTGGGTCCCTTCGTTGAACTTGTTTGCGTTCAATGACGTGGAGATGGGACCCTCTTTGGAGGAGCTTGTGCACTTGACCGGTCTTCCTTGCGATTATACTCAGTATTTTTCGCCGAAGACTTTACCGAAGACTGCCACACCACAGAATTGGTTCGGGATCCCCTATCTTGTTCAGCCTGCAGCTGCCGGCCAGGATGCTATAGTGTTCTCCTTGGACTTGCTGTATGATCTTTTTCGGGTCCTCGGAGTGTGGCAGGGTCTCTACTTGCTCGGAATGCACTGATCTTCTGCTTGATAGCTGAGGTGCTATTTTTGGAATGGCGGAGGTCTCAGACTCCTTTGCTTTTCGAGGTGATGAGCCGAGTTGCTCGATGGCAGGGGATCATTTCTCTCGTCCTGGTTGAGCTGTTTAATGGGCTGACTGACTGTGCCCTGGGCCGCACTCGTGTCCTTCGTGGCTGCTGTTCATTTCTTCAGGTATCTTTTCTTGCACCTTTCCTTTTCTTTTCTTGTCTTTTGAGAATTGCTTTGCCCTAGCTGAACTTTTTCTCTTTCTTGTGATTAGGTCTGGTTATGGGAGCGTCTTTCGCTGACTATTTCTGTACCATTTCCTGGCACCCGTCTCCCAGACCTTATGCGACACATCATAGAGTTTCTTCCACATATGGCCAGGATGAGTGAGCCCTTATATCGCCGAATGTTCGCTAAACTTCATGACTGGAATGTTCGTTGGGAGTCATCTTGGCTTTCACTTCCTCCAGTGCTTTGCGATGCGCACGGCCTTCCTCTGATGCTGGTAGGCTTTCAATCTTACTTTTCTTACCACCCTATCCGATTCCTACCGTAGTTCGGATACGAGCAGGACGTTCCTCTTTTTGCTTTCATGGGTATCGAGCGTCGAGCACTTCCGTCTAAATCATCTGACTTTAGGACTCGGGTTGATGGATTACTTGACGGCTGATTTGCTTGGTTTTGAGCTGCGGACTTTTTCGATGGCGACTGCCCCGTATCGGTACTGGGTGGCTGAGCAGTCTCTGTATCGACGTATCCCTTGCTGGCACTAGACTGCCGATGAGGATGAGCAGGATATCCTTGGGGATGCCGGCTCTTCATCTGGTTCATATGAGCCCTTTGAGGAACGCCCATTCATCGATCCTGGTTTCCTTTTGGCCACTCATGGGCATTTGTTGTCTGAGATTTCCGCACTTCGGTATCATTGTGAGATGATGTCGAGGAGATTGGGTGCCGATCAGAGGTTGTCTGATGAGGAGACAGCGATCCGTGTCCTTCAGCGCGATGAGGTGCATTACCTGCGTATGGAGGTGAGCAAGTTGAGAGCGAGGCTACTTCATTATGAGTCAGACGACTTACCTGATATGGCCGAGGAGGTGGGTAAAGATTGATTGTGTTGGCCATCTGTACATTCCCTTTCGCATGACTGGTGATGATGCATTTTTTTTGTATTTTTTTGAAAAGGATGAATGAAATATGATGCATTTAAAGGAGAAAACTTTTTTTTGAAAATCTATTGTGCCATGAGTTGTCTTGTGAGTGTGTCTAGATTTTGTGTCAGGACATTGGAATCAGAACTGGGGCTCGGCCAATGCTTTGACCAATGTCTCGAGATTGACTTGCGAGGTCCCTTGGTTCCCTAGAGATGTAGGCCATGGAAACTGTTACTTCCTGAGATTGCCAGAGTTTGTAGAGTTCTTTGTTCCCGACTGTACTTCTTCTTGTTCTTGAACTGCAACCGCTTGAACTGATTCAGACCGTCTAATTTCTTGGTACCTGCACTTTTAGTTTTTCTTTTTCTTATTTGAGCCATTTTTGCCTGTAGCGCTCTTTCGAGTTTTCACTACAGCTGGCCTTTTCCCGTCATTTTTGCTCGTGGCGCCCTTTCGGGTTTTCACCACGTCCCGGGTGTTTGATCTTGCCTGCACCTTGGCAGCTATGCTGTTTTTACCCTCAGTGCCCTTTCGGGTTTTCACCAAGTCCGCTGTATGCCCACTGTTTTTACTTGGAGCGCCCTTTCGGGTTTTCACTCCGCCCTCTTTGTTTAGGCACACATTTTCTTTTTCTTCTTTTTTTCTGGATCTTTGGATAACTGCGGCGACTAGAGGTCGGGAATCCGTCGTTGCCGGCGGATAGCAGTCTTTCAGCCCTTACCCTGAGTTACCATAATAGAGCTGTCGGTCTTAGCCATAGACCCTTCTGAGATTAATGGATGGATGATTGTGTTTCCTTTTGGGTTGATTTTTCTCGGGTGCCTTGTTTCGGCTTCCCATTTTCTTTTTCTTTTTTTTGTATTCTTTTTTCTCTCTCTTTTTCCCTTTGAATTCCCTTATTTGAAACACTTTTTTGGTGGACGGAAATGATTTCTCAGAGGTTTTAGCTTTGACCTCTTAACTTCAGCTCTATTAATGTAACTCTTGATAAGGTAAGAATGACTTACCCGTGAAAGATCTTCACCTTGTCGGCGTTGATTGGCTAAGGAAGATCCACCCCTCTCATGTTGGTGAGTCTGAGAGCGCCTCCAGGAAGCACTTCTCTGATGATCAATGGCCCGTCCCACGAGGGTTTGAACTTTCCTTTGGGATCTGGAAGGTGCGATGGTAGAATCTTCTTCATGACCATATCGCCCACTTTGAAACTTCTTTTTCGGAATCTCTTGTTGTAAGCCCGAGCGATCCTTTTCTGATAACACTGAGAATGACTTAGCGCACGCATGCGCTTCTCATCTACTAGCTGCAACTGATCGGATCTTGCCTGTTGTCATTCTCCTTCTTCAATTCCGCTTTCCAGTAATACCCGTACTGACGGTATTTCCACCTCGACTGGTAGAACTGTTTCCATTCCATAAGTAAGCTCGAAAGGAGTAACGCCTGTAGCAGATCGTACAGACGTTCGATAAGCCCAAAGTGCATATGGGAGGATATCTGACCAATCTCGATAGGTCACGACCATCTTCTCGAGTATCCTGACGATTGTCTTGTTTGTGGCTTCTACCCCATCATTCATCTGAGGACGGTAGGGGCTTGATCGATGACGTTGAATCTTGAATTTGCTGAGGAAGTCATCCATCTTCTTATTGACGAACGGGGTCCCATTATCTGTGATGATAGCATTAGGGATTCCATAGCGGCATATGATGTTGTTCTTCATGAATTTGATCACCTGGGATGCTGCAATCGTGGTGTAGGAGGCTGCTTCTACCCACTTAGTGAAGTAGTCGACTGCCACAAGTATGTACTCATGACCGTTTGATGCTTTGGAACTAATCTTCCCAATGATGTCGAGTCCCCACATAGGGAAGGGCCAGGGAGTTGTCATGAATTTGATGATGGGCATGAATTTGGTTCGCATGCTCTTGACATTTGAAGCATTTTCTGACGTGCTGGCAGCAGTCTGTCTCCATGGTGAGCCAATAGTAGCCAAGTCGCAAAATCTTCTTTGCCATCATGTGCCCGTTCATGGGTGGGCCACAGATTCCTTCGTTTACTTCTTTCATGATCTTTGCAGCTTCTGTTTCATCGACGCATCGAAGGAGAATGTGATTATAGGATCGCTTGTAAAGAACTTCGCCATTGATGTTGAATTGGCTAGTCAAACGCTGGATGGTTCAGTGATCTGTTGCTGTTGCTGATTCCTGATATTCATGGGTTTCGAGATATTGCTTGATGTCGGCATAACAGGGTTTGTCAGGGACAGCTTCGGCTTCTTCTATTTGTAGGCAGAAAGCAGGTTTATCTTGAGTTTCGACTGTAAGCTCCCATTCTGAAGCTCCTTTTAGGATCTCGAGCATGGATGCGAGTGTAGCGAAAGCATCCACGAATTGGTTCTTGGCTCTAGGCATGTATGAGAATGTGATTTCTTTAAATTCTTCGATCAGATTTTCAAGATACACATGATATGGGATCAACTTCTCGTCCTTGGTTTTTCATTCCCCATTGGTCTGATTGATGATAAGCTGTGAGTCTCCAAATACTCATAGCTTCTTGACGCCCAAGATTATGGCTTCCTTTAGACTAACGATGCATGCTTCATACTCTGCCATGTTGTTGGTACACTCGAATGCTATGCGCCTTGAGATAGGAATAGGGACATCATCCGGAGAGTAGAGGATTTCTCCGATACCACTTCCTTTAGCATTTGCTTCGCCGTCGAAGAATAATGCCCACTCATCTTTTTTCTTCTCTTCATCTCCTTCGATAAGCAAGAGATCTTCATCGGGGAAGAATGTCCTGAGCGGTTGATAATCCAGGAGAGAATGAGCGGCAAGATGATCGGCAAGGGCCTACCCCTTGATTGCCTTCTGAGTGACGTAGGTGATGTGGAATTCAGACAGGAGTAGCTACCAGTTAGCTATCCTTCCAGTGAGTGCCGGTTTCTCGAACAGGTATTTGAGCGGATCCATGTGAGGGAGGAGGAGAATAGGGAATGCAATCATGTATTGACGGAGTCGCTGAGTTGCCTGTTCGCTTCCCCAAGTGTAGGGTTGCGATGTAGTAATAAACTCGGTAATACCGAGGTCGATCCACAGGGACTTATGTAGGATGTCACAAACTCATCCACAAGTTTCTATTGAAGCTAACAATCAAAGTTTGAATAGAATGTGTGTGATTAACAGTTTAAGCTAAATTGAATGTAAACAATTATAAGAAGGCACTAGGGGTTCGAGGATCCACTTGTAGCAATCCTCGATGTTCAATCCGCTGTGGTTTCCCATTCTCTCAACTAGAGTCACCAGTCAGGTCTATCTAGTCGGATGATAGAACTGTTAAACCAGAAGTCTGTAACATGTAAGTTCTGTGCAGAAAGTTCACTCAACTCTAGGCTGATCTGAGCATGCTCATTGCATAGGTCATTCACCTTTTCTATATCTCCAATTCCCAATCATAACCATCCTCAAGTCTTCTCACAAGACAAGGCTAGATCATGATTTGAACTGGATTCAAATTATATGCACAGTCCATACATATTCCAGATAATCAACCAAAACTAGAACTTTGGCATGAAGCCCCTTTATGAAGAGCTTGGTACTAGAGCGCACTCCAATTCCTCGGATCATACAGGTCTAGACCGTTGCAAACAAATTAAGAAGATAAGTAATTCATCCAAACATCCATGAGTCATCACAAGACTAAGAGAAATTACTTAAAAACTTGTATAAACTTCAAACCTTAGTTCATAATCATGAATTCCAAACTGAAAACCACTTAACTACGAATTAAAACATCTTGGATACACTACAAGCTTCACCTCTTAGCCCTAGCTAAGAGGTTTAGCTGCTCATGATCCAAGGAAACATGAAACAACTCTTAAAAACATGAAAACAGCAAAGCAAACCAAAAGGAGTTGTGAAACTCCAATCTCCACTTCCACAGTCTCCAACCTCGCTTGAACCCTTCTAGGATACCCTAGGAACAATCCCTAGGTGGCTTTTTATAGTTTAGAGGCTCCCCAACTTCGGAAGAATCGAGAAAGTGCGTAACACTTACGCAGCGCAGAGAATTTCGGGAAGAAATTAGAAAGTTCTAACTCAGTACGCATGGCCAACCGGTCAAGACCGGTCGGCCTCAAGTGAAAATACTCCAGCAGGTATGCCCGACCGGTCAAGACCGGTCGGGCCTCGTAGAACATCAGTCCAGCAAGCCTATCCGACCGGTCAAGACCGGTCGGATGTTTTCATCCACATTACAGCAGCAATGACCGACCGGTCTTGACCGGTCGGTCCTTTTCAATGAAGTTCCAGTACATATGTCCGACCGGTCAAGACCGGTCGGACGTCTTCAGTAGGAGCCTAATCTGCATGGCTGACCGGTCACTGACCGGTCTGGCTTCCTTGGCCGACCGGTCACGACCGGTCAGCCCTCTTTTCTACTTGTATTTTTCCTTTCTTTCTTCTGCTTTCTTTTTCTTCTTTAGTTCTTTCTTTCTTTATTAGAATAGTTCCAAATGAGCTCATTATATCTTCAATTGAGCAGAGTCCACCCTCAATCCTGTAGTCACAAAACATGCATTGAATTAGCTTACAAACCATACAAACCTTGCACAATGAGTGATGAATTAGGGTTAGAATATGCATAATTAAGAGCTCAACACACCCCCCAACCAGCATTTTGCTAGTCCCGAGCAAAACATGCGTGAAGCTAATCTCATTCTTCGAAACTCAACTCTCTTTCAGAAACCATCCTTCTATACATTCCAAGGTTCATAAGCTTAAGATTCAGAAACATTAGGCAACAGAGGTTGAAACCGTAAACTCTCAAAATATAATAAGCATTCATATGAAATTCCCGCTGATTGGTTGATAAATAGAAAGATTTGAACAAATTTAACCTAGTGTGGGTAGTGATAATTCATCTCACGAGTTTCTAGGATTATCTTCTTCATAGATCAAGTAAACTATAGAACTCAAGGTCCATAGAGCCACATCAAGCCAATGACAGGGATTTGCCTTACCGTCCTTCCGACGACTTTCACACTACGTCCCATTTCCGGCTTTGGTTACGGGTAGACCATCCCCCGGTTGGTAGTAGGTAGCCCTAATCGGAATTCTCCACCATTTTTCCACATTCCCAATTTTATCCTTCCTTTTCCTTTTTCTTTTTAAATTAGATAGGATTTTTAAAAATCCATATCTTTCATTATTTTCCCATGGACAAGGATGGACAAAGTACCCCGGCCTGATTTCTCAATACCTTAATTCAAAGTCTAGCTAATTCATAAGTCACATAATCCCTTCAACTCATGAAAATCGTGTAATGTGAACTCGGTGTAAAAGTGTTCAGATTTTCTATCAATCACAAAAATAAGGGAGTTCACATATAAAACCATTATGCTATGAGAGATTGCAGACATCCAGCCCCATACACTTCATATCTCCTCCTCTTATGCTCATATCAACTTGAATGCATAAAACCGGTGTTTTCCAAAAGAGTTTCGAATTTTTGAAAAATCGAAAAAATTTCCACATGATTGCTTGAAATGTTGCAAATCGCTGGATTCATCCAAGTGATCCTACACCCCCCAACCAAATCTTGCATTGTCCTCAATGAAAAAGATGTACAATGAGCAAAACATGAGAGCAATTTGAAAATAAAAGGGAGTGAGGAATGATAGTACCTGAGAGAGTGAAAAGTGGAGATCTTCCTCCTTCTAACAAACCTATGAAAACGAAAACAAAAGCAGCAAAATCCTAATCCTAACTACTCTATACCTCCATCAGACTAGGAGATCAATCATCCTGATACACAGGATCATTCAGATGTATGGACATACCTTCTGAAGGGAAGTTCTCAAAGAACGGCTTTAATCGCTGCCCATTTGCTTTAAAAATGTTGCCGTTCCTTGGATTTAATAGCTCGACAGTCCCATATGGATAGACAGTTTGCACAATGTAGGGACCGGTCCACCGAGATCTTAATTTTTCCGGAAATAGATGTAAGTGAGAATTATACATGAGGACTTTTTGATTTATCGTGAATGTCTTGCGAAGAATATTCTTATCATGGAATATCTTCGTCTTGTCCTTGTAAATTCTTGCATTCTCATAAGCTTCATTCCGGATTTCTGCAAGTTCATTCAATTGTAGTTTGCGTAACGAGCTTGCCTTGTCAGTATTGAAATTCATCTTCTTAATAGCCCAATACACCTTATGTTCCAACTCCACAGGCAAGTGACAAGCCTTCCCATAGACAAGTCTATAGGGAGACATTCTAATAGGAGTTTTAAAGGCAGTACGGTAAGCCCAAAGCGCATCGATAAGTCGAAGTGACCAATCCTTGCGATCGGGATTCACCGTTTTTTCTAAAATGTGTTTAATCTCCCTATTGGATATCTCGGCATGTCCACTAGTTTGTGGGTGATAGGGAGTGCTCACTTTGTGCGTTACGCCATATTTCTTCATTAATGCTTCAAAAGGGCGATTGCAAAAGTGAGACCCTCCATCACTTATGATGACTCGAGGCGTTCCAAACCGGGAAAGAATGTTTTCTTTTAAGAATCGAATGACCGTTTTATGGTCATTATTCCGGCAAGGGATGGCCTCGACCCATTTGGAAACATAATCAACGGCAAGCAAGATGTATAAGTTTCCAAAAGAAGATGGGAATGGGCCCATGAAATCGATGCCCCAACAATAAAAAATTTCAATAATTAAGATGGGATTGAGTGGCATCATATTTCTACGGGAGATTCCTCCTAATTTCTGACAGGGTTCTCAAGTTTGCAAAACTCATGTGTGTCTTTGAACATGGTGGGCCAATAAAACCCACATTGCAAAATTTTCGCTGTGGTCTTTTTAGCCGAAAAATGGCCACCACATGCTTGAGAATGACAGAAGGAGATGATACTTTGTTGCTCATCATCTGGGACACATCTCCTTATGATTTGATCGGGACAATACTTGAACAAGTATGGGTCGTCCCATAGAAATTTCCGTACCTCTGAGAAGAATCTATCCTTATCTTGCTTCTTCCAATATGTAGGAATTGTACCTGTAGCAAGATAATTAGCAATGTCCGCATACCATGGCGATTGGGAAACAGCAAAAAGTTGTTCATCAGGGAACATGTCATTGATTGCAGTCATTTCAGGGGAATCAGTGTGGACAAGTCGAGAGAGGTGGCCAGCTAGTACATTCTCTACTCCTTTCTTATCACGTATTTCTAAGTCGAATTCTTGGAGTAGGAGGATCCATCTTAATAACCGTGGTTTAGCATCCTTCTTAGAGAGAAGATACTTAAGCGCGGCATGGTCGGTGAATACGATGATCTTGGATCCAATCAAGTAGGATCTAAACTTCTCCAAGGCAAAAACTACTGCTAAAAGTTCCTTTTCAGTAGTGGTGTAGTTTGCCTGGGCTGAGTTTAGGGTTTTACTTGCATAGTAGATGACACACGGCTTTTTATCTTTTCTTTGGCCTAACACAGCCCCAATAGCATAGTCGCTAGCATCGCACATAATTTCAAAAGGAAGGCTCCAATCAGGTGGTTGCATTATTGGGGCGCATGTCAACATACCTTTAAGGGTGGTGAATGCCTGTTGACATTCTTCATTCCACTCGAATGAATTTTCCTTTTGAAGTAGGTTACATAAAGGGCGAGAGAGTGAACTGAAATCCTTTATAAACCTTCTGTAAAATCCTGCGTGTCCTAAAAAGGACCGTATATCTCGTATGCTTTTGGGTGGTGGTAGGTTAGAGATAAGATCAATTTTCGCCTTGTCCACCTCAATTCCATTTTGTGAAACGATGTGACCAAGTACAATTCCCTTTTGAACCATGAAGTGACACTTTTCCCAATTAAGCACAAGGTTCTTCTCTTCACATCTTTTTAGCACAGATTTCAAGTGCTTGAGGCACTCATCAAAGTTACAACCAAATACAGAAAAATCATCCATGAAGACTTTGAGAATGGTCCCCACCATGTCAGAAAAGATGCTCATCATACAACGCTGAAAGGTGGCAGGGGCATTACATAGTCCAAACGGCATTCGTCGATAGGCGAAAGTACCGAATGGACATGTGAATGTAGTCTTTTCTTGATCTTCACGGGCAATTTCTATTTGGTTGTACCCTGAATAGCCATCAAGGAAGCAAAAGTGGGAATGGCCCGCCAACCGTTCTAAAATCTGATCAACAAACGGTAGGGGAAAGTGGTCTTTCCTCATGACAGTGTTTAGCTTCCTATAGTCAATGCACATTCTCCAACCGGTAGTGACTCTAGTTGGCACGAGTTCGTTATTGGCATTGGCTACGATGGTTATTCCGGATTTCTTAGGTACCACTTGAGTTGGGCTCACCCATTGGCTATCAGATATTGGGTAAATGATACCTACATCCAATAGTTTCACCACTTCGGCCTTAACCACATCCTTCATATTTGGATTTAGTCGTCTTTGTGGTTGCCGGGATGTCTTTGCATTTTCCTCAAGGTGTATGCGGTGAGTGCAAATCAGTGGGTCTATGCCTTTGAGATCCGCAATTGTCCATCCGATGGCACTCTTGTGCTCTAATAGAGTGGCTATTAGCCTACTCTCTTGTTCCTCATCCAAGTGAGAAGAAATCACCACTGGATATGTCTCATCTCGACCTAAATAAACATATTTTAGCTCATTTGGCAATGGTTTTAGGTCGAGTTTTGGTGCCTTAATGTTGGATGGGAGGGCCTTGTTCTCATTTATAGGCAAAGGTTCAATTGGGGCCCTCCATCTTTTATTTTCACGTACCAGCATCTCATCTAGAATGGCATCCATCTCTTTTGTTGTATCATCATTCATATCATGGAGATGGGCCACACATGCCTCCAAAGGGTCGAAAAATAGTGACAAGGGGATTGTATCTTCCACGAATGATTCGATCATGTTTAATTCGTGGATATCATCATCAACTTCCCGCGGTTGTTTGCATAACTCAAATATGTTAAGCTCAAGGGTCATATTTCCAAAGGACATTTGTACAAGTCCGTTTCTACAATTGATAATGGCGTTTGAAGTAGCTAGAAACGGTCGTCTAAGTATGACGGGAATTTGAGTACCGGTACCTATCACGGGATGTGTGTCCAAGACAATAAAATCTACTGAATAGTAGAATTTATCAACTTGGACTAGAACATCCTCTACCATTCCTCTCGGTATCTGGATGGATCTATCAGTAAGTTGGAGTGTGGTTTTGGTGGGTTTCAATTCACCTAACCCAAGTTGTTCATAGACCGAGTATGGAATGAGATTCACACTTGCCCCCAAGTCGAGTAGGGCTTGTTTAATCTGGTAGTCTCCTATGATGCATGATATGGTTGGACTACCCAGATCTTTGTATTTTTGGGGCACCTCTTGTTTGATGATGGCACTCAAATTCTCAGCCAAAAGCACTTTGTTGTGAACGTTATGTTTCCTTTTTATTGTACACAATTCCTTTAAAAATTTGGCATAAGATGGTATTTGTTTTATTGCATCCAACAGCGGAATGTTGATCTTCACCTGCTTGAAAACTTCCAGAATCTCCAGATTTTTATCTAAAGGTTTAGGTGAAATCAACCTTTGTGGAAATGGGGCAACCGGCTTGTATTGTCTTTCCGGTTCTTTCTCTTGTGGGATATTGTTTGGGCTATCATCCTCTTTGAGAATTTTCGGATCTTTAGGCTTGGGGGCCTTCACCGGATTGGATTTATCAATTTCTTTCCCACTTCTCAAAGTGGTGATAGCTTGGACATGTTCCGTATGGTGGGAGGATGAGCTTGCATCTTGTATCTCATATTGGGTCCTTGGGTTAGGAAGAGGTTGGGCAGGGAGTGTGCCCTTCTCTCTAACACTAAGGTGAGCTTCAACTCTAGCCAAAGATGTTTTCAATTCATTGATGGCTTGGTTTGAGTTTTGATTGAATTTCAATTACTCTTGCATGAACCCATCTATTTTTAGAGAGTTTGTCTTGTTATGCTCATTCTGGACTGATACAAATGCACCCAACATCTCTTCTAGTGATACTTTTGGAGTGTTGTTTGCATTTGCATTGGACCCATTCTTCCAAGTAAAGTTGGGATGGTTCTTCCAATTAGGATTATACGTGTTTGAGTTTGGAGCACCATATTTCTGCTGATAACTGTTTATGGCATTTGTTTGTTCTTGTAGGATGCCTTGGACTGCTGAAATTGTGGGACAATCTGGTGTAGTATGTTGATTTCCAGCACAAATTTCACAAACAGTTTCAACCTCAGTGGAGTTGATTGTTTCTCCTTTCCTTAATTCCATGGCTTCGACCTTTCTTGTAAGGCTAGCCAACCGTGCACTTATGCTATCTTCTTCTGATAGGACATACATTCCTCCCTTTTCCTTTTGTTGGCCAATCTTGGAATTTGTTGGTTTAGGTGTGTCCCAAGATTGTGCACTTTCAGCCAATTCTTCCAGATAATCCCATGCTTCATCAGCTTCCTTATTCATGAACTCCCCATTACACATCATCTCTATAAATTGGCGCATGGATGGAATCAGTCCTTCATAGAAAAAACTTATAATCCGCCAATTTTCATAGCCATGATGTGGGCATGCGTTTAATAGGTCCTTGAATCTCTCCCAACATTGGGAAAAGGTTTCATCCTCCTTTTGGGTAAAGTTCATGATAAGGCGCTTAAGCATGTTCGTTTTGTGAGTAGGGAAGAATTTTTTTATAAATTCTCTGTGCATATCGTTCCATGACCCAATTGATCTTGGCCTTAATGCATAAAGCCAACCCTTGGCTTTATCCTTAAGAGTGAAAGGGAAGAATTTAAGTCTTACTACATCTTCAGTCACATTTGCAAAGTGCATGGTGGTGATTACCTCATCAAACTCCCTAAGGTGTTGATAGGCACTTTCACTGTCTAAACCATGGAATTTAGGGAGAAGATTGATCACTCCCGGTTTCAAATCCACATTCCCTGCATTTGGTGGGAAAACTATGCATGAGGGAGTGATCGTTCTTGCAGGTTGCAAGAAATCACGTAAAGTCCTAGGTCGGGGAACATTCTCAACCACATTCTCCCCTGTTTCAGTTTGATTTTGAATCGGGTTAGGTTGATTTGCAGCCATACTTTCAGATAAAATTTGAGAATCTAGTTGTCTCCTAGCACGTGGCTCTCTATCAATCTCTTCTACTATCCCCCCTGCACTAATGAGTCGGTTATTGGAATCCCGAGCCCAATGTGGCATGCAAAACAAAAAATAAGAAACAAAAAGAAAGAAGAATTCTTCCTCCCTTTTCTTTACTCTTCTCTAAGATCGAAGCACAAGGTGTCTTGCAATGGCTAGGCCAGAAGCAAGGATAGAGACCGATTTCTCCTGGTCAATAGAGGTTCAGAGAACTCCCCACCCACTCTTTGAATCTTTTGAGAAAAAAAAGTGCAGAAAAAGGAGAAAGAGGAGTAGAGATGAGAAAAAGAAATTCCTGAGCGCAAGGTGATCCAAGGCGGCAGAGCCGACCAATAGGAATCTAGGTGGCAAAAAGGCCGACCTTTTAGAGATCCAAAAGGAGTCTCCACCCACTCTACAAGGGATGAATAAAATAGGAATGAATAGGAGGAGAAGAAGAAGAGTAAGGTTTTAGAAGGATAGAACCTGATTCGCACTTGAAATCCTTGAATCTTCTTCAGTTTCCTAGAAATCCCTGAAAAAAATCAAATAAACAAACTAAGTTAGTTCTAAAAATCTAAAAGAGTCCTAAATAGATACTAATTTCAGAAATTTGTGAAAACCGTCAAGTCCCCGGCAACGGCGCCAAAAACTTGTTCGCTTCCCCAAGTGTAGGGTTGCGATGTAGTAATAAACTCGGTAATACCGAGGTCGATCCACAGGGACTTATGTAGGATGTCACAAACTCATCCACAAGTTTCTATTGAAGCTAACAATCAAAGTTTGAATAGAATGTGTGTGGTTAACAGTTTAAGCTAAATTGAATGTAAACAATTATAAGAAGGCACTAGGGGTTCGAGGATCCACTTGTAGCAATCCTCGATGTTCAATCCGCTGTGGTTTCCCATTCTCTCAACTAGAGTCATCAGTCAGGTCTATCTAGTCGGATGATAGAACTGTTAAACCAGAAGTCTGTAACATGTAAGTTCTGTGCATAAAGTTCACTCAACTCTAGGCTGATCTGAGCATGCTCATTGCATAAGTCATTCACCTTTTCTATATGTCCAATTCCCAATCATAACCATCCTCAAGTCTTCTCACAAGACAAGGCTAGATCATGATTTGAACTGGATTCAAATTATATGCACAGTCCATACATATTCCAGATAATCAACCAAAACTAGAACTTTGGCATGAAGCCCCTTTATGAAGAGCTTGGTACTAGAGCGCACTCCAATTCCTCGGATCATACAGGTCTAGACCGTTGCAAACAAATTAAGAAGATAAGTAATTCATCCAAACATCCATGAGTCATCACAAGACTAAGAGAAATTACTTAAAAACTTGTATAAACTTCAAACCTTAGTTCATAATCATGAATTCCAAACTGAAAACCACTTAACTACGAATTAAAACATCTTGGATACACTACAAGCTTCACCTCTTAGCCCTAGCTAAGAGGTTTAGCTGCTCATGATCCAAGGAAACATGAAACAACTCTTAAAAACATGAAAACAGCAAAGCAAACCAAAAGGAGTTGTGAAACTCCAATCTCCACTTCCACAGTCTCCAACCTCGCTTGAACCCTTCTAGGATACCCTAGGAACAATCCCTAGGTGGCTTTTTATAGTTTAGAGGCTCCCCAACTTCGGAAGAATCGAGAAAGTGCGTAACACTTACGCAGCGCAAAGAATTTCGGGAAGAAATTAGAAAGTTCTAACTCAGTACGCATGGCCGACCGGTCAAGACCGGTCGGCCTCAAGTGAAAATACTCCAGCAGGTATGCCCGACCGGTCAAGACCGGTCGGGCCTCGTAGAACATCAGTCCAGCAAGCCTATCCGACCGGTCAAGACCGGTCGGATGTTTTCATCCACATTACAGCAGCAATCGGTCCTTTTCAATGAAGTTCCAGTACATATGTCCGACCGGTCAAGACCGGTCGGACGTCTTCAGTAGGAGCCTAATCTGCATGGCTGACCGGTCACTGACCGGTCTGGCTTCCTTGGCCGACCGGTCACGACCGGTCAGCCCTCTTTTCTTCTTGTATTTTTCCTTTCTTTCTTCTGCTTTCTTTTTCTTCTTTAGTTCTTTCTTTCTTTATTAGAATAGTTCCAAATGAGCTCATTATATCTTCAATTGAGTAGAGTCCACCCTCAATCCTGTAGTCACAAAACATGCATTGAATTAGCTTACAAACCATACAAACCTTGCACAATGAGTGATGAATTGGGGTTAGAATATGCATAATTAAGAGCTCAACATTGCCCAGACTAGGGCGAGGCAAGTCTTCTCGATCGGGGAATACCTGGTCTCGTAGTCGGTGAACTTTTGGCTCAAGTAGTATATTGCTTGTTCCTTCTTCCCGGTCTCGTCGTGCTTGCTGAGGACACAGCCAATGGCTTCTGCTGCTACTGAGATGTATAACAATAGTGGTCGTCCGGGAGTGGGCGGCACTAATACTGGAGGATTCATGAGATATTTCTTGATGCGATCAAAGGCAACCTGGCAATCATCATTCCATTCTTTTGGAACGTTCTTCCGAAGGAGCTTGAATATGGGCTCATAGATAGGTGTGAGCTGTGCGATGAAGCGACTGATGTATTGAATTCTGCCGAGGAAATCATGAATTTCTTTCTCTGTTCTAAGAGGGGGCATCTTGATGATTGCTTTGGTTTTGGTCTCGTCGACCCTGATGCCGTCTTCACTCACCATAAAGCCAAGGAGTTTACCTCCCATTGCACCGAAGACATATTTCTGAGGGTTGAGGCGGAGCTTGTACTATTCTAATCTGTTGAATAACTTCTTCAGATCTTCAAAGTGTCCTTCAATTGTGCGAGATTTGACGATCATATCGTCCACATATACTTCAAGCTCTTTGTTCATCATGTCGTGGAAGAGTGCTGTCATTGCTCGCTGATATGTTGCTCCTGTGTTCTTCAGACCGAATGGCATTACCCTGTAACAGAAATTTTCCCAGGGAGTGATAAACGATATCTTCTCACGATCTTCGATGGCCATCTTGATCTGATTGTAACCTGAGAACCCATTCATGAATGAGAAGACCTTGTACCCAGCAGTGTTGTCGACCAGAGTGTCGATATGTGGCAAAGGGAAGTCGTCTTTAGGACTGGCCTTGTTGAGATCTTGGAAGTCGATGCACATTCGAACCTTGCCATCCTTCTTTAATACTAGTACGATGTTGGCAAGCCATTCAGGGTAGTTGGAGACTACCAAGAATCCTGCATTGTACTGCTTGATGACTTCATCTCGGACTTTCAGAGCCCATTCTAGCTTCATTCTTCGAAGTTTCTGCTTCACTGGTTTCATATCCGGCTTAGTTGGCAGATGCTGTACAACGAGCTCTTCATCGAGCCCTGGCATGTCTTCATATGAGAACGCAAAGTTGGACAATCTTGGAGCTAGGAACTCTATCATTCTCTGCTTCATCTCTGGTGGCAACAATTTCCCAATGCGTACTTCCCTAGGGATCTCAGGTGTCCCCAAGTTTACTATCTCGAAATCATCAGCTACAACATTGGCTTTAGATTCAAACTTTTTGAGGAGATCCTCTAGTTCGAGAGCCGGGTCATCATCTTCCTCATCCCGAGCTTCGTCCAGACCCATGAGCTCGAAGTCTAATTCGACGTCAAAATCATACGATTCGACTTTAAACTCATGTGACTCTTTAGACGAACTTGACACATTATTGAATGCAGGAAGAGAAATGTTTTTTTTATTTTTGAGAATTTTCTGAAATTGAAATGCTAGATGTTTATGGTTTTTGAAAGTTTTTTATTTTTTTGGAGTTTTGACATTCACGGGACTTTGAACAAGCGGGCATTACAGACCATGATTGATCCCAGCTTGTTCCAAAGTTCCGATCGCTTCTCAAACAGGCATTTTTTTTAGAAGCCAGAGCCCTTGGACGACTCTCTGGCTGATTCAAAAGTTAGAGGAATAGATGACCATTCAGGACCCCACACTCCTTCCCCTGAAGAGGTGGGGGTCGATGATTTGGGTGAGGAATCACAGTCCGGCCCGATGACCATGATTTCTCGCTGATTGGGTTCCAGATTTGAGTCATACTCAGTCCCTCCCGGATCACTTACCTCGCATTGCAGTTCGTCTGGTTCCACAGCGAGATACAAGTTCAGAATCTGGACATCAGACCAATCCAGGGCTAGCCATTTCCCTTTCTTGGTCCAATGGATGGGTTGCTTCTGCCCCTGGCTGATGGTTGATGATGTTGATTTTGCAGAGATGGGTGAGTCGTGCCCCCAGTTGGTTGGAATTGAAGTGGGCAGGTTGTGCACCTAGTTGACCAGAATTGAAGTGGGCAGGTTGTGCCCCTGGTTGGGAGCAGGTGTCAGAATATCCTGGTCCTGAAGCTGTTGTATTTGACTTTCTTCTTCATCGTCATACTTTCCTTCGTCCGGAGGCTTAGACGGTTCGAGAATCCGGTCCCATCGAATGGGGCCCACGTGGCCCAAGCTAGGCTCATCGGGAGGCCTTTGTGTAGTGCAGTCGGTTGATTCCTTCTTGGATCTTTGCAAGGTTCTCCTGGCTTGATGAATGGAATGGGGGAGCAACGAAATTTCTTTTTTCTTTTGTCCATGAAGATTGCCCTGTACCCGAGCCCCCATTTGCGTTGATTATATACCAGTGGTATTTTCCTGGACTTGAAATGATTCTTCATCCGATACTTGAGGCTTAGTCGTTCTGCTGGTGAAAAGACACGATCCACCCTTATCGGTTCCGGGTTAGCGATAGCGTTCACGGTCTCGAAATCGAAACTATGAACGGGACGCCTTTTTTAGAGTGCTGGATATCAATGACAGGGATGTCTGGTTCAGTGGCAGCAGCATTGGAAGGAATGATGAACTCCTTCTCTGCATGGATAGAGATCACTTGATTTCCACAGATGTATTTCACTCGTTAATGCAGGGTTGATGGCACAGCTCCAACCTTGTGCAGCCAAGGCCGTCTGAGCAACATGTTGAAAGAGGCTGATATATCCAGGATTTGGAATGTGATGGTGGAGACTTCTTGACCTATCTGTACCTCTATGTCGACTTCCCCTTCCACTGATCGGCGGTTGTTGTCGAATGCTCTGACGCATATGGTGCTGGGTCAAAATGAGGAGGGACTGATTCCCAGGCATTCCGCAGTCTTGGGTAGGCAGACGTTTAAGCTTGAGCCGTTATCGATAAGGACCAGCAGGACACAGAGGTCCTTGTATCATAAGGCTATGTTGAGGGATCGCCCATGATCGCGTCCTTCTGGTGGCAACTCATTGTCGGTGAAGGTGATGGCGCATGGAGCCAGGAGTTGTCCGATCATCAATGCTATCGTTTCAGGTGCCGTATCGGAGGAGATGTGAGCATCACTCAGGGTTTTGGCAAACATTTCTCTTGTATGCGTGATGTGCAGAGTAGTTCCCATACTGAGATTTTAGCAGGGATTGACTTGAGCTGAGTTGCTACGTCGTATGCGACTTCATTTTTGTTATCGAGACCCTAGAGAGCGCCTTTAGGATCTCCTCTGTTCTGATTATCTCTTCGGATGCAATGCCCATTTGGATTCATGTTTCCTACTTCCGCGCATTCTGGATAGTGCCTTGGGAGTTCTTTATAATTTTCCCTTCCCTTGCTTTCCAAGACCACTGGTTCTTGCAACGGTGCTGGTGTGGGTACCAAATCTTCCTCATATAGAGCTTTTTCCTTGAGGACCACATTGTTGCTTGTGCTGAAGGGATAATATCGAGGCTTATCTTCATAAATCACATAAGGTTGCGGTCGTGGCTTGACTTTTCCTGGAACAGGAGGCTCCCATGGAATGAACAGTGGTCCTCTTGATATGGCAGGGGGTTTCTCTGTTCATCCCAGCTATCGTAGTGTGATTGACACACCTCCGGGATTTGCCCCTTGCAATATGACTGGCTCGACTAGACGAGCTCCTTCCAAGACAATGGGTTCTTGTTGTCGATGAGTATGATCCCTCCATTGTCGATTATATTGTTCCTGTGCTGTAATTGCCCCTTACAAGATGACAGGTTCGTATGTGGGCTCGATGTATGACTGTGCTCCTTCCAGGACGACCGGCTCCCCACATGAATGGCTGTAAGGTGCCCCTCGAACAACTGGTACATCATATGAAAATGCTCCTTCGAGTACTACTGGCTCGGAGACTGAAGGAGGAAAGGGGCTTGCCCCTTGCAAGATCGGGGGAGGATATATTGGCCTATAAGTGTAGGCATGAATGGACTATATTGGGGAGAAGAAGTGGTCGAGGCGCTCTCCTTCTTCTATGCTGTTGACGGTAAGGCCATGAGATGAACTGGGGTCCGTCGGATGCTGAGGCAGAGGATTCTGAAGGATGTTGGTGGAAGCTGCTGGAGGAGTTCCAGGGACCGAGATGACGATCTTGCAGTCATCAATCAGATCTTGTATGGCATTCTTTAAAGTAAAGCATCGATCAGTGGTGTGGCCACGCCTTTGATGGTAGGCACAATACTCATTTTCTCGGTAGGTTGGAGGTAGAGGATTTTGAGGAGGCCTGGGTGTCATCAGAGTGAGTAACTGCTTCTGTACCAGCATAGCCATGACTTGACTAAGTGGCTGAGTGAGTGGAGTGAATTTCCTGAGCTCCCTGTAATTCTGCCTATTCTGGTATGAGTATTGGACATTTCCTCTGAACTGCTGCTGTTGTCGAGTGGTTGTGGTTGCGGTTGAGGATTCTATTGCGGCTGATACCGCTGAGGTTGATGCTGAACCTGATTCGGCTGATACTGTTGACGTCCCTGTGGGGACGCATATTGATTACCCTGAGCCGTGGTGCTGATGTTGTTTACCTCTATTGGGCGACGAGGAGAACCGCTGTGATTTCTGCTCCCATATCCGATGGGTCTTCCCTCTACTCTGTTCCCCTTGACTGGAGTGGCTTGATGAGGCCATGGGGAGATTGTCCCGGCACGAATTCCTGCTTTGACTTGCTCTCCAGCACTGATCAACTGTGAGAAATTCGCATATGGATGCGAGATGAGATATCCAGATATGCCTGGATATGTTGAATGAACAATCATGGAGATTTGTTCTTCGTCGTCGATAGGTGTCCGCATTCTGGCTGCCATAGCTCGCCAACATCCCACATAAGCTAATAGTGTTTCATCACTCTTTTGCCTGAGAGCCGCGAGGTCGGCCCTTCTAGGTGCCATGTTGAGATTGTACACGAATCTGTCGATGAATGCCTGGGAAAGTTCTTCCCACGTCCTGATGCGGTGGCAGTCCAATGAAGTGTACCAATCTAGGGCATCACCCTTCAGAGATTTTTGGAATAAACGAATGAGGGCCCCTTTATTTCTTAAGATTGCACTCAGCTCTCCACAGAAGGCCTTGAGAGGTGCTATGGGACAACCGCTGCCATCGTATCTTTTGAATTTTGGTACCTCAAAGTTTTGAGGTACTTAAGCATCTGGGAAAGGACACAAGTCTCTGAACTTGGTCGAAGGTAGATCGATTCCTTATTGTCACTGAAGCTGATTTTGCAAGATCTGGAACTGCTCCCGTAACTCGTCCAATCCTGAGTGATCCGTTCGAGCGACTGGTGCCTCTTGGAGTAAGGCACGTTCTTCTTCGACATAGTGGTTGATGTCTTCGGCCCTATGGGCTTGCTGAAAAGCGACCGCGGGTTACTGAAATTGATTTGATGACTGAACTAGATTCTGATGAACTTGTGCTTGAAAGGATTGTAACTGAAATGGGGATTGTACTGAAGGTTGAACTGGAATTTGCTGGAAATTGACTGGAGACTGCTGAATTGAAGATTGCTGAAAATTAACTAGAGTTTGCTGAATTGAAGATTGCTGAAAAATAACTGGAATCCTCTCGGCGACGATGTGCTGAAATTGAAAAGTGCTCCTGTTTGCAGGAGGCTGAGATGCTGGGAAGTGACCCCCTTGTCGGGTATTCGCCACTGTCCGCTGATTGATGTGGGCTTGACACTGACCCCCATTGTGGGCATTTGCCAGTGCTGTCCCTGTTGCTGGAAATTGAATTGAAATCCCATCGGCGGGGATGTGCTAAAATTGAGTAAAAGTCCCATCGGCGGGGATGTGTTGCGAAAGGAAAGGAGTCCTATCGGCGGGGACATGTTGAAATCTATTGAGGTTGTTGTTTACAAGATTGACTGGACGCTGACTGGAAGTTCCTGCGAAAGGAATGCTCTGAGATGGCCTTGTTGTCACTGAAAGATACTGAGGAGGATGCCCCATAGCGACGGGCTGAGATGGCTGTTGTCGGTAGTCTTGGGCAGACTCCGATGGTTGTGCTTGATTCGAACTAGAGGCCGGAGGGACCCGACATGGCTGCTGAGATTGCTGAACTGGGCCAACTTGATTGTTGGCTGCTGCGGTAGCTTGTGCTTGCATGAATTACAAGAGCATTTCTTGCATTGCTCTCATTCCTTGTACCATTTCTTGTATGATTGGTGTATTCTCAATTGGCTATTGTGCTGGAGGTTGCGCTTCGGTCATTTCAAGAGCGGGGAAGAGATGAGTTTCTTCTTCGTGGTTGGACATGGCTTGCTGTGCTCGAGTGCAGATTATGCTGCGGAAGGGAAGTTGTTTCTGAACGCGTTGAGCCCAAGGAGGCGCAATGATGAGGACTATACTCTACTCTTTTTTGGGTTTTGGGATTTTCTATTTTTTTTTTTTGGTTTTGGGTAGAATGCTATGCAGATGAGATTGTATGAGGACTAATGACTTTCAAGTACGGGAGGGATTCTGTTTTTCAAGTCGGATCACGACTAGTGGGACTAGCTTATCCCCAATGGAGTCACCATTCTATGGACCCTCGCCGTTCCGCGCTCCCGGAGTTTCTCCCTTACCTTTCGAAAAAGAAAGAAGAGGTGCGTGCGCGCGAATCGTCGTTTGTGCCACTGGCTTGCCTCGTTCTCGAGGGCTTTGTTTGTTTGTCGTGTTAAGTTGGATGCGTTTAGATGAGTTTATATAAGACTAGAGTCGCCACTAGCCAATTACTTCGAATCTACAGTCGGCTAGACCCCGTAAAAACATTAGAGAAGGGAATTCTAAGATTTCTTTTTCTAAAATGACTCCTTTTGATCTGCGGCCAGAGATTCGAGGTAAGGGATCACGGTTACAGGGTGGGAAGAGGTTAAGCACCCCACACACTGCCTGTACCGGAGTACGGTCTCTACTTCACAGAATCGAACTAATACTTGAAAGTCTGTTTTAATCCTCGTATATTCTCATAGATGACATGATGCATGAATGCAGGTCTGAGCAATAAGAGTTTTTGATGGGCAGGTTCCACTAACAGGCAAGCCCAGAGCATACGCTCGAACTGACAGGTGCTTTATGCGGTATGCTTGTTGTGTGTTTGAATGATCAGAGTGCTTGTAGTGACTGATGCATGAATGCAGGTCTGAACAGTAAGAGTTTCTGATGGGCAGGTTCCACTAACAGGCAAGCCCAGAGCATACGCTTGAACTGACAGGTGCTTTATGTGAGATGCATGTTGTGTGTTTGAATAATCAAAGTGCTTGTAGTAAAGCAAGGGGGTTGGAAGAAAAGTAAATGTTGCACTTATGCTAGATGCGAATGAGATGATGCTGGTAAAGAATAGCTGAATAGACGGAGGTGTCGCAAGGTTTGCTTCGAGTGGCTGAATCAAGACTTGGATGGCTTGGGAGACTTAGACCAGAGTCAGGCTGGGCTGGACCAGGGCTAGGCTCTTCTCACTCGGGCTCTCCTTGGTGAAAAAATGGGCTAAAAGAGGGATGGAAGTGGACTCAGAGCGACTGGATCGCACTCGGGCTAAAGGCTTGTTGAAATGAGAAGGGGAGGGGGGTATTTATATCAGCGAGCAGTGGCAGTTCTCGTAAATAAGTTTGGGCGGCACCCAGGGGGCCGCCCGTATGGACGCTTCTTGAGATCCAGCGGGTAGTACGAATATGCTTCGGGGCTGCTGCTTGGAACTCAGTGAGTTAACTCGGTGGGTTGACTCGGTGATTTGACTCGGTGGGTTGACTCGGTGATTAGACTCGGTGTTTTGACTCGGCGGGATGACTCAGTGATTTGACTCAGCGGGTTGACTCAGTGAGTTTGACTTTTTTTAGGATTTTTTGACTGGTTTTTCTTATGGGGGGTTTTCTAGGTTGATGTTTAGGGGTGAGTTGGGCTATGGATTGGGGCTTACAAGGGTGAGTTTGGATGAGTTTGGACATGGGATTTGGGGGTATGGTCCTCCATTCATTCAGCTATCTCTACCAACAATGTAGCCGAAGGTGGGGTGTCTACATGGTGGAAAAGCTCCGTCTTCCTACTACAAAACATCCAGCCCCATATTCCATTAGGTGGACTAAGAAGGTCGGAGACACTAAGGTAACTGAACAATGCCTCATCTATTTTTCAATTGGTATAAGCTATAAGGATGTAATATTATGTGATATTGTGGACATGGACGCGTGCCATATGTTTCTCACTCGTCCATAGCAATTGGACCGAGATGCGATCTATCATGGGCATGATAATACTTACACATTTGTTAAGGATGGAAGAAAGAAGGTTCTAGCTCCTATGGCGCCGGAGGGCTGCCCTGAGACTTCTAAAGTAGAGGGGAGTTTCCT
Organism: Liriodendron chinense; assembly: GCA_003013855.2. Taxonomy (NCBI): domain Eukaryota; kingdom Viridiplantae; phylum Streptophyta; class Magnoliopsida; order Magnoliales; family Magnoliaceae; genus Liriodendron; species Liriodendron chinense. The sequence continues at coordinate 903,018 of PVNU02003576.1, read as the reverse complement.
CATCGCCCTACACGAATTCGAGAAAGAATCCAGAGAGATCGGTGAGATCTATGCCATAGTGGTTAAGGGAGAAGATTCAAGGGGCACCAATATTTCACCAACCCCACAACTGCTGTTGAATAAATTCTGAGAGATTTGGCCCAAAGATCTTCCTCATAGGCTACCCCTGAAGTGAGATATTCAACACCACATCGATTTTATCTCGGGTGCTAGGTTACTCAACCGACCGCATTACCGAATGAGCCCAAAGGAGAATAAGATCCTCCAAGGTCAGGTGGAGGAGTTGTTAAACAAAAGGGTAGTCAGGGAGAGTATGAGCCCTTATGCAGTCATAGCCTTATTGACGCCAAAGAAGGATGGTAGTAGCGTATGTGTATTGATAGCAGGGCTATTAACAAAATCACTATAAAATACAAATTTCTTATTCCCCAGCTCGATGACGTGCTAGATATGCTTAAGGGGTCTAGAGTGTTTTCAAAGATGGATTTACACAGCGGGTACCATCAAATTTTTATCCGCCCTGACGATGAATGGAAAAGAGCTTTTAAAACTAAAGATGGGTTGTACAAATGGTTAGTGATGCCGTTTGGGCTATCGAATGCCCCAAGATCTTTCATACGTCTTATAAATCAGGCTCTAAAACCATTCATAGGCAAGTTCGTCGTAGTATACTTCGACGACATATTGATATATAATCAGGGAGAAGCAGAACATATTGAGCACCTCAGGTATGTGCTTCAAGTTTTACAAGAAAACAAGTTATATCTAAACTGAAAGAAATGTAGCTTCATGATGGACTAGCTTTTATTCTTAGGGTTCGTAGTATCATCCACCGGTATCCAGGTCGATGAAGAGAAAGTGAGGGTCATCCGTGAGTGGCTTACTCCCACCAACATCCATGAGGTTTGTAGTTTTCATGGGTTGGCTACATTTTATCGCTACTTTGTCAGAAATTTTAGTACGATTGTGGCACCAATCACGGACTACATGAAGAAATGACCGTTTCAGTGGACAAAAGAAGTTGATCGTACCTTTGCTGAAATTAAGCATAAGCTATCATCTACACCGGTTCTTGTTTTGCCAAGCTTTTAGAAGGTCTATAAAGTGGACTGTGATGCATCTTATGTGGGCATTGGTGTAGTTTTATCTCAAGAAGGCAGGCCCGTAGCCTTTTACAGTGAGAAGCTCAGTGAGGCCCTTAAGAAGTGGTTCACATATGAGATAGAGCTGTACGTAGTGGTATAGACTCTTCGGCATTGGTGACACTACCTCATCCAGAGGGAATTTGTTCTTTTTACTGATCATCAAGCCTTAAAATTTATTAATAGTCAGACTAATGTTAGCCGTGTGCATGTTAGGTGGATTTTATTTTTACATGAATTCACTTTTGTATTAAAGCATAAGTATGGCCAACAAAACAAGGTTGCTGACGAATTAAGTCGCTGAGCCACTCTTCTCGTCACTATGAGTACTGAGGTTGTCGGGTTCGACTGCCTCAAGGAGCTTTATGCTGAAGACGACGAGTTTAAGGACATATGGATGACAAGTAATGAAGGTCGACCGAGTGATTTCCTCATCCAAGACGGTTTCATTTTCTATGAAAATCGATTGTGTATTCCGCAATGCTCCCTTTAGGAGAAGATTATCCTTGAGTTGCATGACGGTGGCCTTGGAGGTCACTTGGGTCGAGACAAGACGAAGGCTCTAATCGAAGAGTGATACTATTGTTCGCTCGCCTCAAGTGTAAGGCTGCGATGTAGTAATAAAACTCGGTAAGACCGAGGTCGATCCACAGGGAAAGAGTAACAGCTTCCTAATTACTCCAGCAACTCAGTTTAATAGAATAAATTCAATTTCAATGGGATGTTTAATTAAAACAGTAACTTAATGAAAAATCAGAGATATAATGTACTAAGGCTTTCAAGGATCCACTTGTAGCAATCTTATGTCAATTCAGTCAATCCAAGTAGGGAACACAATTAGATTTAAAGTCCTATCTCTCATCTAATTGGAAAATAAAGCATTCACACACATTCATCCAATTCAAGTTGAACTTCCAAGTTCAAGTCCATTCAATCAATGTAGAATTCAAATTCATAGCCTACGGAGTAACAGCCATGCCTATGGACTATGGCCTGCTCAAGGATTACTATAATTCGAATCTAAACAAGCAACCTGTGATAATCTCAGAGAATTAAAAGGAATTCATGTCCGGAGCACATGAACTCAGATAAGACATCTCAAACTACCATCTTTTGAACTGAACATAAGAAAATTCTAACTTTGAATTGAATAATACTTGAATCAAACTGAAATTAACATAGAATTGGCTACAAGCTTCACCTCTCAGCCTTAGCTGAGAGGTTTTAGCCGAGCATAGTCATGCTACAACTAAAAACTCAAAAATAAAGCATAAAACTAGAAAAACCCGAAGATAGATGTTGCAGACGCTCCACAGTCGCCTTCAGCCTCCAAACTCACGTTCCTTCTCTTCTCTCATACCTTAGGGAAAGCCCCTAGGTGCCCTTTTATAGCAACAAACCCCCCTTGCGTTGGATTCTGCGAAAGCCTTCGCATTGCGCAGTGAAATTCGGAGTCCCAATTTAGAAAGGAGTCTTCTTACGCAGGGCCGACCGGTCGTGACCGGTCGGACTGATTTTTCAAACCATCCAAAAAGTCCAGCAACTGTGGCCGACCGGTCATGACCGGTCGGACCAACCTATCCATATTCCAGCGTGCATGCCTGACCGGTCGAGACCGGTCGGGCTTTGTTTCCTCCTCGTCCAGAGCCTATAGTCGACCGGTCATGACCGGTCGGCCCTTCCTCAATGTCTTCTGCCTTCATGGCCGACCGGTCTTGACCGGTCGGCCTTCTTCCATTGCTCCTTTCTGATGTGTCTGACCGGTCGAACGACCGGTCAGCCTTGTTATTCTTCAGCTTTTTCTTCTTTTCTTCATCCTCTTTTCTCTCTCTTTCTTCTTCTTTCTTTGTTCCATCCTAAGACTTCATGCAATAGCTTCAAATACATTCTTTTGGCTCCAATTTGATGAAATCCACTCTCATCCCTATAATCACAAAAACATATGTTAGGTGGGCCTTTAAACCATGAAAATCATGCAACGTTGTCGTGAAATGGGCAATGCAATGTATAAATTGGAGGTTCAACACACCCCCCAACCAGCTTTTTGCTAGTCCTGAGCAAAATATGCGTGAAACAGTTTCAAACCTCCAAATCCAACCCTCTTCCAGAAACCATGTTTCTATCCATTCCAAGATGCATAAGTGTAAAATTTGGAAAAATTAGGTGTTAGAAGCTGAACCTTGGACTCTCAAAACATAAGAAGTGTTTACATGAAATCCCCGCTGACTAATTGATAAATAGAAGAATTCGAACAAATTCAACCTAGTGTGCATAGTGAAAGTTCATCTCATGAGTTCCTGGAACCATCTTCTTTATAGATTAAGTAGACCAGGGATTTCAAGGTGCACAGAGCAACAGCAAGCCTATGACAGGAATTTGCCTTACCGTCCTTCCGACGGCTTTCACACTACGTCCCATTTCCGGCTTTGGTTATGGTTCGACCATCCCCCGGTTGGTAATAGGTAGCCCTTTTCGGAATTTTCCACCATTTTTCTTTCCTTCCCGATTTCATCCTTTCTTTCCTTTTTCTTTTAACTTAGATAGGATTTTTAGAAATCCATATCTTTCATTATTTTCCCATGGACAAGGATGAACAAAATACCCCGACTTGGCTGCTCAACACTTCTAAACCAAAGTCTAGCTAATCCACAAATCACATAAACCTGTCACTCATGAAAATCGTGTAATGTGAACTTGGTGTAAAGGTGTTCAAATTTTCTATCAATCACAACAATGGGGGAATTAACATATAAGGCCATTATGTTGGAAGAAATTCAAGACTACAACATCACACACTTCGTTTCTCCTCCTCTTCTACTCATAGCCTCTCAAATGTATAGAAACAAAATTTTCTAAAAAAATTTTAAGATGTTAGAAAATTCGAAAAAAATTTTGTGCATATGAAGCTCGAAATGTTGCACTATGCTAGATGAGGGATCTCATCTCACCCCCCAACCAAATCTTGCATTGTCCTCAATGTAAAAAGATAGTTAGTTAGCATGAACATGAGAACAATGGTAAAATATGAGAGAGTGAGAATCAATAGTACCTGAGAGAGCGATCATGGAGGTCTGCAATTCCAACAACTAAATCCTACTAAAACAGTAAAACAAAACGAAACCTACCTATGCTATACCTCCATCAGACTAGGAGATCAATCATCCTGATAGACAGGATCATTCAGGGAGATGGACATGTGCTCTGAATCAAATTTCTCAACAAATGGTTTAAGGCGTTGTCCATTAACTTTGAAACAGTCACCATTCGCTGCATTCTCAATCTCAACAGCCCCATGAGGAAAAACTTCTTTAACAATATATGGGCCGGTCCATCGAGATCGTAATTTTCCCGAAAAAAGATGAAGTCGGGCATTATACAAGAGCACTTTCTGTCCTTCATGGAAGGATTTCCTTAAGATGTGCTTGTCATGAAAGGCCTTCATCTTGCTCTTGTAAATTCTTGAATTTTCATATGCATCGTTCCGTATCTCATCAAGCTCATTTAATTGAAGTTTGCGAAGCGAGCTAGCCTTGTCAATGTCAAAATTTAGAGCCCGAATTAATAGGCTTTGTGTTCTATCTCCACAGGCAAGTGGCAAGCTTTCCCATAGACAAGTCTATAAGGGGACATTCCAATGGGTGTCTTGTAGGCCGTACGGTGAGCCCAAAGTGCATCATCTAATCTTAGGGACCAATCCTTGCGATCCAGTCTCACCGTCTTTTCTAAAATCTGCTTGATTTCCCTATTGGAGATTTCAGCTTGCCCACTTGTTTGTGGGTGGTATGGGGTACTCACTTTGTGCCTAATACCATATTTCTTCATCAAAGTTTCAAAAGGTCTATTGCAAAAATGAGCACCACCATCACTAATAATGGCTCGAGGCGTCCCAAATCTAGAAAGTATGTTTTCTTTGAGAAACTTGAGAACCGTACGATGATCATTGGTTCTACATGGGATAGCCTCTATCCATTTAGACACATAGTCTACGGCCAACAAAATATAGACATGTCCAAAAGATGAGGGGAATGGTCCCATGAAATCGATGCCCCAACAGTCAAAGACTTCAAGATGTTGAATTGGTGTGAGAGGCATCATATTTCGACGGGATAATCCTCCTAACTTCTGGCAGCGCTCGCACGCTTTGCAAAACTCGTGAGTGTCCTTAAATAGCGTGGGCCAATAAAAACCACACTACAGAATTTTTGCAGTTATTTTCTTGGCTGAAAAATGACCCCCACATGCTTGATCATGACAAAAGGAGATGACTGAATTGTGTTCATCATCGGGGACGCATCTCCTTATAATTTGGTCTGGGCAATATTTAAACAATAGAGGTTCATCCCAGAAGAATCTGTGCACTTCCCTTAGAAATTTACATTTGTCTTGCGCAGTCCAATGAGTCGGCATCGCACCTGTGGAAAGATAATTGGCTATATCAGCGTACCATGGTGGATGCATAGCAACAAAGAGTTGCTCATCAGGGAATGAGTCCTCAATAGGTGACTCGTCAATGGAATTTGGTAGGACTAGGCGGGATAGATGATCCGCCACCACATTTTCTACCCCCTTCTTATCTTTGATCTCCAAATCGAATTCTTGAAGGAGTAGGATCCATCTTAGCAAACGGGGCTTAGCATCCTTCTTAGAAAGAAGGTATTTCAGTGCCGCATGATCCGTATAAACAATAACTTTGGATCCTATTAAGTATGGCCTGAATTTGTCCAAGGTAAAGATGACAGTTAGGAGCTCTTTCTCCGTAGTTGAATAATTAACTTGGGCAGGATTCAAGGTCCTACTCGCGTAGTAGATGACATGGGGCTTTTTATCCTTCTTTTGGCCTAACACTGCCCCAATAGCAAAATCGCTCGCATCGCACATCAACTCAAAAGGAATGGACCAATCTGGTGGTTGCATGATAGGAGCGGTTGTCAACATGTCTTTTAGCTTTGAAAAAGCTAATTGACATTCGGCACTCCACTCAAATTGGTTCTCCTTTTGTAGAAGATTGCATAAAGGCCTTGAGATGTGACTAAAGTCCTTTATAAACCTTCGATAGAAACCGGCGTGTCCCAGGAAGGACCGCACATCGCGTATGCTTTTGGGTGGTGGTAGATTGGAAATTATGTCAATTTTTGCCCGGTCTACCTCTATTCCATTGGACGAGATGATGTGTCCAAGGACTATTCCTCTTTGTACCATGAAGTGGCACTTTTTCCAGTTTAATACAAGTTGCTTTTCCTCACACCTCATTAAGACCAACTTCAAGTGCTCGAGGCACTCATCAAATGTACAACCAAAAACAGAGAAGTCATCCATGAACACCTCAAGAAACTCACCCACCATGTCCGAGAAAATACTCAACATGCATCGTTGGAATGTGGTTGGTGCATTGCATAACCCGAATGGCATCCTTCGGTAGGCGAAGGTACCAAACGGGCATGTAAATGTGGTTTTCTCTTGGTCTTCCGGAGCTATCTCAATTTGGTTGTATCCGGAATAGCCATCTAGGAAGCAATAGTAGGGATGGCCTGCCAACCTCTCCAAAATTTGGTCCATAAATGGGAGAGGGAAGTGGTCTTTCCTAGTGACCGTATTGAGCTTCCTATAATCAATGCACATACGCCAACCGGTGGTCACCCTAGTCGGTATAAGCTCGTTGTTGGCGTTTTCAATGATGGTAATACCGGATTTCTTGGGGACAACTTGGGTAGGACTCACCCATTGGCTATCTGAGATGGGGTAGATGATACCCACATCCAATAGCTTTAACACCTCGGCTTTGACAACTTCCATCATGTTTGGATTTAACCATCTTTGAGGTTGTCTAGTCGTTTTTGCGTTTTCTTCAAGGTGTATACGATGAGTACAAACCGAAGGATCTATCCCTTTGAGATCCGCTATTGTCCAACCTATGGCTTCCCAGTGTTTTTTGAGTAACTCAATCAACTTGAGCTCTTGGTCTTTTTCTAGGTGGGAGGCAATGACAACTGGGAAAGTTTCCTCTTGACCCAGATATACATATTTAAGCTCGGATGGCAATGGTTTGAGGTCAAGCTTCGGTGGCTTGATGCTAGACGGTAGAGGCCTTGATGTGGTTGGTGGCAATTTTTCAAAATGGGGCCTCCACCGGCTAGTATCAACTACCGGTCTTTCTATATTTAATGCATGCACAATCTCACTGATGATGGGGTCTTTAGAATCCATGAAGTGTGCTAAGCATGTCTCCAAACTTTCTAGTGGTTCAAGTTGGAGGAGTTCTTCTTCTTCAAAGGTTTCAAGCATGTTTACATCGAAGAACTCATCATCATCGACATCCCTATGTCTTTTGCCCAGGTGAAATACATTCACCTCTAGTGTCATGTTTCCAAAAGATAATTGCATCACCCCATTCCGGCAATTGATGATTGCGTTTGATGTGGCAAGGAATGGGCGGCCTAATATCACCGGTATTTGGGTGCTAGCATCCAAAACCGGTTGTGTGTCCAAGACTATAAAATCTACCGGGTAGTAGAATTTGTCAACTTGGACTAGAACATCCTCAACTATCCCCCTCGGTACACGGATAGATCTATCAGCGAGTTGCAATGTGGTTTTGGTGGGTTTTAATTCACCAAGACCCAATTGTTCATATACCGAGTATGGGATCAAGTTCACACTTGCCCCCCAAGTCTAACAAGGCACGTTCAATCCGGTAGTCTCCAATGATACATGAGACGGTGGGACTACCGGGATCTTTGAATTTTGGGGGAGTCTTTTGAGTGAGGATGGCACTAACTTGCTCAGTTAGGAAGGCCTTTTGCTGCACATTATATTTGCGTTTTGTTGTGCATAGGTCTTTTAGAAACTTGGCATAAGAGGGAATTTGTTTGATGGCATCAAGCAAAGGGATATTGATCTTGACTTGTCTGAAAATCTCTAGAATATCTTGAGAATTTGGGAGAGATTTTGGGGCAACCAATCTCGATGGGAAAGGTGCTATGGGCTTGTAAATGCGTTCCGGTTGTTGTGGGGCTAAGTTAGATCCATTTTCATCCTCAGAATTTACTGGATCATTAGGCTCATCGGCCTTCACCGGAATAGTTTTGTCAATTTGTTTACCACTTCTAAGGGTGGTGATGGATTTAGCTTGCTCCATGTTTTGGTTGGAAGGATTAGGGATGCTTACTTCATGTACTTGCTTTGGATTGGGCTGAGGTTGGGCCGGAAAGGTCCCTTCCCTAGCATTCAAGCGTCCCTTAATCTCATCAACCGAGACTTTCAGCTCTTGGAACAATTGCTGATTTGATTCATTTATTTGCGCTTGCCCTTGCATAAACGCTCTCAAGGTATCCTCCAATGAGAATTGAGGTGGGGCCATATTTTGCATGGGTGGCCCTCTTTGGGAGTTGGTAGGATTGCCCGTAGGAGCATTCTTCCAACTGAAATTCGGGTGGTTCTTCCAACTCTCATTGTATGTATTACTTACCGGTCCATTGAAGGGCCGTCGATAACCATATGCGTTTTCAGCCAACATGTCCAAGTAACTCCAAGCATCATCTGGATTTTTACTCATAAACTCGCCATTGCACATCATTTCCACAAATTGGCGCATATTGGAACTTAATCCATCATTGAAGAAATTTATAACTCGCCAACTCTCATAGCCATGATGTGGGCAAGCAAGCAGGAGTTCCTTAAATTTTTCTCAACATTGAAAGAATGATTCACCCTCTTTAGCTGAGAAATTCATTATGGCCCTTCGAAGAGTGTTTGTTTTATGAGCCGGGAAGAACTTTTTCAAGAATTCCCGGTTCATCTCAACCCATGACCCAATCGAATATGGTCTAAGAGAGTGAAGCCAATCTTTGGCTCTTTCTTTCAAAGTGAAGGGAAAAAGTTTAAGTCTGATTGTATCCTCAGAAACATTGGGATAATGCAAGGTGGCCAACACTTCTTCGAATTCTTGCAAGTGTAAGTATGGGCGGTCAGAGTCTAGCCCATGGAATTTAGGTAAAAGTTGGATTACTCCCGGTTTTATGTCAAGGGTCCCACCGTTAGCTGGTAGAACTATGCAAGAAGGTGTAATTGTACGAGCAGGTTGTAGGTAATCCCGTAGTGATCTCATTGGAGGAACATTATGTACCTCATTCTCTCCTACTCCTTCCTGATTTGCGTTTGTGGTTGGAGTAGGGGGTGGAGGATTCCTTAAGGGTGTTTGCTCCATACTCCCCAAACTTTCACAATGCTCTTGATAATTTCGGACTCGTCTATGAACTGACAATGGTCCAACTAAACCACCTTCAGATTGGAGACGATTTGAATGGTTACGTTCCCAACGGGACATAAACCACTCAATCAAGACTAATCCTAACCTAGAAAACTGCAATCTAAAAATTCTAAAAAAGACTAAGTTAGAAAGGTATCACCTGATTCGCTTGAACTGAAAGAAGAATTCCTACAAAACAGAAAACTTTGTTAGTTCTAAGAAAAATCAGAAAAAAACCTATCTACTTCTACAGCCACTGAAACTATTTGAAAACTATTATCTAATTTCCCCAGCAACGGCGCCAAAAACTTGTTCGCTCGCCTCAAGTGTAAGGCTGCGATGTAGTAATAAAACTCGGTAAGACCGAGGTCGATCCATAGGGAAAGAGTAACAGCTTCCTAATTACTCCAGCAACTCAGTTTAATAGAATAAATTCAATTTCAATGGGATGTTTAATTAAAACAGTAATTTAATGAAAAATCAGAGATATAATGTACTAAGGCTTTCAAGGATCCACTTGTAGCAATCCTATGTCAATTCAGTCAATCCAAGTAGGGAACACAATTAGATTTAAAGTCCTATCTCTCATCTAATTGGAAAATAAAGCATTCACACACATTCATCCAATTCAAGTTGAACTTCCAAGTTCAAGTCCATTCAATCAATGTAGAATTCAAATTCATAGCCTACGGAGTAACAGCCATGCCTATGGACTATGGCCTGCTCAAGGATTACTATAATTCGAATCTAAACAAGCAACCTGTGATAATCTCAGAGAATTAAAAGGAATTCATGTCCGGAGCACATGAACTCAGATAAGACATCTCAAACTACCATCTTTTGAACTGAACATAAGAAAATTCTAACTTTGAATTGAATAATACTTGAATCAAACTGAAATTAACATAGAATTGGCTACAAGCTTCACCTCTCAGCCTTAGCTGAGAGGTTTTAGCCGAGCATAGTCATGCTACAACTAAAAACTCAAAAATAAAGCATAAAACTAGAAAAACCTGAAGATAGATGTTGCAGATGCTCCACAGTCGCCTTCAGCCTCCAAACTCACGTTCCTTCTCTTCTCTCATACCTTAGGGAAAGCCCCTAGGTGCCCTTTTATAGCAACAAACCCCCCTTGCGTTGGATTCTGCGAAAGCTTTTGCATTGCGCAGTGAAATTCGGAGTCCCAATTTAGAAAGGAGTCTTCTTACGCAGGGCCGACCGGTCGTGACCGGTTGGACTGATTTTTCAAACCATCCAAAAAGTCCAGCAAGTGTGGCCGACCGGTCATGACCGGTCGGACCAATCTATCCATATTCCAGCGTGCATGCCCGACCGGTCATGACCGGTCGAGCTTTGTTTCCTCCTCGTCCAGAGCCTATAGCCGACCGGTCATGACCGGTCGGCCCTTCCTCAATGTCTTCTGCCTTCATGGCCGACCGGTCTTGACCGGTCGGCCTTCTTCCATTGCTCCTTTCTGATGTGTCTGACCGGTCGGACGACCGGTCAGCCTTGTTATTCCTCAGCTTTTTCTTCTTTTCTTCATCCTCTTTTCTCTCTCTTTCTTCTTCTTTCTTTGGTCCATCCTAAGACTTCATGCAATAGCTTCAAATACATTCTTTTGGCTCCAATTTGATGAAATCCACTATCATCCCTATAATCACAAAAACATATGTTAGGTGGGCCTTTAAACCATGAAAATCATGCAACGTTGTCGTGAAATGGGCAATGCAATGTATAAATTGGAGGTTCAACAACTATTAGCCTCACTTAGGCCGTGACGTTGGTCAGATGGTTCAACGATGCCACATTTACCAATCCTCCAAGGGACATACACAAAACACGGGCTTCTACACCCCATTGCCTGTACCAGAATAATGGATTTTGTTCTAGGTCTCCCATGAACACAACGCGGCATGGACTCCGTGTTTGTGGTGGTAAATAGATTTTCGAAGATGGCTCACTTTATTCCCTGCAAGAAGATATACAACGCGACGGCGTAGCCAACCTCTTCTTCCGGGAAATCGTGAGACTAGATGTCATCCCCAAGACCATCACCTCTGACAGGGATGCAAAGTTCATGAGTCACTTTTGGCGAACTTTGTGGAGTCGGTTCGATACACAACTTCAGTTCAGTAGCACATATCGTCCGCAGACAAATGGGCAGATCATACGTTAGGGAATCTTATCCGATGCGTTTTCAGAGATAAGCCAAAGCAATGAGACTTGGCCCTATCACAAGCCGAGTTCGCCTTCAATAATATGGTGAACCGATCCACAGGGAAGTCACCATTTCAGATCGTCTACGAATGAATTCCTTAACACACCCTCGACTTAGTCCTATTATTGAAGATTCTAGGCAAGAGCATAGCTGCGAAGCACACGACCGATCAAATCACGAAGTTGCATGCAGAAGTACGGATTAAGCTTGCCGAGTCAAATGAGGAGATAACGCAAGGAACGCTTCTCCACTTACACTTATAACAAATTAAAGCGGAAGAAGATTGGGGCGGTGCCGATCCTCAGTAATTTAGGTGATAACGCATATGTGGTGGACCTTGCGAACGAGTATGAAATTTTGTGAACGTTCAATGTGGCGAACTTGTTCAAGTATCATGAATCGGAGGAGAACGAGAACTCGAGGTCGAGTTCTTTTCAAGTAGAGGGGATTGATGTAGAAGGGGTCACTGATGACTACATGAAGAAAGTAGACCATCAGAAGAAAGCTAGGCGAAATGACAAGTTGATCGCGAATGTTCAGAAAAACTAGCCCAGTCGGGCGCCCGACCGCACTTTATCGGGCGCCTGACCATGAGCCTGAATAGTCCAGAGAGTTGCTGGACAGATTTTTGAATTTTGGGCACCTGACTATGATGTCATTGGGCACTCAACCATATCATCAAACATCAGAGAATCCTTGAGCAGGCGCCCCGAATTCGTTCGAGTTTTGTCCAAACTCATTGGATGAAATTATACGCACCCGACTCCACATCCATCAGGCGCCCGAAATTTAAAAACATATTCAGGAAAACTCTCTGGACTGTTTTGGGGTTCAGCGGGAGCCCGAGCGGACCTCACTGGGTGCCTGACCATGCGCGAATCTGTTGCGCAGATTTTGCGCAAACTTTCTAATTTAAGCTATTTTCTTTCCTATTTTGTTTAGGATTCTTAATTTACATACTTAGGGTTTCTATTATGCAATTTAGTCTTTAAATACCTATTTTAATTCATTGTTAGAGATTATTATTTATCTTTTATAGAAAGTTCTCTTTGAGTTTTACTCTTTTCTTGTGGATTTGAGCATTCCTTCGTGGATTCAAAGAAGATCGGTCAAGGATTCCCGATAGTTCCATGGATTTGGAGTAGTTATCCGAGTGGAGAGACAGTGATCGATCCCTCACCTGTCTACACTGTGCCACTTTGAGTCCTTCAAACTGGACCGGAATAGTCTATACAAAATACCCAAGCTTGGGGGACCGACATGTTGTTTATGTAAAATGCACTCTATCCATCAGGTTCGATCGATTCTAGTCTCTAGATAGTACTAGCTGGTGAAAACAATCAGCAAGATCCACTAATCAGGTCCGCCACACCACTAAGAACATTGGAGATGGGATGCCAACCATATGATTTGTGTGTGGGACACACCACTTGAACTAAAAAAGTTTTAGGAGCATTTTTACATTGTTGTCATTGGTATGGCCCACTGTAAATTTTTTTTTTTTTTTTTTTTGGGTTCCAGCTGATTTTTTGTACCGTTTAAATAAATGGTTCTCACCAGATGATCAAATGGATTTACATATAAAATATGGTGGCCTAACAGAGACGGTGTTTAGGAAGCTGCATAAAAAATAGGTAGACCTTCAAGCCCCTTCAAAAGTGTATTAACTGCTGTTATAACCAGGTTTTAATAAACTAATCAAATGAGTCTACATGTAGATTAAATTTGGATCAGCTGATTTCTTCTCTAACCACCCATTTTCCCATACAACTATTATCTGAAGACTGATCAGTAGGCAAATATATTCTTTGGCCTAAGGCATGTTGCAGTGTTGAAACGCCCAAGGCATGTTACAACTATGTGCACTAAATAATTACGTAGTGACGACACCACCGTAAGTTGTGGTGGTGTTGACCTCTTTGGGGCCCACCGATATTAGTTCATGACATCATATTTTCGGCCTTGAGCCCAAAAAAAAAAAAAATGCAGATCCAATACTCCGGTAGGCTACAATAAACGGATCAAATACCGTAAAATTGTGCCTAAAGCTTCTAAATTCATGCCGCGTGGCCCACACAAGTTTTGTAATGACCTGTTTTTTGCTCTGCTCTTCCATCCTTGTCGGCTGCACCAGATCGCCCATTGGATCCTAAATAGACGACTTGGTGAGCCCCACGAACTCTGGAAAGTTTTAATGGTGGGAGTCTCCATCACAATTGTTCCTGTGGTTATGGCCCACCTTAGTTTCCGATCAAGCTGATTTTTGGCACCATGGCCTGACATTGAAGGGAACATGAATTATTATAAATTCTTATTAGCACTTCTAAATTACTTATTAAATATCAACTCTCTAGTATTGGAGCTGACCCTGCTAGACATCATGTCAGAGTCGAGTTTTGGGTTTATGAACCATGGTTATCTGGTTTTTATTGTTTCAATTATGGTTTCTCATTGATGGAGTTTTCCTTCTCAGCTTAGAGGAGAGATTGTTGCAGCTTAGGTATGGTCGGGCGATCGAAATTCACCCAGAAGGGCGTTTAGTCGCTAGACTATTTTTACAACAGTCGGGCACCCGACGGTCTGTTGACCGGGCCCCCGAAATTTAGGATTTCTCTCAAAAGGCCGCTGGACAATTTTTTACTTGGGTGGGGCGCCCAACAATCCTTTGAACGGGCGCCCGACCGTGCGTAGAACTGCTTATAAGCAATTTTCTCTTCGGGTTCTAATTACTCTGGTTCTCTATTTAAGAGGTTCCAAAACGTGATTAGGGTATCCCATTGAAGTGTTTTCACGTCCAAGGTGTGAGAGAGAGAAAAATAGGAAGATGGAAAGAGAAAAGAGAGAGAGAGGAAGCTTGTAGAAGGGAGATATTGCTTGAAGAGGTGATCTTCGGCGCAACCATCGTCTCAGCGCCTTTACGTCCTCGTGATCGGTAAGATCTCTCCGTTTTCATTATTCTCTTATTTTTCATCCGCTCCTACGTGAGTAAAGAAAGTTTGATCCAAGTGGTGTGTGCTTGTGATCGGTTGTAACGTTCTACTTCATGGTGGACTATTTGTCTAGACTAGGTCCCGTGGTTTTTACCTCTTTCGAGGGTTTTCCACATAAAACTCCTTGTGTCGTGTGGTTGATGCTTTATTCTTGATTATTGCATTATCATAGCCAATAATTCTAGTGCATTGGGCGAGATCCTAATGTTTGTGTGAAACACACCCAACTAAGTGGTATCAGAGACTTCAGGTTGGTTGAACGGAGTGCGATCGGTTCTGAATTATGGAAGGTGGCTCATCAAGGATGATCAGTCTCAATGGTTCTAACTGAACCATATGGAAGGCTAAGATGGAGGACTTGCTTTATTGTAATGACCTATATGCTCCAATCTTAGGCATGTCAGCGAAGATAAAAGATATGCTAGATGATGATTAGAAGAAGTTGGACCGGAAGGTGGTGGGGTTCATTAGACAATGGTTGGATGATTCAGTGTTCCACCATGTGTCTACAAAGACATCAGCCGCTAGCCTATGGTTGAAATTGCAAGAGTTGTATGAGAGGAAGACAGCCGGCAATAAGATTTTTCTGATAAGACGACTTATGAATCTCAAGTTCAAAGATCGTGATTTTGTGGTTGAGCACACTACATATTGAACCAACTCTCCGCTATGAAGATGGTCTTGGACAATGAACTACAAGCTTTGCTATTGCTTAGCTCACTGCCTAACAGTTGGGAGACATTGGTGGTGTCTCTGACTAACTCCGCTCCAGACGAAAATGTGTCCATGGAACGGGTAACTGGTTGTCTCTTCAATGAGGAGATTAAAGAGGAAGTCTCAGGGGTCTACTCAATAAGAGGTCCTTATAACAGAAGATCGGGGGAGAGGAAAGAACATGAAGGGGGGAAGGCCCGAGATAATTTAAGAGGCAATTCGAGTGTTAGGAAGGATGTTGAATACTGAAATTGTGGCAAGAAGGGCCACTATAAGCATGAATGTTATAAAAGGAAGAATGACAAGAAAGGAAAAAGAAAGGAGAAGGAAGATGAATCAGACTCCACTACGGTTGTCTTAGATGGCGACGTTGTGGTTATTCTTTCGGTAGATCACGATGTTTTTCTCATGGCTACGAGTCAAGACACCGACTGTGTGATAGACTCGGGAGCCTCATTTCATGCGACTCCACGCAGAGATTTCTTCACGAGCTACAAGTCAGGTGATTATGGGACAGTGAAGATGAAAAATTCTGATGTATCGAATATCGTAGGGGTCGATGATATTTGTGTGAAGACTGATGTGGGCTGCACATTAGTTCTCAGGGATGTGAGACACATTCTAGACCTTCGCCTCAACTTGATGTCGACGGGAAGGGTGGATGATGATGGCTATGAAAGCCAATTTGTTGGTGGGCGCTGGAAGCTCATTAAGGGTTCGTTGATCGCAGCCAGAGGAAAGAAGTGTTGCACCCTTTACAAGGTAAGTGTCAGTGTGTGCAAGGGTAGATTGAACGCAGCGGAGGATTCAACTACTGACATGTGGCACAGGCGTTTAGGCCACATGAGTGAAAAAGGGCTTCAGCTACTAGCAAAGAAGAGACTCCTTCCAGACGTGACAGGTATACCTCTCAAAACCTGTATTGACTGTTTATCAGGGAAACATCATATAGTTTCATTTCTTAAATCTGTTTTCCATGTTAATAAAATGCATACATTAGATTTGGTTTAGTCTGATGTTTGTGGTCCTATGATGACAAAAACCTTGGGTGGGGCATTATATTTTTTTACTTTTATAAATGATGCATCTAGAAGGGTTTGAGTTTATGCTTTGAAATCCAAGGATGAGGTCTTTGGTGTGTTTAAAATGTTTCATGTTATGGTCGAGAGAGAGATAGGTAGATCATTAAAGTGCATCCGCACTGACAATGGTGGTAAATACATAGGTGACTTCCACGAGAATTGTAAGTCACTGGGTATACGGCATGAACAAACGGTTCCCAAGACCTCCCAGCATAATGGTGTGACTGAGCGAATGAATCGCACCATTGTAGAGAGAATCAGATGCATGTTATCCCATGCAAAGTTGCCCAAGATATTCTGAGGAGAAGCAATACACACGGTGGTGTATTTGATAAACAGGTCTCCATCAGCCCCGTTGAATGGAGAAGTACCTAGGAAGGCGTAGACTGGACGAGATCCGTCATACAGTTATCTCAGGGTATTTGGATGCAGGACATCCGTTCATGTACCAAAGGATGAGAGGTCCAAGCTCGATATGAAGATCAGGCAGTGTGTTCTTGGGGTATGGTGATGAAAAGTTCGGTTACAGATTGTGGGATCCGACTGAGAAGAAGCTTGTCAAGAGAAGAGATGTGGTTTTCTTTGAAGATCAGTATATAGAAGACATTTGTAAGCTAGAGAAAAAGCCATCCTAGTTCAAGTGAGTTAGAGGACATGGATCCAATTACTCCTCCTGCGGTGCCTGACAACGGGGGAGTATAACAAGGTGCAGAGGATGATGGAGTCCCTATAGAAGATGGACCGGGGGAGCAACCCCCACTTGATCCACCTGTTGAGCCATAGGTGAGGAGGACATCAAGGGACAAACATCCGTTTAAGAAGTACTCGCCGCATGAGTACATTATACTCACTGATGGGGGAGAGCCAGAAGACTATTCTGAGGCCCTAACCGATGATCATAAGGGTGAGTGGTTAAAAGCTATGTAAGAGGAGATAGAATCCTTGCATAAGAACCACACCTATGATATGGTGAAATTATCTAAGGGCGAGAAAGCTTTGAACAACAAGTGGGTGTTCAGAAAGAAGAATGAGCAAAAGAATTCACAAACAAGGTTCAAGGCCAGGCTAGTAGTGAAATGTTTTGGTCAGAGGAAATGTATAGACTTCGATGAGATATTCTCACCAGTGGTGAAGATGACATCCATACAGGTGTTGCTTAGGTTGGCGGCTAGCATGGATCTGGAGATAGAGCAGTTAGATGTTAAAACTACCTTTCTCCATGGTGACCTGGAAGAAGAGATCTACATGCACCAACCAGAGGGGTTCAAAGTCAAGGGCAAAGAGCATATGGTGTGTAGGCTTCGGAAGAGCTTGTGTGTGCTGAAACAAGCTCCTTGGCAATGGTACAAGAAGTTTGACTCATTCATGTTAAAGCATGGATATGACAGAATAGAATCGGACCACTGTGTGTTTACATGCAAGTTATCAGATGATTATTTCTTAGTTCAGCTATTGTACGTTGATGACATGCTCATCATGGGAAAAAACATCAAGAAGATTGATAGGCTGAAACAGGAGTTGGACAAATCGTTTGCAATGAAAGACTTGGGCCCGACTAAACAGATCCTTAAAATGGAGATAACCCGTGACAGAAGCAGCAGGAAGCTTTGGCTGCCACAAGAGTGGTATATTGAGAAAGTCCTAGAATGGTTCAATATGAATGAAGTGAAGCCGGTCAGTACTCCACTGGATGGTCACTTCAAATTGAGCGACAAGAAGTGTCCCAAGACGAAGGTAGAAGTAGAAGAGATGCGGAAGATACCCTATGCGTCAGCGGTAGGAAGTTTGATGTATGCTATGGTGTGCACGTGCTCAGACATAGCATATGCGATTGGTGTAGTCAGTCGGTATCTTGCCAATCCTGACAAAGAACATTGGGCAGCTGTGAAATGGATACTACGGTATCTAAGAGGCTCATCCAGGTTGAGCCTATGCTATGATGACGGAAAACCTGAGTTAGAAGGCTACACAGATGCAGATATGGCAGGTGACATAGACTCCAGGAAGTCTACATCGAGGTTCATGTTCACATTTGCAGGGGGAGCGGTCTCTTGGTAGAGCAAGCTACAGAAGGTCGTAGTATTGTTGACGACAGAGGCCGAGTACATCTTGGTTACAGAAGTATGTAAAGAGATGCTTTGGATGAAGATGTTCCTCCAGAAACTCAGCCTGAAGCAGGAGGAGCATGTGGTATATTGCAATAGCTAAAGTACTATGCACTTGAGTAAGAATCCAAGTCGAAGCACATATAAATTCGGTATCACTGGATCAAGGATACTTTGGAACAGAAGGTGTTACAGCTTGAGAAGGTCCACACAGACGATAACGGGTCAACATGATGACCAAGGCTTCACTTAAAGGCAAGTTTAAGGTTTGTAGAAGCCTGGTTGGCTTGAAGAAGGTGAATTTCTCCTGAGTCGAAAAGGGAGAGATTTGATGGGGTTTTCCTCCTCAGCTTAGAGGAGAGATTGGTGTAGCCTGGGTATGGTCGGGCGACCGAAATTCACCCAGAAGGGCGTTTAGTCGCTGGACTGTTTTTACAACAGTTGGGCGCCCGACGGTCTATTGACCGGGTGCCCGAAATTCCAGATTTCTCTTAAAAGGCCGCTTGACAATTTTTTGCTTGGGCGGGTGCCCGATGGTCCTTTGACTGGGTGCCCGATCGTGCGCGATATTACTTATAAGCAGTTTCCTCTTTGGGTTCTAATTACTCCAGTTCTCTATTTAAGAGGTTCCAAAACGTGATTAGGGTATCCAATTGAAGTATTTTCACGTCCAAGGTGAGAGGGAGAAAAAAAGATGAAGAGGGAAAGAGAAGAGAGAGAAAGAGAGGAAACTTGTAGAAGGGAGATATTGCTTGAAGAGGTGATCTTTGGTGCAACCATCGTCTCAGCGCTTCTACGTCCTCGTGATCGGTAATATGTAACGTCCCGTAAATTTCCATACAGATAATAGCGTACGGATGACCGTACATCTCCGTTAATTGGATTCCCTAATCTAGGAAAAGGAAAATTAGTTTAGTACAAATTGGACTAGATTGTCAGCTTTGTAAGTCGCCCAAACAATCCACATCTTGGGCCGGGGTGTTAACACTTGGGTTAGGTGGGTCTTCATAAGAATTTTACCTAACATAAGTTATGTATGTCCTTTTGAACCTTCTCTAACATAAGTTATGTATGTCCTTTTGAACCTTCCGTAAGTTGTGGGGTTGGAACTGTTAACATTCTGTAAAATTTATGGCCCTTGCTCCAAATAGCCTTCTGGAGGGCTATATATATAAAATACTTACTTCACCTGGGTCATAAAACTAACAACTAACTCTTATAACTCCATTTGGACTAATTGCCCATCTTTATATAAAGTTGCTGCTGAGATTTTTTCCCCCAAATAGAATAGGGATTCAGGTTTGGGAGAGAGAGAGAAAGAGAGAGAAATTGAGGGAAAGAGAGAGAAATTGAGAGAAGAGGAACAAAGGAGATTGAAAATGTTCTTCTTCCTTTCTTCTTAAGAAGGGCGTTGTTGTAGGTTGTCGTTTCCGTCGCTAGAACGATTCCTTTTGCAATTGGAGGTAAGATTCGAATCCTACCTTTAAGCTCCAAGCTATCTTAGGTTTGAGACTGAAAAATCTCATCCTAACCTTGTTTCTTGTAGGAATAGTTGATTCTCCTCAGCGCTAATCCTATACCGTTGGACAAGCGAGGAATCCTAGACTTTAAGGTGCGGGCTATAGATCAAATCTTACAATTATCATCCCTAGAGAGTATTAGAGAATGATTATTGTAGTGATAGTTTAGGAATTTGGATTTCTTCATCTGATTATTTATTTATTTATCATTCGATATTCACTCGCCTCAAGTGCAACGCTGCGATGTAGATTATTCAAGGTTTTTGTCTAAAGGTTTAGGTGAAATTAACCTTTGGGGAAACGGGGCAACCGGCTTGTATTGCCTTTCAGGTTCTTTCTCTTGTGGAGTGTTGTTCGGGCTATCATACTCTTTGAAAATTTTTGGATCCTTAGGCTTTGAGGCCTTCACCGGATTAGATTTATCAATTATTTTCCCACTTCTCAAAGTGGTGATAGCTTGAACATGCTCCGTATATTGGGAGGATGAGCATGCGTCTTGTATCTCAAATTGGGTTCTTGGGTTAGGAAGAGGTTGGGCAGGAAGTGTGCCTTTCTCTCTAATATTGAGGTGAGATTCAACCCTAGCCATTGAGGTTTTCAAGTCATTGATGGCTTGAGTTGAATTTTGATTGAATTTCAATTGCTCTTGCATGAACCCATTTATTTTCAGAGAATTAGTCTTATTATACTCAGCTTGAACCGATACGAATGCACCCAACATCTCCTCTAGCGTAACTTTTGGTGTAATGACTAGAGATGGACCTAGTACAGGTTGAGCTTGAGTTATATTGTTTACATTCGCAGTGGGTCCATTCCTCCAACTGAAGTTGGGATGGTTCTTCCAACTAGAATTATACGTGTTTGAGTTTGGAGCACCAAATTGCCGTTGATAACTGTTTATGGCATTTGATTGTTCTTGTAAGATGTCTTGGACTGCTGAAATTGTGGGACAATCTTGTGTTGTATGTTGATTTCCGGCACAAATTCCAGAAACAGTTTCAACGTCTTTAGAGTTGATTGTCTCTCCTTTCTTTAATTTCATGGCCTTGACTTTTCTTGTGAGGCTAGCCACACGTGCACTTATGCTATCCTCTTCTGATAGGATATAAATTCCTCCTTTTTTCCTTTTGTTGGCTAGTCTTGGAATTTGTCGGTTTAGATGTATCCCAAGACTGTGCATTCTCGGGCAATTCCTCCAAATAGTCCCATGCTTCCTCGGCTTCCTTATTCATGAACTCCCCATTACACATCATCTCTACGAATTAGCACATGGGTGAAGTCAGTCCTTCGTAGAAAAAGCTTATAACCCGCCAAATTTCGTAGCCATGATGTGGGCATGCATTTAATAAGTCTTTAAACCTCTCCCAACATTGGAAGAAGGTCTCATCTTCCTTTTGGAAAAAATTCATGATAAAGCGCCTCAACATGTTTGTTTTGTGAGTAGGGAAGAACTTTTTAATGAAATCCCTAGACCGAATGGGCATGTGAATGTAGTCTTTTCTTGGTCCTCTATGACGATCTCTATTTGGTTGTACCCTGAATAGCCATCAAGGAAGCAAAAGTGGGAATGACCCGCCAACCTTTCTAAAATTTGATCAACAAACGGTAGGGGGAAGTGGTCTTTCCTTGTGACTATGTTTAGCTTCCTACAGTCAATGCACATTCTCCAACCGGTAGTGACTCTGGTTGGTTAGAGTTCATTATTAGCATTGGCTACGATGGTTATTCCAGATTTCTTAGGCACCACTTGAGTTGGGCTCACCCATTGACTATCGGATATTGGGTAACAATACCCAAATCCAATAGTTTCACCACTTCGGCATTTACTACATCCTTCATGTTTGGATTGAGTCGTCTTTGTGGTTGCCTAGATATCTTCACATTCTCCTCAATGTGTATGCGATGAGTACAAATCAGTGGGTCTATGCCTTTGAGATCCGTAATCGATCATCCAATGACACCCTTATGCTCTATTAGAGTGGCTATTAGCCTACTCTCTTGTTCCTCATCCAAGTGGGAGGAAATCTCCACCGAATATGTCTCATCTTGACCTAAGTACACATATTTCAGCTCACTTGGTAATGTTTTAGGTCAAGTGTTGGTGCCTTGATATTGGATGGGAGGGGCTTGTTCTCGTTTAAGGGTAAAGGTTCAAATAGTGCCCTCCATCTTTTGTTATTAAGCACCGGCATCACATCTAACATGGCATCCATCTCTCGTATTGTGTCATCATTTATCTCATGAGATTGGGCCACAAATGCCTCCAAAGGGTCGGAATATAATGTCAGCGGGAATGTATCCTCTACGAATGATTCAATCACATTTATCTCGTGGATCTCATCATCAATTTCCCGTGGTTGTTTGCATAAATCAAATATATTCAGCTAGAGAGTCATATTTCCAAAAGACATTTGTATAAGCCCATTTCTACAATTGATAATCGCATTGGAAGTAGCTAGAAAAGGGCAGCCAAGTATGATGGGAATTTGAGCACCGGTACCTATCACAGGATGTGTATCCAAGACAATAAAGTCTACTAGGTAGTAGAATTTATCCACTTGGACTAAGACATCTTCAATCACTCCTCTCGGTATACGGATAGATCTATCAGCAAGTTGGAGTATGGTTTTGGTGGGTTTCAATTCACCTAACCCAAGTTGTTCATAAACCGAGTATGGAATGAGGTTGACACTTGCCCGTAAACCAAGTAAGGCTTGTTTAATCCGGTAGTCTCCTATGATGCATGAGATGGTTGGATTACCCGGATCCTTGTATTTTTGGGGCACCTCTTGTTTGATAATAGCACTCAAATTCTCAATTAAAAGTACCTTGTTGTGAACATTGTGTTTCCTTTTGACTGTACACAATTCCTTTAGAAATTTGGCATAGAATGGTATTTGCTTTATGGCATCCAACAACGTAATGTTGATCTTCACCTGTTTAAAAATCTCCAAAATTTTCAGGTTTTTGTCTAAAGGTTTGGGTGAAATCAACCTTTGGGAAAACGGGGCGACCGACTTGTATTGAAAGAAAGGATGAAAATAGGGAATGATGGAAAACATGGTGGAAAATTTCGAAAAGGGATACCTATTACCAACCGGGGGATGGTCTACCCGTAACCAAAATCGAAAATGGGACGTAGTGTGAAAGCCGTCAGAAGGACGGTAAGGCAAATTCCTGTCTAGGCTTGTTGTTGATCTATACACCGTTGAATCCAGACCTTAATCAATTCACAAGGAAGGTAACCCCGAAAATCCGTGAGATGAGCATTCACTAAGCACCCTAGGATAAACTATTTAGATTCTTCTATTTATCAATCAATCAGCGGGAATTTCATATAAATACTTGTTATGTTATGAGAAGGTTAAAATCTCAACTTCTATCACTAAGTTTTCCTGATTCTTGCACTCACATATCATGAAGTATATTGAAACATGGTTTCTGAAGGAGAGTTGGGTTTTGCAGAATGAAACTTGTTTCACGCATGTTTTGCTCGGGACTAGCAAAATGCTGTTTGGGGGGTGTGTTGAGCTCTTAATTGTGAATATTCTAACCCCAATTCATCACTCATTATGCAAGGTTTTCATGAATTAATGACTAATCTAATGCATGGATTTGTGATTGTAGGGATAAGAGAGAGGATTCATCCATTGGAGACTTAAAGATGCCATTTACAAGCATAGAAGATCAAAGGACTAAGCGTCAAAGGATAGAAGAAAGAAAGCAGAAGAATGTGCCTGAAACAAAAAAGAATTCTTTCCTCCTTCCTTTACTTCTCTCTAAGACCGAAGCACAAGGTGTCTTGCAATGGCTGAGCTAGAAGCAAGGACAGAGACCGATTTCTCCTAGTCAATAGGGGTTCAGAGAACTCCCCACCCACTCTTTGAATCTTTTGAGAAAAGTGCAGAAAAAAAGAGAGGAATAAAGTTGAGAAGAGAAATTTCTGAGCACATGGTGATCCAAGACGGCAGTGCCGACCAATAGGAATCAAGGCAGCACAAGGCCAACCTATTAGAGATCCAAAAAGGAATCTCCACCCACTCTATAAGAGATGAATATGATGGGAATGAATAGGGAGAGAAGAAGAGTAAGGTTTAGAAAGATAAAACCTGATTTGAGTACTTAAGATCCTTACGTCTTCTTCAACTTCTTTTAATCCCTGCAAAAGAGAAAAATCAAAATAAAACAAACTAAGTTAGTACTATTCCTAAAAATTTCAACAGAAACAATTTTCAGAAATTCTGTAAAAACCGTCAAAGTCCCCGGCAACGGCGTCAAAAACTTGTTCGCTCGCCTCAACTATAAGGCTGCGATGTAGTAATAATCTCGGTAAGACCGAGGTCGATCCACAGGGACTTATGTAGGAATCCACAAAACACTTTCAATAGTTCTACTGAAGAGCTAACTAACAGATTTGTAGAAGATTGATGTAGATAAAAACTTTGAATTAATACTGAAGGTAAACAATTAATTAAAAAGGCACTAGGGGTTTAAGGATCCACTTGTAGCAATCCTTGATGCTCAATTCGCTGTGGTTTCTCACTTTCTCAACTAAAATCGAAATTAAGTTCTATCTAGTCGGATGATAGAGCAGTTAAACCAAACAATCTGTCATATGTATGATTCATGTATATGATTCACTCAATGTAAGCTAGGACATGAGCATACTCAATTACATAAGTCAGTCCCAATTCCAATAGGTTAAGATCACAATCATAACCATCATTAAATCCTGTCACAAGACAAAACTAGATCATGATTTAAACTTGATCCAAATCACATACACAATCTTACATAATCCAAAAATTCCAAAAAATAAACCTTTGGTAAGAAGCTCCCACATGAGGATCATAGTTCTAGAGTGTATTCCAATTCCTCGGATCATACAGGTCTAGACTAGCTCAAGATACTTAAGAACTCAAGCAATTCTTCCAAACATCCATGAGTCATCATAAGATTAAGAAAAACTACTTAGAACTTTATTTAAAATCCAAACCGTTGTTCTTCATTAATAATCCAACTTAAAACCAATCAAACAAATTGAAACATCTTAGATTCACTACAAGCTTAACCTCTTAGCCCTAGCTAAGAGGTTTAGCAGTTAGTGATCCAAGGAAACATGAAAACAACTAAACAAAGCATAAAACTAGAAAGCAAACTAGGAGGAGTTATAGAACTCCGAAATCGACTTCCGCCGTCTCCCACCATGCTTAATCCCTTTCAAGATGCCCTAGGAACGATCCCTAGGTGCCGTTTTATAGTGGGGAAGCTCTGCTGCGTCGGAATCATCTAGAAATTGTGTAAGGTTACGCAGTGCGCAGAGAAAATCAGAGGTTGTAGAACACGCACTGTTACGCAGACGACCGGTCGCACGACCGGTCTGAGCTCCTCGACGACCGTTCGCAAAAACGCAAAAAACATCAAGAGAGTTTTCATAAATTCTGAGCCCAAGATTTTAATTCAAGGACCGGTCGCACGACCGGTCTGAGCTATGTACGACCGGTCGTGAATGGTCCAGTGAGCTTTGGCTGCAGGGCCCTCTTTTGTTGAGTGTTCAGACTAGTCAAACGACCGATCCTGGCTATGGACGACCGGTCTTAGGCACATTCTTCTACTTTCTTTCTTCTATCCTTTGACGCTTAGTCCTTTGATCGTCTATGCTTGTAAATGGCGTCTTTAAGTCTCCAATTGATGCATCCTCTCTCTTATCCCTACAATCACAAATCCAGGCATTAGATTAGTCGTTAATTCATGAAAACCTTGCATAATGAGTGATGAATTGGGGTTAGAATATGTATAATTAAGAGCTCAACACATTATTTTCCCATGGACAAGGATGGACAAAATACCCCGGCTTAGTTTCTCAACAACCCAAATCCAAACTTAATCAATCCACAATTCTACATAATCCCTTCAAAGTGTGAGAATCGTGTAATGTGGACTAGGTGTAAAAGTGTTTAGAAGTTCTATCAATCATACAAAAAGGGGAATTCACATATAAAATTGGTATGTTAGAGATTGCTCAAGATAACCAATTTCACTCACTTTACTTTTCCTTTTTCTTATACTCACACCGTCCCAAATGCATAGGAACATAGTCTTCCAACGGAGTTTTGAATATTTGAAAATTGAACAAGTTCCTACACAATTGGTCGAGATGTTACAAAACACTGGATCCATCCTAGCGATCCTACACCCCCCAACCAAATCTTGCATTGTCCTCAATGTAAAAGATATGCAATGAGCAAAATATGAGAGCAATTCTAAAATAAGGGGAGTGAGCAATGATAGTACCTGAGAGAATGAAAAGTGAAATTCTACCTCCTTCTATCAAACATATAAACAAGTAAGCAAAAGCTACAAAATCCTAATCCTAACTACTCTATACCTCCATCAGACTAGGAGATCAAACATCCTGATACACAGGATCAGTCAGAGGCATGGACAGACCTTCTGAAGAAAACTTCTCAAAGAACGGCTTTAATCGCTGACCATTCGCCTTGAAGATGTTGCCATTCCTAGGATTTAGCAACTCGACAGTCCTATATGGATAAACAGTTTGTCCTATGTAGGGACCAGTCCATCGAGATCTTATTTTTCCCAGAAATAAATGCAGGCGAGAATTATACATAAGGACTTTTTGATTAATCGTGAATGTCTTACGAAGAATGTTCTTATCATGGAACACCTTCGTCTTGTCCTTGTAAATTCTCGCATTTTCATAAGCTTCTTTTCGGAGTTCCGCATGTTCATGTAATTGAAGTTTGCGCAATGAGCTTACCTGGTTAGAATCAAAATTCATCTTCTTTATTGCCAAATACACCCTATGTTCCAACTCCACAGGTAAGTGACAAGCCTTCCCATAGACAAGTCTATAGGGAGACATTCTAGTAGGGGTCTTAAAAGCAATATGGTAAGCCCAAAGCGCATCGGTAAGTCGAAGCGACCAATCCTTGGGATCGGGGTTCACCGTTTTCTCCAAAATATGTTTAATCTCCCTATTGGATATCTTAGCTTGTCCACTTGTTTGTGGGTGATGGGGAGTGCTCACTTTGTGATTAACGCCATGTTTCTTCATTAAGGTTTCAAATGGGCGATTACAAAAGTGAGACCCTCCATCACTTATGATGACTCGAGGTGTTCCAAACCGGGAAAGAATATTCTCTTTTAAGAAACGAATGACTGTTTTATGGTCATTATTCTGGCATGGGATCGCCTCGACCCATTTGGACATATAGTCAACGGTAAGCAAGATATATACGTTTCCAAAAGAAGATGGGAATAGACCCATGAAATCGATGCCCCAACAATATAAAATTCCAATTATTAAGATGGGATTGAGTAGCATCATATTTCTTCAGGTGATTCCTCCCAATTTCTGACAAGGCTCACATGTTTTACAAAACTCATGGGTGTCCTTGAACATAGTGGGCCAATAAAACCCACATTGTAAAATTTTGGCTGTGGTCTTCTTAGCCGAAAAATGGCCACCACATGCCTGAGAATGACAAAAGGAGATGATACTTTGTTGTTCATCATCTGGCACACATCTCCTTATGATTTGATCGGGACAATACTTGAATAAGTATGGGTCGTCCCATAGGACTTTTCGCACCTCATTGAAGAACTTATCCTTATCTTGCTTTTTCCAATGTATAGGAATCGTACCTGTATCAAGATAGTTAACAATGTCCGCATACCATGGAAATTGGGAGACTTTAAACAGTTGTTCATCGGGGAACATGGCATTAATCGCGGTCTTCTCAGGGAAATCGGTGAGAACAAGTCGAGAGAGATGGTTAGCCACTACATTTTCTACTCCTTTCTTATCACGTATCTTTATGTCAAATTCTTGGAGTAGGAGGATCTATCTTAACAACCGTGGCTTAGCATCCTTCTTTGAGAGAAGTTACTTAAGCACGGCATGGTCTGTGAATATGATGATCTTGGATCCAATCAAGTAGGACCTAAACTTATCCAAGGCAAAAACTACGGCTAAAAGTTCTTTTTCTGTAGTAGTGTAGTTTGCTTAGGCTGAGTTTAAAGTTCTACTTGCATGGTAGACAACACATGGCTTCTTCTCTTTTCTTTGGCCTAGCACAGCCCCAATAGCATAGTCGCTTGCATCACACATAATTTTAAAAGGAAGGCTCCAATCAGGTGGTTGCATTATGGGAGCACATACCTTTAAGTTTGGTAAAGGCATTTTGACAATCTTCATTCCACTTGAATGAGTTCTCCTTTTGAAGTTGGTTACATAAAGGACGAGAGACTAGACCATTGGTAAGAAGCTCCCACATGAGGATCATAGTTTTAGAGCGTATTCCAATTCCTCGGATCATACAGGTCTAGAGTAGCTCAAAATACTTAAGAACTCAAGCAATTCTTCCAAACATCCATGAGTCATCATAAGATTAAGAAAAACTATTTAGAACTTTATTTAAACTTCAAATCATTGTTCTTCATTAATAATCTAACTTAAAACCAATCAAATGTATTAAAACATCTTAGATTCACTACAAGCTTCACCTCTTAGCCCTAGCTAAGAGGTTTAGCCGTTCATGATCCAAGGAAACATGAAAACAACTAAACAAAGCATAAAACTAGAAAGCAAACTAGGAGGAGTTGTAGAACTCCGGAATCGACTTCCGTCGTCTCCCATCATGCTCAATCCCTTCCAAGATGCCCTAGGAACGATCCCTAGGTGCCCTTTTATAGTGGGGAAGCTCTGCTGCGTCGGAATCATCTAGAAATTGCGTAAGGTTACGCAGTGCGCAGAGAAAATCGGAGCTTGTAGAACACGCACTGTTACGCAAACGACCGGTCGCACAACCGGTCTGAGCTCTTGGACGATAGGTCGCAAAAACGCAAAAACGTCCAGAGATTTTCATAAATTTCGAGCTGAAGATTTTAATTCAAGGACCGGTCGCATGACCGGTCTGAGCTGTGGACAACCAGACGTATGACCGGTCGTGAATGGTCCAGTGAGCTTTGGCTGCAGGGCCCTCTTTTGTTGAGTGTTCGGACCGGTCGGATGACCGGTCCTGGCTATGGACGACCGGTCTTGGGCACATTCTTCTGCTTTCTTTCTTCTATCCTTTGACGCTTAGTCCTTTGATCTTCTATGCTTGTAAATGACATCTTTAAGTCTCCAATTGATGAATCCTCTCTCTTATCCCTACAATCCCAATTCAACATTAGACCACATGCATGTGTGTTTCATGGCTTTGGTATTTGATGAAATGTGTAGATGACTTGACTGTTATAACTGATATGTGGAATTTGTTGAGATGATGAATTTTTCTTATGATATGCATAACTTTATGGTATCGCATATGCACTGTTTGTCATGGGTGAAGAGGCCAATCGACTAATGTGGGTATCCTAGTTGGATTGGATATTCAGGGTTGGCTGGTTGTCGGGGTGAACTTGATCGATCGACAGTAGTCTGGACTACACGGGTCGTTTGTGCCCAATGCCGGTTTGGTCAATGTTTTCCTTGTATCAAATGGACAAATCCAAAGCCAATAAATGTTGTGTGGTAGTTAGGTTATATTGAATGACACTCCCAGAATCTGAAATACTAATGTTATTAGATGAAGTTGTCCAATGATAAACGTATGTGGGACATGATCCTATGAAATATCCTTGGGCCGGGCATGGTGGTATGGGACACCGTGTTCGAGCCGTCAGCCTACGCTGTGGCATTAAGCCTCCCCGTAGTGACCACAAGCTATTGTGAGGACGCCGGCCTATTTGGGTAAATCTGAATGGTCGACATACTTAGCTGAATAGAAGATTCTTATATTTTAAACGTTATGGAAGTTGGAAAAGGGATTCGTGGGCTACTGGCGATGATAGACAGTCGCACCGTCGGGAGCCAGGTGGTCCTGTTCAGGGCCTACTATATGACATTAGTAATTCAACATCACTAATCTTGCTAAATAAAAATTTATATTAATAAAGGTCGAACTAAACATGCATACATGTCATCGGCAATCTTAGTGACTGTCTCACTGTTCAAAAGGACAGGGCATTGGTGATAGCCTTCATACTTGCATTATGTGTATCTGATTAATAATTGGAAGGACTAGTGTATCAATTATGATTCTGTTGTAACTGCCCGAGACATGCATTGTATGTGAATTCATAGCATTGTATGCATTAATACAATTAGTCTAGGACTCTTGTATGTTTTGTTTCACTCATTACCTAGGCCTGAATGCGTTGATAAATTGTTGAACTTAGAATTATAGTAGCATTGAGTTGATCACTCACCCCCTCAATCCTGGGGTGGTGTTCTGAAACACCAACCAAACTTTATTGTAGAAACATGTACTCTGGATGATGACGTCTTTCAGGATGAGTTAGAAGATTTTGTAGAAGAAGTCACTTACTTTCAATTCTCGGATGACCGAGATTAAGATGCATTGCATCTTTTACTTCGTGTTTTGGGGCCGTTGGATGGCTAGAGTTATAATGGCCCATTTCTTTTGGACTTGTCTTTTTAGGCTTCCTGTTGTGTGGGCCCCCTTTCATTTTTGGATGATGATGTAAATTGTAATGTTAGACCAGGTATGCACTTATCTTCTGTCCCTACTTTAATGTTTATTTAGTTTTAAACTTGCGTCATGATACTATTGATCATAAATGCATTAATCACGCTTCCGCATGAGCATAGTGACACCCGAAATCTCAAGGGTCGAGGTCATGCTCGACTTTTGAAATTTGGGGCGTTACATAAGATCTCTCCGTTTTCATTATTCTCTTATTGTTCATCCGTTCCTACGTGAGTGAAGAAGGTTTGATCCAAGCGATGTGTGCTTGTGATCGGTTGTAACATTCTATTTCATAGTAGATTGTTTGTTTGGACTAGGTCCCGTAGTTTTTACCTCTTTCGAGGGTTTTCCACGTAAAACTCCTTGTGTCATGGGTTGATGCTTTATTCTTGATTATTGCATTATCATAGCCCATAATTCTAGTGCATTGGGGGGGAGATCCTAAGGTTTGTGTGAAACGCACCCAACACTC
This sequence comes from Liriodendron chinense, assembly GCA_003013855.2. Lineage (NCBI taxonomy): Eukaryota > Viridiplantae > Streptophyta > Magnoliopsida > Magnoliales > Magnoliaceae > Liriodendron > Liriodendron chinense. The sequence continues at coordinate 871,971 of PVNU02003576.1, read as the reverse complement.
ATCTGGTACTCCCTTTGGCAGACGATTTGATGGATTTTCTCTACTCTGCTCAATGTTGTTTTCAATCTCTCTACTTGCAAATGAGGTGCTTCCGGTTTAAGTCTAGGCGTCCATTCATCACAGGGCTACAACTATTGTTAAATATGGACCATTGGCGTACTACATGGGGTGGTCCAACTAAGAAGGGAATGGCCTTTTGTTTTTGTTTTTTCACTAGATATCTTCTTAGATAGTGATTTCTTTCATGTACATTTAAATAAAAAGGCTGCAATTGATAATCAGGCTGTTAATGATCTGTATAGAGGGTCAGTAACAATTGTTTTGTTATGGTTGCCTTCTATAGGTAAGCAATGTTGGGACATTCGTCCCTAAGACAACATTAGAGTTGACTGCTGAAGACTTCTCATTTTTAATGGCTACAAACTTCGAATCTGCATACCACTTAAGCCAACTCGCTCACCCTTTCTTGAAAGCATCAGGACAGGGAAACATTGTATTCATATCCTCTGTCACGGGTTTGATAGCTACAGCTGTCGGGGTCATCTACTCAGCCACCAAAGGTAATTCTTGTGGGAAACATAGGCTTGAATACCGACCTTCTTCGAAGTTTTCTAATCCCGCACAAAATGGCCGCACCCTACATGCAGTGTAGAGTCCAACACATCACAACTATGGGTGCATCCGTCTAGAAGATCCAACCGTGTAGATGCCCTTGCCCAAAGACCAGGCTGGTCAGTTGTTCTGATGTCCATGATGCTTTAAATAAATGAGTTGACTATAAATAAAATGGCTTTTTTCTGTAGGCTGTCCTGCATCACAACTCATGGACCACGTAATCTGTTGATCACCGGTCGTTTTTTTTTTTTTTTTTTTTCAAAAAGAAATTTTATTTACAGTAAGAAAACAGGATACTTACACTGATCGCCCCATGGACCAAACTAAGGGCAAGGGCATCTATATGGTTGCACCCTGCCCGTTGGATGGCTTGGATCTTACGCCTACATGACACATAAGACACACGGTGATGCATGGAGGGGTTGCTGCCATGTACATGTAAATGCACATACGTATTTATTCTCTCAAGTAAGATAATCAACCACCAATGCATGATGCTCAAGAGTTGCTAATATTCTGTTGATTTTACTAGGAGCGTTGAATCAGCTCACAAAGAATTTAGCATGTGAGTGGGCAAAAGATAATATTCGGACAAATTGTGTTGCACCATGGTTTACAAAGACTGACATGGTGGCTGAGGTAAACTTCTACACCCTTGAACATTTATTTGGCTTAGGAATGAATGAATCATTGGAAAGTGATAAAAAACAAGAGCTCTTAGGACACTAAGGACCTTACTTTAATTAATTTGAATAAATTTGGGCCATTTGGTAGATGCATAAAAATGAGTTCATCTTAGGATATGTAAACCGTTGCATCCTTTGGCTTCTCAAGGTGCCTGTTAGTTTTCCAAGGCAACGGTTGATTGCATCTATCTTATGGTGAGACGTATTTGATGGATTCTCCATCTGAAAAGTAGAGACAGTATTGATAATAGTCTTTGTAAAATATGAAGGCATGGCTCTTGTGTCTTGTAGAAGCATCTAGAGTAGGGGTATTTGTGTCATTTTACAATCTCATGCTAATGTTATATGAAGGGGTGTTGAGCGCACGGTGGAGGTAAGTTCAAGCAATCCTCTCCAAGACCAAGTCCAATAGCATAGTCCTATAGCCTATGTAGTAAGTCCATAGCAATTATTATATAAAAGTCTTCATTTCCTCTCCTTCTTCTGTGTTTTCGAGATCTTGAGGCTTAGTAAAGCCAACCAACTTTTTAAATCTTGTTGGCCCACCAATCTATTCACATACTTCTCTAAGGGCACAGCAAAGCCAACAGCTATATTCACCAACACATCTAATTTAAGTTAAAGATGATTATTTATTAGAGATTATGGTCTCTATTACAAATGATGAACTCATTATGTAATAGAGATCAAGATCTCTAGTACATAATTATTGTTACCTGCAAGGAGATGAACTCATGTTTAGGTACTTACCAATTTGGGCCTTTGCTTTTATTTTTTTCCGTCTTTTGTTTTTATAATAGGTCAGTTTGGCTCAATAGTTAGACGTCAATGTTGAAATATGACCTGTTTACCATTGGGCTATAGGCTGACCTGAATCCCCTTAGGTCACATTTGGAAAATGCTCCGATGGGTTTTCCTCCTGACACTCATAATGTCCCATGGCCTTTTAAAGGTATGCTTAGTGACTGCAGGAAATCAAATCTGATTTTTTCATCCAACTAACCCAAAGCCATGATTGGGATAAGAAAAAAGCACACTGGCTATCTAAGGAAAGGGCTATTCCAACCCAATGAGAATTCACTAATTCACAAACTAGCAAAAGTTTTAATACATGTAACATTAGTATTTGACTCCTATTATATTTTTACTTTTCTTTTCTGGTTCTATAGGGTCTTGCAAACAAGGAGATGGCAGAAAAATTGATCTCCCGTACTCCCCTTCGTTACTTTGCAGAGCCAAAGGACGTTTCATCTGTAGTAGCATTCCTTTGCTTGCCCGTTGCATCGTACATTAATGGCCAAGTCATAGCTATTGACGGAGGATTCACCATTAATGGTTTCTACCCATCTAAAGACTAGTATGGAACGACACCAATGGAGGCAAATGATAATGAATACTGCATGGACTCCTTTGGAATAAATGATAATGAATATTGCATGGACTCCTTTGGAATAAGCTGTGTTCGGGCAATCGGTGTTATTTGGCAAATTCAAGGGTCATTGTAATCTGTACCTATATGCTTCTTGGATTTATTGTCCTGGTGAGCACTTGATACATCTTAAGACTTCCTGAACCACATTAAGATAAAAAATTCGTAAGATATCATTCGTTTACTGGCTGAAAATGCCTGAGGCCTGCTTATTGTTTGGTATATACTCAGTCTGAGAAGTTGTTTTTAATTGGAACTCATGTGATGATTAAGTTGCACAGTAGTATTTATTGACATTGTCCCGAAATTTTCATTCTCCCTGTAGTGTATATACAGGGAAATGGTACTATGAGGTTGAGCTTGTGGGCCCCACTGTGATATGTGACGGACATCCATCCCATCAATCAGATGCACCCTTCCATAGTGATCCATGGGCCTAAAAATCTGGCCAATCCATGACTGTGGTGGGTCACACCACAAGCAACAGTTGAGAGTGGATGCCCGCCTATTGTAACCTTCCTGAATTTATTTAAGGCCTAATGATATGTGATCTAGACATCCAACCCATCGATTGTGTGTGTCCTACTTAGATGAGAGGTCACACCAAATTTCAGGCCAATCCAAAACTCAGGTGGACCGCCAAGTACATTTAGATGTTTTAGCATGAGTTTCCATGGTTTCATATGGTATGGCCCACCACAATTTCAGATACGGCTAGTTTTTGCAAATCCAATAACCTAGAGGGGCCTACCAAATGCACCGCGTGGATGTCGATCACACATCACAATGGGACCCACAAAACTCGACATCATGGGAAGCTCCATGAGGTTTTGTGAGCTCATTTTAGGAAGTGAGATGGCCACCGCAAGATGTTCGGTTTGGGAATCTAGATGGAGCCACCATGATGTTTTTGAGAAATCCACACTGTTTTTGAGAAATCCATACTGTCCATACGTTTTGTGAGCTCATTTTAGGAAGTGAGACCAAAGATGAGCCAGATCTAAGACTCAAGTGGGCTGAAAATATGAGGATTGAACGTCAACAGTCAAAATATTTGTGGGGCCAGAAGTTTTGAATCAGGCTAATATTTTTGTTTTCAGTTCATCCCAGTTGGAATGACATTATGAACGGTATGGATAGTATATAAACATCACCCTGGACCCCAGGGAGGTTTCAACGGTGGGAATTTCACTACTCACCTTTTCCTTTAGTGTGGCCCACTTGAGTCTTGGATCCTGCTCATTTTCGGTCACAAATCCTAAAATGATCTCACAAAACGGATGGACGGAGTGGATTTCCTACAAATATCATGGTGGGCCCTACCTAGATTCCCAGAACTTCATGGGAAAGGCTTTCGCAGGGGAATCCCCGTCCCACATTGAGCGAGAGAGAGAGAGAGAGAGAGAGAGAGAGAGTGAGTCGCAGTCTATTGCAAATTATACCGCAGGATGGGGTGGCAGTGGGCCCACCGTGATGCATTCATGAAATCCACACCGAATTAGTAGGTCCATGATGGCAATTTTGCCGTAGGCTCAAAATCCAGGCGGATTCATGTTTCAAGGGGGGCCATAGAGAAATAGTGGTTAGAGTGGACCGCACAATCCACTCTGACCATCAGTTGCATCATTCATCATTATGATTACGACTTAAAAATCAGGCTGACACTTAAAAGAATCCAACTTGATGTGGTACGAGGCTAACCAATCCATCCCTGGAATAACTTTATAATCACGATCTCCATTATGATCATTTCAACAGGTAATTCTGAATTTCCAATGGTAATTGAACAAGATCTACACACGTTGTTTAGCATGGTGGAACTTTCCATCGACGAAGTAATCATTAAACGTTTTTCTAGTGAATTAGGCCTACTAAGGTCATCTCAAGGTTGGAGGTCGGGTTTGCAGATTTCTTCTAGCTTGGGATGATAGGAGAAAGAAGTATCATTGATCCAGCTGGAAGAATATTTCGATGCCCAAAGAGGCCAGCGAGGACTCGGGATCAAGAACTTTAAGAGATGTTATGATCAGACATAGGATGAAATTGGCCTGGATAACCTCTTGTATTGAAAGCAAGAGTTCACGGGCTTCCTTTATGAGGGGTAAGTAAAAGGCAAATTTTTCTAGCTGTGATCTTCCTGTGGCTGGCTCTTAGGATTCTCCTTTCTAGAAAGGGATTTGCAAGCTTCCCCTAATGTTCGACCATGTGAGATGGCTAGTAGGTAAAGGTGATTGTAAGATGGTCAGATAATTAGATTAGCCTCGGTCCCCTCAGCGACTGTGTGCATCAACTGATCCTGGAAGGAATGTCTCAACTGAAGGTGAGTGATGTGTTGGGTCCAAATGGCCTTGGGTCAGCAGCCTCTCTTTAGTTATTGTTGTCGCCTGACGTGCTTTAGTTTATCCAGTCAGAAGGTTTTTGCACATCTAATAGAGAAGATATTCGGGTCTGGTAGAGGGTTCCTTCAGGTTTGTTTTTTGTTAAATCAGCTTGGGACCTTTACAGAGCTCCAGCAGAGCGTAAAGGGTGGGCGAAGTGGGTCTGGCATTCAAAAATGCCTCCTAAGATTTCTATTTTCGTTTGGAAGCTGTTGTAGGGAGCAGTGCCAACTGATTGTAGGGTCCAAGATAGAGGAATCCATATGGCTTCTAGATGCGACTACTGCTTCTTGGATCGCCGCCCCGACAGGGAGACACTGGACCACTTGTTTGTGATGGGAGAACTAGCTTCAAAGGTATGGTCATATTTTTCTAGTCTTTTTTATATTTCTCTGCTTGGGGTTCAGTCGGTGTTAGGGAGAGCCCTTCAATGGTGGCGGGCCATGTCTAATGTGGACCCAGTGTCCTTTATGTGCGGTCTCCTTCCTGGGCTTATTTTCTAGGAAGTATGGTTGGAAAAGACCAACAGTCGTCAAGAGAATGTGCTTGGAAATGTGGCGAGAACCATTCTTAGAATCTAGAGATGGCTAAGGTATTTAAGTCCGATCGTTCATGCTGCTAAGGAGAGTAACCTTTCTCGTAGGTTGGCTATAGAGGACCTTGGTCATTCATTCAAATCTCCGCTGAAAAAGTCCCTTTTAATCATGAAATGGGTTTGTCCTCCCCTGGGTTGGATGAAGATTAACGTGGATGGCTCGATCCGCTCGTGGGAACATGGGGCCCTCGAGAGGTAGAGGGGTGTGTAGAGGTAGTAAAGAGGAATTCTTTTTTACATTTTCCTTTGACTATGGTCTTGGCTTGAATGTACGAGCGAAAGTTCGGGTAATGGTGGATGGTATGTCCCTTTGTGTAGCTTGGGGTCTCTCCAACATTATTGTAGATAGTGACTCAAAGATCGTAGTGGATATGCTCAACATGGAGTATTCCACAATGTGGTCCATGTGGTATTGGTGGGCACGAGTTTTGGCTTTCAGGAGGGAGGCTAAAGTTAAGATTATCTTCTTGCCTAGGGAAGCGAGTGCAGTCACCGATGGATTGGCTTGTATGGGTAGTGCCTCTCAGTCCAACACAACATTCGAGAGACTGAATGATCTGCATATGGCCATTCGGGGGATTCTAGTCCTAGATCGAGTGGGCCTGGGGTCACTTAAGGAAAACTAATATGTGTCAGCATTTTTTTGTCTTTCTTTTTGTGTTTCTCACTTTATGTTAGATGGCCTGGGCGATATTGGTTGTGTCGTAGGCCTTGTCTAATTGCTGCGAGTGTACAACTCAAGTTTCTTGAATGTTATTTTCCTTTCCAAAAAACGGGGAAGGCCTAACTGATGTAGGGGAAGAACCCCATGATCGAGGGCGTGGATCACGCACCTTCCTGCGGGAGATGGATAGGAAGAAAAACAAGAGAAAACTAAGGAATTTCATATTTTGGAGTTTCAACTCAAACAGGAAATTGTTATTCCCGTTTTTGAACTTCAGCCCAACTTGTGGGGTCCATCTTGATTATTTATGATGATCCATTCCGTCCATTTTGTAGAGCTGCTCGACGCCGAGAAAATGCAACAAGTTTCACGTCGATCCGAGTTACGGATTGATCGTGGCGTCCAAAATGGTACGAACTGTTCAAAAAGTTCCGAATTCCGCCCACTGAAACTGGAGATGGTCCAGGTGGCCCAGTACTACTGATATGGAGAATCTAAGCCGACCATCTTGAAGAGTATGTCGATATCAGTAAAACCACAAAGTTTTGTGGCAATTAGATATGTGGATTGGTCGTATCAGCAGAAGGAAGACGACACCCTACAGGCGTATACAGTTTGCGCAGATTTTTCTATTTCTTTTCTAATTGTATTAGGATTCTTTTCTTCCTTTGCAAGTTAGTATTAAGTACGAATTTAGGATTTCGTTTATTATTTAAAGCAAGCTAATTATGTTTTTTAATTATTCATTCAATCATCAATAAAGCAATTATTCAGAATTTATTTCCTCTTTTTATCTTTTATTTCTTCTCGTGGATTCGAGAAACTATCGGTTAGGGAGACGGTGATCGACCTACCACGTCCTCCCTGCGTCATTGGTATCAGAGCGAGGTTTCTTCCTCAGGACGATGACCTCTAATGAAGGGATGGATCCTCATCCTAAGGACGGTGCTCCAAGGGACTATCTAACGGCGACAGCTTTCGAAGCAGCGCAACGGAAAAATCGGTTGATCCTGCAAGGTATACAGGCAACCCTTAACCGCATTGCACCGGCATTAAATCTGCCCCAAGCCCAAGGCAACAGTCAACAACCACCTGTGCTTGCTGTACGGAATAACCCCATGTTCCGTAGAGCACCCCAGGTGGCCTATTGCAGGGCTACCCCAGACGATTCAAAACTCAACGATAAAGAGGTCGAAGACATCATCGTACGACGGCCTGCGTGTGGGAACGATCGTGGGGATTATGTTGAAAGAGCTTTTCGAGGTAATGCAACTTCAGATCAGGTCGTTGAAGTACAACCTACCACCATCTCAGAAGATGTTCAAAATTCTGAGGAGGTGGAGGAAATCAATACCTCAGTCTTAAAGGATAGGGAAGGAGAGTCTAAAGTTATTCCAGATATTGTGGAGTCAATTTTGACGGAATCCATGAATATCCCAGAAAGTATCACGTCAGCAATGCAGAAAAAGTCAACTTTCGGTGTGCCAGAGAAGGTTACAATTATTCATGTTGGCGTGGAGAAGAAGGCGGAGAAATTTGTTGCAGCATTCCAAGATAAGGCCAGCAAGCATCGACTTCCGAAGTTAAAAGCAAATCATGACCCTAACCTACAACGAAACTCGAGGACGAGTTTTTTTCAAGTGGGGAAGAATGATGTAGGAGAAGAACCCCATGATCGAGGGCGTGGATCACGCACCTTCCTGTGGGAGATAGACAGGAAGAAAAACAAGAGAAAACTAAGGAATTTCATATTTTGGAGTTTCAACCCAAACAGGAAATTGTTATTCCCGTTTTTAGATTTCGGCCCAACTTGTGGGGCCCATCTTGATCATTTATGATGATCCGTTCCATCCATTTTGTAGAGCTGCTCGACGCCGAGAAAACCCAATAAGTTTCACGTCGATCCGAGTTACGGATTGATCGTGGCGTCCAAAATGGTACGAACTGTTCAAAAAGTTTCGAATTCCGCCCACTGAAACTGGAGATGGTCCAGGTGGCCCAGTACTACTGATATGGAGAATCTAAGCCGACCATCTTGAAGAGTATGTCGATATCAGTAAAACCACAAAGTTTTGTGGCAATCAGATATGTGGATTGGTCGTATCAGCAGAAGGAAGACGACACCCTACAGGCGTATACAGTTTGCGCAGATTTTTCTATTTCTTTTCTAATTGTATTAGGATTCTTTTCTTCCTTTGCAAGTTAGTATTAAGTACGAATTTAGGATTTATTTTATTATTTAAAGCAAGCTAATTATGTTTTTTAATTATTCATTCAATCATCAATAAAGCAATTATTCAGAATTTATTTCCTCTTTTTATCTTTTATTTCTTCTCGTGGATTCAAGAAACTATCGGAATGAATGAATCAAATAAACATAATTAACTTGCTTTAAATAATAAATTAAATCCTAAATTCGTACTTAATACTAACTTGTAAAGGAAGAAAAGAATCCTAATACAATTAGAAAAGAAATAGAAAAATCTGCGCAATTGTATAACGCCAGCACCGTCTTCCTTCCGCTGATACGAGCAATCCACATATCTAATTACCACGAAACTTTGTGGTTTTACTGATATCAACGTACTCTTCAAGATGGTTGGCTTAGATTCCCCATATCAGTAGTATTGGGCCACCTGGACCATCTCCAGTTTCAGTGGGCGGAATTCGAAACTTTCTGGACAGTTCGTACCATTTTGGACGCCACGATCAATCCGTAACTCGGATTGACGTGAAACTTATTGCGTTTTCTCGGCGTCGAGCAGATCTACAAAATGGACGGAATTGATCATCATAAATGATCAAGATGGACCCCACAAGTTGGGCCGAAGTTCAAAAACGGGAATAACAATTTCCTGTTTGAGTTGAAACTCCAAAATATGAAATTCCTTAGTTTTCTCTTGTTTTTCTTCCTGTCCATCTCCCGCAGGAAGGTGCGTGATCCACGCCCTCGATCATGGGGTTCTTCCCCTACATCACTAACAAATGCATGAATTTCTTTGACATGAATGAATGGGTCAAATAAAACTTGGGCAGGTGAGGAATATATAATTAAAGTACTTTCTACAACACACTAATGACGCTTTCATCCTTTTGTACCACCGCATAAACTTTTCCCTAGTCTAGTGCTTGCTATGAGGCCTGCCCTACTAGCCTTTACTGTTGATACTGCACTCCCTGCCTGAATTGTTGTGGTTGAGGCTCTCCCTGACAGTAATGGTTCTACTGACCTCCCTGTCTGAATGGTTAATGCTCTTCAGACCTGCTGGTAACCATACGACCTTTGTTGTTGCTGGTATCCTCCTAGCCTTTGTTGTGGTCAAGGAGGGCTCTGATAGTATTGTTGCTATGATGGATGGGGGTAAGCATAATTTTGAGATTGGTGTCCTTCCCCTCCATAGTTGTAACAATTAATTTCTATTGAACTGATATGGGGCTCACTAGGCTTGTTTTGAGGGAGTCGTCATCTGACTTATTAGGAGCACAACCCTGTGTTTGGGACATAGTAAGGGAAACCTTTTATTTTCCTTTTATGTCTTCTTATATTCATGCTCCTTAAAAAGTCTTCATTTTCTTTTTCTATGATTAGTGCCCATTTGACAATTTCCACACAAGTGCTTAGTCTTAAGTCACTATCTTATTGCAAATGGATCCTTTGAGTCATCTGTCAAAGTTCCTCACCTTGCAGGTCTCATCCACTACCAGGTAGGTAGCGAACCGAGACAACTAATTGTGCCTTGCCTCATACTGCTTGACATTCATGTTTCCTTATTCCAAATTCATGAACTCAATTTCCTTCTCCTCCCATATGTTGTGGGAAAAGTAATTTTCATGAAATTCTTCATATAATCTATTTCAAATCTAAACCATTCTTTCCTTAGCAGTCCTTGCTACCATCTTCCACAATAATAAGCTTCATCCTCCAAAACGAATACAATTGGGTGAGCACATTGGAAAGATAAACAAACCAGCCACACAAGCCGAGTGGAGAAATAGTCTGATCAGCTAATGTATAAATGGGTCTCGTCGTTGATCAAGGATTGTTGGGTGAGCACTTTAAAGTATACAACAGATCATCTACGCAGGCCAGGTAAGGCATAAAAAAAGTTGAGTAAAATGGCTCGTGTTCAATGAAAGCATCTACACTAACTATTGTAGTGACTCTCAAAGTATCGCATCTCTCACCTATTGTATATAAAAAAAATTATTTCATTTATGTATCTTTGATTTTTTTTTTTTTTTCCTTATGTGTTTTAAATGTGTATGCTTTCATTTTATTTTAAGAAGGAGCTATGTAGATGTTTACTCACTAAGCTATTAACTTATTCTATTTTTTTGTTGATAAGTTACAAGTTTAGGCCAGAGCTAAAATGCATGGACTTTATTTGAATTTATGTTATATAAAGCTTGAACTTGAGAATTTTTGTAATGATTTAATTGTTGTTGATGAAATGATTTATTTGTGGAATGATATTAGAATTTTATGATTGGACCCCTAAAATGATGATCATATTCCGAATTCCAATACGTAGTCTCGACTAAACTATGGTGTCAGAATCAAGCAAACTTAAATGCCAGATTTGGGGCATGAGAATGTTGGGTTTAGAAATTGGAAAAAAATTAGACCATGTTCAGTTCAAAAAGATAAAAGAATTTTTATTTTTATTTGAAGTTGATATATGATTTGAAATCACTCGGGTTGAAGTTGAATCTGCCTTCCTTGGACGATCGAGTGGGTGCTTACATGGCTGTCCATGACAGCCGACGCCAATGGCCGACCTGCACATACGTGCATGTACTGTACATTCCCAAACCCCATGTCCCTTGAAGAGCCAAGCCCTTCTATTCTTACATTTAAACAATTTAAATATTATGTAAGATTAAAAACAGTGCATACCAATAAGGGAGAAAAGGCTTGGTTAAAATTTTGGAGAGAAGTGGTTTTGGTGGGAAATTTTGAAACAACTAAAATATTTAACTTTAAAAAATACAACGCTACACCCACATGACAATGCCTGTCATTGGGGAACCAAAACATTGTGAATCGAGGAAACAACATGATGCAGGGAGAGGACTCCCTAATAAAGGGATAGGATCGTGCACATTCCTAGCACAAATGGATTGAAAAAGATTAAGGAAAAAGTGGCAGAGATAGCAACTTCCAGATTCATGATGAATTCTTGATGGCTTCTTGATAGATTCCTGATGGTTTCGGGCCGTCGGTATTGTCAGCCGGCCGATAAAATGTACTGACCAGTTGAATTCCCCCCTCAACTTACTAGACAGTTTGCTCCTGTTCGACCAGCCGACCTCCAACTTCGATCAGCCAATTGCTCGGGTCGACAAGTCAACAAATTGCGCGGATTTACGCAAATTTTCTAGATTTCTTTTCGATTTAATTTGGATTTTATTATTATTACATAATTAGGGTTTCTAAGGTTTGTTTTCTCTTTAAATAGTTGTTTAAACTAGTTGTTAAACATGCTCCCTTTAATTATTTTTATTAAAACTTTGGTTTTGCTTATGTTCTTCGTGGATTCAAAGAATTCTAGTTGACGAGTCCCAGAAACTCCATGGATTCAGAGTGTTTATCTGTAAGAGAGATGATGATTGATCTCACCATGTCTATGCCTGCGCCAAATTGGTATTAGAGTGAGGAATCCCCTCGAGCTGATGTCCTTTTGCAAAGGAATAGACAAAAATCCTATGGACGGTGATTCAGGGATTCTTCATCTTTCGGAGAGATTAATGGAAGCTCTCCACCAGGAGAAACGGTTAGCCATGTAAGGGCTGTAGGCATCCCTCTACCGTTTTGCAGATGCGCTAATTCCTCCACGTACTCAAGGCAACATTTAGCCTCCTGTGGTCACTGGATAGTATAGATTCATTGCTCTAGTGCAATTCAAAAGGTGAATTGTAGTACACTTATGGTGATAGTTAGATACCTCAGGTGGATCAGATAGATCGATCCTACAGGAGACCAATAGAAGTCCTTAGCTTCGATGGCCAGAGTCGATGACTGACTCTTTAAAGTTGAACGCTTCTACAACTACATGCAGATGCCTAAGGAGAAGAAGGTTCGGTATGTGGCATTAAAGTTGAATGATGTCCCTTTATCTTGGTGGGAGAAACTCCAAAATCAACGAATACAAGAGTTGAAAGCGCCAATGTGTTCATAGACGTGAAAGAAACTACGTTTGCTACCACGATTTCAATACACCATTGATCTTCAGGTATTATCACATTAGTCCCGCAACTTGTAGCAATAATCCTATTATTTTTTGCCGGATTCACGACAGAACACTGGATTATTATACGATGGCATGTGAGTGGCCCCTGTGGAGATAGAAAACCTACCCAAAAATTTTAAAGTAGAGGGGCGGTCTTCTGTATCTGTATGAGATGTCGTCATGTAACCTGAGAACGATGTGATGATCCTGGATGGATCTATTACAATTTGAGATAAGATCTCTGAAATACAGCCCACCTGCATCTAAGAGATTGTTTAGAATTATGAGAAGATTAAAGAAATCAACACCTCCACTATGAAGGATGAGGAGGTAGAGTCTGTAAACTTCCCAGAAGTTGTTGGTCCAATTTTGCTAGAGTCCAAAAGACAGATTCAAGGCATTATTGGTCCGAGTGCTATTAAAGAAACCCATATTTCGTGGACTGATAAGGTTATAGATGAACTGAACAATCCTACAATGCTGCAAGACACTACTGTCGTGGTGCTTAAAGAATTGGGCCATGAAATGGTTGGAGCAAGTGACACTGCAGAAATTGCGGTTTTAGAAGAAGAAGAAAATCCACAAAAGAACATTGATGATTTGTCCGTTACACACATAGGAAATGATGATGGAAAGATTGTAAAGTTCACAGATTTGGTGTTGCCACTAATTGATGAAAATAACATTAATCTGCGTACTACAGCTAAGGATTTTTAGGGTACACACTGTGAGCCTGAGAGCCTTGAAGCAGGTGATGATCCAAGTTCTGGAAATCCCACCCTTCAAAATTCTCCATTGCGAGCAATTGAAGTTGATGGTATCATGATGGGTGTTCATAGAATTCCTTCCAAAGCTAAGAATGTTGCCTTGGACAATTTTGAATTGTCAATCGATGATCAAGGCTCAACAATGGGCCAAAATCTCTGAGATGTTGTGTCATGCACTTTCGTACACAAACGGTGATCCCATCTTCCCATATGATGCTTTGGTACTTTCTACTATGGAGGATTTGAAACCGTTGTAAGCTAGTATGGTAGAAGTTGCGCTCAAGAAAAGCAATGCGGTTGATGAAACTTATCTCCTATTCAAAGTGGAGAAGATGTCGGAAGTCAGTTGTAAACGCCGACCTCCAAAGGTCAGAGCGGCTCATGATCCAGGCCCGAAGCAAACTCGAGGACGAGTTTCTTTCAAGTGGAAGAGTCTGATGTAGGGAGAGGATCATACACATTCCTAGCGTAAATGGACCAAAAAAGATCAAGAAAAAAGTGGCAAAAAATAGCAAATTTTGAATTTCTGATGGATTCCTGACAGATTCCCGACGATTTCGGGCCATCGGCATTGTCGGTTGGCCGACAAAATGTTATGATCGGTTGAATTTCCCTCTCAACTCACTGGACAGTTTGGCCCTATTTTGACCAGCCAACCTCCAACTTCGGCCTGCCGATAGGTCAGGTCAGTAGGTCAATAGATTGCACAAATTTTGTGGATTTCTTTTCGATTTGATTAAGATTCTTTTCTATTATGTAATTAAGATTTTTAGGGTTTGTTTTCTCTTTAAATAGTTGTTTAATTATTTTCTAAAAAAAAACTTTGGTGTTTGCTTATTTTCTTTGTGGATTTAAAGAATTCTGGTTGATGAGTCTCATAAACTTGATAGATAGGGGCGTTTAACTATGAGAAAGACTGATCAATCGCACCACATCTACCCCTGCTCCACAAAAGCAACGAGAAACCTAAATCAATTCCTTTGGAATATGCATCTTCTCATCCAAATCACACCACAGTGCACTGACTGGCATAGTCCACATCACCTGTTTCACACCCAAGGGACCCCACCACGTTTTTTATGTATATTATATACTCCGTGCATCAGATGACAACTATTATTTGAACGGTACAAATAAAAACTCAGCCCATAAAAACCTCTGATGAGCCACTCCACCGTGTAAAACTGCTCCTAGAACCTCCTAAGTGTAGCCCATCCTAAATTTGGATCCGGCTTATTTTTGTGTTTTCATTTCATCCATTAAAAATGAAAAGGAAAAGGAAAGGAGTTACACTCGATTAACGGGTTTGATGAAGGGTACACTCAAGGGTGACCCCATTCATAATCATATGGTTGGCATCCTATCCCCATTGCTCCCTCTGGTGGCCCCCACCTGAATTGTGGATCTCCCGAGCTTATTTTCTACCCCTGTTACTGGAATCTAGAATAGAACTTGATGGAACGAGTGGATCTTACATATACAACATGGTGAGCCCAACAAATTTGGGTGTTTTAAGCAGCGGCGGAAAATAGGTGTGTTGTACAGGATTCCGGTCCCCACGGCATCAATTTTATGTCCCTTGAAGATTTAAAATAAGTTTTTTGTCCTATCGCTCTAACCGTTTACCTTGGAATCGACTACAAAACCTGTGAAAAATACCCAAGCTTTGTGGGACCGCCATGTTGTATATTAAAATCCACTCCATCCATAAGGTGAGAACCATTATTTAGACCGCACATACAGAAGAAAGGCCCCGATCAGAAATTCATACGGGCGCACCAATCGGAACAACGTAAAATTGCTGCCAAACCCACTATGTTCGCAAGGTGTTGCCGACTTGAGATTTTTCCAAGTACGATTTTTGTATCTTCTCTTCATCCTCATTAGTTACACCTGATTAACGGGTTTGATGAAAGATAAACACCACGATGATCCCATACTCAAATCTATGGTTGGCATCCCATCCACATTGTTCCATTTGGTGTGGCCCACAAAAGTAGTTGATCTATTTGAAGTTTGGTTGAAAAGGCTGAAATCAAGGATAGAACCTGATAGACAGAGTAGATTGTACATATAAAACATTTTGGAACCCACTTAATCGGGTGTAGTAAGAAAGGTATTGCCCTGCCCAGGATTGCAGTCCCGATAAAGACGCGCTGTTCCTACGTATTCCTAATCACCGACTCTTCTACCAAAAAACTAAAATAAACGAATAAATGAATAATGAATAAAGAAACCATCAATCCTCTTTCCTCGAGGTTTGATGGAAGACATCCATGACATGCTTCATGTATTTCAATGTGATATTGGTATTTTTTTAGTTAGATAGTGGAAGATGGGAGAAGAAGCGCTGAAGAAGAAGGGATGGTCCCAACAAGGAATGACTGCTCTCGTTACCGGTGGCACCAAAGGAATCGGGTTAGCTCTCTCTCTGTTTCTCCTTCTTTCCTTTCATATCTGCTTGCTGCACTCATACAGTCCCCACACAAGTTTATATGAAAAATGTATGGTTAAAAAAGAAAAGGACCAACCGTCCATATTCAGCTTTCACTTATGGCTGCCTGGTTATTACCTAGGCTGTGGCCAGTAAAACCATAATATGGTAATGAATTACCAGTTCTGATTGTCATGCCGAAGTTCCAAGCTATGTGGGCCCCACAGAGATTCCTGTGACAAATCCCAGTTCTGATTGTCATGCCGAAGTTCCAAGCTATGTGGGGCCCACAGAGATTCCTGTGACAAATCCACTCCGTCCATCAGTTTTTCAAGACCACAATAAGACGAGTCCAAAAATCAGCAGATCTAAAACTTAGGTGGGCCACACCATCCATCGTTGAAACCTTCTTGGAGCCAACCATGATGTTTATATGCAGGTGCGGAGGGGGAGAAGAATTTTGCTACACCCACAGCTTGCGTATGCTGCATACGCGCAAATTGTAGCCGTGTAGGTGACATCCGAATCTCGAGGCATGTGTAATGCGGAGAGTTGCCTTTGGAGGATTTCTCTGTGGGCCCAAATGCATGTAGAAACAACGAATCCTACCCGTCCACATGTAAACACCCGCGCCAACATGGCAAATTTGTGTGATGTAGAATATTTTCATCTAGTGGGACACTCTTTTAGATCTTCTATCTAAAAAGTAGGCCTGTTTCGCTCCTCACGTGGACCACACCACAAAACAAAGGTACGAATGAAACCAATTTTTCTAGCCATCCTTTCATTTTACAAATTGTGGACCACTTTAAGGAATGAAAACAGCTCAACAAACTAAATAGTGCAGCCCGCCTGATGGAAAGTGCAGATCTTGCTCCCGCGTTCCATATCGGCACAGCCACACTAGATTGTATGTGGATGGGCGAAGCTCTTGTTGGATGGATTTTCGAGTCGAGTCTGTTCAAGTGGGCCCACCATTAGGTAATCAACACTGTCCCTTCAATCGACCACCATCCAATATAATGGTCCAATCTCTGGCCTAGTCGTGGGAGGTGTACTGTTGCTGCATTTCTTTCTTCCTGGATTTGCAAACCACTAATTGAAGGGCTAGGATTGTCTCTGTCGAGGTGATTTTGGAGGCATTATTACCCCATATTCACCCATCAGATGGTTTAGATTATCAAATCATGGGCCCACTTGCATGATACACAAGGCCGGAGACCGCCCACCCATCCATCCCTATGATCCAAAGTATGGGGTCATGTTTGATGGACCCCACTATTGAAATATCCACATAGGAAAATTCCAACCCTTCAATAGTCAGCTTCTTTCCCATCAATTGTGGGCCATTAATGCACATATTCTTCTCTTCCCTGTCAAATACCTGTGCTGCTACATGGAAATGCTTGGGATCTTCCAATCTGGAATATTTCCTGGCATCCCACAAACATGGTCCAGATCGGTCCAGAGTCTTCTAGTAACTGAAGCATAGGCTCCACATGCAGGATCATAATTTTCCTGGGAGAACATGGGAAAAGTACGCTGAAATCCATCAGAGGAGATTCTTATAGGATTGCGGCCCACTAGATTCTTGGATGCGGCTCATTTTTTGTCTTACGTCCTCAAATGAGCTCACAAAATGTATGGATGGAATGGATTTCTCACAAACATCAGCTGTGGGCCCACCTATGTTCTCAATGTTCAAAGGTTCTCCCACAAAATCGGCTTCCGATTTCTCGCGAGCGAGAGATTCTCGGAAGAGAGAGAGGAGAGAGACTTGACCTCTCCGTATGAAGCGTACGCAAGCCGTGGGTGTAGCAAAATTCTTCTATTTGAGAGATGTGTCAGAATCGATGTTGGTGGAGTCCAGTGATGGGTGGGACTTTTTCATCGCCAATCCAACTATAAAATCAAATTTTAGGTCCCCTCTCCCCTCATCCAATTCAATCAACAAAAAAGCCCCATTGATCAAAATGTGAGGAACGGAAGGCTTTAGCAGAGTAGTCCTCTTCTTCAGCAAGCCTGAACTTCAATCTCGGCAATCATGGCAGAATTAAGAAAGGTCTTGATCTTGGCTCTGATGCATGATGATTCTTGAAATTATGATTCAATATATTGGTTACTATGCATGGCCAATGTTGGAAATCACACGTCTTCCACTTTTAGCACTTAATATTGGGCATTGACTATTTTTTCGCAACTTTTACTTAGAAGGGCCATGTTTTAGGTGGCAAGGATCATCCAATTTATGTAGATTGGGCCATTTTCCTTCCATAGCAGGGTTCGCTAGATGGATGGTCCGGATTGACAGATCATGCTACCACACGTACCAGGATGGCTCTACCATACTATATCATCCATTTTTTCTTTAGAATTCTAATCCCATTGACGTTGGTGTGGTTTGTACATCAATGTCCTACAGGCGTGCCATAGTAGAAGAGCTGGCTGCATTTGGAGCGTCCATACACATATGTGCCGCAACAAAGCAGAGCTCGATCAGTGCTTGCATGAATGGAAAGAATCAGGATTCAACGTGACGGGTTCTGTTTGCGATGTTTCAGTGGGTGCGGCATGTCAAAAGCTGATGGAGGAGGCCTCATCCATATTCCAAGGGAAGCTCAATATCTTCGTAAGTTTCTCTCAAGTGTTTGATTTATTAATTAAAAATGCTTAACTTTGCATAGGGAAGGAGTGAATTTTGTGATAGACTCTAATGTTCGCATGGGGAATGAAACAGTAGGTGATGTTGTACTAAAATAGGGCAGAGTACAAATCCACTGAGAACAAGTGACCTATAAAGTAACCTTTTCAGTTCATTTCTGGATTTTTTATTTTTTTATTTTTTCACTCTCAGAAGTGCTTAGCATACTGTGATTCCTAATGAACCCTATTACAGTGCATCATCACTATTTGTATCATTTCCCTAATAATTTTGCACCGTAAGAAAATGGTGGTGACTCTTCAAACATGCAATGTTATAAATGTATGGAAATCCAACTTTATTTGCCAAAAATCAAGTTGGCCGATGAATTCATCTTGCAATCACCACATATGTTTATTGAACTAACCATGAACCGTTCTCATTTTATCCTAGCTAGCTATTTGTTTACTAAGACAAGTGTGGCCCACCTTCAGGGTACACCATGTTATATGTGGCTTCTCTTCCTTTGCATGCATTTGGTTCTCATCTCAATTATCTTTCTACGTTGTTGGAGTTACTATCATCAGCATATCAGGGGAGGATACAATCCTCGGAATTTAGTATAGCTTGCTGCCAAGTTAAACCATCCAGCCTCCAAACTTGAATAATATCATGAATAATGGGCCAGTCTGAAAATGACGCAAATTCAGTCTAGTCCACTAATCAGGGGATTATTTTACAACTGTAGTTGAATGTGGACCATTCACGCATTTGGTCAACCTGATGAATTGAATGACCTGATTTTCTACACTAGAAATCTTCTTAGCGATGGATTTTCATTAGTTGATTGTAATCAACTTATGTAATTAATAGACTATTAGATAGTGCTTGATTTTAATCAAGCTACATGATAGTATTAATAAATTGCGCTTATGGGAGTTTTGAACTCTCATTGCTGTTCCCAATCTTGGCTAAAGGAGGGTTGTGTTGGTTTGGCAGTCACGTCAAATTTATGCCATAAATAATGAATCGGAACTCTAACAAAAAGGCCTTAGAAATGAGACCGAAATATCAAATGAAATGTGAATGCCTGTCTTTGTTTTGGGAACTAACTAACAAATGCTAGTTTTGGTTTCCTTGCTCTAGATAAGCAATGCTGCGACGTTCATCTTTAAACCAACGCTGGAGATTACTTCTGAAGAATTCTCATTTGTCATGGCCACCAACCTGGAATCTTCATACCATTTATGATGTAGAATGGGTCGCTGATTATTTCATGGCCCAGATGGATCAAAAGAAGACCGGTCGGAGTTGAAAGTGATCCGGACCGTCAGGACTGTAAACCGGTCGTATCTCGCAATCCGGAATGAGTTTCGGGAGATATAATATATCAATTTGGGGTAGCTCGAGCTACTTTAGCCAACCAACCCCGCTACGCCAGGTTGCCCAAGCCAAAATCGCGAGATTTGACCGTATCGACGGTCATTAGGCTAGTTTATTTTCAGTTTTACCATTTATAGTAAGTTTTAATTCGATCATAACTTGGGATCTGTAAGGCTTTAGAGTTAGTGCCCAACATGAAAGGGCTTAGAATATTTAGTAGAAGAACATGGCTGAGGACGTTTGGTAACTTTTTATTTTTGGCCGAAAACCAAGAGTTCTAGTAGGATTGAACGACTTCTATAAATAGTAAGTTTACTATTTATAGTAAGTTGGGTTTTCTAAGAGTTTAAGTTGGAGTTGGAGTTGAAGTCTGATACTTTACCTAGGGTTTAGTTTCCTATTTATATGCATTGTAATTTCATTTTTTTTATTCATTCAATTATCAACAAAGCAATTATTCGGAATTAATTTCTTCTTTTATCTTTTATTTTTTCTCGTGGATTCGAGAAACTATTGGTTAGGGAGACGGTGATTGACCTACCACGTCCTCCCTGCGTCAATTTAAGCCAACTTGCTCACCCGCTATTAAAGGCATCAGGACAGGGAAACATTATATTCATATCTTCTACTGCTAGTTTGGTAGGATCATGTGCCGGAACAGTTTATGCAACGACTAAAGGTAACTCCCATGGAAAACATAACCTCTGAGTACTAACCTTCTTTGAAGTTTTCTAATCTTTCATAACACATGCAAAAAGTCTCCCCTCCAACATGCGACATGTGCACGTTCCAAGCCATCCATCGGGTGGGTCTAACCATATAGCTTCCCTATTAATGAAACCAAGATGGTCAACATAGCTGAGGTCCGTAATTTGCAAAACAAATGGGCTTACAGGAAAAATAATAATTATGCTCATTTTTTTAAAGGCTAATTGAAAAATGTTTCAAGAAATGCCAAGTATTCAGTTTTCAGACATAATGACATAGCTTTTTTTATTTCTTTTTTTTCTCTCAGTTTACCAAATGATGAACCTAACTCTTCCGGAGTCAATGGGAACTCAGAACTTAGAATTTTGAGGAAAAGGTAAAACAAAAAGAAAATATAGAGGAGAAAAATTAAGAGCATGAGTAAATTCTAATAGAGAAACATCTTTGCTCAAGCAATAAGAGCTTACATGTTAGTAAGCCATTCATTTGTTTCATAAATTGTGGCCCACCTAATTAGTCGCGACATGTATGGGCAAGTACACTTGTACCCACTTGATGGGCTGCTTTGTTCTCTCACTTGCATGACATGTTAGCATGTGGTAGTGTGTAAAGGGGCTTCCTTATACATGCACATGTACAAGTATTTACTATCTTCCTAGATAACATCATTAATGACCTATGATGCCTAGAATTTCTATTTTCTATTTTCTTTTTAATAGGAGCATTGAATCAGCTCACAAAGAATTTGGCATGTGAGTGGGCAAAAGACAACATACGGACTAATAGTGTTGCACCTTGGACGACAAAGACTCTTTTGATAAAAGATGTAAAATTCTCCTCTCTAATATTTTATTGAATTATGAATAAAAGAACTCATGGCCTGAGAGCCAAAGACACCACTATGAATTTGAATCCCCTAAGGTTGCGTTTGGTGAGCACACAGTACTCATTGTGCCCCTATAGCTTTTGAAAGGTGCACGGTTTTGAAGAAAATTGAGAGTGCATTTTGCATTGGGTGCAAAGTATCCTTTTTCATACGGCCTGAAGAGACGCATCCTCTCCACTGCGAAATCAAATGGCTACACCACCCAATGGGAATTCAATAATTAAAGTAATAATTGTGACACATGTTCTGATATTCTGATTTTTGCCCCCTTAACACAACTTCTAGCAAACAAAGAGTTTGTGGAAGAACTGCTTTGCCGAACTCCCTTCGACGCTTAGCAAAGCCAAAGGATGTTTCATCTTTGGTAGCATTCATTTGCTTACCCGTTGCATCATACATCAATGGCCAAGTCATAGCTGTCGATGGAGGATTCACTGTCAATGGTTTCTACCCATCAAAAAGACTATTACTAGTCCAATCACGTTTGATGGAGGCAAAATAATAATAAGAATTTTGTGATATCCCCTTTGATTAAGCTATGCTACTAAAAATAAGCACATTTTTAGCAACTTGTTGTAACAATCACATGATTGATAACTCAAGGATGCATGAAATGGATTACTCTGTCACCCTAGTTTTTCCCACTCTACATGGAAGAGAGCTAGCCAAGAAAGAGTGCGGCCTAGCTGGTGGAAATCTATCACTGGCCGGCAGGAAAAGGATTTCCCCCCAGCAGTGGTCCAAGGACTAGGCATAGGTTTGGCTTGCTTGGTCCTTGGTTATTTTCTTTCTAAATGTATTTTGAAGGTTCATTTGCACAGGATACCTGAAAATCAATTTTTCCAGGACACGGTACCTTTACCGTCATGTTTTTATCATTAACGTACCATTTTCCGCAGCCTCATCATAGTTTTGGAAGCTGTGTGAAGCAGTACACATATTCAAATTTGTGATTAATAATGGGCCTGATCAGTGGGTGCTTACTAACAGTAGCGTGTGTGTACTAACAAAAAAAAAAGGTCTAGATCGGTTGATGTATGTTACAAAAGCAAAGATGCGCAATCTCTCTCTAGTAGCTCACCTTAACTACTACTAGAGTGAAGGATGAATTCCAACCCTAGGATGGCCCAATGGGACATGATCATTGTTTGGATTGCAAGATCTGAGTCAATTGATAGATTTGCATGCCCACTCTCCTCTTTTTTAACTGGGCTTACTTACGGATTGACATTCCTAGGAGTAAATTTCTCTCATAATGAAAAGATTAGGGAGATGGTTAAGGGGTAGCTGGTTATGGAGATGAGGATAAATCTTTGTCCATTATTCCCTTAAATCATCCTCTCTTTCCATTTGACTCATTTCTTATTTTGAGAGGTCTTTTGCCTAGACCTGGCAAAATTTGAACACCCGGATTTTTCTAGTTTAGGGTTGGAAAATTTGACCCAAATTCAATTTTTGGGTTGACCTGACTTGACCGGAATTTTTATGGATCGGGTTAAGGTTAAAGGTGGTCCGACCCGACCCGACCCGACCCGAATCATATAAGGGTTAAGTAGACTATTATATATTGATTTTCTTATTAGTTAAATAATACATAGTTTTTTTTTTTTTTTTTCTCTCTCACACCTAGCTGGAAATGGTCTACATGTCTGTCAATTTAATAAACATTACGGTGGTCCCTAAGACTATTATATATTGATTTTCTTATTAGTTAAATAATATATAGTTTTTTTTTCTCTCACACCCAGCTGAAAACAGTCTGCATGTTTCTCAATTTAATAAACATTAGGGTGGTCCCTAAGACTATTATATATTGATTTTCTTATTAGTTAAATAGTACGTAGTTTTTTTTTTCCTCTCACACACCTTACTAGAACGGTCCACATGTCTGTTAATTCAATAAACTTGATGGACATGTCTGAAGCATCATCCTATTACTCTGACTATGTTGATGCTTAAATAGGTTTGCTTTAAATCTACACTCCATTCAATCCATTTATTTTTCTCTTTCATTATTTGCGTAATAGAAATACTCTATAAAAAAAACCTCGGTGTGTGTGTGTGTGTGTGTGTGTGTGTGTGTGTGTGTGTGTGTGTGTGTGTGTAGGGAAGTGGTACTATTAGTTCTACCTCATGGGAAGAGTTGTGTGGGATCCATATGTTAGACATCAATACTGTGAATTTGATGGGTCCACTTTAGGTCATGGGATATTCTAAAAAGCAGCCGTATACAGAACTCAGGTGGGCCATACCATTTAAAACCATGCCAAGACATCCCTAAAACATCTAAAAGCACTTGGTGGGGCCCACCTGAGTTTTGGATGAAGCTGAAACTTGGTCTGACCCCTCATCCAAGTGGGACACATACAATGGATGGGCTGGATTAGTGAATTACATCTCAGTGGGCCAAAAAAACGATCATGAAGGTTTTAATGGGTGAATTACCCCTCTTAACTTTTTTCTGTGGTGTGGCCCATCTAAGTCATGGATTGATGTGATTTTTAAACCTGTAGCCCACCATAAAATGATGCATCTAACTAAAGGGGTAGATGTTTGACACACATCATGGTGGGGCCCACACAGCTCAACCTCATGAAAGTTCCCATGAGGTCGACATCATAGTACCATATATATACACCTATTAAACATAGATGGTTTGATTTTCAATGAATGCTAATGTCATATGCATTTAGTTTAATCTACAAATTAGTTAGTTGATCATTAAAATGTGGGTCAACCTGACCTGACCCGATTTAATTTGGGTAAGGGTTAGGAAAATCCAACTTGAATTCAATTTGGGTTGGGTTAGGGTTGAGGTGGAAACAACCCGACCCGAACTTAACCCAAACCGAACCCGACCCGGCCCATTGGCACCTCTACTTTTGCCCAGTCTAATCTTATGGGAGATCGGAAATGCCAGAAACAGGGCCTAGCATGATGATTCCCGTATGCGTGCAGTCAGCATGATTGCCCATATCAAGCACTGGATCTAGCTTATCAGTGTTGAACTCCTGCCTCCAAAAAATTGAGCTCAGCGAGGCATGTGACACTTAGGCCCATTTGATTTTTCATTTCTCAGGTAAATACATTGCAAATGTATAATGATTATTTCCTTGGATAATTCCTACGCTGTCCCCATGTACATTGTAAATGTATAATGATATTATTTCCTTAGATAATTCCTACATTGTTCCCCATGTATGATTTGATTACCTACTTTTTTATTGTTAAAATCAAAGAGAATATGAAATATAGGTGGGGCCCACCGTGATGTATGTGGCATATCCACCATCCATATGTTTTGCTAATGAACTTAGGGCATAGACAAAAAAATAAGCCAAATCCAATGCTCAAGTGGACCACACCTCAGGAAAAAGGAAATCCAACACCTCTCATTAAAAATTTCTTAAGGCCACTATTTCCTTTGGTGTGGGCCACATGAGTGTTGGATCTGCCTCATTTTTTTGCACATGTCTCAAACTATTCAAGTAAAACTAATGGACAGAGCGGATATATCATATATATCATGGTGGGGCCATAATTTTAAACTACTTCTTTTAGACCAATTTTCAAGGTACGAATTACACCAAATTTTCAAAGGAGGTAAAAAGGTTATAATGATATTTTGAGGGTATTTGCAAAGGAAATGGAAAATCAAATAGGCTCTTAAGTAACTGGGAGTTGGTGCTACTGATCTCATTGTGAATCCGATTGCCGTCGTCAAGTGGGTCTGCCCTGCTCAAGGTTCGGTTAAACTCAATGATGACAAGTCCACTAAGGGTAACCTGAGACCTTCAGGTTGGGGAGGGAACTGTCGAGATAGCAGAGGTAAGTTTCTTATCGCATTTTCCATGGGTTATGGCCATGGATCGAATAACTGGGCTGATCAAGCAAAGGTAGTGGCAGAGGGTTTGTCTTTGTGCACAAACCTTGGTTTTGGGGAGGTCGAGGTATAGACGGCTGACTCCATCATTACAATGGAGCCATTCTCCATCCAGTTAGGATCCTTTTGGTCAATGTGGTATTGGCGTGCAAGGGTGGATCGCCTAAAAGATGGATTAAATGTAAAAATCTCTCACATCACGAGAGAGACAAATGTAGTGGCTGATGACTCGACTCGTTGGGGGGCTGATTCTCAGGTGCACCATTTATTCCATATGTCGAGAGGGCCACCACTGACTTTGAGGGGGCACCTATTCTTGGACAGAGAGTTTGGTTGGGTAACCTAAGGGGTTGTTTGGATGCCCGTAAAGTCTTTAAATTGTAAAAGGATTACAGGTAATCTAATTACAGGAGCTGTTTGGATGCATTATTTGCCAATAAAGTCCTTACAAGCTGTAACCAAATTACAACCTTTACCTGTAATTTAAAACCTGGCAAAAAGCCAAGTTTCATATTAGAGGTAAAGTCTTTACAACTAAAAAGGCATTATACAAAGTGGAACACAATGGTAAATCTATCCATCACGTGCTTCCCTTGATCTTTCTATGGCCCTAAAAAAATAGCTCATTGATTATCAAATAGACCACACAAGGGAAGGATGGAATGTCCATCATTAAAAACTTTCAAATTGCATTTAGGGCCCACCGTGATGGGCAGAGGACAATCAATCCATCTAGTGTGTGCATGTTTTAATGCTCTCTTAGGGACCCAAAAAAAAAAAAAAAAATTCAAGTCCTCATGTGATTTGCAATTTTTTTGAAGGTTTATTGCCCCACGTCTATGGCATAAATACCTATTTTATACATTGTAAACACTTTATCGGCTAACCAAATACACAATCTATTAACCTATAAATAGATTACCACTTAAAAGCCAAACGAATAGCATGTAAATTCAGCACTTGAAATTTTTAATTGTAATGTATATGCCTAGGTGGGCCTTCCACTTGTTTTCCTAAAAAAGAAAAATGAAAAATAAAATTCCCTGCTTCGTGTCTCTTTGTATTGCCAATTTGTAATGGCACTCTCTAAGTTCAACCGGTTGGAGCTCATAGGTAATTAATATTATACGGAAGAGAAGGAAAAAGGGCCCGGCTTGGGTGGACCCCACCCTGGTATTTATATGTAATTTACCCTAACCATCACATGTCAGTACTCCATGATAGGCCCAAGACTAAAAAATCAGCATCATTTGTAATTGAGATGGAGCACACAATTAGAAACAGTGTACAGGTCAATGCTCACCCTTCAAATTATTTCCCTTGGTGTGGGCCACTTGAATCACTAATGAGCCCAACTTTTTGGCCCCAAGACTAAGTTTTAGTGTGGAATCCAATAGTCAGAGTGGATTCAATATAATAATCATGGTGAGCCTCCAGAAATCAAAGTGGATGTCTCTCCAAACCATTCCATTGCTGTAGCCCACTTGAATCACAGATTAGTCAGACGTTTTTGGTCCGAGCCCAAGATGGGATTACACATCTAACGGTTGGTATGAACCTCACATACACATTATGGTGGACCACATAAAAAATCAAGGTTGAGGTGTCCATCTCCTACAGGTTCCAAGGAAAAGCTATTTATACCCCAAAGTAGCTTGTTGGCCCACAAATTATAGTACATCAATATGATAACCTTTTTTTATTTTTTTTTTAATTTTTTTTTCCACACACCCCAATGGGTAAACTCATGACCTTAGTTTTGAAACACTTGTGAGTCTACCACTAAGCCATGAGTAAGTGCATGTGAAATCCAGCCCTTCCAGTAAGTTGGGCCCACCATGAGGATCACCTAGTGAAATGTTTAGTCCTATCTACACATCAAGTAGGTCATGCCATATAAAACAATGGCCACACATTAGTAAATAGAGAAACAGAAGTGTGGTCCACTCAATAGGTGGATGTTACTGAGGTTTTCACAAGGTGACAATAATGATGGGTTTAACCTATTACTTGGGTTTGATGTTGTATACACATACTTGTTGTTCCTAAACCAATACTCCCACCAGTTGAACCTTAAATGTTCTCATTTTTCAGTTTCACTAGGCCATCACTTGATTTTTTTGATGTAGTCCACTATGATGTGTATGTTAGATCCATACATACCATTAGATGTGCAATTTCATTTTAGGCCCATATCCAAAAAAAATTAAATTGATGACTATAATAACGGAAATGGTTGGAAGAGAGTCCACCCTTGATTTTCATAAGGTCCATCGTGATTATTATATTAAATCCACACCAACCATTGGTTGCCACAGTAAAACATATTCACGGGGCTCAAAACTCATGCTCATTAGTAATTCATACGAAGTTGCACTAAGGAAAATAGTTTGTAGGGTGAGCTTTGACTTGTTCATTGTTTTTAATTGTGTAGTCCACCTCGATCATAGATGATGCTAATTTTTAGGTGCACATGATGGTTGGGGTGGATTACAAACAAACACAGCAGTGGGGTTCACCCAAGCTAGTTAGAACCCCTTTTCCTTCTCTCCCTCGGCATTTATTAATATTAATTACATATGAGTTCTTATATTGGTTGGACCTGGTGTGTCATCCAACCGATTGAACTTAGTGCATCAATTATAAAATTTCCTAAGTGATACATACTTAAATCTAAACCCTTATAGGCCTTTTGTATATGAAATCCTTTTTTTTTATTTTTATTTTTTCATGAAAAGGCAAGAGCATACTACCTGATTATAAATTAATTTAACAATGATCAACTACATTTTTTATTTCTTGAAATGCCTTATATTTCATTTAAAATATTATCGTGTCCTCTAAATATTTAATGTTCTCCACCTTAAGGAAATTAATTGATGGATAAAAATAGCGAAGTGTTGTCACTTTATATTTATAATATAGAATTATGATATATTATATATAGATTAATCAGTCTATTGATGGGAAGAGCTTTTCTAAGCCACTTGCATGTAAGAGAGCTCATTCACACTATTAGTGTCAAGGTGACATGTACATGATAACATTCATCCATTTAAATGGGCCAACCAGAGCGCCCAATTATTTGACACCGACCTGACTTGAAACCAAGGTCCAAAGACCCTATGAGCACCAAACCCGATTGGATTCAAGTGACACCTTTTAAGCAAGATTGGGACACAACAAGACCTGAATATGATCCCAAATTTTTTGTAACTTTAATACCCGACCCAAACATCACCCATTGACAGTCCTACTGATAAGTGAAATGGCCTAAATTTGGACCATAATGCACTAACGAGCGGGCACAGATTAACTGGAATAGGTAGCTAGCTGGGGCTTGTCGTGACGTTTGTGAGAAATCTACCTCATCTGTATGGCGGACAAAAGTGGGTAGGGAAATGTCTTCTGTTTGAAGCCTTCCTAAGGTCCATCGTAATATTTATATACCATTCATATTAGAGCTAATTAAGGTAATTAGGGTTCACATATTCCCCTACTTATCTTTCTTAATTATATTAAGAAAATATTTAAAAATAAAACAATAGTTTGCGGGACCACTTAATAAATAATACCCTCACTCTAACACTTCCTTTTAAGTTAGAGCATAGAAATAACACATGTCTGGCTTGAAAAAATATCAAATAAATGATTTTTAAGAACTGCCATAATAAAAGTATCAACAAGTTGATCTTTAGAAGAAACATGAGGTGTACTAATAATTAACGACATTTATCAATTTCTCCGTAATAAAGTGACAATCAACTTCTATATGTTTAGTAAGCTCGTATGATATTAAATTGGATGTCATATGAATCACTATTTGGTTGTCATAAATAAATAAATAAAGAAAAATATATATAATAATAGGAACACCTAATTTAAATAGAAATAACTGCAACCATAGTATCTCATTAATGACATGTCTTATAAAGCAATATTCAGCCTTTGTTGGAGAATAGGAAATGACTGGTTACTTTTTTCTTTTTTAAGAGATTAAGCTACTACCCACAAATGTACAAAAACTTGTTGTAAAGCACCCATCATTAGTAGAACCCGCCTAATCAACATCACAATAGGCTCGAGCATGAAGATGGACATGGTCGATATAGAGAATAGATTTTTTCGAGAGTAGACTTCGCGTATCGAATTATGCAATAAACCGCATTAAAATGATGTGAACATGAGTTCTGCATGAATTAACTAACTACATTAATAATGTAATATCCACTATTTTTTGTTATTTATTTTACATTTTTATTTAAATTAAAAATCTAGATTAATTTTTTTAAAATTAAAACAATAAAATTTAGTGTATATAAGGCTGATAACGTGCATGATGTGTGTCTCCTTTTGAATAATTGGGTAGAAAAGTAACATTATAATTTATTTTTTCATGTGAATAAACTTTAGTAATTCATTATAATTATGTGTTTCATCTATGGATTAGATCTGAACCATAGAATGATAGAGTAAGTCATGTAGAATCCAATGATGCAATCTGATCATCCAAATTTTGTAAGTAAATCCTCTGACTATAGCTGTATATGCGTGACATGATCACCGTGGCTCGCTAATGCGATTAATTTGATTTTTGCTTCGTTGATATGATAGAGCATGCTTTGTGGATCCTTTGTTATCGTCCAACTTTCAATCAGAATTGAATAAGCCCGTTAACTTATCTTCCAATGCCAAACCAATGGTGAAGGATACCTCCTTGTAATTTATCTCAATTTGTGTGTTAGTTAGCTATAGAACTTTCTACGTTCCTCTGATATAGCATTTTAACCATTCATGTGAATTTCCATCACTAGATTAGTCTCTGTGACCGTTGGATCAAAAAATCTTTCGTATAGGGCCGAATGGACCACCGATCATCGTGAATCGTTTTGTGAATGTTGTATTTCATGTGCTTAAGTATTCTTTCGATTTGAATTTTATTATATGGTCCTAGAGTCAGCTATGTGCGCTGAAACGTATCGAAAGTCTACGCATTGTACTAAATTCAAATCCTCATCTGTTAGGTAGATGTAGATATGGGGACCTTTGATTTCATTAAGAATCGTCCATCTTTGTGGAAGATTGTCCTTCTTAATTTCAATTTTGTAGGCCTTAGGTTTCTATGGATGTCCTACGTTCCTACATTTTCAGAATTTTGAAATTAGATGTTTTCACTGTCCATTATAGTTTTGGCCATTTAATTCCAATCCGGTAGAAGATTTGAGAATTTATCGGTCAATTAGCTAATCAGTAGGCACATTAACCTATTATACGGTCAGTCTCGATCAATCATTAGTATTCTTGATTATATTGCATTGCAAAGTGGCCGAGGAAGTTCCCAAAATCACTTTTGGATTTTATATAACAACCATCTTTAAATGTAGTGTTTACTACCATCTAAGTTCCTTTTGATCATGTCTGATCGTCTATGTGAACACCACTAAATTTTATCAATCTGACCATGTTTTAATAGTTTTTCAAGGCCACTATCGTGGTAGGTCCAGATCTCTGAAGAGAGATCTTGATCCTAAGTTATTGTCGATCTAACTTGGACAGTTCATTTAGAGCCGTCCTTTATAATTAATATTGTGCGTCCGATCTTTGATCATCTGACTTCAGAATTTAACCCCGACTTATAGAAGTGGTCCTTTATGTGATGAGAATCTTTGGTTGTTCGTTAGAACCCTGATTAGACCACAAAAGAGTTTAATTATATTTACACCATTGATTACATCACCTGTATCTATTTCTTATTCAAATTTAAACCTCCGGTACAGAAAGTTTCTCTCTATATAAGCTTACGAGAGAACCCTAGCCCATGATACCCCATCGTACACCCAAAGAACCATCTCAACCTTTCAATCTCATCCATCTATTCTCGTTATTTCTCCATTCTCTCCCTATATATCCATCATCTCATCCGTCCATATCTCTCAAACATCCATCATCCATCATCTTCACTGTTGATAAGAGGAAAAGAAGTTGTTTGTGTGATCATGTTGACCGTGTGATTGTGGCTGAAGTAGATCATCATTCATATCGTCCCCTACATTGGAGAGCTTTGGATCTAGCATCTTAAACCCGTGAGTGAGAGATTACACACGCCAAACCCTTTTGTGATTTAGCACGTTTAGATTGTGATTGGCATAGATCTATCCATAGTATTGTGATCCATTGATTTTCATGAATGTTAGATCTATCTAACCCATCAATCGTCTAATTTAAGATTATTAATAGTTAGATTTGTGTGATTTATGATTATTTATGAATAGATATGTTATGATCCATTGAATCCCATAAATGTCAGATCCATTTAATAAATCATCTGATCGAGAGTTATTTCTAGTCAGATCTGTGGAATCTATAATTATTTATGGGTAGATGTGCCATAATCATGTAGATCTATGTATAGTAGAATGATTCCATAGTGTGGATCATGTATTGATAATTATGTATTAAATATATCATGATAGCACCTAAATAATGTTTTCTCAATGATGAAGTCACTGAAAATATGTTCATCAATGGTGGATCCCGCTGTACAAACCGAGAGAATTCAACAGCGCTCGATCGGATGGTCTAACGATCTCATGGATGATCCGACAGCTCGTTGGAATGGCTAGAAAGTGTTGTTTGTACTATTTTACTGTTCGGAGCACATCCTACTCGTTTTAGATCCGATTTGGTTAATTTATATTGCCACAGAATCTGGGCAGCAAGATGTATCAATTGAATCAGATTCCAGGATATGAAAATATCAAAATCTTAGCCTTGTATCTTATGTAATTTGGTACTTTATATACTTAACTAGTGTTGTATTCTTAATGCATGTTTAATTCCTCTATTTTAATGTATTTCTTTATTCAGTTATGTATCAGAATATGTTATAAATGCTTATGTCATTAATGTATGTACGCATGAGATGTTGTGTATAAAGAGGTGATATATGGTGAGAATGTTCGTATGGGGTTGTCCAGGGTAGGGGCGTGAGAAATAGTCCTTGCCCAGGGTTATAGTCTTGGTATGTTGGTTAAGTTGGTAGTTGTATTGTAGGATGTGGTGGATGTGAAGTGTTGCATGCATGAGGTTTACGTATGGTTGATTTATGTGATTCCGTCATATTGGTCCAATGAGACGTTATCTGTACATCGGCGGTGTGTGGATTTCTGGTATCTCGTATGGTTGATTTACATGGTGTTGCTTTACAGGCCTAGCAATGTATGATTGATTTACATTTGTGAATCCTAACTAAAGTCCTTGTGTTAAAGGTCACATGTATGATTGATTTACATGTGCTACATTTCATTGTGGGATGGTCTATCCAATGGTTTCTCTATGTTGTTATTGTCATGGGAAAGGATCGTGTGAGCATGGTATAGTTGATCATCTCAGATGTGAACTGTTATAGTTATTTAATGCTTTATATACATTTATATTATTATTCATGTTGAAATATTATTGAATGCTTAATCATATAATGGATTGGAGTGAGTACTCCTACTTGTTGGGCATAGTTTTGATCACCCTTCTTAGAGAACCGTAGGTTATGAAGACAGAGTCGAAGGCACAGGAGACGAGATGTAGATGAAGAAACGGCGACGCGGGTGGAGGAGAATGCGAACGCAGAGGAGAATGAATTTATTTTCTTTTGAGAGTATTAGTTGAGACATTTAGATATATTAGATTTGAGACTTTATTTTAGATTACGGTTGTTGGAACTTCTTTTAGATTGAAGTCTTTGGGTTAATAGTTTTGGATTGATGGATTACTGGTGTATATGATTTAATAGTTTGTTTAAATGAATGTGGTTGAATAGTGTTTATTTTATTTTATTATTTTCATGCTTAGAAGTTCATGCTTAAGTGCTATAATTAGGTGCTGAATTTCTGGGCGTGACAAATAACATGAGCTATATCAAGTGAGTAATTGATAGATAGATGAATGAGCTTTCCAATCAATCTTTGATAGGAGATAGCTAGGATCACCTAGGGGATTAAATGATGTTGAAAATAATCGATGATTCACCTTAATAGATGAGTTTGTATGATGCGATCTAAGCATGTTAATGATTTTTAAGAGATCAAGAGCATACTTTCTTTGGAAATAAAGATATCTTTAGTAGAACAAGCAACTTCAATTCCAAGTAACATAGCAGTTCAATGTCTTTTATTTTAAAATGGCTAATTAAAGACATCTTAAGAGGAGATCTTACTAGAATTGTTGTTTGTCACCACTATATCATCTACATAAACAATATGTATAGTTAAGGAAAACTCATGTTTCTTAACAAAGATGGAATAATAAAAAAAGCAAAAGCGAAATCCAATTTGAAACACTCGATCTAAGCATGAAGAGTAAGTTGTATAGTGCTCTTTTTTTTTTTTTTTTTTCAACCGGCACACTTTTCCGACTAACTTGAGAGGTTGAAAGTTGGGAGGTATGTGTATATAAATTTTCTTTTGTAAATCACCATATAGAGAAACATTCATGACGTCAAGTGAGAAATTTGGATGAACTGAAAACACAAAAATATTATTCATAATTTTTGTGGGACCACAAAATTTTCCATGAAATTTTCAACAATGGACACTCAATCCTCATCCTATCAATGCGGCCCACTTGGGTTTTGTAACTTCCACATTTTTAGCCCATTTCCGAACATGATTTAACAAAATGAATGAACAAGGTCGTATTTCTCACAAATATCACCGTGGCCCCACCTGGATTCCTATTGCAGGAAGCTCATGCAAGAGGCTGTCGTACGCAACCTGCGTGTCCCTCGCGATGAATATGCAAGTTTCGATGGGCCACGATGTCTGCCAACAACTTCCTGCTACAGGGATGAATGGTGTGGCTGAAACACATACATCATAGTGGGGCCCACAGAGCACCGACCGCTAGTCATTGGGTAGTGGCAGAGTGACTAGCCCATCCAAGCTCCACTGCCAGACCCTATCACAGGAGGAGCGGATTGCGCCCGCAGCACCCGCCACATGAGTATCCCTATGGCACGATATGGACCGAGCTATGTGGGGCCCACTGTGATGTATGTTTATTATCCACGCCATCTATCCATTTTTCCATCTCATTTTTAAGGCATGGGCCCAAAAATGATTCAGATCAATAGCTTAGGTGGACCACACCACAAAAAACAGTGGGGATTCAATGCCCCCCAATGAAAACTTCCTATGGCCCACCCTGATCGTTTTATTTGCCATCCAACCTGTTCATAAGATCACAAGGACCTGGACGAAGGGAAAACACAAACATAAGCTTGATCCAAAACTTCTGCGTCCCCAAGAAGTTTTCAATGGTGGTATTCAATCTCCACTTTCTATGTGGTCCACTCGAGCTTTCCATTTACATCGGTTTTAGGCTCATGCCCTCAGATGAGCTGGCAAAACGGATGGACGGAGTGGATAAAACCCATACATCACGGTGGGCCCCACAGAGTTGGGGACTCATTCTTCCACGGGGATACATCCCTGTACGAGTGATGCAGGCAATCGCTTCAGCCTTCCGATCACACATCACGTGCGCCGCTCTGGCACGTGCGCACGTGACGGGCTCCGTAACTCAACCGAGAAATCCAGTGATAAATTGCAAATTACCTTCGTACTCAATCACCAGCGATAAGTAGCCGCGAATCACGAGAAATTGTCGGGGGCGTGCGGGCCCGCTTGACAGGAAAAGCTGAACCCGCCGTAAATGGAAAGGGGGAGGGCACTGGCCTACCGCTAATCTTGTCGTCGAGGGAAAAGCTCAGATGAAAAAAACCATTTTATCAGGGGCATCTTCGTCTTTTAGAAAAAGGCCTGGACGAGCCGTTTCCCGGCGTGTCGGGTCGGGTTTTGTCCCATGTGCGGCAATTTCCAACGTTCCTTTTCAAATTTCTCCTATACAAAACAGTAAACTCCATGCCTAAACCATCCCTGGCTACAATCAAAAGCCCAGCTGAGAGATGACCGTTGGAATGTGGAACGATGAGTGCACTCGCCTCATACGTGGGTACGAGTAACACATGTGAGTGATCATAACCTCTCATCAGGGGTCCCCACAGGGTGGATGAGCCTGATGTGATCAGTGGATGGGTAAAGTGGATAGTTTGTATAGATTCACCAGCGGTCCGATTCTATTTATGCGTGTGGCCCATCTGATTATCTTTCTCGGATGATTTTCGACAAGTGAAATTTGCACAATCGGGATGTCTTGATCAATGGCCCTGATTTTCAAAATTTATGCCTCGTGTCCCAAGTGTGAGGCGAGTGCACTTAGCATTTCTGCGGTTGGAATGGCGTCCGTGTGAGCTATTTGAGTGGGTCCTTGCATGGCTCGGCTCACATGCATCCCAAGAATTAGCCTGACTGAAAAATACAAGTACTGGTCACAATACAGGGAAACGTTTGGAATTAGGAGGCCACAATAAAAATCTTCTAGCCCGAGTGTGTGGCCACCATGTATACGCTATCTAATCCATTCAAAAGATATGGTCCCACAAGGATTAATGAAGCCCTAAAAATCAGGCCATTCAAAAAAGGTGGGCAACAGCAAGTGATTTTGAGGTATAGTCATGATGGAGAGCGGATTAGGTGAGACCCCGGCCTCACCCAAGATGGTGCGGCCCTTAGCTAGGTTTAGTGTGGGGGCCCACCTTCATGTATATATTATTTATCCACATCATCCAACCGTTTATGCACATAATTTTAAGGCATTATACCAAATATTAAGCAGATCCAATTATCAGGTGGACCATAGCGTAAGAAACAGTAGTGATTGACCATTAATGGGCCACAAAAGTTTTGGATCAAGGTGGTATTTGTTTTTTACCTTCATCCAGTCTCATTTAACCTTATCCATAGCTTGGATGGTAAATAAACACTAAATAAACATTAAGGAACGTCCTAAGAAGTTTTTAATGGTAGAACAGGCAATCACCACTATTTCTTATGCTATAATCTACCTGATAATTGGATCAGCTTGATATTTGGTACAATGCCCTAAAATTATGTGTATAAACGGTTGGACAGTGTAGATACATAATATATACATCAAGGTGAGCCCACTGTAAGCATAAGCGCCGCACCCTCTTAGGTGAGGCCGGGGTCTCACCTAATCCGCTCTCAGTCATGATCTAGCATGGTACGGCCCTGGTGGACATTTATCATACGGTTGAAAAAAACAAAAATCCAATGATCCTATTTCAACGACCAAGTGTCCACAAATGAGAGGTGGTATTGTTAAACCAATCTGATATTGGGACCGGGACATAACGACAGTGGTTTCAACAATTTTCCAGTTAATTTGAATTAATGTATGACATGTCAAGCATTTCTTAGTGCCTGTATATCACGCGTCATGCTCTTCGTGAGTATAAAATAACTCCCCACGCATAAATCTCGGTTCGACTCGGTCTACTCAAAGCCGAGCCGAGCCGAGCTATCATACACCCAAGGCTCACTGAGAAGAGAGAAAAGACGACCGTTAGCCTCTCTCTCTCGGTATAAATCAGTCAGCGTTTGCACCCAAAAACACTTCTCTCCACAGCTGATCCAAGACATTCTTCCACCTTGCGTTTATTCAAACCCAAAAACACTTCTCTCTGCATCTCATCCAAGACATTCTCCCTCTTTGCATTTATTCACCCAAATCAACCACTCATTAGATGGGCCATCTCAAGATCTCCATCTTTTTCTACTTCTCATTCATGGTTCTAGTACATAAGCAAGTACCACCATTCATTGCAACTGCTAGTGTCCTCAATTCAACCACAACCAAGCATCATCACAAGTGGGTCGGGCCGGTAGGTTGCCGTGTGATCACGGTCGACGTCCATGGCTTCGGTGACTTCCTATCCGTCCAAGCGGCCATTGAATCGGTCCCAGAGAACAACCGAGAGAGCGTCATTATTCAGATCAACCCCGGATATTACATGTAACATTTGAGTGGTCCTTTTGTGTGTGTGTAGTTATATGTAATGGGATTTCCTTAATTTTTCTTAATTTGCTGGATGTTGGCAGAGAGAAGGTTGTGATCCCTGCGACGAAGCCGTACATTACGTTCCAGGGGGGCGGGAGGGATGAGACAGTGATCGAGTGGCACGACCGGGCCGGTGATCGTGGGTCGGACGGCCAACAGCTACGCACTTATCACACAGCTTCTGTTACTGTTTTGGCTAATTATTTCACTGCTAGAAATATTAGTTTCAAGGTGAGGGATCTTTTTCTTTTCCCCACTGGTTAGTAGTTCATGTGGGGCCCATATTGGCTGTGAAGGGTTTAGTTAGTCATGTTGGGCCCACATTGCCTTATCAAATGGCACCAATGAAGGGGGGCCACTCATGGCTCACGGCTGTTGATTTTACTCGCTTGTTTTGCATCCTATGATCTGGGTCATGGCTGTAAACTAGTTTTCATCCGTTGCCTCTTCATTGTGAATATGGTTGTCCTGTTGGTTAACCTGGACCGTTCATCTAGTGGGCCATATGGTGGACCGCTCCTGTTAAAGAGTCCTACAGGAAAGCAATCATAGCTGCCGGATTTGTGTTTTCAAAGTTGACGGTGGAAATAAATATCAATCAATGATAATTCTTTGATTAAGAGGGGCCCACCATATTCATGATGCGGATTGACCAACAGTACAACCATGTGCAGTAGATTGGGAACTCACCGACGCCGATTCTTTGGGTGGCGAACCTTAAAAAGCTAGCAACTCTAGCGAAAGTAATTAGTATTACTGCAGCTAGGACTATTTACGTGCAACGGTTGTATAGGGTACGTAACATGCAATCCATTCTTAAGGGCAAAAGGGGTAGAAAAACCTCCCTATTCCACGTACAACTTCATGCACAAGATCACCATGAAAGCCAACATAATGTCCGATCTTGATCAGACGGTTATCAATCATCGAGCAGGGATGTGTTTGGTAGACACTTTTTAATAGATCATGAATAGAATCACCATAAGGTTTGTCCACTAACCGAACATACATGTACTCAGAACACAGCCCCGGCACCAATGCCCGGTATGGAAGGATGGCAAGCAGCTGCATTCCGCATCTCCGGCGACAAAGCCTACTTCTCCGGCTGCGGCTTCTACGGTGCTCAGGACACTCTCTGTGACGACGCCGGACGCCATTACTTCAAGGAGTGCTACATTGAAGGGTCCATAGACTTCATTTTCGGCAACGGAAGGTCCATGTACAAAGTACGTGCAAGAAACGCCGATTTCAAATATTTGCTAATTGTTGGAATTCTTCTGAATTCTATATATCATTATCATTGCTGACTTGGACTCAGTTGGGTTCGATCAGGTTCATCCTCATGATTCG
The DNA here is from genome assembly GCA_003013855.2 of Liriodendron chinense. Taxonomy (NCBI): domain Eukaryota; kingdom Viridiplantae; phylum Streptophyta; class Magnoliopsida; order Magnoliales; family Magnoliaceae; genus Liriodendron; species Liriodendron chinense. Next base: position 833,346 of record PVNU02003576.1, on the reverse strand, counting down.
GCATCTAAAATATGCCTGACTCGGCCAACTTGGACAAGCCATCCCTGACTCGGCTGACTCCCAACTCAGCCCAGGACTGAATGAATTAGTCTGAGTCATCGAGTCTTAATGAATTAGTCTGAGTCATCGAGTCTTCAACCCATGTTAGTTTACAAATGTTATTCTCCTATATTCTCAGATATTTACATCCACAGGATTCCTCGTGTGGGTGTGAGAGACCAATGCCACTCATCCACTGTGGCCCATTCGGAAAATGCTCCATCTCCAAATTCATCCGCTCATCAAAGTGCCCACACGTGTCTACGAAAAGTGCACTTCTGAGACCAACAAAGAAGGACAAATGTCTATATTCATTGGACACGTGTGTGGTCCACCGGATAAGTAGAAAGCCCTGATCTTTGGGACAGTACATGTTCAGCGTTTAGCGCCACCTGATGAAGGTCCCAGATCTCGCCAATCAGACCTACTAAAAAGGGAGCGGATTAGGTGCGGCCCTGACGAGCGGTGACCACTTGATATATTTATTATATATCCACTCCATCCATCCGTTTTCCTAGATGATTTTAGTATTTATCACCAAAAAATGAAGCAGTTCCAAATCTCAGGTGAACCACACCACAGGAAACAGTGGTGATTTACCATTAAAAACTTCTTGTGGGCCACAAAAGTTTTGGATCAACCTGATATTTGCTTTTTTCCTATCATCCAGATCTGTATGACCTTATCAACAGGTTGGATGGCAAATAAACGTTACGGTTAGCTCAAGGAAGATTTTAATTGTGGGCGTTCAATTACCACCGTTTCCTATAGTGTGGTCCACCTGAGATTTAGATCTGCTTCAACTTTGGGATCATTGTATAAAATGATCTTGAAAAACGGATGGACAGCGTGGATATACAATACGTACATCAAGGTTGGCCCCACGGTCAGGGCTGCATCTAATCTGTTCGCTGCTACAAATGGACTTTCTCGTAAAAGCATGGGCTTTTTCTTCATTTCAGGACCTTGTAAAAGATTCTTTTCCTTTTTGGCACAAAAGTAACGGCTCTTTTTCACGGGACTTTTTACAATAAAGTTCGAGCTCATGCTAATTTGCTAAAATATCCCTAACGTTGCAAGAAGGTTATCTTACAACCCTGAGAAACGATCACTTTCAGGCTGCATTTACTGCTACCCTGTCAGGTGCAGGAAATTTCAACCGTTTGAAAGGTGGACCACAGCATGAGTGAAGATCGCCTAGGGCGAATACAAATTAACGTTCAGGTGTGCCCTACCTAATGAGTGGATGGACCTGATTTTCATGGTGTGGCCCACCTTTTGCATGGCTTGGGTGTACGCAAAAAAAAAGCCTAAAAGGCCCTCCAGTTTTTCAACTCGTACCTAATAACATTGTGAAACGAGCTGAAGGTTGTTTTCGTCATTTCGTCTTTTCTGATTGGTTGTGGTGGGTGAAGGATTGCGAGCTACACTCGATCGCGACGAGGTTCGGTTCCATCGCGGCGCAGGATAGGAAATCACCCGACGAGAAGACGGGATTCGCTTTCGTGCGCTGTAGGGTGACAGGAACAGGCCCGCTCTACGTGGGGCGAGCGATGGGCCAGTACTCAAGGATCGTCTTCTCTTACACGTACTTTGATGACGTGGTGGCCCACGGTGGATGGGATGACTGGGACCACACCAGCAACAAGAATAAGTAAGCCCGCTCTTCCCTTCATTTACCATTTTTACCCTTCCTTGCTACTTGCAGTCTTGTCCCCACGAGGGACATTTTTGTCATTTAGTATAGTGTGAGCCCCAGTTTTGCGATATGATTGGATCTCGGGCATTTCGAGAATGAATGGACAGGAACTAGTCGATGAGGGGAGCGGATTAGGTGAGACCCCGGATCCAATGAGGTGGGTGGGACTCCTGACTGTGGGGCTCACAGTGATGTCTGTATCTTAAATCCACACAGTTCAACCATTTTGAAAGCTCATTTTAGGAAAAATGAAGTTGACTCAATTCTTAGGTGAACCGCACCACATAAACAATCGTGATTGAATCTCTACCATTAAAAACTTCATGAATCTATACCATAATTTCATGGCTTTTATTGGCAGGACGGTGTTTTTTGGGGTATACAAGTGCTGGGGCCCAGGAGCTTCAGCAGTGAGGGGAGTGTCATGGGCCCGAGAGCTCGACTATGAGACCGCACATCCATTCCTGGCCAAGAGTTTTGTCAATGGACGGCATTGGATCGCACCATCAGATGCTTGATCAACCACTTTCCATTATTTTATTTATTTATTTATTTGTTTGAAGGAGCCAAGTAACCCAGACCTTCACATTTCCCTTGTACGCTCACAAATTCATTGATTTTTATGTATGCAGGAATTTCGGAAATTTCCATTCATAACCCTTCCTTGTCTCAATGGCCATTTATATTTCATTTATATTGTTATTGGTAGTATTCTTATGTGAAATTTGTGGAACGTTTAAGTAACTCTCGTGGCAAAGAAGGCACACGTATGGTAGACCTGATCCGCTCATCAAGCCATTCATACCTAGAGGTGGGCAACGATCCGGGCCGAGCCGAGTTAGCCCTAGTTTGGTTTGGCTTGTTTTTGTACCACCGCAGGTTGTGGATTGGTTTGGTTTGGGTTTCGGGCCGACCCATGCGGCCCGAGTTTGGTTTGCTCCAAAAAAATCTGGTTCAAGCCGAGATCGGTTTGGTCGAAAATTTCAAACCAGGCCGAGCCGAGTTCAAACAAGCAGCGGCTCTTTTTTTCCATATTTATTTAAATAGAAAAGAATTTAAAAAGTTATAAAAAAAAGTACAAATCGTATCTTACTTATAAGATGTTTAACATCCTCTAAAGGAGTGCAACTTCAAAATAGACATGTAAGAGTACTTTCCAAACAAAAGTACACAAGCATAATTTTACAAGTGCAAGGAAACAGTGTGCATTCATGTATATGTATTATGTATTATCCATGTCATCATGTGTGTGTATTATTCATGCTATCCATCCATTTTACATATCATTTTAGGACATGATCCCAAAATGGAATCATATCCAAAGCTCAAGTAGATCACATCACAGGAAGCAATGTGCTTATAATCTACGAGCTGAATCAAACTGAGCTTAATCAAATCGAGCTTCGAACCGAGCTAAGCTGTTACTGCCCTAGTTTGAGCTTGGTTTGTTTTTTCAAACGAGCTTGACTCGGAGGCTTAGTTTGGTTTGAACTTCCATTCGAACCAATCCAAGCTGAGCTTTTTCGAACCAATCCGAGCCGAGCTTTCGAGCTGGCTTGGTTTGTGCCCACCTCTACTCATACCATGTAGATATATCCTATCAAGTGGCCACATTCCGGATGATAAGATCAATCTTAAGCAAGGAATGTACAGTGGGATTGCTTGTTGATCAGATACAATCTCCACACTTTTGGCACGTGTGGCAATTTGAGCTGCAATTAGATCGCTAGACGCAAACTGAGCCAGCTCGGAAGCTCAGCTCGTATAAAAAGCCCGGTTTAGTCTGGTTTGAAGTGGAGTTCAAGCCAGCGACGAGCCACCCTAACATCGCCTATTTAATAAAGAGGCCGAACCTACTCTCTTGCAGCACCACCTGGCCCGGTCCAAACTTTGGCTCCGCCTGATGGGATCAGCCTTTAGGATACTGGGTAAAAAATAGGAAGAAGTAAACCTCATGTCTATTTTGAAGTTGCACTCTTCTTTAGGAGGATGTTAAACATCACCTAGTAAGATAACTTTTATATTTTTGTATTATTTCTAACATTTTTAGTTCTTTTCTATTAAACAAACAATAAAAAAAAAAAAGAGTGTCGCTTGTTTGAACTGAATCCAGCCCAGTTAGAAATTTTCGACCAAACCAATTCTGGCTCGAACCAGATTTTTTTAAAGCAAAGTAAACTCAGCCGCATGGGTCAGCCTGAAACCTAAACTGGGCAGATCCACAAACTGTGGTGGCACAAAAATGAGCCAAACACAAACTATGGTTAACTCGGCCTGGCTTGAATCATTGCCCACCTCTAGTTGCAATCTATTTGCTGACCTGAATGGATGACTTCATGTGGATGAGCCCAGTCCATCATTTGACCACGCGCGTTAGGTTTTCATTCTGAAAATCACACTCATCCGAGGACTCAGTCAGGTCACGTGGTATGGGCTACCTGAGTTTCAAAATAGTATGATTTTTGGAGAATACCTTTGCCTTGCTGAGAAGAGTCATATGAATGGATTGGAAGGCATATATAAACCACAATGATAGGCCCACACGCAACTTATAGTTGGTGACCCATCCCAACTCTTCTTTATGGTGTGGCCCAACTGGCCTTGGGCCAGCCCAATTTCGGTTTCAAGACGACCATGAGACACTGCATATGATCAATAGCGTGTATCACATGCTTATATCCCTATGTAGTGCTCAGTTAGCTGTAAGCGAATAGGCTAGTGCGGTGCATCCAAATCGTGAGGAGTCCAAATTTTGAAGGGGAAAATCAGATGGCTACTATCATCTCACATTTGGTTGGAGTGAAATGAACGCCGTATAGCCATGCCATAGTCTTCCTCTTCCTCCTCTGCAGCAGCACCTGTAGGACCCTCTTTGGCATCGTGCATATGCCGAGGAAGCCTGTCTCCTCCAGCATAAAATGGCCAGTCGCTGTAGGATTGTCGTCCTCGGGAAGAAGTGTCCTCCGACCATTCTGAAGATACCAATTTGAGTAAGCTTGATCCCACTGCACCAAGTTTGCCACCCGTAGCCTGCCAAGCATGCGGTCAGCTGAGCAGCACGCATCGTATGCGGCTAATCTGCATAGGTGGATGGCTAAGGGGGACATAATCTGCATAGGTGGATGGCTAAGGGGGACATAAATTAGTAGAGGTGGCAATGGGTCTGGTCGGGTCGGGTCGGGTCAAGTTCAGGTAAAGTTGTTTCCCCTCAACTCTAACCTGACCCAAATTGAATTCAGGTTGGATTTTCCCAACCCTTACCCAACCGAAATTAAACCGGGTCAGGTTGACCCACATTTTAATGATGAACTAACTAATTTGTATATTAAACTAGACGTATAATGGCTTTTCCACAATAGCTTCCTCTCTCTTTCTGGTGTGGTTGAAAGAAGCACTTTCTTTGCAACTTGCGGTTAGAATTTTTGAAAGAGAGAATTTATAATGGCTTTTTTAAATGCATCGATAGAGAATGGTGCTTGATGCTCTTGCATGTAAAACTTTTTAAAATTAACATTTAATATTTCATCCGAAGCATCCAATTAATGTCCAGCAATTCTATTTTTATTTTTTGACCATTAGATCAAATCAACAAGACCATTTGATATTTAATTTTTTTAAATAGTTAAATTATGGACACAATTATTGAAATAGAACCATTCCTTTCATTTTAACCGAACAATAAATTCCTATCAACAATTAAACAAATATAACCATTAAGATAATTTTATTAATTTATTTTATGGACCATTAACTTCCATTTCAATTCTCCAATAAATGAGCATCAGAAATAATAATAAAAAATATCATGATATTTTAGTTCTACCTGTCATAAAATGTGATTATTGGTGTGCACATGTTTATTAAATTGATAGACATATGGACCAATCCCGGTAGGGTGTGTGAGAAAAAAAAACTATGTATTATTTAACTAATAAGAAAATGAATATATAATAGTCTACTTAAGCCCTATATGATTCGGATCGGGTTGGGTCGGGTCACCTTTAACCCTAACCCGACCCATAAAAATCCGGGTCGAGTTGGGTCAACCCAAAAATTGAATTCAGATCAAAATTTCCAACCCTAAATGGGAAAAAATCGGGTTGGGTCGGGTTAACAGGTTGGGTTGAATTTTTCCAGGTTTATAAATTAGGTTCTAGATGCTCCAACTGCTACAATAAATGCTCCCCTAGATGCCACACCATGGCCCATAGGAACAATAAGATCGAGCGTCGAGTCGACTAGGTTAGGTCATCCATCACATCACCATCCAACACTGGCATGATATATGAGAGGAAGATGCTAAAATGCAAAATGAATGTCATCAAAATCGGCTAAAGAAAAGAAAGAATGACAAAAAAAAAAATTAATAATAATAGTAAAACTTATAGAAGAGGGCAACAGATTGTCCAGTTGCGACTGTCAGTCATCCACAGTTACACTCACAAGGCGTACTAAATTCGCCACTACCCACATTTGCAGCCTCAAGGCATACTAAATTCCCCACTACCCACATCTGCAGCCTCTAAAAGATAGGTCGATCGTTGCACAACCTCTGGATGAGACGAGGAAAGTAGTCGTAAAAAAACTATCCCCAATGTAAATAAAAATTCAATCAGAAGACGTGTAACAAAATAAAGATCAACAAAAAAAAAAAAAAAAAAAAATAGAACAAAGAAGAAAGAAAGGGGCAAGGCAGAAGCGTAACCTCCAGCAGAGGATAAAAACTAGTACAAACGTGTGGTTCCTATTGTCAGAGTGCCTTTAATCTGGCCAGACCAGAGGAGCTCGCTCAACCTAAGCTTGTTGTGATGTACCCGGTCGACTAAGCCTTATTCCGGTCAGCTCAGAGTCCTTGTGCGATTGAGCAGAATTCGCAAGTGTGGGTTTTGTCTCTAATTGCATGTAGAAGTGTACAAATACCTTGTTAATACGTGATTAGTGTGAAGCATGTGTAATTTTAAGAGAATCTATAGAGCTTACACATTTTCTAAGCGGGTTTTGAAGGGGGAGAGGGTTTTCTACTCTAGGGTTTTGCATATAAGTTGATTTCATCTCTTTTAATTTCATTTTTCATAATGGATTGTTCGTCACTTTGTCCTGTGGTTTTTTCACATAAAATTTGTGTCTTCTCTATGGTTGCTTTGTTTGTGTTTTTTTTTTCATTTGTGTGATTTGACTCTTAGGTTGCTTTTGTGCCCTAACAAGTGGTATCAGAGATTAGGTTGGGGATTCAGCTAGGATTTGAGACATGATGATGAAGGGATTGAAAGTGAAGTATGAGACAGAGAAGTTCACTGGAAAAAATAATTTTGAATTATGGTAGGTAAAGATGAGTGGCCTTCTAGTTCAGTAAGGGCTACAACAGAAATTCCTTTGCAAAGTGAAACATCCTGCAACTATGGATAAGAAATGGGAAGAACTAGATCAGAGGGTGACTACCTCGATCCAATCATGTTTGTCTGATGACGTACACCTTTTACAATGTCCTCGATCAAACGACAATTACAGGGCTTTGGATGAAGTTAGAAAGCTCGTACATGACGAAATCTCCTACAAATTGTCTATATCTGAAGATGCACTTCTACAATCTGAAGATGATGGAAGGGTCAGATCGTAATGAACACATCACCACCTTTGACCACTTTGTAATTAAGTTGACAGGAATGGAAGTAAATATGGAAGAAAAAGATAAAGCCACAATCCTATTGACTTCTCTCCCGGAATCCTACGAGTATCTAATGTATACTCAGTGCTATGGTAGAGATACCTTGGATGTTGAAACCGTTATCTCAGCCCTTCAATCAAAGTAGTTAAGAAAGAGAGACAGTGACGAGGGATCTTCTATGAACGCACCATTTGTCTAGGGAAGACAATATGAGCAAGAGAAGGGGAAGCTTCGATTTGGATCCAAGTTAAAGGAAAAAGGGAAGATGAAGTGCTGAAACTGTGAGAAGTTAGGACATATGAAGAAGGATTGTTAGAACCCTAAAACCCGTAAAAGAGAGAAGTCAAATGATTCATTGAGGGAGGCCAACGCGGCAGAATTCAGTAAGAAGGTAAGTGGTTGTGGTGTATTTACCACGTCTAAATTCTGGTATCTTAGTAACGACTGAATTTTAGATTCGGGGGCATCGTATCACATGTGTCCTCATTGGATTTGGTTCACCACATACAATGAGAATGAAGGTGGCTGGGTTCTTATGGGCAATGATTATGCTTGTAAAATGGTTGGTATTGGCTCGATGCGCATCAAGTTGTTTGATGGGATGGAGTATATTCTGACTGATGTGAGGCACATTCCGGATATAAAGAATAATCTGATATCCTTTGAAGCTCTCAAGGTAGTTGGGTGGAAGTTCACCAGGTTTGATTATGTCATGAAAGTTTCAAAAGGGGCACTCATTGTTATGGAGGCAGAACGGAGTGGTAATCTTTATAAGCTGATTGAGAATACCATATCAGGTGAAGCTGCAACGTTTGTAATAGAGTCCATATCAGCACATTTGTGGCATGCGCGCTTAGGTCACATAAGCAAGTGCGGTATAAAGGTGCTTTCTAATCGTTGTTTGATTTTTTATTTTAAAAGAGTTGATTTTAATATATGTGAGCATTGCATATATAGTAAACAATCACAATTATCTTTTAAAACTGAAAACTTGTTAATAAAGGTGTGCTTGACTATGTGCATTCTGATATGTGGGGGTCATCGTTCGTTGTTTCTTGAGGATGATCATAATATTTTATCACATTTATAGACGACGTCTCTAGAAAGACTTGGGTTTATTTTATGAAGAATAAATCCAATGTTTTCACCACTTTCAAGCAGTGAAAGGTTATGGTTGACAAGAAGATAATGCGGAAGGTGAAAGTGTTGATGATAGATAATGGTTGAGAATTTACTTTTAGAAAATTCAATCAGTATTACAAGGATGAGGGGATCATGAGGCACAATAAAGTTAGTCGTACACTTGAACAGAATGATGTAGCTAAACGTATGAATCAATCTCTTTTAGAAAGAGAAAGAAGTATGTTGAGTAATGTTAGGTTGAGAAAGGAACTATGGACTGGGGCCATTAACATGGCTTGTTATTTAGTGAATCAGTCCCGGTCCATGATTATTGATTATAAGATTTTAAAGAAAGTATGGAGTGGTCAAGAACTAGACTACTCAGGGCTGTGTGTATTTGGTTGTGATGCTTACTCTCATATACCATCAGTTGAGAGAGATAAACTAAACTAAATGACGAAGAAGTGTACCTTTGTCGACGATGGTAATGGTGTAAAAGGATAAAGGTTGTAGACCGAGTTACATAGAAGATCATAGTTGTTGAGTTCTGAATTGTGCATATTTTAACCCCAATTCATCACATGTTATGCATGGTTTGCATGTTTAAAAGATTACTCTAATGCATGATTTGTGATTGTAGGAATGAGATAAAGATTTCAGTAATTCAAGGCTAAAAAGAACACTTTATATACATTGAAGATCAAGGAACCAAGTGCAAAAGGATTGAAGAAGGAAGCAAGGGAGAGAAGAAAGAAGTACAGAAAATTGCACTTAAGACCGGTCGTCCGACCGGTCGGCCATAGCCCAGGACCGGTCGTCTGTTCACTCCCCAAGTGTAGGGCTGCGAAGTAGTAATAATTCGGAAAGACCGAGTATCGTTCCCACAGAGATTTATGAATGGGTATTCTCAGAATTTGTCTAAAATAACTAGTAATTAAGATCCTATTAAGAAATAAAGCTGGAAAATAGCAATTTGGGTTTAAACAGTGAATGTGTAAGGTAATTTCAATCTAAAAAGGCACTAGAGCGTCAAGGATCCACTTTTGATAAGTTTCAATGCATCAACACAACTAGGTCTCTCATAACTCAATCGGAATCGAATTCATATCTCTATCCGATCAGAATATAGAGTGGTTCAATCAACAATTATCCAAAACAAGTGCTTATTCATTGATTTGATTCCCACAATAATACTCAGGCCTTGGGCACACTCAATTGTGTAGGCCAAACCTCTTTTCAATCTAGTTGAGACTCACAACCATAGCCTTCATCAAATCCTATCACTAGACTTGATTACAACTAATGATTAGAAGTCTAATTCAATCAAAATCAATCAACAAACAACTATTTCAGATTACTACAAAAGATAAGAACTGTAGTTGAATGAGTTCCCACATGAAAATCAGGCCATTGCATACAAGGCAATCAAAGAATCTACCATGCCCTGAGTCGATGATAGATCAATGAACTACACAAGCATAAACAATACTCAGAAGCTAAATGACTAAGTTAGGATCACTAAGAATCACATGAGCCCGGAGTCATCAAGAGATCAAAGTAAAAACCTAACTAATACTTGATTCAAACTCACATTAACTAAAATTCATCAATTAAATCATAAAAAGGAAACCTAGGTTGCATCAATCCATAAAAAATGAATCAAAAGCTTACCTCTTAGCCCTAGCTAAGAGGTTTTAGTTCATCTCTAACATCCTTGAACTAGAAGCCTCTAAAAACATAAAAAACTACTAAAACAGGAAGAAAACTAAGAAACTCGAAGTAGAATCCGTATCCCAAGCAATCCCCACGTCGTAGCATGCTTTGGTATGAAGGGAAGAAGTCCTTTTATAGCTTGGAGGTGTCCATTACGCAAGAAACTTCCAGATTGCGCGTAAACTTACGCACTTGCGCAGAGAAATTTGGCACCCAGAATAGAAACCTTGCTGTTTACGCATGTCCGACCGGTCGCACGACCGGTCAGAGCCTGTGGACGACCGGTTGCACGACTGGTCTCAAAACTGCATAATCTGTCCAGAGAGTTTTTGTGTTTCTGGACTACTCTCGACCTGTCTGGCGACCAGCCTGGCGAACGGTCGACCGGTCTAAGAGGAGAAAAAAACAGTCCAAAAAATACACTTAAGACCTGTTTGTCGACCTGTTTGACGACCGGTCTACAGACAGGTCTAAGAACAAAATTTTAGTTTTTCTTCTTTATCTCTTCTCTTTCTTTCTTTCTTCTTTCTTCCACCTTTTGGCACTTGTTTTATTGATCTTCAATGCATATAAAGTGACTCTTTTAACCATGAATTAGTGAAGTCTCCTTCTCATTCCTACAATCACAAATCCATGCATTAGATTAGTCTTTAAATCATGAAACGCATGCATAATGAGTGATGAATTGGGGTTAGAATATGCACAATTAAGAACTCAACACACACCCCAACCAGCATTTTGCTAGTCCCGAGCAAAACATGCGTGAAACAAGTTTCATTCTCCAAATCAAACTCTTCTTTAGAAACTATTCTTCTATACATTCCAAGACACACAAGCGTAAAAATTAAAGAAATTAGGTGATAGAGGTTGAAACCTTAAACTCTCAGAACATAATAAGTGTTTATATGAAATTCCCGCTATTTGATTGATAAATAGAAGAACTTGAACAAATTCAACCTAGTGTGCATAGTGAAAGTTCATCCCATGAATTTTCGGGATTATCTTCTTCATAAATCAACTAAACTATAGATCTCAAGGTGTATAGAGCAACAACAAGCCTATGACAGGAATTTGCCTTACCGTCCTTCCGACGGCTTTCACACTACGTCCCATTTTCGGCTTTGGTTACGGGTAGACCATCCCCCAGTTGGTAGTAGGTAGCCCTAATCGGAATTTTTCACCATTTTTTCATCATTCCCAATTTCATCCTTCCTTTCCCTTTTCTTTTACATTAGATAGGATTTTTAGAAATCCATATCTTTCGTTATTTTCCCATGGACAAGGATGGACAAAGTACCCTGGCTTGGTTTCTCAATACCTTAAATCAAGGTCTAGTTAATCCACAAATCACATAATCCTTTCAAATCATGAAAATCGTGTAATGTGAACTAGGTGCAAAAGGTGTTCAAATTTTCTATCAATCATAAAAATAAGTGAATTCACATATAAAACCATTATATTAAGAGAAATTCAAAGCTTGCAACATCCCTCACTTCATATCTCCTCTTCTTATACTTATGCCATCTCGAATGCATAGAATCAAAGTTTTCCAAAAGAGTTTTGAATTTTAGAAAAATCGAAAAATTTCTACATCAATGCTCGAAATGTCACAAAAGCTAGCAGATTCATCATCTAAGGAATCTCTCACCTCCCAACCAAAACTTTACATTGTCCTCAATGTAAGAATGTATACAATGAATGCAACACATGAGAGCAATGCCAAAAGAAAAAGAGAGTGAGAAAGAGAGATATCACATGAAGCATATATTTAATGGCAAGATTAGCTTTTGGAGATGGATTACTTCACAAATAAATCAACTAATCAAAGTAAATCCTAATGGGAAGGCATTCTAGAAAACTATTTAAAATCATCCTCCGTCAGACTAGGAGGTTAGTCCCAACAACTCATCAAAAAGTATAAAGTCAAGCAGAATCATTAGATGGATCAAAAGGTTTCATAGTAAAGTCATCCAATATCCTGCTTTACAATATACATGTGTGTAATTGATCTAGATAACCCAATGAAAATCCCAAAAAGGAATTTCAGCGGGTTCCTTAATATTTTCATCACATGTATAAGAGGAGACATCATCATATTTATAAAAAAAAATATGTCTCCATTCAGATTTTCCTGGGCTTTGGTATTGCAAATATGGATCATCCCAGGGTTGGTGGAGTTCAGTGTGCATGATTCACAAAGGTGTGGAAATATGAATTGATTTCTCAGCACAAAAAGGTATTATTTCCACATCCTTCTCTCGGCTAACGTCATATGCCGATACCGACTCGAAAAGTGTGACCATATCCCTTATCATATTATCGTTCTCATCAAGGGAGTAAGTCATATCTTCATCTAAGTGACCGGAGTAAAAAGGTGAGAGGGAATCGTCTTCCACGATAGAATTGATCATGTTTATTTCGTGAACCTCCTCTTCTTCATCCTCTTGTTGGTTGTCAATATTGAAAGCATTCAACTCAATCGTCATATTGCCAAAAGACATTTGTATGACCCCACTCCTACAATTTATGATAGCGTTTGATGTAGCTAGGAATGGGCGGCCAAGTATGACAGGAATTTGGGGGCCAATATTAACCATGGGTCTCGTGTCCAAGATAATAAAGTCCACCGGGTAGTAAACTTTGTCAACTTGGACAAGAACGTCCTCAATTACCCCTCTCGGAATACGAATTGATCGGTCAACAAGTTGTAATGTGGTTTTGGTGGGTTTTAATTCACCTAAACCCAATTGTTCATAGACCGAAAAGGAAATAAAGTTTACACTTGCCTCTAGATCAAGTAGAGCATGTTTCACCCGGTAGTCTCCAATCACACATGATATTGTTGGACAACCGGGATTTTTGTATTTTTTGGGCATCCCGTGGTTGATAATGGCACTTACATTCTCTGTCAAAAATGCCTTCTTTTGCACATGTATTTTTCTTTTGACCGTGCAAAGGTCTTTTAAAAATTTAGCATATGACGGTATCTGTTTAATGGCATCCAACAATGGGATGTTGATTTTGACTTGCTTGAAAACCTCCAAAAATTCTTGATATTTATCTTGAGGTTTGGCTGAAATCAAGCGTTGGGGGAATGGAGCAACGGGCCTATATTCTTTCAATGGCTCTTTTTCATTTATGGCGGTGCTAGGTCCATCATCCTCTTTGGAAGATACCGGATCATTAGGCATTGAAACCTTCACCGGATCAGATTTTTCAATAATTTTACCACTTCTAAGAGTGGTGATGGCCTTAGCATGTTCCATATGTTGGTTAGAAGAACTAGGCATGCTTATTTCGCATTGTGTATTTGGATTTGATATGGGTTGGGCTGGAAGAATTCCTTCCCTTGCATTTAAGCGAGCCTTGATTTCCTCCACCGAATTTTTAAGCTCAAGCATTATCGTATGGTTGGATTGATTTATTTGAGCTTGACCTTCCATGAATGCTTTCAAAGTATCCTCTATAGGCATTTGAGGTGAGGCCATATGAATTTGCATTGGGGGCCCCCTTTGAGGATTATTTTGATTAGCCGTGTTTTCATTCGCCCAATTGAAGTTTGGGTTGTTTCTCCAACTAGAATTGCTCGTGTTTGAATTTGGAGTACTAAAAGGTCGTTGATAACTATTCAAAGCATTTGATTGTTCAAATAAAAGTTCTCGAAACGCATAGATTGTTAGACAATCCGGCGTTTGATGCACATTGGAAGCACAAATACCACAAATAGTTTCAACAGCCCCCTTTGTTTGGTTGTGTCCACTTTCTTTAGTTCCATCTCCTCGACCTTTTGTGTGAGTTTAGCAACTCTAGAACCTAGATCATCTTGCCCATCTAAAACATAAATTTCTCCCTTTTTCTTGGCTTGAGGTTTTTTTGAACTTGTTGGCTTAGATGTATCCCATGCTTGTGTGTTTTCAGCCAACATGTCAAAATAATCCCAAGCTTCCTCCATTTCCTTGTTCATGAACTCCCCATTGCACATCATCTCCACAAATTGGGGCATGGTTGAGTTTAATCCATCATAGAAGAAACTAATCAATCTCCACCGTTCATAGCCATGATGTGGGCATGCGTTTAATAACTCATTATACCTTTCCCAACATTGGAAAAAGGTTTCTTCTTCTTTTTGGGCGAAGTTCATTATGGCCCTTCTTAGTGCATTGGTTCGATGAGTAGGGAAGAATTTTTTAAGAAACTCCTTAGTCATCTCAGCCCATGTCCCAATAGACCTCGGCCTTAAGGAATGTAGCCATGATTTGGCTTTCTCTTTCAAGGAAAAAGGGAATAATTTGAGTTTTATTGTATCCTTGGTCACATTGTCATAGTTTATTGTGGCAATAACCTCTTCAAATTCCTTAATATGTAGATACGCACTCTCAGAGTCGAGTCCATGGAATCTAGGAAGAAGTTGGATCGACCTCGGTTTAAAATCAATATTTCCCACATTGTGAGGGAAAATTATGCAAGAGGGAGTACTCGTCCTAACTGGTTGTAAATAGTCATGTAAAGTTCTAGGTTGAGGTACATCCCCCACTTCATTCTCATCCAATTCAGTAAGGTTTGGGGCTGGATTTTGATGTTGATTAGCCCCTTGATTTGGTTGATTGTCGGCCATCTCTCTAGTAATTTCAGGAAAATTTTGACTTTTTCTAGCAGGAGGCTCTCTATCAATCCCTTCAACAATTACTCCGTCACGATTGAGTCGGTTATGAGAATCCCAAGCCCAATGTGGCATGCAAATCCAAAAAGAATGAAACAAAAAGGAAAAAGAATTCTTCCTTCCTTCCTTTCCTCCTCTCTAAGACTTAAGCACAAGGTGTCTTGCAATGGCTGAGCCAGAAGCAAGGATAGAGACCGATTTCTCCTGGTCTATAGGGGTTCAGAGAACTCCCCACCCTCTCTTTGAGTCTTTTGAGAAAAGTGCAAAAAAAGAAGAAAGAGAAATAAGATTGAGAAGAGAAATCTCTGAGCACAAGGTGATCCAAGACGGCAGAGCCGACCAATAGGAATCCAGGCGGCACAACGCCAACCTATCAGAGATCCAAAAGGAGTCTCCACCCACTCTACAAGAGATGAATATGGTAGGAATGAGTAGGAGAAGAAGAAGAGTGAGGTTAGAATAATAAAACCTGATTTGTGACTTAAGATGCTTACTTCTTCTTCAACTTCCTAAAAATCCCTGAATTAGACCTATGTTAGAATCCTGCAAAAATCAAAACAAAGTAAGTTAGTATTTAGAAGAAAACCTACCCTAGAAAGCAAAACAAATCCTAAACCTATTTTAACACAATCTCAACTAAAAGTTATTTCAGAAAATTCTAAAAATACAGCATAGAAATCCCCGGCAACGGCGCCAAAAACTTGTTCACTCCGCAAGTGTAGGGTTACGAAGTAGTAATAATTCGAAAAGACCGAGTATCGTTCCCACAAAGATTTATGAATGGGTATTCTCAGAATTTGTCTAAAATAACTAGTAATTAAGATCCTATTAAGAAATAAAGCTGGAAAATAGCAAATTGGGTTTAAAAAGTGAATGCGTAAGGTAATTTCAATCTAAAAAGGCACTAGAGCGCCAAGGATCCACTTTTGATAAGTTTCAATGCATCAACACAACTAGGTCTTTCATAACTCAATCGGAATCGAATTCATATCTCTATCCGATCGGAATATAGAGCGGTTCAATCAACAATTATCCAAAATAAGTGCTTATTCATTGATTTGATTCCCACAATAATACTCAGGCCTTGGGCACACTCAATTGTGTAGGCCAAGCCTCTTTTCAATTTAGTTGAGACTCACAACCATAGCCTTCATCAAATCCTGTCACTAGACTTGATTACAACTAATGATTAGAACTCTAATTAAATCAAAATCAATCAAGAAACAACTATTTCAGATTACTACAAAAGATAAGAACTTTAGTTGAATGAGTTCCCACATGAAAATCAGGCCATTGCATACAAGGCAATCAAAGAATCTACCATGCCCGGAGTCGATGATAGATCAATGAACTACACAAGCATAAACAATGCTCAGAAGCTAAATTACTAAGTTAGGATCACTAAGAATCACATGAGCCCGGAGTCATCAAGAGATCAAAGTAAAAACCCAACTAGTACTTGATTCAAACTCACATTAACTAAAATTCATCAATTAAATCATAAAAAGGAAACCTAGGTTGCATCAATCCATCAAAAACGAATCAAAAGCTTCACCTCTTAGCCCTAGCTAAGAGGTTTTAGTTCATCTCTAACATCCTTGAACTAGAAGCCTCTAAAAACATAAAAAACTACTAAAACAGGAAGAAAACTAAGAAACTTGAAATAGAATCCGTCTCCCAAGCAATCCCCATGTCCTAGCATGCTTTGGTATGAAGGGAAGAAGTCCTTTTATACCTTGGAGGTGTCCATTACGCAAGAAACTTCCAGATTGCGCATAAACTTACGCACTTGCGCAGAGAAATTCGGCGCCCAGAATAGAAACCTTGCTGTTTATGCATGTCCGACCAGTCGCACGACCGGTCTGAGCCTGTGGACAACCGGTCGCATGACCGGTCTCAAAATTGCATAATCTGTCCAGAGATTTTTTGTGTTTCTGGACTACTCTCGACCTGTCTGGCGACCGGTCTAAGAGGAAAAAAAAACAGTCCAAAAAATACGCATAAGACCTATCTGTCGACCTGTCTGGCGACCGGTCTACAGACAGGTCTAAGAACAAAATTTCAGTTTTTCTTCTTTATCTCTTCTCTTTCTTTCTTGCTTCTTTCTTCCACCTTTTGGCACTTGTTCTATTGATCTTCAATGCATATAAAGTGACTCTTTTAACCATGAATTGGTGAAGTCTCTTTCTCATTCCTACAATCACAAATCCATGCATTAGATTAGTCTTTAAATCATGAAACGCATGCATAATGAGTGATGAATTGGGGTTAGAATATGCACAATTAAGAGCTCAACATCGTCCAACCGGTCTGAACACTCAATAGGAGGACCTTGCTGCCCAAAATTACTAGACCAATTAAGACCGGTCGTCCGACTAGTCGATTGTCACTCAGACCGGTCGTCTGACCAGTCGAGCACTCAACAAGGAAGGAGAGAAAATACCGAAAGCTTCCTGGACTGTTTTGGACATTTTACGATCAGTTGTGCTACCGATCGTCCATGGGCTGAGACCGGTCGTTTGACCGATCAACAGTGTAACAGAGCTTGTTTTATAAGTTCCGAAATTTGCTACGCGAAGCGCTATTTTTGCGTGATTTCTCGAAGGTTCTTAACAATTGGAGTTCGAAACCTATAAAAGGACTTCTCCTCTTCATACCAAGGCATGCTAAGACTTGGAGAACAATAAGGAGGCTTGAGAGGCAGATTCTACTTTAAGTTTTCATAGATTTCTTCTAGTTTTTATGTTTTCTGAGTTTTTAGTTCAAGGATGTTAGAGATGAACTAAAGCCTCTTAGCTAGGGCTAAGAGGTGAATCTTTTGATTTGTTTTTGATGCATTAATATAATCTAGGTTTCATTTTTATGTTTTAATTGAAGAATTTAGTTTAATTTGAGTTTGAATCAAGTACTAGTTAAGTTTTACTTTGATCTCTTGATGCCTCCGAGCTCATGTGATTCTAAACTTAGTAGCTTATCCTTTGGGCATTGTTTATGCTTATGTAGTTCATTGATCTATCATCGACTCCGGGCATGGTAGACCCTTTGATTGCCTTGTGCACAATGGCATGATCTTCATGTGGGAACTCATTCCAACTAAAGTTTTTATCTTTTGTTATAATTTAAGATAGCTGTTTGCTGATTGATTTTGATTTAATTAGAGTTCTAATCATTGGTCGTAATCAAGTCTAATGATAGGATTTAATGAAAGCTATGGTTGTGAATCTCAACTAGATTGGAAAGAGACTTGGCCTATACAATTGAGTGTGCCCAAGACCTGAGCATTGTTGTGGAAATCGAATTAATGAACAAGCAACTATTTTAGATAATTGTTAATTAAACCGCTCTATATTCCAATCGGATGGAGATATAAATTCGATTCCGATTGTATAGTGAGAGACCTAGTTGTGTTGATGCATTGAAAACTATCAAAAGTGGATCATTGGTGCTTTAGTACCTTTTAGATTATTATTACCTTACACGTTCACTATTTAAACCCAATTCTCTATTGTTTAAATTTAATTCTTAATGCGATCTTAATTATAAGTTCTTTTAGATAAATTCTGAGAATACCCATACATAAATCTCTGTGGGAACGATCTCGGTCTTTCCGAATTATTACTACTTCGCAACCTTGCACTTGAGGCGAGTGAACAAGTTTTTGGCGCCGCTGCCGGGGATTTCTATGCGGTAGTTTTAGAATTTTTTGAGATAGCTTTTAGTTGAGATTGAGTTAAGTTAGGTTTAGGATTTGTTTTGCTTTCTAAAGTAGGTTTTCTTCTAATATCATAATACTAACTTAGTTTTTTTTATTTTGTAGGATTTTAACATAGATCTACAATTCAGGTTCTATCCTTTTAACCCCTCTTGCTATAGATAGTTTCAGATTTTTGCTTTTAGAAGTAGGATTAGATTTTAGGATTGTGTTGAGTGGTTCATGCCCAAGTGGGTTCATGATCACACTCGGGGATTGGTAAGTGACATTTGTTGAAGGGATTGATAGAGAGCCTCGTGCTAGAAAACATCAAAATCTTCCTGAAATTGCTGGAGAGATGGCTGAAAATCAACCCAGTGAAGGGGCTAATCAAAACAAGCCCAAAACTTTACTGAATTGGATGAGAATGAAGTGGGAAATGCACCTCAACCTAGGATTTTACGTGACTATTTACAACTCGCTAGGACGAGTACCCCCACTTGCATAATTTTCCCTCACAATGTAGGAAATGTTGATTTTAAACCGGGGTTGATCCAACTTCTTCCCAAATTCCATGGACTTAACTCTGAAAGCACTTATCTACATATTAAGGAGTTCGAAGAGGTTATTGGTACAATAAACTATGACAACGTAACCAAGGATACTATAAAACTCAAATTATTCCCTTTTTCCTTGAAAGAAAAGGCCAAATCATGGGTACGTTCCTTAAGGCCAAGGTCTATTGGGACGTGGGCTGAGATGACTCGGGAGTTTCTTAAAACATTCTTCTCGACTTATTAAACCAATGCGCTGAGAAGGGCCATAAAGAATTTCACCCAAAAAGAAGATGAAACCTTTTTCCAATATTAGGAAATGTCTAATGAGCTACTAAACGCATGCCCACAGCATGGCTACGAAAGGTGGAGGTTGCTTAGTTTCTTCTATGATGGACTAAACTTAACCATGCGCAATGATGTGCAATGGGGAGTTCATGAACAAGGAAACAGGGGAAGCTTGGGACTATTTAGACATGTTGGCTGAAAACACAAAATCATGAGATACATCTAAGCCGACATGCTCAAAACAGTCCCAAGCCAAGGAAAAGTGATGAATTTACGTTTTAAATGAAGAAGATGATCTAGGTTCTAGAGTGGCTAATCTCACACGAAAGGTCGAGGATGGAAATATGGAAAGTGGACACAACCCAACAAAGGGGGGTTGTTGAAACTGTTTGCGGTATTTGTGCTTCAAATATAAATCAAACGGGGGATTGTCCAACAATTCCTGCATTTCGAGAACTTTTATATGTATAATGAAATGCTTTGAATAGTTATCAACGACCTTTTAGTACTCCAAATCCAAACACGTACAATTCTAGTTGGAGAAACAATCCTAACTTCAATTGGGCAAATGGACCTACGGCCAACCAAAGTAATCCTTAAAAGGGGCCCCTAATGCAATTTCCTATAGCCCCACCTCAAATTCCTATAGAGGATATATTAAAAGCGTTCATGGAAGGCCAAGCTCAAATAAACCAATCGAACCATACGATAATGCTTGAGCTTAAAAATTCAGTGGAGGAAATCAAGGCTCGCTTAAACACAAGGGAATGGACTCTTCCGGCCCAACCCCTACCTAATCTGAAATCACAATGCTAAATAAGTGTGCCTAGTTCCTCTAGCCAACACATGGAACATGTTAAGTCCATCACCACTCTTAGAAGTAGTAAAACTATTGAAAAATCTGACCCGGTGAAGGCCTCAACACCTAATGATCCGGTATCTTCCAAAGAGAATGATGGACCTATCACCGCCATGAATGAAAAAGAGCCATTGAAAGAATATAGGCTCGTTGCTCCATTCCCTCAACGCTTGATTTCAACCAAACCTTAAGATAAATATGAGGAAATTTTAGAGGTTTTTAAGCAAGTCAAGATCAACATCCCATTGTTGGATGCCATTAAACAAATACCATCATATGCAAAGTTTCTAAAAGACCTTGCACGGTAAAAAGAAAAATACATGTATAAAAGAAGACATTTGTGACAGAGAATGTAAGTGCCATTATAAATCATGGGTTGCTCAAGAAATAAAAAGATCCCAGTAGTCCGACAATATCATGCATAATTGGAGACTACTGGGTGAAGCATGCTTTACTTGATCTAGGGGCAAGTGTGAACTTAATCCCCTTCTCGGTTTACAAATAATTGGGTTTAGGTGAATTAAAACCCACCAAAACTACGCTACAACTTGTTGACCGATCGATTCGTATACCAAGAGGAGTGATTGAGGACATCCTTGTCCAAGTTGACAAGGTCTACTATCCGGTAGACTTTATTATCTTGGACCCACGACCCATGGTGAATATTGAAACTCAAATCCCTGCCATACTTGGCCGCCCATTCCTAGCTACATCAAACGCTATCACAACATTATTATCAGGGGAGTAGGTCACTTCTTCTTCTAAGTGGCTGGAGTAAAAAGGTGTGAAAGGGACTTATCTTCCACAAACGAATTGATTATGTTTACTTCATGGACCTTCTCATTGTCAACTTCTTGTTGGTTGTCAATATTGAAAGCACTCAACTCAATCGTCATATTGCCAAAAGACATTTGTATGACCCCACTCCTACAATCATGCATACCGAACTCCACCAACCCTGGGATGATCCATACTTACAATATCAATGCCCAGGAAAATCTGAATGGAGACATATTTTTTTCTGACAAATATGATATTGTCTCCTCTTATACATGTGGTGAAAACAATAAGGAACCCGCTGAAATTCTCTTTTGGGATTTTCAGTGGCTTATCTAGATCACTCACACACATGTTGTTCACTCTCCAAGTGTGAGGTTGCGAAGTAGTAATAATTCAAAAAGACCGAGTATCGTTCCCACAGAGATTTATGAATGGGTATTCTCAGAATTTGTCTAAAATAATTAATAATTAAGATCCTATTAAGAACTAAAGCTGGAAAATAATGATTTGGGTTTAAACAGTGAATGTGTAAGGTAATATCAATCTAAAAAGGCACTAGAGCGCCAAGTATCCACTTCTGATAAGTTTCAATGCATTAACACAACTAGATCTCACATAACTCAATCGAAATTGAATTCATATCTCTATCCGATCGGAATATATAGCGGTTCAATCAACAATTATCTAAAATAGTTGCTTATTCATTGATTCGATTCCCATAACAATGCTTAGATTTTGGGTACACTCAATTGTGTAGGCCAAGCCTCTTTCCAATCTAGTTGAGATTCACAACCATAGCTTCCATCAAATCCTGTCACTAGACTTGATTACAACTAATAATTAGAACTCTAATTAAATCAAAATCAATCAGCAAACAACTATTTCAGATTATAACAAAAGATACGAACTTTAGTTGAATGAGTTCCCACATGAAAATCAGGCCATTGTACACAAGGCAATCAAAGGGTCTACCATGCCCGGAGTCGATAATAGAACAATGAACTACACAAGCATAAACAATGCTCAGAAGATAAGCTACTAAGCTTAGAATCACTTAGAATCACATGAGCCTGGAGTCATCAAGAGATCAAAGTAAACTAAACTAGTATTGGATTCAAACTCACATTAAACTAAAATTCTTCAATTAAAACATAAAAGGAAACCTAGGTTGCATCAATCCATAAAAAATAAATCAAAAGCTTCACCTCTTAGCCCTAGCTAAGAGGTTTTAGTTCATTTCTAACATCCTTGAACTAGAAGCCTCAAAAACATAAAAACTACTAAAACTGGAAGAAAAACTAGGAAAACTTGAAGAAGAATCTGTCTCCTAAGCCTCCTTGATGATCCCCACGTCCTAGCATGCCTTGGTATGAAGAGGAGAAGTCTCTTTTATAGATTGGCGTGGAAGATTCTAGATTGCGAAAGGAATTACGCAATTGCACGGAGAAAATCGGAGCTTCACGCACAAGCTCTGTTACGCTGACGACCGGTCGCACGACTGGTCTGAGCTCCTGGACGACCGATCGCACAACCGGTCTCAAAACCTCAAAAACAGTCCAGTGAGTTTTGTGTTTTTGGACTCATCTCGACCTGTCTGCCAACCAGTCTAAGAGGAGAAAATCAGTCCAAAAATACATTGTAGACCGGTCTGGCGACCAGTTTGGCGACCGGTCTACAAACAGGTCTAAGAACAAAATTTCAGATTTTCTTCTTTATCTCTTCTCTTTCTTTCTTGCTTCTTTCTTCCACCTTTTGACACTTGTTCTATTGATCTTCAATGCATACAAAGTGACTCTTTTAACTATGAATTAGTGAAGTCTCCCTCTTATTCCTACAATCACAAATCCATGCATTAGATTAGTCTTTAAATCATGAAAACCATGTATAATGAGTGATGAATTGGGGTTAGAATATGCACAATTAAGAGCTCAACACACCCCCAACCAGCATTTTTCTAGTCCCGAGCAAAACATGCTTGAAACAAGATCAATTATCCAAAAACCAACTCTCCTTTAGAAACTATGCTTCTATCCATTCCGAGACATACAAGTGTAAAATCCAGAAAAATTAGGTGATAGAAGTTGAAACCTTAAACTCTCAAAACATAATAAGTGTCCATATGAAATTCTCGCTGATTGATTGATGAATAGAAGAACTCGAACAAATTCAACCTAGTGTGCATAGTGAAAGTTCATCTCATGAGTTTCTGGGCTTACCTTCCTCATAGATCAACTAAACTATGAATTTCAAGGTGCACAGAGCAACAACAAGCCTATGACAGGAATTTTTCTTACCGTCCTTCCGACGGCTTTCACACTACTTTTCATTTTCGACTTTGGTTACGGGTAGACCATCCCTCGGTTGGTAATAGCTAGCCCTTTTCAGAATTTTCCACCATGTTTTCCATCATTCCCAATTTTCATCCTTCCTTTTCCTTTTTCTTTTTCATTAGATAGGATTTTTAGAAATCCGTATCTTTCGTTATTTTCCCATGGACAAGGATGGACAAAGTACCCCCGGCTTGGTTTCTCAACACCTTAAATCAAAGTTTAGCTAATCCACAAATCACATAATCCTTTCAACCCATGAAAATCGTGTAATGTGAACTAGGTGTAAAAGTGTTCAAATTTTCTATCACTCACATAATAGGAGAATTCACATATAAAACTATTATATTAAGAGAAATTCAAAGCTTGCAACATCACTCACTTCGTATCTCCTTTTCTTATACTCATATCATCTCGAATGCATAGAATTAAAGTTTTCCAAAAGAGTTTTGAATTTTAGAAAAATTGAAAATTTTCTACATCATTGCTCGAAATGTCACAAAAGCTAGTAGATTCATCTAAGGAATCTCTCACCCCCCAACCAAAACTTTACATTGTCCTCAATGCTAGAAAATGATCAAATTTTTGGCACCGTTGCCAGGGATTTCTATTCAGTATTTTTAGAATTTGCATAGATAGCTTTTAGTTGAGATTGGGTTAAGATAGATTTAGGATTTGTTTTGCTTTCTAGAGTAGGTTTTCTTCTAAAATCACTATACTAACTTACTTTGTTTTGATTTTGCAAGATTCTAACATAGATCTACAATTCAGGGATTTTTTAGGAAGTTGAAGAAGAAGTAGGCATCTTAAGTTCTCAAATCAGGTTTTATCCTTCTAACCTTCCTCTTCTTCTTCTCCTACTCATTTCTATCATATTCATCTCTTGTAGAGTGGGTGGAGACTCCTTTTGGATCTCTGATAGGTTGGCCTTGTGCCGCCTTGATTCTTATTGGTCGGCACTGCCGTCTTAGATCACCTTGTGCTCAGAGATTTCTCTTCTCAACCTTATACCTCTTCCTTCTTTTTCTGTACTTTTCTCAAAAGACTCAAAGAATGGGTAGGGAGTTCTTTGAACCCCTATTAACCAGGAGAAATCGGTCTCTATCCTTGTGTTCGCTCGCCTCAAGTGTAAGGCTGCGATGTAGTAATAAAACTCGGTAAGACCGAGGTCGATCCACAGGGAAATAGTAACAGCTCCCAAATCACTCCAACAACTCAGTTTTATAGAGGAAATTCAGATTCAATTGAATGTCTACTTAAAACAGGAACTTAATGAAAAATCAGAGATATAAAGTACTAAGGCTTTCAAGGATCCACTTGTAACA
Source organism: Liriodendron chinense (assembly GCA_003013855.2). Lineage (NCBI taxonomy): Eukaryota > Viridiplantae > Streptophyta > Magnoliopsida > Magnoliales > Magnoliaceae > Liriodendron > Liriodendron chinense. Next base: position 808,624 of record PVNU02003576.1, on the reverse strand, counting down.
ATCCTATGTCAATTCAGTCAATCCAAGTAGAAAACACAACTAGATTTGAAGTCTTATCTCTCATCTAGTTGGAGAATAAAGCATTCACACACATTCCATCACATTCAAGTTGAACTTCCAAGTTCTATTCCAATAAAATCAATACCAAACTCAAAACCATAGCCTGCGGAGTAACAGCCATGCCTCTGGACTATGGCCTGCTCAAGGATTACTATAATCCGAATTTATATAAACAAACATGATAATCTCAGAGAATTAAAAGAAATTCATGTCCGGAGCACATAAACTCAGATAAGACGTCTCAAACTACCACTTTTTGGAACTAAATCATGTAAAAATCCAAACTTGAATGTAAATTACTTGAATTAAACTGAAACCCACATAGAATTAGCTACAAGCTTCACCTCTCAGCCTTAGCTGAGAGGTTTTAGCCGAGCATAGTCATGCTACAACTAAAAACTCTGAAATAAAGCAAAAAAAAAAAAAAGAAAAACCTGAATAGGAGAGTTGCAGCTGCTCCACAATCGCCTTCACTCTCCAAACTCACGTTCCTTAGCCTCTCTGATACCCTAGGGAGAGCCCCTAGGTGTCCTTTTATAGCAATCCACCCCTCTTGCGTCGAATTCTGCAATAGATTACGCATTGCGCAGCGTTTTTCGGAGTTCCAATTTAGAAAGGACTCATCTTACGCAAGGCCGACCGGTCGTGACCGGTCGGACCAACTTTTAAACAGTCCAGGGAGTGCTGCCGACCAGTCATGACCGGTCAGGCAGACCTCCCATTCATCTAGCAAGTGTGGCCGACCGGTCATGACCGGTCGGACCAATGTGAAGTGGTTCCAGTGTTTATAGCCGACCGGTCGTGACCAGTCGGGCTCCTCTATCCATCCTCCAGTGTGCATGGCCGACCGGTCAAAACCGGTCGGCCTATCTTCTCTTTGATCAGCCTTCATGGACGACCGGTCATGACCGGTCGGCCTTCTTCCATTTGCTCCTTTTTCTCTTCTTTTTCTTCTTCTCTCTCTTTTCTTTGCTTTCTTCTTTCTTTAGTCTTCTTTCATCCTTCATCCAAAAGCTCCAAATGTATTCTTTTGGCTTGTAATTGAATGAAGTCCGCTCTCATCCCTATAATTACAAAACACGTGTTAGGTGGGCCTTTAAACCATGAAAATCATGCAAACCTTGTCGTGTAATGGGCAATGCAATGTATAAATTGGAGGTTCAACACACCCCCCAACCAGCTTTTTGCTAGTCCCGAGCAAAACATGCGTAAAACAATTTCAAACCTCCACACCCAACTCTCTTCCAGAATCCATGTTTCTATCCATTCCAAGATGCAAAAGTATAAAATTTGTAGAAGTAGATGATAGAAGCTGAACCTTGGACTCTCAAAACATAAGAAGTGTTTACGTGAAGTTCCCACTGACTGATTGGTAAATAGAGGAATTCGAACAAATTCAACCTAGTGTGCATAGTGAAAGTTCATCTCATGAGTTCCTGGAATCATCTTCTTCATAGATTAAATAAACCAAGGATTTTAAGGTGCACAAAGCAACAGCAAGCCTATGACAGGAATTTGCCTTACCGTCCTTCCGACGGCTTTCACACTACGTCCCATTTCCGGCTTTGGTTACGGTTCAACCATTCCCCAGTTGGTAATAGGTAGCCCTTTTTGGAATTTTTCACCATTTTTCTTTCCTTCCCGATTTCATCCTTTCTTTCCTTTTTCTTTTAAATTAGATAGGATTTTTAGAAATCCATATCTTCTGTTATTTTCCCATGGACAAGGATGGACAAAATACCCCGGCTTGGCTGCTCAACACCTTTAAATCAAAGTCTAGCTAATCCACAAATCACATAAACCTGTCACTCATGAAAATCGTGTAATGTGAACTAGGTGTAAAAAGTGTTCAAATTTTTCTATCAATCACAACAATAGGGGAACTATCATATAACACCCTTATGTTGGGAGAAATTCAAGACTACAACATCACACACTTCGTTTCTCCTCCTCTTCTACTCATAGCTTCTCGAATGTATAGAAACAAGATTTTCTAAAGGATTTTTTTGAGATATTAGAAAATTCAAAAAAATTTGCCGCATGTGAAGCTCGAAATGTTGCAATATGCTAGATGACGAATCTCCTCTCACCCCCCAACCAAATCTTGCATTGTCCTCAATGTAAAAAGATAGTCAATTAGCATGAACATGAGAGCAATGGTAAACAATGAGAGAGTGAGAACAATAGTACCTGAAGGAGCGATCATAGAATTCTCCAACAACTAAAACCTATTAAAACAGTAAAACAAAACTAAACCTACCTATGCTATACCTCCATCAGACTAGGAGATCAATCATCCTGATAGATAGGATCATTCAGGGAGATGTACATGTCCTCTGAATCAAATTTCTCAACAAATGGTTTAAGGCGTTGTCCATTAACTTTGAAACAGTCACCATTCGCTGTATTCTCAATCTCAACAGCCCCATGAGGAAAAACTTCTTTGACAATATATGGGCCGGTCCATCGAGATCGTAATTTTCTCGGAAAAAGATGAAGTCGGGCATTATACAAGAGCATTTTTTGTCCTTCATGGAAAGATTTCCTTAAGATGTGCTTGTCATGAAAGGCCTTCATCTTGCTCTTGTAAATTCTCAAATTCTCATATGCATCGTTTCGGATCTCATCAAGCTCATTTAATTGAAGTTTGCGAAGCAAGCTAGCCTTGTCAATGTCAAAATTTAGAGCCCGAATTGCCCAATAGGCTTTGTGTTCTATTTCCACAGGCAAGTGGCGAGCTTTCCCATAGACAAGTCTATAAGGGGACATTCCAATGGGTGTCTTGTAGGCAGTACGGTGAGCCCAAAGTGCATCATCTAATCTTAGGGACCAATCCTTGCGATCCAGTCTCACCGTCTTTTCCAAAATCTGCTTGATTTCCCTATTGGAGATTTCAGCTTGCCCACTTGTTTGTGGGTGGTATAGGGTACTCACTTTGTGCCTAATACCATATTTCTTCATCAAAGTTTCAAAAGGTCTATTGCAAAAGTGAGAACCACCATCACTAATAATGGCTCGAGGCGTCCCAAATCTAGAAAGTATGTTTTCTTTGAGGAACTTGAGAACCGTATGATGATCGTTAGTTCTACATGGGATAGCCTCTATCCATTTAGACACATAGTCTACGACAAGCAGAATATAGACATGCCCAAAAGATGAGGGGAATGGTCCCATGAAATCGATGCCCCAACAGTCAAAGACTTCAAGATGTTGAATTGGGGTGAGAGGCATCATATTTCGACGAGATAATCCTCCTAGCTTCTGGCAGCGCTCGCACGCTTTGCAAAACTCGTGGGTGTCCTTAAATAACGTGGGCCAATAAAAACCACATTGCAGAATTTTTACAGTTATTTTCTTGGCTGAAAAATGACCCCCACATGCTTGATCATGACAAAAGGAGATGACTGAATTGTGTTCATCATCGGGGACGCATCTCCTTATAATTTGGTCTGGGCAATATTTAAACAATAGAGGTTCATCCCAGAAAAATCTGCGCACTTCCCTTAGAAATTTACGTTTGTCTTGCGCAGTCCAATGAGTCGGCATCGCACCTGTGGAAAGATAATTAGCTATATCAGCGTACCATGGTGGATGCATAGCAACAAAGAGTTGCTCATCAGGGAATGAGTCCTCAATAGGTGACTCGTCAATGGAATTTGGTAGGACTAGGCGGGATAGATGATCCGCCACCACATTTTCTACCCCCTTCTTATCTTTGATCTCCAAGTCGAATTCTTGAAGGAGTAGGATCCATCTTAACAAACGGGGCTTAGCATCCTTCTTAGAAAGAAGGTATTTCAGCGCCGCATGATCCGTATAAACAATAACTTTGGATCCTATTAAGTATGGCCTGAATTTGTCCAAGGCAAAAATAACAGCTAGGAGCTCTTTCTCCGTAGTCGAATAATTAACTTGGGCAGGATTCAAGGTCCTACTTGCGTAGTAGATGACATGGGGCTTTTTATCTTTCTTTTGGCCTAACACCGCCCCAATAGCAAAGTCGCTCGCATCGCACATCAACTCAAAAGGCATGGACCAATCTGGTGGTTGCATGATAGGAGCGGTTGTTAACATGTCTTTTAGCTTTGAAAAAGCTAATTGACATTCGGCACTCCACTCAAATTGGTTCTCCTTTTGTAGAAGGTTGCATAAAGGCCTTGAGATGTGACTAAAGTCCTTTATAAATCTTCGATAGAAACCGGCGTGTCCAAGGAAGGACCGCACATCACGTATGCTTTTGGGTGGTGGTAGATTGGAAATTATGTCAATTTTCGCCCGGTTTACCTTTATTCCATTGGACGAGATGATATGTCCAAGGACTATTCCTCTTTGTACCATGAAATGACACTTTTCCCAGTTTAATACAAGTTGCTTTTCCTCACACCTCATCAAGACCAACTTCAAGTGCTCGAGACACTCATCAAATGTACAACCAAAAACAGAAAAGTCATCCATGAATACCTCAAGAAACTCACCCACCGTGTTCGAGAAAATACTCAACATGCATCGTTGGAAGGTGGCGGGTGCATTACATAACCCGAATGGCATTTTTCGGTAAGCGAAGGTACCAAACGGGCATGTAAATGTGGTTTTCTCTTGGTCTTCTGGAGCTATCTCAATTTGGTTGTGTCCGGAATAGCCATCTAGGAAGCAATAATAGGAATGGCCTGCCAACCTCTCCAAAATTTGATCCATAAATGGGAGAGGGAAGTGATCTTTCCTAGTGACCGTGTTGAGCTTCCTATAATCAATGCACATACGCCAACCAGTGGTCACCCTAGTCGGTATAAGCTCGTTGTTGGCGTTTTCAATGATGGTAATACCGGATTTCTTGGGGACAACTTGGGTAGGACTCACCCATTGACTATCTGAGATGGGGTAGATGATACCCACATCCAATAGCTTTAACACCTCGGCTTTGACAACCTCCATCATGTTTGGATTTAGCCGTCTTTGAGGTTGTCTAGTCGTTTTTGCATTTTCTTCAAGGTGTATTCGGTGAGTGCAAACCGAAGGATCTATCCCTTTGAGATCCGCTATTGTCCATCCTATGGCTTCCCTATGTTCTTTGAGTAACCCAATCAACTTAAGCTCTTGGTCTTTCTCTAGGTGGGAGGCAATGACAACTGGGAACGTTTCCTCTTGACCCAAATATACGTATTTAAGCTCGGATGGTAATGGTTTAAGGTCAAGCTTTGGTGGTTTGATGTTAGACGGTAGAGGCCTTGATGTGGTTGGTGGTAATTTTTTAAAATGGGGCCTCCACCGGCTAGTATCAACTACCGATCTTTCTATATTTAATACATGCACAATCTCACTAATGATGGGGTCTTTAGAATCCATGAAATGTGCTAAGCATGTCTCCAAGCTTTCTAGTGGTTCAAGTTGGAGGAGTTCTTCTTCTTCAAAAGTTTCAAGCATGTTCACATCGAAGAACTCATCATCATCGACATCCCTATGTCTTTTGCCCAAGTGAAACACATTCACCTCTAGTGTCATGTTTCCAAAAGATAGTTGCATCACCCCATTCCGGCAATTGATGATTGCATTTGATGTGGCAAGGAATGGGTGGCCTAGGATTACCGGTATTTGGCTGCTAGCATCCAAAACCGGTTGTGTGTCCAAGACTATAAAATCTACCGGGTAGTAGAATTTGTCAACTTGGACTAGAACATCCTCAACTATCCCCCTCGGTACACGGATAGATCTATCAACGAGTTGCAATGTGGTTTTGGTGGGTTTTAATTCACCAAGACCCAATTGCTCATATACCGAGTATGGGATCAAGTTCACACTCGCCCCCAAGTCTAACAAGGCACGTTCAATCCGGTAGTCTCCAATGATACATGAGACGGTGGGACTACCGGGATCTTTAAATTTTGGGGGGGTCTTTTGAGTGAGGATGGCACTCACTTGCTCAGTTAAGAAGGCCTTTTGCTGCACATTATATTTGCGTTTTGTTGTGCATAAGTCTTTTAGAAACTTGGCATAAGAGGGAATTTGTTTGATGGCATCAAGCAAAGGGATATTGATCTTGACTTGTCTGAAAATCTCTAGAATATCTTGAGAATTTGGGAGAGATTTTGGGGCAACTAATCTCGAAAGGAATGGTGCTACGGGCTTGTAAATGCGTTCCGGTTGTTGTGGAGCTAAGTTAGATCCATTTTCATCCTCAGAATTTACCGGATCATTAGGCTCATCGGCCTTCACCGGAATAGTCTTGTCAATTTGTTTACCACTTCTAAGGGTGGTAATGGATTTAGCTTGCTCCATGTTTTGGTTGGAAGGATTAGGGATGCTCACTTCATGTATTTGCTTTGGATTGGGCTGAGGTTGGGCCGGAAAGGTCCCTTCCCTAGCATTCAAACGTCCCTTAATCTCATCAACCGAGACTTTCAGCTCTTGGAACATTTGCTGATTCGATTCATTTATTTGCGCTTGCCCTTGCATAAACATTTTCAAGGTATCCTCCAATGAGAATTGAGGTGGGGCCATATTTTGCATGGGTGGCCCTCTTTGGGAGTTGGTAGGATTGCCCGTAGGAGCATTCTTCCAACTGAAATTTGAGTGGTTCTTCCAACTCTCATTGTATGTATTACCTACCGGTCCATTGAAGGGCCGTTGATAACCATATGTGCCATTGGCTGTCTCTTGTAGCACTTCCTTAAATGCAGGAATTGTGGGACAATCTTGTGTAGCGTGTAAGTCGGTGAGGCAAATCCCACATGTAGTTTCAACAGCTTCCTTGGACTTGGGAACTCCACTTTTGCTAAGTTCCATGGCTTCAACCTTCCTTGTGAGGTTGGCTATCCTTGCATTCACGTCGTCTTCCTCTTTAAGGACATAGATCCCTCCTTTCTCTTGAGTGGGCTTGGGGTTCTTGGGTTTATCCGAGGTATCCCAAGATTGGGCGTTTTCAGCCAACATGTCCAAGTAACTCCAAGCATCATCTGGATTTTTACTCATAAACTCGCCATTGCACATCATTTCCACAAATTGGCGCATATTGGAACTTAATCCATCATTGAAAAAATTTATAACTCGCCAACTCTCATAGCCATGATGTGGGCAAGTAAGCAGGAGTTCCTTAAATCTTTCCCAACATTGAAAGAAAGATTCACCTTCTTTAGCCGAAAAATTCATTATGGCCCTTCGAAGGGTGTTCGTTTTATGAGCCGGGAAGAACTTTTTCAAGAATTCCCGGTTCATCTCAACCCATGACCCAATCGAGCGTGGTCTAAGAGAGTGAAGCCAATCTTTGGCTCTTTCTTTCAAAGTAAAGGGAAAAAGTTTAAGTCTGATTGTATCCTCAGAAACATTGGGATAATGCAAGGTGGCCAACACTTCTTCGAATTCTTGCAAGTGTAAGTATGGGCGGTCAGAGTCTAGCCCATGGAATTTAGGTAAAAGTTGAATTACACCCGGTTTTATGTCAAGGGTCCCACCGTTAGCTGGTAGAACTATGCAAGAAGGTGTAATTGCACGGGCAGGTTGTAGGTAATCCCGTAGTGATCTCATTGGAGGAACATTATGTACCTCATTCTCTCCTACTCCTTCCTGATTTGCGTTTGTAGTTGGAGTAGGGGGGGGGGGGGGGGGGGGGGGGGGGGGGGGGAGGATTCCTTAAAGGTGTTTGATCCATACTCCCCAAACTTTCACAATGCTCTTGATAATTCCGGACTCGTCTATGGACTGACAATGGTCCAACTAAACCACCTTCAGATTGGAGACGATTTGAGTGATTACGCTCCCAACGGGACATAAACCACTCAACCAGAAACTGAAACTAATCCTATCCTAGAAATCTGAGAGTAATCTAAAAAAAAACTAAAAAGACTAAGTTAGAAAAATATCACCTGATGCGCTTGAACTAAAGAAGAATTCCTACAAAACAGAAAGAATTAGTTAGTTCTAAGAAAATCAGGAAGCCTATCTATTTCTACTTCTACAGCCACTGAATTATTTGAAAACCGTTATCTAATTTCCTCGGCAACTGTTGAGCTCATAATTATGCATATTCTAACCCCAATGCATCACTCATTATGCACGATATATACGTTTAAAGAACTAACTTAATGCATGATGTGTGATTGTAGGGACAAGATGGAGAGCTCACCATTTGAAAGCTAAATGAGGCTCCTTACAAGTATTGAAGACCATAGGATGAAGTATTGAAGGAAGATCAAAGAGAAGAAAGCAAGGAAAGAAGAGAAAAGAAGAAAGAAAGAGAAGAAAGCAAAGAAGAAAAAGTTCTGACCGGTCGTGACCGGTCGGCCAAGGAAGCCAGACCGGTCAGTAACCGGTCTGCCATGTATGGAGGATGCTGCTGAAGACGTCCGACCGGTCATGACCGGTCGGACAGTGCTGCTGGGAATTCAATGAATAGGACCGACCGGTCAAGACCGGTCGGTCAGTGTTGCTGCAATGTGAAGAAAAACATCCGACCGGTCTTGACCGGTCGGAGTGGCTTGCTGGATTGAGGTTCTACAAGGCCCGACCGGTCTTGACCGGTCGGGCATACCTGCTGGAGTATTTTCACTTGAGGCCGACCGGTCTTGACCGGTCGGCCATGCGTACTAAGTTAGAACTTTCTAATTTCTTCCCGAAATTCTCTGCGCTGCGTAAGTGTTACGCAAATTTCCGATTCTTCCGACGTAGGGGATCCTCCAAACTATAAATAGACACCTAGGGATTGTTTCTAGGGTATCCTAGAAGGCTGGAAGCGAGGTTGGAGACTGTGGAAGTGGAGATTGGAGTTTCACAACTCCTTTTGGATTGCTTTGCTGTTTTCATGCTTTTAGGAGTTGTTTCATGTTTCCTTGGATCATGAGCAGCTAAACCTCTTAGCTAGGGCTAAGAGGTGAAGCTTGTAGTGTATCCAAGATGTTTCAATTCGTAGTTAAGTGGTTTTCAGTTTGGAATTCATGATTATGAACTAAGGTTTGAAGTTTATACAAGTTTTTAAGTAATTTCTCTTAGTCTTGTGATGACTCATGGATGTTTGGATGAATTACTTATCTTCTTATTTGGTTTGCAACGGTCTAGACCTGTATGATCTGAGGAATCGGAGTGCGCTCTAGCACTAAGCTCTTCATGAAGGGACTTCATGCCAAAGTTCTAGTTTTGGTTGATTATCTGGAATATGTATGGACTGTGCATATAATTTGAATCCAGTTCAAATCATGATCTAGCCTTGTCTTGTGAGAAGACTTGAGGATGGTTATGATTGGGAATTGGACCTATAGAAAAGGTGAATGACCTATGCAATGAGCATGCTCAGATCAGCCTAGAGTTGAGTGAACGCTATGTACAGAACTTACATGTTACAGACTTCTGGTTTAATAGTTCTATTATCCGACTAGATAGACCTGACTGGTGATTCTAGTTGAGAGAATGGGAAACCACAGCGGATTGAACATCGAGGATTGCTACAAGTGGATCCTCGAACCCCTAGTGCCTTCTTATAATTGTTTACATTCAATTTAGCTTAAACTGTTAGTCACACACATTCTATTCAAACTTTGATTGTTAGCTTCAATAGAAACTTGTGGATGAGTTTGTGACATCCTACATAAGTCCCTGTGGATCGACCTCGGTATTACCGAGTTTATTACTACATCGCAACCCTACACTTGGGAAAGCGAACAAGTTTTTGGCGCCGCTGCCGGGGACTTTTGACGGTTTTTACAAATTTCTGAGATTAGTATCTATTTAGGATTTTTTTATTTTTAGACTAACTTAGTTTATTTATTTGATTTTTCTTTTCAGGGATTTTTAGGAAGCCGAAGAAGAGTCAAGGATTTCAAGTGCAATTCAGGTGCTATCCTTCTAAAACCTTACTCTTCTCCTTCTCCTAGTCATTCTTATTTTATTCATCTCTTGTAGAGTGGGTGGAGACTCCTTTTGGATCTCTGAAAGGTCGGCCTTTTTGCCACCTGGATTCCTATTGGTCGGCTCTGCCGTCTTGGATCACCTTGTGCTCAGGGATTTCTTTTCTCATCTCTACTCCTCTTCCTCCTTTTTCTGCACCTTTTCTCAAAAGATTCAAAGAGTGGGTGGGGTGTTCTCTGAACCCCTATTGACCAGGAGAAATCGGTCTCTATTTTTGTTTCTGGCCTAGCCATTGCAAGACACCTTGTGCTTCGGTCTTAGAGAAGAGTAAAGAAAAAGAAGGAAGAATTCTTTTTCCTTTTTGTTTCTTATTTTTGATTTTGCATGCCACATTGGGCTCGGGATTCCAATAACCGACTCATAAGTGAAGGGGGGATAGTAGAAGGCATTGATAGAGAGCCACGTGTTAGGAGACATCTAGATTCTCCAATTTTATCTGAAAGTATGGCTACAAATCAACCTAACCCGGTTCAAAATCAAACCGAAACAGGGGAGAATGTGGTTGAGAATGTTCCCCGACCTAGGACTTTACGTGATTTCTTGCAACCTGCAAGAACGAGCACTCCCTCATGCATAGTATTTCCACCAAATGCAGGGAATGTGGATTTGAAACCGGGAGTGATCAATCTTCTCCCTAAATTCCATGGTTTAGACAGTGAAAGTGCCTATCAACACCTTAGGGAGTTTGATGAGGTAATCACCACCATGCACTTTGCAAATGTGACTGAAGATGTAGTAAGACTTAAATTCTTCCCTTTCACTCTTAAGGATAAAGCCAAGGGTTGGCTTTATGCATTGAGGCCAAGATCAATTGGGTCATGGAATGATATGCACAGAGAATTTATAAAAAAATTCTTCCCTACTCACAAAACGAACATGCTTAAGCGCCTTATCATGAACTTTGCCCAAAAGGAGGATGAAACCTTTTCCCAATGTTGGGAGAGATTCAAGGACCTATTAAACGCATGCCCACATCATGGCTATGAAAATTGGCGGATTATAAGTTTTTTCTATGAAGGACTGATTCCATCCATGCGCCAATTTATAGAGATGATGTGTAATGGGGAGTTCATGAATAAGGAAGCTGATGAAGCATGGGATTATCTGGAAGAATTGGCTGAAAGTGCACAATCTTGGGACACATCTAAACCAACAAATTCCAAGATTGGCCAACAAAAGGAAAAGGGAGGAATGTATGTCTTATCAGAGGAAGATAGCATAAGTGCACGGTTGGCTAACCTTACAAGAAAGGTCGAAGCCATGGAATTAAGGAAAGGAGAAACAATCAACTCCACTGAGGTTGAAACTGTTTGTGGAATTTGTGCTGGAAATCAACATGCTACACCAGATTGTCCCACAATTTCAGCAGTCCAAAGCATCTTACAAGAACAAACAAATGCCATAAACAGTTATCAGCAGCAATATGGTGCTCCAAACTCAAACACGTATAACCCTAATTGGAAGAACCATCCCAACTTCAGTTGGAGGAACGGACCCACTGCAAATGCAAACAACACTCCAAAAGTATCACTAGAAGAGATGTTGGGTGCACTCGTATCGGTCCAGAATGAGTATAACAAGACAAATTCTCTAAAAATAGATGGGTTCATGCAAGAGCAATCGAAATTCAATCAAAATTCAAACCAAGCCATTAATGAATTGAAAACATCTCTGGCTAGAGTTGAAGCTCACCTGAGTGGTAGAGAGAAGGGCACACTTCCTGCTCAAACTCTTCCTAACCCAAGGAACCAGTATGAGATACAAGATGCAAGCTCATCCTCCCACCATACGGAACATGTCCAAGCTATCACCACTTTGAGAAGTGGGAAAGAAATTGATAAATCCAAACCGGTGAAGGCCCCCAAGCCTAAGGATCAGGAAATTCCCAAAGAGGATGATAGCCCAAACAATATTCCACAAGAGAAAGAACCGGAAAGACAATACAAGCCGGTTGCCCCATTTCCACAAAGGTTGATTTCACCTAAACCTTTAGATAAAAATCTGGAAATTCTGGAAGTTTTCAAGCAGGTGAAGATCAACATTCCGCTGTTGGATGCAATAAAACAAATACCATCTTATGCCAAATTTTTAAAGGAATTGTGTACAATCAAAAGGAAACATAACGTTCACAACAAAGTGCTTTTGGCTGAGAATTTGAGTGCCATCATCAAACAAGAGGTGCCCCAAAAATACAAAGATCCGGGTAGTCCAACCATATCATGCATCATAGGAGACTACCAGATTAAACAAGCCCTACTCGACTTGGGGGCAAGTGTGAATCTCATTCCATACTCGGTCTATGAACAACTTGGGTTAGGTGAATTGAAACCCACCAAAACCACACTCCAACTTGCTGATAGATCCATCCGGATACTGAGAGGAATGGTAGAGGATGTTCTAGTCCAAGTTGATAAATTCTACTACCCAGTAGATTTTATTGTCTTGGACACACATCCTGTGATAGGCACCGGTACTCAAATTCCTGTCATACTTGGACGACCGTTTCTAGCTACCTCAAACGCCATTATCAATTGTAGAAACGGACTTGTACAAATGTCCTTTGGAAATATGACCCTTGAGCTTAATATATTTGAGTTATGCAAACAACCGCGGGAAGTTGATGATGATATCCACGAATTAAACATGATCGAATCATTCGTGGAAGATACAATCCCCTTGTCACTATTTTCCGACCCTTTGGAGGCATGTGTGGCCCATCTCCATGATATGAATGATGATACAACACAAGAGATGGATGCCATTCTAGATGTGATGATGGTGCGTGAAAATAAAAGATGGAGGACCCCAATTGAACCTTTGCCTATAAATGAGAACAAGGCCCTCCCATCCAACATTAAGGCACCAAAACTCGACCTAAAACCATTGCCAAGTGAGCTAAAATATGTTTATTTAGGTCGAGATGAGACATATCCAGTGGTGATTTCTTCCCACTTGGATGAGGAACAAGAGAGTAGGCTAATAGCCACTCTATTAGAGCACAAGAGTGCCATCGGATGGACAATTGCGGATCTCAAAGGCATAGACCCACTGATTTGCACTCACCGCATACACCTTGAGGAAAATGCAAAGACATCCCGGCAACCACAAAGACGACTAAATCCAAATATGAAGGATGTGGTTAAGGCCGAAGTGGTGAAACTATTGGATGTAGGTATCATTTACCCAATATTTGATAGCCAATGGGTGAGCCCAACTCAAGTGGTGCCTAAGAAATCCGGAATAACCATCGTAGCCAATGCCAATAATGAACTCGTACCAACTAGAGTCACTACCGGTTGGAGAATGTGCATTGACTACAGGAAGCTAAACACTGTCACGAGGAAAGACCACTTCCCCCTACCGTTTGTTGATCAGATTTTAGAACGGTTGGCGGGTCATTCCCACTTTTGCTTCCTTGATGGCTATTCGGGGTACAACCAAATAGAAATTGCCCGTGAAGACCAAGAAAAGACTACATTCACATGTCCATTCGGCACTTTCGCCTATCGACGGATGCCGTTTGGACTATGTAATGCCCCTGCCACCTTTCAGCATTGTATGATGAGCATCTTTTCTGACATGGTGGGGACAATTCTCGAAGTCTTCATGGATGATTTTTCCGTATTCGGTTGTAGCTTTGATGAGTGCCTTGAGCACTTGAAAAATGTGCTAAAAAGATGTGAAGAGAAGAACCTTGTGCTCAATTGGGAAAAGTGTCACTTCATGGTTAAAAAGGGAATTGTACTTGGTCACATCGTTTCACAAAATGGAATTGAGGTGGACAAGGCGAAAATTGACCTTATCTCTAACCTTCCACCACCCAAAAGCATACGAGATATACGGTCCTTTTTAGGACACGCAGGATTTTATAGACGGTTCATAAAGGATTTCAGTTCACTCTCTCGTCCTTTATGTAACCTACTTCAAAAGGAAAATTCATTTGAGTGGAGTGAAGAATGTCAAAAGGCCTTTACCACCCTTAAAGGCATGTTGACATGCGCCCCAATAATGCAACCACCTGATTGGAGCCTTCCTTTTGAGATTATGTGCGATGCTAGCGACTATGCTATTGGGGCCGTGTTAGGCCAAAGAAAAGATAAAAAGCCATGTGTTATCTACTATGCAAGTAGAACCCTAAACTCAGCCCAGGCAAACTACACCACTACTGAAAAGGAACTTTTAGCCGTAGTTTTTGCCTTGGAGAAGTTCAGATCCTACTTGATTGGATCCAAGATCATTGTATTCACTGACCATGCCGCACTTAAGTCACGGTTATTAAGATGGATCCTCCTACTCCAAGAATTCGACTTAGAAATACGTGATAAGAAAGGAGTAGAGAATGTAGTAGCTGACCACCTCTCTCGACTTGTCCTCACTGATTCCCCTAAAACGACTGCAATCAATGACATGTTCCCTGATGAACAACTTTTTACTGTTTCCCAATTGCCATGGTATGCGGACATTGCTAATTATCTTGCTACAGGTACAATTCCTACATATTGGAAAAAACAAGATAAGGATAGATTCTTCTCAGAGGTACGGAGATTTCTATGGGACGACCCATACTTGTTCAAGTATTGTCCCGACCAAATCATAAGGAGATGTGTCCCAGATGATGAGCAACAAAGTATCATCTCCTTCTGTCATTCTCAAGCATGTGGTGGCCATTTTTCGGCTAAAAAGACCACAGCGAAAATTCTGCAATGTGGGTTTTATTGGCCCACCATGTTCAAAGACACACATGAGTTTTGCAAAGCTTGCGAACCTTGTCAGAAATTAGGAGGAATCTCCCGTAGAAATATGATGCCACTCAATCCCATCTTAATTATCGAAATTTTTTATTGTTGGGGCATCGATTTCATGGGCCCATTCCCATCTTCTTTTGAAAACTTATACATCTTACTTGCCGTTGATTATGTTTCCAAATGGGTCGAGGCCATCCCTTGCCGGAATAATGACCATAAAACAGTCATTCGATTCTTAAAAGAAAACATTCTTTCCCGGTTTGGAACGCCTCGAGTCATCATAAGTGATGGAGGGTCTCACTTTTGCAATCACCCTTTTGAAGCATTAATGAAGAAATATGGCGTAACGCACAAAGTAAGCACTCCCTATCACCCACAAACTAGTGGACAAGCTGAGATATCCAATAGAGAGATTAAACACATTTTAGAGAAAACGGTGCATCCTGATCGCAAGGATTGGTCACTTCGACTTACCGATGCGCTTTGGGCTTACCGTACTGCCTTTAAAACTCCTATTGGAATGTCTCCCTATAGACTTGTCTATGGGAAGGCTTGTCACTTGCCTGTGGAGTTGGAACATAAGGCGTATTGGGCTATTAAGAAGATAAATTTCAATCCTGACAAGGCAAGCTCGTTACGCAAACTACAATTGAATGAACTTGCAGAAATCCGTAATGAAGCTTATGAGAATGCAAGAATTTACAAGGACAAGACGAAGATATTCCATGATAAGAATATTCTTCGCAAGACATTCACGATAAATCAAAAAGTCCTCATGTATAATTCTCGCTTACATCTATTTCCGGGAAAATTGAGATCTCGGTGGACCGGTCCCTACATTGTGCAAACTGTATATCCATATGGGACTGTCGAGCTGTTAAATCCAAGGAACGGCAACATTTTTAAAGCAAATGGGCAGCGATTAATGCCGTTCTTTGAGAACTTCCCTTCAGAAGGTATGTCCATACCTCTGAATGATCCTGTGTATCAGGATGATTGATCACCTAGTCTGATGGAGGTATAGAGTAGTTAGGATTAGGATTTTGCTGTTTTTGTTTTCATAGGTTTGTTAGAAGGAGGAAGATCTCCACTTTTCACTCTCTCAGGTACTATCATTCCTCACTCCCTTTTATTTTCAAATTGCTCTCATGTTTTGCTCATTGCACATCTTTTACATTGAGGACAATGCAAGCTTTGGTTGGGGGGTGTAGGATCACTTGGATGAATCCAGCAATTTGCAACATTTCAAGCAATCATGTGGAAATTTTTTCGATTTTTCAAAAATTTGAAACTCTTTTGGAAAACACTGGTTCTAGGCATTCGAGTTGATATGAGCATAAGAGGAGGAGATATGAAGTGTATAGGGCTGGAAGTCTGGAATTCCTCACAGCATAATGGTTTTTATATGTGAACTCCCCTATTTTGTGATTGATAGAAAATCTGAACATCTTTACACCTAGTTCACATTACACGATTTTCATGAGTTGAAGGGATTATGTGATTTATGGATTAGCTAGACTTTGAATTAAGGTATTGAGAAATCAGGCCGGGGTACTTTGACCATCCTTGTCCATGGGAAAATAATGAAAGATATGGATTTTTAAAAATCCTATCTAATTAAAAAAAAAAAGAAAAAGGAAAAGGAAGGATGAAATTGGGAATGTGGAAAAATGGTGGAGAATTCCGATTAGGGCTACCTACTACCAACCGGGGGATGGTCTACCCGTAACCAAAGCCGGAAATGGGACGTAGTGTGAAAGTCGTCGGAAGGACGGTAAGGCAAATTCCTGTCTTTGGCTTGATATGGCTCTATGTACCTTGAGTTCTATAGTCTACTTGATCTATGAAGAAGATAATCCTAAAAACTCGTGAGATGAATTTTCACTACCCACACTAGGTTAAATTTGTTCTAATCTTTCTATTTATCAACCAATCGGCGGGAATTTCATATGAATGCTTATTATGCTTTGAGAGTTTACGGTTTCAACCTCTGTTGCCTAATGTTTCTGAATCTTAAGCTTATGAACCTTGGAATGTATAAAAGGATGGTTTCTGAAAGAGAGTTGAGTTTTAAAGGATGGAATTAGTTTCACACATGTTTTGCTCGGGACTAGCAAAATGCTGGTTGGGGGGTGTGTTGAGCTCATAATTATGCATATTCTAACCCCAATGCATCACTCATTATGCACGATATATACGTTTAAAGAACTAACTTAATGCATGATGTGTGATTGTAGGGACAAGATGGAGAGCTCACCATTTGAAAGCTAAATGAGGCTCCTTACAAGTATTGAAGACCATAGGATGAAGTATTGAAGGAAGATCAAAGAGAAGAAAGCAAGGAAAGAAGAGAAAAGAAGAAAGAAAGAGAAGAAAGCAAAGAAGAAAAAGTGCTGACCGGTCGTGACCGGTCGGCCAAGGAAGCCAGACCGGTCAGTAGCCGGTCTGCCATGTATGGAGGATGCTGCTGAAGACGTCCGACTGGTCATGACCGGTCGGACAGTGCTGCTGGGAATTCAATGAATAGGACCGACCGGTCAAGACCGGTCGGTCAGTATTGCTGCAATGTGAAGAAAAACATCCGACCGGTCTTGACCGGTCGGAGTGGCTTGCTGGATTGAGGTTCTACAAGGCCCGACCGGTCTTGACCGGTCGGGCATACCTGCTGGAGTATTTTCACTTGAGGCCGACCGGTCTTGACCGGTCGGCCATGCGTACTAAGTTAGAACTTTCTAATTTCTTCCCGAAATTCTCTGCACTGCGTAAGTGTTACGCAAATTTCCGATTCTTCCGACGTTGGGGATCCTCCAAACTATAAATAGACACCTAGGGATTGTTTCTAGGGTATCCTAGAAGGCTGGAAGCGAGGTTGGAGACTGTGGAAGTGGAGATTGGAGTTTCACAACTCCTTTTGGTTTGCTTTGCTGTTTTCATGCTTTTAGGAGTTGTTTCATGTTTCCTTGGATCATGAGCAGCTAAACCTCTTAGCTAGGGCTAAGAGGTGAAGCTTGTAGTGTATCCAAGATGTTTCAATTCGTAGTTAAGTGGTTTTTAGTTTGGAATTCATGATTATGAACTAAGGTTTGAAGTTTATACAAGTTTTTAAGTAATTTCTCTTAGTCTTGTGATGACTCATGGATGTTTGAATGAATTACTTATCTTCTTATTTGGTTTGCAACGGTCTAGACCTGTATGATCTGAGGAATCGGAGTGCGCTCTAGCACTAAGCTCTTCATGAAGGGACTTCATGCCAAAGTTCTAGTTTTGGTTGATTATCTGGAATATGTATGGACTGTGCATATAATTTGAATCCAGTTCAAATCATGATCTAGCCTTGTCTTGTGAGAAGACTTGAGGATGGTTATGATTGGGAATTGGACCTATAGAAAAGGTGAATGACCTATGCAATGAGCATGCTCAGATCAGCCTAGAGTTGAGTGAACGTTATGTACAGAACTTACATGTTACAGACTTCTGGTTTAATAGTTCTATTATCCGACTAGATAGACCTGACTGGTGATTCTAGTTGAGAGAATGGGAAACCACAGCGGATTGAACATCGAGGATTGCTACAAGTGGATCCTCGAACCCCTAGTGCCTTCTTATAATTGTTTACATTCAATTTAGCTTAAACTGTTAGTCACACACATTCTATTCAAACTTTAATTGTTAGCTTCAATAGAAACTTGTGGATGAGTTTGTGACATCCTACATAAGTCCCTGTGGATCGACCTCGGTATTACCGAGTTTATTACTACATCGCAACCCTACACTTGGGGAAGCGAACAGCAACGGCGCCAAAAACTTGTTCGCTCGCCTCAAGTGTAAGGCTGCGATGTAGTAATAAAACTCGGTAAGACCGAAGTTGATCCACAGGGAAATAGTAACAGCTCCCAAATCACTCCAACAACTTAGTTTTATAGAGGAAATTCAGATTCAATTGAATGTCTACTTAAAACAGGAACTTAATGAAAAATCAGAGATATAAAGTACTAAGGCTTTCAAGGATCCACTTGTAACAATCCTATGTCAATTCAGTCAATCCAAGTAGAAAACACAACTAGATTTGAAGTCCTATCTCTCATCTAGTTGGAGAATAAAGCATTCACACACATTCCATCACATTCAAGTTGAACTTCCAAGTTCTAGTCCAATAAAAGCAATACCAAACTCAAAACCATAGCCTGCGGAGTAACAGCCATGCCTCTGGACTATGGCCTGCTCAAGGATTACTATAATCCGAATTTATATAAACAAACATGATAATCACAGAGAATTAAAAGGAATTCATGTCCGGAGCACATAAACTCAGATAAGACGTCTCAAACTACCACTTTTTGGAACTAAATCATGTAAAAATCCAAACTTGAATGTAAATTACTTGAATTAAACTGAAACCCACATAGAATTAGCTACAAGCTTCACCTCTCAGCCTTAGCTGAGAGGTTTTAGCCGAGCATAGTCATGCTACAACTAAAAACTCTGAAATAAAGCAAAAAAAAAAAAAAAAAACAGAAAAACCTGAATAGGAGAGTTGCAGCCGCTCCACAATCGCCTTCACTCTCCAAACTCACGTTCCTTAGCCTCTCTGATACCCTAGGGAGAGCCCCTAGGTGTCCTTTTATAGCAATCCACCCCTCTTGCGTCGAATTCTGCGATAGATTACGCATTGCGCAGCGTTTTTCGGAGTTCCAATTTAGAAAGGACTCATCTTACGCAAGGCCGACAGGTCGTGACCGGTCGGACCAACTTTTAAACAGTCCAGGGAGTGCTGCCGACCGGTCATGACCGGTCAGATAGGCCTCCCATTCATCCAGCAAGTGTGGCCGACCGGTCATGATCGGTCGGACCAATGTGAAGTGGTTCCAGTGTTTATAGCCGACCGGTCGTGACCGGTCGGGCTCCTCTATCCATCCTCCAGTGTGCATGGCCGACCGGTCAAGACCGGTCGGCCTGTCTTCTCTTTGATCAGCCTTCATGGCCGACCGATCATGACCGGTTTGCCTTCTTCCATTTGCTTCTTTTTCTCTTCTTTTTCTCCTTTTTCTTCTTCTCTCTCTTTTCTTTGCTTTCTTCTTTCTTTGGTCTTCTTTCATCCTTCATCCAAAAGCTCCAAATGTATTCTTTTGGCTTGTAATTGAATGAAGTCCGCTCTCATCCCTATAATTACAAAACACGTGTTAGGTGCGCCTTTAAACCATGAAAATCATGCAAACCTTGTCGTGTAATGGGCAATGCAATGTATAAAT
Organism: Liriodendron chinense; assembly: GCA_003013855.2. Classification (NCBI taxonomy): domain Eukaryota; kingdom Viridiplantae; phylum Streptophyta; class Magnoliopsida; order Magnoliales; family Magnoliaceae; genus Liriodendron; species Liriodendron chinense. The sequence continues at coordinate 788,679 of PVNU02003576.1, read as the reverse complement.
TGGAGGTTCAACACCTTGCTTCTGGCTCAGCCATTGCAAGATACCTTGTGCTTAGATCTTAGAGAGGAGTAAAGGAATGAAGGAAGAATTCTTTTTTTTTTTTATTTCATTGTTTTAGGATTTGCATGCCACATCGGGTTTGAGATTCTAATAACCGACTCATTAGTGACAGAGTAATTGTTGAAGGGATTGATAGAGAGCCTTGTGCTAGAAAACGTCAAAAAATTTCTGAAATTACTAGAGAAATGGCTGAAAATCAACCAAATCAAGGGGCTAATCAACATCAAAATCAAGCTCAAAACCTTACTGAATTGGATGAGAATGAAGTGGGGAATGTACCTCAACCTAGAACTTTACGTGACTATTTACAACCAGCTAGGACGAGTACTCCCTCTTGCATAATTTTCCCTCACAATGTGGGAAATATTAATTTTAAACTGGGGTTGATCCAACTTCTTCCTAGATTCCATGGACTCGACTCCGAAAGCGCTTATCTACACATTAAGGAGTTTGAAGAGGTTATTGACACAATAAACTTTGACAATATAACCAACAACACTGTAAAACTTAAATTATTCCCTTTTTCCTTGAAAGAAAAGGCTAAATTATGGCTACATTCCTTAAGGCCAAGGTCTATTGGGACATGGGCTGAGATGACTCGAGAGTTCTTAAAAAATTCTTCCCTACTCATCGAACCAATGCACTAAGAAGGGCCATAATGAACTTCGCCCAAAAGAAGATGAAGTTTTTTTTTAATGTTGGGAAAGGTATAATGAGTAATTAAACACATGCCCACATCATGGCTATGAACGGTGGAGGTTGATTAGTTTCTTCTATGATGGATTAAACTCAACCATGCGCCAATTTGTGGAGATGATGTGCAATAGGGAGTTCATGAACAAAGAAACGGAGGAAGCTTGGGACTATTTTGACATGTTGGCTGAAAACACACAATCATGGGATACATCTAAGCCGACAAGTTCAAAACAACCCCAAGCCAAGAAAAATGGAGAAATTTACGTTTTAAATGAGAAAGATGATCTAGGTTCTAGAGTGGTTTAATCTTACACGAAAGGTCGAGGAGATGTTATTAAGGAAAGTGGATACAAACCAACAAAGGGGGACTGTTAAAACTATTTGTGGTATTTGTGCTTCCAATGTACATCAAACGCCGGATTGTCCAACAATTTATGCGTTTCAAGAACTTTTATATGAACAATCGAATGCTTTGAATAATTATCAACGACCTTTTAGTACTCTAAATCCAAACACGAACAATTCTAGTTGGAGAAACAACCCTAACTTCAATTGGGCAAATAGAACCAACCAAAGTAATCCTCAAAAGAGGCCCCCAATGAAATTTCCTATCCCCCCACCTCAAATGCCTATAGAGGATACATTGAAAGCATTCATGGAAGGTCAAGCTCAAATAAATCAATCAAACCATATGATAATGCTTGAGCTTAAAAATTCGGTGGAGGAAATCAAGGCTCGCTTAAACGCAAGGGAAGGGATTCTTCCAGCCCAACCCCTACCTAATTCGAAATCACAATGCGAAATAAGTATGCCTAACTCCTCTAACCAACACATGGAACATGTTAAGGCCATCACCACTCTTAGAAGTGGTAAAATTATTGAAAAATCTGACCCGGTGAAGACCTCAACGCCTAATGATCCGGTATCTTCCAAAGAGGATGATGGACCTAGCACCGCCATTAATGAAAACGAACCATTGAAAGAATATAGGCCCATTGCTCCATTCCCTCAACGCTTGATTTCAACCAAACCTCAAGATAAATATCAGGAATTTTTGGAGGTTTTTAAGCAAGTCAAAATCAACATCCCATTGTTGAATGCCATTAAACAAATACCATCATATGCTAAATTTTTAAACGACCTTTGCACGGTGAAAGGAAAAATACATGTGCAAAAGCAGGCATTTTTTTTTACAGAGAATGTAAGTGCCATTATAAATCACGGGATGCCCAAGAAATACAAAGATCGCAGTAGTCCAACAATATCATGCGTAATTAGATATTACCGGGTGAAACATGCTTTACTTGATCTAGGGGCGAGTGTGTAACGCCCCAGATTTTCGAGATTTATTTGAAAATTTTTGAAAATTCATTTTTAATTTATTTTTTATTAATTATCGTATATTTACCGTTGATTTGCTAATAGCGGGACATCCGTAGGAGATCTGATAGGGGACCTTTTACAAACGTTGCTTAAAATAATCCCATAAACATCGTAGAAAGATCAGATTTCAAAAATCACGCATTTTTTTAAATAATTACGAAAATGCCATTAGTTAAACTTAAGTTAAGATGCCATTTTTAAGTATTATAGTTTCTGACGATCACTTTCACGCAAAACCCTGGATTTAAGCTTTTGGACACATATTAACCATATATGTCAAATTTCAGCCCTTAAATCATAATAGAAGTGGTCCAATTGTCAACTTAGCCCCTTAACCCTTGATTTTCATGTCCATCGAGTGAGGAAAGTAGATGGTTAGTCATAGTCAAATATTTTCCTTCATATGAATGACTTGGATCGTCTTTATCATGGACCAATAGTGTGATTTGAATGCCCCACCTTGATAAGCCTCTTTTTTATGCGCGAAGTTATCCCGTTCTAGAAATTAACGAGTTACCAACTCTTCTCAAATTTGAACCTTTCAATTTACCCACTTCTCACCATCAATCGCTTCTCAAATTTGGCCCACCCATTATACTCATATGACTACGAGTTTACACAAAATTTGGACCCCGATCTATAATCTTACACCATTGAACCACAAAGCCAGCCCCTTCATTTTTCGCCAAAAGTTGGAATTTCAGATCTAGGCATTTCTCACCATCAATCAACCACTAAAATTTGTACAATTGTTTGCCTATCATAACTACATATTTTTTCAAATTTTGGGCCCTAATCATCAAGCGTAGATTATTAATTGAGATCAAGCCCATTTTAGCACCCGTTAGGCCATTTTTAAGGATCGACCAATCTAGAATGTGGATCATCAAGAAATTTACGTATTCTGACTCTACTCTTCGAGCTTGATAAGATGAACGGATTGGAATTGATCAAAGATCACCCAAATATTGAGATTTGAGAAACCCACCTCAAGAGGTTGTTACACAAGACCTCGCGTGCACATCCCTCTCCATATTTCTACTACGCACCTCCAAGCCCTTCTCCTAACCCTAGCCTCCATGCCCTAGAGAAAGAGAGAGAGAGAGAGAGAGAGAGAGAGAGAGAGAGAGAGAGAGAGAGAAGAGAAGAGAAGAGAGTTCTTTCTCATATTTTTCTAGCGGCTAGGATCTTCTACAACCCTCTTCTTCTAAGTCCATCCTAAGGTGAGGATTTTCCTTCAAGCCTTTCAATAATAATTTCACGATTATCATAAGTTTCTTTTGTGACATGTGAAGTTATTTTATTTTGAATTGCTTATCCATATAACATGAAGTTTGATGTGAGATTTGTAATGAATATCATTATATGGTAATGTGATTCATTGTTTAGATTTTTTACTAAGAAGCATGTGTATTTGTGTTATTTATCTTTGTGAAATTTATGCCCTTATTTTCTTAGTCCATGTATTACAAGTAACATTGGTTTTCATATTATGATATGAAATATGTGTATAAGATCATCATATGGACATCCCATTATTGTATACTCTTTGTCCCTAAGTTGGTAAAATTATTCGATATAGAGAGATGGAACCCGTGAGAGGTGTCCATGATGGAAGAATATATCTTGACTTAACTGAGAGAATGAAGTGATTGTTTGTTAATGGATCCTTACATGTACATGATGCTTGATTTGATTCATTTACAGTACATGGGTATTTTAATGAATTTGGTCATGATGTACAACATTAGCTTTTTGGGACATGATGAAATCATAAAACGGGACAATGAGTGGACACTAATGGTATACAAATTCTCATGAGCCGGGGTTGGTGCTATGGACACTAATCCTGTGCTATCGACCTATGCTTGGTTGCTTGCGACTCCCCACAGTGACCATTGAGTTTTATTTAAATCGGTTGTATGCGAAAACACTTAAATAAAGGTGAAACTAAAGTCATGCATTCACTTGGCTCTATGTGGGTGTACGAAATTGAGAATAGGCTAGAGCATCCTACTTCTCCCGTACACTGTCACGTGTAGATTTAGGCTATAAGCGTCCCATTTCTCACATGGTCTGGCAAAACTATGGGCTTGTGCGCCCCAGGAACCTCTGGCGACTAGTGGCTAGCGTCAAGTCGTAACAAGGAGTCTTCCACTTCATGTATTGTGATTTTAGCCAGGGTGCCTTAGCCAAAGCATGCATTCCATGCATCACATTAACAAAGATTTTTAGTTGGTTGTTTTGATTTGATTAAATGGTAATATACTGCTTGCGTTTACTCTGTACCGTTATTATTATTCTAAATTGTCTTGGAGGAAATATTCTCCACTATGATAGCGTTGAACGCTATCCCAAGCACAATTTAGATGATGCAGGTGAAGATCCAGGTATTGAACCCGATTTTTAAGGAAAAGAGTTTGATGGTTCGTACGATCACATGGCGGATGACGATGTTAGATAAACTTAATTGATGTTATCATTTATTAAATATTTCTTTGAAGTAGTTGATACATTTATGGAATTGTAATAAGTCTTCAAGAGAAGACATGGTTTTGTATTTTAATTAATCAGTATGGATATTGGTTGGTTCCCTTATTTAAACATTGATGATGACGTAGTAAGTTTGATAGAATAAGATGATAATTGTTTCCGCCATTGTGTTTGAATGCTATATTTTATTATTTGAAAAATTAGTTATTCCATAAATTACTTGGGAATTCGGCCGTCGTGTTATACACGAGAGTCGAAAATCTCGGGTCGTTACAAAGTGTGAACTTAATTCCCTTTTTTGTCTATGAACAATTGGGTTTACGTGAATTAAAACCCACCAAAATCACATTACAACTCGCTGACCGATCGATTTGTATTCCGAGAGGGGTGATTTATGATGTTCTTGTCCAAGTTGACATGGTCTACTACCCGGTGGACTTTATTGTCTTAGACACATGACCCATGGTTAATATTAGCCCTCAAATTCCTGTCATACTTGGCCGCCCATTCCTAGCTACATTGAACGCTATCATAAATTGTAGGAGTGGGGTCATACAAAAGTCTTTTGGCAATATGACGATTGAGTTAAATGCTTTCAATATTGACAACCAACAAGAGGATGAAGATGAGGAGGTCCACGAAATAAACATGATCAATTCTATTGTGGAAGATGAGTCCCTCTCACCTTGTTACTCCGGTCACTTAGACGAAGATGTGGCGTACTCCCTTGATAAGAACGATGATGTGATAGGGGATATGGTCACACCTTTAAAGTCGGTATCAGCATATGACCTTCGCCGAGAAGTATGTGGAAAAAACACCCTGTTATGCTGAGAAATCAATTCATACTTCCACACCTCTATGGATCATGCATACCGAACTCTACCAACCTTGGGATGATCTATACTTGCAATATCAATGCCCAGGAAAATCTGAATGGAGACATTTTTTTTGACAAATATGATGTTGTCTCCTCTTATACATGTGGTAAAAACATTAAGGAACCCGCTAAAATTCCTTTTTGAGATTTTTCATAGCTTATCTAGATCACTCACACACATGTATATTGTAAAGCAGGATATTAGATGACTTTATTGCAAAACCTATTGATCCATCTAATGATTCTGCTTGACTTTATACTTTTGGATGAGTTGTTTGGATGAACCTCCTAGTCTGACGAAGGATGATTTTAAATAATTTTCCTATAATGATATCCCATTAGGATTTGCTTTGATCAGTCGATTTAGTTGTGAAGTAATCCATCTCCAAAAGCTAATCTTGCCATGAATTATATTCCTTAGGTGATATCTCTCTTTCTCACTCCCTTTATTTTGTCATTGCTCTCATGTGTTACATTCATTGTATATTTTCTTACATTGAGGACAATGTAAAGTTTTGGTTGGGAAGCGAACGAGTTTTTGGCGCCGTTGCCGAGGACTTTGACGGTTTTTCACAAAATTTCTGAAAATAGTATCTATTTAGGATTTTTGTACTAACTTAGTTTATTTTGTTTGATTTGTTTTCTTTTTCAGGGATTTTAGGAAGTTGAAGAAGATATAAGGATCTCAAGTGCCCAATCAGGTTCTATCTTTCTAAACCTTGCTCTTCTTCTTCCCCTATTCATTCTTAATCATCTCTTGTAGAGTGGGTGGAGATTCCTTCTTGGATCTCTGATAGGTAGGCCTTGTGCCACCTGGATTCCTATTGGTCGGCTCTACCGTCTTGGATCACCTTGTGCTCTGAGATTTCTCTTCTCACCTCTACTCCTCTTTCTTCTTTTTCTGCACTTTTCTCAAAAGATTCAAAGAGTGGGTGGTGAGTTCTCTGAACCCCTATTGACCAGGAGAAATCTGTCTCTATCCTTGCTTCTGGCCTAGCCATTGCAAGACACCTTATGCTTCAGTCTTAGAGAAGAGTAAAGAAAGGAAGGAAGAATTCTTCTTTCTCTTTATTTCATATTTTTTTGGATTTGCATGCCACATTAGGCTCGGGATTCCAATAACCGACTCATTAGCGAAGGGGGAATAGTTGAAGGAATTGACAGAGAACCACGTGCCAGGAGACATCTAAATTCTCCAATTTTGTCTGAAAATATGGCTGTAAATCAACTTAATCCGATGGCCAATCCTAATCTGGGCCAAAACCAAACTGAAACGAGAGAGAATGTGGTTGAGAATGGTCCCCGACCAAGAACATTACGTGATTACTTGCAACCAGCAAGAGCGAGCACTCCCTCCTGCATAATCTTTCCACAAAATGTAGGGAATGTAGATTTGAAACCGGGAGTGATCCAACTCCTCCTAAAATTCCATGGATTAGACAGTGAAATTGCCTATCAACACCTTAAGGAGTTTGATGAGGTAATAACAACCATGCACTTTGCGAATGTTACTGATGATGTGGTAAGACTTAAATTATTTCCTTTTACCCTTAAAGATAAAGCTAAAGGTTCGCTTCATGCATTAAGGCCAAGATCAATTGGTGCATGGATTGATATGTATAGGGAATTCATAAAAAAATTCTTCCCTACTCACAAAACAAACATGTTGAGGCGTCTTATCATGAACTTTGCCCAAAAGGAAGATGAGAGCTTCTTCCCATGTTAGGAGAGGTTTAAGGACTTGTTAAATGCATGCCCACATTATGGCTATGAAATTTGGCGGGTTATAAGCTTTTTCTATGACGGACTTACTTCACCCATGCGCTAATTTGTAGAGATGATGTGTAATGGGGAGTTCATGAACAAGGAAACCGATGAGGCATGGGACTATTTGGAGGAAGTGGTTGAGAATGCACAGTCTTGGGATACATCTAAACCAGCAAATTCCAAGACCAGCCAACAAAGAGAAAAAGGAGGAATTTATGTCTTATTAGAAGAGGATAGCATAAGTGCACGGGTGGCTAGCCTCACAAGAAAAGTTGATGCCATGGAATTAAGGAAATGAGAGACGATTAACTCCAATGACGTTGAAACTGTTTTTGGAATTTGTGCCGGAAATCAACATGCAACACAAGATTGTCCCACAATTTCAGCGGTTCAGGACATCTTACAAGAACAATCAAATGCCATAAACAGTTATCAACGGCAATTTGGTGCTCCAAACTCAAACACGTTTAATGCTAATTAGAAGAACCATCCCAACTTCAGTTGGAGGAATGGACCCACTGCGAATGCAACCAATATCCCTCAAGCTCAACCTATACTAGGTCCATCTCTAGTCATTACTCCAAAAGTCATGCTAGAGGAGATGTTGGGTGCATTTGTATCGGTTCAAGCTGAGTATAACAAGACTAATTCTCTGAAAATAGATGGGTTCATGCAAGAGCAATTGAAATTCAATCAAAATTCAACTCAAGCCATCAATGAATTGAAAACCTCAATGGCTAGAGTTGAATCTCACCTCAATGTTAGGGAGAAAGGCACACTTCCTGCCCAACCTCTTCCTAACCCAAGAACCCAATTTGAGATACAAGACGCAGGCTCATCCTCCCAACATACGGAGCATGTTCAAGCTATCACCACTTTGAGAAGTGGGAAAATAGTTGATAAATCTAATCTGGTGAAGGCCCCAAAGCCTAAGGATCCGGAAATTTCCAAAGAGGATGATAGCTAAAACAACACTCCACAAGAGAAAGAACCGGAAAGGCAATACAAGCCGGTTGCCCCGTTTCTCCAAAGATTGATTTCACCCAAACCTTTAGACAAAAATCTGGAAATTTTAGAAGTTTTCAAGCAAGTGAAGATCAACATTCCGTTGTTGGATGCCATAAAACAAATACCATCCTATGCCAAATTTCTAAAGGAATTGTGTATGGTCAAAAGGAAACACAATGTTCATAACAAAGTACTTTTGAATGAGAATTTGAGCGCTATCATCAAACAAGAGGTGCCCCAAAAAATACAAGGATCCGGATAGTCCAACCATCTCATGCATCATAGGAGACTACCGGATTAAACAAGCCTTACTCGATTTGGGGGCAAGTGTGAACCTCATTCCATACTCGGTTTACGAACAACTTGGGTTAGATGAATTAAAACCCACCAAAACTACACTCCAACTTACTGATAGATCCATTCGTATACCGAAAGGAGTGATTGAGGATGTTTTAGTCCAAGTTGATAAATTCTACTACCCAATAGAATTTATTGTCTTGGACACACATCCCGTGATAGGTACCAGTGCTCAAATTCCTGTTATACTTGGCCGCCCTTTTCTAGCTACTTCAAATGCAATTATCAATTGTAGAAACGGGCTCGTACAAATGTCCTTTGGCAATATGACTCTTGAGCTTAATATATTTAATTTATGCAAACAACCACGGGAGGTTGATGATGAGATCCACGAGATAAATATGATTAAATCATTCGTGGAAGAAATATTCCCCTTGTCATTATATTCCGATCCTTTGGAGGCATGTGTGGCCCACTCTCATGAGATGAATGATAACACAATACGAGAGATGGATGCCATGTTAGATATGATGCCGGAACTTGATAACAAAAGATGGAGGGCCCTATTTGAGCCTTTACCCGTAAACGAAAACAAAGTCCTTCCATCCAATATCAAGGCACCAACACTCGACCTAAAGCCATTACCAAGTGAGCTGAAATATGTCCATTTAGGTTGAGATGAGACATCCGGTGGTGATTTCTTCCCACCTGGATGAGGAACAAGAGAGTAGGCTAATGGCCACTCTATTATAGCACAAGAGTGCTATTGGGTGGTCGATTGCGGATCTCAAAGGCATAGACCCACTGATTTGTACTCATCGCATACACCTTGAGGAGAATGCGAAGACATCTAGGCAACGACAAAGATGACTCAATCCAAATATGAAGGATGTGGTTAAGGCTGAAGTGGTAAAACTATTGGATGTGGGTATTATCTACCCAATATCCGATAGTCAATGGGTGAGTCCAACTCAAGTGGTGCCTAAGAAATCCAGAATAACCATCGTAGCCAATGACAATAATGAACTTATACTAACCAGAGTCACTATCGGTTGGAGAATGTGCATTAACTACAGGAAGCTAAACACTGTCACGAGGAAAAACCACTTCCCCCTACCGTTTGTTGATCAAATTCTAAAAAGGTTGGTGGGTCATTCCCATTTTTGCTTCCTTGACGGCTATTCAGGGTACAACCAAATAGAGATCGCCCGTGAAGACCAAGAAAAGACTACATTCACATGTCCATTCGGCACTTTCGCCTATCGACGGATGCCATTTGGACTATGTAATGCCCCTGCCACCTTTCAGTGTTGTATGATGAGTATTTTTTCTGATATGCTGAGGACAATTCTCGAAGTCTTCATGGATGATTTCTCAGTATTTGGTTGTAGCTTTGATGAGTGCCTTGTGCATTTGAAATCTGTACTGAAAAGATGTGAAGAGAAGAACCTTGTGCTGAATTGGGAAAAGTGTCACTTTATGGTTCAAAAGGGAATTGTACTTGGTCACATCGTTTCACAAAATGGAATCGAGGTGGACAACGTGAAAATCGATCTTATTTCTAACCTTCCACCACCCAAGAGCATACGCGATGTGCGGTCCTTTTTGGGACACGCAGGATTTTATAGACGGTTTATAAAGGACTTCAGTTCACTCTCTCGTCCTTTATGTAACCTACTTCAAAAGGAGAATTACTTTGAGTGGAATGAAGATTGTCAAAATGCCTTTACCACACTTAAAGATATGTTGACATGTGCTCCTATAATGCAACCACCTAATTGGAGACTTCCTTTTAAAATTATGTACGACGTAAACGACTATGCTATTGGGGCCGTGCTAGGCCAAAGAAAAGAGAAGAAGCCATGTATTATCTACTATGCAAGTAGAACCTTAAACTCAGCCCAAGCAAACTACACTACTATAGAAAAAGAACTTTTAACCGTAGTTTTTGCCTTGGACAAGTTTAGATCCTACTTGATTGGATCTAAGATCATCATATTCACTGACCATGCCGCGCTTAAGTACCTTCTCGCTAAGAAGGATGCTAAACCACGATTGTTAAGATGGATCCTTCTACTACAGGAATTTGACATAGAGATACGCGATAAGAAAGGAGTAGAAAATGTAGTGGCTGACCACTTCTCTCGACTTGTTCTCACTGATTCCCCTGAAACGACCGTGATCAATGACATGTTTCCTGATGAATAACTTTTTGCAGTCTCCCAATTGCCATGGTATGCGGACACTGCTAACTATCTTGCTATAGGTATAATTCCTACACATTAGAAAAAGCAAGATAAGGATAAATTCTTCACTGAGGTGCGAAAATTCCTATGGAACGACCCATACTTATTCAAGTATTGTCCCGATCAAATCATAAGGAGATGTGTGCCAGATGATGAACAACAAAGTATCATCTCCTTTTGTCATTCTCAGGCTTATGGTGGCCACTTTTCGGCTAAAAAGACCACAGCAAAAATTCTGCAATGTGGGTTCTATTGGCCCACTATGTTCAAAGACACACGTGAGTTTTGCAAAACATGTGAACCTTGTCAGAAATTGGGAGGAATCTCCCGTCGAAATATGATGCCACTCAATCCCATCTTAATAATCGAAATTTTTTATTGTTGGGGCATCAATTTCATGGGTCCATTCCTATCTTCTTTTGGAAACGCATACATCTTGCTTGCCGTTGACTATGTATCCAAATGGGTCGATGCCATCCCTTGCCGGAATAATGACCATAAAACGGTCATTCGCTTCTTAAAAGAGAATATTCTTTCCCAGTTTAAAACACCTCGAGTCATTATAAGTGATGGAGGGTCTCACTTTTGTAATCGCCCATTTGAATCCTTAATGAAGAAATATGGCGTAGCACACAAAGTGAGCACTCCCTATCACCGATGAACTAGTGGACAAGCTGAGATATCCAATAAGGAGATTAAACATATTTTGGAGAAAATGGTGAACCCCGATCGCAAGGATTGATCGCTTCGACTTACCGATGCTCTTTGGGCTTACCGTACCGCTTTTAAAACACCTATTGGAATGTCTCCTTATAGACTTGTCTATGAGAAGGCTTGTCACTTACCTGTGGAGTTGGAACATAAGGCATATTGGGCAATTAAGAAGATGAATTTTGATTCTGACAAGGCGAACTCATTGCGCAAACTTCAATTGAATGAACTTGCAGAAATTCGGAACGAAGCTTATGAGAATACAAGAATTTACAAGGACAAGATGAAGATATTCCATGATAAGAACATTCTTTGTAAGACATTCACGATCAATCAAAAAGTCCTTTTGTATAATTCTCGCCTATATTTATTTCTAGGAAAATTGAGATCTCGATGGACCGGTCCCTACATTGTGCAAACTGTCTACCCATATGGGACCGTCAAGTTGTTAAATCCACGAAACAGCAACATATTTAAGGCGAATGGTCAGCGATTAAAGCCGTTCTTTGAGAAGTTTCCTTCAGAAGGTATGTCCATACCTTTGACTGATCCTGTGTATCAGGATGATTGACCTCCTAGTCTGATGGAGGTATAGAGTAGTTAGGATTAGGAGTCGGTTGCTTTGGTTTATTTTTCATAGGTTTGTTAGGAGGAAGAATTTCATTTTTCACTCTCTCAGGTACTATCATTCCTCACTCCCTTTTATTTTTAAATTGCTCTCATGTTTTGTTCATTGCACATCTTTTACATTGATGACAATGCAAGATTTGGTTGGGGGTGTAGGATCACTTGGATGAATCCAGCGATTTGTAACATTTCGAGCAATTATGTAAAAAAAATTCGATTTTGAAAAAATTCAAATCTCTTTTGGAAAACCTGGTTTCTATGCATTCATGATGATATGAGCATAAGAGGAGGGGATATGAAGTGTATGAGATTGTCAGTCGTAAATTTCTCATAGGATAATGGTTTTATATGTGAATTCCCCTATTTATGTGATTGATAGAAAATTTGAAAACTCTTACACCTAGTTCACATTACATGATTTTCATGGGTTGAAAGGACTGTGATTTGTGGATTGGCTAGACTTTGATTTAAGGTGTTGAGAAGCCAAGTCAGGGTACTTTGTCCATCCTTGTCCATGGGAAAATAACAAAGGATATGGATTTCTAAAAATCCTATCTAATTTAAAAGAAAAAGGAAAAGGAAGGATGAAATTGGGAATGATGGAAAAATGGTGGAAAATTCTGATTAGGGCTACCTATTACCAACTGGGGGATGGTCTACCCGTAACCAAAGCCGAAAATGGGACATAGAGTGAAAGCCGTCGAAAGGACAGTAAGGCAAATTCCTGTCATTGGCTTGTTGTTGCTCCATATACCTTGAGATCTATAGTCTAGATGATCTATGAAGAAGATAATCTTGGAAACTCATGAGATGAACTTTCACGATACACACTAGGTTAAATTTGTTCAAGTTTTTCTATTCATTAACCAATCAGCGGGAATCTCATATGGACACTTGTTATGTCTTGAGAGTTTATGATTTCAACCTCTGTCACCTAATATTTCTGAATCTTACACTTGTGTATCTTCGGATGTATAGAAGAATGGCTTCTAAAGGAGAGTTGGGTTTTGGAGAATGGAATTGGTTTCATGCATGTTTTGTTCGAGACTAGCAAAATGCTAGTTGTGGGGTGTGTTAAGCTCTTAATTGTGTATATTCTAACCCCAATTCATCACTCATTATGCAAGGTTTTCATGATTTAAAGACTAATCTAATGCATGTTTTGTGGTAGCAGGAATGAGAGTGGACTTCACCCAATAGGAGATCAAAAGGATCTACTTAGGAGCTTTGGATGAAGACTCAAGGTGGGCCAAAGAAAGAAAAAAGCAGAGAAAAGAAAGAAAGAAAGAAATGAAGAAGAAAATGGGCCAAGACCGGTTGTGACCGGTTGGCCAGCCCAGTCCGACCATTCTAGACCGGTTGGCCAACAGGTCGATAGCTCTGGAGCTTGCTGGACTATTTCCTAGATGAGTCCGACCGGTCGTGACCGGTCGGCCAAGCCACTCAGACCGGTCGTGCAACTGGTCGGCCATGCATAAAACTGCGGACTTTCCTATTCTGTTCCGGATTTCTCTGCGCATTGCGTAAGCTTACGCAAATTCTAGATGATTCCGATGTTGCGGAGCCTCCCCACTATAAAAGGACACCTAGGGATCGTTCCTAGGGTATCTTAGAAGGGTTTGAGCAAGGTGGGAGGCGGCGGAAGTGGATTTCGGAGTTTCACAACTCCTTCTAGTTTGCTTTCTCATTTTTATGTTTTTCTTGGTTGTTCCATGAATCGAATTCATATCTCTATCTGATCGGAATAGATAGCGGTTCAATAAAAAATTATCTAAAATAGTTGCTTATTCATTGATTCGATTCCCACAATAATGCTTAGGTTTTGGGCACACTCAATTGTGTAGGCCAAGCCTCTTTCCAATCTAGTTTAGATTCACAACCATAGCTTTCATCAAATCCTGTCACTAGACTTGATTACAACTAATGATTAGAACTTTAATTAAATCAAAATCAATCAGCAAACAGCTATTTCAGATTATAACAAAAGATACGAACTTTAGTTAAATGAGTTCCCACATGAAAATCAGGCCATTGTACACAAGGCAATCAAAGGGTCTACCATGCCCGGAGTCGATGATAGAACAATGAACTACACAAGCATAAACAATGCTCACAAGATAAGCTACTAAGTTTAGAATCACTAAGAATCACATGAGCCCCGGGTTATCAAGAGATCAAAGTAAACTAAACTAATATTTGATTCAAACTCACATTAAACTAAAATTCTTCAATTAAAACATAAAAGGAAACCTAGGTTGCATCAATCCATAAAAAACAAATCAAAAGCTTCACCTCTTAGCCCTAGCTAGGAGGTTTTAGTTCATCTCTAACATCCTTGAACTAGAAGCCTCAAAAACATAAAAACTACTAAAACTGGAAGAAAAACTAGGAAAACTTGAAGTAGAATCCGTCTTCTAAGCCTCCTTGATGATCCCCACGTCCTAGTATGCCTTGGTATGAAGAGGAGAAGTCCCTTTTATAGATTGGCACGGAAGATTCCAGATTGCGCAAGGAATTACGCAATTGGGCAGAGAAAATCGGAGCTTTACGCACAAGCTCTGTTACGCTGACGACCGGTTGCACGATCGGTCTCAAAACCTCAAAAACAGTCCAGTGAGTTTTGTGTTTTTGGACTCATCTCGACCTGTCTGGTGACCGGTCTAAGAGGAGACAAACAGTTCAAAAATATACTGTAGACCTGTCTGTCGACTTGTCCGGCGACCGGTCTATAGACAGGTCTAAGAATAAAATTTCAGATTTTCTTCTTTATCTCTTCTCTTTCTTTCTTGCTTCTTTCTTCCACCTTTTGGCACTTGTTCTATTGATCTTCAATGCATACAAAGTGACTCTTTTAACTATGAATTAGTGAAGTCTCCCTCTCATTCTTACAATCACAAATCCATACATTAGATTAGTCTTTAAATCATGAAAACCATGCACAATGAGTGATGAATTAGGGTTAGAACATGCACAATTAAAAGCTCAACACATGTATATTGTAAAGCAAGATATTGGATGACTTTACTGCGAAACCTTTTGATCCATCTAATGTTTTTGCTTGACTTTATGCTTTTGGATGAATTGTTGGGATTAACTTCCTAGTCTGACGGAGGACTATTTAGATTTTTTATCCCTTTCTTAAAATGATATCCCATTATGAGTTGCTTTGATTAGTTGATTAGTTGTTAAGTAACCCATCCCCAAAAGCTAATTTTGCTATACAATGTATTTCTCAGGTGATATCGCTCTTTCTCACTTCCCTTTATTTTGTCATTGCTCTCATTTGTTGCATTCATTGTATATTTCCTTACATTGAGGACAATGTAAAGTTTTGATTGGGGGGTGAGATTCATAGATGAATCCAACAAATTGTGACTTTTCAAGCAATGATATAGAAAATTTTTAATTTTTCTGAAAATTCAAAACTCCTTTGGAAAATTGTGTTTATATGCACTTGGGATGTCATAAGTATGAAAAGAAGAGAGTTGTAGTGAGAAGATTTTGAAACTCTTAGAGGACCTATAACATGATAGTTTTCTATTTGAATTCCCCTATTGATGTGATTGATAGAAAGTTTGAACACTTTTGAGTCTAGTTCATATTACATGATTCTCATGGTTGAAAGGATTATGTGGATTTGTGGATTGCCTAGGCTTAAATTTAAGGTGTTGAGAAACCAAGTCGGGGTACTTTGTCCATCCTTGTCCATGGAAAAATAACGAAAGATATGGATTTCTAAAAATCTTATCTAATGTGTATGAAAAGGAAATGAATGATGAAAATATGGGAATAATTGAGAATATGGTGGAAAATTCCAAAAAGGGCTACCTATTACCAACCGGGGGATAGTCTACCCATAACCAAAGTCAGAAATGGGACGTAGTGTGAAAGCCGTCGGAAGAATGGTAAGGAAAATTCCTGGCATAGGCTTGTTGTTGATTTGTACACTTTCAGATCCATAGTTTAGTTGATCTATGAAAAAGATAATCTCGAAAAATCATGAGATGAACATTCACTATGCACACTAGGTTGAATTTGTTCAAATTTTTCTATTTATCATTCAATCAGCGGGAATTCTATATGAACACTTATTATGTTGGGGGAGTTTAAGATTTTAATTTATATCACTAATTTTCTCTGAAATTTTGTACTCGTGTGTCTTGGAGTTTATATAAGCATAGTTTCCGAAGGAGAGTTAGATTTCTGAGAATTGAATTTGTTTCACGCATGTTTTGCTTGGGTCTAGCAAAATGCTTGTTGGGGGTGTGTGTTGAGCTTTGAATTGTGCATATTCTAACCCCAATTCATCACATGTTATGCATGGTTTGCATGTTTAAAAGACTAATCTAATGCATGATTTGTGATTGTAGGAACAAGATGAAGATTTCACTAATTCAAGGCTAAGAAGAGCACTTTATATACATTGAAGATCAAGGAACAAAGTGCAAAAGGATTGAAGAAGTAAGGGACAGAGAGAAGAAAGAAGTGCAGAAAATTGCACTTGAGACCGGTTGTCCAACCGGTCTGCCATAGCCCAGGACCGATCATCCGACCGGTCCGAACACTCAACAGGAGGACCTTGCTGCCCAAACTCATTGGACCAATTAGGACCGATTGTCCGACCGGTCGAGTACTCAACAAGGAAGGAGAGAAAATACTAAAAGCTTGCTAGACTATTTTGGACGTTTTACGACTGGTCGTCAGACCGGTCGAGTACTCAACAAGGAAGGAGAGAAAATACCAAAAGCTTGCTAGACTGTTTTGGACGTTTTACGACCGGTTGACAGCGTAACAGAGCTTATTTTACAAGCTCCGAAATTTGCTGCACAAAGCGCTATTTTTTTAGGATTTCTCGAAGGTTCTTCGCAATTGGAGTTCGAAATCTATAAAAGGACTTCTCCTCTTCATACCAAGGTATGCTAGGACGTGGAGAACAACAAGGAGGCTTGGGAGGCGAATCTACTTCAAGTTTTCATATTTTTCTTCTAGTTTTTATGTTTTCTGAGTTTTTAGATCAAGGATGTTAGAGATGAACTAAAACCTCCTAGCTAGGGTTAAGAGGTGAACCTTTTGATTCGTTTTTGATGCATTGATACAATCTAGGTTTCCTTTTTCAAAAAGACCTGCGAGCGATATAGTTGTGAATTTTACTAGACTCCCTATCATTGCCTTATTAGTTCTAACATCCTACAATCGTACCGATGTCGATCATTCACATTAATTTAAGCAGGCAGGAAGGACGCGGAAGCTACCGTTTCTAGAATGCAAGCGACGTTGCTGACTCTCCTAGTAGCGTGCGTTGGCGGCAAGGAAGGAGGCGTCGGAAAGACTAGACCATACTATAGTCAAGAGGACACTCGTGCTTCGCAACGGAAGCACTTCGTGTAACTCCACTTAAAGTCACTTTCAGCGACGTTTATTGAAGAATTTAGTTTAATTTGAGTTTGAATCAAGTACTGGTTAAGTTTTACTTTGATCTCTTGATGACTCCGGGCTCATGTGATTCTTAGTGATTCTAAACTTAGTAGCTTATCCTTTGGACATTGTTTATGCTTGTGTAGTTCATTGATCTATCATCAACTTCGGACATGGTAGACCCTTTAATTGCCTTGTGTACAATGGCATGATCTTCATGTGGGAACTCATTCCAACTAAAGTTCTTATCTCACTACGCCAATATTGTAAAAAAACGACAGACCAAGTCCGTCGTATGGTCACACGTTCTTTTGCATGTCGTTAATCATAAACGACGGACCAAATTCGTCGGTAAATTACGACGAATATAGTCCGTCGTTAAATAAACGACGAACCTTATCCGTCGTAATCTCCAAAACCATCATCGTTCCAGCAGCGGATTCTATTCGTCGTTGTAAAAAGAACGACGGACCAAATTCGTCGATAATAGTAGGAACGGTCGGTTTTCTTATGACATCGTCGACGGATCTGGTCCGTCGTTAATGTTTAAAAAATAAAAAAAAATTAGCACGAATTTGTTTCATTTTGAATTTCTTACACCTGATATCATCAAAGCAGTACAAACCAATTCAATTCATAAACTAAACTAACCATTTCTAATTCACACATCCATCATTTATTGTATATTGAATTTCTTACATCTTACGAACTAGCTGCGGACATCTTAAATATCCGATTACATCAGCAAGAAACTATATTAGTCTTTCAATCAACAATGCAGCAACAAAATCTTTTGAAATCCTCCAGTTAAGCTGTCTTTCTAAAACAGCAAGGCTTTTAGTGTGCATGGGAAAATTGTGGGACGACCCCATTCGAATGAGGAACTCCTAGCAAACCGCAAAGCAGAACCTGAAATCATGATTTTGAAAGAACTAATTAAGCTATTGATAAAATAACGACAATGATGGAGTTTACATAAATGAATTGGCGATATTCAAAACAAGACATATACCATGAACCCGAGAAATAAAATGTCATAATGACAAGCAGGCGAGTTTTTCATATTGAACTACCTCCGGTTGAGCCAACTGTGATTGAAAAACTAAAGGCTGTACAGCTGGTATTATGATAGCAATGATGTAAACTGGTGGAACTTGCATCAGATCCTGTAGTTTCAGCACATGAAGCAAACAATTAGTAAAATAGTAACAAATGCTTGCATAGAAGGTTTCAATGGTCGGCATTTCTATCCCCACTGTTTTGTGAAGTGTGGCCAACTTGAGTTTGGGATCTACATCGTGTTTGGGCTCAGATCCTAACACAAATGTCATGGTGGGTGCCACAGATCCTAACACCGGGTTACAAGGTGAGATCCATCCTATCAATCCTTGTCACATGGCTGTGCAGCCGAAAACTCTGTGAGGACCACCATGATGTCCACCTGACATCCGATCCTTCCATCATTTTTGGGAGATCCAAAATTCGAGTAAGCCACACCATAGAAAACAACAGGAATGGAAACACCAACCATTGAAAATTTCCTGAGGCCCACGGTCATCCTTAAATACCATCCATTCCTGATCCAAAACTTCTATGGGCCCCAATGAAGTTAATTTTGATGGTGGATGTTCAATTTCCAACAATTCTTGTGGCATGGCCTACTGAGTTTTGAATGTTACACAGACATGTGGTGGGCCCCACAGAGTTTTAGCTTACACGAGGGACGCGGATTAGCTACTAACAGGTTGAGTAGCTACCTCCCTACACCAACTTATGTGGGCCCCACCATGATGTATGTTTTGTATCCACACCATCTATCCATTTGGAGAGATCATTTTAGGACATGAACCAAAGAATGAAGCAGATCCAAAGCTCTAGTGGACCTCACCAAAGAAAACAACGAGGATTGATCTCTTACCATTAAAAACTTCTTGGGGCCATAGGAGTTTTCGATCAAAGCTGATATTTAAATTTTCCCTTCTTCCATGTCTGTGTGAACTTATGAACAGGTTGGATGTCCAATAAAAATTATGGTGGGGCCTAGGAAGGTTTCAACGCTCAGCGTTACTGTTCCCACTGTTTTCTTTTGTGGAGTCCACTTGAGTATTTTGGCTTACACGAGCACCATGTATGAAGGTTGCACGCAACTAGTTTCCTGCTTTAACATCTCCTCACCATCAAAGATAAGGAGAACAAAATCATCGCCATGAAGGTAAAATATTATCAAAATCTCAGTAATATCAAAGTGCTCTTACCTTTGAGATTTAGGGATCCATTGAGCCAATTATCTCCCAAATCCAAAGCCTCCAGCTTGCTCAAAATTGTCAATTCTGCCCAAATTTGAAAAATAATAAAAACATTAAAGGGGGAGTTTGTAAATGTGATTGATGCTATCAATTTTGGTTTAATTTCTGTACAATTAATCAACAATTACCTTCAAAGGACAAGGAACCCTCCAATTCATTCATGCTTAGATCAAGACTCCTAAGGGATGAGAGTGCACCTAAAAATGAGCTTTCAAAATGGTTGGACGGTGTGGATTTAAGGCACATACATCTCTGTGAGCAAATCAATGGCAAAAGCTAACATAAATGGTAGATTGAAACTAGCAATAGCTCCAAAACCTTCAGAAATTGCACAAGATTTCAAAAATCGAGCCAAACGGACCTAAAGAAACGCCAATTTCGCTAGAAACAAAACTAAGCCATGATGCATGCTATTGTATGTTTCTCCATTTTGATAAAATCTTTGCATTTGGATATATTTATCTCTGTTCCAGGAAGCAACAGACAACACTAAAAACCAAACGGAGAAATAGTTCAGTCATTAACAGAAAAAGGTGTCAAGAAGCATACATTGATGGACCAACTGTTTAACAGAAAAAGGTGTCAAGAAACAGTTCACTCATTAATAGTTCACACATTCAAATTCCTATATTCCAGTTGAAATGTTAGCAATTCAAACCAAATCCAAAAGGCAAAGTTCAAAATTTGAGATGAAAAGGTTAATTTGTAATGTTTC
Organism: Liriodendron chinense; assembly: GCA_003013855.2. Classification (NCBI taxonomy): domain Eukaryota; kingdom Viridiplantae; phylum Streptophyta; class Magnoliopsida; order Magnoliales; family Magnoliaceae; genus Liriodendron; species Liriodendron chinense. The sequence continues at coordinate 768,075 of PVNU02003576.1, read as the reverse complement.
TTGTTGCTGTAAGTTGTTGATTTTTACCTTTTTTCTATTGGGTGAATATATCCGGTTAGGTGAAGACAGCTTTGAACTATCATTGTCTTGGACAAATCTTCTGCGTCCAACCTACAAACACCACAAGATTCAGCCCAAGAATGAAAAAAAAGAAGAGCGATTATTTTACAAACATTCAAAACCATATCAATAAGCCTACCTTCTTAATGTATAAGTATATAAGTTGTTGTGTAGATTCTCCCAAACCAACCGAAAGACATCAATGGAGTGGCCGCTGAAACATTTCTCGTCTGAAGTCGATTTGCATTTCACGCTCACGAACTTGGGATTTGCATTTTAGCATAATACATATGTATGATTCATGTGTCAACAAGCTCCCGGTCTAGAGATCCCAAGTCTGTCTACATCTTGTTTCCAAGCAAATCCATGCCTCTGATGCTAAGATTGCCTGAACCAGCTGATTTTTCTGGCTTGATTTGGACCATTGTCCAACTTGTTTTGTAAGGACTTAGTTTTATCCTGCAACAAAGCAACTATTACAGCACTTCATTGATAGTAAAGGAAAAAAAATCCATGCATGAATTCTTTTTCAACACTCTAAATATTCATGCTGAAATATCCATCCAGGCAAATGCAAATCTGATCCAAAGTCTTCTAGATGGCTGTTTGGCCAAGGAACATGCCCATTTTGGGCATAGTTTCTGAACATTTGTTAATCAAAATAAACAAATGTTCTATCAAATGGTGATTTCAGATACATCCAAACAGTGCCTATGTTAGGTATAGATGTTGTACAAAAATGCAACTACAAGAAGAATGAAATGTTAGCATGAAAGATGTTTACCATGCCTATACAGGAGATTCTGTTGTAGCTAAGATCAAGAACTCGCAATCGCGTTAGTTCTTTGAGACTCTCAATTGCAGAGATCTTGTTCCTTGATAAGTTAAGGGTGTGAAGGCTCTTGGCTAGTGACCTTGGTGTGATATGAACTGCAAGAAACAAGAGGAAAAAAAATCAGGTTATTACAATATATGTAGAAAGGATGAATTTGCTTCTGTCAGTTAAAAATTGTTTGTAAATTTTACGTATACCTAAGGATATCTAAAGCAAGGTACTGAAATCTAGTACCTTGCTTAGGCTAATTATTGAATGGTTAGACAGAGATCCCATAGGTATGGTGTAGGACTTTGAAATTACCAGGCTTTCTAAGACAACTCCACCTTCAATTTCTTTTAAATTATTTTCATGCAAAGACAATGGAGCATGTATTAAGTTGGGTATATACCCAAGAGACTGCTTTTGCTAATGGTGGTTCCCCTGAGTCATGGATTGGCTTGATTTTTGGGCCCATGCTTTATGTCTGATCTATGCCATTAAAAAAGAAATGGTCGTAAACTGTTTTTAGTTCCATCTTCCCACCTATATTATGACATTTCACACAAGGACAACAGTGCCAGTCAACACCATTTGAATTCTGTTTCGCAAACTCTAAGAACATTGCAACACCTTCCACGTATTCAAGGGTAAACTTTTCTGCCCTCATCCAATTCTTACATGGGGTTGTTGAAGCCATCTAAACACAAGAAACATGTTCATAGAGAAAATTAGAGATGACGTGCATAATTGACAAATGTGAATTTAAATCGATCGCAACTAATTAACCTACTCTTATCTACTACATACTAGTAATTTCTAATTGCATGTGTATGAAGTACATACATCTTCCGAAGTACCAATGTTGCGAGTGCTTGCCAACTGTATTTTTTTTTGTAATCCGTGTACTACAAATTGTCTTACTTAACGTGAATCAACTCGGTGGGGCCCACATTGATGTATGTGTTTTATCCACGCCGTCCATTCGTTTTTCCAGGTCATTTTAGGCCATGAGCCCAAAAAATGAGGCAGATCCAAATCTCAGGTCGAACATCGCCTTAGAGTACACGTAGCATGGATATGTATCAATCGGTGCCGTCCATCTATTCGGCCCGAGCTTAGATGTTAGATTTCTGAATATCAAATCTATGGGTGCAGTTATGCATCCAAAGTGGGGCCCACTAGAAGGAAGGTAGTGATTGATAAATCGACTTGCTACGTGTACGGTAGAGAGCACAAACAGGTGAAGAATGATGGACGGAGCTCTTCCCAGTTGTTCATAACTTCACATATAATTGGATGAAGGGAAAACACAAATATAAGCTCAATTCAAAACTTCTGTTCAATCAAATTTTTTTTCAACAGTAGGTATTTAATCCCCACCATGTAGTCCACTTGAGCCTTGGGACTGCCTCATTTTTAGGCTTGTGCCCTACAATGATGTGGAAAAAATGGATGGACGGTGTGGATAGTACCCAATCCGCATCCGTACACTCACAAATCCCTAATTAGGGATTGGACAATACAAATCCCTAATTTGGGATTCGACAATACAAATCCCTAATTTGGCATTCGACAATAAAAATCCAAAAAAGAAACGTAAGCAAGGTTAGGGTTAGGGTTTTTTACCTAGTGGAGGAAGTAGAGGAGAGAGAGAGAGTGGGAGCAGATGTTGTACACCCACACGCTGGAACAAAGAATGGGATCGAGAGGGAGGGAAAGAGAGGGAGAGAGAGAGGGGGGGGGGGGTCTGTCTGTGAGTGATAGAGAGAGAGAGTGGGGGGCGGAGGGGGGGGCGTGCGTGAGACAGAGAGAGACAGAGAGAGCATGCGTGAGAGAGAGAGAGAGAGAGAGAGAGAGAGAGAGAGTGAATTAGATGTCACCCTACCGTGTGGGGCCCATTGTGATGCATTTTTTATATATCTTTGCTGTCTATCTGTTTTCTCATATCATTTTAGGATATGATCTAAAAAAATCTTAAGAAGATCCAAATCTCAGGTGGACCATACCACTATAAACAGTGATTAATAACCATTAAAAACGTTTTGTGGACCATAAAAGATTTCGATCAATCTCATATTTATATTTTCCCTTCATCAAGACCTTATTGACATTATCAAGAGCTTGGATTGCAAATAAACATTAACAAAACCTTATCACGGGCTATTTCGAATTTTTAATGGTGGAGCACTCAATCACAGTGTTTCCAGTGGTATGGTCCACTTGAGATTTGGATCTAGATAATTTTTGGAACCTTATCCTAAAATGATCTGTATAAACCGATGGACGGAGTGGATATACAAAATATCATCCACGTGGGCCATACGGTAGGGGTAACACCCACTAACCCGGTCCCGGGTAACACATAATTCGCTACCCTCTCTTTTTTTGCGGAGAATAGGTAACACCTAACTCAACTCTCTTATTGTACAGAGTAAACTCTGTTGGGCCCACTTAGAATGTTTGTGCTTCATCTATTCCGTCCATATGTTTTTACAGATCATTTTAGGGGTTGAGCCCAAAATTTAAGCATATCCAAATCTCAAGTGTACCATGCCATAGGAAACAGTGGGAAAAATGATTTCCACCGTTGAAGCCTTTCCATGCCCCACAATGATGTTTATTTGTCATCCAACCTGTTCATAAGATCACATGGACATGGATGAAGAGAAAAAACAAATATCAGCTTGATCAAAAACTTTTGTTTGCTCCCAAGAATTTTTCAATGGTAGACATTCAGTTCACATTATGGTGTGGTCCACTTTAGACCTTGATATGCTTAAATTTTTGGTTACATACTTAAAATTATCTTTTAAGATGGATGGACGGAGTGGATAAAATAAGTAAATCATGGTGGGCCCCTCAAAGTTTACTCTGCACGGTTAGCGTGCGGAGTTGCTCACTACGCAGTCCGCTTCTGGGCGAGACTTGGGCGACACTTGGGTGAGACTGCCGAACCAGTGAAGTGGGTGGGACCCTGAACCTAGGGCCCACCTCAATGTATTCCTTGTAGATCCATGCCGTTAATATGCTTTTAAAGATTATTTTGTACTATGTTACCAAAAATGAAGAAGATTAAAATTTTTAGTGGACTACAACATAAGAAACACTGGTTAATGACCATTAAAAACCTTTTGTGAGCCACAAAAGTTTTCTATCAACCTGATATTTATTTTTTCCTTCATCCCTGTCTACGTGCCCTTATCAACAGATTGGATGGTCAATAAACATTACGGTGGACTCTAGGAAGTTTTTAATGGTCACAGTTGAATTATAACTGTCTATTGGGTTGTGGTCCACCTAAAATTTCTATCTGTTTAATTTTTAGCATTTCATCATAAAATAATACAAAGAAACAGATGGACGGCATGGATCTACAAAGAATACATCCACGTGGGCCCTAAGTTTAGGGTCCCACCCACATCGCTGGTTCGGCAGTCTCAGCCAAGTCGCGCCGAGAGCGGATTAGGTGAGACCCCGGCCTCACCCAAGATGGTGCGGCCCTTACCATCGGTTACCGTGGGGCCCACCTTGATGTATGTATTATGTATCCACACTGTCCATCCATTTTTTCAGATAATTTTAGAGAATTACACCAAAAATAAAGCAGGTCCAATCATCAGGTGGACCATAACATAGGAAACAATGGCAATTGACCATTAATGGGGCACAGAAGTTTTCGATGAAGCTCATATTTGTTTTTTACCTTCATCCAGGATCATGTGACCTTATCAACAGATTGGATGGTAAATAAACAGTACAGAAACATGAAGGTGAGTCCTAATAATTTTTAAATGGTAGGATGGTCAATCACCACTGTTTCTTATGGTATGGTCCACCTGATAATTTTTTCTGATTCATATTTGGGATAATACCCTAAGATAATATGGAAAAACGGATGGACGGAGTGGATACATAATACATACATCAACCTGGGCCCCATGGTAAGGGCCGCACCGTCTTAGGTAAGCCCGGGGTCTCACCAAATCCACTCTCAGTCACGCCAGTCTTCTTGGGGCGGGAGAGAATTAGATGTTATCCTGGTAACACCTTAGTGGGTGTTACCTCTACTGTGTGGGGCCTAGATTGATGTATCTTTTATATATCCATGTCGTTCATATGTTGTTATGTCTAATTTTAAGACGAAATCCAAAATTATAAGAAGTTCCAGATCTCAGGTGGACCATACCAATAGAAAGAATGATGAATAATCATTAAAAGCATTTCGCGGGCCACAAAAGTTTTAGATCAAGCTGATCTTCAAAATTTTTATTCATCCAGATCTTCCTGACATTATCAAGAGCTTGGATTGCAAATAAACATTACAGAAACATTACCATGGGTTCTTTGGAATTTTTAATGGTGGACATTAAATCAGCATTGTTTCCAGTGGTATGGTCCACTTGAGATTTGGATTTGCATAATTTTTGGAAGGACATTCTAAAATGGGCCGGAGAAGCGGGTGGACGGCGTGGATATACAAAATACTATCCACGTGGGCCGGTAGGTGGAACACCAACGGATTGTTCCCGGAAGCAGATTGGCTGGTGCACCCTACACCAGCTACGTTACAGCTGGTGAAGGGACGTGGCGGACGCAGAGCGAGTGGGCAGTCAACGAGCACCGTGTTTGTACGATCCTATTGTGAAGATTAAGGCTCTGTGGACCCCACAATGATGTATTTAGTACATCCAAACCGTCCATCTATTTAGCGAGATCATTTTAGTGTATGATACCTAAAATGAGTCATATTAAAAACTCAAGTGGACCACACCAATAAATTTATTGTGGGGACAATGATTATCACCGTTAAAACATACCCACGGTCCACCATGATGTTTATTTGTCATCCAAACTGTTCATAAGGTCACACGGACCTGGATGAAGGGTAAAAATAAATATCAGACTAATCCAAAACTTCTGGGACCTCCAAAAAGGTTTCAATGGTATACGTTCAATCTCCCACTGCTTTCTGCCGTGTGGTCCACTGGATCCTTGGATCTGTCTGATTTTTTGGGTCCAGCCTTAGAATGATTTCAGAACATGGACGGACGGTTTAAATATAACAAGTACCTCATGGTGGGACCCACAGAACTTGATGACGTCACTGCATTAATACATAGAGGTGCGCCCTATGTTCAGAATCCCACCAGATCTTAAATTCCGGGATCTCACCCAAGTCGCGCCCGAGAAAATATTTGCTACACCCACGAGTAAGCTATGCTAGCTACACCGGGTGTACCAATGACCCATCATGATGCATTTGTTGTATCCACGCCGTCCATCCATTTACCGAGATCATTTTATGGCATGATACTAAAAATCAGGCAGATTCAAAGCTTAAGTGGACCTAGAATAGAAAATAGTGGGAATTAAATGCCAACCATTAAAAAATTCTTGCGGGCCACCTAAGCTTCTGATCTGCCTCATTTTTGGTATCATGCCCTAAAATGATCTCTCCAAATGAATGGACGGAGTGGATACGACACATACATCATGGTGGGGTCATTACTACACCCGCTGTAGCTAGCGTAGCTAACTCGTGGCTGTAGCAAAGTTTTTCTCGTCGCGCCCGATAACAAGCGCGGATTTCCAGCGAAAGCCTTGCGCAGGAAGTTACTCCGCTAGGAACCAAGGTGGGGCCCACAGTGATTTATTTCATAAATCCACCCCGTCCATCCGTTTTGGGAGCTCATTTTAGGACATGAGAACAAAAATGAACCCGATCCAAGACTCAAGTGGGCCGAAAATGTGAGCATTGAACGTCCACAGTTGAAATATTTGTAGAGCCACAGGTGTTTCGAAACAGGATAATATTTGTGTTTCCTGTTCATACCAGTAGTAGTGACGTTATGAACGGTATGGATGTCATATAAACATCACTGTCGACCCCAGGGAGGTTTCAATGGTAGTAATTTACCTACCCACCTTTTCCATTAGTGAGGCCCACTTGAGTCTTGGATCCAGTTCATTTTTGTTTTCATGTACTAAAATGAGCTTCCAAAACGGATGGACGAGGTGGATTTATTGAAAAGCATCACTGTGGGCCCCACCTTGGTTCCCAGTGCAAGAACTTCCTGCGCAAGGCTTTCGCACGAAATCCACGCCCCCTTTGGAAGGGGCGTGGCTTCGCCGAACCCGTATCCACCGAGGTCGATGGATCCATTACCGTGCCGTCCACTGTGTGATGTTTGTGTGTTACATCCACGCCGTCCATTCATTTTGAAAACATATTTTAGAGCATGATTAAAAAAATGAAGTACATCTAAATCTCAGGTGCACCATAATACAATAAACAATGGTACTCAACCATTAAAAGCTTATAGTGGGTCACAAAAGTTTTGGGTCAAGCTGATATTTGTTTGGTATCTTCATCCAGGTCTTTGTGACCTTTTCAACAAATTGGATGGAAAATAAACATTCCAGTGGTCCCTATGAATTTTTTAATGGTGGGGATTCAATTACTACTATTTCATGCGGTATGGTCAACCTAAGATTTGGATCTTCCTCATTTTTTGGGTAATGCCCTAAAATGAGCTTTCAAAATGCATGGACAGTGTAGATGTAAGGTACATACATCACAAAATGCTGGGTTCTCCGGTAATCCGGTAATCGTTTCACGTGGTGTAACAAAATGCTGGGTTCTCCGGTAATCGTTTCACGTGGTGTAACAATCAGGGGGGGACCTCTAGATCCTGGGCTAGGCTCGACAAAGCCCTTTACAATTCAGACTGGTTCGACTGCTTTCCTCAGTTCAAGGTGGTGCACCTTCAAAGAGGGGGTTCTGATCACGCCCCTTTGCTCCTTACCTGTCCCCCGCCCCCGTCCTCTCCCAGGCCTTTTCGCTTCCAACGAATGTGGCTTCTCCACGACAACTTCCATCCTCAGATCAAGGAAGCTTGGAATATAGCGGGTCCTGATAATCCTCTCCTAAATTTGGTGCACAAGATGAAGAATGCTAAACGCATTTTGAAAGGGTGGAACAAGGAAGTCTTCGGGAATGTGTTTCACAGGGTTAAGGAAGCTGAAAACCAAGTTTCATCTATTGAGGATCTTTGGCAAAGTCGTCCAAACGAAGACTTCTCGTCCCTCCTTCAGGCAGCCAAGTCTAACCTTCAGATTGCAGAGATGTATGAGGAAGTGTTCTGGAAACAAAAATCTCGGAATAACTAGCTTGAAGAGGGAGACAGGAATACAAAGTTTTTCCACGAATTGGTCAAGGATCGCGCCAGAAGAGCGTTCATTCAAACCATCCGGTTAGACAATGGGGAGGTCATTTCAGATCATTCTAGGATCAAAGAAGAGGCTATCTCCTTCTTCTCCAACCTCCTAGTTTCTCAAGAGGTCAGTCCCCCTTCAGAGCTTCTTGATCTCTTACCTTCGGAGATATCCCCAGCAGACAACGATTTCCTCCTCCGAGATCCCACTCTGGAGGAGCTCAAGCTCGTGGTGGATTCGATCCCAAAAGATGGAGCTCCAGGTCCTGATGGTTTCTCAAGCGCTTTCTTCTCAAGCTGCTGGGAGACTGTTGGTCAAGATTTGCTTGATGCAGCCACGTTTCTGCTCAAGGGTGGGTCGCTCCCTCGCGCCTTCACAGCAACGTTGATCTGCCTCATTCCTAAAACATCTTCTCCCACACAATTTTCTCATTTCCACCCTATCAGCATCTGCAACGTAGTATACAAGATCTTCGCCAAGCTCTTAGCTGCCCGTCTAAATCTCCTTCTGCCGAAGCTCATCTCTCGAGAACAGGGAGCCTTCGTCCAAGGTCGTTCGATGGCGGAGAGCATAGCCCTTACCCAGGAGCTTTTTAGAGATCTTGATAGAAAGGTCAGAGGTGGGAATGTTATATTTAAGCTCGACATGGAGAAGGCCTACGACAGGGTAGCCTGGCCTTTCTTGAAAGCAGTCCTCCTCAGATTAGGCTTTAATAGCTCGTGGGTGGCAGTGGTAGAATAGTGTTGGAGCTCTTGCTGGTTCTCAATTTTGCTCAACGGAGAGTCGAGTGGTTTCTTCAAGTCTTCAAGGGGCCTTCGCCAAGGTGATCCCTTGTCGCCTGCCCTATTCATTCTTGCTTCGGAAGTTCTTAGCAGAGGGCTGAAGTTTCTGACGGAATCTGGGCGTTGCCAGCCTTTCATCTCCAAACGTAGCTACCCTTTGGTGACGCACCTTTTGTATGCTGACGATACTATAATTTTCACTAATGGAGGTTCGAGCTCTCTCGCCGCCACCAAGCATTTTCTTCAGCAGTTTCAGCAGGCCTCTGGTCAGAAAATCAACCTTTCCAAAAGTGAATTTCACTGTTCGAGCAAGCTTCCCTCCTCCAGAATCAGGTCCATTCAAAACCAATCGGGCATTAAAAATGCTTCCAAAATTCTGAAGTACCTGGGTGTTCCAATTATCCGTGGTAGAATTAAAAGGTTCCACTTTCAGCCGCTGTTGGACAGAGTGCCATGTAAGATCTGTGGATGGACTAGTAGATTCCTCAATCAAGCAGCCAAAGCAGTCTTAATTACCCATGTGATCAGTAGCATCCCTATTCACTCAATGGCTGCGTCGGTGGTTCCCAATCTAGTTCTCCACGACCTGGAAAAGATGTTTGCAGATTTCTTCTGGGGTTGGGTGGAGGGGAGGAAAAAACATCACTGGATCAGCTGGAAGTCCTTGACAGTGCCCAAATCAGAAGGGGGCATCGGCGTTAGGAGATTGAAAGAAGTCATGCAAAGTTTGCGCCTCAAGATGGCCTGGATTGCTAGTAGCGCCTCCTGCTTTTCAGTTTGGGGAGAGTTCTTCAGAGCTAAATATCTACCGCAAGGGAACTCCATTAATCAGGCTGCGTTATTGACAGCTTCTCCGTTATGGAGAAGAATTGCGAAGCTCCTCCCGGTGATTTCAGATAACTCCCGCTGGATCGTGGGTAGAGGTGAATGCGGACTATGGACTGATAATTGGACAGGTTTGGGCCCTCTTGCCAGTAGGACCTCGCAGCCGATTCCCCCTGCTCTGAGAAATCTGCAGGTGAAACACATCCTTGGGACAGAGGGTCTCCTGTCCAATTCCCTAGCGTTGCCCCTTCTTCCGGACGAAGTGATATCCAAAATCAGCTTAGAAGGTATGTTCCTCCGGCAGTCCGACGATGAGCGTGTGTGGCCTTTTGAATCTTCGGGTGGCTTCTCGGTCAAGTCTGCTTGGTCCCTGGGTCGGCAGCCGTTGTGCAGGAAAAACTGGGCCAAGTGGGTGTGGCATAGCAAAATGCCTCCTAAGCTTTCAGTCTTTGTTTGGAAGGTTATGCATTCAGGTATTCCTGTCGACGCCAGAGTCCAGAGCAGAGGCATTTCCCTTGCTTCCAGATGCAACTGCTGCCATGCGCAGGACAGCTCTTCGCAGGTGAGGCCGTCTTCTGAAACCATCGACCATCTGTTTGCCTCCAGTTTCCTTGCCAGTAGGGTGTGGGCCACGTTCAGCGCTCTTTTCGACGTCCACTTCTTGGAAGCCCAATCGCTGGTTGCTAAACTTCAGCAGTGGTGGCTTTCTGCCACTACCTCGAACAGTTTTCTGCTGCTCAGAGGACTGCTGCCGAGCGTCATTATCTGGGAAATTTGGAAGGAGAGAAATAGATGCCGCTTTGATCAGTTGACTGTCAGCGTCGGTAGGGTCCTGGTGCAGGTTCGAACGTGGATGCGGAGCTTTAGTGCTAACCTTCCCACTCCTCATAACCTCACCCTATCCAATATGCTTGCCATCTCCTCTCTTCAGATCCGATTTCAGCAAGACATCAACTTCAGATTCGAGGTGGTTAAGTGGATTAGGCCTGAGGCCGGCTGGGTTAAACTTAATGTTGATGGTTCCTCCATTGGCAACCCGGGCCAGATAGGTGGTGGTGGAGTCTGTAGAGATTCTAATGGTAATTTCATCAGCGCTTTCTACAGCGGTTACGGCTTCGGGACTAATTCCATTGCAGAAGTCAGAGCCTTGGTGGAAGGATTAACCACCTGTGTGGAAGCTGGCCTCTCCAAAATAGTCATAGAAACAGATTCACGATTCGTGGCTGACATGTTTGAGAACGATTTCCCTCGTCCGTGGCAGATGAGGTTCTGGCTAGCCAAGTTCGTATCCTTGAAAGCCATTGCCGATGTCAGAATCGTCCATGTCTTTAGAGAAGCCAACAAGGTCGCGGACGGTTTGGCCAAGATGGGCAGCAACCTTCAACGCTGCTCCTGGTTCTCCTCGGTCAGTGCTCTTCCTCTTCCTATTATAGGCGATTTTGTGTTAGACAAATCGGGTTTGGGCTCCATTAGAAGGGTTTTTGGTCCCTTCTAAGTCCTTTCCTTTCTTTTTGGCCTTTGGTTCCTTATGATAGGCAACCTCCGGACAGAGTTCCGAGGTGCTGCCCGAATCTGTATTCTCTGTACATTCCCTTTGGCTCAATAAATTCTTTAATAATTAATAAAAAAAAGAAAAAAAAAGGTACATACATCACAGTGGCCCCACAATTGGGAATCCACCAACCTTAATTAGCGGATCCAGGGATCCACCCAAACCGCGCCTGGATAAAAGGCTTGCGTATTGAGTAAACTCTGTGGGGTCCACACCTTGATTGTGGGGCTTACAGTGATATATGTGTCTTAAATCCACACCATCCAACCATTTTGAAATATCATTTTAGGGTATGATACCAAAAATGAAGCTGAGTCAAATATTAGGTGGACCACACCATAGAAACAGTTGTGATTGAATCTCTACACTTGAAAACTTCATGGATTTCACCGGAATGTTTATTTGCCATTATTTTCCATCCAACCTATTTGTAAGGTCACAAACACCTAGATGAATAGACCACAAAAATATCATCTTGATCCAAAGCTTTTGTGGCCCCACAGGAAGTCTTTAATGGTCAATCGGCACTGTTTCCTCTACTATGTCCCATCCGGGACTTTGAATTGCTTCATTTTTTGGAACACGCCCTAAAATGAACTTTCAATATGGATGTACGGCGTGGATGTAGTCACATTCATCAGAGTGGCCCCACGTTCAGGGTTCCCACCCACCAGGATTCGGATTCTTACCTTTTTTTTGTAATGTCCTAAAATTATCTCACAAAGTGGATGGACCGGTTTAGATTTCTTAAAATATCAATTTTGGTATAATGTCCTAATGTCCTAAAATTGTTAATTTTTTTTTAAAATAATACAATTTTATTTTTCAAAATCACATTTTTTAATAAACTTGTAAACTTTCAGAATTCAAAATGTCAAATTTTTTTTATCAAATTTCTCAAAAATTTTCAATATACAAAATCCTATTTTATTTTTAAAAATTGTAATTTTTTTTCAATTTTTTTTCACACTTATAAATTTTATTCTATCTTCGCAGTTTTTTTTAAAATCTTAATTTTTTAAGAATGACAATTTCTTTTTGGTTCTTTGTAAATCTCGAATTTCTTTTCAAAATCTCGTTATTTTAAATCTTAATTTTTCTTAAACATTATTAGTTTTATTACAATTTTTTTTCACACTTCTTAATTTTTTCTCAAAATCGCAATTCAATACATAAACACTTTTTTCAAAATGTCAATTGTTTTTTCAACATTTCATTTTCTATCAAATTTCTCAATTTTTTTTACAAAATACAAAATCTAAATTTCTTTTTAAAAATCACAATTTCTATTTTGAAAATATATTTTTTCAAACCGATAAATTTTATTCAAAATTCTTGATTTATGTCAAAATGCCAACTTTTTGTAAATCCTTTTAAATCCTCATTTATGTCAAAATTCTTTCAGATTTTTTGTTCCTTTTTAATCTTAATTATTTTCAAAATTTTGATTTTTTCTACATTTCAATTTTTCTTAAACATTATTAATTTTATTAGATTTTTTTTTTCAAACTTATAAATTTTATTCAAGATTAACTCAACATTTTTTCAAAATCACAATTTTTTAAACTTTCCGATGTTCGTTTTCAAAATGCCATTTTTTTGACAATCTATTTTTTTTTTATTTATCAAAATATGTCAATATCTTTCAAAATGCAAAACCTCAATCTTCCTCAAAGTCTACATTATTTCAAACTTATACACTTTGTTCAAACGTCTCAGTTTATTTCAAAATGTCAATTTCTTTCAAAATTCTATTTCTTTTTAAATTTAGAATATTATTTTCAAAATCTCGAATTTTTCCAAATCCCATTTTTTCTTAAATATTGTTAATTTTTATTAAACTTGTCAACTTTTTTTAAAAAGTTATTAAAGAAAAAATTTATTTAAAATGAATTACGAGATGTATAATTTTCAATTTACGACGGACTATATTCGTCGTTAAATCCAAGAACGTTCGTCGATAAATCCCAACGTCCCGTCTCCGGAAGCAGAATTTTACGACGCAGGAAATCCCCCTTGAATACATTACTTTACGACGAATTAGATCCGTCGTTAATTTACAGTTATCGACGGATTCTGGTCCGTCGTACAATTTTGTCGATTAAACACGCCAAAGCCGGAGGTGATAGTAGTTAGCGACGGACTGTTTTCGCATTAACGACGAATATAGTCCGTCGTTAAACTAAGCCTATTTAACGACGGACTTTGTCCGTCGTTAAATTAAGCCTTTTAACGACGGACCAAGCATTTTGTGTCGTTTTTTTGCTGTTTTGGCGTAGTGTCTTCTGTTATAATTTAAGATAATTATTTGCTAATTGATTTTGATTTAATTAGAGTTCTAATCATTGGTTGTAATGAAGTTTAGTGACAGGATTTGGTGAAAGCCATAGTTGTGAATCTCAACTAAATTGGAAAAAGGCTGGGCCTATACAATTGAGTGTGCCCAAGGCCTGAGCATTATTGTGGGAATCGAATTCATGAACAAGCAACTATTTTAGATAATTGGTGATTAAACTGCTCTATATTCTGATCGGGTAGAGATATAAATTTGATTTCGATTGTGTAGTGAGAGACCTAGTTGTGTTGATGCATTGAAAACTACCAAAAGTGGATCATTGGCACTCTGGTACCTTTTAGATTATTATTACCTTACACATTCACTATTTAAACCCAATTCTCTATTGTTTAGATTTAGTTCTTAATGTGATCTTAATTATAAGTTCTTTTAAATAAATTCTGAGAATACTCATATATAAATCTCTGTGGGAACGATACTCGGTCTTTCCGACTTATTACTATGGAGGGATCGTAGGTTACTGATTAGATACAGAGATGACTTAAACGTTGCATTCTCCCTCATTATGAATGTGGGGGATCCGTCTACTTTTTAGGAGTCTCTTGATGATGCATATAAAGAGAAGTGGATGGCGGCGATGCATGATGAGATGAATTCTACAAGAATGAGGTGTGGGAGCTGGTGGAGCTTCCCATTGAGCGTAAAGTGATCGGTTGTAAATAAATCTATCGAAAGAAATGGGATAAATATAAGGCTAGAATGGTAGTAAAGGGTTATGCGCGGAAGGAGGGTGTCGACTTCAACGAGATTTTCACGCCTGTGATCAAGCAGGTATCTATCATATTTATGTTGGCGCTAGTTATCCAATACAATCTTGAATTAGAACAAATGGATGTGAAGATTGCTTTCCTACATGGGGAATTGGAAGAGCAGATTTACATGAAACAACTAGAGGGGTTCAGGTACAAGGGTCAGAGAATATGTTTGTAAATTAAAGAGGTCATTGTACGGGCTGAAATAATCACCTAGAAAGTTGTACAAAGAGTTTGATTCTTTCATGGTGAGTCCGCGGTTACTAAGAGTGAATTTGATCATTGTGTCTACTTCAAATCACTGAGAGAAGGGGAATTCATTATACTGGTATTGTATGCTAATGATATGCTTATCGTCAGCTATAGCATGTCTGAGATCGACATATTGAACGTTCAGTTATCCAGGACATTCGCGAAATGAAAGATCTGAGGGCTTCAAAGAAGATTTTTGACATCGATTTATATTAGAGTCAGGGAAAGGGCAGACTATGGTTGTCTTAGGAAGAATACCTTAAGAAGGTCTTGGTCAAGATTGTGATGGACAAGGCTAAATAGGTTAACACACCCTACACTGCTCATTTTTTGCTTTCTTCAGAGTTATGTCTTATGTTAGATGAAGAAAAGTTGTATATGTCTCGTGTGCCCTACTCGAGTGCAGTTGGCAGTCTGATGTACTCCTAGTCTGTACGAGACTAGATATTACACATGTAATGGGTGTTGTGAGCATATATACATGTCTAACTCCAACAAGCAATATTGGGAGGCAGTGAAATGGTACTTTGTTAGTTATGAGGTACGAAGGATTACATCTTGACCACTACAACAATTGGGACATATAGCGGCGGATAAATCCACCGCTATAAGTCCTATATATATCTACCGCTATAAGAAATATCGACGGTGTAGCGACGGATTCCCTATCCACCGCCAAGTGTGCTGTTGGTATAGATCCAACGACGGATAAATGGACCGCCGCTATAACTAGCGGTGAATAAAATCTTCCAACGTTATAACACAATGTAGCGACGGATTTAATGGGGAGAGATGTTATGACGGATTAAAAAACCACCGTTATATGTTTATTTAGATACGAATGTTTCCGCCACTAAATGATATATTAACGATGGATATATCCACCGACAACTTTACTTATGGAGGCAGCTTAAATCCGTCGTTAAATTTGGTGACACCGATGGATGTATCCACCGCTGTAATGATGTACGAAGATACAAAATTACGGTCACTATATTTACAACGGCGGATATTTTCACCGCTATATATATAGCGGTGAAAATATCCACCGCTATTAAAATTTTAATTTATTATAGAGGCGGATATATTGACCTGTGTAAAGCCTTTCATTTTAATTGCTTTCTTTTTTATAGTGGTGGATATATCCGCCGTTATATGGTATACTTTTTGTCATGTAAATTTTGTTTATTAGCTCCTGAAAAGCTTGTTTAAAAACATGATAATCACAATTAATATATAATTAAAAACATGTAGACATAGAAAAAAAAACACAATCACACATAATAAAAATATAATACATCATCTAAAATCTATAATAAAATAAAATACAAATACATAAATGTTATAATATACAACATCCATAAAGAAAAAGATGATGAGGCGGCTCAAGAATCAGGCTGAGGAGCATCATGTGGAGGAGCATCAGTATGATCAGGCAGAGGAGCGCCGCTATACTCGCTCGTAGTAGCTCCTCCATATCGACTATTTAGATAATCCATAATAATCCGAAATTTATCATGGACTATCTAAATATCTAGTATAATATGAACGGTCCGGATCTAATCCATGATGACCTTAAAGATAATATAATCAAGTATTAAGAGCAAAGAGTGTAACTCGGCTGGCTTGAGAAAATTGAATTGAGAGTTCTTTGGTTGACCGAAGGGATGGTTCGGTCAACCGAAGGACTAAGTCTAGCAAACTGTAACCATGACCGAAGAGGGATTTGGTCAACCGAACACAGGCATGGGTCGACCGAGGGATCGATTCTTCAAAGTCTTGTGTAATCTGTAAACGTGACCAATGAGTCTTTGGTCGACCGAGAGAGTCTTCGGCCGACTGAACACAGGGCTCGGTCAGTCAAGCAAGCCCCTTTTCTACTCTTTCATTTTAATTAGTTTAAGTTGAATTAAAATTAATAATTGTATCTTAGGTGGTTGAATGGTAGAAGACCTTAAAGATCCCTACATTATGATGCTATAAATGAGAACTTAGAATTCAGTACACAATTGATTCAATACTTAAATTAATTTCAGACTTGTTTGATTCAGTTTACCAAATGCACCCTTAGCCTAAATTTATTAAGTAATTTATGGTCCATCTAATAATTGAACCATCATATTTCTAGGCTATAATGCATACTTAGAACCCAAATGCACAACTCAAGGAAATGATAAAGTATATCATGTTGAACCATAACAATGAAGAGTTCCAAATATAGTTCTCTGGATGATCACATCTTAAAAGCACAATTAAGAGAATTATAATGCAGATTTTTTTTCTTAGAAAAGTGATTATAAATGCAATTTTCCCTTCTTTGATTGGTACTCTATCCTTTTATGGTTCAACATGACTAAACCTAATCTTCATAGGCAACCATAGGATTATAACAACTTGATTTTGGATTGGATGAATGACCTAGATCTCACATACGCTTGATGACAAGTTAGCTAGATTTCAGGTTAAATTAGCTGTCATGAGCTAATGTTAACTTTTCGAGCTAAATGTAACGGTGCTACTTTAGCTTCTATGTTTAATATCAACCTATTTTGCAAGCTTAATAGTGATCATTAACACCTAATATTAGCATTGCTTATCTAGCTTGTTCACCTGGTATGAGGCTTGTTACAATCCATCCCAACGTATTATAATATGATGCATCTGGACCTCAACCATTGGGTTAGAGTTCTTCTCAATAACCCAAATTGCTTTTATTATGAGCTTCACCTCAAGAAATTGTTTATTGAAATATTTCAACCCCTTGATCACTTGAAGTTTGTCGAGACTACCTTTATTCAAAGGAAAATGGTCTAACGACTGAGGGGTTAAATGTCCCAATATACTAGTTTTCATTTCTTGGTTAACCACCATTTAAGGTGACACCCATGATATAAATAGTTTGGAAAATTAGAAAATGACTTGAATCTAAAGGCTAAAGTCCCCATATATCCTAATGAAGCACACCTAGATGTATTCTAGCAAACTTCCAACTATCGTATGTAAGATCTTGGTCACTCATCCAATGGGCTCCACCAAATATGCAATAGTGGACTAAAAATCAAATGGTTGAAAAGTGTGCCATATTTAGGGTAAAAATGGATGATAAAAAAAATTCAATTGACGAAGTACATGTATTGGAGGAGCAACTGAATTTTTAAGTCACCACACATTTAATGAAGGGGATAAACTGTTACAACCTTTAAATTTTAAACTAAAAGGGTATGATTATATGAAGTCGTTGGGCACATGAGACCTACCATATTCAAGTAGGTTTTTTTTTCATTTTTACGAAAGGGGAAAAGAAAAAACTTGTTCGCTCGCCTCAAGTGCAAGGCTACGATGTAGTAATAATTCTCGGTGAGACCGAGGTCGATCCTTAGGGATTGTCGTAATAATTCTAAACTTTATAACTAAGATGGATTAAATTCAGATTTATATTGATGGATGGAATTTAATAACATAAAGTTATCTACTTTAGACTTGAATCAGGAAAATAAGCACTAGAGCACCAAGGATTCACTTATAATCATTCACAATGCTAATTCAAACCATTCAAGCCAATAACTCATTTGGAATCAGAGTTCTATCCCTATCCAATTAGAATATAGAGTAATCAAATCATCATAACATATCTAAAATAGATGGATCATCTACTGATATGGTTTTCTCATAACAACTAAGGCATTAGGTGTATCCAATCACACAGCCCAATCCTTCACAAAACAATTGAGATCACATTCATGATTCTTCCTCAAGTCTTGTCACTAGACTTGATTTAGAAGCATGAATTGAACTTCTATTAGACTAATATCAATACATAAACATCCATCTCGGATCAATCAAAAGATAAGAACTTCTTCTAGTTTAGTTCTAGGTAAGCACTTAGGAAACTTGGTTTGTAAGATCTCTTAGCATCCAACATATCATGATAGATCTAAGATCTCTACAACCCAAAATCCTACCAATCAACACCCCATTAAGCAATCTCAGTAATCAAAAGATCTCATGTAAGAAAAATCATAAGAGATAGAAGATTAACTAAAAATTCTAACTTTATTTCAAACTTAAACTAGAAGTGTTCTTCATTAAATCCAAAAATACTTGAATTAATTCAAACTAAGCATGGTAAATGAGTATAAGCTTTAACTCTTAGCCTTAACTAAGAGGTTTAACCAACCATTAAGAAAATTGAACTAAAACTCAAAAGAAAAACTACTCAAAACATAAATAAACTAGAAAAACCGCATTCGAAAGAGTTGTAGATGCTCCATGATGATTCTCTTCACTTCCCATTAACTTAGATCTCTTCTAGGATGACTTTAGATCCATCCCTAGGTGTCCTTTTATAGGTTTTGAGGCTTTACCGTGCGGAAGGGTCCAGAATTACGTAAAGAGTTACGCACTTGTGCAGAGAAATTGAAAACAGAAGTAGAAATTTCTGTTGTGTGGTTGATCGGTCAGACGACCGGTCGTAAACCATCGTTTTTGGTCTAGTAAAGTTTTATAAAATCCCATCTTCAAATCTGATTTATCGACCGGTCAGCTGACCGGTTGTCAGTAGTGGCCGACCGGTCGGACGACTGGTCGGCAATCAGACTTTTATGTCCAGCAAGGTCAACAACAAAAACACCCCTCTATTGAATTTTTTACCAGTCAGGCGATTGGTCGGTGGCCATGGTCGACCGATCGGCAGTGTAATCTTTTCTGCATTATTTATTTCTTTCTTCCCTTTTTCCCTTGCATCTTGCTTCCACCATTTGGCACTTATTCTTTTGATCTTCAATGCATACAAAGTGACTCATTTAGCAACAAATTGGTGAAGCCTCTCTCTCATTCCTACAATTACAAAACATGTGTTAGAAATGTATAATGAATTAGGGTTAGAATATGCACAATTCAAAGCTTAACAGGCGATAGAGTCATTTCACCTTGAACGAGCTTCTCGATGCACAATTGCTTTTTACCCTCCTCACCTAACCAGTGATAAAAAAAAATGTGGGATTCCACCTGGATGCGTCTCAATTTTGGCCAAGACCCCGAGTGAGGTCTTGGCTCTTCTCTAGTCCGCACATTTTTTTTATCGTGGTCCTAAAGTTAAATGGGCTTAAAATTGGGCTTGGTTGGGCTTGGGCTTGGGCTTGGGATAGGTTTTAAGGGTCCTACTGTGTTCAGATCAGCATATCAACCTTGGGTGGGGTGTCTATAGTTACGTAACGAATTGTGACAATTATGCAATTGTCATGTCATGTTCGAAAATCTAGGTACCGAAGTAGGGTTATTCAAGACAAAAATTCTAAGAACGTGAGTTATTTTATTCGCTTTCACCATATTACATACATCTATTTAACTAAACTAAACGTTCATGCATAACTAAATGAAAAATCATTATTACACTAAATTAAATCAAACCCAATAAACATTCCATCCACAGCAACTACTACTCAAATCATCATTTCTTAAGCAATTGTTCACTTACAGAATTAACTTTAAATGAAATTTTAATAAACAAAAAGAAATTTAATAGTAGGGACCCACCTACTCATAATACTCCAATTTTGTGTTGAAACATTATCCAAGATGGGGTGATCTTCCACACATTCGGTTAGATCATGTCTTTATCCAAATTTGAAATTTTTAGATTTATAACAATATACATAAATAATGGAATATACTTGAATTAAAGTAGTGAGGATAAAGGAATATAAACCAAAATACCAGAATCGTAAGTTGTTATGCATGCAATGTTTTCCATGAATAATAAATTTAAATAAATATAATCTTTTACAATCCGTATACATTGGATGGCCCATGAGCTCTAAGAATAATTCAGGAGAAACCACCGATGAACTTTTAGAAATAATTCAGGGGAGAGCACCCGTGACCTTTTAGGAATAATCTAAGGTGGAACACCTATGAACTTTTAGAGATAACCCAAGGAAGAGTACATATGTATTTATCTCAATTCTTAATTAATGGTAAACATGCACATGACACAAATATCTATTATGACATGGACTTTACCACGAATTTAGTCACATGCTACACACTTTTAACATAACCACAATTTTAAGAAATATTAAATAATAATAATTTTAGTTTTCAATCAGTAATTCTTGAGATAATTTTACCTAAACTTAATAATTAAAATTCTTAAATTTAAAATTTTAGTTAAACTAATATTTGAATTATGATAAGAATTAATGAGTTTTAATTTAATGACATATAAGAATAAATCAAATTAAATTATAAACCTAATTTAATTGTAATTGTATAAGAATTTAAATTATATTACGATTAAAATTTAACATAACTAATTTAAATAAAATAAATTCCAAGTTACAAAAATTAACTAAGTATACAATCTAAATTTAACATAATTGATTTAATTCTAAAAATCAGAAATTAATTAGATTATAATTTAACAAAAATGACTTGAATTAATAAATTTCAAAATTCAGGAAATTAAATTAGATTACAATTAAACAAAATTAATTAATTATATCTAAAATTCATAAACTAAACAAATAAATAAAGAAATAAGGCACTAAAGTCTCGAAAATTCCTACGTCATTTAGTTCTACGTCTTACACTATTTGATCTTTGCTATAAACAAATGGAGGTTTTTAGAACTTGAATTTGTAAGTGTACGTATTTGTTAATAATGTGATCTTATGAGTCCTGAATCAGTTGAGGCCCCATTGGAAGACGTTGGAAGATGAAGACATCCGAAGACTCGAAGACTTGTGGTAACCAAGGCTGGAAGACATAGGTAAAATGAGGTGCCTTGGTTATACTAGCCTTAGTCCCATTTAGTTAAAAAAATAACCTACCTCTAGATAATCCTTTCTCTAATAGGAAAATCCCTCTTGATCATACCAAAGCCTTAGATTTAATTTGAACTCTTGAATAGGTTTTTAGAGGTTTTTCTAAACATTGCCGATCTAATCGAGGGAATTTTTAGTCCAACCGAAATCGGCTAAAAATGTCCAGCGGACTTATTAAAAATTTGGACATTTTTAGTCTGGCCTAAGGTTCGATTTAGACCGACCGAACTGGCCCCGTCTTGCCATTATCGGTCGAATTGACCCTGCTTCGGTCCAACCGAAATGACCCTGCTCTAATAGTTTTGGTCAAACTTACCCTGCTTTGGTGTGACCAAAATGACCCTGCTCTCACAGTTTTGATCGAATTAACCCTGCACTACCAGTTTCAGTTGAACCGACCCTATTTTTTGTCCAACTGAAGAACTAACTATTAAGATCGGTTGGAGCCTTTTTCTTACAAAATGGGCACTGGGACCTTGGCATAATGGATGAATTTTTATGTTATTGAAGACTTTATCCATACTAATAATTTCCAACTTATCTAGGCTCAAATCTAATGAGATCTAAGTTAGCTTTCTTGTGATTCATCACTCCAATAAGCATTCCAAGCTCCCTTTAAAGATGAAATTGACCTCTATTTTTTAGAGATTAGACACCAATCTTATAGGTAAATCCTGATTTAAATCATCTATGCTACCCATCTAGGTGAATCCCAATTGGAAAAAAAACTATCCCATTAGTTGTAGGTGATTCAACCATCCTCTCATTACCTTGGTAGCCTCATTAGAGCATTGAACACAAGGTAGCCGATTCAACAAAGTGGAAGAAGATCAACTTCAAAGATCGGGAGAGAAAATGAGAAGTTGATTCAAGCATAGGAGAGCATTGAAGATGCACCTCAAGAATATGCATCAAAGGGGCTCAATCCAACAAGCAAGGTTGTCAATTGTAAGGGTCCATATACTCTTTTCTTATGTAGGATTGATTATAGAGTTTGAATTTCAAACTCGAATAGGTTCTTGTGTGAGACCTAGATTCTTGTATAGGACCAAATTTACCCAACACGAGTGAGTATGTGTTAGTCTCCGTGGGAGCTTCCGATGAGAGTAAACATAGGGCCTTAGATTAGAACCGCTAGTAGTTGTTGGTTAGCTGATAAAAAATTAACTAAGTCTTCGAGGGAGCCTCCGGTGGGAGTATACGTGTGGGTCCTTTTGTAGGGTTGTAAAGGTTATGGCTGAACCTATTAAAAACTCTTAAGATAGTGAAATCCAATAAAATCAAGGAGAATGTGTTTGCCAGGAGTGGAGTAGGAAAATCGAACCACTATACATCCTTGTGTTTATGATTGTGAATGCTTGTAATACCATTTATGCTTAAGTGTTTAATTAGTTTAATTATATGAATGCTTGAATTGGGTGTAAGGTAGGAACTTAACTTTAAAGTACACACAAGTTCACTATCTTAACCTATAGAATTGTTGCTTATATTGTTGTATCTATTGTAGTCTATGTGATTAGACCCACTTGGCTTGAAAGCCTAAGTATTATTTTCCTTATTTTTAATTTGTAAATTTATTTTAATTCGGTAAAAATTTTTAAGTGGTCCTATTCACCCCCCTTCTAGGACTTCGCCATAATTCTAAGCTCCGATAAGTTTCTGCACATAGCATGGTGTCATGTTAGACAACCGATGTAATTTAAGAATGTTGTTCATTAAACACATTCAAACAATCAACATGATGAACGATCTAGATTAGAACATGTTGTCCTACACATGTGAAATACTATAAGTAATTGATTGTCTAGATGCTTGAGCATGTTGGATTCAGAGTTGGAGTCTTTACAAAGTTTTGGATGTTTAAAAGCGTTGGATGCAAAGCTGGCGTATTTTATAGGTACATAAAATTTTAAAATTTGTTTCCGTTCTTTATATATATATATATATATATATATATATATATATATATATATATATATATATATATATATATATATATATATATGGAAATGGTACTATAAGGTCGAGTGTATGCAACCCTAACATAAGATCGAGTTATGTCTTAATTTAAGTCATTAGATGATAAATTTACAAAAATGCGTAATATGACAAGAACCTTTGACAACCTGCGGGAGAAGCTTAACGTGTTAGGAAGCTAGTTAGGGACCATCATCATGTTGTGAGAAATCCACACCTTCCATCCATTTTTTCATGTGATGTTAAGGCATGAGATAAAAAATGGGCAGATCTAAAACTTAAGTGGGCTACATGGCAGGAAACATTGATGATTGAACGTCTACTATTGAAAATTTGTGGGGCGATAGAAGTTTTGAATCGAGCTAATATTTTTGCATTTTCAGTTCATCCCACTAGGAATAACCTTATGAATGGTATGGATGGCATATAAGAATAATGGTAGACCCCAGGAAGGTTTCAACAGTAGGCATTTTCGTACCCACTTTTTCTTATTATATGACCCACTTTAGCTCTTAATCTACCTCATTTTTTACTCGCATCCTAACATGACCAGACAAAACGAACGGACGGGATGGATTTCTCATAAACATTATATTGGGGCTGCCTATCTTTGTCTAGATAAAAGTTCCTCTGCAAGCAATTTGGATGAGAGGCTATTTAGTGGGGGCCTCGCCTAAGACGGTGTAGTCCTTATTGTGGGGCCCACCTTGATGTATGAATTTTATATCTACGCCACCCATATTTTTTTATAGATCATTATAGGATATGAGTTCGAACTTGAAGTAGATCCAATTATCTAGTGGATTTCATCATATAAAACAGTGGTGATTGACAATTAATGGGCCACTTAAATTTTGGATCAAGCCAGTATTTGTTTTTTTACTTCATTCAAGTCTATTTAACTTATCAACAAGTTAGATGGAAAATAAGCATTATGTAAACGTTATAGTGGTCCATAGGAAGTTTTTAACGACACATAGAGCATTCAATCACCACTGTTTTTTTTTTATAATATATGGTCCTTGAGATTTAAAGCTTCTTCATTTTTGGAATCATGACGAAAAATGGCCTTCCAAAATGGATGGACCATGTGGATATAGAATACACAGATCAAGTTGGGGCCCATAGTAAGGGATGCACTATCTTAGGTTAGGTCGAGGACACACCTAATGCGCTCCCTTCCGGGATATTAATTAAAAGAACCCTCTATCAAAAGCCCTTTTTTTTATAGCCTTTTGGGAAGTACTATTTGGCTTTTTGGACATAAAAAACCCTTTGTACAGCCATCCCCTCGTACGGCTGTAACAAAACGTGGAAGTTGAGAGGGCCTTTTGAGAATGGGGTGTGGGCCCACTAAATCAACGATTGAGGCCACCCCTCTACTGATTTGATTAGTTCACTTTAATTGAATAGTCGTGAAACCACAGTAAGATGATTTTAAAAAAATTGAGGCTTTCTGTGGCCCACACTTGTATCAATATTGTGAGTTAATTTTGAATTGTTTCCTCTAGTGTAGGCCATCAGTTATGAGTTTTGCCTTCAAACTTGGACGAATGGCATGAAATTAAAACCTCATTTATGTGGACGGCTTGGATCATGCTCTAAGACTATCTAGTTGGCCTCGGTTCAATAAATGGGCCCCTACATGAGAAAGACTATTTGGCATTTTTCTTCTCTTTTTCTTTTTTTTCCTGAGAGGGGACCATTTGACCATTAAGACCATTGCCACCTTTGTGAGACCCACTCTAGCAAGCTTCTTGCATGCATTCAGCATCATTCCTTCCATTCTAGTGAGTTTCTGAGTGTTTTTTTTTAAAGATTTTCAGCCACAATCTCCAACGTAAAAGCTATAATGACCAAAGGTGGGTTTAGGTTAGGATAATAGTGGCATTTTTTTTAGTATCAAGGATGGAAGTTTGTAAAAGGGAAGAGAGTTTGATAGTTCGTTTTATAAAAAGAGCTTTATTTTTTTTATTCATATAAAAGGTAAAAGTTTGTAAAGGGGATGTGTTTTGTAATGAAAAAATGTTGTGATTGATGAATTTTGAAATGGAAGAATGTTGTAATGAATGAATGTGATGAATGTTGAAATTAATGAATGTTGTAATGGATGAATGTTGTAGTGGAAGAATATTAAAATGAATCAATGATCATAACTATCGTAACTCCATGTGGGTTGTAGATCGCATCCCACGAAAATGGGCCCACTTTTGGGCAATAAAATAGTGTTCAAATGAGATGATTCAAAATCCATTTAAAAGCTCATCAAATTATCTTTCCGACAAGTATAAGATCACTCAAGTCGGACATGTAACGAGGGAGTTATGACTGCTTTCGTCAAATCTACGAATGATGATAAGTATTGACGAACAATGCTGACTTTGGGCCCACTTTCAGGTAAGAAAATGTTGTCCAAATGATGTAATTCTAAATTCAGATAAAATTTCATGAAATTACATTTCCGACAAGTATAAGATCACCTAAATCGGACATGTAACAAGAGAGTTATGATCGTTTTCGCCTATACACACTGACCATCACCGATACTTACTGACCATCGTCGATACTCACTAACCATCGCCGATACTATATAACTGTTGGATATTCTACATGTGTGACATATTGACAAAAGAATGTATGTATCGAATCTGATACAAGTGTTGTATCTGATCAATTCTCATTATGCAATGCTTTTCAGTTTGTATACATGAGGCCCATAGCTTTGATCATTTCTCATTATGAAATTTGAGCTATTGTTAATATATTATACATAATACATGTTTTATGGTAAGGAAATAGTGGATGCTTTTGCCAATATGGGCAGTGGTGGATGACCTAAAAAGAGGTAGTATAGTAGAGTGGACAACCCTATCACTATGAGGGGGGTTAATTACCCTGGATAATGTTGGGATGAGAGCAATTAGGAAGAGATATCTTTTGGGTTGTTCTATCACCCCCCCGAGGTCTTTAGTTTATGATACGTGAGGTTTTTTATCTTTTTGTGTGCTCACCCAAAGTTCTTCGATGTAAATTTTCATGAATATCTACAATGGAGCAGTTTTTTTTTTTTTTTCAAAAAAATGCTTAATGGTAAGGCTTGATGTCAAAAGTGGGCCACCCAATTTGGCCTTAATCCAGGTTATGAAAAATGTCTAATCTAGACAGATTATTAGCGTAAATTCTATTCATTGTGGGCCAATAGCTGGGCTCTCAATATACCAAAATTCAGACATTGGCGAGGGCCCAAAACTGTCCAAACTGGACTGCCATTGATTGTACAATGGTACACCAACAACTTTGCATGTTTAGGCTAAAACATCTGCCCAAAATTGTCCATATCAATGACCCTTAATATGGACAGTCAAGATTGTTTATACAAAAATAAGTTTAGTCAACAACTTAATTCATCTTTTTTAGGGCCTATCATGATTGTTCATAATTCTAAAGATTCACTTTTCTTATATAGTTGGACCCATCCATCCAAATCAAGGATGAATAGGACCTTCTGATATGTACAATTTTTGTAAGGAAGCCTATGAAATGTGTTATTGACTTTAAGGGGGCCTTTGGACCTTAAGTTACTTAAGATAAACTACTTATGCCTTAAGTAGCTTATCTTGATTTCTATTTATTAAACTGAAGTGATTAAATCAAACTTATCTTAAGAAGTTAATTATCTACTACTGTAAGTAGAAATTTTAACTTATTTGTGGTATCCAAATGGGCCCTATGTTGTAATGCCCCATAAAATCACCACTTTAGAACCTGCACATGCACTCGAGCCACATCATGCACACATCACCTGAGGTCGATTAATTAACCTCTCTTAACCTTAGAAGACCTTAATTTCATTAAGATAAACCTAGACGCACTCGTCAAGGGCCCTTATACCGTTCGTAGTACAACCCACAAACTCAAAATTTGGGAGGGATAACCCCCTCGTCGAGCTTGAAGACCTTGAAAAGACATCATCGTCAAGTTAGCACATGGATTATGCAATTTTAAGAACCAGTGAGAGCACTTACCAAGTGCAAATCCACCCAAACCAAAGATTAGCCTAAACAATCATTACCACCCGCACCTTTTCTCAAGTGGGGCATCGGGACCCTTACATGACCATGAAACCTAGAGCTTAAACTTGGATTATAACATTGAACACAACCTAGAAGTTATGGTCCCGATCTGCAATCGGTGACAGTTGAATGAACTTGCACCCCTACCCAAAGACTACTGCATCCGAATCATGTGGGATTGTAAATGTAGGGGGATCCGCCTCAAGAAAGCCAACACATAGACCAGATTGGCCCGAATGGGCCAGGTAGGCCCCAATTACTTAAAACAGCCCACTGCAGGGCTATTCAAATGAAGGATATTTAATCAGTACCAATGTGCCTTGCATGCCACCCCACGAGATTCCGTGTGCGCTGACGTCGCCATAGCCATCGTTTCTCACTATATATAGCTCTTCTCCATCAGCTGTTAAAGGTTAGTAGAAGGACTTTCCCTTAAGAGCTTAGCTACCTTTGCCAGGATTTCTCCAAATTATTGACATGCAAGGTCCATTATTGTTGGAATACCTAAGCTACTCCAAGAATTGAGGTGAAGACCAATACCCCTTGGTTGCCTAGGACCAAATGTTGTTGGATATAGTTAATATTTCAATTGGATGATTAGGAATACTTAAATTTGCTATTGTAATGTTGTGGTATGCTTGGTTACATGCATGGTTGATGAAATTGGTGATGTAAATCCTTGATATCACAATATGTGCCTAACTTGTATGTCTATATTAAAATGCTATGTTTCATTTGATGCTAGGTGAATGAACTTATTATTATGCTAGAGATGCTTGCATGTTGATATTATGTTGATTTCACTCTATGTTTGTGGAACTTTAAATTTTTCATTCCTCCATGCCTTAATGTATTATTATGAGACTGTTCATGTGCGCATGTTATTTGACTTGTACTTGAACTGTCTAGAATCCACTTTATATTATCTCATGCAATTGGTTTTGTGTGTTGGTCCAGCTTGGCAATTGGACGAAAATTGGGGTGGCCGCATGACGTCAACCGCACTAGGGCTGTAATGATCAATTTAAGGCAGAATGTGGGTGACCAGCTGTAGTTTAAAGGCTACATGGGCCATGCATGCCTAACGTTGGCCTTTCCGACTTTCTCCTTAGTCGAGTGTGCTAATCCAACCCCGAGTTGGATATGTGTGTCTAACTTACGGTCGCTTTACCAATGAATCCAAAGTAGTCACATTACCATTGAAATAACCATTGAAGTAACCATTGAAAACCGCATCGTGGATTGATCCCCAAAGCCTCATAGGATAGGCATGGTGGTATGGGATACTGTGTCCAAGCCATCGGCCTATGCTAGGGTAACAAACCTCCCCATAGTGACCTTTCAACACCCGTTAAGGCGACTATCCTACCGCCTGACTATGGGAAGGGGTGATGAGCCTTTTTTCGCCTGAGTTGGGCACGCCTGACGAGTCACCACCAAACTAGGCCCTCTGGTGAATAACTCGAGCAAGATCGAGGGGTTACTGGTGATGATGAGCGCTCGTAGTGCAGGGAGCCAGATGATCCCAGTTAGGCTTGATGATAGAATGATGGTATTATGGCTTCACTAACCGGCTGGATGAAATTGGACTAACTAATTAATTACTCAGCTAATCATGCATGGATTTGCATAGCATGCATTGTACAGGTGATGGGTTGACAAGCCCCATTCACTGATGATGTGGTGACAAGCCACTCAATGTCGATTATGACCAAAATGGTGTTCGGACATGCATCTATTTTAAATGGTTGCTGAGTACGCCTCATTACCTATATTTGATTGTATTTTACCTTTCGAGTAACTTACGAAAATGGAACCACTGAGTTGATCACTCACTCCCATTCAAGGATGATTTTTTAAAACACCAACCAGACGATACGATTGACGCAGGTATGTTCGAGGCAGAGACCATAGCGGAGTACCAAGATGTGGAGGACAACGAGGACTCGTACTTCTAGTTGGCCAATGATCAGGCCTAGGGGAGAGTCAGAGCGACTTTCTTTTGGGAGCCGGGAGCCTTGGCAGCAATCCTAGATGGAGTAACAAGTTTATTTTGGACTATGTGGGTTTGAGGACTGATGTGAGGTGCCCTTAATTATGAGGGATGCTACACTGATGTAGTATATTAGATTGGTTTACTTTATTTTGCGATATGGTTTGTTTATGAATGGGATTAATTTTATTGAATTAATTATGCTTGATCACTGTACATATATTTGCATAATGTGGAACCCAGGATATTGGGGACCAAGGTTGTCCGTGACTCCTAGCATCCAGGGTGCCACATAAGTGTTGTCCAGTTTGGACTAGCAAGGGACATCCAAACCTGGCACCTTTAGGCCATCACAATATCATTTACAATAAGTCACAATCATTTACAAAATCATTTGGATAGCACTAAATAAATAGTTTGTTTAACTTATGCAAGTCAATAAGCTACTTTTCTTAATTTAGTTTGGTTAATCAACTTAAATAAGTAACTTATAACAAAACATAACTTTTTTTAGAGGAAGATATATTCATTTACTTGATGAAAAACTCACAGCTGAAATCAGGCAGGCTTTTTAAAAAATACTAGGCAGCGAAACCTTTTTTTTCAGCTAAACAAACCAAGGGCCTATACGGTCTGCTTGAGCACATGCTAGATTAGGAGAAAGAAAAATATAAACAACATTGTCTCTTTAAGATCCCCATCTCAAAATAGGCCTGTAACTACTCCAAATCTCTTAAAACATTAAGCTTCCAAGCACTTGGTTTGCAGGTACTCCAAGTTCTAACATAGAGCTCATGATGATTCCTCGCCATCAAATTTGTTATCAAATGTTGTTGGTAACACTCTTGGAATTTACTGAATAGTTGCTGCATTGCTCTAAATCTGGTTCAACTATCTGACACATTTTCGAATGCTTTGTCACCATAACGAAACCTTAGCACCCTTCACAACTGCTAAAAGAAGCACCAAAACCAAAATCCTTGCAATTCGAAAACCAGAAGCTAGAAAACATAACTTATTTGGTAAATTTATTTATTTTTCTTTTTGACTTACCAAAAGTAACTTATATTGGGTCATTGTGAGCCGTATGCATGCCCTAGAGTTTGATGAATGGATATACCATGTTGAGAAATATTACTTCGGGTCTATGGAGGATTTGCATGCCCTAGAGTTTGATGAATGGATATACCATGTCAAGAAATATTACTTCGGGTCTATGGAGGATTTCCCATTCGTGGTCTCATTTTTCTAGATATGGTGGGGTTAGGTTTGCTTAGAGAGCATGTAGAGAGAGAGACAGTTACGATAGGCTTAGGGACTTTTTGTCCTAGGGTAGCCTGAATAACAGTATCCTGTGTATAGTTTTCTAACCTTTAGGGAAATGAAATCCTTTAAAAAATGTTGAGAAATTAATATTTCCCGTGATGTTTATGAGAAATCAACCCTGTCAAATATTTTATTTATATCAGTTTAGGGGTGGGCCTAAATATGAGGTAAATCCAACACTCAAGTAAGCCGCACAACTTACAATAATGGTATTGAACACCCATTGTTAAAACCGCACCCATTGTCATGTGGCGACCATGATGTTTATATAAATTCCACTGTCTATTAATTTTTTCAACTTATTTTAATTGGTGTGTCGGAATATAATGAAGATATAAAACTCAAGTGGGCCACATATCTTGAAAAAGTATTATTAAACTCCAAATTAGAATGGATCGAGGATCCCCAAAAATTGAAGTCACTACAAGAAAGCGCACTTCTACCGACGAAAGTATTACCGACGAAAAAATTTTCCTCGGAAAAAAATATTTTCCCTGACGAAATACCAAAGTCATCGGTAAAAGTTCCTGCCATCGCCAGAATCGTTCCCGCGAAACACTTTTACGTATTATCGACGAAGTACTTCATCGTTAAAAGATCAATACAAAAACTTGTTTTTACCAACAAAAATTTTCGTTGGTAAAATTCGAGGACTATTACCAACGAAAATTTTCGTCGGTAAAAGACATTTTGAAAATTTTTGCCGACGATTCTTGTCCGTCGGTAATACTGAGTCAAATTCCCGCCATTTACATAAAACTACATTACCGACGAAAATGTTCGTCGGTAATAATTTTGAAATGATTATTACCGTTGAAAATTTTCGTCGGTAATAATCTTATGTTTTAAGTTAGCCGAACGCCCCAACGCCCTCTCTCTCTCTCTCTCTCTCTCTCTCTCTCCCTCGCGCGCACGGCCCAACCGCCTCCAGCTAACGTCCGTTGTCCGTCATCGGCGCGGCCCACCCACCTCAGCCGACCACCTCGTCTGTCACCGGCGGCGCCCACCCACCTCAGCTGTCACCGGCGCAGCCCACCCTCCTCAGCCGACCACCCCCATCACCAGCCTCCGCACGCCGCAGTCGCCAAGCCTCCGGTTAGCCTCTCTCCCTTCCTTCTTCCTCCATTTCCTCTCACTCTCTCTCTCTCTCTCTCTCTCTCTCTCTCTCTCTCTCTCTATCCTCGTTGTTCATTTTGGGTCCCACTGTCAAAATCCAATGCATGTGGGTCCCGCCGCTGTCCATTGCATGTGGGTCCCACCGTCATTGTCCATTGAATGTAGGTCCCACCGTCACTGTCCATCGCTGTTCATTGCTTGTGGGGTCCGCCTTAGCTGTCCACTATTTGGTGAGACCCACTGATTTAGTAAATTCCTAATTAGGGATTTCGAAATTAAAATCCATAATTCCTTAATTCCTTAATTAAATTAGGGATTTATAAATTAAAACGGCTAAAATACCTAATTACGGGTCCACCGTCGTTGTCCATTGCCTGCGGGGCCCACCGTTGATGCCCACTTCTTGTGGGGTCCCCAAATTTGGGATTTACAAATTAAAATGGCTAAAATACGTAATTGTGAGGCCCACCGTCGTTGTCCACTGCCTGTGGGGCCCACCGTTGATGTCCACTTCTTGTGGGGTCCCCAAAGTTTTGGATCAAGCAGATATTTGTGTGGTCTCTTCAGCTAGGTATCCACATTCCTATGGACCCCAAGGAGTTTTTAATGGTGAGTTTTCAATCACCACTAGTTCCTGTGGTGTGGTTGTTGAGCTTCCAATTTATACATTTGCCAACCTATTACATCACATTAGATGCATGGTTTTCATTTTTAAAAGACTCATCTAATACATATCTTTGTGATTGTAGGAATGAGAGGGAAACTTCACCAATTCATGGTTAAAAGAGTCACTTTGGACACCTTGAGGATCAAAGGAAGAAAGCCCAAGAATGAAAGAAAGAAGTTATGGAAGATGAAGTTGAAAGACAAAGAAAAACACAGAAGAAATCATGTTAAAAGACCTGGCAGGGCCAGAAAAACCAAAGTGCAGAGCTGTAGGGCCATAAAAGTAAAATGCAGAAAGTTGCAGTTTCTGAAGATTGATCCAGAGATTGATCCGTCGATTGATCGCTCAGCCTGAGCGATTGATCGACAAACTTGAGCGATTGATCGCTCACAGCAGAAATTTGATAGAATTGTTGCTGGAGAGAAGTGAAGAATTGCGATTGATCGCCTAGCCTGAGCGATTGATCGCCCATCCCATAGATCAATCGCCAGAATGTAGATTTTTAAGAAATTTGGAGAAAACTCTCTGGACACTTTTTGCACCCTCCGATTGATCATTGGACACTGATCGATTGATCGCCAGAAGTGACCGATTGATCTCTCAGCCAGCCAATTAATCGCCAGATCCGAAAAAGGCAGTTTTTACAGTTATTTGAACTAGCGATTGATCGCCCGGTCTGAGCGATCAATCGACAATGCGCCCAGTTTAGAAATTTCCAAGTCTGGGTCCGATTTTCTCTGCCCAGTGCGTAAATTCTACGCAAATTCTCGAAGATTCTTCGTTTATGGGGTATGAAAGCTATAAAAGGAGATCTCCACCTCATTCCTACGGCATCTAGCAACGTAGGGAGCAAAGAGATCAAGACCTAGGAGGCTTCCTAGCCTTCTACAACTAGTTTTCTTTTTCTTCTAGTTCTAGTTTCTAGTTTTTAATGTTTTCTTTTAGCTAACCTCTTAGCTAGAACTAAGAGGTGAAGTTTGTAGTTTGTTTCAATGCTTTAATTTGTTCTTCAAGTACCCTTTACTTTAATTATGGATTTTTAAGTTCTAGTTTGAATAAAGTTTGGTTTTTTAGAAGTTTTGTGAGAGTTTGTGTACTGAGGACATGAGTTCCTTGCAATTCTCTGAGATTACCATGATTATGTTGTTTGAATTCGAATTGTACTAACCCTTGAACATGCCATAGTCCATAGGCATGGCTATTACTCCGAAGGTTACAAGTTCAAGTTCTATGTGATTCATTAGAACTAGAAATTTGATTTCCAGATTTAAGTGGGATTGTTTGTGCTTGAATGTTATATCTTCCAATTAGATGAGAGATAGGACTTTGATTCTAATTGTGTTGTGCTTGGATGAATGGATTGGCATTGGACTACTACAAGTGGATCCTTGATGCTCTAGTTCTTCTTAATTTCAGATTTTTCTATTTTATGTGAAAAACTATCTTCACAAACTTCTTAGATTCTAGTTATTAGAGTACTTGGAATTGTTTACCTCTTTCCCTGTGGATCGACCTCGGTCTTACCGAGATTTATTACTACATCGCAGCCTTACACTTGAGGCGAGCGAACAAGTTTTTGGCGCCGCTGCCGGGGAAAGGTTAAACAGTTCTAATTATTCTAGTAGCTATAAAGTAGTTTTAGTTAGGTAGGATTTTCAGTTTTTATAGAAGTAGATTTTCTGATTTTTTTCTAGATTACTAACAATTTTTTTATTTGATTTTGTAGGACATTGTTGCTGAC
Organism: Liriodendron chinense; assembly: GCA_003013855.2. Lineage (NCBI taxonomy): Eukaryota > Viridiplantae > Streptophyta > Magnoliopsida > Magnoliales > Magnoliaceae > Liriodendron > Liriodendron chinense. The sequence continues at coordinate 733,747 of PVNU02003576.1, read as the reverse complement.
ATAGATCTCACTCTATTGGGTAATATCTCCCCATCTCCCTTTTTTTTATTTTTTTTCTAGATTAGGGTAGTTTCCAATTCCTTAAGATTTCATCATGCATGATTGGACGAATGGTGAGTATAAGTACCTTTTGGAGGATGAGATGTCGGATTGGGGGACCCAAACTCATTGTGATCGGGATCCCTCTAAGCATGAGTATTTTTTTGAGATTAAAAGAACCTCCACTACCCCCCCCCCCCCCCCCCCCCCCCACACACACACACACGTAAGACAATGCGTGATTACATTAATGAAAACAATACACATATTGAGACACAACGTAAGACGATGGGGAAATACCGGAACGAAGCAAAATTGGATAATCATCCGGAAAAAACATTACATGATTACCGGATTGAAAATAACATGAGTGTTCTACCGGTTATGGTAGGAGGTGTGCAACAACAAAAGGAACAGGTGAATAGTAGCCAACCGGTTAAGACAATGCATGATTACTTGTATGGATATGCTTATCAACCATCATATAACTTTTCATACTACAATGCGTACGGTCTTAATTGGGAAAACTACCATTCCCCTTGTTTAAGGGAGGAACCAACCATGGTTATTAACAATCACTCTAAAACGCCTTCCTCTTTTGATGATAAGTATACACAAATACTTGAGGAAATATGGAATGAGTATGTAGATGAACAATCAAATCAAGCTTACTCGCCATCTTGTGAAGATGTTGAGACCGAAATTGGGGGCATCAAATCAATCCCCTTTAATGAGGAGGATGGGGCTACCCAAGTCCCACCTTCTTTGGATTTAATGAATAGACTTTTAGAGGAGATTGATTTCGATGATCCTAATGTCATCATCAATTATGGTGAGTCCACTATCTCTTTTGGATGCTTTGAACTTAATGATGAAGAGATTTCAATGACGGTTGACGAACCCGAGGAATCCATAAAATTTGAAAGTGGTAGTGGGGTTGCCTACAATGAGGGGTTGGTGAATGCTTATGAACCTATGGTTTCTTTTTCCAATGGGCATAATGATTATGACTCTCTAGAGGATATGCATGCTAGAGAGATGGCCGAAGTCGATCTTTTTTAGTCCTTCCACCAAAAACACATGCCAAATTCTATTGTGGTAGACCTCCCTTTGATTGAAAATTCTTTTCCTTTGGATGATGAGGTGGCACAATCTGAAATTTTAAAAGATTAACTAATGTTAGATGATATGCTTACCACTAAATCTGAAAATTTTTCCTTGGAAGACCTCCGCTCTATAGAGGAGGAATTCCTTACCATTGAAACAGAATTTCTTCAATCATTAAGGGAGGATGAGGACCCTTCATCCGACTATCTCGATTTCCTAGAGGAATGCTTGGCCCAATCTTATGATCTTGATGATGAGATGATTAAGGAGTTGGACATTTTGTTAGACACGGTGTCGGTGCCTGAAGAACATCATTCCACTGTTTTACACTCTTTACCATTGTTTGTGGAAGCACCATATAATTCTGAAATTGTGGAGGAGACAACTCTAACTGAAGAATACACGATGAATGTCTCTCCACCATCATGGGTCCTTCAGCCCATTGAAAATTCTGATTGGGAGGACCCGTTTTTTATCGATCATAACCCATATCAGAATTTGAGGAGATATCTGTTTGCTGCTCTTATCTCTTCCTTTTATGCATATGGTGCACAATACGATTGGACTTCAATGATAAGAAGCACACATGTTTACTGTCGAGCAAGACTTTGAATAGTCCTCATGAGAAATTTATTGAAATTCATGAAGATCGTGCTCAACTTTGATCATGTAGTTGATCGGACTAATCAAAGGTAGGTAGGTAGGTTAAGATTTATTTTTCTGCAATTAGGATTGAATAAGTCTCATCGAGACAATGGAAGATGCTAGAATTGATTAACTTGCTACCTCAGGTATTCTCGTTCTCACTCTCCTTTGTTTTATTTCATTGCTCTCATGTCATGCTTATTGCATATCTTGTTACATTGAAGACAATGTAAGATTTTGGTTGGGGGGTGAGATGAGATTCCTCATCTAGTAGTTTGCAACATTTCGAGCATCATATGTGCAATTTTTTTGAATTTTCTAAAAATTCAGAACTTTTTTGAAAAACTTTATTTCTATGCATTCGAGATGATACGAGTATAAGAAAAGGAGATACGAAGTGAGTGATGTTGCAAGTCTTGAACTTCTCTTAATATAATGGTTTTATATACGAATTCCCCTATTTATGTGATTGATAGAAAATTTGAACACTCTTACACCTAGTTCACATTACACGATTTTCATAGTTGAAGGGATTATGTGATTTGTGGGTTAGCTAGACTTAGATTTGAGGTGTTGAGGAACAAAGTCGGGGTACTTTGTCCATCCTTGACCATGGGAAAATAACGAAAGATACGGATTTCTAAAAATCCTATCTAATGAAAAAGAAAAAGAAAAAGGAAAAGGAATGATGAAATTGGGAATGATGGAAAAATGGTGGAAAATTTCGAAAAGGGGTACCTATTACCAACCGGGGGATGGTCTACCCGTAACCAAAGTCAGAAATGGGACGTAGTGTGAAAGCCGTCGGAAGGACGGTAAGACAAATTCCTATCATAGGCTTGTTGTTACTCTGTACACCTTGATTTATAGTTTAGTTAATCTATGAAGAAGATAATCCCAGAAACTCATGAAATGAACTTTCACTATGCACACTAGGTTGAAGTTGTTCGAGTTCTTCTATTTATCAATCAATCAACGGGAATTTCATGTAGACACTTATTATGCTTTGAGAGTTTAAGGTTTCAACTTCTATCACCTTATTTCTCCAAATTTTATACTTGTCTGTCTTGGAATGGATAGAAACATAGTTTCTAAAGGAGAGTTGGTTTTGGAGGTTTGAACTTATTCACGCATGTTTTGCTCGGGACTAGCAAAAAGCTAGTTGGGGGGTGTGTTGAGACTCCAATTTATACATTTGCCAACCTATTACATCACATTAGATGCATGGTTTTTATGTTTAAAAGACTCATCTAATACATATCTTTGTGATTGTAGGAATGAGAGGGAAACTTCACCAATTCATGGTTAAAAGAGTCACTTTGGACACCTTGAGGATCAAAGGAAGAAAGCCCAAGGATGAAAGAAAGAAGTTATGGAAGATGGAGTTGAAAGACAAAGAAAAACACAGAAGAAATCATGTTAAAAGACCTGGCAGGGTAAGAAAAACCAAAGTGCAGAGCTGCAGGGCCATAAAAGTAAAATGCAGAAAGTTGCAGTTTCTGAAGATTGATCCAGAGATTGATCCGTCGATTGATCGCTCAGCCTGAGCGATTGATCGACAGACTTGAGCGATTGATCGCTCACAACAGAAATTTGACAGAATTGTTGCTGGAGAGAAGTGAAGAATTGCGATTGATCGCCCAGCCTGAGCGATTGATCGCCCATCCCATAGATCAATCGCCAAAATGCAGATTTTTAAGAAATTTGGAGAAAACTCTCTGGACACTTTTTGCACCCTCCGATTAATCGCTGGACACTGATCGATTGATCGCCAGAAGTGACTGATTGATCTCTCAGCCAGCGATTAATTGCCAGATCCGAAAAAGGCAGTTTTTACAGTTATTTGAGCTAGCGATTGATCGCCAGTCTGAGCGATCAATCGACAATGCGCCCAGTTTAGAAATTTCTAAGTCTGGCTCCGATTTTCTCTGCCCAGTGCGTAAATTCTACGCAAATTCTCGAAGATTCTTCGTTTGTGGGGTATGAAAGCTATAAAAGGAGACCTCCACCTCATTCCTACGGCATCTAGCAACGTGGGGAGCAAAGAGATCAAGACCTAGGAGGCTTCCTAGCCTTCTATAACTAGTTTTCTTTTTCTTCTAGTTCTAGTTTCTAGTTTTTAATGTTTTCTTTTAGCTAACCTCTTAGCTAGAGCTAAGAGGTGAAGTTTGTAGTTTGTTTCAATGCTTTAATTCATTCTTCAAGTACCCTTTACTTTAATTATGGATTTTCCAGTTCTAGTTTGAATAAAGTTTGATTTTTTAGAAGTTTTGTGAGAGTTTGTGTACTGAGGACATGAGTTCCTTGCAATTCTCTGAGATTACCATGATTGGGTTGTTTGAATTCTAATTGTAGTAACCCTTGAGCATGCCATAGTCCATAGGCATGGCTGTTACTCCGAAGGCTACAAGTTCAAGTTTATGTGCTTCATTAGAACTAGAAATTTGATTTCCAGATTTAAGTGGGATTGTTTGTGCTTGAATGTTATATCTTCCAATTAGATGAGAGATAGGACTTTGATTCTAATTGTGTTGTGCTTGGATGAATGGATTGGCATTGGACTACTACAAGTGGATCCTTGATGCTCTAGTTCTTCTTAATTTCAGATTTTTCTATTTTATGTGAAAAACTATATTCTCAAACTTCTTAGATTCTAGTTATTAGAGTAATTGGAATTGTTTACCTCTTTCCCTGTGGATCAACCTCGGTCTTACCGAGATTTATTACTACATCGCAGCCTTACACTTGAGGTGAGCGAACAGTGGTCCACCTAAGAGTTAGATTTGTATCATGACCTACAATGAGCTGTTGAAATGGACATGTGCGTAAGGAAAATACATCATGGTGGGCCCCATACTTCATGGTGCGTTCACAATATATCTAGTCTCTTAAGCTAACAAATAGCTAATTAGGTAACTGATTAGATTTGATTCATGGTGCTGATGATTCTGCCGTTTCCATGTGCTTGTGTATCTGGAATTGATGGAGCAAACCCGAATGTGCGTCGGAACTACCCGTGGTTGATTTATGTGGATGTATGTTGTGGATGTATTTGGCTTATTATTAATAGTTATTTTTTGTCCACAAATGGTAGTATAATAGAATCAGTTAGCCCATTTGGAGATTCTATATTGCTGAATATAGATAAAGTGTGTTTTGGAGGTACTAAAATCTGCCAAATTGTCCTCTTGGACAGTCCAAGGTTGGATAGATTGGAATGTTCTCGTTGTTTATCATTTACATGCTCTGTCATTAGTTTCGTGCGGTATCTCCCCTATTCTCTCTAGATATGTTTCTTATGTTTATTTCCATTGTCAATAATCCACACAATGTGTAGATACTTGACGTGGAAATGAAATGTAAGATAAATATATCTCGAGAGTAGGGCTGTAAATGGTCGGGTTCGGGGCGGACTTAGCCAAAACCAGACCCGCCCATATACTAAACGGGTCTGGGTCCAAATTTTAGACCCAGACCCTTTTACTAAATGGACGGGTCCGGGTCGGGTCTGAGTCAACCCATCAGACCCGTTTATAAATGTGTCCGGGTCTGGTAGAGGGAGATCCACCCAGACCCATTTATAAATGGGTCGGGTCTAATGGGTCCGGGTCTGGATCAAGTATGCAAGCATTTTACAAGGCTTAAAACCGGGTCTGGGCTGGACGGGTCCCTTAAAACATAGACCAAACCCGCCCACTTACTAAATGGGTTTGGGTCAGGTCGGGTCGGGCCTAATATAAAGGAAACCAAACCCAGACCCGTTTAGCAACTGGGTCTGTTCTTGGACCCAAACCCGTACCATTTAACAAATGGGTCGAGTCTGGGTCGAGTCTAAATGGGTTGGGTCCGGGTACCCCATCGGGTCCACTGACCCATTTATAGCCCTACTTGAGAGAAAGGGGTACTCGAGAGATAGGGGGATGCTGTCGAAATTTAGGCTTGGGCATTTAAATGAAAATAATGATAGCATTTCAATCTATCCATCCTTGGATGGGGGACTGATTGTATTATATTATCATTTAGTGGCGAATTAGATGACGAACATGATACTTGTGATTAAGAGTAGTTGATTGATATTGATGTTGAGCAGGGGTCCCTGGAAGGTGGGAATCGCTGTTGTGACCATGCTGAAGCTATCCATTTCCTATAGACAGCAATATGGGTGGCCTGGCCATTTGGACAGGCCCGTGTTTATGCATTAGCTCGAAATTAATGGAGCAGACCGGGATGTGCGTCGGAGCTATCTGGGTATTGAGGCGGGGTCCCTGGAAGGTGGGAACCGCTGTTGTGACCATGTTAAAGATGTCCATTTCCTATGGACAGCAATATGGGTGGCCTGGCCATTTGGACAGGCCCGTGTTTATGTATTAGCTCGAAATTGGTGGAGCAGACACGGATGTGCGTCGGAGCTATCCGGATGTTGAGCGGGGGTCCCTGGAAGGTGGGAACCACTGTTATGACCATGATGAAGCTGTCCATTTCCTATGGACAGCAATATGGGTGGCCTGGCCATTTAGATAGGCCCGTGTTTATGTATTAGCTCGAAATTGATGGAGTAGACACGGATGTGCGTCGGAGCTATCCGGATGTTGAGTGGGGGTCCCTGAAAGGTGGAAACTGCTGTTATGACCATGATAAAGCTGTCCATTTCCTATGGACAACAATATGGGTGACCTGACCATTTGGACATGCCCGTGTTTATGTATTAGCTCAAAATTGATGGAGCAGACACGGATGTGCGTCGGAGCTATCCGGGTGTTGAGCAGGGGTCCTTGAAAGGTGGGAACCGCTGTTGTGACCATGCTGAAGCTGTCCATTTCCTATGGACCAATATGGGTGGCCTGGCCATTTGGACAGGCCCGTGTTTATGTATTAGCTCGAAATTGATGGAGCAGACATGGATGTGTGTCGATGCTATCCGGATGTTGAGCAGGGGTCCTTGCACTACTAGAAAAATGACTTTTCCCGATGGCCGAAAGCTTTTGCCGACGGCTTTCAGCCATTAGGCCGTTGGGAAAGGGGCGTCACAATTGCTTTCCAACAGTTATGGGCCGTCGGAATTACAGCTGTCGGTCAACCGTCGGAAATTCCGAGGGTGATGAGCCGTCGCAATTTCCGACGGCGATGAGCCCTCGCAAATTCTGACGGTTCATGACCGTCGGCATTGTTTTAGCATGTAAAAAAAAACCATCAGCGTTTGAACATGGCCACAACACCCACTACAAGAAAATTAGCCTTTTACAACAGGTCATGACCGAAGTAAAAAACAGGTGTTGCTAGTTGTAAATGCTCATAGTATACATCAGGTTTCACCCCTTGTGAAAAGGGTAAACATTTACAATTACTATGGCCCATTGCAAAAGAAAGTATTAACAATAGTGCTGGCCCGTTGTAAAATCATTGACTTGTTTAGTAAATGCATTAAATATCATGGTTCATGTGAGATTGTTTTGGTAATTTTATAATGCTTATATGACTAATGAACACATGGAATAAAAAATTAGGTGGTACCAGGAAAAAAAGTACTATTTGCAACGGCTCTGCCACCACCCAAATTTTTTTATTCCTTATGTTCATTAATCACATAAGCATCACAAAATTACCAAAAGAATCTCACATAAACCATGATATTTAATGCATTCACTTGTCCATTCCATAGCAAGATATCTCACCATTATAAAATGTATAAATCCCAAGAAGCGCACATATAAACAGTAAGATGATACTCAAATGATGAGATAGTAATAATAAAATCTTACCTCATCTTCACCATATAAGTAGGATTCTGGCAGTAGGATCCTCTAGTGTGAATATGATCTTATAGAGACCTGTCTCAGGAGTCCTCAGGCTGTCAAGGATATATGGCGACAAAGCACAAGACACACTTCAATTTCTTCCCTATTGAACTGGGTATCCCACCGTTGAATTATTAGTTGAGAGATCAAGCATTTCGAGCTTCTCCATCCTTCAATGTCGGTAGGAATAGGACCTGAAATGGCATTGTTCTGCAGCAACCTATATAGGGTAATGTATTATAAAATCAATATAAGATTTCAATCTAGAAGTTTGTGACAAAAAACAGCAAATGAGTCCCTCAGATAATCTCATAAAAAAGAAAAAGAAAAAAGAAAAGCATCTTTTAGAGCCTGAGCAGTCTTGATAGTGAAAGAAACATTAAGTACATTTTTTTATGTCATCTTTTTTTTTTTTTTTTGTTAAAACTTTTTTTACCAAACCAAAACAGAAACTGTATAGAACAAACTACTCACCTCACGTTACAACCAGCCCAGCTATAACTGAGGAACCAATGCCCAAACGATAGACTAAAAAAAAAAAACAAATGAACAGGGCAACAGAAACTTCTGAGAGGACCAATATCTGCAACTAGAACTCCACCCATTACCTACAAGTAACAACACAGCAGACACCCACTACAACCAGTAATCCTACAACCACCACTAGCCAAACATCACACAACAAAGCATCCACCCACAACACCAGCAACCAACACCCCTAGTCACTCTAGAGAAAACAACCATTATTGAATAAAACATCTATTTATCTTTTATAAATGGGGAATCGAAATTGTCATAATTTTTACAAATGAAAAAACTGAGTACAACTGGTCTTCTCATCAGATGGACCACATGTGTTCATGTTGACTATTGAGCATCAGACATTTTTCTAGCCATCAATTTCCTCAATCCTTTAGCCCACTTGATGATCAGGCCGGCTTAACTCATGGGAAGTGTATGTTTGTAGTAGGCCACATGTATGAATGGCCCGGATTTCCTAGTGTGCCCAACAAGTTCTGCAAAATCATTAATTTGCAAGAAATCCTTTAGGTCTCCTTTCACTGGAAAACACAAATAATATGCACAAATACTAGGAAAGTAACTTCTAGATGTTGTGAGTCATTTCAGTGTTTTTTCTGCTGGAAAAAATCCATCCATCAAACATCCTAATGCAAAAAGCTGGTTGAAGCTCAAGGTACAGTTTCAGAGAAAAAATGAAAATAAAAAGCTTTTGCAAATGGGCTAAAACAGTACTCATAAGAGAGCATATGAACATAATACAATGTGTATTAAATGTTAGTTGCTAAAATAGAGAATTTTACAAGCAATAGAGAAGCAATTCCCTAATCAGATTTAAAAGAACAGGTGCATCTTTATCATCAAAAGAAAATAACAGTAAAAACTAAGGTAAAGAAATTTCATGCCAAATGTAGGTAGGCCTGATGGTGTTGAAGGTAAAACCAGCAGCCATGCTCGTTTGTGCTTCGGTGTAGGTTGCGTGGTCGAAGGAGTTGCAGCCACCAGCGGGTTCAATTCCCAGGGAGAAACTCTTTCGGGACAGGGATTGCTGAACATTAAACCTGAGTGGAATTCAAGCATTTAGATAAAGTTGAAACCCAATTGGAACACAAACTATAGTGACTTGGTATGGTTTCAAAACTTTTGGCAAAAGGTGTTACCTTTAGGGATCTCAAATCAGAATTTGCCCAACGAGATGATAGAGTGTCTCCAACACTAATGATAGTACCAATAAATCTGAGAAATCATTGCAAAAAAAAAAAAAAAAAAGAGTGAAAATTGGTGTGTGCTTCATTATTTCTTGTAATATCAAAACCATAAACACAGCCAATACAATATTATTTCTCTAGGGAGCTTCCTCACCCTCAAAATCTCATCTTGAACCTCATACCAACAAAGAGTTTGTGGTTCTGAGCTTCAAGATACTTGTTGACACTTGCTACAAACTCAGACTGGCTTGTCTTATATAACAGATATTTTGCTCAGATATCTTTCTTTCTTCCTTCTAAGCCAAGTCTAAGTTGGAACATTGAATTAAACCCATGAAAGAAGGCCTGGGCCATTTCTAGCTTTGTTTTTTATTTGTTTAAGGGGAAAAGAAGGGTCATCTTGGTAGTTGATTTTCATTTCTAGCTTTCCTCTATAAAAAGAAGAAAAGATGTAATAAATTAATTCCAAGGCAGAGAAATACAAGGTAGTTGTTTTAAGGCCAAGGGTGCAACTTGGGCCGGTTGAGTTGTATTGAGGGTGTTCATAGGGCAGATGTAGTATGGCATGTAATTGTTATTAAGGACTATGCAACAAATTAAGCCACCATATCATCTGTTCAGTAAGAGTTATTATAAACACTTGAATTTCAAATCCCACCAGAAAATGCTCTCACAATGAACATGTTTAGGAACTCGACACCTCCATCACTTCTAAATTAGATTTGGTTTTTCATAACTTCACTCAAAATAACTCCAATTTAATGTTACTTTATTTTCCCTTAATTTCTATGATGGAGATGGAGAAGCCATGACTGAGGGAGAGATTCTGATGTGCATATGCGTTGAATGGCTTGAACCCAATGTTTTTTTCTGTAACCACGATGGCCATTGATTTCAATTTCTAAGACCTTTTTGTATCATATGATGGTTATACCGGTTCAATAGATAACCACCAACTTCAAAAGCCTAGCTGCATAGAGTTGAGATGGTATGAAGCATCTTACCACTATGCTGAAAAGGATAACAATTATGGAGCTGGTGATCATAATGGCATTCCCAGGCAGTTGAGTATGCCCAGACCTTGTAAACTGCAATCAAAATAAGTAGTTATAATTACAAAATGACCAGACCACAAAACATATCAGGTTAATTCCCTGTATAGCTCAGCCTACTTACATGGCATGCCAAGATGGAACATACATATGGAGAACGATCTGAGCAGTCCCTTGGGAGGGTCCCCATTGTGTCGATTACCAAAGACTAAAAATCAAGCCAATCCATGTAGAGAAAAACACAAATGTCCTACTACCTTTTAAACAAGTGAGAGTGAATACCGCCATTTTTGAAATTTGTATCTGCTTCATTTTTGGAACCAAGCTTCTAGGTATGCGCTGCGCCAAAAGACCAGATGGCAAATAGCATACCGCCATGTTAGCATGCATGTTCCCATTCCCTAACTGAATTCCACATGCCAATTACACATGGATGCACATTCAATATTGACTGATAGAACATAATTTCAGTTAGAGTTTAGACATTTTTTCTTAAAGGATGTTAGCACTTTTGTTGTTTGTATATAGGCCATTGGTCAGCCTATTATGTATATTACCTTGGGCCAAAACAAAATTCCAACATACCAAGAGCATCAGCTTTCACTGCACAAACTCATTTAAGAATATAAAATGCCTTCCAAATTTATACAATCGAATAAGCAAAAACAAAGTGACTGAAACAGAAAGTAATAAATGGCATGTTTCCAAATGAATGAGTCCCCAAACAAAATCAGCCCGCATATACATCCAACTACATATTGGTAAGTTTTTTCATATACCAGATTTGTTATATTGTAAACAATAGCAGCTGCTGCTGCCCCGCTGTATCCCAAATCTCAGATACAAGATGGACGGAACAGCCAGGCAAGTTAAGATGGACAAATCGTGTCATTTTATGCATAAACAGATGAAAACTCGTAACAAATCACACTAGTTCTGAAAATCCTGTGTTTTGGGGCAAACCTTCATTTTTAGACCCTTGTGGAAGAACCTACAAATACCCATTTGGTTAACCACCACTGAGGTTTTGTAGCCCTCATAAGTGAGAGTATAAATGACCTCCTACACCCCTAAAGTGGATCCCATGTGATCAGTGAACAACGCCCAAAATTGGAGCCAGCAATAGTTGTGCAGAAACTGTGCAGAAATTCCAAGTACCCATATTGGGCCTTGCACCATAAATTCCATGCACACTTTCAGCGGGCCCCACCTTAGGGGTTTTGATGCGCATACATAGGGCTATCAAAAGGTCACATCCTCTTGCCCAAAGTGGACCCCATGTGATCGTGAATCGGACCCAAAAATGGGCCCAACCAATTTCTGCACAACCTGAAAACTGAAAACCTGTTCTAATAGATCTTGTGGGGCCCATCTCTGTGGGGTCCACCAACTGTGTGTGGATCTTATCTGACCATCTAGACCCTTGACATGGTCCGTTGAAATAGTAAGCTTGGGTTTGGCCAACCCAAATCTGTTAGTGGGGCTGTATAGATGTTGAGTTTTTGTTAATAAAGATTTTAGTTTAAAAAAAAAAAACCTGCATTTGGTCAACCTAAACCCAACTCAATTTCAAATTGGGTTGGCATTTTCCAACTCGAGGACCTTGACTACCCAACTGGACACAACTGAAACTCATGTTGGGTCAACGAAACCCAAGCTGCAGCCCTACCCAACACATACACATAAGTCAAACACAAAAATAAAACTTTCATTTGGATGCCCCATGCAAAAAAAAAAAAAAAAAAAAAAAAAAAAAAAGATTTGTCCCTAATTACTCCTCTTAACTACAACTGCACAACAATATAAGGGTGTAAACTGCAATTTGAGTTGCGTGTACAAGCAATAGATCCTGATTGTTCGAGTTGCGGGCACCATTGCCGGCAGGTCATATACAAAAACATCATAAGCAAACCTAATGGTAGTGCCATCAGATGGAGTGCTAAAAAGGAAAAAGCTAATAGTTCAAATTCAAATTCAATGGTCATGGTCAAGAGAACCCAAACAGTTGCAATTTTTCCAGCAATCATCCATATTCAATTCACGCCATGCATCTGAAATAGGCCCCTAGACCCTCATTACCTAAATCTAAAGGTCATCACCAAAAAAACACAAGTAGGTGCTTAGGTAGATAAGCATTCCTTGTCTGATCTTCCTTCTTACATCTGTTATCCCATACATGAGCTTGCCAGTAATTGAAGAACTGATTTATTACCAGGCCCCTGCTTTCCTTGTTTGACCTTCCTTCTTACATCCGATTTATGTGTAACATAGGTTCATACAGCCTACCTTAATGTTTATTTGTCATCCAACTTATTGATGAGGTCACACAGACCTGGATGAAGGGAAAATACAAATATCAGCTTGATCCAAAACTTTTGTGGGCCTCAGGAAGTTTTTAATGATGGCATTCAATCCCTCTGTGTACTCAATTGGAGATTTGGATATGCTTATTTTTGGACCATAAACTAAAATGAGTTGGAAAAACTTTCACAGCTTGGATATACAACACATTCATCAAAGTAAATGCCAAGGTTAGGGTGCTACGATCAAGGTAACACTAACGACTGGAATAACATCTAATATGCTCCTTTCACATGTCCATATTTGAGTTGGCAACGTTTCGTATGGCCCACCATGATATATGTGTTAAGTCCACCGCGTCCATTCATTTGGTTAGATCATTTTAGGGCATGATCCAAATACCAAGTGGACCACACCATAGAAAACAGTGGGGATTGAACACCTATCCTGGAAAACTTCTTAGGGGCACAAAAGTTTTGGATCAAGCTAAGATTTGTGTTTTCCCATTATCCAAGACTGACTCTATGAACATGTTGGATGGAAATAAACATCATGGTGGTCCCTAGGAACAGGTTGGACGGCCACATAAGTTTTGGATTAGGCTAATATTTTGTGTTTTCAGTTCATCCCAATAAAGCTTATGCATAGGGGCTTTTCCTCACTGGTTGTTAGGTTTTGTGCGGCCTGTCAAATTGTAATTGGCAGTTGCACTTTTGATAGCCTATGCACCAAAAATATCCTAGATGGTAACCCTTTAATTGAGAGATGACAAACAGATGGTTAAGAAAGAAAATACAAAAACTATCAAACCCAAAAAAGTATGCCACAGTTAAAACGTGAGAAGCTCACCCAATGGAAAACAATGGCAGCTGGATGTCTCAATTTAAGATTCCTTACCACGAAACTAAAGTATCTCCAACCCTCTCGAAAACTATCAACACTGCAACTAAAATCCTAGAAATTTCAGAAGAAATGCTTTCATCAGCAAAAGAATTTCAAATTATCATTGAACAATGGATCGAAATTATTCCTCTTCATAGCACTCCACAAATAACAGCACCTACCAGTACTGGCACCAAAACCGCAGTTGTTCAATCTCAAGCTTGTTCTTTTCCACAGTTTTAAAGCATTCATAGGCCAAATAGGCATAGCCAAGAAGCATCCTGCAAACAGACAAAGAGGCTCACTCAACCATGGGGAAAAAATATATTCTCTACATTTATATAAGAAGGAAAAGGCCACACTATTTTAGTTAGAAACACACACATTGGCCACAACATTTTCATCGACAACAACGGTTGCTGTAGTTTGGGCTGCAGCTGATACAGATGCAGCATGTACAGTTGTCATCTCGATCGCACTGTCAAAGGTTGAAAAATCAAACTCAGCCTTCAAACTTGGTAATGGACCATATCCAGGGATTTGATTAGAAAACATCTGTTTCGTTAAATTTGGTATGACAGAACAACTGAAATAGCAGTGTTCAATTACACTAAAAAAAGAATTAAGTCAAATGTACGTACATTCAACTTTAGAGAAAATAATTTTGCAAAAGTCACAACGAAAAAATAGTTTGAGCTATAGAGAAAATAATTTCGCAAAAGTAAATTCCAAATACAAAATCCATCTTCTAAGAAGGAGAAAAAAAAAACATCTCTCACCATAAATACACCTCAAATGGAAAGTATGCACATACATTAGCACCCATTGCTTAGATGGCCAGCCCAGCTCCATTGATCAGCCACTTCCCAAGCCTTCCTTACAAATACTGCAACCTACCCGTGGCTTAAGAGAATTCTCCATCTTAAAATTGTTGACAACAACTTCCAACAACTGAAGAAAGAATTCTGAATAAGCAGAAATTTGAAAAACAAAATCACAAGTTACTGAAAGAAACTGAAGTCAAGGCGTAGAACCATCACAAGTTCTTTGTTGACTCAGTTGAGTCAGTCAAACTAGGATAATGGATATTCAAGTTTGAAAACACCCGTTGCAGAAGCATTCCTCTATAACAATATGACAGAGAAAAACTATCAGTTTAATGAAAGAAAATGTCTCGCCAAAGAATACAAGCTACTGCTTTCCATAAAAAGCAGAGGGCCTGAAGCAAATCTGTACTATCAAAATGTCAATCAGTGCAGACTAACACGCACAACTGTTAGAGCAGTTAATAAGAACAAACCCATTATCGGCATAACACAAAATGCCAAAAAACTACATGCGAACAAGGTTTCCTTCACAGCATCAATGGGCCAACAATGGCATACTTGTAAGAGATCCTAGCTACTCATGAAGTGGGAGTCAAGCTTGAACAAGCCCCAAGCAGCAACCACACTGATCAGATCATCTTTGCACGGACGGAACCATCCAATGTCTGGACCATTGACAATTCATCTAGTGAGTAACATGATGGCTGTCCACAAATTGTACAGACTTAACCATCCAATGTCTGATGGGCAGACCTTTTCTAATTGCTAATATCCTTCTCTCATCCATTTGTAGGTCACTGATTAAAAAGCCAAGATCATCTACTCAATCACAGGAAATCCACAATCGCCCATCAAATAGACAGCCTAGATCACAAACCATCATGGCATGTGTCCAATTTTTGTGGAAGCACAAAGTAAATGACTGATACACATTGTGCACGAGATGACCAACCTTGCAAAGACAAGCATTTCAGCCAGTACTGCTACAACAGCTACTAGAAGAAAAGCAGTAGCAACGAACAAGTGTTGTTTTTTTTTTAAAAAAAGGGCCACATACTCTGGACTAATTGTACATCAAAATGACAGTAAAAAATGGTCAGATTGTGGCACATCTGGACAGCTAGAAATTGTCCAAATTTGGGCTTAACTTGAAGCCCAAATTAAGTCCCAAAACAGTCCAGATTTCTACTCTAATTGAGGCCCAACAATAATTCAGATTTGGGCCCCAATTTCAGGCCCAAAAAGAGTTCAGATTTGACAGAAAATTTAGGCCCGTCTTTAGTCCAGATTTGACAGAGAGATTTATAAATGTAATTGGCATACATTTACAAATTGAAATCTGTTAAACAGAGACATTTCATCAAACACATGCTATGCACACTTAAGCATTCACAACAAACAATTAAAGGCAAGACTATTCTATACATGGCATACATTTATAAATTGAAAAATGTAAACAGAGACATTTCATCAAACACATGCTATGCAAGGCTATTATACATGGCATACATGTATCCTATGAAATGGCCTGACGTTATCCGGTCCAGGTTTTAAAATATTTGATTTAGACATTCGATGTTTGAGGGAGAGAGAGATACCTGCGACGCCAAATAAAGGGGCAGCAGTGGAACGGCTGAAGAAACCCTCTGTTTCTCCCGATCGGTGCCGGTTTCACGGCTGAAGAAACCTAGAATAAGTAAAATCAGATGAAGAGAAAACAGAAAAAAATAAGTAAAAGAAAAAGAAAAGAGATGAAGAGAAAATATACCGATAGTGGTAGATGCAGAGGGCCGCGTCCTTGACAGTGACGATAGACGGAGAAAGGGAGAGGGACGGAGATTGGACAGGGAGAAAGAGAGGGAGAGCGCCGCGTCCTCGGCAGTGGTAGAGACGGAGAGGCGGGAGATGGGTATGGGAAAAAACCCTTTTTCAGAGAGGGAGAGGCGGGAGATGGGTTTGGGAAAAAATACCCTTTTTCGCATTTGCAAAGGGACGCGGATTGCCTGCAAAAGCCTTCTGCAGGCATCTCCTGCACTCGGAATCTATGTGGGGCCCACCGTGATGTTTGTGAGAAATCTATGCCGTCCAACTGTTTTGTGAGCTCATTTTAGGTGTTGAGACAAAAAATGAACGGGATCCAAGACTCATGTGGGCAGCACAAAAGCAAAAGGTGGGTAGGGAAATTCCTACCGTTGAAACCTCTATGGGGTCCATAGTGATGTTTATATGCCATCCATACCGTTCATAATGTCATTCCTACTGATATGAACTGAAAACACAAATATTATCCTGATTTGAAACTTCTGTGGCCCCACGAATATTTCAACTGTGGAAGTTCAATCGTCACATTTTCGGCCCACTTGAGTCTTGGATCTCGTTCATTTTTTGTCACAATGCCTAAAATGATCTCACAAAATGGTTGGACGACGTAGATTTCTCACAAACATCACAATGGGCCCCACCTAGATTTCGAGCGAATCAGGCAATCCGCGTCCCTTTGCAAAAGCAAAGAGGGTTAACTTTAATTCACCAATGTGCGTTTTCCACCAAATATGCAGTAAAAACGCATCATCAGTTGTATAATTCATGACTCACTTATTTGATGGTTAAGATTGTCTTACATGCACAATTATTAACCTATACAAGTGGACCCACTATTTGGATGGTCTAGATAACCCTACATCAATGCCACAAGTGATATGAAAGAGTCACCACTATTTAACATTATATCCAAAACTAACATATTAATTTCTCTTGATTTGGCTAGTGTCGCTAATCAGTGCCCTGCGCCCCCACGATGATGTATGTGTTTTATCCATGTTGTCCATTAATTTCTACTTATCATTTTAGGGCTTTATCTAAAAAATTAGGCAGATATAAATCTCAGGTGGACCATAGGGCTCTCAATGGAGCGGGTTAGATCCGAGATCCGATTCGCTCCAAATCCTTATAATGCAAATTTGGATCTTAAAATAGGTCAGGTTAGTTAAATGGATCGGATTTGGATCTTAAAATAGGTCCGATTACTTAAATGGACCGGATATGGATTCACAGGAACATATCCGAGTTTGATCCGAATTCGATTAAGATCCGGCTCATTGTCACCTTATTTTATCTGTTATATTCATGCTGGCTATCTTTTTAACAAATTATTTTAGTCCATGTCCACCATACCATAGTAAATAGTGGGATTTGCATCATTTTTCTACTAAATTAAATATATTATATTATATATTTTAAATCATATATTTTTTTTTAGATTTGTAACAGGGTGGATTCGGACTTAGATCCGACTCGAATCCAATGGTTATATGGATTTTGGATCGGAAATGGATCTTACAATTTATAAATGGATCGGATATGGATATCACCTTTTGGATCCGAATCCGATCTGAATCCGGCTATAGATATACGGACTTGGAGCCAGATCTAACTAGATCCGATCCAGATCCGACCCATTAAGAGCCCTAGTGGACCACACCATGAGAAAATAGTAGTGATTGAATGTTCACCAATGTTTATTTAACATCCAACCTCTTGATTATGTCATGCATTCATGGATGCAAGGAAAAAACAAATATCAGCTTGATCCAAAACTTTGATGGCCTCCAAGAAGCTTAATGGTGGGCATTTAATTACATTGTTCCTTGTGTTGTGGCCCAGTTGAGATTTGGATTTACCATTACAATACATACCGTTCGTAACATATCAGTCCTACTGGGATGAGCATGAAAAAACAAATATTAGCCTGATTGAAAACTTCTATGGTCCCACAAATATTCCAATTGTGGGCATTCAATCCTCATGTTTTCAGCCCACATGAGTTTTGGATCCAGCTCATTTTTTGTCTTACACACATCCTAAAATGGGCTCACAAAACGGATGGACGGGTGGGTTTCTCACAAACATCACGGTAGGCCCCTCTTAGCTAGGTTCCCAGCAGTTTGGCTATTGACATTGGTCAAGTGGTGGGGCTCTGTGGACCCCACGATTATTGTGTTTAATCCATGTTGTCTATTCATTTCTCAAGATTAATTACTTTAGGGCTTGATCCTACAAATGAGCCATATCTAAATCTCAGGCGGACTACACCACAAGAAAACAGTAGTGATTGAAATTCCACCATTAAAAACGTCCTAGGACCCTATAATGTTTAAGGCATATTTAATGGATAAAACTCATAAATCACGGTGGGCCCCACAAGCACAGACTAGTACCTGCTACAGTAGTGGCAGGGTCAAAGACGATGTGCAAACCATCGTATAAGATATTCAACAATGTGTTTTAATGGCACGTTCTATTAATTAGTGAATGCCATTAAAGTGGATATTTATAAACAATGCTAGATTGGTGCACGCCGTAAAAAAAGGTCATTGGTGGCGTTCTAATATTGCGCCATTAATACCTACAATTTTGTTGTAGTTGAATTAAAGGGTAACAGCTTAGTGGGTGTAACCTCTAACGTATGGGGCTTACCTTGATTTTTTTTTTTTTTTTCTGTATATCCATTCCATCCATCTGTTTTTTCATCTCATTTTAGAAAGCAATCTAAAATTATAAGAAGATCCAAATCTCAGGTGGACCATACTAAGAGCGATGAATAACCATTAAAAACATTGTTACGTGCCACAAAAGCTTTGGATCAATATTCTTTCTAATTTTCCGTCATACAGATCTTCTTGACATTATCAACAAGTTGGATTACAAATAAACATTAAGAAAATGTTACAATGGGACCTTTGGGAATTTTAATGTTGAGGCACTCAATCAACATTGTTTCATGTGGTGTGATCCACCTGAGATTTCTCTCTCTAAATTTTGGTATCACATCTTAAAATGGTCCATAGAAAACAGATGGACGGTCTGGATATACAGAAAATCATCAATGTGGGCCCCATGGTAGGGGTAACACCCACCAAGCTGTTACCTTGGTAACACCTAATTCGCACGCCAATTTGAGAGACGATTGGGGCACTAAAGACTAACGGTCCAGATAGGGGATCATGGGGCCCACTGCATGTGTTGTATGTGATTCATCCACTCCGTCCATCTGGTTTTAAATATCATTTTAGGGCATGATCCAAAAATGAGGCAGATTGAAGGTTAAGTGTACAACACTAAAATCAACAATGGACGGCATGGATCTGGCTCCTTAGGGTGTGGTCCACTTGAGCTTTTGATCTAGCTCTTTCTTTGGCATAAAACCCAAAAATGAGCTTTTAAAATCAATGGGCGGCATGGATATACATTAAATCATGAAGGTGGGCCCCAAGGTAAGGATAACAAGGTGGGTGCATTGCATGACTGACAATTAAAAAATAATATAATACCCTACCCAATTGTTTTTGCGTATTTTCATTTGCCGACGGTTTCAGACCGTCGGAGATTCCGACGGCTAAAAACCGTCGAAAACAAAAGGCGGGACCGTCGGGGAAGGTATTTTGGTAGCTTTCCCGACGGCCGATAGACATTCTCCGACGGTTTTCAACAGTCGGAAATTCCGACGGCTCATAGCCGTCGGAAAAGAAGACGCCCGTCGGGGAAAAGTCATTTTTTTGGTAGTGCTGGAAGGTAGGAACCGCTGTTATGACCATGATGAAGCTGTCCATTTCATATAGATAGCAATATGGGTGGCCTGACCATTTGGACGGGCCCGTCTTTGTGTGGAGCAGACCCGAATGTGCGTCGGAGCTATCAGTGAGTTGGTGGAGTCTCCAAAACCTACACCCTAAACCCTAAACCCTAAACCTAAAACTAAAACCTATAAGCTACGGCTAAACCTAAACCTAAAATTAATTCACCTAACTTAAACCTACACATATTCCTAACTCTACAACTCAAACCTAAACCTAAACTTAAACTCGAAAACATAAACCAAAACCAGATCTTGAACCCGATTTCCTAAACCTATTCCTAAACCTAATCCTAAATACATGTCACCTAACCAAAACCTACACCAATTCCTAAATCGACAACTCTAACCTAAACCTAAACCTAAACTCGAAAACCTAACCCTAAACCTGATCTCGAACCCGTTTTCCTCATCCTACACCTAAACCTAATCTTAAACTCATGTTACCTAACCTAAACCTACACCTATTTCTAAATCTGCAACTCTAACCTAAACCTAAACCTAAACTCGAAAACCTAACCCTAAACCCGATCTCAAACCCGAAATCCTAGACTTAGGCCTAAACCTAAACGTAAACTTAAATCACCTGACATAAACCTACACCTATAAGTAAATCTACAACTCTAACCTAAACCTAAACCTAAACTCGAAAATCTAACCCTAAACCCAATCCCGAACCCATTTTCCTAAACGAATGCTAAAACCTAATCCTAAACTCATGTCACCTAACCTAAACTTACACCTATTCCTAAATCTAAACCTCTAACCTAAACCTAAACCTAAACTCGAAAACCTAAACCTAAACCCGATCCCGAACCCGATTCTCTAAACCTATGCCTAAACCTAATCCTAAACTCATGTCACCTAACCAAAACCTACACCAATTCCTAAATCAACAACTCTAACCTAAACCTAAACCTAAACTTGAAAACCTAACCCTAAACCTGATCTCGAACCCGTTTTCCTCATCCTACACCTAAACCTAATCTTAAACTCATGTTACCTAACCTAAACCTACACCTATTTCTAAATCTACAACTCTAACCTAAACCTAAACCTAAACTCGAAAACCTAACCCTAAACCCGATCTCAAACCCGAAATCCTAGACTTAGGCCTAAACCTAAACCTAAACTCAAATCACCTAACATAAACCTACACCTATAAGTAAATCTACAACTCTAACCTAAACCTAAACCTAAACTCGAAAACCTAACCCTAAACCCAATCCCGAACCCGTTTTCCTAAACCTATGCCTAAATCTAATCCAAAACTCATGTCACCTAACCTAAACCTACACCAATTCCTAAATCTACAACTCTAACCTTAACCTAAACCCAAACTCAAAAACCTAAACCTAAACCCGATCCCGAACCCGAAATCCTAAACCTAAGCCAAAACCTAACCTAAACTAAAATCACCTAACTTAAGCCTACACCTATTCTTAAATCTACAACTCTAACTTAAACCTAAACTCGAAAATCTAACCCTAAGTCCAATCTCGAACCCGTTTTCCTAAATTTACGCCTAAACACATTCCTAAACTCATGTCACCAGACCTAAACCTACACCTATTCCTAAATCTACAACTCTAACCTAAACCTAAACCTAAACTCGAAAACCTCACCCTAAACCCGATCCCGAACCTGAAATCCTAAACCTAGGCCTAAACCTAAACCTAAACTCAAATCACCTAACCTAAACCTACACCTATTCCTAAATCTACAACACTAACCTAAACCTAAACTCGAAAACCTAACCCTAAACCCGATCTCGAACCCGTTTTCCTAAACCTGCGCCTAAACCTAATCCTAAACTCATGTCACCTATCCTAAACCCACACCAATTCCTAAATCTACAACTCTAACCTTAACCTAAAGCCAAACTTAAAAACCTTAACTTAAACCCGATCTCGAACCCGAAATCCTATACCTACGCCTAAACCTAAACCTAAACTCAAATCACCTAACCTAAACCTACATATATTCCTAAATCTACAACTCTAACCTAAACTCGAAAACCTAACCCTAAACCCGATCTCAAACCCGTTTTCCTAAACCTATGCCTAAACCTAATCCTAAACTCATGTCACCTAACCTAAACCTACACCTATTCCTAAATCCACAACTCTAACCTAAACCTAAACCCAAACTCGAAAACCTAAACTAAACCCGATCCCGAACCTGAAATCCTAAACCTAAAATCAAATCACCTAACCTAAACCTACACCTATTCCTAAATCCACAACTCTATCCTAAACCGAAACTCGAAACTCGAAAACCTAAAGCTAAACCAGATCCTGAACCCATTTTCCTAAACCTACGTCTGAACCTAATCCTAAACTCATGTCACCTAACCTAAACCTACACCAATTGCTAAATCTACAACTCTAACCTAAACCTAAATCTAAAGCTAAACCCGATCCCAAACCTGATTTCCTAAACCTACGCCTAAACCTAATCCTAAACTCATGTCACCTAACCTAAACCTACACCAATTCCTAAATCGACAACTCTAACCTAAACTCGAAAATCTAACCAGAAACCCGATCCAGAACTCGTTTTCCTAAACCTGCGCCTAAACCTAATCCTAAATTCATGTTACCTAACCTAAACCTACACCAATTCCTAAATCTACAACTCTAACCTTAACCTAAACCCAAACTCAAAAACCTAAACCTAAACCTAATCCTGAACTCGAAATCCAAAACCTAAGCCAAAACCTAAACCTAAAGTTAAATCACCAAACCTAAACCAACACCTATTCCTAAATCCACAACTCTAACCTAAACCTAAACAGAAACTCGAAAGCCTAAAGCTAAACCCGATCCCGAACCCGAAATCCTAAACCTACGCATAAAGCTAAACCTAAACCAAACCTCAAATCACCTAACCTAAACCTACACCTATTCTTAAATCCACAACTCTATCCTAAACCTAAACCTAAACTCGAAAACCTAACCCTAAATGGCCTCCTTGTGTTCGTCAGAGATAGAGGCCATCAGTGAGACGTTCCGGATAGCTTGAAGAATGGGGCGATGGTCCGCGCCCAGTTGGGCCAAGGCCTCGGCCACCTCGTCGTGCTGATCAGCGAGAGATGACCAAGTCTCGGGATGGTCCAAAGAGCCTAGCAGTCGCCTCAGACAATCTCGGGCCGCACAAAGGGAAGCACGAGTTACGACCATTGTCTGCTAACAAACAAGGCTGATGAACCGATACGGCAGTCTGACAAAAGAGAAAGAGAAAGCAAGAGAAGCTAGTCGAGTGAAGTCAGAAAAGCTAGAAGAGACATGCAAAGGTACGCTCGAAACATCACTTAAATCAACCACTAGGGATTGCCTTTAAAACTAATGCGATCTAGAAAACTCTAAAGTCTATGAGACCCTATGCCTCCTCAAGATAACTATCATATGTGCGCGAATACGAGGCAGAGGTCAAGGGGCTCACACACTTTAAATGTCTAGTCTCGCAAAAGATTATTAAAGTAAAATTTTACATATACATAAGTCTTATAAACTGGGCGCGTGGGGCTCCACTCACCACAAAATTTGAAGTATGCCAAGATTGTATTTCAGGGTGCGTAAGACCCCACGCACCCTTAAAAATCGATTCAAACCCCAATTTTTGGGTGCGTGAAGGGCAATCCCTCAACAAAATTCGACGAAGGGTGCATGAGATCCCACGTACCCCATAAAGTACGTTTTTTGGCCAAATTCATTAGCTGGGTGCGTGAGACCCCACGCACCCTTAAAGTCGACTCAAATCCAATTTTAAGGTGCGTGAAGGACCAGGGCCCGCCCAAGTTTGACGAAGGGTGCGTGGACCCCCACGCACCTAAAAAATTTAGGAATTCCATAGTTCAAAAAATTTACAGGTGCGTAACACCCCATGCACCCTAAAACGACCATTCAAAAATCCGAAGTTCAAATTACAGGGTGCGTGCGCATCCCACGCACCAATGAAGTCGTTTCTACCTTGAATAAACGGGTGCGTGCGATTTAAAAAGATGCGTTGGAGACAATTGTTGGGTGCGTTGGAGAATAAAAGGGTGCGTGGGCTTGGGCTGAGATGTCTAGCAAGGAACAATGAAATGACGAGAATAAGCCGCCGCCTCTATTTATAGTGGGACCCAAGAAGTCCGGTGCGTCGCACCAACCGATCGTGCGTCCGTCGTGACCCACCAGAGGGGCATCTGTTGGGGTCCCAAATAGTGGGGACTCTTAAAATGAGCAAAATAACCACATATCTCTGAAGAAATCACGCAGAAACGCCTTTCAGTCCACGCAAAACGGAAATATGCAGGATTTCCTAACTTAGCCAAATTCTCTAGTGGGCCCCGCCGATCATCGTGTTCAGAACCGCCCGGGAGTGGGCCCGCAACCTCATTACTATTTATGATGAACAGTGCCAGTGATTGCGCGACGAAATGGGCCCCACAAACCCTTTAAAAGTCAAAACCCAATAAGTGGAGCCCACATTTACGTGTCCACACATCCATAAATTCGAGCACCCCACGCGCCCAAAAAATCAGTAAAAAACAGGGATCCATCCAAGGGTGTTTCGACCCCACGCACCCTGAAAATGACCCCACGCACCCTGAAAATGACCCCACGCACCCTTGAAAACGGCACATTGTGATTTTCATTACGGAGGCGTCTCGACACCCCCACGCACCTTGAAAATGGGTCCACGCACCCTTAAAATCCATGGATTGTCAAAAATCGAATAACAGGTGCGTGGAGCCCCACGCACCCGTCTATTAAGCCCCACGCACCCAAAAAATTGAGTATGTTTAGGGCATATTTTCGGGCGTCCACACATCAATAAACAGGTGCGTCGGGGACGTTTGACAGGTGCGTGGCACGTGGCGCTCTCCTATTGGCCGACTTCACCTATAAATACCCCCTCATCCCATTCATTTGAGACGAATTTAAGAAAGAGAGAGAGCTGCCGCTGCCGGAAACCCAAAATTCTCGTTGGAATACATTTTCGACCATCGGAATCCCCTTTCCGATCGCAGACACATCAACAGGTCTGAATCCCACAAGTTCGGCCACGCATCCGAAAAGTGACTCCCGCGTCTGTAAATTCGGCCCCATGCATCTTTAAAATAGTCATAGAACAAGTATATCAGCCTCTCACGCATCCTGAAAAGTGTCCCACGCGTCCGTTAATTCGGTCCCACGCGTCCGTAAATCCAGCAAAATCAGATTTATAAAATTGGACCCACGCATCCTGAATATAGACCCACGCACCCCTAAATTCATCACAAAATCGACATTTAATTGATAGTTGCGTGGAGCCCCACGCACTCGTAAATTAAGTCCCACGCACCCAAAAAATCAGCCAATTGCAGAACATGTTTGCAGGTGCACCAGGTTCAATTTTAAGTGTTTTCAAGGTCCGTTTGAGCCTATCTTGGGTATTTTGAGTATTCCGGACACAATGGAATGGTCAAACGAACGTTTCGAGAACTCTAAACAAGTAGAACCGAGCGCCTTTGAGGCTTGACCCGATTCGACACAATGAACGAAGTGACTTCCCGGAAAGGAGCCGCCAACATCCAGAGCTATGCAAATATGCCGTCATTTATGTTTACTGAAAAGGCATGATCCGATTTGTGTCAAACGCTAGACAAGCAGGGCCATGGTTACCATGATAAACCATGCTAAACAGTTTCGATTCTCTACAAACTAATTGCTCTCAACTGCCACAACACAACAGTCGATGCCCTACCCATCTAAACGGTATCCGTCGGTTGGGCTGCGCAGGTACACACAACTGTAGAATGGACTTCCCGAGGTCACCTGTCCCTACATTGACAGGCGCGGGCCCAGAGTCGTCTATCTCGGTCATAAACCCTGATAGTCTCAGCCCAGGTCTCCGGCCAAAATATGGGACATAGACATCTGACTAACACAAAGGTGGTTCAGTACACAGCAAAACAAATACAGGTCTCTACGACCACAAAACTCTAAGACTATAGTCCCTGCTGACTAGTCTTTTGCCTTCTAATCAAGGGTCATCGATCATTCGATGTAATTAAGGGCTCGTGCCAGATCACGGCCTGGAATGTACAAGATCTCAGAATCTGGAATAAAATTCGCCTTGTGATATCTCTTCTCTTGTGTACTTTTGTGAATGCTTGTGATTGTCTACGAATGTTTCCATTACTCAGAACCCCAGAGCAACAAAACACCACATTTCTGAAAAATGACCTTGGAGTTCATTTTTCTAGTTCCAACAAACTGGCGACTCTGCTGGGGATCAAACCCAGAATCTTTGGTTATATCTGAGTATGGAAACATTCTAAGACCAATCATTTGCATACATGAGTATATACATAGGAAAGCTATCACGAGGCATAATGTTTCGGCGCCCTCGGGTGCCAAACTGGCAACTCTCAACGGGAACGTTCCTCCCTTCATCTTTAAGGCAGTAGACGGTAAATCAAAGGTTTTCAAAACTTCTACAACCACACATGTTTGTCTTCTCCTTGCTTATTCCTACTAGTTTATGAACCGCGATCGATGGATTCAGGTTCCCGACCGCGTTTATGAACTGTTCTAATGATTTTCTGACACTACAGAATTAGCAAGATATCAGGACAGACAAAAGAAATAGCAAGTCCGATGACCAGTTCATGCACCTTCCTCGTCACCGGAGGCTTCAGCTTCCCCCGTTTCACTGCAACTGTAAATTCGAAATCAGAGTGGCAGACGATTGAGACCCGAAGGCAGAAGAAGGAACAGAAGAGAGCTGCCATCTTAGCAGCATACAGGAAGGCAAACATTACAAGACCTCGCCCTGCGATCAGGAAACAGTGGCAACCAAAGCAGGGGCAGAAGACCCTTATCGACAGGAGGGTTGAGCCAGCTGAGCCTGCAATGCCCGCAATGACGGTGGAGCAGTTCCCGCTGTTGTCCAAAACCTCTCGCACCCCGCAAAGGACTACTGGGCCCATGAGTGTAAAGTTCAAGCCCGCGACAACCCATGAACAGAAACAAAGCCCGGTTCAAAAAATCCAGTCGGCGCAAGTAGTAATGGTCCAAGTGGCCGCAGAGGCAAAAGAAGAACCTTATGAGACAGAAGAATTACCTCCATTACAAGATCAGATCGACAGACTGGTTGAGGCTAACCGCGAGACAAACGTGCGAATGAAGGCTATCCAGGAGGCCTTGACTACTCTGATAGCGCAAAATGCCACCAGAAGTATCGCGCCGCCCACCCGTCAGTCGGCAGAAGAATCTCAAGGTGCGGCAGAAGGTCCGGTTGAGCCTGAACCACCTGTCCAGCCCAGAATCGTGCCAATAGGACGTGCGCCGCTTGCCACGTCTCAGGTATCATGAGAAGAGTTGTCCCAAACAATAGCCCATATGATGCAGCAGGAAAAGGAGAAAGAAAGGAGAGACAGTTATAAATATCGGGTTCCATACCCGCCAGAGGTAGAGGAGGTACCATTTCCGGCCAATTTTAGATGCCCGGACTTCAGAAAATTTGACTGCAAAGGGTCGCCAGAGGAGCACATCACCCATTTCTTGACCACGTTGGGAAACTGGTCCGCAGTCCCGCAGTATTGCATGCGGCTATTCGGGTCTACCCTGACAGGGAAAGCCTTTCAATGGTACATGTCGCTACCGGCCGGCTCTGTGAGAACATGGGAGCAGATGTAAGATGCCTTCATCTCAAAGTTCTTCGCCACCGAGAGAGAGATCTCCCTGACAGATCTAGCAATGGTCAGATAGAGGAACAGGGAACCAGTCGAAAAGTTCATCGACCGATGGGGAACTACAGCAGCTCAATGTCGTGAATTACCCAGTGAAGGCGAGCAGATGAAGATGTGTCTAAGGGCCCTAGACCCGATGATCTCGTATGGCTTGTCAGGCAATACCTTCAACTCCTTTCGCGAACTGGCGACGAAAGCACACTTGGTAGAGAAAGCAGCATCTCGAGTAAGCTTCAGACCCAAGAGACAGAAAAGAGAGATAGGAAGAGTAGTGGAGACTCACCAGGTCAACAGAAGTAGGGACCAGAAAGATCGAAAACGTCCCGCTACCGACCATGGGTCAGAGATGAAGGCGGTAGACATGTAAGACAAGAGCAAAAAGCCCTATGTACCAAAGCGTGTGTCAATAGCCGAGAGGGAGAGGGCGAACGGTCCATACACATTTGACATGGCTGATCTGGTTTCGATCATGGAGCAGTTGATCGAAGAGGGCTTGATACGCCTACTAAAGCCAATTCATCCACACGAAATTAGGCGAATAAACGACCCTAAATACTGCAAGTATCACCAGTGCATCAGCCACTGAACAGAAGATTACTTCTCCTTAAAATGAAGAATACAGAGGTTGATCAATCAAGGGGTCATCAGCATTAAGGTACCTGAGACAGCGAAGGAGGCAGCCGGGACAATTTCAACAGTCCCAATAAAAGATGAAACCAGCCGATCAACCTCATTTCCTGAGCCGGAGGAACCATGGACTCTAGCCAGTAGCAAGACAAGACTTGAGAGCAGACGAAGACTCGTGAAACGAAAAAAGAGCAGAGGAAGAGGAAGAAGAGAGAGGTCGCAGGGGCAGGAACGACTCATGACAAGCATGGCCCACTGCGGAATGGTGTCGTTCGCCGAACAGGCATCACCTGAAGAGACCCCACAAGTAGTGGAGAGGGAAGTTGACGCAGTCATCCTGCGGTCAGGAAAGAAAATGCCTGACCGAACTCCCCCAAGACCAGACAACCCGATGCCAGAAGACGGTGCCCCTGACAGATCACAGGAAAGACCTCACATGCAAAAATTGAAAGAAAAGGTCGTCGAAGCTACGACCAGTCAACCAAACCCCAGGCTAGTGGCGTACGACATCGTGTTGCACCTACGAAAGGTTCCCGCCAGCCTAAGCATATACGATGCTCTATGTCTCTCGAAAGTGTACAGGGAAATGTTAATTAACGCCTTACTTGACAATGAAGTCAGGGAGGTCACAATAATAGAGATAGAAGAAGAAATGAATAATTCAGATAAGTTTTGGGAAGGGTATATGCCGGTGTCACAAGTCATGCCTGTCAACCATCCCTCGACCATCACTTTCTCAGAAGAAGACCGCACGATAGAATCAATGGACCACAATCGCCCGTTAATGGTCACAGGAGTAATCAGGGATACCGAGATCAAGAGGTGCATGCTGGACGACGCGTCTGCTGTGAATATCATGCCCTTGAAAACATTGCAAAGACTAGGTTATAGGCAATCGGCGTTACGCCCGAGTTTCATGATGATTCAAGGTTTCAATCAAGACAGTCAACGTACGCTTGGATCAATCACAGTAATGTTAGAAATCGAAGAGCTGACAACGAAAGTAACATGTCAGGTAATCGATGCAGTGACAACATACAACCTCCTTTTAGGAAGGCCTTGGCTCCATCAAAATCGCATAATCCCCTCGACATATCACCAGTGTTTTAAATATAGCAGAGACGGGGTCCAACACAGGGTAGCGGCGGATCCAAAACCATACACAATAGCTGAGTCATTTTTAGCCGATGCAAAGTACTACAGCTCGGCCAGCGACAGTGAAACCAGCGAAAGGTCCGAGGTATCGAAGAAGGGGCAAGGGGCAAAGCCTCGAATAGAGAAGCTCGTGCAAAGAAGTAAGCCTCAAACCATCGTCCGGGGGAGATCCCGACATCAGCTAGAAAATCACTCTTAGCCGATTACGAAGAAGTTCTATGTGGTGCCGCAACATATGCATCAGCTAGGGCAGTTTGTGTTAAAACTGATCTCAGATCAAGACATGAGCGTGCTCAAGTCCAGCTTCAATATGCTGGTACCCAAGATAGGAAGAACCAAACCATTTCCAAAGGCTCCAAGCCAATTCATCGTACCGTCAAGGGACACCACCCAGAAAGACATCGAGTTTCACTCAGGGCCAAGCTAACCATTACCATCAGAAGAAAGAGAGGAGGGAAGGGGACTCACCCAACTTCAACCAATAGAAGAGAAAAGATATAGCAGAGCCAGCTGGAAGATCATGAGAAATATGAGATTCTCCGGCTAGGGGACAGACACAAAGAAGAGGTTACTAGCTCCATTTGAAGAACATAAGCGAGTATACCGAAGCGGAGAAGGTCTAGGGGCTAGGGCCTGCATAAACATGATAACCATCAGCCCGGCAGAAGAGATTCAGTCGCAGGAGCCTACCGATATTGTCCAGCCAAGTGTCGCACCCGTGCAACTAGAAGATGGTGGACAACCGACGATCGAAGAACTCGAAGAGATAAACCTGGGCACCCCCGAAGAACCTAGGAATACATACTTGAGCAGAAACGTCTCGGAAAGTGAGAGAGAGAGGTACTTGCAGCTATTAAGGGAGAATAAGGATGTCTTTGCCTGGACATATTCAGAAATGCCCGGGCTCAGCCCGACAATCGCCATGCACAAGCTGAGTATTATGAAGGAAAAGAAGCCAGTGAAACAACCGCAATGATGATTTCATTTGGACATTATACCCAAGATTGAAGAAGAAGTCAAGAAACTGATTCAGGCCGGGTTCGTTCGAGAGGTGAAGTACCCCCAATGGATCTCAAACATCGTGCCGGTCAAGAAGAAGAGCGGACAAATCCGAGTGTGTGTTGATTTTCAAAATCTAAATGAAGCCTGCCCTAAAGACGATTTTTCCCTCCCAATTCCAGAGCTGTTGATTGATAGCACGACAGGGTATGCAGTGATGTCCTTCATGGACGGGTATTCGGGATACAATCAAATTCGTATGGCCCCAGAAGATAAAGAAGCCACGGCTTTCCGCACAATCCTCGGCATCTACTGCTATCGCGTAATGCCCTTCGGATTAAAGAACGCAGGGGCAACATACCAGCACGCAATGCACGTCATATTTCAGGACATGATGCATAAACACGTCGACTGCTATGTCGATGATTTAGTCGTAAGGTCGGCCGATCATGAGCAGCATAGGGAGCACCTAAGGCAAGTGTTCCAACGGTTGCGTAAGAAGAGTCTCCGTATGAATCCA
Source organism: Liriodendron chinense (assembly GCA_003013855.2). Classification (NCBI taxonomy): domain Eukaryota; kingdom Viridiplantae; phylum Streptophyta; class Magnoliopsida; order Magnoliales; family Magnoliaceae; genus Liriodendron; species Liriodendron chinense. The sequence continues at coordinate 702,716 of PVNU02003576.1, read as the reverse complement.
CTAAAATGCGCGTTCGGAGTTGCGTTTGGCAAATTTTTAGGCTTCGTGGTCAGACACAGGGGCATAGAAATCGATCCCGCAAAAATCAAGGCCATCATAGAAATGCCACCTCTGAAGAACCTGAAGCAATTGAAGAGTTTCCAAGGCCGCGTAGCATATCTGAGAAGATTCATTTCGAACCTGGCTAGTCGTTGTCAGCCGTTCTCCAGCCTCAACAAGAAAGATGTCAAGTTTGAATGGGACGCCGCCTGTCAAAAAGCTTTCGATTCGTTAAAAGGAATGCTCGGGAATTCGCCAGTCCTCGCTGCCCCGATCAAGGGAAAGCCACTGATTCTATACATCGCAGCAGGTGATAGCTCGCTAGGAGTGCTCCTGGCACAGAAAAACGAAGAAGGTAAGGAAAACGCGCTATATTATTTGAGCCGCACATTAGTAGGGGCCGAATTTAACTACTCAACGATCGAGAAGATATGCCTGGCTCTCATTTTCACCATGAAGAAACTCAGACATTACTGCCTCTCGCACCAAATAATGTTGATATCCAAGGCCGACCCGATCAAATTCCTCATGAATCGGCCTATGCTGTCTGGACGTCTAGCGAAATGGGCCCTTCTCCTCTCTGAATTCGATATCACTTACGTCCCGGCCCGAGCTATTAAAGGATAAGTGATTGTGGATTTCCTCGCTGCGCACCCCGTCCCAAGCAATGAAGAAATGGAATGTGACCTACCAGACGACCAGGTTATGATAATCGAAGAACTGCGACTCTAGCAAATGTACTTCGACGAAGCCTCTAGGCCCACAGGGGCAGGAGCAGGAGTTATATTTATTAGCCCGCACGGAGATCTACTGCCCTATTCATTTACATTCGTGCCAGCCTGTACCAACAACAAAGCAGAATACCAAGTCCTCATTATCGGACTACAACTCGCCCTCGAGATGCGTATCAAGGTAATACAGATCACGATGACCCCAGGCTAGTCATCGGACAACTGACGACAGAATATGAGGTTCGCAAACCTGAGTTGTCACCCTTTTGCCACCAAGCGCAATCCTTGTTCGAACAGTTACGCAATGGTAGCATTTCACATATACCAAGGCAGGAGAATGTGCAGGCTGACGCATTGGCCAGTCTAGCAGCTGCTCTGGCTAATCCCGGGGGCAGCCCACTCCAAGTAACAATCGAAGAGAGAAGGATCTTACCAACGACCGTATCGCGCAGCGACGAATCGAGCTTAAATCCCATCTGCTGCTTCGAAATCACAGAAGAAAACGACTGGAGAAGGCCATTTGTCGACTACTTGAAATACGAATTTTTACCGAAAGAGCCCAAGATGCGCACACAGGTCAGAAGACGCGTCGATTCATTTATAATGCAGAACGACGTCCTCTACAAGCGCTCGTATGAGGGAGTGTTGCTACGCTGCCTGGACCAGGATGAAGCATATGCTACACTAAGAGAAGCTCACGGAGGAGAGTGCGGTGCCCATTAGGGGGGCAAGAACTTACATCACCGTGTCCGACACATGGGGTATTATTGGCACACAATGACGAAAGACGCGTGGAATACGTCAGGAAGTGTCATCAATGCCAGATACACGCAGATATAATACACTCACCACCGGAAGAGTTACATCAATCTGTAATATCTTGGCCTTTCGCCACCTGGGGCATGAACGTGATAGGGCTGATCAATCCGCCATCCTCTCAGGGGCACCAGTACATTCTTGCTGCGACCGATTATTTCTCTAAGTGGGCTGAAGCCATTGCCTTGAGAAACGTGAAAGCCAGACATGTCGAAAGTTTCATCCGTCACTCCATATTATATCGGCATGGTATCCCCGAAAGAATCACCACCGACAACGGGACGCCCTTTAAAAATGTCACTATCGATAGGCTATGCGCAAAGTTCAAGATTAAGCATTGCTATTCATCGCCTTACTACCCTCCCGCGAATGGGTTGGCCGAGGCGTTCAACAAGATTATCGTGAAAATCTTGAAGAAGACGGTGGCAGAGAATAAGAAGGACTGGGACAGACGATTACCCGAAGTACTGTGGGAATATAGGACCACGTACCGCACAGCCACTCGAGCTACACCCTACTCATTGGTATACGGTACGGAAGCTGTGATCCCGATGGAGATACAGGTGGAGTCACTACGGGTCGCGCTCCGACACTCCTTGACGACCGAGTACAATGCTAAAATCAGAATGGTCGAGCTGGACGATCTGGACGAAAAGAGACTCGCCGCTAAGCAAAGGCTCGAAATGTATCAAAAATAAATCTCAGCTTCATACGATAAATGAGTCCGGGGTAGGTCATTTAAAAGAGGCGACTTGGTGCTAATGATGAAACGTCCGGCATCGGCGCAAGGCCCAAAGAGTAAATTCGATTCGAAATGGGATCCGGTGTGTATTATCGATGAAGTGTACTCCAATGGAGCCTACCGAGTGACAGATTGCAAAGGATAGGGCATCAGTACGCTGGTGAACGGTCGATTCTTGAAAAGATATTATACTTAACGCAAGCCTATCATTATATTTTGTAAATGCCCCATTAGAGGGATGATGTAATGAAGGAAATACCAAGAGAAATGATACCGCATAGGGTTTGGAGCGAAGTACTAATTATCTACTTTTTCTTTTCTTCTTCCACAGGTATCAGAAAGTCTTTGAGGCTTAGGATACGTCAGGTATGACACCCCGCTCTTCAAGGCCATCAAAAAAGGGGGGTAAGCCCTTAATAAAGGCTCGATCACATCCCTGCTCACACAGCACAGGTTTGGGTCCTGACAGGGGGACGCTCTTTCCAAATGACTCAATCGGTTTGCATTCAAAGCTCAAAATTTACAAATAAATTAGTAATACAAGCATGAATCCAAAACTGCAGTAGTGTACATATTGATACAGTATTTGTTACAACGTGTTCTAAAAAGTTCCTTACGAGTGAAAGCCATTACAGCTCAACTGTTTAAAGTTTTTAAACATTGGTCTAACAAGTTTGCTGCAGACTCCTTGACCGCCTTCCGTGCTGTTTCAGCTTCAGCTAGAACTAGAGCAAGATCAGGAATGTCCTTGAGAGACTGCTCCAACTCCGCAACTTGAGCTTTCACGACGTTACGCTCTGCTTCCTGTTGATCAAGGGAGGACTGCAAACAAGCCCTCTGACCGCTGAGCTTCGAGAATTTCAGGTGAACGATTGAGCATTCGGCTTGCAGCCGAGCCACCTCATTGTCTATCTCTGCCAAACGCGCAGTGACCTCTCGGCACTCGGCATCAACGATCTGCCAGTCCTTCTTCACCACGGCCACCCCTGCCTCGTTTAACTCTAGTTTCGGGAAGGGACCGCAAATGACCATGCTTTTCCTCAATGGAAGGGTCAACTTGGAGACTTTTCGCCTCACGTTCTCGGGCTACCCATTCCTTGAACTGAGCCACGTGATCAATTATGGAAGACAGGTCAATCCCAAGCCAGGCAGCGTTAAGTCCTAATGCTTGCAACGCCTCGTCTAAGATAGGCCATTCATCCTCATTTCTTAAAGAGTCGACGATGTTAGACAAAAGGCCCTTAAGGAGGTTTGCCTTGGTCCTCGACAGGCCCCGAAGGGATGAAATGAATGCCTCTGGCAACACCGTAGACGCTGAGGCATCGACGGAAGCGGCTGCTGGCACAGAGAGTGGTAGATGTCAGTACGGAAAAATCATCACCAGAAAGGAAGCAGTCAAGACAGTAGAAGCAAGTGATATACCAGTGTTGAGCTCTTAATTGTGCATATTCTAACCCCAATTCATCACTCATTATGTAAGATTTTTATGATTTAAAGACTAATCAAATACATGTTTTGCGATTGTAGGAATGAGAGTGACTTGGTTCAATTGGTGACCAAAAGGGCACATTTAGGAGCCTTTGATGAAGGCCCAAGGTGGACCAAAGAATGATGAAGAAAGAGAGGAGGATGAGGAAGAAAGAAGGAAAGAAAAGAAAGAAGAAATAATGCCCAAAAGGTGGTCCGACCGGTCAAGACCGGTCGGCCAAACAGTCCCCGACCGGTCTAGACCGGTCGGCCAACATTAAAGCCTTCTACAGAAGCTGCTAGAGCAAGGCCAGCCTTGTCCGACCGGTCTTGACCGGTCGGCCATGAAAATTCTGAGTTGCAGATTGCAGACAACAGGCCATTCCCATTTCTGACTTTTCAGACCATTTTTTTGAGCCCATCTTAATGATATTTGGAAATCCAACACATCCATGTCGAAGAGGAGCTCGACGTCAAACTAACCCAAGTGGTTTCGTGTCGATCGGAGCTACGGATTGATCGTGGTGGCCAAAACAATACGAACTATCCAGAAAGTTCCAGATTCTGCCTATTCCACTCTGGGCCTGTCCAGGTGGCCCATCATTGATGATATGAAGAATCTACTTTGACCATCTTTTATAACACATCCATATATGAATAACCACAAAGTTTCAGATCAAAAGAATGTGTGGTTTGATCGTACCGGTTGAAGAAAGATGGACCATCCAGAAAGATCCAACTGCGCAGAGTTTATAAAAGCCCTAAGTGTTCTAATTTTTAAACCACATTCTGAGATTGTTTTGGAACAATCTAATCCATCTATCATGTAGAGGAGGAATTTTTCTACCAATGTTCAAAATTTGGGATCAATCCGACATCTGTACACTCCGGACCATTGAAAGCAAGATGACTGGTTCTGAAGGTACCCGAAGTGCGCGATTTTGAGAGGCGGTCGGTGATATGATTGGTGGGCCCATTCAAAGGATAATCTTGGAAATCTAAATCATCTATGAGGAAGATCACATTACAAGGAAGCTACAAATCAAATTTGAAGGCAATCCGACCATTGGTTAAGCCGTACGAAGCGAAACAAGTTCTGCTATGTTGCTGTACTATTGCTGCACTATAAAAGGAGGTGCTCTCTTCTATTCCAAGGAAACCAAGGATGTGGGGAGTAAGGAGTTCAAGTCATAGGAGGCTTCCTAGCCTCCTCCAGCTAGTTTTTCTTCTTTTTCTTAGTTCTAGTTTTATTTTTAATATGCTTTTCATTAGCTAATCTCTTAGCTAGAGCTAAGAGGTGAACCTTATAGTTTTCTTAGATTGTTTAATTCGTTTTATTGGTTTTAAAGTTGGAATTCATGATTATGAACTATGGTTTGAAGTTTATACAAGCTTTAAGTAGTTTTTCTTAGTCTTATGATGACTCATAGATGTTTGGGAGAACTACTTAAATTCTTAATTGGTTTGCATCAGTCTAGACCTGTATGATCTGAGGAATTGGAGTGTGCTCTAGTACTATAATCTTCCTGTGGGGACTTCCTACCAAAGTTCTACTTTTCTGAATTTCTGTAATATGTATGGATTGTGCATGTGATTTGAATCAAGTCCAAATCATGATTTAGCCTTGTCTTGTGACAGGAATTGAGGATGGTTATGATTGTGAACTGAACCTTTTGGAATGGGGAATGACCTATGCAATTGAGCATGCTCAGCTCAGCCTACATTGAGTGAATCCTATGCATTGAACTTACATATGACAGATTGTTTGGTTTAACAGCTCTATCATCCGGCTAGATAGATCTTAATATCGATTCTAGTTGAGAAAGTGAGAAACCATAGCGAATTATGCATCTAAGGAGAGCTATAAGTGGATCCTTGATGCTCTAGTTATCTTTCCATTATCAGCTTTTCTATTTTATGTTAAAAATCAATTTCACAAACCTCTTTGATTCTAGTTATTAGGATAATTTGAATTGTTTACTTCCTTCCCTGTGGATCGACCTCGGTCTTACCGAGATTATTACTACATCTGTTGAACCTCCAATTTATACATGATATGGCCCATTACATCACATTATATGTATGGTTTGCATGTTTAAAAGACCCATCTAATGCAGGTTTTGTGATTGTAGGAATGTGAGCAGACTTCATCTAATTGGAGACCAAGAAGAGACATTTAGGAGCCTTGGATGAAGACCCAAGGTGGGCCAAAGAAAGAAGAAAGCAAAGAGAGAGGAAGGAGAGAAGAAAAGAAAGAAGAAACAATGTAGAAACTGGGTCCGACTGGTCAAGACCGGTCGGCCAAGAAGGCCCGACCGGTCAAGACTGGTCTAGACAGGTCGGCTGCACTCCCTGGATGCCTGCCAGACAGGTCTAGACCGGTTGGCCAGCCTGTCCGATCGGTCAAGACCGGTCGGCCATACAATTTTTCACTTCCAGATTTCAGGCAGCAAGCTATTCCCGTGTTTGATTTTTTGGACCAGTTTTCTGGGCCCATATTGATGATATTTAGAAATCCAACACATCCATGTCGAAGAGGAGCTCGACGCCGAAATAACCCAAGTGGTTTCGTGTCGATCGGAGCTACGGATTGACCGTGGTGGCCAAAACAATACGAACTGTCTAGAAAGTTCTAGATTTCGCTATTCAACTCTGGTCCGGTCCAGGTGACCCATCATTGATGATATGAAGAATCTACTTTGACCATCTTTTAGATCACATCCATATGTGAACAACCACAAAAGTTTCAAATCAAAAGAATGTGTGGTTTGATCGTACCGGTTGAAGAAAGATGGACCATCCAGAAAGATCCAACTGCGCAGAGTTTATAAAAGCCCTAAGTGTTCTAATTTTTGAACCACATTCTAGGATTATTTTGGACAATCTAATCCATCTATCATGTAGAGGAGGAAGTTTTCTACCAATGTTCAAAATTTGGGATCAATCCGACATCTGTACACTCCGGACCGTTGAAAGCAAGATGACTGGTTCTGAAGGTACCCGAAGTGCACGATTTTGAGAGGCGGTCGGTGATATGATTGGTGGTCCCATTCAGAGGATAATCTTGGAAATCTAAATCATCTATGAGGAAGATCACATTACAAGGAAGCAACAAATCAAATTTGAAGGCAATCCGACCATTGGTTAAGCCGTACCAAGCGAAACAAATTCCGCTATGTTGCTGTACTATTGCTGCACTATAAAAGGAGGTGCTCTCTTCTATTCCAAAGCAAGCAAGGACGTGGGAAGCAAGGAGTTCAAGTCCTAGGAGGCTACCTAGCGTCCTACAGCTAGTTTTTCTTCCTTTTCTTAGTTCTAGTTCTAGTTTTAATATGCTTTTCCTTAGCTAACCTCTTAGCTAGAGCTAGAGGTGAAATTTGTAGTTGGTTCCAATGCTTTAATTCTTTTATTTCAAGTACCCTTTTCTTAATTTTGGATTTTGAAGTTCTAGTTTGAATAAAATTTGGATTTTTAGATGAATTGTGAGAGTTTGTGTGCTCCGGACATGAGTTCCTTGCAATTCTCTGAGATTACCATGATTGGGTTGTTTGAATTCGAATTGTAGTAACCCTTGAGCATGCCATAGTCCAAAGGCATGGCTGTTACTCCGAAGGCTACAAGTTCAAGTTCTATGTGCTTCATTAGAATTAGAAATCTGATTTCCAGATTTAAGTGGGAATATTTGTGCTTGAATGTTATATCTTCCAATTAGATGAGAGATAGGACTTTGATTCTAATTGTGTTGTACTTGGATGAATGGATTGGCATTGGACTACTACAAGTGGATCCTTGATGCTCTAGTTCTTCTTATTTTCAGATTTTCCTATTTCATGTGAAAAACTACTTTCTTAAACTTCTTAGATTCTAGTTATTAGAGTACTTGAAATTGTTTACCTCTTTCCCTATGGATCGACCTCGGTCTTACCGAGATTTATTACTATATCGCAGCCTTACACTTGAGGCGAGCGAACAACATCGTAACCCTACACTTGGGGAAGCGAACAAGTTTTTGGCGCCGTTGTCGGGGACAAGAAGTTAAACGGTTCTAATTATTCTAGTAGCTATATAGTAGTTTTAGTTAGGTAGGATTTTCAGTTTTTATAGAAGAAGATTTCCTGATTTTTTTTTTCTAGATTACTAACAATTTTTTGTTTGATTTTGTAGGACATTGTTGCTGACATATATCTCGCTCTATTGGGTAACATCTCTCCATCTCCCTTCTTTTTGTTCTTTTTTCTAGATTAGGGTAGTTCCAACTCTTTAAAATCTCATTATAGCTGATTGGAAGTGTGGTGCTTATGCATACCTTTTGGAAGATGAGATGACAGACCATGGAATCAAAACTCTTTATCATTGGAACCAATTTAAGCATAAGTATTATTCTGAGATTCAATCAACCTCCACTACCCCCCAACGTAAGACGCTACGTGATTATTGGGTTGAAAATAACAAGAGTGTTCCACCAAGTTTAACAGGAGGTAGGAATAAGAAAAAGGACCGGGGGAGTAATGACCAACCGGTAAAGACATTGCGTGATCACTTGTATGGTTATGCCTATCAACCATCTTATCAGTCTTCGTCATATAACACATATGGTCTTCATCGAGAGAGTCCTTACACCTCTAGTCCAATGGAACATGAGCCAACCATGGATGCCAACAATTATCCTCAAGAGTTTCTTTCTCATGATCCACAACCGACACGAACTCTTGAGGATACGTTGCGAGAGTTTATGGAAATAACTGAGCAATGCATACAAAACCTCTCGCCATCTCAAAATCCTGAACCAGACATTGGGAACACCGAATCAATCCCCAACATAGAGGAGGATGTGGCTATTCAAGCCCAACCCTCTTCCAATTTGATGACTAAACTTTTAGGGGATGTAGATCTCAGTGATCCCACCATTACCATCGATTATGGTGAATCAACTATCTTTTTTAGCTATTCCGATTTGAATGATGAAGAGATTTCAAGGACGGTTGACGAACCTGAGGAATCTACAAAATCTGAAAGTGATAGTTTGATTGCTTACAATGAGGGTTTGAAGGATGATTGTGAGTCCATGATTTGTTCTTCCAAAGGGCCGAATGTTTTTGAATCACCGAAAGATATTCTTGCGAGAGAGATGGCCGAAGTTGATATTTTTGAGTCCTTCCACCAACAACACATGTCGGATTCTATTGTGGAAGAACTCCCTTGGGTTGAAAATTCTGTTTCTTTAGATGATGAGGTGGCACAATCTGAAATTTCAAAAGATCAGCCAATGCTAGATTATGTGCTTACCACTGAATCTGAAAATTTTTCTTTGGAAGACCTCCTGTTGAACCTCCAATTTATACGTTGCATTGCCCACTACATGACATGGTATGCATGGTTTTCATGATTAAAAGGCCCATCTAATGCATGTTTTGTGATTGTAGGGATGAGAGCGGACTTCACTCAATTAGAGACCAAAAAGGGGCCATTTGGAGCCTTTGATGAAGGCCCAAGGTGGACCAAAGAAAGAAGAAAGCAAAGAGAGAGGAAGGAGAGAAGAAAAGAAAGAAGAAAAACAAGCAAAACTGGGTCCGACCGGTCAAGACCGGTCGGCCAAGAAGGCCCGACCGGTCATGACCGGTCGGATGCACTCCCTGGAGCAAGGCCAGCTTTGTCCGACCGGTCGTGACCGGTCGGCCAGCCCTGTCCGATCGGTCGTGACCGGTCAGCCATGCAAAGTTCAACTTCCAGATTGCATACAGCAGGTCATTCCCGTTTCTGGTTTTTCGGACCACTTTTTTGAAGCCATCTTGATGATATTTGAAAATCGAACACATCCATGTTGAAGAGGAGCTCGACGCCGAACTAACCTAAGTGGTTTCGTGTCGATCGGAGCTACGGATTGATCGTGGTGGCCAAAACAATACGAACTGTCCAGAAAGTTCCAGATTTCGCTGTTCCACTCTGGGCCGGTCCAGGTGACCCATCATTGATGATATAAAGAATCTACTTTGACCATCTTTTAGAACACATCCATATATGAATAACCACAAAAGTTTCAGATCAAAAGGATGTGTGGTTTGATCGTACCGGTTAAAGAAAGATGGACCATCCAGAAAGATCCAACTGCGCAGAGTTTATAAAAGCCCGAAGTGTTCTAATTTTCGGACCATATTCTGGGATTTTTTTGGACAATCTAATCCGTCTACCATGTAGAGGATGAAGTTTTCTACCAATGTTCAAAATTTGGGATCAATCCGACGTCTGTACACTCCGAAGCGTTGAAAGCAAGATGACTGGTTCTGAAGGTACCCAAAGTGCGCGATTTTGAGAGGCAGTCGGTGATGTGATTGGTGGGCCCGTTCAGAGAATAATCTTGGAAATCTAAGTCATCTATTTGGAAGATCACATTACAAGGAAGCTACAAACCAAATTTGAAGGCAATCCGACCATTGGTTAAGCCGTACCAGGCGAAACAAATTCTGCTATGTTGCTGTACTATTGCTGCACTATAAAAGGAGGTGCTCTCTTCTATTCCAAATCAACCAAGGACGTGGGAAGCAAGGAGTTCAAGTCCCAGGAGGCTACCTAGCCTCCTCCAGCTAGTTTTTCTTCCTTTTCTTAGTTCTAGTTCTAGTTTTAATATGCTTTTCCTTAGCTAACCTCTTAGCTAGAGCTAGAGGTGAAATTTGTAGTTGGTTCCAATGCTTTAATTATTTTATTTCAAGTACCCTTTTCTTAATTTTGGATTTTAGAGTTCTAGTTTGAATAAAGTTTGAATTTTTAGATGAATTATGAGAGTTTGTGTGCTCCGAACATGAGTTCCTTGCAATTCTCTGAAATTATCATGATTGGATTGTTTGAATTTGAATTGTAGTAACCCTTGAGCATGCCATAGTCCATAGGCATGGCTGTTACTCCGAAGGCTACAAGTTCAAGTTCTATGTGCTCCATTAGAACTAGAAATCTGATTTCCAGATTTGAGTGGGACTATTTGTGCTTGAATGTTATATCTTCCAATTAGATGAGAGATAGGACTTTGATTCTAATTGTGTTGTACTTGGATGAATGGATTGGCATTGGACTACTACAAGTGGATCCTTGATGCTCTAGTTCTTCTTATTTTCAGATTTTCCTATGTCATGTGAAAAACTACTTTCTTAAACTTCTTAGATTCTAGTTATTAGAGTACTTGGAATTGTTTACCTCTTTCCCTGTGGATCGACCTCGGTCTTACCGAGATTTATTACTACATCGCAGCCTTACACTTGAGGCGAGCGAACACCTCCCCTCTATAGAGGAGGAATTCCTTACCCTTGAAACAGAATTTCCTCAATCACTTAGGGAGAACGAGGACCCTTTATCCCACTCTCTCGATTTTCTAGAAGAATGCATGACCCACCCCTATGATCTGGATGATGAGATGTTTAAGGAGTTGGATAGTTTGTTAGACACGGTGTCGGTGCCTAAAGAACACCATTCCACTGATTTACACTCTTTACCATTAATTGTGAAAACACCGTGCAATTCTGAATTTGTGGAGGAGACAACCCATACTGAAAAATACTTAATGAATGTCTCTCCACCATCATGGGTTCTTCAACCCATTGAAAATTCTGATTGGGAGGACCCATTTTTAATCAATTACAACCCAATTCAGAACTTGAGGAGATATCTTTTTGCTGCTCTTATCTCCTCCTTACATGCGTGTGGTGAACACTATGATTGGACCTTCATGAAGAAACGCACCCATGTATACATTCGAGCAGGACTTTGGATGGTCCTCATGAGAAACCTATTAAAATTCATGAAGATCCTGCTCAAATTTGATCATGTAGTCGATCGGACTAATCAAAGGTAGGTAGGTAGGTAGGTTAGGATTTCTTTCTGCATTTAGGATTGAATAAGTCTCATTGAGACAATGGAAGATGCTAGAATTGATCAACTTGCTACCTCAGGTACTCTCGTTCTCACTCTCCTTTGTTTTATGTCATTGCTCTCATGTCATGCATATTGCATATCTTATTACATTGAGGACAATGTAAGATTTTGGTTGGGGGTGAGATTCCTTAGATGAATCTACTAGCTTTTGTGACATTTCGAGCAATTATGTAGAAAATTTTCGATTTTTCTAAAATTCAAAACTCTTTTGGAAAACGTTGTTTCTATGCATTCAAGATGACACGAGTATAAGGAGAGGAGATACAAAGTGAGTGATGTTGGAAGCTTTGAATTCGTCTTAATATAATGGTTTTATATGTGAATTCCCCTATTTATGTGGTGATAGAAAATGTGAACACTTTTACACCTAGTTCACATTGCACGATTTTCATGGGTTAAAAGGATTATGTGATTTGTGAATTAGCTAGACTTTGATTTAAGGTGTTGAGAAACCAAGCCGGGGTACTTTGTCCATCCTTGTCCATGGGAAAATAACAAAAGATATGGATTTCTAAAAATTCTATTTAATGTAAAAGAAAAAGGAAAGGAATGATGAAATTGGGAATGATGGAAAAATGGTGGAAAATTCCGATTAGGGCTACCTACTACCAACCGGGGGATGGTCTACCCGTAACCAAAGTCGGAAATGGGACGTAGTGTGAAAGCCGTCGGAAGGATGGTAAGACAAATTCCTGTCATAGGCTTGTTGTTGCTCTATACACCTTGAGATCTATAGTTTAGTTGATCTATGAAGAAGATAATCCCGAAAACTCATGAGATGAACTTTCACTATGCACACTAGGTTGAATTTGTTCAAGTTCTTCTATTTATCAATCAATCAGCGGGAATTTCATATAAACACTTATTATGTTCTGAGAGTTTAAGGTTTCAACCTCTATCACCTAATTTCTCTGATTTTTATGCTTGCGTGTCTTGGAATGTATAGAAGAATAGTTTCTAGAGGAGAGTTGGATTTTGGAGAATGAAACTTGTTTCACGCATGTTTTGCTCGGGACTAGCAAAATGCTGGTTGGGGGGTGTGTTGAGCTCTTAATTGTGCATATTCTAACCCCAATTCATCACTCATTATGCAAGATTTTCATGATTTAAAGACTAATCAAATACATGTTTTGCGATTGTAGGAATGAGAGTGACTTGGTTCAATTGGTGACCAAAAGGGCACATTTAGGAGCCTTTGATGAAGGCCCAAGGTGGACCAAAGAATGATGAAGAAAGAGAGGAGGATGAGGAAGAAAGAAGGAAAGAAAAGAAAGAAGAAATAATGCCCAAAAGGTGGTCCGACCGGTCAAGACCGGTCGGCCAAACAGTCCCCGACCGATCTAGACCCGTCGGCCAACATTGAAGCCTTCTACAGAAGCTGCTGGAGCAAGGCCAGCCTTGTCCGACCGGTCTTGACCGGTCGGCCATGAAAATTCTGAGTTGCAGATTGCAGACAGCAGGCCATTCCCGTTTCTGAATTTTTGGACCAGTTTTTTGGGCCCATATTAATGATATTTGGAAATCCAACACATCCATGTCGAAGAGGAGCTCGACGCCGAACTATCCCAAGTGGTTTCGTGTCGATCGGAGCTACGGATTGATCGTGGCGGCCAAAACAATACGAACTGTCCAGAAAGTTCCAGATTCTGTCTATTCCACTCTGGGCCGGTCCAGGTGGCCCATCATTGATAATATGAAGAATCTACTTTGACCATATTTTAGAACACATCCATATATGAATAACCACAAAGTTTCAGATCAAAAGAACGTGTGGTTTGATCGTACCGGTTGAAGAAAGATGGACCATCCAGAAAGATCCAACTGCGCAGAGTTTATAAAAGCCCTAAGTGTTCTAATTTTCGGACCACATTCTGGGATTGTTTTGGACAATCTAATCCATCTATCAGGTAGAGGAGGAAGTTTTCTACCAATGTTCAAAATTTGGGATCAATCCGACATCTGTACACTCCGGACCGTTGAAAGTAAGATGACTGGTTCTGAAGGTACCCGAAGTGCGCGATTTTGAGAGGCGGTCGGTGATAGGATTGGTGGGCCCATTCAGAGGATAATCTTGGAAATCTAAATCATCTATGAGGAAGATCACATTACAAGGAAGCTACAAATCAAATTTGAAGGCAATCCGACCATTGGTTAAGCCATACCAAGCGAAACAAATTCTGCTATGTTGCTGTACTATTGCTGCACTATAAAAGGAGGTGCTCTCTTCTATTCCAGGGAAACCAAGGACGTGGGGAGCAAGGAGTTCAAGTCATAAGAGGCTTCCTAGCCTCCTCCAGCTAGTTTTTCTTCTTTTTCTTAGTTCTAGTTTTATTTTTAATATGCTTTTCATTAGCTAATCTCTTAGCTAGAGCTAAGAGGTGAACCTTATAGTTTTCTTAGATTGTTTAATTCGTTTTATTGGTTTTAAAGTTGGAATTCATGATTTGACCCGAATCCAGGTCTAGACTAAGCAAAGGGGACTATGGTTAACATGATAAACCACACCAGGAGAGTTCTGAACTATCACACACAATCTGTTAAAAACTGATATTCCAAGAACAGTCGATGCCCTACCCATCCAAACGGCATCCGCTGGTTGAGCTGCGCAGGTACACACAACTGTAGAATGGACTTCCCGAGGTCACCTGTCCCTACATTGACAGGCGCGGGCCCAGAGTCGTCCATCTCAGCCATAAACCCTGACAGTCTCAGCCCGGATCTCCGGTCAAAACATGGGACATAGACATCCGACTCGTACAAAGGTGGATTAGTCTATAACAAACACAGGTCTCCACGACCATACAAATACAGGTCTTCGCGACCACCAAAACACAGGTCTCCGTGACCAATGAACTCTGAAACCATAGTCCCCGCTGACTAGTCTTTTGCCTTTTAATCAAGGGTCATCGATCATTCGATGTAATTAAGGGCTCGTGCCATATCACGGCCTGGAATGTACAAGATCTCAGAATCTCTGGAATAAAATTCGCCTTGCGATATCTCTTCTCTTGTGTATTTTGTGAACGCTTGTGATTGTCTACGAATGTTTCTATATTCAGAACCCCAGATCAGCAAAACACCACATTCCAGAGAGAATGTTCATTCTCTAGTTCTAACATTTACTTCCTTCCCTGTGGATCGACCTCGGTCTTACCGAGATTATTACTACATCGCAACCCTACACTTGGGGAAGCGAACAACCAGCAACTTCAGAAATGCCGACGGCAAGGGCGCTGGACGAAGCAGTAGGCACGGGTGACACCGGGGCCGGTTCTGTTGTTCCCTCAGTCAATGGTTTGGGTAATTCTAGGGAAGATATCACCACGACCTCGGGAATATTGGCATCAGATGTTGGCCCAACGGCAGGAGGAACTGCAGTAGCAGGTTCGGCTGATAACAACATAACGATGGGAGGAACTTCAGCAACGGGTTCAGTTGACGACGGCTCAGCGGAAGGAGGAGCCCCCACAACAGGTTCAGGCACACTTAACTCGATAGTAGGGGCCGCGACCTCTTCCACTACGGCGGCGACGATCACTTCTGGAATCGCGCTCTGAGCTTCAGCATCTGCCACCGGAGGATTGGGGGGAATGACTGACTCAGCAGGTGCTTCATCATCCAGGTCCATGAAGATCGCTCCCATGTTCTCCTCAGGGACAGATCTATCATATGTAGGCTCACTCTCGTTGCTCCCCCGGGTGTGGCACCCTTTGCTCAAGTTGGCTTGAGAGCTTAACTCACCCTCTTCCCTGGCCTCTCCTGCGTTGACGGCAGGAGCATCACCGACCTCTTCGAAAAGCTGCTCCCGCAGACGCTCAGCTCTGCGCAGTTTCCATAAGTCCTTTATCTTCTTGCCACCGCAAACGGCAGGAAGACGAGGAGCAGTTTTCACCCGAGGACCAGTGCGTTCAGCCCATACCCCATCATCACCATCGTCATCACTATCATCGCCATCAAAGCCTCCACCTTCACCGCCCCCCACATCTTCATCACCTCCACCAGCTCCGCCCATAGCATCATCGTCGTCCCTACCACCATCACCCTCAGCGGCAGCATCATCTTCATCGCCTCCTGCCTCGGCCATGACATCATCATCATCGTCACCCACTTCGCCATACCACCTTCATTTCCCCCTCCCAGAACATTACCCTCTGCGGGTAATTCATCAATAGGCCCGAGGGATGTGAACTCTGGCCCCGCTGCTGTCACATTTCTCTCTCCATGGGCGATCCAACCTTCCAGGGTGTGTTCTGGCTTTTCATGGTCGATCACTACATTCAAGGAGGTCTGCAATCTCTCCGTGCCCTGCACCGCAGGTTGATGAAGATTTTCTGATACATAGCCGAGCCCGTTGGCCATTGCGTCCACGGGATGATGAAGGAGCAGCTGGTTCCGGTCAGTAGGAGTTGCCGCCACATCCACTTCCAGTGAATGGGCCCAACACCATACGCCCGCTACTCGTGCGTTACTGGTTCTAAGGTCGCTGGCACCCCCTGATCGTACCCAAATTGGCGGGCGAAACAATTCGGATAATAGGGTTCCCTCCAGAACTCCAGCCCTTCGCGAAGCGGTAGTGACGAAGGATGAATCGCGATCAAGAAGGAACGCTCGTAATAGTCAACGCTATCGTCATCCGTGCACAGGACCGACTCTTCACTCCTGGTGCCAAAGAAGTGATAGAAGTATACATCGTCGAGCCGCGCGATCCTATCCTCGATGGTGGTCAGGTTATGGCTGATCATCCTTTTCTTCTGAAAGAAGTGTAGCGGGAGCTTCCCCTCTCTGATGTAATCCCCGTGCCGCACGCCATAGACCCAGGGGAAGTACACCCCGAGCCAACCAGAGAAAAAGTGTCATTCGCAGTAGGCGGAGTTCATCCCATAGGCAGCGTGCTCCTTGTTACTGATAACGTAGCCGAATGCCCGATATATAGAGCATAGGACCACTGGAGCTAGCGCGTACCAATGACCGTTTGCTAGGGATCCCGCAACGGCAAAACAATACACCCTAATGTTATCTGCCTGCTTGGAGCTCGGAAGCGCCACACAGCTAAGCCAATACGCTAGGAAGCCGGCCAGCTCGCAGGTGGGGGAGAGCTTGTTGGGACGCGGGAAGTTTTCCCTCATCCGTTTCTCCAGAAGTGCCTTGTCACCCCGGCCCTCGTCATAGGCCGCGTGATCTAAGCTGAAAGGAAAGGGACGAGGCGTTAGCAAAAAGAAAGAAGTGTGACTAAGCAGGAAGGCACAACTAATTACAGAATGCTTACTTCAAGCCGTGACTGAAATAGACCAGCCAGTCCTCGAATGGGAGCTTGTCTTTGAGGCCCCAAAATTGGGGTAATTCTGCAAACAGCTCATAGCAGGCCTCGGAGAAGAAGCCTTCGTTGATGCCTTTCTTCTTTCGCGATAGTTCATCGTCGCTTGGGACCCATTCATCGTAGATTCTCCCACAGATTTGGAGGCCTGCGATCCTATTGAGATCCCAGAGCGAGATGCTCATCTAGCCGCACGGCATATGGAAGGAGTTGGTAATGGAGCACCAGTGGTTAAGGAAGCCCTTGTATACCCAGGGCTCTCGGCAAAAATAACTTGACGTCGCTTCGATCACCTTATATAAGCCCACCGCCCGTAAAGTAGCCCGGTGCTGTTCTAAGATCCGGTTCGCCCACGCTTCGTAGCCCGGGTGGAGGACCAGATGGCCGCGGGTTCGGAATGCCCCGGTCAACCAGACTTCAGTATCCCCTAGATGATGAAACCGCTGACGAAGAGTCTCGAAATAATGTTTGGGAAAGGGCTGATGGGGGCTGTGATTCGGCTCCAAGAAGATCATGTCCTTTACGCCTAGGACTGACTGATGCTTCCAGTTCTTAGAAAGAGAACAATTGAGGAACGGTGCCGGGCCGGACGTCCAAGCGTCGACGCTGTAGAAAGAGTTGTTCCTGCAGATATCGGACGGTTCGATACTCGGGAGGGATCGCTGCCGCTGGTAACTCTTCGAGTAACGAATGTACTCCCGAGTGTAGGGGTTTCTAACGACGAGCGGCGCAGTGACAAGTTTGGCGCTAAATCAGGCCACCTTCATTTTGTCCGACTTAGACTTAGCCTTATTTTTCAAATACACTTGCTTGGCGCCTTTGCCAGCCCTTTTCGGGCGACCGCGCCTGGTAGCCTGAGCAGGGATCGACGGACTCGCCTCGCCCTCTTCGGAACCTGTTGTCCCGTCACTTCGGAAACCCCGGAGAGGAGCATACTAGGCATCCCACTGCTCCTGTGTACCCCTTTCTGGAGGGGGTGGCACGATCCTATCACAAAGGATCTTCTTCTGTATGTCCTTCGATAGTGTGAGGATGCGCTCGTAAAATTTGAACGTCTCCGGAGGAAGGAACCATTGTGGATTCTCAGCCGATGGCCTGGAAACCTGCTTAGCGGCGGCGCGCTTGCGCTTTGACGGAGTCTGGGGTGGACCCGAAGGACCGGCCTGTGAAGGATCGCTGGCCATTGTAACCTACAACGGTATGTAAAAAACTAAGATAAAAGGTAAATGGGAGATGTTCGCATAAAGGCAATCAAACGGTCACAAGATCCAAAAGAACACAAAACGGCAGGTAAACAAAATATGATCGCCAATAAAAGCCCCAGCAGAGCACACCCGAAGCAACAGAGAAAGAAATAAAGCAACAACCGCAACCATAACATCATCATCACAAACATACAAACAAGGAAGGGCAGCAGGGAAGAAGAAAGATACAATTATCATTCATTCATCAACCCCAAAACAATTCCAAATGTCTAGATTGTAATATCGACTGTTTAAATTAGAAATTAATAATCGGTGTAAAATAAAACAAAATTGCGGGGACCCCTCCCCATAGCTAGAATCGAGGATCTCAGTCCTGCACCAGCGGAAGAACCCGGGCTTTCAACTCGTCCACCTTCGCCTGGACCTGGGCTTCCTTGAAGATCAAGTCCACTAGGATGGAAATGCACTGTTGCACGAAGTCAAAGTTCAGATGCTCGGCATTGGCATAATTTCTTATAATGGAGACGTCGATTGCCAGATTGTCGTGCTCCTGTAGAGCCTCCCTGACCATCCTCTAGATGCCAGCGCGGCGATCTGAAAACTCGGCCTCCGCAAGTGAGACAAGCCAAGCTAAAAATCGTCTGCTCTCCCTCTTTTCCTCCTTCAGGGAGTTAAGTCACTTCGACAGGGATAAGAAAGAATCTGCCAGAGAAGGCTCCGCCACCTCGAGTATCGCCAACTCTTCCAAGAGGGAAGAATCGCCGATGAAGCTAGAAATGGCCTCCTTGTGTTCGTCAAAGATAGAGGCCATCAGTGAGACGTTCCGGATAGCTTGAAGAATAGGGCGAGGGTCTGCGCCCAGTTGGGCCAAGGCCTCGGCCACCTCGTCGCGCTGATCAGCGAGAGCTGACCAAGTCTCGGGATGGTCCAAAGAGCCTAGCAGTCGCCTTAGACAATCTCGAGCCGCACGAAGGGAAGCACGAGTTACGACCATTGTCTGCTAACAAACAAGGCTGATGAACCGATACGGCATTCCGACAAAAGAGAAAGAGAAAGCAAGAGAAGCTAGTCGAGTGAAGTCAGAAAAGCTAGAAGAGACATGCAAAGGTACGCTCGAAACATCACTTAAATCAACCACTAGGGATTGCCTTTAAAACTAATGCGATCTAGAAAACTCTAAAGTCTGTGAGACCCTATGCCTCCTCAAGATAACTATCATATGTGCGCAAATACAAGGCAGAGGTCAAGGGGCTCATACACTTTAAATGTCTAGTCTCGCAAAAGATTATTAAAGCAAAATTTTACATATACACAAGTCTTATAAACTGGGCGCGTGGGGCTCCACGCACCCCAAAATTTGAAGTATGCCAAGATTGTATTTCAGGGTGCGTAAGACCCCACGCACCCTTAAAAACCGATTCAAACCCCAATTTTTGGGTGCGTGAAGGGCAATCCCTCAACAAAATTCGACGAAAGGTGCGTGAGATCCCACGCACCCCATAAAGTACGTTTCTTGGCCAAATTCATTAGCTGGGTGCGTGAGACCCCACGCACCCTTAAAGTCGACTCAAATCCAATTTCAAGGTGCGTGAAGGACCAGGGCCCGCCCAAGTTTGACGAAGGGTGCGTGGACCCCCACGCACCCAAAAAATTCTAGAATTTCATAGTTCAAAAAATTTACAGGTGCGTAACACCCCACGCACCCTAAAAAGACCATTCAAAAATCCGAAGTTCAAATTACAGGGTGCGTGCAATTCCCACACACCCATGAAGTCGTTTCTACCTTGAATAAACGGGTGCGTGTGATTTAAAAAGATGCGTTGGAGACAATTGTTGGGTGCGTTGGAGAATAAAAGGGTGAGTGGGTTTGGGCTGAGATGTCTAGCAAGGAACAGTGAAATGACGAGAATAAGCCGCCGCCTCTATTTATAGTGGGACCTAGGAAGTCCGGTGCGTCGCACCAGTCGATCGTGCGTTCGTCGCAACCCACCGAAGGGGCATCTGTTGGGGTCCCAAATAGTGGGGACTCTTAAAATGAGCAAAATAACCACATACCTCTGAAGAAATCATGTAGAAACGCCTTTCAGTGCACGCAAAACGGAAATATGCAGGATATCCTGATTTAGCCAAATTCTCTAGTGGGCCCCGCCAATCATCGTGTTCGGAACCGCCCGGGAGTGGGCCCGCAACCTCATTACTATTTATGATGAACAGTGTCAGTGATTGCGCGACGAAACGGGCCCCACAAACCCTCCAAAAGTCAAAACCCAATAAGTGGAGCCCACATTTACGTGTCCACGCATCCATAAATTCGAGCACCCCATGCGCCTGAAAAATCAGCAAAAAACAGGGATCCATCCAAGGGTGTTTCGACCCCACGCACCCTGAAAATGATCCCACGCACCCTTGAAAACGGCACATTGTGATTTTCATTACAGAGGCGTCTCGACACCCCACGCATCTTGAAAATGGGTCCACACACCCTTAAAATTTATGGATTGTCAAAAATCAAATAACAGGTGCGTGGAGCCCCACGCACCCGACTATTAAGCCCCACAAACCCAAAAAATCGAGTATGTTTGGGGCATATTTTCGGGCGTCCGCACATCAATAAACCGGTGCGTCGGGTACGTTTGACAGGTGCGTGGCACGTGGCGCTCTCCTATTGGCCGACTTCACCTATAAATACCCCCTCATCCCGTTCATTTGAGACGGATTCAAGAAAGAGAGAGATCTGCCACTGCGGAAACCCAAAATTCTCGCTGGAATCGTCGCCGGAATACCTTTTCGACCATCGGAATCCCCTTTTCGATCGCAGACACATCAACAGGTCTGAATCCCACAAGTTTGGACACGCATCCGAAAAGCGACCCACGCGTCTGTAAATTCGGCCCCACACATCTTTAAAATAGTCATCGAACAAGTATATCAGCCTCTCACTCATCCTGAAAAGTGTCCCACGCGTCCGTTAATTCGGTCCCACGCGTCCGTAAATCCAGCAAAATCATATTTATAAAATTGGACCCACGCATCCTGAATATAGACCCACGCACCCCTAAATTCATCACAAAATCGGCATTTGATTGATAGGTGTGTGGAGCCCCACGCACCCGTAAATTAAGTCCCACGCAGCCAAAAAATCAGCCAATTGCATAACATGTTTGCAGGTGCACCGGGCTCAATTTTAAGTGTTTTCAAGGTCCGTTTGAGCCTATCTTGGGTATTTTGAGCATTCCAGACACAATGGAATGGTCGAACGAATGTTTCGAGAATTATAAACAAGTAGAACCGAGCACCTTCGAGGCTTGACCTGATTCGACACGATGAACGAAGTGACTTCCCGAAAAGGAGCCGCCAACATCCAGAGCTATGCAAATATGCCGTCATTTATGTTTACTGAAAAGGCATGATCCGATTTGTGTCAAAAGCTAGACAAGCAGGGCCATGGTTACCACGATAAACCATGCCAAAGAGTTTCGATTCTCTACAAACTAATTGCTCTCAACTGCCACAACACAACAGTCGATGCCCTACCCATCTAAACGGTATCCGTCAGTTGGGCTGCGCAGGTACACACAACTGTCGAATGGACTTCCCGAGGTCACCTGTCCCTACATTGACAGGCGCAGGCCCAGAGTCGTCTATCTCGGTCATAAACACTGACAGTCTCAGCCCGGGTCTCCGGCCAAAATATGGGACATAGACATCTGACTAACACAAAGGTGGTTCAGTACACAGCAAAACAAATACAGGTCTCTACGACCACAAAACTCTAAGACCATAGTCCCTGCTGACTAGTCTTTTACCTTCTAATCAAGGGTTATCGATCATTCGATGTAATTAAGGGCTCGTGCCAGATCACGGCATGGAATGTACAAGATCTCAGAATCTCTGGAATAAAATTCGCCTTGCGATATCTCTTCTCTTGTGTACTTTTGTGAATGCTTGTGATTGTTTATGAATGTTTTCATTACTCAGAACCCCAGAGCAACAAAACACCACATTTTGGGAAAATGACCTTGGAGTTCATTTTTTTAGTTCCAACAATAACGTACCAATTATGTATAGCGAACACATGGAGGAGATGAAGTCCTAATACCTTACAAATTATGATCGAATGCATCAGGATCAATTTTCATAATGGTTCCAAAACATGTACTATTAATTCACCTTCTATCTCACTACACTTACAATATTGTTGTATTGCACAATATTTAAACCTAATCTCAAATCCATAAACATTTATATTCTGTACATGATAATAGATGAAGACGTTGAGCGCTAGCAACTCTGCGGATGCGTCTGATGCACTCTACTCATTGGCATGTGGCCCTGATAGACGTGTATCTAGATATATAGGTTGTATTGTAAATGGGATTCGGTTCCATACTGAAGAGCGTGAGAAGTATATGGCCACAAAAATTAGTGGGGTGGTTGTGAAAGGAACGCATGAGGAGGTAGAAATTGACTTTTATGACATTTTGATGGATATTATTGAGCTGAGTTATCATATGAGAAAGCGAGTGTACTTATTTAAATGCGATTGGTGGGACATTGGAAATAAGAAGTTGGGAATACAGACTGACGACTACTTTACGAGTGTAAATTTATCTTGAAAGTGGTTTAAAGACGACCCATTTATCATAACCAGCCAAGCCGAATAAGTATTCTACCTCGCTGACACTAAGTTAGGCGGCTCTTGGCACATGGTGTAGAAAATAAAGCCCAGGAATATTTTTGACATTCCCGAACTAGACGTTGAAGATAACGATGAAGGGAGAAATGGAACGTCGTTGGTTGAACAAGCATATCAAGAAGACATGCCTTCTTGGGATAGACGGAATGATCCAAATGTTGATATTAATGTGGTGCAATTGAATAGAGATGATGTGCCACCTGATCATGTTGATGCCTCAATCATAAATGACATTGTTAGAGATGATAGCGCTTTCATTGATGACGACGTTGCAAACGATGAAGAAGAAATACTGATCAGCGATAGTGATGGTGAAGAAGAAAGAGTCCTAAGCGATAATGATACAAATGACGGTTATTAAATGTACACAAGATTTACATGTCATTTTTTAATTCGAATAATTTGATTATTACATGTATATATGTTTTACAAGTCATGATTTATTCCTTGAATTGACTTGTTTATAATCCACATTTGCAGTTGAGTCACTTTCTGATCATGTCCTCCACAAACTGGAGCATAGCAGAAGCACACAATATACTTCATCAGCTGTTGCGGATGGACTTCCCGGCCCTATATTCTTCTGGTAGGGCAAAAAAAATACCCGGTCTGGTCGATAAATGTAGGGAGGAATATATCAACGATTACTCAGATGAAAGATTATACAATCTCAAAGAAATTTCAGACCTGATGGAGGAATATAACTGCGGAAAACTTCATATGGAAGATGCAACATTGTCACTTGCACATCTGCATGGAGTCCCGAGAGATAAGATTTCTCCTATTGTGACTGGCATGTTGGCTGTAATAATGTCGAGTGCTTCATACATCTTGACATATACATCTGTAGCGTACGGTAATTTACGCAGGGAGTATTTCGGATAGTTGATCCGAAGTTGTTTCGTATTATAATGAAATATATGTATTTAATATAGAATAATAATTTGTAATGGAATTTCTAACTTTTATATTCTGTTTACGGTTTTATTATATTCTGCTTGCATTATAGTGTAATGGTCTAATCATATTTTTATCATCTCTCTAGGCATAAGCACAAATTCATTCTACTATGAACACTACTTGGACTATAAAGTTTAATGTGTTTATTATATTGATGTTCAAAACTTGCATTGACATTGTTTAAATTTATAAGTTTGTATTTCGGACATATTCAGTCATGGCACCAGGTGGGAGATTAGGTCGTTTGCGCACTGGATCTACCCCTTCCACCCGTGATACGACGTAGAAAGCATCGATGTCGCATGGTGCATCACAGGCGTCTGATTCTTCGGTTCAGCACACATCAGGCACTGCATGTAAGTCTAGACATTTATTTAGTGATTTCTATTGATGTTGTTACTTGCATATTTCTTTTCGCGACAGCATCTTCTACCAACCGACGAGGACGTTGACTTACGCGTGGGTTAGTTTTAGAGCGACTTATGCATGAGGGTAGGGTGATGGTAAAGTTCCCACAGGACTGCCTTAGACCTGTTGGGGACAGTGCCAGACTGTTTACGTCTGAGGTAGGTGTCCTATGCCGATCTCTAATCCCCGCCACCACCCCGTGTTGGACAGACATGGCAGATGATGTGCGACGGCTCATCCGTCAACGCCTTCAGGTAAATTTTAGTAAATTGAAATTTTCTTTTGTGAAAGTTCAATTACGGTTAAGTGATTTTTTTAATAAGTTTATTGCCTTAATCTATTATTTAAGAAACTGTAGGATAAATTTATCTTCGATTTGAATGTTCCTTACATTTTCCATGCTGTCAACGACATGATCAATGAGCGGTTCAAGGAGTACCGCGGAGAGTTACACCAGCGGTACAAGCGGTGCAGGACGCACGATGAGGCTGTACTGTTCGCACCGCCGCACGTGACTATAGACGACTGGCGGATACTCTGTGAGAGATTTTCGTTGGAAGCTTTTCAGGTAATATTTACATATTTACGATATCTTAAGGTAACAATTAAATTCATAATTAATAACAATGTATTTTGAATAATGTGTTTAGAAGAGGAGTAAAATAAATTCTGCGAACAGGGAAAAGTTACAAGTGAACCACGTAGCTGGTTCAAAGTCATTTGTACGACATCGTTACGACATGGTAGGAAATTATTGATGATTATTAAGTTGATATATTATTTTGATTGGCATTTATTATAAGTCTACTTTCCTTTCGATTACGCAGCGAGATTCTGTCACCGGCCAGGAGCTTGGACCAGTAGACCTCTATAGAGGGACTCATTGTCCACAGGCGACTGGATCTTGGGTTCATCCTAGAGCCAGTGAGCATTGGGTAAAAATCTTTACTTTGTAAAATTTAATTGCATTGATTGATAATTATGTCATTCATGTCATTTAATATGAAATTTCATATGTTTTCATTACAGGCGACAACGGACACCATACGCAGTCAGCCCACTCCCGATGGTAGTCAGCGGAGTGAGCCAGAAATCCTGAGCGAGGTGCTTGGTACCCGTTCTGGATATGTGCGTGGGCTTGGTCATGGTGCCAAGTTCATGGCACCCACTAGAGCTAGCTCCAGCCAATCCGTAACTGGTTAGAGCGCTCTACGCCGAGCTAATATCGTAGAGAGAGAGAGAGAGAGGTTCAGCAGCTACGGGTCGTCGTCGATGAGATTAAAGAGCAGCTGGAGAGGCAGAGGGAGGAAGAGTAGAGGCGTAGGGGGGAGGAGGAGCAGAGGCGTAGGGAGGAGGAGGAGCAGAGGCGGAGAGATGAGGAGGAGAGGCGATAGGAAGAGCAGGAGAGGAGGATCGAGGAGTTGCGATTGGAGCATGAGCGAAGGATGCAGGAGATGTTTCAGGCTCTCATTGCACGCTTTGGCACCGATGCCCCGCCACCTCCGCCTTCATCTTCGTGATTTTTTTTATGTACGAATGTTAAACTTATATGTATTTGTGCATGGATGAATGTGGGTTGTCTGTGTATGTGGAATGGATTATTTGTGTATGGATGGTGTGGTTTGTGTTTGTTTGTATGTATGTGGATGTAAATCGGATAAAAATATATTGTAGTAGGTTTATTTACAGGTATATATCAGGAATTGTTTCCTGAATTTTGAAAACAAATTAAACTGGGAAAGGGAAGACTATTACCGATGAAATTTTTCGTAAGTAATAGAGGAGCAAAAAGTTTTTCCGACGAAACAATTCGTTGGAAACAATTCGTTGTAAATCTTTTACCTACGAAATTTTTCGTTGGTAAAAACTATTACCGACAAAATATTTCGTAGGTAATAGTAGAGCAATACTTTTTACCGACGAATTTTTTCATAGGAAAAAGTTTTTACCGATGAAAAATTTCGTAGGTAAAAGTTTTTGCCGACGAAAAATTTTGTAGGTAAAAAGTTTTCCCTGCGAAAAATTTCGTAGGTAAAAGTTTTACCTACGGAAAATTTCGTCTGTAAAAACTCTATTTACCAACTAAACAAATTTTTCTCCGACAAAAAATCATGTTTTTCTGACGATTTTTTTCGTCGCTAATTATTTTATTATTGTCGACGAACTGATTTTTCGTCAGGAAAAGCCTTTACCGACGCCCTTTTTGCGACGATGTTAGCTGCGAAAAATTTCGTCGGTAATAACATTTACCGACGAAATATGATTCAAAACCAACGAATTATTTCATCGTTAAAAATCTAATTTCTTGTAGTGAGTGTCGTACTATTTTTTTTTTTTTTTTTTAACAAATCTACCCTTCCTACCATTTTCCTCAGCCTATTTTAGGCCATGGGCTGAAATATGAGGCATATTCAACATTCAAATGGACCACACTACTTGAAACAATGGTGTTGAATGTCCACTATTGTAATAGTCACTATGCCAAAACAGTGAAATAACGACGGTCCAAAACCATCTCAAATCATAACTCCCGGTAGTTCTAGACCGTCGTAGCGGTCGTCTCATTTTGCTGTGTCATAAAACTTATTCGACGTTCAGACACCATCGTTAATAAACGATGGTTATAGATGTCGCAAAAAACAATGGTCTAGAGCTGGTTAAAAGTGCATTTAATGCCTTTCTTCTTGACAGTCCAAAACCGTCGGTAATCTACCATTTAGACATGGCTATTGACCATTGGTAATTTTGTTTATAAAAAAAAAAAATGACATCCGAGAACCATTGACAAATTGCTTGCATTGAAAAAAATCAGCGATAATTTTCTTTTGTGTTTCTTTTGATGAGAAAAAAAAATATTCAAGCAATACAAAACATGGATATAAATTCTAGTTAAGTAAAAATTGCTAAGGTGAAAAAAAGAAGGAACTTCATTTGCTTTAAAAAAAAATCACTAGTAACCACATCAACAGTCTATTTTATGTCTTGGAAACCAATCTCCTATAGAGTTAGGCCATCTATAGGTGGTGTAAATATCAAGTTCCCAAGTTGAGTTTCAGAACCTAACATGTTTCACAATCATCGTGTCATAAGCACTGCATTATATTGAAAGGATAAAAATGATTTCCATATGGCCTCACAACATTGAAATATTCAATGAAAGGAAATTATTTGAGAAATTTCTAAATTGATAAAATTTGGCATGTGTAATTAAATTATGTTGTCTCATTCCCTCCCCTATTAATGCATGGAATATTTTTTTTTATTTTTTTTACTAGTTACAGTTATTCCATCTTAATTACAGGATGACAGCTACCATTTTTTTTTCTTTCTTTCTAGGAGATAGATACATTCGAGGGGCCCGCTGGACTAAAAACAACATAGGCCGAGCCACCTATCGCATCTATACAGCCTAAAAAATATAACCCTTTACATTACCCAACCCTACTTTGTCTAAAAACAATGCCCCACCGCCCAAAATTTCATACTCCTGCGACCCACTCCCTTGTCTAGCTAATGCATCGGTGACGTTGTTAATCTAGCTCCTTGGGAACGTAGGAGATTTTGATATCTGCCACTCCTCTGAGTTGATGGACCCTGGCCCACCAATACCAAAGGGACCATATGGAAGGCCTTTCCTTGTTGACCATGTCCACTACCACCTTGGAATCACTCTCAAGGATGATTTTTTAGAATCCCAATTCCACTCCCAAGGTGAGCCCTTGGGAGAGCTCACGAGCTTCGGCTTCAACATTAGACCTATTAATGTATGGAACATGACAAGAACAAACTTAAGAAAACCAAGAGCATGTTAATTTTCATTTAGCAGTCACAGATCCATGGTAAGTCTTTTGATGAAATTAGGTCAATCGGTCTGTTAGTAGAATATTTTCTAAGAGAATTAGATATAGTAGTAATAGCTTTGACCAAATGGTTGAGTCAAAGGGTTTCATCTATATGTTTTAATAAACTTCTACTTACAACACATAATAGACCATTTCCAGATGATATTTTTTTCATCTTTAACAAGGTATATTAAGAGAAGAAATAAATGGATGCAATGACAGAGAGTTAAGGATGGATAGGGGTGAGAAGAAAGGATCATTGGTCAATAAGATGACTTGCCTTTCTACAATGAGAACATGATCCTTTAATCCTTTTGTTCTCCCGATTTGATTTGACCAAATTAGCAATAGAAGCAATGCCATTAGCATTTTTCTTTTGAACTCGTATACGATTAGCTTCCTCAATTTGAATGTGCACAATAATATTTTTCATGGACATTTTTTTTTTTTTTGTTTCATTTTATTTTTGTATTTTTTCAAGAGGGAGGTAGTTTTTTAATTATTGCACCTCTAAGAAAAACATCGTCCATTTTTAATCCTTCAAATATAAGCCCATGGACAAAACTTTGATACTCATGTATATGATCAGAAACGGGCTTATTGTCCAACATAGAAAAATTCAGAAAAGAGGAAATAACATGGTTTTTGGCACTAGCTTCTTCCAACACATACTTCTTAGCCAATATGGCCTACATATCTTTGGCTCTTTCATATGTAGCATAAACATCATACAATTCATTAGAAAGAGAATTTAGGATATAGTTTTCGCAGTTGTGATTATCTTTCACATCAGCCTCTTTATTAGCAGCGTATTGTCAAGTATCAGACAACATGTATAATACTTTCAATGTAACCAAAGCAAAGGTGAGTTTTTGTTTCCACCTTTCAAAATGGCTTTCAGAAAATGGTTCGACCTTAGATAATTCTATAGTTGGGTTAACTATAATGTTTGTCATTTTTATAGATGTATAGATCAAGGTATCAACTTCAAGATTGCTGAAATTTTGGATCTGTAAATTGGTAATTATAGAAATTCGGATTATAAAATTTGTGAAATAAAATGAAATAGAAAACTGAATTTGAATAAAAAGAGAATAGAAGAACTTATCTGATTCGAGGCATGATGAAAATCACTCGGCTTGAAGTTGATTTGCCCTCTTTTGGACGGTGTCTGTAGTGCTACAGGAATACTGGGCAATCAATTTCCAGTATATCCTCGAATGTTGTCTCGTCACACCAGTACACTCGATGTATGAAGACCCGAACCACTTCTGTTTGTCTAACCCGAAGACAATACAAAACAAACCATAAAGAGAAGACTTTGTAGTTAAAGAAATTCAGATTGAATGCTTGTATGTATATATAAAAGAATGAACTAGAGAAGTCCTTTTATAGACTTCAATGGTTTTCTCAAATGGATACAAAAGCACTCGTGCCAACAAACATGATTGTTGGGTTTTTTCAAAGGAGATGACTGGTGGTTCAAAATTTCAAAAGAAATAATTATTCTGGCAACAATTGAAATTAAAAAGCAACACAATCGTCTAGCTAGGCTTTAGGCAATTATACTTGCACATGTAAACACACACACACAAACCACACCACACCACATTGCATCATACCATTTCCCCGGCCCAACCCGGTGTGCGCGTGTGTGGTTCATGGCATAGATTGGGGCTTTGGGCATAGCCCCCCCAATACAACTAAATTCACATGCCCCCTAAAATGGGTCTAAGGCCTATGCCAAATCTCCTTCTTATATATTCAACATTTTTTCCATTCTTATCTGATATGGGACTAAACTCATAATCCTATAAGACAAAAGCCTTTGTTGTTTTTTTAAACTTTTATAGGGAGTTTTGAAATATTTAAAAATGATTTTATAATTATTTTAAAACACCAAAATACAGAGAGAGAGAGAGAGAGAGAGAGAGAGAGAGAGAGAGAGAGAGTCTAACCAGATCGACGTCTCTTAGACTTTGAGCAGAAGATAATATTAACAAACATTTCATGAAAATCAATCACAATCAGCTTCATGAGATCAGAAAGAATACAAAATATACCAATTCGAGCTCATGCAGGTCAAAATGACCAATCTAGACATCTTTTGGACTTTGAGCACAAGATCATATTCACAAACATTTCATGACTAGGACCACTACTTATTGGACTCTGAGATACTGGAGAATCTCTCTAACATCAATGAAAAAATAAAGAAGCGCAAATCATTGAAATTGTGTGAAATTGGAAGCTAAATTACAAGTAGGAGGTGGGTTTTGCCATTGTGATTAGCCAATTGGTGGATGTCTAGTGTGGACAGTTAAAACAGAGAATAATCAACCATGAAATTTGAACATATAAATCCCCATTGATAATGAGGTCAAAATAGCCTAACAATTCATGATTATGGTGATAAACCCCATCTAAAGTGGGCTAAAGTTTTTCTTCTGCTGTTTAAATTATGCCACGTGTACAATTTGTGCCTGCATGTGTATGGAGAACCATACTCTGCGTTGCTGTTTTGCTTCATTATTGTTGGGTTGGACCAGACAAACATGGTTTGAAGACAAGAGTGGGTGCACGGTCTTCATCCAAGAAGAAAAAGAACATCAAAACAAAAAGATCATTGTCTTTTCCCAACCACTTTTGACCTTCTGGACCATTTAACCTTTCTTTTCTCATAAAAAGTTAGATTCCATTCTGTTGAGTGTGGAGACAACCACACCAGACCATGGTTGGGCGCCCGGACGGTCAAATGACCGGGCGTCCAAAATACATCCTGTTTTGGCATCAGTCCGCTGGATTGTTTTGTGAGTAGCCGGGCGCCCGACGGTCAAAGTGACTGGGCACCCGATAATACCCTGAATTATGCCTTTTGTTGCTGGACGTTTTTTGTATTGGCCAGGCGCCCGACCCAGTTATGTCCGAGCGCCTGACCAGCCGCGGGCTTAAGACGCGGGTTTCCTATTTTTTGTTCTAATTGCGGGGTTTACTATATAAAGGGGTGTAAACCGGGATTAGGCAAGGGGATTAGGGGCTTCTATACATCCAAGGTGAGAAAAAGGAGAGAAGATTAGCAAAAGGGCCATCTCTATGCATGGGAGCATAGGAGAAGGTAAGTGCATTGCTTGTAACTTTGTTTTTCTTCATAGTGAAGTTTGCACCCGTGGTTTTTTTACCCTTGTTGGGGTTTTTCCACGTAAATCTTGAAAGGGCGGTTTTACCGCTTATAGAGAAACTCGGAGATATGTCTAATGACCTAGAAGGGGGTGATTAGGACCTTTTCAAAATCTTTTCGCCTACTAATTAACATATTTTATCAAACAAAACAAAGTAAGCAATAACACTTAGGCTTCCAAGCCAAAGTGGGTCCAATCACAAGACTAGCATATGGTTAATCAATAAGCAATCCTAGTCTAAAGCATGCATAGGGAAATAAATGATTCAACTAATCAAGATCCTAACCTATGCAACTTGTGTAGACTTATGAGAGTGGATCAATGAGCTCAAGTCTACACAACTAGTGAAGGTACATCTTGTGTGTGGATGAGCCTAGTACGTGCCTAGCATACATTCCTATTGTTGAGCTCTTAATTGTGCATATTCTAACCCCAATTCATCACTCATTATGCACGGTTTACATGTTTAAAGGACTATTCTAATGCATGATTTGTGATTGTAGGAACAAGATGGAGATTTCACAAATTGAAGGCTAAGTAGAGCTCTTTACGAGCATTGAAGTTCATTGGATGAAGGGTGAAGAAGAACCAAAGAAAGACAAAGCAAGGAAAGAAGAGAAAAGAAGAAGGAAAGAAAGAAATAAAGAAGAAAAAGCAGCGAGACCGGTCAAGACCGGTCGGCCAACCATCTACCTTCCAAGAGAACAGAGTCTGACCGGTCTGGACCGGTCGGCTATAGCTGCTGGACTTAGGCAGAACAGAGCCCGACCGGTCAAGACCGGTCGGCCATGTGAAAAACAGGATCTTTCTATTTTAGGCTCTGGATTTCTCGGCGCAAGTGCGTAAGTTTACGCGAAATCTGGAACTTTCTTGTGTAAAGGACACCTCCAAGCTATAAAAGGACGTCTTCCCTTCATACAAAAGCATGCTAGAACGTGGGGATTGCTCAGGAGATGGATTCAACTTCGGATTTCTAGTTTTCTTCCTGTTTTAGTAGTTTTTTATGTTTTTAGAGGCTTCTATTTCAAGGATGTTAGAGATGAACTAAAACCTCTTAGCTAGGGCTAAGAGGTGAAGCTTTTGATTCATTTTTGATGGATTGATACAACCTAGGTTTCCTTTTATGTTTTAATTGATGAATTTTAGTTCAATATGAGTTTGAATCAAGTATTATTTTGGTTTTTACTTTGATCTCTTGATGACTCCGGGCTCATGTGATTCTTAGTAATTCTAATCTTGGTAGCTTATCATTTATGCATTGTTTATGCTTGTGTACTTCATTGATCTACCATCGACTCCGGGCATGGTAGACGCTTTGATTGCCTTGTGTACAATGGCCTGATTTTCATGTGGGAACTCATTCAACTAAAATTCTTATCTTTTGTTATATAATCTGAAATAGTTGTTTATTGATTGATTTTGATTTAATTAGAGTTCTAATCATGAGTTGTAATCAGGTCTAGTGACAGGATTTGGTGAAAGCTATGGTTATGAATCTCAACTAGATTGGAAAGAGGCTTGGCCTATACAATTGAGTGTGCCCAAGGCCTGAGCATGGTTGTGGGTATCAAATCAATGAATAAGCAATTGTTTTAGATGATTGTTGATTGAACAGCTCTATATTCCGATCGGATAGAGATATGAATTTGATTCCGATTGAGTTGTGAGAGACCTAGTTGTGTTGATGCATTGAAACTTATCAAAAGTGGATCCTTGGTGCTCTAGTGCCTTTTTAGATTGAAATTACCTTAACCATTCACTGTTTAAATCCAAATTGCTATTTTTCAGTTTTAGCTCTTAATAGGATCTTAATTACTAGTTGTTTTAGACAAATTTTGAAGATACCCATACATAAATCTCTGTGGGAACGATACTCGGTCTTTCCGAATTATTACTACTTCGCAACCCTACACTTGGGGAGTGAACAAGTTTTTGGCGCCGTTGCCGGGGATTTCTATGCGGTATTTTTAGAATTTTCTGAAATAAATTTTAGTTATGATTGTGTTAAGATAGGTTTATGATTTATTTTACTTTCTAGGATAGGTTTTCTTTTAAATACTAACTAACTTTGTTTTGATTTTTGCAGGATTCTAACATAGGTCTAATCAAGGGATTTTTTTTTAGGAAGTTGAAGAAGAAGAAGGCATCTTAAGTCACCAATCAGGTTTTATCATTCTAACCTTACTCTTCTTCTTCTCCTACTCATTCCTACCATATTCATCTCTTGTAGAGTGGGTGGAGACTCCTTTTGGATCTCTGATAGGTTGGCCTTGTGCCACCTGGATTCCTATTGGTCGGCTCTGCCGTCTTGGATCACCTTGTGCTTAGAGATTTCTCTTCTCAACCTATTCCTCTTTCTTCTTTTTCTGTACTTTTTCTCAAAAGACTCAAAGAGTGGGTGGGGAGTTCTCTGAACCCCTATTGACCAGGAGAAATCGGTCTCTATCCTTGCTTCTGGCTCAGCCATTGCAAGACAACTTGTGCTTAAGTCTTAGAGAGGAGTAGAGGAAGGAAGGAAGAATTCTTTTTCCTTTTTGTTCATTCTTTTTGGTTTTACATGCCACATTGGGCTCGGACTTATAATAACTGACTTGGAAGGGACGGAGTAATTGTTGAAGGGATTGATAGAGAGACTCATGCTAGGAAACGTCAAAATTTTCCAGAAATTACTAGAGAGATGGCTGAAAATCAACCAAATCAAGGGGTTAATCAAAATCTAGCCCCAAACCTTACTGAATTGGATGAGAATGAAGTGGGGGATGTACCTCAACCTAGAACTTTACGTGACTATTTACAACCAGCTAGGACGAGTACTCCCTCTTGCATAACTTTCCCTCACAATGTGGGAAATATTGATTTTAAACCGGGGTTAATCCAACTTCTTCCTAGATTCCATGGACTCGACTCTGAGAGCGCGTATCTATATATTAAGGAATTTGAAGAGGTCATTGCCACAATAAACTATGACAATGTGACCAAAGATACAATAAAACTTAAATTGTTCCCTTTTTCCTTGAAAGAGAAGGCCAAATCATGCCTACATTCCTTAAGGCCAAGGTCTATTGGAACATGGGCTGAGATGACGAGGGAGTTTCTAAAAAAATTCTTCCCTACTCATCAAACCAATGCACTAAGAAGGGCCATAATGAACTTCGCCCAAAAAGAAGAAGAAACCTTTTTCCAATGTTGGGAAAGGTATAATGAGCTTTTAAACGCATGCCCACATCATGGCTATGAAAGGTGGAGGTTGATTAGTTTCTTCTATGATCGATTAAACTCAACCATGCGCCAATTTGTGGAGATGATGTGTAATGGGGAGTTCATGAATAAGGAAACGGAGGAAGCTTGGGATTATTTTGACATGTTGGCTGAAAATACACAAGCATGGGATACATCTAAGCCAACAAGTTCAAAACAACCCCAAGCCAAGGAAAAGAGAGAAATTTATGTTTTAGATGGGCAAGATAATCTAAGTTCTAGAGTGGCTAAACTCACATGAAAGGTCGAGGAGATGGAACTAAAAAAAGTGGACACAACCCAACAAAAAGGGGCCGCTGAACCTATTTGTGGTATTTGTGCTTCCAATGTGCATCAAACGCCGGATTGCCCAACAATCTATGCGTTTCGAGAACTTTTATTTGAACAATCGAATGCCTTGAATAGTTATCAACGACCTTTTAATACTCCAAATTCAAACACGAACAACTCTAGTTGGAGAAACAACCCAAACTTCAATTGGGCAAATGGAAACACGGCTAATCAAAGTAATCCTCAAAGGGGGCCCCCAATTCAAATGGCCCCACCTCAAATGCCTATAGAGGATACTTTGAAAGCATTCATGGAAGGACAAGCTCAAATAAATCAATCCAACCATACGATAATGCTTGAGCTTAAAAATTCGATGGAGGAAATCAAGGCTCGCTTAAACGTAAGGGAAGGGATGCTTCCAGCCCAACCCATACCAAATCCAAAACCACAATGCGAAATAAGTGTGCCTAGTTCTTCTAACCAACATATGGAACATGCTAAGGCCATCACCACTCTTAGAAGTGGTAAAATCATTGAAAAATCTGATCCGGTGAAGGTTTCAACGCCTAATGATCCAGTATCTTCCAAAGAGGATGATGGACCTAGCATCACCATGAATGAAAAAGAGCCATTGAAAGAATATAGGCCCGTTGCTCCATTCCCCCAACGCTTGATTCCAGCCAAACCTCAAGATAAATATCAGGAATTTTTGGAGGTTTTCAGGCAAGTCAAAATCAACATCCCATTGTTGGATGCCATTAAACAAATACCGTCATATGCAAAAATTTTAAAAGACCTTTGCACGGTTAAAAGAAAAATACATGTGCAAAAGAAGGCATTTTTGACAGAGAATGTGAGTGCCATTATCAACCACGGGATGCCCAAGAAATATAAAGATCCCGGTTGTCCGATAATATCATGTGTGATTGGAGACTACCGGGTGAAACATGCTCTACTTGATCTAGGGGCAAGTGTAAACTTAATTCCCTTTTCGGTCTATGAACAATTGGGTTTAGGTGAATTAAAACCCACCAAAACCACATTACAACTTGCTGACCGATCGATTCGTATTTCGAGAGGGGTGATTGAGGATGTTCTTGTCCAAGTTGATAAAGTTTACTACCCGGTGGACTTTATTGTCTTGGACACGAGACCCATGGTTCATATTGGTCCCCAAATTCCTGTGATACTTGGCCGCCCATTCCTAGCTACATCAAACGCTATCATAAATTGTAGGAGTGGGGTCATCCAAATGTCTTTTGGCAATATGACAATTGAGTTGAATGCTTTCAATATTGACAACCAATAAGAGGATGAGGATGAGGAGGTCCACGAAATAAATATGATCAATTCTATTGTGGAAAATGAGTCCCTCTCACCTTTTTACTCCGGTCACTTAGACGAAGAAGTGACTCACTCCCTTGATGAGAAAGATGATATGATAAGGGATATGGTCACACTTTTCGAGTTGGTATCGGCCTATGACGTTAGCCGAGAGAAGGATGTGGAAACAACACCTTGTTGTGCTGAGAAATCAATTCATATTTCCACACCTTTGTGGATCATGCATACCGAACTCCACCAATCCTGGGATGATTCTTAGTTGCAATATCATTGCCCAGGAAAATCTAATTGAAGACATATTTTTTCTGATAAATATGATGATGTCTCCTCTTATACATGTGGTGAAAACATTAAGAAACCTGCTGAAATTCCTTTTTGGGATTTTGAGTGGTGTTCGCTTCCCCAAGTGTAGGGTTACGATGTAGTAATAAACTCGGTAAGGCCGAGGTCGATCCACAGGGACTTATGTAGGATCTCACAAACTCATCCACAAGTGTCTATTGAAATCTACTAATCAGATTTTTATATGAAATTGATGTGAGTAACAGAAGTTTAATTAAATTGAAAGTAACTAATTATAAGAAGGCACTAGGGGTTCAAGGATCCACTTGTAGCAATCCTTGATGTTCAATCCGCTGTGGTTTCTCAATCTCTCAACTAGAATCGATATTCAAATCTATCTAGTCAGATGATAAAGCTGTTAAACCAAACAGTCTGTAATATGTAAGTTCCATGCATCAAATTCACTCAATGTAGGCTGATCTGAGCATGCTCAATTGCATAGGTCATTCCCCTTTTCTATAAGTCCAGTTCACAATCATAACCATCCTCAAGTCCTCTCACAAGACAAGGCTAGATCAGGATTTAACCTGGATTCAAATTACATGCACAGTCATTACATATTCCAGAAAATCAACAAAAATAGAACTTTGGTAGGAAGTCCCTTCATGAAGAGCTTAGTACTAGAGCGCACTCCGATTCCTCGGATCATACAGGTCTAGACCGTTGCAAACGAATTAAGAAACTAAGTAATTTATCCAAACATCCATGAGTCATCACAAGACTAAGAAAAATTACTTAAAAACTTGTATAAACTTCAAACCAGAGTTCATGATCATGAATTCCAAACTGAAAACCACTTAACTATGAATTAAAACATCTTGGATCCACTACAAGCTTCACCTCTTAGCCCTAGCTAAGAGGTTTAGCTGCTCATGATCCAAGGAAACATGAAACAACTACAAAAAGCATGAAAACAGCAAAGCAAACCAAAAGGAGTTGTGAAACTCCAATCTCCACTTCCACAGTCTCCAACCTCGCTTGAACCCTTCTCGGATGCCCTAGGAACGATCCCTAGGTGTCTTTTATAGTCTGGAGGCTCCCCAACTTCGGAAGAATCGAGAAAGTGCGTAACACTTACGCAGCGCAAAGAAAATCGGGATGAAATTAGAAGTTTCTAACTTCTTTCGCACAGCCGATCGGTCATGACCGGTCGGTCTCAAGTGGAAAACACTCCAGCAAGTATGCCCGACCGGTCATGACCGGTCGGGCCTGTTTATCTTCAGTCTAGCAATGATGTCCGACCGGTCATGACCGGTCGGACGTTTTCACCCTTCCTTCAGCAGCTGTGGCCGACCGGTCAAGACCGGTCGGGCCTATTCATTAGAGTCCCAGCAGCCTTGTCCGACTGGTCATGACCGGTCGGACGTCCTCAGTATATCCAAACATGCATGGCTGATCGGTCACTGACCGGTCTGGCTTCCTTGGCTGACCGGTTAGCTCTCTTTTCTTCTTGTTTTCTTCCTTTCTTTCTTCTGCTTTCTTTTCTTCTTTAGTTCTTTCTTTCTTTTCTTCTTTGGTCCTCAAACGTTCTTCATCAGAATGATCCCAAGTGAACCCTTTTTGTCTTCAATTGAGTGGAGTTCCCTCTTAGTCCAGTAATCACAAAACATGCATTGGATTAGCCTATAAACCATACAAACCTTGCACAATGAGTGATGAATTGGGGTTAGAATATTCACAATTAAGAGCTCAACAAGTGGCTTAGCACGATTACTCACACACATGTTTATTGTAAAGCAGGATATTGGATGACGTTACTGCGAAACCTTTTGATCCATCTAATGATTCTGCTTGACTTTATGCTTTTGGATGAGTTGTTAGGATTAACCTCCTAGTTTGACAGAGGATAATTTGCTAGAATGCTTTCCATTAGGATTTGCTTTGATAATTGATTTAGTTGTGAAGTAATCCATCTCCAAAAGCTAATCTTGCCATGAAATATATGCTCCAGGTGATATCTCTCTTTCTCACTCTCCATTGTTTTATGTCATCGCTCTCATGTCATGCATATTGCATATCTTATTACATTGAGGACAATGTGAAGTTTTGGTTGGGGGGTGAGATTCCTTAGATGATGAATCTGCTAGCTTTTGTGACATGTCGAGCAAAACTGTAGAAATTTTTCGATTTTCGATTTTTCTAAAATTCGAAACTCTTTTGGAAAACTTTGATTCTATGCATTCGAGATAGCATGGGTATAAGAAGATGAGATATGAAGTGAGGGATGTTGCAAGCTTTGAATTTCTCTTAATATAATGGTTTTATATGTGAATTCACCTATTCTTATGATTGGTAGAAAATTTGAACACCTTTTGCACCTAGCTCACATTACACGATTTTCATGATTTGAAAGGATTATGTGATTTATGTATTAGCTAGACTTTGATTTGAGGTATTGAGAAACCAAGCCGGGGTACTTTGTCCATCCTTGTCCATGGGAAAATAACGAAAGATATGGATTTCTAAAAATCCTATATAATGTAAAAGAAAAAGGAAAAGGAAGGATGAAATTGGGAATGATGGAAAAATGGTGGAAAACTCCGATTAGGGCTACCTACTACCAACCGGGGGATGGTCTACCCATAACCAAAGCCGGAAATGGGACGTAGTGTGAAAATCGTCGGAAGGACGGTAACGCAAATTCCTGTCATAGGCTTGTTGTTGCTCTATACACCTTGAGATCTATATTTTAGTAGATCTATGAAGAAGATAATCCCAGAAACTCATGAGGTGAACCTTCACTATGCACACTAGGTTGAATTTGTTCAAGCTCTTCTATTTGTCAATCAATCAGCGGGAATTTCATATAAACACTTATTATATTCTGAGAGTTTAAGGTTTCAACCTTTATCACCGAATTTCTCTGATTTTTACGCTTATGTGTCTTGGGATGTATAGAAGAATAATTTCTAGAGGAGAGTTAGGTTTTGGAGAATGAAACTTGTTTCACGCATGTTTTGTTCGGGACTAGCAAAATGCTGGTTGGGGTGTGTTGAGCTCTAAATTATGCATATTCTAACCCGAATTCATCACTCATTATGCACGGTTTACATGTTTAAAGGACTATTTTAATGCATGATTTGTGATTGTAGGAACAAGATGGAGATTTCGCAAATTGAAGGCTAAGTAGAGCTCTTTACGAGCATTGAAGTTCATTGGATGAAGGGTGAAGAAGGACCAAAGAAAGACAAAGCAAGGAAAGAAGAGAAAAGAAGAAAGAAAGAAAGAAATAAAGAAGAAAAAGCAGCCAGACCGGTCAAGACCGGTCGGCCAACCATCTACCTTCCAAGAGAACAGAGTCCGACCGGTCTGGACCGGTCGGCTATAGCTGCTGGACTCAGGCAAAACAGAGCCCAACCGGTCCAGACCGGTCGGCCATGTGAAAGACAGGATCTTTCTATTTTAGGCTCCGGATTTCTCGGTGCAAGTGCGTAAGTTTACGCGAAATCTGGAACTTTCTTGCGTAAAGGACACCTCCAAGCTATAAAAGGACGTCTTCCCTTCATACCAAAGCATGCTAGGGCGTGGGGATTGCTCAGGAGACGGATTCGACTGCGGATTTCTAGTTTTCTTCCTGTTTTAGTAGTTTTTTATGTTTTTAGAGGCTTTTAGTTCAAGGATGTTAGAGATGAACTAAAACCTCTTAGCTAGGGTTAAGAGGTGAAGCTTTTGATTCGTTTTTGATGGATTGATACAACCTAGGTTTCCTTTTATGTTTTAATTGATGAATTTTAGTTCAATATGAGTTTGAATCAAGTACTATTTTGGTTTTTACTTTGATCTCTTGATAATTCCGGGCTCATGTGATTCTTAGTAATTCTAATCTTGGTAGCTTATCTTTTATGCATTGTTTATGCTTGTGTACTTCATTGATCTACCATCGACTCCGGGCATGGTAGACGCTTTGATTGCCTTGTGTACAATGGCCTGATTTTCATGTGGGAACTCACTCAACTAAAATTCTTATCTTTTGTTATATAATCTGAAATAGTTGTTTATTGATTGATTTTGATTTAATTAGAGTTCTAATCATTAGTTGTAATCAGGTCTAGTGACAGGATTTGGTGAAAGCTATGGTTATGAATCTCAACTAGATTGGAAAGAGGCTTGGCCTATACAATTGAGTGTGCCCAAGGCCTGAGCATGGTTGTGGGAATCAAATCAATGAATAAGCAATTGTTTTAGATGATTGTTGATTGAACCGCTCTATATTTTGATCGGATAGAGATATGAATTCGATTCCGATTGAGTTGTGAGAGACCTAGTTGTGTTGATGCATTGAAACTTATCAAAAGTGAATCCTTGGCGCTCTAGTGCCTTTTTAGATTGAAATTACCTTAACCATTCACTGTTTAAATCCAAATTGCTATTTTCCTGTTTTAGCTCTTAATAGGATCTTAATAACTAGTTGTTTTAGACAAATTCTGAAGATACCCATACATAAATCTCTGTGGGAGAGATACTCGGTCTTTTCAAATTATTACTACTTCGCAACCCTACACTTGGGGAGTGAACACCTATCAAGCATTCATAATTAAACAATTAAACTAACAATGCTAAGATATAAATGTGCTCAATTCAATCACAAACACAAGCATGTATAGTGGTTCGACTTTGGGTCTACTCTACTCCCGGTTCAAGTACTCAACTCCTTTGAGCACACCGGCATTCACTATCGGAGGTTTTAAATGAGGTTCACCTCTCAACCTTTACACGGAGGTTTTACCGGTTCACCTCTCAACCATTACCGGAGTTTTAGACATAGGCTAACTCTCAACCCAACGCACGTTTACTCCCGTGTCGGAGGCTCCCCCTTAGAGACTTAGTTTAGGCCTGGCTAACAGGCCAAGGAACGGCTAACGTCCCTAGGTCGAGTTCGATAAACAAACTCTAAATGGACTCTCAAAAAGGACAACCTTACTTGTTGTTGAGCTCTTAATTGTGCATATTCTAACCCCAATTCATCACTCATTATGCACGGTTTACATGTTTAAAGGACCACTCTAATGCATGATTTGTGATTGTAGGAACAAGATGGAGATTTCACCAATTGAAGGCTAACCAGAGCTCTTTACAAGCACTGAAGTTCATTGGATGACGGTTGAAGGAGGACCAAAGAAAGACAAAGCAAGGAGAGAAGAGAAAAGAAGAAAGAAAGAAAGAAATAAAGAAGAAAAAAGGGCTAGACCGGTCAAGACCGGTCGGCCACCCATCTACCTGCCAAGAAGATGTGCTGGACAGACGAACTGACCAGTCCGACCGGTCAAGACCGGTCGGCCATAGCTGCTGGACG
This sequence comes from Liriodendron chinense, assembly GCA_003013855.2. NCBI lineage: Eukaryota > Viridiplantae > Streptophyta > Magnoliopsida > Magnoliales > Magnoliaceae > Liriodendron > Liriodendron chinense. Next base: position 660,890 of record PVNU02003576.1, on the reverse strand, counting down.
TTTATAATGAGCAATCCGACCGGTCGTGACCGGTCGGCCAGCCCAGTCCGACCGGTCCAGACCGGTCGACCACATGTAAACAGGCTGTTTCTATTTTGGGATTCCGAAATCTTCTGCGCAAGTGCGTAACTTTACGCGAACTCTGGAACTTTCTTACGTAAAGGACACCTCCAAGCTATAAAATGACGTTTACTCTTCATACCAAAGCAGGCTAGGACGTGGGGATTGCTTGGGAGACAGATTCTACTTCGAATTTCTAGTTTTCTTCCTGTTTTAGTTATTTTTTATGTTTTTAGAGGCTTCTAGTTCAAGGATGTTAGAGATGAACTAAAACCTCTTAGCTAGGGCTAAGAGGTGATGATTTTGATTCGTTTTTTATGGATTGATACAACCTAGATTTCCTTTCATGTTTTAACTGATGAATTTTAGTTCAATATGAGTTTAAATCAAGTACTATTTTGGTGTTTACTTTGATCTCTTGATGACTCCGGCCTCATGTGATTCTTAGTGATCCTAACTTAGTATCTTAGCTTTTGAGCATTAGTTTTGCTTGTGTAGTTCATTGATCCACCATCGACTCTAGGCATGGTAGATGCTTTGATTGCCTTGTGTACAATGGCCTGATTTTCATGTGGGAACTCATTCAACTAAATTTCTTATCTTTTGTAGTAATCTGAAATAGTTGTTTGTTTTTTTATTTTAATTTAATTAGAGTTCTAATCATTAGTTGTAATCAAGTCTAGTGACAGGATTTGGTGAAAGCTATGGTTGTGAATCTCAACTACATTGGAAGAAGGCTTGGCCTGCATAATTAAGTGTGCCCAAGACCTGAGCATGTTTGTGGGAATCAAATCAATGAATAAGCACTTATTTTGGATAATTGTTGATTTAACCGCTCTATATTCCGATCGGATAGAGATATGAATTCGATTCCGATTGAGTTATGAGAGACCTAGTTGTGTTGATGCATTGAAACTTATCAAAAGTGGATCCTTGGCGCTCTAGTGCCTTTTTAGATTGAAATTACTTTAACCATTCACTGTTTAAACCCAAATCGCTATTTTTCAGTTTTAGTTCTTAAAAGGATCTTAATTACTAGTTGTTTTAGACAAATTCTGAGGATACCCATACATAAATCTCTGTGGGAACGATACTCGGTCTTTCCGAATTATTACTATTTCGCAACCCTACACTTGGGGAGTGAACAAGTTTTTGGCGCCGTTGCCGGGGATTTCTATGCGGTATTTTTAAAATTTTCTAAAATAACTTTTAGTTAAGATTGTGTTAAGATAGGTTTATGATTTGTTTTGCTTTCTAGGATAGGTTTTCTTCTAAATACTAACTTACTTTGTTTTGATTTTTGCAGGATTCTAACATAGGTTTAATCAAGGGATTTTTTTTTAGGAAGTTGAAGAAGAAGAAGGCATCTTAAGTCACCAATCAGGTTTTATCATTCTAACCTTACTCTTCTTCTTCTCCTACTCATTCCTACCATATTCATCTCTTGTAGAGTGGGTGGAGACTCCTTTTGGATCTCTGATAGGTTGGCCTTGTGCCACCTGATTCCTATTGGTCGGCTCTGCCGTCTTGGATCACCTTGTGCTCAGAGATTTCTCTTCTCAACCTATTCCTCTTTCTTCTTTTTCTGTACTTTTTCTCAAAAGACTCAAAGAGTGGGTGGGGAGTTCTCTGAACCCCTATTGACCAGGAGAAATCGGTTTCTATCCTTGCTTCTGGCTCAGCCATTGCAAGACACCTTGTGCTTAAGTCTTAGAGAGGAGGAGAGGAAGGAAGGAAGAATTCTTTTTCCTTTTTGTTTCATTCTTTTAGGTTTTGCATGACACATTAGGCTCGGGATTCTAATAACCGACTCAATCGTGACGGAGTAATTCTTGAAGGGATTGATAGAGAGCCTCGAACTAGGAAACATCAACATTTTCCTGAAATTACTAGAGAGATGGCTGAAAATCAACCAAATCAAGGGGTTAATCAACATCAAAATCCAGCCCCAAACCTTACTGAATTGGATGAGAATGAAGTGGGGGATGTACCTCAACCTAGAACTTTACGTGACTATTTACAACCAGCTAGGACGAGTACTCCCTCTTGCATAAATTTCCCTCACAATGTGGGAAATATTGATTTTAAACCGGGGTTGATCCAACTTCTTCCTAGATTCCATGGACTTGACTCTGAGAGCGCATATCTACATATTAAGGAATTTGAAGAGGTCATTGCCACAATAAACTATGACAATGTGACCAAGGATACAATAAAACTTAAATTGTTCCCTTTTTTCCTTGAAAGAGAAGGCCAAATCATGGCTACATTCCTTAAGGCCAAGGTCTATTGGGACATGGGCTGAGATGACTAGGGAATTTCTTAAAAAATTCTTCCCTACTCATCGAACCAATGCACTAAGAAGGGCCATAATGAACTTCGCCCAAAAAGAAGAAGAAACCTTTTTCCAATGTTGGGAAAGGTATAATGAGCTATTAAGCGCATGCCCACATCATGGCTATGAACGGTGGAGGTTGATTAGTTTCTTCTATGATGGATTAAACTCAACCATGTGCCAATTTGTGGAGATGATGTGCAATGGGGAATTCATGAACAAGGAAACGGAGGAAGCTTGGGATTATTTCGACATGTTGGCTCAAAATACACAAGCATGGGATACATCTAAGCCAACAGGTTCAAAACAACCCCAAGCCAAGGAAAAGGAAGAAATTTATGTTTTAGATGGGCAAGATGATCTAGGTTCTAGAGTGGCTAAACTCACACGAAAGGTCGAGGAGATGGAACTAAAGAAAGTGGACACAACCCAACAAAGGGGGGCTGTTGAAACCATTTGTGGTATTTGTGCTTCCAATGTGCATCAAACGCCGGATTGTCCAACAATCTATGCGTTTCGAGAACTTTTATTTGAACAATCAAATGCTTTGAATAGTTATCAACGACCTTTTAGTACTCCAAATTCAAACATGAACAATTCTAGTTGGAGAAACACCCCTAACTTCAATTAGGCGAATGGAAACACGGCTAATCAAAATAATCCTCAAAGGGGGCCCCCAATTCAAATGGCTCCACCTCAAATGCCTATAGAGGATACTTTGAAAGCAGTCATGGAAGGACAAGCTCAAATAAATCAATCCAACCATACGATAATGCTTGAGCTTAAAAATTCGATGGAGGAAATCAAGGCTCGCTTAAACGCAAGGGAAGGGATGCTTCTAGCCCAACCCATACCAAATCCAAAACCACAATGCGAAATAAGTGTGCCTAGTTCTTCTAACCAACATATGGAACATGCTAAGGCCATCACCACTCTTAGAAGCGGTAAAATCATTGAAAAATCTGATCCGGTGAAGGTTTCAACGCCTAATGATTCAGTATCTTCCAAAGAGGATGATGGACCTAGCATCACCATGAATGAAAAAGAGCCATTGAAAGAATATAGGCCTGTTGCTCCATTCCCCCAACGCTTGACTCCAGCCAAACCTCAAGATAAATATCAGGAATTTTTAGAGGTTTTTAAGCAAGTCAAAATCAACATCCCATTGTTGGATGCCATTAAACAAATACCGTCATATGCAAAATTTTTAAAAGACCTTTGCACGGTTAAAAGAAAAATACATGTGCAAAAGAAGGCATTTTTGACAGAAAATGTAAGTGCCATTATCAACCACGGGATGCCCAAGAAATACAAAGATCCCGGTTGTCCGACAATATCATGTGTGATTGGAGACTACCGGGTGAAACATGCTCTACTTGATCTAGGGGCAAGTGTAAACTTAATTCCCTTTTCAGTCTATGAACAATTGGGTTTAGGTGAATTAAAACCCACCAAGACCACATTACAACTTGCTGACCGATCAATTCGTATTCCGAGAGGGGTGATTGAGGACGTTCTTGTCCAAGTTGACAAAGTTTACTACCCGGTGGACTTTATTGTCTTAGACACGAGACTCATGGTTAATATTGGCCCCCAAATTCCTTTCATACTTGGCCGCCCATTCCTAGCTACATCAAACGCTATCATAAATTGTAGGAGTGGGGTCATCCAAATGTCTTTTGGCAATATGACAATTGAGTTGAATGCTTTCAATATTGACAACCAACAAGAGGATGAGGATGAGGAGGTCCACAAAATAAATATGATCAATTCTATTGTGGAAAATGAGTCCCTCTCACCTTTTTACTCCGGTCACTTAGACGAAGAAGTGACTCACTCCCTTGATGAGAACGATGATATGATAAGGGATATAGTCACACTTTTCGAGTCGGTATCGGCATATGACGCTCGCCGAGAGAAGGATGTGGAAACAATACCTTCTTGTGCTGAGAAATCAATTCATATTTTCAGACCCTTGTGGATCATGCATACCGAACTCCACCAACCCTGGGATGATCCTTACTTGTAATATCACTGCCCAGGAAAATCTGAATGGAGACATATTTTTTCTGATAAATATGATGATGTCTCCTCCTATACATGTGGTGAAAACACTAAGGAACCCGCTGAAATTCCTTTTTGGGATTTTGAGTGGCTTAACACGATTACTCACACAATGTTTATTGTAAAGCAGGATATTGGATGACGTTACTGCGAAACCTTTTGATCCGTCTAATGATTCAGCTTGACTTTATGCTTTTGGATGAGTTGTTGGGATTAACCTCCTAGTCTGACGGAGGATAATTTGCTAGAATGCTCTCCCATTAGGATTTGATTTGATAGTTGACTTAGTTGTGAAGTAATCCATCTCCAAAAGCTAATCTTGCCAGGAAATATATGCGTCAGGTGATATCTCTCTTTCTCACTCTCCTTTGTTTTATGTCATTGCTCTCATGTCATGCATATTGCATATCTTATTACATTGAGGACAATGTAAAGTTTTGGTTGGGGGGTGAGAGATTCCTTAGATGATGAATCTGCTAGCTTTTGTGACATGTCGAGCAAAGATGTAGAAATTTTTTGATTTCTCTAAAATTCGAAACTCTTTTGAAAAACTTTGATTTTATGCATTCGAGATAGCATGGGTATAAGAAGATGAGATATGAAGTGAGAGATGTTGCAAGCTTTGAATTTCTCTTAATATAATGGTACTATATGTGATTTCACCTATTTTTATGATTGATAGAAAATTTGAACACTTTTTGCACCTAGTTCACATTACACGATTTTCATGATTTGAAAGGATTATGTGATTTATGGATTAGCTAGACTTTGATTTGAGGTATTGAGAAACCAAGCCGGGGTACTTTGTCCATCCTTGTCCATGGGAAAATAACGAAAGATATGGATTTCTAAAAATCCTATCTAATGTAAAAGAAAAAGGAAAATGAAGGATGAAATTGGGAATGATGGAAAAATGATGGAAATTCCGATTAGGGCTACCTACTACCAACTGGGGGATGGTCTACCCGTAACCAAAGCCGGAAATGGGACGTAGTGTGAAAGTCGTCGGAAGGACGGTAAAGCAAATTCCTGTCATAGGCTGGTTATTGCTCTATACACCTTGAGATCTATAGTTTAGTTGATCTATGAAGAAGATAATCCCGGAAACTCATGAGATGAACCTTCACTATGCACACTAAGTTGAATTTGTTCAAGTTCTTCTATTTGTCAATCAATCAGCGGGAATTTCATATTAACACTTATTATGTTCTGAGAGTTTAAGGTTTCAACCTTTATCACCGAATTTCTCTGATTTTTACGCTTATGTGTCTTGGAATGTATAGAAGAATAGTTTCTAGAGGAGAGTTGGGTTTTGGAGAATGAAACTTGTTTCATGCATGTTTTGCTTGGGACTAGCAAAATGCTGGTTGGGGGGGTGTGTTGAGCTCTTAATTGTGCATATTCTAACCCCAATTCATCACTCATTATGCATGGTTTACATGTTTAAAGGACCACTCTAATGCATGATTTGTGATTGTAGGAACAAGATGGAGATTTCACCAATTGAAGGCTAACCAGAGCTCTTTACAAGCATTGAAGTTTATTGGATGACGGTTGAAGGAGGACCAAAGAAAGACAAAGCAAGGAGAGAAGAGAAAAGAAGAAAGAAAGAAAGAAATAAAGAAGAAAAAAGGGCTAGACCGGTCAAGACCGGTCGGCCACCCATCTACCTGCCAAGAAGATGTGCTGGACAGACAAACTGACCAGTCCGACCGGTCAAGACCGATCGGCCATAGCTGCTGGACGTTTGTAATGAGCAATCCGACCGGTCGTGACCGGTCGGCCAGCCCAGTCCGACCGGTCCAGACCGGTCGACCACATGTAAACAAGCTGTTTCTATTTTGGGATTCTGAAATCTTCTGCGCAAGTGCATAACTTTACGCGAAATCTGGAACTTTCTTGCGTAAAGGACACCTCCAAGCTATAAAAGGACGTTTTCTCTTCATACCAAAGCAGGCTAGGACGTGGGGATTGCTTGGGAGACGGATTCTACTTCGAATTTCTAGTTTTCTTCTTATTTTAGTTATTTTTTATGTTTTTATACGCTTCTAGTTCAAGGATGTTAGAGATGAACAAAAACCTCTTAGCTAGGGCTAAGAAGTGAAGATTTTGATTCGTTTTTTATGGATTGATGCAACCTAGGTTTCCTTTCATGTTTTAATTGATGAATTTTAGTTCAATATGAGTTTGAATCAAGTACTATTTTGGTGTTTACTTTGATCTCTTGATGACTCCGGGCTCATGTGATTCTTAGTGATCCTAACTTAGTATCTTAGCTTTTGAGCATTAGTTTTGCTTGTGTAGTTCATTGATCTACCATCGACTCCGGGCATGGTAGATGCTTTGATTGCCTTGTGTACAATGGCCTGATTTTCATGTGGGAACTCATTCAACTAAACTTCTTATCTTTTGTAGTAATTTGAAATAGTTGTTTGTTTTTTTATTTTGATTTAATTAGAGTTCTAATCATTAGTTGTAATCAAGTCTAGTGACAGGATTTGGTGAAAGCTATGGTTGTGAATCTCAACTACATTGGAAGAAGGCTTGGCCTACATAATTGAGTGTGCCCAAGACCTGAGCATGGTTGTGGGAATCAAATCAATGAATAAGCACTTATTTTGGGTAATTGTTGATTTAACCACTCTATATTCCGATCGGATAGAGATATGAATTCGATTCCGATTGAGTTATGAGAGATCTAGTTGTGTTGATGCATTGAAACTTATCAAAAGTGGATCCTTGGCGCTCTAGTGCCTTTTTAGATTGAAATTACCTTAACCATTCACTGTTTAAACCCAAATCGCTATTTTTCAATTTTAGTTCTTAATAGGATCTTAATTACTAGTTGTTTTAGACAAATTCTTAGGATACCCATACATAAATCTCTGTGGGAACGATACTCGGTCTTTCCGAATTATTATTACTTCGCAACCCTACACTTGGGGAGTGAACACTTGTCGGATGAGCCCCTTGTATAGTGCTGGTTCGGGTTGTTTGATCTCCGCTCTCCCGTGCTTCAATCAGGTTCCCTTGCTCCCACGATCGTGTCGCCGTTGCGTCGCCAATGCCTCAGCCACACTCAATCAAACACCTTGCATGTGATGCCTTTGAGATGCCCAAGGTGCTAGGAGTATAGGTTTGAGAACTCTACAACTAATGGGAATGCGTTGCCTAGAGTCTCTCTCCTACAACGATCTCATCTTAGAGTTTTGGACAAGGATTTGCCAATTAAGAAGGTTCCAAACTCTAGAGATCAAGAGGGGATGAAGGTCATCTTCTTCATGAGCTTGGAATGCTCTAATCTTGTGTTAAAGCACAAGGAAGATGCCTTGCATTGGTTGGGAATGAGCCTCAAATGGTCTCCAACAATGGTGGCTTCGCTCCTCTCAAAATTCCCTTCACAATGCCCAAAAACCAAGCTCCATATATAGGAAAAGTGAGCTCCAACGGTCATAAAACGGGCAAAAAATGGCTCTGCCGACCTGTCCCGATCGGTCCCGATCAGTCTGCCAAAAGCCAAGAGAAGACAGGGAGTACACTGTCTGAATGGGGGTTTGTCCAATCGGTCGTGACCGGTCGGACCAGCCCAGCCGACCGGTCATGACTGGTCGGTCCACCTGAAGCCTGCAAATACAGTAGCCTGCTGTTTGGTCTGGCCGACCGGTCTTGACCGGTCAGACCAGTCCAGCCGACCGGTCCTGACCGGTCGGACAGGCCTGGTTCAGCTCAGCAGTTTGCTGAACTTCGTACATTCCAACCTACTCACTTTAAGCCATGTTTTGGGTGATGTTCAGGGACACCTAGGGCCATTCTAAGATGACAAAGGGTTTTTCGAAGATGGTCAAGGTCATCAAAGAGGTTACGGGTTGGGTTTTGGTCAAGGTTAAGGGCACCAAGGCATCACTTTTACCTGATTCTTCTTTCTTGATGCAGCAAGGTCATCTGAGTCTTCAGTCTTCGTCTTCATTGGGCTCAACCGACACTGGACTCACTGACGTAAGTATTGACAAACAAGGTGCACTAGTATGCCATAGAAAAGTGCACTAACAAATCTCTGTCTTGTGGGTTGTTAGTTTGTGTGATTCCTTTTCTAGTTATTATTACTTCCTGTTTATTGTTTGTGGGTGAGACCGGAGATTGGATCTCGGTTCACCGACGTTGTTGGCGTGCTGCGCAACAACTGGTATCAGAGCTATTGGTTTAATTCAACTGGGAGCGATGGCGAAGATGGGAAAACTAGAATTGAGAAGTTTGATGGTTCAAACTTTGCCTTCTGGAAGATGCAGATGGAGGATTATCTGTATCAGAAGGACCTCTAAATTCCTCTAGAAGGAAAAGAGAAGAAACAAGAGAAGATGACAGATGATGAATGGGCTTTAATGGATCGGAAGGCTTTAGGAACGATCCGACTCTCTTTGTCAGAGAGTGTCGCCTTCAACATATCCAAAGTAAAGACCACAAAGGAATTAATGCAGGCTTTGGCTACGATGTATGAGAAACCCTCGGCGTCCAACAAGGTTCATCTCATGAAACGGCTTTTCAACATGAAGATGCCAGATGGTGGGGGCGTGGCTGAACATCTAAACGAGTTCAATACAGTCACGAGCCAATTGGAATCCGTTGGCATCACTTTTGATGACGAGGTCAGGGCGCTATTGATCTTATCCAGTTTGCCAGACAGTTGGGATGGTTTGGTAATTGCCGTGAGCAATTCTTCAGGATCTACGAAGTTGAAATTCGATGATGTGGCCGGTCTAATTCTAAGTGAAGAATCTAGAAGGAAGACATCAGGAACTTCAGGGGATTCAGGAAATGCTCTAAACGTTGAAGGAAGAGGAAGATCTTCAAACAAAGGAGGTAATAAACACGGTCGTTCTAAGTGGAGGAATAAGTCCAAGGGACCAAAAGACAAGGATGGTTGTTGGCATTGCGGGAAGAAGGGGCACATGAAGCGTGATTGCAGGGCGCTTAAGAAATAAGAAGGAAGCTCTCAAGGTGGGAAGGATTCAGTGAATCTATCTGAGGAGAGTGACACAGAGGTGTTGATCTTGTCTCTTGATGCGCGTAATGAGTCTTGGGTTATAGACTCGGGTGCTTCGTTTCATGCCACTTCATCAAAAGAAGTTCTTCCTGCTTATGTCTCAGGTAACTTTGGAAGAGTCTACCTGGGTGATGATGAGCCATGCAGTATTATTGGCAAGGGAGACGTTTACTTAAGTCAGAAAGACGGAACGGTCTTGAAGCTGAAGGATGTCAGACATGTACCGAGTTTGAGACAGAATTTGATCTCAGTGGGGCAGTTGGCCGATACTAGATATGTGACGACATTCACGAGCGATGCATGGAAGGTCACAAAAGGTGCCTTGGTAATATCTCGAGACAAAAAGGAAGGTACCTTATACGTGACTTCTGGCTCGTATAGTTCACTCACAGTCGCATCAATTGGAGTGAACGGGCAGTTATGGCATCAGAGGTTGGGACATATGAGTGAGAAGGGGATGAAAGTGCTATTATCAAAGGGGAAGCTACCAGGGTTGAAGGCAATCGATCTGGAATTCTGTGAGGACTGCGTGTATGGCAAGCAGAAGAAAGTTAGCTTCAAGAAGACTGGACGCGCTCCAAAGACTCATCTATTGGAGCTTGTATACACTGATGTGTGGGGACTGGCACAGGTATCATCTCTTGGTGGCTCACATTACTTTGTTTCTTTTATTGATGATGCTAGTATAAAACTGTGGGTCTACTTCTTAAAGCACAAGTCTGATGTATTCGATGTATTTAAGAATTGCAAAGTTATGGTAGAAAATGAGACCGGTAAAACTGTGAAGTGTCTCAGATCGGATAATGGGGGAGAATATTGTGATAAGAGGTTTGAGGAGTATTGTGCAGCAAATGGAATCAAACATCAGAAAATGATTCCAGGGACACTACAGCAGAACGGTGTGGCTGAGCGCATTAACAGGACCATCCTTGAGTGCGCTAGAAGCATGAGACTACATGCAGGGTTGCCGAAGACCTTTTGGGCAGATGCTGTGAATACTGCTGTATATCTCATCAATAGAAGTCCCTCAGCACCATTGGATGGTGGGCTACCAGAAGAAACATGGACTGGAAAAGAAGTGAACCTTGCACATCTCAAAGTGTTTGGTTGCACCTCTTATGTTCACATTGATGCAGAGCACAGAAACAAGCTGGATGCGAAGTCCAGAAGGTGTACGTTTATAGGCTACGGGCAGAATAATTTTGACTACCGGTTTTGGGATGCAAAGAACCGAAAAATTATCAGAAGCAAGGACGTAGTCTTCAATGAGAAGGTGATGCATAAGGACAGTGTGCAGCAAAAGCAGAACAAGGCCGATGAGAAGGAATTCGTAGAGTTGGAAGAGTTACCGGATACGGGTGTTACAGTGCCACAGGATGAGCATGCACAGGAGCATGATGAGGCAGAACCGCAGACACCGGTTGTGAGGAGGTCTACTCGGGAGAGGAGACCCAAGGTTCGATACTCACCCTCCTTACATTATCTACTGCTGACAGATAATGGTGAGCCAGAGTGTTTTGAAGAGGCGTTACGGTCAGATATGCGGGTTAAGTGGGAGCAATCCATGGAAGATGAGATAGACTCTCTTAAGTCTAATCGTATGTGGGAGCTAGTCACTCTACCCAAGGGCAAGAAAGCTCTTCATAACAAGTGGGTTTACAAACTGAAGGAGGAGCACGATGGTTCGAAACGATACAAGGCTAGACTGGTTGTGAAAGGGTTCCAACAAAAGGCAGGTATCGATTTCATAGAGATATTTTCACCTGTAGTGAAGATGTCTACGATTCGCATGGTTTTGAGTATAGTGGCTACAGAGGACTTACATCTAGAGCAACTAGATGTTAAGAAAACCTTTCTTCATGGAGACCTTGAAGAAGAGATATATGCATCAGCCGACAGGATACGTGGCACCAGAAAACGAGAACAAGGTGTATAGACTGAAGAAGAGTCTATATGGTCTGAAGCAGGCCCCGAGGCAGTGGTACAAGAAGTTCGACAGTTTCATGTCAGAAAACGGGTACAGGAGATGTCATGCAGACCACTGTTGTTACTTGAAGAAGTTTGATACATCGTATATCATCCTTCTTTTGTATGTTGATGATATGCTTGTGGCCGGATCAAGCATGAAGGACATCTCAGATCTCAAAAGACAACTGTCTAAAGCGTTTGCCATGAAGGATTTAGGAGTTACAAAACAAATCCTAGGCATGAGGATAAAGCGTGACAGGAAAAACAAGAAGTTGGTTTTGTCACAGGCAGAGTACATAGCCAAGGTACTTGATCGACATGGGAGGTGCTAAGCCGGTTAGTACTCCATTAGCCAACCACTTCAAGCTTTCAAAGGAGCAAGGAGCTAAGATGCAGGAGGAATGGGACTACATGGCTAAAGTCCCTTATGCGTCAGCCATAGGGAGCCTCATGTATGCTATGGTTAGCACGAGGCCAGACATTGCTCAAGCAGTGGGAGTTGTTAGCAGGTACATGAACAACCCTAGGAAGGAACATTAGGAAGCTGTGAAGTGGATCCTCAGATACCTGGTAGGAACTGTGGATGTAGGGCTGTGTTATGAAGGATCGAAAATCAAGCTACAAGGCTACGTCGACTCAGATTTGGCAGGGGATATCGACAGTAGAAGGAGCACTACAGGGTATGTCTTTACCCTGGGTAGTGCTGCAGTCAGTTGGATCTCTCAGTTACAGAAGATAGTATCCATCAGTACAACGGAAGCAGAATATGTTGCAGCTACAGAAGCGTGTAAGGAGATGGTGTGGATGCAAGGTTTTATGGAAGAGTTGGGAAAGAAGCAAGCAGATTGCAAGCTCTACAGTAACAATCAAAGTGCAATACACTTGGCTAAGAATTCAGCCTTTCATTCAAGGACCAAGCATATTGACATCAGATATCACTTCATACGTTCGTTACTGGAAGATGGATCGATTGTTTTGGAGAAGATTCATACAAGTGAGAATCTTGCAGATATGTTGACCAAGGCGGTCACACGAGAGAAGCTGAAGCTCTGTTTAGCTTTGGTTGGTCTCCAGGCTTGAAGACTGGGAGGTGGTGTACTCCGGATGTAGAAGACGAAGGATCATGTGGTGATTGTCTCCAAGTGGGAGATCGTTGAGTGTGGAGACAACCACACCAGACCATGGTCGGGCGCCTAGACGGTCAAATGACCGGGTGCCCGAAATTCATCCTGTTTTGGCATCAGTCCGCTGGACTGTTTTGTGAGTAGCCGGGCGCCCGACGGTCAAAGTGACCGGGCGCCCGGTAATACCCTGAATTATGCCTTTTGTTGCTGGACGTTTTTTATATTGGCCGGGCGCCCGACCCAGTTATGTCCGGGCGCCCGACCGGCAGCGGGCTTAAGACCGGAGATTGGATCTTGGTTCACCGGCGTTGTTGGCGTGCTGCGCAACACATTCAATGACATTCTTGCCCATATTTTTTGTTTGGTCAATAGTCATCCCTCCGAAAATGTTTGATAATATAGGTTTGATAGATCCACATGCATCTTCTCATGACCCTAAATTTGGGAACCAAGCATGCATACCATTATTGGTGTGGTTGCTAACTTCCATAATTCACGGACAATATGTCAAGTCCAAATTTCAATTTGTCACCATTCACAAGCCTTATATCAAACCAACTTCATTCATTTTCAAATATCTGTAAGCCAAAGAAGGACCTGCCCATTTGGAGTCTTATTCAATGAAATAGCCTATATCCAACTTAAAAATGTAAATTCACGTCCACCACAATTGAGCCAACGAAACGAAAAAAAACAACATGTTCTCAAGTAATTAAATAACTTATAGCAGAAAATAATTTAAGAAAATAAACAAACATATATCCTAAGTAAGCAAAATGAATTAATAAAAATCAATCCAGCACAGCCAATTCTTCTACAATTAAATAGGGCAACGTGTCTCGTGAATCATGCACTGGCCATGAAACCATAATATATATTATTATTTTTATCTCTCTCTTTGTTTTTAAATATGGGTTCCACTAAAGAAATATGAGCCGGTCATATGATTGGTTCCACTGAAGAAATTTTTATTCTTAAAGGCATAATTGCAAAAATTCGGCTTTGGATTTCCGTGGTGGAGAAGTGTTGGTCTAATAGTTGGTTTTCAATGTTAGTTAATGGCGAAGCTTGTAGTTTCTTCGAGTCTTCCTGAGGCTTGCGTCAAGGGGATCCAATATTTCTAATCCTTTTTGTTTTGGTTTCAGAAGCTTTAAGCCACGGTTTTGAAAGAATGGTGGTGAGAGGCTTCCGCTAATCTTTTAAGGTTCGTTGAGGTTGCCCAATAATTTCACATAAACTTTATGCAGACGACACGGTTATGTTCACTAACAGCATGAGTAGTTCGCTGAAGGTCGTTGCAGCATTCTTACAGAAATACGAGGCTGTCTCAGGGATGAGAATTAATAAACAGAAAAGCTATTTTTTCATGTCCTCCTATCAGCCTGTGGGGCGTATTTAGACCATTGAGAGGGTGTTGGGCATCTCTCAGTCGTCGTCTCCCCTTTATTATCTGGGGGTTGGCCCCAATAGTTAAAAGGAGGGCGAGGAGCACGCTATTCTTGCCTTTGGTGAAGAAGTTCCAAAATTGGGTGGCGGGCTGGAAGAGCAGTGTGATTGCCCAATCAAGAAGATTGGTGCTGATAAATCACGTGTTTTGTAGCATTCGGTTCACACAATGTCCGTGTTGGAGATTCCTTCAAGCATTCTTCCACTTCTGGACAAAATTATCGCGCATTTTTTCTGGGGTGGAAAGTGTTGGAATTTTTTGTTGAATCAAATAGACTATTAAAACTGAAAACCAAAAAAAAAATTACAAGAAAATAAGATAAAAAAAACTTATTGGATTGAGTCGAGGTATGACTGAGTCACTCAGCTTGAAATCGAATCTGCTCCCCTTGGACAGCGTCCCAAGTGCAATAGGTTTCCAGAGCAATCGACCTCCAAGATACAACGACTATGACCCGGTCCCAGCGGTGCACTCACTGTACGTAGGCTCGAATCACTTGCAGTTTAACTCAAAAGTGCTGAGTTGACTCAGCGCAAAACTTTGAAAGAAAACCTTCTTAAAACCAGAGAGAGTTTTTTAAGAGTAATAGAAAACAATTTGATTATTTTAAAATCGAAATTAGGGAGCCTTAGATAAACTCTGAAATGGTGCCTTAAGCACCCTTTCGAAAGGGTTTGGTCCATTGGGTTTAAACCCAACCGGAGTGACCAACCGACTGGACGCATCTCTCTGTTCAAAATGAAAAGACACAAGTGCAAGTATATTCGCACAGATAAAGTCCCTCGAGTACCTCTACACACACACACACACACACACACACACACACGCGCGCGCGCGCGCGCGCATCTTCACACGAGTACACTTACACCACACCCACACCCGCACCCGCGGCCCGACCTGTCCAGTCCAGTCCAGTCCCGTCACGCATGCGCACGCACACACGCACACGCACACGCACATGGATACAGACTCAGACTCGGCTCGGCACGGCACGGTACGGCTCAGCTCAGCGAGCGCGTATGTGGTAAATGGTATAGATTAAAGCTATTGGCATAGCCCTCCCACAGGACCAAATTCATATGCCCCCTGAAAGGGGCTCAAGCCCTTAGGCAAAAAGCATATCTTATATACATGAGAGAATTCTTGTTTAAATCGGATGTGAGACTAAAACCCACAACACAAAAGCAAGTAATTTCAAATTATGGAGGGAAATGAAAATTTTGAATTATTTTAAAAGAAATACATGTTTCAAAGTTAAAACCTTTCGAGTTAACGAGGAATAGTTGTGCAATGGTGCCGGTGTCACCATAGACTTGAACCGACATTAGAGAAAGCAAGACAGGTTTACAGGAATCAGGTGACACCATAGTCTTGAACCTGATTCCTTTTGGTGTAAATCACAAGTACATGTCACTCACACAACTCTTCCTCTACAAGTGATTTTGTGGTTCGATGCTTGTCAGCCATGCACCATTACCTGAATTTCACGAGTACTCTAGAGAATGCGCTTAGATTTTCATAGAAAGCTGCCTCCACCTCCACACCCATATAGGTGAATTTCATCAAGTGTACGCAACAACTGTATACACCACAAAATATATGATTATGGATTCATTAAGAGTTTCGAAAACTCATCCTTTTACGTTGCTGCTTGCACTGCTACACCATAGAAGGGGCTCACTTACATTAGTGCAATCGTCTACCTCATGGCTTGTTGTTTACCCATTAAACCTATCTCATGGGATCTCCACTTGTATAGGTTGGGTTGCCGACACTAGCAGCTCATATATTAGGCTTAGCCCCATTCCCTTCGATGTATCATTGACTAACTTTTTAGATAGTCCTTCGATCAGAGGATCTACCAGATTCTTTTCTAACCTCACAAAGTTAATAGATATAACTCCATCGCGTAACATATGCCTTACTATGTTGTGCCTGAGTCTAATATGCCTACTCTTTCCATTATATATTTTGTTATTTGTTTTTACTATAGCTACTTGACAATCACAATGAATAGATATGGCCGATACAGGCTTTGGCCACAATGGTATATCATTCAAGAGATTTTTAAGCCACTCAACTTTTGAACCAGCCTTTTCTAAGGCAACAAACTTGGATTCCATAGTTGATCGAGCGATACATGTCTTCTTGGTAAACTTCTAAAAGACTGCTCCTCCACCTAAAGTGAAGACACATCCGCTAGATTTAGTTTCATTTGAATTAGTAATCCAGTTAGCATCACTATATCCTTCTAATACAGCAGGATAACCATTATAATGTAAACCATAGGCCATAGTGCCTTTTAGGTATCTCAGAATTCTAGACAAGGCATTTCAATGCTCTTTTCTAGGGTTATGTGTATATCTACTTTGCCTTCCTACTACAAAAGCTATGTCTGGTATAGTGCAGTTCATCAAATACATAAGGCTACCAATTATTCTGGAATATTCTAATTGAGACACACTACTGTCTTTATTCCTTATGAGAGTCACACTGTAATCATAGGGTGTACTGGCAGGTAAACAATCAAAATGGTCAAACTTTTTTAATATTTTCTCAATATAATGAGATTGTGATAATATAAGACCATTATCTTTTCTAGTTACCTCAATACTTAAAATTACACTAGCCTCTCCTAAATCTTTCATATCAAACTTAGATGACAAGGATTTCTTAGTCGCATTAACTAATTTAATATTAGTTCTAAAAATAAGCATGTCATCAACATGAACACATATAATAACACCATCATTTTCAGAAAACTTAATATATACACATCTATCTACATCACTTATATGATAATTGTTAGATTTCATAGCACTATCAAATTTTTCATGCTATTGTTTAGAAGCTTGTTTCAAACCATATAAAATTTTAACTAGTCTGTACACTTTATTTTCTTTACCAGGTATTTTATAACCCTCAGACTGCTCCATATATATTTCCTCTTCTAAGTCTCCATTTAAAAAGGGTATTTTAACGTCCATCTGGTGTACCACGAGCTTGTATATGGAAGCTATTGCTATTAGGACTCTGATAGTTATAATCATAATCACAGGAGTATAGGTATCAAAATAATCTTTTCTTCCTTTTGTTTAAAGCCTTTAGCTACCAAACTAGCCTTGAATTTATCAATGGTCCCATCTGGTTTTAGTTTCTTCCTAAACACCCATTTACCAAGTGTTATTAGATAAGATATATTCTAACTCATCATTTATTGCTTCATTCCAAAAAGTTGCATCTGGAGAGTTAATCGCTTCTGTATAGGTTGTAGGATCATTTTATATTAAGAAGGTGAAAAAATCATCTCCTGGGTTAGTTTTTCTTTGAACTCTAGTACTTCTTCTTAGTTCTATCTCTTCTACTATCTACTTGTCAGCATCTTTACTACTAGATGCGACATCGGATCTACTAACTTCTTCTATTGATTTAGATTTTATAGGGAATATGTTCTCAAAGAACTCTGCATCTCTAACTTCTATGATGGTATTTGGATCTAGAATATTATCCTTGGTCTTTAGAACTAAAAATCTGTAGGCTGCATTATTTTCTGCATATCCTATAAATACACAATCAGTTGTTTTAGGACCTAATTTTCTTTTCTTAGTTTCGGGCAATCCTACTTTAGCAAGACACCCACACTTTAAGATATTTATAATTAGGAACATGACTTTTCCAAAGTTCATATGGTGTTTTCTCAGTAGAACTAAAAGGAACCCTATTTAGGACATAACAAGCTGACAATATTGCTTCTCCCCACATATTTGAGGGTAAGCCCGAACTATTTAACATAGCATTCATCATCTCCTTAAGAGTTCTATTTTTACGTTATGCTATTCTGTACTGTTATGGTGTGTATGGTGCTGTAGTCTCGTGAACTATTATACTCTTTTCACACAGTTCTCTAAATTGAGAAGATTCATACTCTCCTCCTCTATCTGTTCTAAGCCTTCTAATCTTTATATTTAATTGATTTTCAACCTCGATTTTATATTTAATGAAAGCTTCTAAAGCTTTATCTTTATTCCTTAATAAATAAACTCTAGTGGCTCTAGAATAGTCATCCACAAAGGTTATGTAGTATCTTTTACCACCTCTAGACATGTGATTTCTAAAATCACCTAAGTCACTATTAACTCTAATAGAACAAAAGATCGATTTACTTGTTTAAATGGTTTTCTAAAGAATTTTGATTCTATACATGTTTCACATTTATCAAAATCTTCATTCAAAATGTTAGGTAATAAACCTAATCTTTTTATTTTCTTCAAAGATGCTACGTTCACATGACCTAATTTACTATGCCACAAATAAAGAGGTTCAGCGATATAAACAAAATTAGATGTTTTCTTATTATTATCATTGGATACATTTACAATGAATAAACCATCACTACAGTATCCCTTTCCCACAAAAGTTTCATTCTTAGTCATTATAAGTTTATCTGAATCAAATACTAATTTGAAGCCAGCCTTATTGAGGAGCAAACCAGAGACCAAATTTCTTCTAATGTCAGGCACATGCAAGACATCATTCAACATTAGAGTCTTCCCAGAAGTGAGCTTCAAAAATATTTTTCCTTTTCTTACAACTGGAGAAGTTCGAGCATTACCCATGAACACATGTTCATCATCTCTTGATGCTTGGTAGGAGGTAAACATGCTATGATCCTTGCACACATGCCGAGTTACACCAGTGTCTAGTACCCACTCTAAGTTGTTTATGAGAAATACTTTTGATACCACTGCTACTATCATGTCAGACTCATTGTGTGCTTCTGTAAGGTTCGCCTGAGGCTTATTTTTATTTTTCTTAAGCCTGCAAGTTTTAATATGATGCCCTAGCTTTCCACAGTTATAGTAGTTTCCTTTCTTCTTAAAATGCTTATTTTTATTCTTCTTTTTTAGCCTACATTCATTTGCATAATATCCAAGTTTTTTACAATTATTACATTTTTCTTTTTCTTTTTATTTTCCTGAGTAGATTCCACAAGATTCAACTTTGAATCTATCTCATTTCTATTTTCTTTTTTTATCCCTGTTTCTATTAGCCACCTTTATTCGAATGTGTACGATCGTACCTTCTAGCAAGACACCATTCTTTTTATGTTTCATTTTGTTCTTATATTCTTTCTAGGAGGGTGATAGCTTTTTTATCAACGCTCCTGAAAGAAACACTTCATCCAACTTGATTCCTTCCATTGATAATTTATGAATTAGATTTTGAAAATCATGAATTTGATTTGTGACGGGTTTGTCATCAGTCATTGCATAGTGAAGGAAATTGGCGATTGCATGTTTCTTAGTGCCTGCATCTTCCAAAACGTACTTCTTTTCTAAAGCAGTCCAGATATCTTTTGCCAACTCGTAAGAAACATACACGTCGTATAATTCGTTAGACAAAGAGTTTAGACTATAATTTTTACAATTATTTTCATCTGTTACTTCTGTTTGATTTGCTGGATCTATAGTAAATAATTTAGAAATATTGTATGAAACTTTAAAGGTGGTCAACGCAAACATAAGCTGCTATTTCCACCGTTTAAAGTGTTGTCCAGTAAATGGCTCAATTTTGGCTAACTCTGTGGAAGCATTAACTGTTATGGTAGCCATAGTCTATTTAATCCAACAAATATCGATTTTAAGATTGTTGGAATTTTTGGTTTTCGGTTTTAATAGTCTATTTGATTCAACCAAAAATTTCAACGGAAAGAAGGGAGGAGAAGATGTCACTGGATAAGCTGGAAGAGTCTGTCGATGCCGAAATTAAAAGGGGGTTTGGGTATCAAACCGCTCAAAGATATAATGAAGTGATTTAGGATCAAGATGGCATGGCTGTAAGACCCGTACCCTGAATTGCCCTCCGTACGTTTAGTTTCCGGTACCGGTACGTCCTGGACGGACCAGTTTAGCGAGCCTTGATCGCAACCCTGACTTAGTACTGCAACGACCCAAGACCTATACCCCGGCAACCACGTAGGCGCTGCGATTCCAACGCCGCGCAGCATGCCCCATTGCGATACCCGGTGTGTAAGATGCATACGTTTGTGCAATTCGAGGTGGGCCACGCAACGCCCGTGTGGCATGGGCCCCACTTGCACAATTCCCAACAACATGTCAACTCAATCACCATCACCCTCACCCATACCCTTATCATTATCTAGCCATCATCACCATACCCACCCCATCACTCTCTCACCTCCAAAAGTCAACCATAACCCATACCTCTCATGCTCTCTCCCATCATCATCATCATCATTACATCATGCACCCCCCTCTTCCCATACAAGAGCCATACCTGGGGGGGTGGCCTTCTCAATTCTAAGATTTGAGAGAGAGAGAGAGAGAGAGAGAGAGAGAGAGAGAGAGAGAGAAGAGAAAGAAGAGAGAGAAGTAGAGAGATTTAGAGGGAGATCAAGAGAGAGAAAGAGAGAGTTAGAGAGATTGAAGGAGGAGATTTAGCTTGGAGGACCCCGATCATCATCCGGACTGTCTGATCGGCAATCCAACCGTCCAACCATCATAGTGAGTGCAATCTTCCCCCTTTTTCTCGTTTACCTTTCATTTTATTCCCTTGGGCCCACCTTGTGATGGGCAAAGCGATGGATGGGCTGGATCGTCCATGAATGGGCCCCACATAATAATAATAATAATAATAATAATAATGATAATAATAATAATAATAATAATGATAATAATAATAATGATAATAATAATAATAATAATAATGATAATAATAATAATAATAATAATAATTAATATTATAAAAAAAAGAGAAAGAAAAAGGAGGGGAAGCCCGACCGCTGGACAGTCAGCGTCCAAAGGACGCTGCTGCCCAGCAGCGCCTGGCCCTTGTTGGGGCGTTGACATTGGGGCCCACTCGTGGGACCCCCCTTTGCTGCATGTATTGCTCCACGCCGTCCATTTGTTTCTCCAGCCCATTTTAGGGCTGGACACCAAAAATGAAGGAGATCCAGATCGTAGGTGGACCACACCATAGGAAAACATTGGAGATAATGATGTGGACTGCTGAACTTCTTTGGGCCACCTTGATGTTTGTAGGCCCTGTAGCACACCCAATATAGGGTTCTTTGGGTTCCCCAGAAGCTGAATAACCTGATGGACGGATTGGATCTTCACTAAGTGGGCCCCACTTGATAAATAAGAAGAAAGAAAGAAAAAAAAAAGGGAAAATTAACGTCCAGACGCTGGACATTCACAGCGTCAGGGACTCTGGAACCTTTCAGCGTCCGGATGGCATGAATGGGGTCCCCACTCGTGGGACCCACCTTGATGTTTATTTTGTATCCACACCATCCATCTGTTTCTCCAGCTCATTTTAAGGCTGGGTACCAAATATGAAGCCGATCCAAATCTGAAGCGGACCGCACCACAAGAAACAGTGGAGGCAAGGATGCCCACTGTCAAAACTTCTTGGGCCCACCGTGACATTTGTAGACTATTCCACCTGCCCAATATTGGGCTCATTAGGTCCCCAACGAGCTGGGAAACTTGATGAATGGATTGGATCTTCCCTAAGTGGGCCCCACCTGAAATAACTAAGAAAGAAAAAAAATTAATAAAAATAACGTCACGCTGGATGTTCACAGCGTCTGGGACGCTGGAACCGTCTAGCGTCAGGACGGCTGGAGTGGGGTCTCCACTTGTGGGACCCACCTTGATGTTTGTGTGTAATCCACACCGTCCATCTGTTTTTCCCAGATGTTTTAGGGGCCAGGGCCCAAAAATGAGTTAGATCCCAATCTTAAACGGACCGCACCATAGAAAACAGTCGGGTGAACGATGTTCACTGTCGAAACTTCCTCGGACCACTTTGATGCTTGTGGACCTATTCAACCACCCAATATGGGGCTCTACGAGTCCCCCATGAGCTGGGGAATATGAAGAGCGGAGTGGATTGCCCTTATGTGGGCCCCACTCGATCAAAACCATTGGAAAACAAAAAAAAAGAAAAAAAAAAGAAAAAAAAAGGAAAAGGAGATAAGAAGGGAAGGCGCTGGAGCACCAGCGTCCACGGACGCTAGGCTGCTCGGCCGCCCAACCTATGGCCCACCACGTGGGACCCACCATGATGTATTTGTTCTATATGGGCTGTCCATCTATTCTCCCATATCATTTCAGGGCCAAGGCCCATATGTAAAGAAGATCCAGATCTGGGGTGGGCCTCACTACAGAAAACGTTAGGGACAGTGACGCTACGTTGAAACCTTCCTACGGCCTACCATGATGTTTATTTGAGATCCAACCTGTTCATAAGTTCACACATGAGTGTGAACAAGGGAAAACAACGATATCAGCTTGATCCAAAGCTTCTGTGGGCCCCACTTGGTAAAAATAAAATCACTCGTGGGACCCACCTAGAATGAATGTGCCAATTCCGTCCATATGTTTTTCCAGCTCATTTTAGTGGCTGAGCCAAAATTTAAGCATATCCGAATGGCAAGTGGGCCATGTCACAGGAAACAGTGGGAATATAGATCTCCACCGTTGAAATCTTCCTAGCCCTACAGTGATGTTTATTTGTCATTCAACATGTTCATAAGATCACATGTATATGGATAAATGGGAAAATAAAAATATTAGTTTGATTCAAAACTCTTGGGACCCATTTGGGTGCTACGCTCTGTGGGTCCCACCACGATGTATCTATTTTATGTCTGCCGCCCATCTGTTTTTCCATATTATTTAGTCCATGGGCCTCCAAGAAAAGATGAGGTAAATACAAACCTCAAGTGGACCACATTGTAAGAAACCGTGGCCATTGATGCCCACCTTTGAAACCTTCCTTAGGGCCATTGTAATGTTTATTTTTCCATCCAACCAAAGGTGATGGGGCCCAACTTTGGGTCCCACCTTGATGAATGTTGAGTATATCGTGTCGTTCTTCTTGGCAAGGGTGTGGGCCCAGTTTTGGGTGGGCCACACATAGAAAATAAGGGTGATTGAATGCCTACCATTAGAAACTTTACAGGACCCATCTGTTATGTTTATTTGCCATTTTCCTTGTTCTTAAATCACTCAACCATGGGTAGGGTTTCACACATGTGGAGTGCGGGCCCCACCGTGGTGTTTGGTTGCCATCTTACTTGATTAGTGGGAAAGTACGAATATCGGGTTGATCCCAAACTGTTGGGGCCCATTGATGTATGTGGCTTCCCCACTCCTTTATGCGGTTATACCCAACCACGGGTCCACCTTGTTATGCATGTGTTCTATCCACGTCAGCCATTGGCTTCCATGGTGCGATATGTATGTCGGCCATCCATAAGGACCGCCTTAATTTTTGTGCTTGATCCAAACCATCCAAATGAATGGACCCTAGCATGTTATGTACAGGATGGCCTTAGGACCACCTTAGTGTGCGTGTTCGAATGACCGCGTTGTCCATCCCGTGGATCCACCTTGATGATTAGTCGTGTAAACCCTTATTGAAAGGTCATACCTAAACGTTCGCTCGATCCAAGTCACAGGGCTACTTTCTTAAACTCACCCTGTTGAACCGTCTTGTTAATTCACCTTATTAACTCACCATGTTGACCCGTCTTGTCAACCTGCCTTATTGACTCACCTTGTTGACTCACTATGTTGATTGACACTGGTAACTCAGCTTGTGTATACTCATATGACTCACCCCTTCTACCCTTGTACCCAACTATTAAAGATTACCATTGTTGGGGCTCAAATTTGTACCCATTATAAAATGGTATTTAACGGTCCATCTACGATGATTCGGACTGATTTCGAGATCCGAAATACTCGAAAAATGCCAGTGCCGCCCTAACATGCACAATCGTGACTGAAACCTACGAATGATATTTCGGAGTGAAATCGGACATGCGAATTACCTCCAAATGATCCGAAGCGCCCTAAAACCCTTAACCTGCAAGTTTCGAGGTCGCACGATGCATATCTTTACCAGCGCGCTTCCAAATGCATTTTTTGCCCTGACTTATCCGACTATAAGGGCCCAAAAGCCTACAGGTACCATTTCGGGCTGGAATCAGACACGTGGATTACCGCCAAATGATCCGGAATGCCCGGAAAACCTTAAGTAGCAAGTTTGAAGTCATTGCGGTGCATATTTCCACATGCATTCGTTCACTCTCTTTCCACATGCATTCGTTCACTCTCTCTCCACATGCATTCATTCACTCTCTCTCCACATGCGAAGGTCATAAGGAGACATGCGTTAACTCTCTCACCACATGCACATGAGAGCTCTCTCTCTCCCTTTTCAATATTCTAAATAAAATAAAAAAAGTACAAAAATCATGAAAATATGCTAAGTGGGGCCACATGCACCCAACACAGAGACCACATGCGCCCATACCAGTGGCACATGCGCCCATGCCATGCTACATGCGCCTGGTGCATGGGTACATGCGCATGATCCCATGCGCATGACTCGTCTCTCCAGAATATTTCCATATGCATGATCAACATGCGCATGACTCATCTCTCCAGAATATTTCCATGCGCAAAAATCCCCACAACATGCGCATGACTCGTCTCTCTAGAATATTTCCATGCGCATGCCCTCCATTTTTGCAAACAACATGCGCCCAGTACCCGATACCCGATTAACATGCTATAAATACCCCTCCACTCGATAATACAGGGACAACAAGATCATCACTCCCAGAGCACACTTCTTGCAGAGGTAAAAATTCCTCACCGGAATCCTCACATGCGCCCATTCCTTCGCTGGATGCCCTCGCCGGAAAGGGATTTTTTCCCACCGGCGCAAAATCCTCCAAGTCACATAGTGACATGCGCTCACCCATTCTTGGGAGGGCAAATGCACAAAAATCCCTAAGTCCCATGGGGACATGCGCCCATGGCTGGAATGTTGGGTGAATGTGCATGTCACATGCGCTTGATAACCATGCATTTGTAGCAGGACATGCGCCTCGGGCGAACAAGTGCATCCACCTAGGACATGCGCCTGAGGCGAATAACATGCATCCACCTATGACATGCGCTCATGTCTAATGCAACATGCGCCCAAACCAACCCAACCTCCCATGCGCCTGGACGCTGATGAGGAGGTGGGGCCTTCCATGATATGGCCCGCCTTCGACGTGGCCCGCCTTCCGATCGCGTCAGCACTGCTAGACACACATCAATGTCCTCTATTCATCCCCCGGACCGGATTCGCCAACGGTCGATGTTAAGTGGGC
Source organism: Liriodendron chinense (assembly GCA_003013855.2). Taxonomy (NCBI): domain Eukaryota; kingdom Viridiplantae; phylum Streptophyta; class Magnoliopsida; order Magnoliales; family Magnoliaceae; genus Liriodendron; species Liriodendron chinense. The sequence continues at coordinate 635,651 of PVNU02003576.1, read as the reverse complement.
CAAATCAGCAATTTGATCAAAATGGCCAACACTTAGCCAATATTGCAAACCTCGGAAACACTTCCGAAAGAGCCGGAAATGGCCGAAAGCGAGAGGAATCGTGCGGAATTTGACCGAAACCGAGAGGGAGACTTCTCTCCGCCATAACATGATATACCATAATCATGCATTACAATGAGATTACCTGATCTCAGGATCTCCGAGAAACCTTGATCAGACCATAAACAGGTCCACTACTTAGTCATTTTTAGCCCTGGAAGTGCCCTGTTGGCTCAGAAATCGACTTACACTAAACAAATCGAAATGCGATCGCACTGTGACTCTCGTGGACATAATCCGCCTCTATCCAAAGACGATCGTGATAGGTATTCACCAAATCCTCCGATCAGATCGTAAACAGGCCCTGGGAAGTGCCCTGACGGCCCGAAAATCTACTAATGCCAAATGAAATCAATCACGATTTCAAAGACGCGAGGGCAAAATATCAATGACACAAAGATATATATGAAGCAGATTAATCAAATTAAATGCATAATTTGTCTGATACACTGAGCATCTAGCATGAATGCGATCTTCTCTTGAGCATACATAAAGCATAGTTACTTTGTACTGTACTCATTTGCATCCATTGCATGAATTTATTTCATCTCGGATCGAGTTACGAAACTAAATCGAAGGGGACTATGGTTATCATCGAAAACCATAATGAAAGAGTTCTAAACGTCTGAAATACTTCATCGTTAAGACCAGTTGATGTGCGTCCTGTCCAAGGCGGGATCCGTCTGTTGAGTGGCTAGGGGAATGAGTGCCTTCCAGTAAGTCACCCGTCCAGCTGACACGGTCACTGGCCCTGGTTGCAGTAAGTGGACGCCGTGGAGTGTATTTCTGAAAGTCATATCGTCCATAGAGACGCGTCATGACACTGAGATATACGACTCGGTCGAAACCCTGTTTGCACAAAGACCCCATGGAGTGCCTTCCAGTAAGTCACCCGTCCAGCTGAGACGGTTACTGGCCCTGGTTGCAGTAAGTGGACGCCGTGGAGTGTATTTCTGAAAGTCATATCGTCCATAGAGACGCGTCATGACACTGAGATATACGACTCGGTCGAAACCCTGTTTGCACAAAGACCCAATGGAGTGCCCTCCAGTAAGTCACCCGTCCAGCAGAGACGGTCACTGTCCCTGGTTGCACTAAACGGAAACCGTAAAGTGTATCCCTGAAAGTCATATCGTCCATAGAGACGCGTCATGACACTGAGATATACGATTCGGTTAAAATCCTGGTTGCTACTCAATTAGGAATGCCCGAGGAGTATGGGATCAACATCTAACTGATCTTAACGGTGAAGTATTTCATAATAAATCCTACACTTGGTCTCGGCGACCATGAACTCGAGACTATAATCCCTGACGATTTAAACTACTTGCTCGATCTATCCGAGCTTTATCCCTTTGATATTCCGTCTATTGTATAACTGAAATTCATAGTGGAATCTTGTCGCTTTGTGCCGTGGTTTTCTCCCGTATGGGTTTCCATGTAAAAATCTCTGTGTGGTCTATGCTGTGCTTTATTTATAGTTATGCTCCTTTAATGCTTTATTTAATTCATTTATGATACATGCATGTATTTGCTTTTGCCTTTTAATCAAGGGTGATCATCCGTTGATGTAATTAAGGGTTCGTGACCAGTTCACAGCCCGGAATGTAAAAGATCTCGAAATCTCTGGAATAAAATTCACCTCGCGGTGCTTTCTCGTGTATACTTTGTGATTGCTTATGATTGTCTATGAATGTCTCTATACTCAAAATCCCCCAGAATAATGAAACACGGGAAAAGAAAAAGACTGCTGACGAGCAGCAGGTTTCGAATTTTTCTTTTAGTTCTAACAAACTGGCGACTCTGCCGGGGAATCGAATAATACCAGAATCTCTGGTTATCTCTGAGTAAAGAAACATCCTAAGATAAATCATTCACAAACACAGATGTATACGTAAGAAAGTTCCGCTAGGAGAAATGTTCGGCGCCTTTACGGGCGCCAAACTGGCGACTCTCCACGGGAACATTCTTCCCTTCATCTTTAAAGCAAAAGTTTTCTAAAAGAATTTCAAAATCTCGCATGGCATGCATATGATTTGTACTTATATGCTTCTGTTGATCATTGAGCCATATCGTGATTGGTAAGGACGCATCTTCTCTCCTTTCAAAGGTGCGGGGTGTTCTAATGTGCGTGTGACTGTGCAGAAAGACAGAAAAGAATCAACCATCAAAGCTATACAAATGGCAACCACTATGGTCCTCCTAGTTTCTGGGGGATTTTACTTCAATAATCATGAGCGCTTACAAATAGTTCTGACGGTTTATAAAGTAGATATGGATATACTTATGTTCTCTCATGCATCTATTTCATTTGTATGTTGTGCTTCATACTTGTTTACATGTTCACTCACATCATACTGTTGTGCATATGAATATAAAATGTTCGTAGAGCTCTTCTTAATGACAGGTACCATAGTCGGAGAATATTAAAGAATTGACTCCGCGAATCATCAACCGACTTATTATATCCTCATCAGACAGGTCGAATCAGGAGGGAATATCTTATAGAAAGTCTACGCAAATCACAACATCCCATATTATGGTATCTTCGGCACAGGTTCTCATATTAAGTATCTTGGTATTCTGGCATTCCTCTGCTTAATAGGAAAATACTTCAGAATTGATGGATTCTCATATATATGTATATGTGGTTCTCTACATGTAGACAGCCGGGATACTCTATTATCATCAATCTCTCATATTTATGCACAAAGTTTTATATGAAGATGATCGGAACATTGCTATCTATATCCAGCTTTCGTATTATGTCATGGATCTCCCATCATTATTGCATTATTCTTCTACTGAATATGAAGATAAGTCACGACTGGGAATCTCCTGTGTACATATTTATATATACGGCCTTATATGAAGACGATTAGAGCATTTTATTACGTATCACCTCACCTTGAAAATATCAACAACTTTCTCTTATGAAGAATTCTGTGACAAGAATATGCAATTAAAGATTATGATTGTACGGGTATTTGGCACGGATTCCTAAAGCACAAGATCTGTCTCATTAGAATGAAGTGGTCTTACAAAGTGACGAGCCAGAAGCACTGGGGGCAAGCCCCAATATATTATGAGAAACTCGAGTTTATAAGAAGAAGACGACTGGGGGTAAGCCCTAATATATTATCAAAATATCAAGTCTGCAGAAAGAAATGACTGAGGGCAGGCCATGAAGGATGACATATAAACCTGAAAACATGGAGCTAAAAGAAAGTTTTGGACTTATGACACAAATGTCTCTCGAAAGTGATGACCCAAGGATACACAGGTTGAGTAAAAAGGGAAGTATTATTCTTTTGGGTTCTTCCATTTTTATGCTTTGGTATATTCAGCTTACATTAAATTCATACATAATACATCATTTCATGCATACTAGTCTTAAACACATAACACCAAGTAGTGGTTTAGCAAAAGAATCATTGTCATTATTTTAGATCATGAAGCATGCAGCTAACAAGTTCTGATGTCAATTACGTCGGATACAAGTGACAGTTGGGTATTCAGGACAGCTGTCTAATACTATTTTTTTCTGACAATGACTGTAAAAGAAAGCAAAAGAATAGAATTACAGTTTCTCCAGGCATCCTGTTATGAACTTCATCACATCCTTCCGCGTTGCCTCCATGGTGGCCTTTGCCTCCGTTAGCGTCAGCGCAGGATTTGAAATATCACGAAGTTTGATTTCTAAATCTTCCACTTGCTGGCGTGCCGCCTCTCCTTCACTCTCGAGTTGTGCGACCTCGGCACGGTTCTGATTAATGATAAGATCAAGGCGGGCAACCTCAAGATTTATGGCCGTTTCTTCCGCCTGTAGCCGCGCGATCTCAGATTTGACATCAGCAAGATGATTAATACACCCGTGACGCTGAGTCTCGCTATCTTCTAAGGTTGTTCTAGCATTAACCGCCGAACATTCTCGCTGCTCTATGACAGGCCGCAAAGAAGACAGCACTCACCGTTTCTCTTCAGCCGTAGGGTCAGGTTCAATCCGTTCAGTCATAATAACCTGCGTAACAGAATCCTCGAAAGAAGAAATATGACAGACTATTTCGGATACATCAGGCCCGATTACTCCTGCACAAGCTTCCAATGCCTTCACCCCTGCTCCTAGTGTATGCCACTCGCTTCGTTCAGCCAACGCCCTTGAAATATTGGATATTAAACCCCTTAATACGCTCTGCCCGAAACAGTCTAAATGATCGAAATAGGGAACATCGAATGCTCCGTGGGCAGCCGCCTCAAAATTGACAGTATCTGCAACAAGAGGAGCAGAGCGAGTATGCAATGAAATGACAAGTATAGAAAAAGAATACACCAAGGAACTATGAAAGAACTATACCGAAAGATGGGTTGGACACAGGTTCTGACGAATTTGCAGTATGTATCGTCGCATCAGGGAAAGGCTTAATAGTCTCAGTCAGTGGTGTCGAGGTCACATCCAGAAGTTCAGTAGTGTCACTATCAGTATCGATTATTTCAGTTACCGCTAGCGACTCCGATATACCCTCAACACTGGAAGCACTAGGGACTATAGATACAGTCGTGTTATTCCCCGGCGTAGTGGACCCTTGCAGATTATCCTCTCCAATCGGCTCAGCCTGCTCTCTCATGCTAGCATGGTCTGATCTTGCCTTCGTCGGCCCAATCATTGTCGGGTCATCATCACTAATTAACCGACCGGCATCCTTATCACCTCCAATCACCAGAAGACGTGTGAACCCGGCTTCTTGAGACCATTTCGCTAAAGGTATTCCGAAAGTATGCCAACCATCCAACGCGGTATCCTCCTTACTATGGTCAATTGACACACTCAGGGAGATCTTATGGTTAATGCTCGATGATAAATACGCTTCAGCCTGCTCTCTATAATAACCCAATCTGTCAGCGAAGACCTCTGTCAGCCTTGGAGGAGGAATGTAGAGTGGATCATCAACAGAGCTGTTTTTTCGGACCAGAGCATACTGATGCACCCACCATCTCAGCCAGCTATAAGAACCGCTAGTCTTCCGATAGAGGCCGGGAAGCATGAATCTCGCGCCTGTTCGCGTCATCAAAAGTTGATGCCATATCCACTCCCAATGAACAGGACCTGTACCATATGCCCGTTCTACTTTAGTTACATCTGGTAACGTCATTGGAACACCCTGATCGTACCCAAATTGCCTGGCAAACCGACTAGGGTAATAAGGTTCTCGCCAGAACTCTATTCCTTCGCGTAGCGGAAGTGGGGCAGTACGAATAGACACCAGAAATTCCCTACCAGTGACATCCACAGAATGTTCATTGTCAACGACTTCTCGATCTTCTCCGGCATCAGAAACAGGAAAGTGGTAGAAAAAAATCTCCGCCCAATTGCCAATTTTGGAAGCTATCCAATCAGACGACCGCGTTATCATTTTAAGTTTTCTATAGCGATAAAGAGGTGCGTGATCAGTGTGAAAATACTGGAAGAGATCCACTCCGTAGGTCCACGGGAAATATATGCCTAACCACCCACAGAAGAAATGCCATGGGCAATAAGCCACATTCATCCCTCGCCAGGGTTGATCTTTGTTACTCGCAATATTGCCAAAAGCCCTATATAAACTGCATAGCACCGGCGGTGCTAGAGAAAATTGACGACCACTTGCAAGAGCTCCCGCCACAACGAAGCAAGAAACCCTGACGCCATCAGCACTCTTGGAGCTAGGCAACATAACCGCCGACAGCCAGTATGCTAAGAAACCCGCCAGTTCACAAGATGGTGTAAGCTCATTCGGATTGCTAAACTTTCACTCAAAACGTTCCGTCATCAAAGCCTGGTCTGCAGGTAAGGTCTTATACACTTCGTAATCAATGCTACAAGAAGAAAGAAGTGCCCATGTCAGAAACAAAGAAATTAAAGTATGCAGAGCACGTAATACAAAAGAAGGCATTAGAAGAAGTATTACTTCATCCTCTGGCTGAAGTAGATCAACCAGTCGTCATAATGAATCTTTGTAATATTGTCGAACTGCGACAACTCAGCAAACAGCTCTAGACAAGCCTTCGAATGATAAGCATCTCGAGGACTTTTGAGCCGAAACGAAGACAGCTCTTCATCAGTTGGGACGTATTCCTGGTAATATTCTCCTATCACAGACAACCCAGCCATCATTCGGAGATCCCATAAAGTTATGCTCATCTCTCCACATGGAAAGTGGAACGAATTGGTAACGGAAGACCAGTAGTTCAAGAAGCTTCGAAGAATTGTTGGATCTCGGGAGAAATGTTCAGAGGTCGCATCGATAGGCTGGTACAGGCCGACTTGCTTTAAAATCGTCTTATGCTGGATCAAAATCTCTTTTGCCCATGGCTCATAACCAACTCGCTCGTTCAAATGACCCCGCGTACGAAAGCTCTTCGTCGCCCACATCGTCGCCTTGTCCATGTGTCGAAATCGTTGCTGCACTGTCTCAAAATAATGGACTGGAGGAGTGTGAGGATCACAAGTAGGAGCAAGGAAAACCATTTCTCTCGAGGAACCTATCCGCTGTTCTCTCCCATCGTCGACCAGTATGGTAGTGAACAACTGCTCGGGGGCAGATGTCCACCTCTCGACTCCATAGAATTGAAAAGGGCCTTCAACGTTGGATGGTTCGATGCTCGGGAAGGGCTTGTGCCTCGTAAGAGATTTCTCATGTAAGATGACTCGGTTGGTATAAGGGTTGACGATGGAGAAACCGCATGTAGTAATGATCTTGTTTCTATTCCAGCCGATCTTCATCCGCTCATTCTTCGGATCAATGAGTTGTGGCAATTGCTCCGCCTTGTCAACTTCCTCAGCCGGCTTCATACCTCTATTTCGTCTCTTCTTCTTCTGACCTTCCTGATCATCCTCGGAATGTCGGCCGCGCACGCTAGAAGGGCCTGCCTCAACGACATTGGCAGCATCAGTAAACTGACAATACCAGGCGGACCATTCCCCTTCAGTCCCTTGTGTCGGAGGCTCAGATATGGTTTTGTCCACATAGATACGCAGTAATACTTCATGGGAGAGTTGTTTAATTCGATCAGAGAAATCCTCCACTTCGGATTCGATTGTCTCGAAGGATTACGAATGACACTCTACCGGAGACGGGTTAGCAGTATCTCCAGTCGCCCTCTTTTTACCCCATCGTATAGATGAAGAGCTGGAAACTTGCGATTTGGAAACTTCACCAGAAGAACCTGCTGCTGTCGCCATGATTCACTACAATACACAAACAAAAGTGCATCAAACAGAAGACCAGCGCATGCAACAGGCAACACAATAAGGTAAGCATTGCATCATTCAATCACGGATTTCACACACAAAATACATCAGTAAACACATGCATAAAGTCATGACCCACAGCAATATGAAAACAGTGGAATTCGAGCGCACATCCGACAAGCAAGCGCGCACATATCATAGAGCAGCAAATACAGTAGAAGCTCTACATGTACACTCTGAGCGCGTGCGAATTCGCACTAACTCCAAATGATGCGTGTGCACCTGCATAGAAGTGCACATCATAGAACCGCTTAAGGGAGCAGTTGCAAGCCATCAAAGACCAGCATAAACAACATATTATGGGTCCCGAGCACCAAGTCCCAATCATATTCGAGCATTGAGCGAGATAGCCACAAACGGCATCGAATTCGGTTAAGAATAAGGCCAGATGCATGAGTTTTCACCAAGGGCGATGGAAAATGCCAGAATTTAGAAATTTTGGCTAAGTAGTGGAGTCACATGCACCCAAGCCAATACCCCAGGCGCATGTGACCCCACATGCGCCCACTCCATGTAAATGGAGTTATAAGTTCGTAGCATGTGACTGTGCCCATATTTACTTCACCAAAGAGAAGCTCACATGCGCCTACATTATGAGAGGTTTCCATACATGCAGGTTTCCACACATGCATGGGTACATGCGCTTACCCCATAACACTTACACATGCGCCTGGCTCTTAACATACTCCCACATGCACTAATGCATCAACACAACATGCGCTTGAGTATGAGCACATGCGCCCATAAAGGTGCACTATTACATGCGCTTGGAGCCAAGGGCATGCGCCTGGAGCAAGATGCAATATGCCCATTATCAGTTGAAGGGGCACATGCGCCCATTGGAAGGCCACATGCGCCTACTCCCTCATAAGGAGCTCTCTCACCTCTTAGAATTTTAATTTTCTCGATTCGGGAATGACCAAATGACTCAGTGAGTCCACTATTTATACTTGAGCTTGGGGACCAGTGCACCGCACTGGCCTGACATAAGCATCCATCGCAGCGCACCGGGGGGGCACTTGTTGGGGCTCAAATTTGTACCCATTATAAAATGGTATTTAACGGTCCATCTACGATGATTCGGACTGATTTCGAGATCTGAAATACTCAAAAAATGCCAGTGCCGCCCTAACATGCGCAATCGTGACTGAAACCTACGAATACTATTTCGGGGTGGAATCGGACATGCAAATTACCGCCAAATGATCCGGAACGCCCTAAAACCCTTAACCTGCAAGTTTCGAGGTCGCACGATGCATATCTTTACCAGCGCGCTTTCAAATGCATTTTTTGCCCTGACTTATCCGATTATAAGGGCCCAAAAGCCTACAGGTACTATTTCGGGCTGGAATCAGACATGCGGATTACCGCCAAATGATCCGGAATGCCCGGAAAACCTTAAGTAGTAAGTTTGAAGTCATTGCGGTGCATATTTCCACATGCATTCGTTCACTCTCTTTCCACATGCATTCGTTCACTCTCTCTCCACATGCATTCATTCACTCTCTCTCCACATGCGAAGGTCATAAGGAGACATGCGTTAACTCTCTCACCACATGCACATGAGAGCTCTCTCTCTCCCTTTTCAATATTCTAAATAAAATAAAAAAAGTACAAAAATCATGAAAATATGCTAAGTGGGGCCACATGCACCCAACACAAAGACCACATGCGCCCATACCAGTGGCACATGCGCCCATGCCATGCTACATGCGCCTGGTGCATGGGTACATGCGCATGATCCAATGCGCATGACTCGTCTCTCCAGAATATTTCCATATGCATGATCAACATGCGCATGACTCGTCTCTCCAGAATATTTCCATGCGCAAAAATCCCCACAACATGCGCATGACTCGTCTCTCTAGAATATTTCCATGCGCATGCCCTCCATTTTTACAAACAACATGCGCCCGGTACCCGATACCCGATTAACATGCTATAAATACCCCTCCACTTGATAATACAGGGACAACGAGATCATCACTCCCAGAGCACACTTCTTGCAGAGGTAAAAATTCCTCACCGGAATCCTCACATGCGCCCATTCCTTCGACGGATGCCCTCGCCGGAAAGGGATTTTTTTCCCACCGGCGCAAAATCCTCCAAGTCACATAGTGACATGCGCTCACCCATTCTTGGGAGGGGAAATGCGCAAAAATCCCTAAGTCCCATGGGGACATGCGCCCATGGCTGGAATGTTGGGTGAATGTGCATGTCACATGCGCTTGATAACCATGCATTTGTAGCAGGACATGCGCCTGGGGCGAATAAGTGCATCCACCTAGGACATGCGCCTGGGGCGAATAACATGCATCCACCTAGGACATGCGCCTGGGGCGAATAACATGCATCCACCTATGACATGCGCTCATGTCTAATGCAACATGCGCCCAAACCAACCCAACCTCCCATGCGCCTGGACGCTGATGAAGAGGTGGGGCCTTCCATGATGTGGCCCGCCTTCGACGTGGCCCGCCTTCCGATCGCGTCAGCACTCCTAGACACACATCAATGTCCTCTATCCATCCCCCGGACCGGATTCGCCAACGGTCGATGTTAAGTGGGCCAAATCAGCAATTTGATCAAAATGGCCAACACTTAGACAATATTGCAAACCTCGGAAACACTTCCGAAAGAGCCGGAAATGGCCGAAAGCGAGAGGAATCGTGCGGAATTTGACCGAAACCGAGAGGGAGACTTCTCTCCACCATAACATGATATACCATAATCATGCATTACAATGAGATTACCTGATCTCAGGATCTCCGAGAAACCTTGATCAGACCATAAACAGGTCCACTACTTAGTCATTTTTAGCCCTGGGAAGTGCCCTGTTGGCTCAGAAATCGACTTACACTAAACAAATCGAAATGCGATCGCACTGTGACTCTCGTGGACATAATCCGCCTCTATCCAAAGACGATCGTGATAGGTATTCACCAAATCCTCCGATCAGATCGTAAACAGGCCCTGGGAAGTGCCCTGACGGCCCGAAAATCTACTAATGCCAAATGAAATCAATCGCGATTTCAAAGACGCGAGGGCAAAATATCAATGACACAAAGATATATATGAAGCAAATTAATCAAATTAAATGCATAATTTTTCTGATACACTGAGCATCTAGCATGAATGCGATCTTCTCTTGAGCATACATAAAGCATAGTTACTTTGTACTGTACTCATTTGCATCCATTGCATGAATTTATTTCATCTCGGATCGAGTTACGAAACTAAATCGAAGGGGACTATGGTTATCATCGAAAACCATAATGAAAGAGTTCTAAACGTCTGAAATACTTCATCGTTAAGACCAGTTGATGTGCGTCCTGTCCAAGGCGGGATCCGTCTGTTGAGTGGCTAGGGGAATGAGTGCCTTCCAGTAAGTCACCCGTCCAGCTGAGACGGTCACTGGCCCTGGTTGCAGTAAGTGGATGCCGTGGAGTGTATTTCTGAAAGTCATATCGTCCATAGAGACGCGTCATGACACTGAGATGTACGACTCGGTCGAAACCCTGTTTGCACAAAGACCCCATGGAGTGCCCTCCAGTAAGTCACCCGTCCAGCAGAGACGGTCACTGGCCCTGGTTGCACTAAACGAAAACCATAAAGTGTATCCCTGAAAGTCATATCGTCCATAGAGACGCGTCATGACACTGAGATATACGATTCGGTTAAAATCCTGGTTGCTACTCAACTAGGAATGCCCGAGGAGTATGGGATCAACATCTAACTGATCTTAACGGTGAAGTATTTCATAATAAATCCTATACTTGGTCTCGGCGACCATGAACTCGAGACTATAATCCCTGACGATTTAAACTACTTGCTCGATCTATCCGAGCTTTATCCCTTTGATATTCCATCTATTGTATAACTGAAATTCATAGTGGAATCTTGTCGCTTTGTGCCGTGGTTTTCTCCCGTATGGGTTTCCATGTAAAAATCTCTGTGTGGTCTATGCTGTGCTTTATTTATAGTTATGCTCCTTTAATGCTTTATTTAATTCATTTATGATACATGCATGTATTTGCTTTTGCCTTTTAATCAAAGGTGATCATCCGTTGATGTAATTAAGGGTTCGTGACCAGTTCACAGCCCGGAATGTAAAAGATCTCAGAATCTCTGGAATAAAATTCACCTCGCGGTGCTTTCTCGTGTATACTTTGTGATTGCTTATGATTGTCTATGAATGTCTCTATACTCAGAATCCCCAGAATAATGAAAAATGAGAAAAGAAAAAGACTGCTGACGAGCAGCAGGTTTCGAATTTTTCTTTTAGTTCTAACAACCATATTGTGTATATCTCATCCACACCGTCCGTTACCTATAGGACGAGTATGGGGCTCATCCTCGACGTTCGTATGTCATCTAGGCCATCCATTATATGGAGCCTATCTTGTAGTATGAGGTTAGACCTGTTGTCCCTTTTTGGACCTCATTGTATTGACCATCTATCGCAGATTACCCTACCATTTATAATCGATCCTCTGTCATGACTTGTCTATCTTGCAACCCCTTCTATGACATTCCTTTTATGGACCATTATTGTGTTCATCTCCACTATACTACAGGATTATGGGTCTCGGCATGATTTTGAGTATTCCACTCTTGCCGCTCAAGTAGGTTCTACCTTTGATGTGTCGGTAGGGTATTCAATCATTTTCTTTCCATTTGGGTTATTTGAGTGTTGAAGGTTAATCCACACCGTTCAGTTGTTGGACCATCTGTGTTGTTGTATACCATCCATTTAGAGTCTTATCTCTTTATGTTACTTGTATTTATTAGTGAATTATCTTTTTATGCTATTTTTAGTATGTCTGTTGCCACACATAGTGTTATTTGGAATACTTTTATGCGATCTATATAGTATATTATGCTTTGACGACCACCATGCATGTGTAATGAGTATACATCCCGAATCACCATTGTTAGTTGGGGACCACTAAGGCATAAACGCATTCATAAAGCATTCGAGATGTAGTCGCGCAAATGTAATTCATGTGCTCTCTATCGCAAACCTCTCCAATAGGTATGGGACTATTCGAGGACAGGAATCTATCATCCTGACTTACACTGTATGGTAGGAATAGCTTAGCATACCTTGTAGCCCTTGGTGCGAGATTCCCTGGCTAGCGACATCCCGCACTATGACTCGATCATTCATACGTGTCCCCTCATCTTAATCATATCTCAAATAGGTTGGACCAGATTGATTTATTGCCATCGTGGTAGATGGACTACTTGTTGGCACTCATACTGTATACTTGATTCATGCATCATGAATGCTTGGCTCATCTGATTGTCTTGTATCAACCGGCCATATCGTCCGTGATTGTCGTGCAGTTCACTACCAGCTGACGGTGACATTGTGTTTGAGACCTTATAGTTTTATGGTGCTCTTTGGAGACTTGCACGGGCATGTCGTCCCACGTTTGTATGCATGGTTGCATTTCGCACCGTTTGCTTGTGCCGCATATAGCATGGTTACTACGTTGCAACCACAGCTCCATCGTGGTTTGTAGGAACACCAGAAATATGTGATCTTTAAACAAGATGCCATAGATGTCCCTAGGTGAAAGTCCCTGAACCCGTTGGTACAAAGGTGGGTGCCCCATTCAAGGACCGGGTGGTTTAATCATACACCAGTATGCCGAATACCAAACGGCGGTGTTTTCCACTGCACGTGGTCAGTTTGGAAGGAGGTCTGACCTAACCTGCCGGAAGAGTGTTGGCAAAGTGGGTTGAGTTTGACCAGCTGTGTGTAGGTCCGCTATTACACCAGATAGGCTTTGGCATTCTACTGGTGAGTAGTGAGGTCTGTGAGACCCCGGTGATGTTCTGTTTCAGAGATGGTATTGGTATCACTGTATGGTGTTGGACGGTCCTGATGTGGGCAGGTGTGATGTGGGCGGGGCTGTAAGCCTGGGCGAGCTACCACACTGGGCGAGCTACCAGTTCCGAGTCCTGCATTGCTTACGTGATTGCGTTATGACTGTTCGTATCTGGACCACTGTACTGAGAGGTGGTGATTGTTGAACCTCCAATTTATACATTGCATTGCCCATTACACGACAAGGTTTGCATGATTTTCATGGTTTAAAGGCCCACCTAACATGTGTTTTGTAATTATAGGGATGAGAGCGGACTTCATTCAATTACGAGCCAAAAGAATACATTTGGAACTTTTGGATGAAGGATGAAAGAAGACCAAAGAAAGAAGAAAGCAAAGAGAAGAGAGAGAAGAAGAAAAAGGAGAAAAAGAAGAGAAAAAGAAGCAAATGGAAGAAGGCCGACCGGTCATGACCGGTCGGCCATGAAGGCTGATCAAAGAGAAGACAGGCCGACCGGTCTTGACCGGTCGGCCATGCACACTGGGAGATGAAAAGAGAAGGCTGACCGGTCACGACCGGTCGGCTGTATATGCTGGAACATATTCAAGTTGGTCCGACCGGTCATGACCGGTCGGCCACACTTGCTGATGAATGGACAGTCCACTCTGACCAGTCATGACCGGTCGGCGGTGCTCTCTGGAAGGTGTAAAACATCAGTCCGACCGGTCGTGACCGGTCGGCTCTGCGTAAGATCAGTCCTTTCTAAATCAGGACTCCGAAAAACACTGCGCAATGCGTAGCCTTTCGCAGAATTCGACGCAAGGGAGATTGTTTGCTATAAAAGGACACCTAGGGGCTCTTCCTAGGTTATCAGAGAGGCTAAGGAACGTGGGTTTGGAAAGCAAAGGCGATCGTGGAGCGGCTGCAACTCTCCTATTCGGGTTTTCCTGTTTTTATGCTTTATTTCAGAGTTTTTAGTTGTAGCATGACTATGCTCGGCTAAAACCTGTCAGCTAAGGCTGAGAGGTGAAGCTTGTAGCTAATTCTATGTTGGGTTCAGTTTAATTCAAGTAATTTACATTCAAGTTTGGATTTTTTCATGATTTAGTTCCAAAAAGTAGTAGTTTGAGACGTCTTATCTGAGTTTATGTGCTCCGGACATGAATTCCTTTTAATTCTCTGAGATTATCATGTTTGTTTATCTAAATTCGGATTATAGTAATCCTTGAGCAGGCCATAGTCCAGAGGCATGGCTGTTACTCCGCAGGCTATAGTTTTGAGTTTTGTATTGATTGAATGGAACTAGAACTTGGAAGTTCAACTTGAATGTGATGGGATGTGTGTGAATGCTTTATTTTCCAACTAGATGAGAGATAGGACTTCGATTCTAGTTGTGTTTTCTACTTGGATTGACTGAATTGGCATAGGATTGCTACAAGTGGATCCTTGAAAGCCTTAGTACTTATTATCTCTGATTTTCCATTAAGTTCCTGTTTTAAGTAAACATTCAATTAAATCTGATTTCTTTAAAAAACTGAGTTGCTGGAGTGATTTGGTAGCTTTTACTATTTCCCTGTGGATCGACCTCGGTCTTACCGAGTTTTATTACTACATCGCAGCCTTACACTTGAGGCGAGCGAACAAGTTTTTGGCGCCGTTGCCGGGGAGATTAGATAACGGTTTTCAAATAATTCAGTGGCTGTAGAAGTAGAAATAGATAGGCTTCCTGATTTTCTTAGAACTAACTAATTCTTTCTCTTTTGTAGGAATTCTTCTTTAGTTCAAGTGCATCAGGTGATATTTTTCTAACTTAGTCTTTTTAGTTTTTTTTTAGATTACTCTCAGATTTCAGATTTTTAGGATAGGATTAGTTTCAGTTTCTGATTGAGTGATTTATGTCCCGTTGGGAACGTAATCACTCAAATCGTCTCCAATCTGAAGGTGGTTTAGTTAGACCATTGTCAATCCATAGACGAGTCCGGAATTATCAAGAGCATTGTGAAAGTTTGGGGAGTATGGATCAAACACCTTTAAGGAATCCTCCCCCCCCCCTACTCCAACTACAAACGCAAATCAGGAAGGAGTAGGAGAGAATGAGGTACATAATGTTCCTCCAATGAGATCACTACGGGATTACCTACAACCTGCCCGTGCAATTACACCTTCTTGCATAGTTCTACCAGCAAACGATGGGACCCTTGACATAAAACCGGGTGTAATTCAACTTTTACCTAAATTCCATGGGCTAGACTCTGACCGCCCATACTTACACTTGCAAGAATTCGAAGAAGTGTTGGCCACCTTGCATTATCCCAATGTTTCTGAGGATACAATCAGACTTAAACTTTTTCCCTTCACTTTGAAAGAAAGACCCAAAGATTGGCTTCACTCTCTTAGACCACATTCGATTGGGTCATGGGTTGAGATGAACCGGGAATTCCTGAAAAAGTTCTTCCCGGCTCATAAAACAAACACCCTTCGAAGGGCCATAATGAATTTCTCAGCTAAAGAGGGTGAGTCATTCTTTCAATGTTGGGAAAGATTTAAGGAACTCCTGCTTGCTTGCCCACATCATGGCTATGAGAGTTGGCGAGTTATAAATTTTTTCAATGATGGATTAAATTCCAATATGCGCCAATTTGTGGAAATGATGTGTAATGGCGAGTTTATGAGTAAAAATCCAGATGATGCTTGGAGTTACTCGGACATGTTGGCTGAAAACGCCCAATCTTGGGATACCTCGGATAAACCCAAGAACCCCAAGCCCACTCAAGAGAAAGGAGGGATATATGTCCTTAAAGAGGGAGATGATGTGAATGCAAGGATAGCCAACCTCACAAGGAAGGTTGAGGCCATGGAACTTAGCAAAAGTGGAGTACCCAAGTCCAAGGAAGTTGTTGAAACCACATGTGGGATTTGCCTCACCGACTTACACGCTATGCAAGATTGTCCCACAATTCCTGCATTTAAGGAAGTGCTACAAGAGACAGCCAATGCCACATATGGTTATCAACGGCCCTTCAATGGACCGGTAGGTAATACGTACAATGAGAGTTGGAAGAACCACCCAAATTTCAGTTGGAAGAATGCTCCTACGGGCAATCCTACCAACTCCCAAAGAGGGTCACCCATGCAAAATATGGCCCCACCTCAATTCTCATTGGAGGATACCTTGAAAATGTTTATGCAAGGGTAAGCGCAAATAAATGAATCGAATCAGCAAATGTTCCAAGAGCTGAAAGTCTCGGTTGATGAGATTAAGGGTCGTTTGAATGCTAGGGAAGGGACCTTTCCGGCCCAACCTCAGCCCAATCCAAAGCAAGTACATGAAGTGAGCATCCCTAATCCTTCCAACCAAAACATGGAGCAAGCTAAATCCATTACCACCCTTAGAAGTGGTAAACAAATTGACAAGACTATTCCGGTGAAGACCAATGAGCCGAATGATCCGGTAAATTCTGAGGATGAAAATGGATCTAACTTAGCTCCACAACAACCGGAACGCATTTACAAGCCCGTAGCACCATTCCCTTCGAGATTGGTTGCCCCAAAATCTCTCCCAAACTCTCAAGATATTCTAGATATTTTCAGACAAGTCAAGATCAATATCCCTTTGCTTGACGCCATCAAACAAATCCCCTCTTATGCCAAGTTTCTAAAAGACCTATGCACAACAAAACGCAAATATAATGTGCAGCAAAAGGCCTTCTTAACTGAGCAAGTGAGTGTCATCCTCACTCAAAAGACCCCCCCAAAATTCAAAGATCCCGGTAGTCCCACCGTCTCATGTATCATTGGAGACTACCGGATTGAACGTGCCTTGTTAGACTTGGGGGCAAGTGTGAACTTGATCCCATACTCGGTATATGAGCAATTGGGTCTTGGTGAATTAAAACCCACCAAAACCACGTTGCAACTCGCTGATAGATCTATTCGTGTACCGAGGGGGATAGTTGAGGATGTTTTAGTCCAAGTTGACAAATTCTACTACCCGGTAGATTTTATAGTCTTGGACACACAACCGGTTTTGGATGCTAGCACCCAAATACCGGTAATCCTAGGCCGCCCATTCCTTGCCACATCAAACGCAATCATCAATTGCCGGAATGGGGTAATGCAACTATCTTTTGGAAACATGACACTAGAGGTGAATGTGTTTCACTTGGGCAAAAGACATAGGGATGTCGATGATGATGAGTTCTTCGATGTGAACATGCTCGAAACTTTTGAAGAAGAAGAACTCCTCCAACTTGAACCACTAGAAAGCTTGGAGACATGCTTAGCACATTTCATGGATTCTAAAGACCCCATCATTAGTGAGATTGTGCATGCATTAAATATAGAAAAACCGGTAGTTGATACTAGCCGGTGGAGGCCCCATTTTGAAAAATTGCCACCAACCACATCAAGGCCTCTACCGTCTAACATCAAACCACCAAAGCTTGACCTGAAACCATTGCCATCCGAGCTTAAATACGTATATTTGGGTCAAGAAGAAACTTTCCCAGTTGTCATTGCCTCCCACCTTGAGAAGGACCAAGAGCTCAAGTTGATTGAGTTACTCAAAGAACATAGGGAAGCCATAGGTTGGACAATAGCGGATCTCAAAGGGATAGATCCTTCGGTTTGCACGCACCGAATACACCTTGAAGAAAATGCAAAAACGACTAGACAACCTCAAAGACGGCTAAATCCAAACATGATGGAGGTTGTCAAAGCCGAGGTGTTAAAGCTATTGGATGTGGGTATCATCTACCCCATCTCAGATAGCCAATGGGTGAGTCCTACCCAAGTTGTCCCCAAGAAATCCGGTATTACCATCATTGAAAATGCCAATAACGAGCTTATACCGACTAGGGTGACCACCGGTTGGCGTATGTGCATTGATTATAGGAAGCTCAACACGGTTACTAGGAAAGACCACTTCCCTCTCCCATTTATGGATCAAATTTTGGAAAGGTTGGCAGGTCATTCCTATTATTGCTTCCTAGATAGCTATTCCGGATACAACCAAATTGAGATAGCTCCGGAAGACCAGGAGAAAACCACGTTTACATGCCCGTTTGGTACCTTCGCTTACCGAAGGATGCCATTCAGGTTATGCAATGCACCCGCCACATTCCAACGATGCATGTTGAGTATTTTCTCAGACATGGTGGGTGAGTTTCTTGAGGTATTCATGGATGACTTTTCTGTTTTTAGTTGTACATTTGATGAGTGTCTCGAGCACTTGAAGTTGGTCTTGATGAGGTGTGAGGAAACGCAACTTGTGTTAAACTGGGAAAAGTGCCATTTCATGGTACAAAGAGGAATAGTCCTTGGACACATCATCTCGTCCAATAGAATAGAGGTAGACCGGGTGAAAATTGACATAATTTCCAATCTACCACCACCCAAAAGCATACGCGATGTGCGGTCCTTCCTTGGACATGCCGGTTTCTATCGAAGGTTTATAAAGGACTTTAGTTACATCTCAAGGCCTTTATGTAACCTTCTACAAAAGGAGAACCAATTTGAGTGGAGTGCCGAATGTCAATTAGCTTTTTCAAAGCTAAAAGACATGTTGACAACCGCTCCTATCATGCAACCACCAGATTGGTCCATGCCTTTTGAGTTGATGTGCGATGCGAGCGACTTTGCTATTGGGGCGGTGTTAGGCCAAAAGAAAGATAAAAAGCCCCATGTCATCTACTACGCCAGTAGGACCTTGAATCCTGCCCAAGTTAATTATTCGATTACGGAGAAAGAGCTCCTAGCTGTTATTTTTGCCTTGGACAAATTCAGGCCATACTTAATAGGATCCAAAGTTATTGTGTACACGGATCATGCGGCGCTGAAACACCTTCTTTCTAAGAAGGATGCTAAACCCCGCTTGCTTAGATGGATCCTACTCCTTCAAGAATTCGACTTGGAGATCAAAGATAAGAAGGGGGTAGAAAATGTGGTGGCGGATCATCTATCCCGCCTAGTCCTACCGAATTCCATTGACGAGTCACCTATTGAGGACTCATTCCCTAATGAGCAACTCCTTGTTGCTATACATCCACCATGGTACGCTGATATAGCCAATTATCTTTCCACAGGTGCGATGCCGACTCATTGGACTGCGCAAGACAAACGTAAATTTCTAAGGGAAGTGCGCAGATTTTTCTGGGATGAACCTCTATTGTTTAAATATTGCCTAGACCAAATTATAAGGAGATGCGTCCCCGATGATGAACACAATTCAGTCATCTCCTTTTGTCATGATCAAGCATGTGGGGGTCATTTTTCAACCAAGAAAACAACTGCAAAAATTCTGCAATGTGGTTTTTATTGGCCCACGTTATTTAAGGACACCCACGAGTTTTGCAAAGCGTGCGAGCGCTGCCAGAAGTTAGGAGGATTATCCCGTCGAAATATGATGCCTCTCACCCCAATTCAACATCTTGAAGTCTTTGACTGCTGGGGCATCGATTTCATGGGACCATTCCCCTCATCTTTTGGGCATGTCTATATTCTTCTTGCCGTAGACTATGTGTCTAAATGGATAGAGGCTATCCCATGTAGAACCAACGATCATCGTACGGTTCTCAAGTTCCTCAAAGAAAACATACTTTCTAGATTTGGGACGCCTCGAGCCATTATTAATGATGGTGGTTCTCACTTTTGCAATAGACCTTTTGAAACTTTGATGAAGAAATATGGTATTAGGCACAAAGTGAGTACCCCATACCACCCACAAACAAGTGGGCAAGCTGAAATCTCCAATAGGGAAATCAAGTAGATTTTGGAAAAGACGGTGAGACCGGATCGCAAGGATTGGTCCCTAAGATTAGATGATGCACTTTGGGCTCACCGTACTGCCTACAAGACACCCATTGGAATGTCCCCTTATAGACTTGTCTATGGGAAAGTTTGCCACTTGCCTGTGGAGATAGAACACAAAGCCTATTGGGCAATTCGGGCTCTAAATTTTGACATTGACAAGGCTAGCTTGCTTCGCAAACTTCAATTAAATGAGCTTGATGAGATCCGGAACGATGCATATGAGAATTCAAGAATTTACAAGAGCAAGATGAAGGCTTTTCATGACAAGCACATCTTAAGAAAATCTTTCCATGAAGGACAGAAAGTGCTTTTGTATAATGCCCGACTTCATCTTTTTCCGGGAAAATTACGATCTCGATGGACCGGCCCATATATTTTCAAAGAAGTTTTTCCTCATGGGGCTGTTGAGATTGAGAATGCAGCGAATGGTGACTGTTTCAAAGTTAATGGACAACGCCTTAAACCATTCGTTGAGAAATTTGATTCAGAGGACATGTCCATCTCCCTGAATGATCCTGTCCATCAGGATGATTGATCTCCTAGTCTGATGGAGGTATAGCATAGGTAGGTTTAGTTTTGTTCTTCTGTTTTAATAGGTTTTAGATGTTGAGTTGGAGAATTCCATGATCGCTCTCTCAGATACTATTGTTCTCACTCTCTCATTGTTTACCATTGCTCTCATGTTCATACTAATTGACTATCTTTTTACATTGAGGACAATGCAAGATTTGGTTGGGGGGGTGAGATGAGATCCCTCATCTAGCATATTGCAACATTTTGAGCTTCACATGCGGCAAATTTTTTTGAATTTTCTAATATCTCAAAAATCCTTTAGAAAATCTTGTTTCTATACATTCGAGAAGCTATGAGTAGAAGAGGAGGAGAAGCGAAGTGTGTGATGTTGTAGTCTTAAATTTCTCCCAACATAATGGTGTTATATGATAGTTCCCCTATTGTTGTGATTGATAGAAAAATTTGAACACTTTTTACACTTAGTTCACATTACACGATTTTCATGAGTGACAAGTTTATGTGATTTGTGGATTAGCTAGACTTTGATTTAAAGGTGTTGAGCAGCCAAGCCGGGGTATTTTGTCCATCCTTATCCATGGAAAATAACAGAAGATATGGATTTCTAAAAATCCTATCTAATTTAAAAGAAAAAGGAAAGAAATGAGGAAATCGGGAAGGAAAGAAAAATGGTGGAAAATTCCGAAAAGGGCTACCTATTACCAACCGGGGGATGGTCGAACCGTAACCAAAGCCGGAATTGGGACGTAGTGTGAAAGCCGTCGGAAGGACGGTAAGGCAAATTCCTGTCATAGGCTTGCTGTTGCTCTGTGCACCTTAAAATCCTTGGTTTATTTAATCTATGAAGAAGATGATTCCAGGAACTCATGAGATGAACTTTCACTATGCACACTAGGTTGAATTTGTTCGAATTCCTCTATTTATCAATCAGTCAGCGGGAACTTCACGTAAACACTTCTTATGTTTTGAGAGTCCAAGGTTCAGCTTCTTTCACCTAATTCTCCAAATTTTATACTTCTGCATCTTGGAATGGATAGAAACATGGATTCTGGAAGAGAGTTGGGTGTGGAGGTTTGAAATTGTTTTACGCATGTTTTGCTCGGGACTAGCAAAAAGCTGGTTGGGGGGTGTGTTGAACCTCCAATTTATACATTGCATTGCCCATTACACGACAAGGTTTGCATGATTTTCATGGTTTAAAGGCCCACCTAACATGTGTTTTGTAATTATAGGGATGAGAGAGGACTTCATTCAATTACGAGCCAAAAGAATACATTTGGAACTTTTGGATGAAGGATGAAAGAAGACCAAAGAAAGAAGAAAGCAAAGAGAAGAGAGAGAAGAAGAAAAAGGAGAAAAAGAAGAGAAAAAGAAGCAAATGGAAGAAGGCCGACCGGTCATGACCGGTCGGCCATGAAGGCTGATCAAAGAGAAGACAGGCCGACCGGTCTTGACCGGTCGGCCATGCACACTGGGAGATGAAAAGAGAAGGCTGACCGGTCACGACCGGTCGGCTGTATATGCTGGAACATATTCAAGTTGGTCCGACCGGTCATGACCGGTCGGCCACACTTGCTGATGAATGGACAGTCCACTCCGACCGGTCATGACCGGTCGGCGGTGCTCTCTGGAAGGTGTAAAACATCAGTCCGACCGGTCGTGACCGGTCGGCTCTGCGTAAGATCAGTCCTTTCTAAATCAGGACTCTGAAAAACACTGCGCAATGCGTAGCCTTTCGCAGAATTCGACGCAAGGGAGATTGTTTGCTATAAAAGGACACCTAGGGGCTCTTCCTAGGTTATCAGAGAGGCTAAGGAACGTGGGTTTGGAAAGCAAAGGCGATCGTGGAGCGGCTGCAACTCTCCTATTCGGGTTTTCCTGTTTTTATGCTTTATTTCAGAGTTTTTAGTTGTAGCATGAATATGCTCGGCTAAAACCTGTCAGCTAAGGCTGAGAGGTGAAGCTTGTAGCTAATTCTATGTTAGGTTCAGTTTAATTCAAGTAATTTACATTCAAGTTTGGATTTTTTCATGATTTAGTTCCAAAAAGTGGTAGTTTGAGACGTCTTATCTGAGTTTATGTGCTCCGGACATGAATTCCTTTTAATTCTCTGAGATTATCATGTTTGTTTATCTAAATTCGGATTATAGTAATCCTTGAGCAGGCCATAGTCCAGAGGCATGGCTGTTACTCCGCAGGCTATAGTTTTGAGTTTTGTATTGATTGAATGGAACTAGAACTTGAAAGTTCAACTTGAATGTGATGGGATGTGTGTGAATGCTTTATTTTCCAACTAGATGAGAGATAGGACTTCGATTCTAGTTGTGTTTTCTACTTGGATTGACTGAATTGGCATAGGATTACTACAAGTGGATCCTTGAAAGCCTTAGTACTTATTATCTCTAATTTTCCATTAAGTTCCTGTTTTAAGTAAACTTTCAATTAAATCTGATTTCTTTAAAAAACTGAGTTGCTGGAGTGATTTGGTAGCTTTTACTATTTCCCTGTGGATCGACCTCGGTCTTACCGAGTTTTATTACTACATCGCAGCCTTACACTTGAGGCGAGCGAACAGTGATTTGCATACATGCATTGGATCATTGTATGTGACATTAGGCCCTGTAGGCCATTGCATAGTATGAGTATATAGCCTTGGTGGGCTGGTTATCTGTATTGCACGCTTGCATAGCCATGGTAGGCTAGTCATATATATTGCATGCTTGCATAGCTGTGGTAGACTGGTTATTCATATCACATGATCGTGTAGCCTAATTGGGCGAAGTCTTAGTTTAAAGCTCTCATCATGCCTTACTGCTTACTCTGATATTTATCATGCTTGTCATACGCATAGTGCACGCACACACGCACTCACAAAGCTTCGTTCGAAGCTTATGCGCGTTTGTTACGCTGCAGGTTCTACCAGAGTATATCAGCAACGTTGAGTTGGAGTTGGGAGTGCAGTAGCAGGAGGTGCCGGATTGTGCACAGCTTTTATATTTACGCATTGTGTATTTACCTTTCAGTACTGTATGTAAACGAAATGATTTAGTGGAAATATTGTGTTTGTCTTTGATGGTACTCATATGGTGATGCTTATGTTTAAAAAAAAATTCAGACCCTAAAATCCTCCTTGTGGTATCCCAGGATCGGAACCTGGCGTGTGGGGTTAGGATCCGAGATCGGGGTACTACGGAGGCTGCCACCTCTGAATTCGGGTTACAGCGAATGGACGTCGAGAACCGAATTTGGGGCGTGACATGGGCGGTTAAAGACGAATCCAACAAGAGTACCTGGTTTACTTTCATGTGCTAGAAATATAGTAGAGACGTGGCTGCTACTAGGTCAAGTCCTTCCAGGCTTTTCTTCTCTCCTCAATGGTCTAATATTAGGAAGCTTGTTCACTCCCCAAGTGTAGGGTTGCGAAGTAGTAATAATTCGGAAAGACTGAGTATCGTTCCCACAGAGATTTATGTATGAGTATTCTCAGAATTTGTCTAAAATAACTAGTAATTAAGATCCTATTAAGAACTAAAGGTAGAAAATAGTAATTTGGGTTTAAATAGTGAATGTGTAAGGTAATTTCAATCTAAAAAGGCACTAGAGCGCCAAGGATCCACTTTTGATAAGTTTCAATGCATCAACACAACTAGGTCTCTCATAACTCAATCGGAATCGAATTCATATCTCTACCCGATCTGAATATAGAGCGGTTCAATCAGCAATTATCCAAAACAATTGCTTATTCATTGATTTGATTCCCACAATAATACTCAGGCCTTGGGCACACTCAATTGTGTAGGCCAAACCTCTTTCCAATCTAGTTGAGATTCACAACCATAGCTTTCATCAAATCCTATCACTAGACTTGATTACAACTAATGATCAGAACTCTAATTAAATCAAAATCAATCAATAAACAGTTATTTCAGATTACTACAAAAGATAAGAACTTTAGTTGAATGAGTTCCCACATGAAGATCGGGCCATTGTACACAAGGCAATCAAAGAATCTACCATTCCCGGAGTCGATGACAGATCAATGAACTACACAAGCATAAACAATGCTCAGAAGGTAAGCTACCAAGCTTAGAATCACTAAGAATCACATGAGCCCGGAGTCATCAAGAGATCAAAGTAAAACTAAACTAGTACTTGATTCAAACTCACATCAACTAAAATTCATCAATTAAATCATAAAAAGGAAACCTAGGTTGCATCAATCCATAAAAAACAAATCAAAAGCTTCACCTCTTAGCCCTAGCTAAGAGGTTTTAGTTCATCTCTAACATCCTTGAACTAGAAGCCTCAAAAACATAAAAAAAACTACTAAAACAGGAAGAAAACTAAGAAAACTCGAAGTAGAATCCGTCTCCCAAGCAATCCCCACGTTCTAGCATGCCCTGGTATGAAGGGAAGAAGTCCTTTTATAGCTTGGAGGTGTCCATTGCGTAAGAAACTTCCAGATTTAGCAAGGAATTACGCAATTGCGCAGAGAAAATCGGAGCTTCACGCACACGCTGTTGCACTGACGACCGGTTGCACGACCTGTCCGAGCTGTGAATGACCGGTCTCAAAACTGCATAATCTGTCTAGAGAGTTTTTGTGTTTCTAGACTAGTCTCGACCGGTCTGGCGACTGGTCTAGCGACCGATCGAAGATGAGAAAAACAATCCAAAAAAATACACTGTCGACCTGTCTGGCGACCGGTCTAGCGACTGGTCTACAGACAGGTCTAAGCACAAAATTTCAGATTTTCTTCATCATCTCTTCTCTTTCTTTCTTGCTTCTTTCTTCCACCTTTCGGCACTTGTTCTATTGATCTTCAATGCATATAAAGTGACTCTTTTAACCATGAATTAGTGAAGTCTCCTTGCCATTCCTACAATCACAAATCCATGCATTAGATTAGTCTTTAAATCATGAAACTATGCATAATGAGTGATGAATTGGGGTTAAAATATGCACAATTAAGAACTCAACACACCCCCCAACCAGCGTTTTGCTAGTCCCGAGCAAAACATGCGTGAAACAAGTTTCATTCTCCAAAACCCAACTCTCCTTTAGAAACTATTCTTCTATACATTACAAGACACACAAGCATAAAAATCAGAGAAATTAGGTGATAGAGGTTAAAACCTTAAACTCTCAGAACATAATAAGTGTTTATATGAAATTCCCGCTGATTGATTGATAAGTAGAAGAACTTGAACAAATTCAACATAGTGTGCATATTGAAAGTTCATCTCATGAGTTTTCGGGATTATCTTCTTCATAAATCAACTAAACTATAGATCTTAAGGTGTATAGAGCAACAACAAGCCTATAACAAGAATTTGCCTTACTGTCCTTCCGACAGCTTTCACACTACGTCCCATTTTCGGCTTTGGTTACGGGTAGACCATCCCCCGGTTGGTAGTAGGTAGCCCTAATCGGAATTTTCCACCATTTTCCACCATTCCCAATTTCATCCTTCCCTTTCCTTTTTCTTTTACATTAGATAAGATTTTTAGAAATCCATATCTTTCGTTATTTTCCCATGGACAAGGATGGACAAAGTACCCTAGCTTGGTTTCTCAACACCTCAAATCAAAGTCTAGCTAATCCACAAATCACATAATCCTTTTAAATCATGAAAATCGTGTAATGTGAACTAGGTGTAAAAGTATTCAAATTTTCTATCAATCATAAAAATAGAGGAATTCACATATAAAACTATTATATTAAGAGAAATTCAAAGCTTGCAACATTCCTCACTTCGTATCTCCTTTTCTTATACTTATATCATCTCGAATGCATAGAATCAAAGTTTTCCAAAAGAGTTTTGAATTTTAGAAAAATCGAAAAATTTCTACATCATTGCTCGAAATGTCACAAAAGCTAGCAGATTCATCTAAGGAATCTCTCTCACTCCCCAACCAAAGCTTTACATTGTCCTCAATGTAAGAATGTATACAATGAATGCAACACATGAGAGCAATGCCAAAACAAAAAGAGAGTGAGAAAGAGAGATATCACCTGAAGCATATATTTCATGGCGAGATTAACTTTTGGAGATGGATTACTTCACAATTAATTCAACTATCAAAGCAAATCCTAATGGGAAAGCATTCTAGAAAATCATCCTCCATCAGACTAGAAGGTTAATCCCAACAACTCATCCAAAAGCATAAAGTCAAGCAGAATCATTAGATGGATCAAAAGGTTTCGCAGTAACGTCATCCAATATCCTGCTTTACAATAAACATGTGTGTAGATAAACCACTGAAAATCCCAAAAATGAATATCAGCAAGTTCCTTAATGTGTGCACCACATGTATAAGGGGAGACAACATCATATTTATCAGAAAAAAATATGTCTTCAATCAAATTTTCCTGGGCATTGATATTGCAGGTATGGATCATCCCAGGGTTGGTGGAGTTCAATGTGCATGATACACAAAGGTGTGGAAATATGAATTAATTTCTCAGCACAAAAAGGTATTGTTTCTACATCCTTCTCTCGGCTAACGTCATATGCTGATACCGACTCGAAAAGTGTGACCATCTCCCTTATCATATCATCGTTCTCATCAAGGGAGTAAGTCATATCTTCATCTAAGTGACAGGAGTAAAAAGGTAAGAGGGACTCATTTTCCACAATAGAATTTATCATGTTTATTTCGTGGACCTCCTCATCCTCATCCTCTTGTTGGTTGTCAATATTGAAAGCATTCAACTCAATCGTCATATTGCCAAAAGACATTTGTATGACCCCACTCCTACAATTGATGATAGCGTTTGATGTATCTAGGAATGGACGGCCAAGTATGATAGGAATTTGAGGGCTAATATTAACCATGGGTTGTGTGTCCAAGACAATAAAGACTTTGTCAACTTGGACAAGGACGTCCTCAATCACCCCTATCGGAATACGAATCGATCGGTCAGCAAGTTGTAATGTGGTTTTGGTGGGTTTTAATTCACCTAAACCCAATTGTTCATAGACCGAAAAGGGGATTAAGTTCACACTTGCCCCTAGATCGAGTAAAGCATGTTTCACCCGGTAGTCTCCAATTATGCATGATATTGTTGGACAACCGGGATCTTTGTATTTCTTGGGCATCCCGTGATTTATAATGGTACTTACATTCTCTATCAAAAATGCCTTCTTTTGCACATGTATTTTTCTTTTCACCGTGCAAAAGTCTTTTAAGAATTTAGTGTATGACGGTATTTGTTTAATTGCATCCAACAATGGGATGTTGATTTTTACTTGCTTGAAAACCTCCAAAAATTCCTGATATTTATCTTGAGGTTTGGCTGAAATCAAGCGTTGGGGGAATGGGGCAACGGGCCTATATTCTTTCAATGGCTCTTTTTCATTCATGGCGGTGCTAGGTCCATCATCCTCTTTGGAAGATACCAGATCATTAGGCGTTGAAACCTTCACCGGATCATATTTTTCAATAATTTTACCACTTCTAAGAGTGGTGATGGCCTTACTATGTTCCATGTGTTGGTTAGAAGAACTAGGCACGCTTATTTCGCATTGTGGTTTTGGATTTGGTGTGGGTTGGGCTGGAAGAATCCCTTCCCTTGCGTTTAAGCGAGCCTTGATTTCCTCCACTGAATTTTTAAGCTCAAGCATTATCGTATGGTTGGATTGATTTATTTGAGCTTGACCTTCCATGAATGCTTTCAAAGTATCCTCTATAGGCATTTGTGGCAGGGCCATAGGAATTTGCATTGGGGGCCCCCTTTGAGGATTACTTTGGTTAGCCGTATTTCCATTCGCCCAATTGAAGTTAGGGTTGTTTCTCCAACTAGAATTGTTCGTGTTTGAATTTGGAGTACTAAAAGGTCGTTAATAACTATTCAAAGCATTTGATTGTTCATATAAAAGTTCTCGAAACGCATAGATTGTTGGACAATCCGGTGTTTGATGCACATTGGAAGCAGAAATACCACAAATAGTTTCAATAGTCCCCCTTTGTTGGGTTGTATCCACTTTCCTTAGTTCATTATGGCCCTTCTTAGTGCATTGGTTCGATGAGTGAGGAAGAATTTTTTAAGAAACTCCCTAGTAATCTCAGCCCATGTCCCAACAGACCTTGGCCTTAAGGAATGTAGCCATGATTTGGCCTTCTCTTTCAAGGAAAAGGGAACAATTTAAGTTTTATAGTATCCTTGGTCACATTGTCGTAGTTTATTGTGGCAATAACCTCTTCGAACTCCTTAATATGTAAATAAGCGCTTTCAGAGTCGAGTCCATGGAATATAGGAAGAAGTTGGATCAACCCCGATTTAAAATCAATGTTTCCCACATTGTGAGGAAAAATTATGCAAGAGGGAGTACTCGTCCTAGCTGGTTGTAAATAGTCAAGTAAAGTTCTAGGTTGGGGTACATCCCCCACTTCATTCTCATCCAATTCAGTAAGGTTTGGAGCTTGATTTTGATGTTGATTAGCCCCTTGATTTGGTTGATTTTCATCCATCTCTCTAGTAATTTCAGAAAATTTTGACGTTTTCTAGCACGAGGCTCTTTATCAATCCCTTCAATAATTACTCCGTCACGATTGAGTCGGTTATTAGAATCCTGAGCCCAATATGACATGCAAATCCAAAAAGAGTGAAACAAAAAGGAAAAAGAATTCTTCCTTTCTTTCTTTACTCTTCTCTAAGACCGAAGCACAAGGTGTCTTGCAATGGCTGAGCCAGAAGCAAGGATAGAGACCGATTTCTCCTGGTCAATAGGGGTTCAGAGAACTCCCCACCCACTCTTTGAGTCTTTTGAGAAAAGTGCAAAAAAAGAAGAAAGAGGAATAAGGTTGAGAAGAGAAATCTCTGAGCACAAGGTGATCCAAGACGACAGAGCCGACCAATAGGAATCCAGGCGGCACAAGGCCAACCTATCAGAGATCCAAAAGGAGTCTCCACCCACTCTACAAGAGATAAATATGGTAAGAATGAGTAGGAGAAGAAGAAGAGTAACGTTAGAATGATAAAACCTGATTTGTGACTTAAGATGCCTACTTCTTCTTCAACTTCCTAAAAATCCCTGAATTAGACCTATGTTAGAATCCTGCAAAAATCAAAACAAAGTAAGTTGGTATTTAAAAGAAAACCTACCCTAGAAAGCAAAATAAATCCTAAACCTATTTTAACACAATCTCAACTAAAAGTTAATTCAGAAAATTCTAAAAATACCGCATAGAAATCCCCGGCAATGGCGCCAAAAACTTGTTCACTCCCCAAGTGTAGGGTTGCGAAGTAGTAATAATTCGGAAAGACTGAGTATCGTTCCCACAGAGATTTATGTATGGGTATTCTCAGAATTTGTCTAAAATAACTAGTAATTAAGATCCTATTAAGAACTAAAGGTAGAAAATAGTAATTTGGGTTTAAATAGTGAATGTGTAAGGTAATTTCAATCTAAAAAGGCACTAGAGCACCAAGGATCCACTTTTGATAAGTTTCAATGCATCAACACAACTAGGTCTCTCATAACTCAATCGGAATCGAATTCATATCTCTACCCGATCTGAATATAGAGCGGTTTAATCAGCAATTATCCAAAACAAGTGCTTATTCATTGATTTGATTCCCACAATAATACTCAGGCCTTGGGCACACTCAATTGTGTAGGCCAAACCTCTTTCCAATCTAGTTGAGATTCACAACCATAGCTTTCATCAAATCCTATCACTAGACTTGATTACAACTAATGATCAGAACTCTAATTAAATCAAAATCAATCAATAAACAGTTATTTCAGATTACTACAAAAGATAAGAACTTTAGTTGAATGAGTTCCCACATGAAGATCGGGCCATTGTACACAAGGCAATCAAAGAATCTACCATTCCCGGAGTCGATGACAGATCAATGAACTACACAAGCATAAACAATGCTCAGAAGGTAAGCTACCAAGCTTAGAATCACTAAGAATCACATGAGCCCAGAGTCATCAAGAGATCAAAGTAAAACTAAACTAGTACTTTATTCAAACTCACATCAACTAAAATTCATCAATTAAATCATAAAAAGGAAACCTAGGTTGCATCAATCCATAAAAAATAAATCAAAAGCTTCACCTCTTAGCCCTAGCTAAGAGGTTTTAGTTCATCTCTAACATCCTTGAACTAGAAGCCTCAAAAACATAAAAAACTATTAAAACAGGAAGAAAACTAAGAAAACTCGAAGTAGAATCCGTCTCCCAAGCAATCCCCACATTCTAGCATGCCCTGGTATGAAGGGAAGAAGTCCTTTTATAACTTGGAGGTGTCCATTGCGTAAGAAACTTTCAGATTTAGCAAGGAATTACGCAATTGCGCAGAGAAAATTGGAGCTTCACGCACACGCTGTTGCACTGACGACCGGTCGCACGACCTGTCTGAGCTGTGGACGACCGGTCTCAAAACTGCATAATCTATCCAGAGAGTTTTTGTGTTTCTAGACTAGCCTCGACCTATCTGGCGACCCATCTAAGATGAGAAAAACAGTTCAAAAAAATACACTGTCGACCTGTCTGTCGACCTGTCTGGCGACCAGTCTAGCGACTGGTCTACAGACAGGTCTAAGAACAAAATTTCAGATTTTCTTCATCATCTCTTCTCTTTCTTTCTTGCTTCTTTCTTCCACCTTTCGGCACTTGTTCTATTGATCTTCCATGCATACAAAGTGACTCTTTTAACCATGAATTGGTGAAGTCTCCTTCTCATTCCTACAATCACAAATCCATGCATTAGATTAGTCTTTAAATCATGAAACCATGCATAATGAGTGATGAATTGGGGTTAGAATATGCATAATTAAGAGCTCAACAAAGCTCTTCCATATGATAGATGCTAACTCGAGATGGATAATAGGTGATGGTCGATTAGATTTTTGGGACATCGACTAGTCAGGTTTGGGCCTGCTATCATCTTGGAGGCTTACAGACACCTCAAAAAGCATGTCTAGGATTTCAGTGAGTAATATGCTAGGCATGTTGGTTTTTTTCAAATGGAATAGCTCATGATAGTTCTATCGAAGGTGGTGGCTGATCATATCTCTGATGAGGGGTTATCTACAACTTTTGGAGAAGACAGGCAGATCTGGATAGGTTCAACGACTGGTAAGTTTACGGTCAACTCAACATGAAAGATTTGTCATCCAACAGGGGAACAAAAATCCTGGGCATATTGGGTTTTGGCATGCCTAGCTGCCGCTTAAGATCGCTCTATTCTCCTAGAAGGTGCTAAATAGGGCATTCCTAGTTGATCAGAGACTATAGAAGAAGGGTATCCCCCTAGCGTCAAGATGCAACTATTGTGACATGCAAATGGGGTCCACTCCATAAGAAGAAACACTGGATCACTTATTTTTAGCTAGTGTGCTGGCCTCCCAAGTATGGAACCATTTTGGCATGTTGTTTGGAATTCCGAATGGGCCGAGCCACCAAACTGTTTTGGGGAGGACCCAAAGGAGGTGGACAACAACTACCAATCTTGAATGCATTTCTATTCTTTAGGGAATTTGCCCCTATTTGATTCTTTGAGAAGTGTGGGCTAAACGGAATAAGAGTCGATTTGAGGGGAGACAAGTGAAAGTGTTCAGTGTGATTGTGAGAATATATTATTAGATAACGGCCATTAGGGGCAGTCTACCTAATCCTAAAAGAACTAGGAGGGAGAGCCATATGCTTCTCTAGGTCTTTGGGATTAGTCCAACACCCCGAAAAATGGCATTTGTTAAATGGAGATGACCTAGCGAGGGCTGGGTGAAGGTTAACATTGATGGATCCTCCTGGGGTAATCCGGGGCCATTGAGGGGAGGGGGCATTTGTAGGGACCATGATAGAAATTTTATGTTCTCTTTCTCTTCAGGGTATGGCTTCAGTTCCAACAATTGGGCCGAAGTTAGGGCTTTAGTGGAGGGGCTGGTTATTTGTGGGGATCGGGGGCACTCGAAAGTAGAAGTGGAGAGTGATTCGAAGTTGGTAGTTGATATGCTAAACAGTAGGTCTCCATCCATGTGGAGTATGTGGTATTGGTGGAGCCGGGTGGAATCAATTTGGCGTCGGTTCAATGTGAAAATTGTGGCAGTCTTGAGAGAGGCTAATGAGGTGGCAAACGGTTTGGCGAGGTGGGGTAGCGATTCCTAAGCCAAGCATTTTATCCTATCCTTGGCAGATCTTCCAATTCAAATCTAAGGAAACCTTTTGTTGGATAAATCTGGAGTGGTTAATCTGAGTAATCCAAGGGGTGTTCAGGGGTGTTAATAAGTACACGATAGGACGCTAGTTTTTTTTTGTGGTGGCGACCCAACCTGAAAGTGATTGGTTCCACTCATATGATCAGTCGGCCAAAATTTCATCCTTATATAAAACTTATGTGGCCCACATGAAGGGTCACTAATGGAATTCAATACTCACTATGTTGCGCAGCACGCCAACAATGCCGGTGAACCGAGATCCAATCTCCGATCTCACCCACAAACGATAAACAGGAAGAAATAATAACTTGAATAAGAATTCACACAAACCAACAATCCACAAGATAGAATTTAGGTAGAAAAACTCCAACAAGGGTAAAAAACCATGGGTGTAAACTTCCACTATGAAGAAAACGAAGTTACAAGCCATACACTTACCTCCTCCTATGCTCCCATGTACAAAGATGGCCCTTTTTGCTAACCTCTCGCCTCTTTTTCACCTTGGACGTATCGAAACCCTAATCTTATAACCTAATCCCAGTTTACACCCCTTTATATAATAAAACCTTAAATTACAACTCAAAATAGGAAACCCCGCACTTTAGTTTGCGGCCGGTCGGGCGCCCGATCAGGCTTGGTCGGGAGCCCGCCCAATCCGAAATAGGTCTAGCAAGCTACGGGAATAAATTCCCGAATATCGGGCACCCAACTGTTCTTAGAACAGTCCAGAGACGTTTGTCTCAATATACTAAATATTGGATGCCCAGTCCACTGATCGTCCGGGCGCCCGACCATCTCCAGATGTGAATGGTTCTACACCTCAACAATCTCCCACTTGGAGACACGTCACCATCGTCATTCGTCTTCTACATTCGGAGTGCACCGCCTCCCAGTCTTCAAGCCTGAAGACCAATCAAAGCTGAACAGAGCTTCAGCTTCTCCCGTGTGACTGCCTTGGTCAACATATCCACAAAGTTCTCACTTACATGAATATTCTCCAGAGCAATCGATCCATCTTCTAGAAATGAACGTATGAAGTGATATCTAATGTCAATATGCTTGGTCCTTGAATGAAAGGCTGAATTCTTAGCCATGTGTATTGCACTCTGATTGTCACTGTACAGCTTGCAATCTGCTTGCTTCTTCCCCGACTCTTCCATAAAACCTTGCATCCACACCATCTCCTTGCACGCTTCTGTAGCTGCAACATATTCTTCTTCCATTGTACTGATGGACACTATCTTTTAAAACTAAGAGACCCAACTGACTACAGCACTACCCAGGGTAAAGACATATCCTATTGTGCTCCTTCTGCTGTCGGTATCCCCTGCCAAATCTGAGTCGACGTAGCCTTATAGTTTGATTTTCAATCCTCCATAACATAGCCCTATATCCATAGTACCTACCAGGTATCTGAGGATCCACTTCACAGCTTCCCAATGTTCCTTCCTAGGGTTGTTCATGAACCTGCTAACAACTCCCACTGCTTGAACAATATGTAGCCTCGTGCTCACCATTGCATACATGAGGCTCCCAATAGCAGACGCGTAAGGGACTTTAACCATGTAGTCTCGTTCTTCATGCGTCTTCGCACCTTGCTCCTTAAAAAGCTTGAAGTGATTGGCTAATGGAGTGCTAAACAGCTTAGCACCTCCCATATTGAATCGATCAAGTACCTTGGCTATGTACTCTACCTGTGAAAAAACTAGCTTTTTATTTTCCCTGTCACGCTTTATCCTCATGCCTAGGATTTGTTTTGCAGCTCCTAAATCCTTTATGGCAAACTCTCTAGACAGTTGTCTTTTGAGATCTGAGATCTCTTTCGTGCTTGATCCGGCCACAAGCATATCATCAACATACAGAAGAAGAATGATGTCCGACATATCAAACTTCTTTAAGTAACAACAGTGGTCTGCATGACATCTCTTGTACCCATTTTCCGACATGAAACTATTGAACTTCTTATACCACTACCTCGGGGCTTGCTTCAGGCTATATAGACTCTTTTTCAGTCTACATACCTTGTTCTCCTTTCCTGGTGCCACGTATTCTATCTGCTGATGCATATATAACTCTTCTTCAAGGTCTCCATGAAGAAAGGTTGTCTTAACATCTAGCTGCTCTAGATGTAAGTCCTCTGTAGCCACTATACTCAAGACCATGTGAATCGTAGACATTTTCAGCACTGGTGAAAATATTTCAGTAAAGTCGATACCTACCTTTTGTTGGAACCCTTTCACAACCAATCTAGCCTTATACCGCTTCGAACCATCGTACTCCTCCTTCAATCTGTAAATCCACTTGTTATGAAGAGCTTTCTTACCCTTAGGTAGAGTAACTAGCTCCCACGTACGATTGGACTCAAGAGAGTCCATCTCATCATCCATTGCCTGCTTCCACTTAACCCGTGTATCTAGTTATAATACCTCTTCAAAACACTCTGGTTTACCATTATTAGTCAGAAGTAGATAATGTAAGGAGGGTGAGTATCGGACCTTGGGTTTCCTCTCCCGAGTAGACCTCCTCACAACTGGTATATGCGGCTCTACCTCATCATGCTCTTGAGCATGCTCATCCTATGACACCGTAACACTTGTGTCCAGTAACTCTTCTAACTCTATGAATTCCTTCTCATCAGCCATATTATGCTTTTGCTGCAAATTGTCCTTATGCATCACCTTTTCATTGAAGACTATGTCCTTGCTTCTGATAATTTTTTGGTTCTCTGTGTCCTAAAACTGGTAGCCAAAATCATTATGCCCATAGGCTATAAACGTGCACCTTTTGGACTTCGTATCCATCTTATTTCTTTGCTTTGCATCAATGTGAACATAAGAAGTGTAACTAAACACTCTGAGATGTGCAAGGTTCACCTCTTTTCCAGTCCACGTTTCTTCTGGTAGCCCACCATCCAATGGTTCTGAGAGAATTCTATTGATGAGATATACGACAGTATTCACAGCATCCGCCCAAAACGTCTTGAGCAACCCTAAATGTAACTTCATACTCCTGACGTACTCAAGGATGGTCCTATTAATGCGCTCAGCCACAACGTTTTGCTGCGGTATCCCTGAAATCATTTTCTGATGTTTGATCCCATGTGGTGTACAATACTCCTCAAACCTCTTATCACAGTAATCTCCCTCATTATCTGATCTGAGACACTTCACAGTTTTACCTATCTCATTCTTTACCATTACCTTCCACATCTTAAATATATCAAATACATCTAATTTGTGCTTTAAGAAATAAACTCCAATAACGTGATCCACTAAGAGATGATACCTGTGCCGGTCCCCACACATCAGTGTGTACAAGCTCCAATAGATGTGTCTTTGGATCGCATCCTGTATTCTTAAAGCTTACTCTCTTCTGCTTGCCAAACACACAATCCTCGCAAAATTTCAGATTAATTGCCTTCAACCCAGGTAGCTTCCCCTTTGACAATAACACTTTCATTCATTTCTCACTCATATGTCATAACCTCTGATGCCATAACTGCGCATTCACTCCAGTTGATGCGACTGCGAGTGAATTATACGATCCGAAAGTCACGTACAAGGTACCTTCCTTCTTGCCTCGAGATATTACTAAGGCACCTTTTATGACCTTCCATGCATTGCTTGTGAATGTCATCACATATCCAGTATCAGCCAACTGCCCCACTGAGATCAAGTTCCTTAGCAAACTTGGTACATGTCTGGCATCCTTCAACTTTAAGACTGTTCCATCTTTTTTACTTAAGTGAACGTCTTCCCTTGCCAACAATATTGCACGGCTCATCATTGCCCAAGTAGACTCTTCTGAAGTCACCTGACACATAATCATGAAGAACTTCCTTTGACGAAGTGGCATGAAATGAAGCACCCGAGTCTACAACCCAAGACTCATTCCGCGTATCAAGAGAGAAGATCAACGCCTCTGTGTTACTCTCCTCAGATAGATTCACTAAATCCCTCCCACTTTGAGAGCTTCCTTCTTGTTTCTTAAGCGCCCTGCAATCACACTTCATGTGCCCCTTCTTCCCGCAATGCCAACACCCGTCCTTATCTTTCGATCCCTTAAACTTATTCCTCGACTTAGACCGCCCATGTTTATTTCCACATTTATTTGAAGATCTTCCTCTTCCTTCAACATTTAGAGCATTCCCTAAATCCCCTGAAGCTCCTAATGCCTTCCTTCTAGATTCTTCACCGAGAATTAGACCGGCCACATCATCAAATTTCAACTTCGTAGACCCTGAGGAATTGCTCACGGCAATCACCAAACCATCCCAACTATCTAGCAAACTTGACAAGATCAATCCCAATCTCCATGGACACTTGTTTGTTGAACTTAGACCATTGAATATCTAATGATTAATCATCCAATAAATGTTCACGAATCTAATAATTTGATTTTTGGGTTATAGTACATCTAAAACCATACACATAATTTGGGAAGTTTGTATTTGAATTACTTCTCTGGAAAGTGTGCAATTTTTAAGTAATTTATAACTGCTTCTGCATTATCCATCACACACTGCTAAAGTATAAGTTTTTCTCCTTGTTTTATGGTTGGAGAGTTTTTCTCCTCCTTTTTAGGTGTAAGATGCATGTAGAATACTTTTACTTTTTTTTCCATGAGAGAGAGAAACCAAGCTGACCAAACTCAGGCATATTGCCTGCTTTCCATTGAACCTTCCTAGCACCATATTGTTTAGGGGGTGTTTGGATCCTAAGTTAGGTAAGCTAGCTTATCTCAGTTTCTACTTATTAAGTGGATAAGTATGTTTGGCAAACAACATACCTCTTAGCCAAAAAAGTAAAAGAGCATGTTTGGCTTCCAACATCATAAGTAGATCCCTCAAGTATGTTTGGTCCCCCTCACATCCACCATCCATTATTGGGCCCCACATTTTGATGTACACTGTCCATTGTGCGGGCCCCACATTTTGATGTGGACTGTCCATAATGTGGAGCCCACCTTGAATGTGGGCTATTCATCATTAGGAACGACCTTTTATGTACACCGCTCATTATGTAGGGCCCATCTTTGATGTTGGTCATCCATCATGTGAGGCCCACCATCAATGTTATTGTCCATGATGCAGGGTCCACCTTTAATATCCACCGCCCATCATGTGGAGCCCACCTTTTATATGGACCATCCATCATGTGGGCCCCACCTTTGATGTGCACCGTCCATCATGAGGAGCCTAACTTGGATATGAGTTACTCATCATTCACTACGAGACAAATGACCTTTACCTAGGAAATTTTTACCGAGAAAATGAATTTTCTGGGTATAATACACTTTTCCCGACGAAATTTGAATTTTTTGGGTAAATACTGCTTCACTATTACCGAGGAAACTTTTCCTGGGTAAAAGTGACAAATACGAACGAAATTCAAATTTCATAGGTAAAGAGGAAGTTATTCTGTGGCTAAAAATATAAAGATTTTTAAGTTTTAGATTGCTTTTACCGAGGAAAACCATTCCTGGCTAAAAGCTCACAATTACCTAAGAAATTAGTATTTCGTTGGTAATTATCACTTTTACCAAAGAAAGTTTGCCTAGGTAAAGGGTCACTTTTACCAGGGTAAGCAATTCCTCGATAAAACGGACAATCACCGACAAGATACAAATTTCCTACGTAATTGGGGGCTTTTACCGAAGAAATTTTTCCTTGATAAAACTTTAAGAAATCCTATTTACCCATGAAATTTTCTAAGTAAATACTACTTTTCTTTTACCAAAGAACATTTTCCTTCATAAAAGTGGCAAATGCTAACGAAATTCAAATTTTATGTGTAAATAGGGGGTTATTTCATGGCTAAAAATATAAATTTGGATTTAGATCTTTTGAAGGTTTGGTATTGCATCCTAAAATGATATTAAAGAACAGATCAACATGACATATATACATAAGAAACATCAACTTGGGCTCACATGGTTAGGGCAACGAAACATGGATTGGCTTAGTGACCCTGCCACTAGTTAATGGCTGGTGATCAGTGCTTTATAAGCCCTACCATGATGTATGTGTTTCATCCACGCTGTTCATTCATTTTTTAGATCATTTTATGGTATAAGCCCAAATTTGAGGTAAATCCAAATCTCAAGTGGACCACATCAGAGGAAACAATGTTAATTGAACAACCATAATTAAAAACTTCTTAAGGGCCACTGAAGTTTTGGA
Organism: Liriodendron chinense; assembly: GCA_003013855.2. Classification (NCBI taxonomy): domain Eukaryota; kingdom Viridiplantae; phylum Streptophyta; class Magnoliopsida; order Magnoliales; family Magnoliaceae; genus Liriodendron; species Liriodendron chinense. Next base: position 596,731 of record PVNU02003576.1, on the reverse strand, counting down.
ACAAGCTGATATTTGTTTTTCCCTACATTTAAGCCTGTATGACCTAATCAAGAGGTTGGATGACAAATAAACATTATAGTGGGCCCTAGGAGGTTTTTAACGGTGGGCATTTAATCACTACTATTTTCCTATGGTGTGGTCCGTCTGAGATTTAGATCTGGCTCATTTTTTAGATCAAGCCCGAAAATAATCTTGAGAAATGGATAGATAGTGTGGATAAAATACATACATCATGGTGGGGCCCACAGAGCACCGACCACTGGCCAGTGCTCGTGGTAGCGTCCATAGCCAAACCACGTCCCCAAATGAGAGGGGGAAACTGAAATCCCATTTTCCCTCTTTCATTCTCCCTCTAAAAAAAAACCCCTCTTTTGCTCTCCCTCCCTCTCAAAAACCCTTTCATTCTCTCTCCTCTCTCACTCTAGATCTCTCCCTCTCCCTCACCCTCACGGCCATCTCTCTCTCTCTCTCTCTCTCTCTCTCTCTCTCTCTCTCTCTCTCCCCTCATCGTGGCTTCAATTGTTGAGAAGCATAACCAGATCTCCCAAGGTATTTTTTTTCTCTTCCTTTTTTCTTTTTCATTTTCTTTTATTTATTGTTTTCTATGAAATCTTGTGAAAGATTAGGGTTTGAAATGGCATTTTGTGAAGATCTTTATTGTTAGAGTTTTAATTCTTTTTCTATATTCTGAGCAAGTCTCTGTTCAACTGCTTCTTTATTTCTTTCCATATTCTAAGGGCATTTTAGGGATAGCAGAATCGGAGTGCTTCATTCATATACTGATAATCATATTGCCATTGTTTGCTGGATTGATGTCTAGGCTTACGCTGGCCATACCCCCAAATCATTCCCTACACAGACACCATCCACATCTGTTATCAACATGTTCTACCCTTTTACATCTAGCTAGATATGAATTGAATGTTTTATCATCTGATTGGGATATTGAATGCTTTGTGGCTGTAAATTGCATGTTATACGATATTTAAAGAAAAACATATATTTACAAATTAATAATTTGTTGCTAATTATTATTTTCAAAGAATTTTTCATTGGTAATACTAAATTTTCCAAGGAAATATTTCGTCGGTAATGCCATTACCTTTTTGTAAAGAAACGCTTCGTCGGTAACACTTTCATTTTTCAAGGAAATTTCGTTTGTAATACTACCTTTTCCAAGGAAACATTTCGTCAGTAATTCTACTACCTTGGAATGCTTTTAGCTTTTTCCAAGGAAATTGTTTCTTGGGTAATAGTTTTATAATCATCGACGAATTAATTTATAGCCGCGAAATTTTGGGATTTTGCCGACGAAATATGTCGTTAGTAAAAGTAAACCTTTTACCGAGGAAATATAACATTCTGTCAGTAATTGTTTTTTCCCAAGGTCTTATTGCGATGACACTCCCAACGAAATTTTTCGTCGGTAAAATCTTTTACCCAGGAATATATAGCCTTTAATAAGGAAAAATTTTCCTAGGTAAAAGTCAAAATTGTTGTAGTAATTAGTGCCAACCTTTGATGTGGATCATCCATCGTATGGGGCCACATTGATGTGGATCATCCATCATGTGAGGCCCACCATTATTAATTGCCCATCATGTGGAGCCCAACTTTGATGTGGACTACCCATCATGTGTGCCCCACCTTTAATGTGTGTTAACACTTCATGTGGGGCTCGCCTTGGATGTGGGTTGTTCATCATTAGGTGTTGACCTTTGATTTCAACCTTCCATCATGTGGGCCCACTTCAATATGGGTCATCCATCACGTGGGGCCCAGCTTCAATGTCCACTACACATCATGTAGAGTAAGCCCCACCTTTGAAGTGGGTCATCCATTGTATTAGCCCGCTTTGGATATTGGCTTTCTATCATTATGGTTGACCTTTGATGTGAACCATCTTGTTAGAAACGGACGCCACAAATCTTCAATGCACAGGGCCACCGGTCGGCCAGCTGGCCGACTGGTCACAGTGAAGATTAGGCAGCAAAGCTGCTGAATAAGTTTTAGGCCATCTGGCCGGTCGGCAGTCTCCTTGTGTAACATGGATTCTTGCGCGATTTTTGCGCAAGAGGTTTCTAAATCGATTTCTCTCCTATTTAAGGAGTGTATTACAGATTAGAGTAATCCTAGGTATGAGAGGTGATTGAGAGAGCTTCTAGGTGAGAGAAAGAGCTTGAAGAAGAGGGTTTTCTTCTTGGAAAAGCTTGGATTTCTCTTATGGGCTTGGTTTTTTAGGTCTTAGGCTCTATCTCTTGTAACTTCTGATATTATAGTGGATTGGTGTCACTTTGTGTCATGGTTTTTTACCCGTGAGGGGTTTTTCCATGTTAAATTCAGATTGTCTATGTGTGGGTGGTTGCATGCATTGTGATTGCATTGTGTTGCTTGTTTGATTCAATTTGCTATTTGTGTTCGGCTTTGCTTTCATTGCCGGCCCTTCTATCCCAACAACCGGTATCAGAGAGGTCGTTGGGGTGTAGCAGAAATTCAGATATGAGACAAGAGCATGACATCAGGCATGAGGTTCGATATAAAGAAGTATTCGAGAAAAAATAATTTTGAACTTTAGAAGGTGAAGATGAAAGGTCTTCTAGTTCAACAAGGATTCCAAGATGCACTTCTTGGAGAGCGACTAGAAGCTACGAAAGAAGAAGAGTGGAAGAAGATCGATGAAAAGGCCAATGTCTCAATCTAATTGTGCTTGGCAGATGAGGTCCTGTATAACGTCATGAAAAGAAGACTGCGCTTAAAACATGGGTGAAGTTGGAGAACATCTACGCGAAGAAATCTCTAAAAAAATCACATATATTTAAAGCTTCAATTGTTTAATTTGAGGATGACGGAGGGGGCTGATGTTGAGAGCCACATCAGCAATTTCAATAGGTGTATTTGCAAGTTGATGGATGTAGATGAACCAATGAAGGACGAGGATCTAGTGTTTATCCTGTTGAATTCTCTTTCAGAATCATATAAGTCATTCAAGGACTCTTTGTGCATAGGTAAGGAGACTACTGGCGTAGAAACCATTATCTTAACCCTTCAGGCTAAGGTGATGAGAAGGAAAAGCGGCGGCGTGGGTCCCTCTATTAATGAGGCACTGATTATGAGGGGGAGGAATTCTGAGCGGGGTCGAGGATCTCCTTCATCAAGATCTAAATCAAAGGATAAGTGGAGGCACAAGGTGAGATGCTAGAATTGTGGGGAAGAAGGGTTTGTGATGAGGAATTGTTTGAATCCTGAGAAAAGGTAGGAGAAATCTGAAGATTCTTCTGAGGAGGGAACCAATACCATAGAGGACGGTGGTGATAGTTGTAATGTATTGACTGTATCTAGCATAGAGTCTCTTAAGTGGAGAGTGGCTCTTGGATTCAGGTGCATCATGTTATGTATGTCCTAACCGGAGTTCATTCATATCATATAAGGAGTATGATGGTGCATCAGTGTTTGTGGGTGATGGTTACGCTTGTAATATGGTGGGGATTAGTTCAGTGCGCATTAGGATGTTCGACGGAGTCGAACGGATCCTTGAAAGTGTGAAGCATGTCCCTGAGATGAAGAGGAATGTGATATCTCTTGGTACACTCGAGGCGAAAGTGTGCAGGTTCATTGGCTATGAACGGTATTGTAAAGTGATTATGGGAGCAAGCGTGATGATTAAAGCACGGAGGTGCGATAATCTTTACAAGGTGATCGGGAGCACAATTCATGGTGGAGCTGGGGGATCGATAGCGGGATCCACGATTATTAGTATGTGGCAAGAGAAAAAGGGCCACATGAAAAGAGCAACAAGAAGTATGAAAATGCAAGGATAAAGTTCATGAGGCATGAGAAGCAACGGTACTATAATGATGACGAAGTAGAGGTGGAAGTTGTGCGTGACAAGGTGGTGCATGATGATTTGAGTCGTAGTGGAGTTTATTGAAAATGGACGCCATAAATTTTCAATGCACAGGGCCACCGGCCGATCACAGTAAAGATTAGGCAGCAAAGCTACTGGACCAGTTTTAGGCCATCTGGCCGACCAATCGGCAGTCTCCTTGTGTAACATAGATTCTTGCACGATTTTTGCGCAAGAGGTTTCTAAATCAGTTGTTCTTCTATTTAAGGAGTGTATTACTAGATTAGAGTAATCCTAGGTGTGAAAGGTGATTAAGAGAGCTTTTAGGTGAGAGAAAGAGCTTGAAGAAGAGGGTTTTCTTCTTGAGGAAGCTTGGATTTCTCTTGTGGGCTTGGGTTTTTAAGTCTTGCATTCCATCTCTTATAAGTTCTGATATTATATTGAATTAGTGTCCCTTTGTGCCGTGGTTTTTTTATTCGTGAGGGGTTTTTCCACATTAAATTCGAATTGTCTATGTGTGGGTGGTTTCATGTATTGTGATTGCATCGTGTTGTTTGTTTGATTCAATTTGTTGTTTGTGTTTTTCTTTACTTCTGCTGCCGACCCTTCTATCCCTACAACCTATATGTGGTCCCACATTAATATTGGGTCATCCATCATGTGGGGCCCACCTTTTATGTGGACCATCCCCTGTGTGAGCCCCACCTCTAGTGTAGACCGTCCAAAATATGGGACCTTGTGGACCCTCGTCGATTTTCCGCGCTCCCACACGACGACGTTCTTCTCCCTTCCCCTTTCCTTTCGGAAAAGAAGGAGATGAGGATGCGTGAGTTAGAAATCGTCGTTTGTGCCACTGGTTTGCCTCGTTCTCGAGGGCTTCGTTTGGTTGTCGTGTTAAGCTGGATATGTTTAAATGAGTTTATATAAGACCAGAGTCGCCACTAGCCAGTTACTTCGAATCTACAGTCGGCTAGACCCCGTAGAAACGTTAGAGAGGGGAATCCGAAGATTCCTTCCTCTAAAATGACTCCTGTTGATCTGCGGCCAGAGATTCAAGGTAAGGGATCACGGTTACAGGGTGGGAAGAGGTTAAGCACCCCACACACTTCCCGTACCGAAGTACGGTCTCTACTTCACAGAATCGATCGGATACTTGAAAGTCTAGTTTAATCCTCGTATATTCTCATGGATGACATGATGCATGAATGCGGGTCTGAACAGTAAGAGTTTCTGATGGGCAGGTTCCAACAACGGGCAAGCCCAGAGCGTACGCTCGAACTGACAGGTGCTTTATGTGAGATGATGCATGTTGTGTGCTTGAATATTCAAAGTGCTTATAGTGATATGTACGTGAATGCAGGTCTGAACAGTAAGAGTTTCTGATGGGCAGGTTCCAACAACGGGCAAGCCCAGAGCATACGCTCGAACTGACAGGTGCTTAATATAAAGACATATGCAGTGTGCTTGAATAATCAAGGTGCTTGTAGTGAAGCAGGGGGGTTGGAAGAAAAGTAAATGTTGCACTGATGCTAGATGCAAATGAGATGATGCTGGAAAAGAGTAGCTGGGTGACGGAGGTGTCGTAAGGATTGTCTTCGAGTGGCTGGATCAAGATTTGGATGGCTTGGGAGGCTTGGACCAGTGGTCAGGCTGGGCTGGACCAGGGCTAGACTCTCCTCACTCGGGCTCTCCTTGGTGGAAAAATGGGCTAAGGGGTGGATGAGGACTCGGACCGCACCCGGACTGGCTGGACTTGAAGGGATGTTGAAATGAGAAGGGGAGGGGGGTATTTATAGCATCGGAGAGTGGCAGTTTGCGTAATTTTTTCCTGGCGGCCTGCTATGGGCTGCCCGTACGGCCGCTCCTCGGTTTTCAGCTAGTACGGCCGCTCTCTCGGGGATGCTGTTGGACTCGCTGGTCGACTCAGTGAGTTGACCCAGCGGGTCGACTCGGTGGTTCGACTCGACGGGTTGACTCGACGGGTTGACTCGGTGGGTTGACTCGGTGTTTTATCTCGACGGGTTGACTCAGCGGGTTGACTCAGCGGGTTGACTCAGTGAATTTGACCTTTTTAGGATTTTTTTACTGTCTTTTTTCTGGGGGGGTTTTTCAGGATGATGTTTAAGACTGGGTTGACTGGGTTCAGGCTTGATCTGGGCTATGGAATGGGGCTTACAAGGGTGAGTTTGGCTGAGTTTGGACTTGGGATTTAGGGGTATGGTCCTCCATTCAACCAGCTATCTCTACCAACAGTGTAGCCGAAGGTGGGGTGTCTACAGATGCCCCTCTTTGGCAGAGGTTGCGTGCAACCGAATGCCAAAGTGAGTGGACACCCCACTTCTGACCCGGTCATTCATGGATCATGGTCTAAAATCATTGCTTGCCTTTGCATCTGTGCCAGTTGATCGTTTGGAAATCGATCACTCGCACATACCGCGGGAGTTTGGAGAAAACGTTGCGATTGTCCCTGCATGCGCTGCAACCTGGGTACCCAATCGCAACCCTTCCATTCCCGATCGGTACTAACATCGGAAAGGTACAGCAGAGCCTCTGCGTCGACAGTCTTACGAGGTTACTGACCCTATGATTGATTGTATGTTCGATGTTCTCCCAGATCACTCCAGGAGTACTTGTTTCGCTTGACTGTCAAAGTGGTTAGACGCCCTGCGTCAGATAGTCTTACGGGATTCTACTACGCCGACTTGAACTCAGTCAAGGTACTTCAGGCATCCACGCCTAGGTATGTGCGGGTGGACTCTTTCCACCCGATCCGCTGGTTTTGATGCTTGGTTTGCAATTCATTCTTTCCTTGATTGTGGTCTGGAATCTTTGTTGTCCTTTGTATCTGAGTCAGTTGATTGTCTGGAAATTGATAACTCGCACATACCGCGAGAGTTTGGAGAAAACGTTGCGATTGTCCCTGCATGCGCTGCAACCTGGGTACCCAATCGCAACCCTTTCATTCCCGACCGGTACTAACATCGGAAAGGTACAGCAGAGCCTCTGCGTCCGCTAGTCTTACGAGGTTGCTGACCCTGAGACTGATTGTGTGATGTTTGATGTTTTCCCAGATCACTCCAGGAGTACTTGTTTCGCTTGACTGTCAAAGTGGTTAGACGCCCTGCGTCAGATAGTCTTACGGGATTCTACTACGCCGACTTAGACTCAATCAAGGTACTTCAGGCATCCACGCCTAGGTATGTGCGGGTGAACTCTTTCCACCCAATCTGCTGATTTTGATACTTGGGTTACAATTCATCGTTTCCACCTGTTCAAATGGTTTCTGTGACCGAGCCTTTTGGCTTTCATCTTTTTTGTATCTTGGCATGTGGTACGACCGCACTAACACTGGAGTTCCGTTCGACCGTACTTTGAGTGCATTGGATCCGATGATCTCCGGGGAAACCGCGAGACATCGGATCTTATTTGATTTTTGCATCGGCTCCTACCCAGAGATATGGAAGATCTCCTGGTGTTTTGGAGGCAGAACACTCTACTGGAAAATATTTTTGGATTTTTGAAAAGGCACCCACTCTGGGGAGTGATACTCCGTGGGGTTTTTATTTGCACATAGAAATATTTTTTTGTCTTTTTGAAATGGAAATCTGGTTTGCACGTGCCTCCACTAGGGATGCTTGTGGGGCTTTTGGCTAACCGACTTTTATTTTGAAAGCAGGCAAACATGATGATTGATGCGATGGATGCTGATGCTAGGAGATGCATGATGAATGCATGATTTGGCTCATTCTCTTCTCATTTGATGATTTTGCTTTTGATGTGGGTGCAGAGAACTTTGAGCTTATTGCTTGCAGGGTTGTGCTTCCCTGGGGTTTTTCTTTTTGTACGGGTGTTTGGTCAGCGGGTTGGTCAAGATCCCGACCCGTGATCGATCAGGTCCATCGTCCCAAGATGCTGTTTCTTTGCTTAATGAGAATGTACGAGGATGTTATCCGACTTCAAGATGTTCTTCTGGGCATTCGTGTGATTGAGATGGTGTTTAGTTGCCCGTTTTGGTCAAGATTCCAATTTGCGGGTTATTGGATCCGTCATCCCATACTGTGAAGTGAGCGGAGTTCAAGACTCCTGAAGTGTAGTGCTGGGGATACTGACAATTTTTGTGATTTTTGTAAGTACTTGGGTCCGGATCTTTTACCTGAGTAGTCAAGGTAGAGATCGGTTATTGAAAACCAAGGAAATATTTTTTGTGATTTTTTAAAATATTTGATTTGAAAGCAAGGGAAATATTTTTTTGTGATTTTTTGAAAAGGTGATTTTGCAATGTTTTTGTATTTTTGTGATTTTTCTAAAATGCAGGGAAAAGTATGGAATTTTCATCCATTTCCAGCTTCTACTGCCGGTAAGGCACCCGATCCATTTTACGTCAGCGAGCAAGACGAGTCTCACACAGTTAAGTGCCGTAGTTTTACATCTTCGGATGAGGAGATTTTGAGGGTTTTCAGTCAACACACCCACAAAGTTGCCTGTTCCTCATGTGCAATGCACATAGACCACGTATCGTCGGACGAACTCCTTCGGCCACAAAATGAGCCACATCCTCACATTTCCCTTAGTCAATCCAGTTTGGGGCCTTACGTTGCTCACAATTCCGTGAGGGTGCGCTCCACCTCCCAACAGCCTTAATCCCCTTCATGAGTTTTAGGAACAGGGAACATCCGTCAGATTCAACAGCGACTTCCAAATCAAGGTTGTCTATCACGGTGCGTTCAACACGAACAGGGTTGCGGAGTTCTGCCCGCCTCAGTCCTTACCTGTTTAGAAGATTCCAGACACCCGTATGATCAAGTGTCAGCCATGTCTGGAACAGGTTAGGAAAGAAAGCCCCCGAGAAGTTAATCCCAGTGTAGTTTTAGGTCTTCGGACCACTGGGGATGAATTTGTGTAGTTGAAATTTTTGGTGAATCATTTTTTTGTGTTTTTTTGGAAAAAGTTCCAGATTTCAGCTCGAATGATCGAGATTGATGCTAGTTTTTGTGGAAAGCTTTAAAATATTTTTGGTATTTTTGAAATGATCCGGGTTATCGAACCTTGATCAAGGCTGATGCCGGTTTTTTGTTGAAAGCAAGAAAAGGTCCCCCGAGAAATTAATCCCAGTGTATTTTAAGGTCTTCGGACCATAAAAAAAACTTTATGTACATGCTGAAAGTACATTCTTTTTGTGATTTTTAGAAATGATCCAAGTCATCAGATCTTAGCCTGAACGACTGGGATTGATGCTGGTTTTTATTAAAAATCCCTCGGGATCTTGATCCCGACGTAGTTTAAGGTCTTCGGACCCAAAATATGTACATGCAAGTGCTGGAAATGCATAAATATATTTTTTGTTTTTTTTAGAAAATGTCCGGAACCACCAGATCTTGAAGAAGACCGATGCCGGTTTTTATTGAAAATCCCTCGGGATCTTGATCCCGACGTAGTTTAAGGTCTTCGGACCAAAACTGCACAAAACAGGAAAGACATTTTTTTTTTGTTTTTTTGTTTTTTTGAAAGTACTCGGTGTCGTCGGATCTTAATTCGAGCGATCAAGACCGATACCGGCTTTTATTGAAAATCTCTCGGGATGTCGATCCCGACGTAGTTTAAGGTCTTCGGACCAAAACTGCACAAAACAGGAAAGACATTTTTTTTTATTTTTTTATTTTTTTTTAAAGTACTCGATGTCATCGGATCTTAATTCGAGCGATCAAGACCGATACCGTCTTTTATTGAAAATCTCTCGGGATGTCGATCCCGACGTAGTTTAAGGTCTTCGGACCAAAACTGTTCATCTGAACAGTAATCAAGGGTGGAGATTCTTGGGATTCTTCTTGGAAATGGTTTGGATCATCTGGTCATGCCTTTGGATGGTTGAAATCATTGTTTGACCAAGTCAAATTTTCCTTTCTTTTCTTTGAGAATTCCATGGAACTTTTCCACATCATCAACCTAATTTCTCACCCATTTCTCATGAGGTGAGATTTTGGTAAGATTTCTTCCTTTTTCTCACCATTCTCTTCCATCACTTCATTCTTACATGGAGGTACAAGATTCACTTGCAACCACCCTTACCAAGAAGGAGTTCTTCCCAAGGAGAGGGGGAGGGAGGTCGTTTCATGTAGGTAGGGGCTAGGACGGCCTCCCATGGGCCACCCGGACGGTCTCTGCCTCCTGGTCTCTTTAGTGGGTTGGGTAAAAGGGTGCCCTCCCCTTTTCTATATAACATGGGGCACCCTTGCCCTCTCAAATGTGCAATCTCTCTCTTCTCTCTCTCATACTCTCTCTTTCTTCAAGTTTTCTCTCTCTTCTTTGGTGGTCCTTTGCTCTTTTCAAGTGGTGGCCCTTAGAGACATTTTGGGACAGCAAGGTGGTCCTTCTTTGGTGAGTGGTAAAGGTATGGACTACTTCCTTTCTCTTTTCTTATCCTTTTCCTTCTTCATTGTCTCTTTTCATGACTCTTTTCTTTTTCCATGTAGCTATTCCAAGAGGTGTGAAGGTGGGCCCAAGCATTCTTGGCCTTTTTCTAGATCTCAAGTCTTTTTCAAAGGTGGTGCATGGAGAGGGACATTGCAAGCTCTCCACTTCATTTTTCTTTCTTCTTTTCACACTCCCTTCATGTGCATGTAAAGGGTGATTTTGCCATGTCATCAAGTGTGCATGGCAAAATACTCTATCTTTTTCATGGGAGTTGGGCCTCTCTTCATATGTATCAAATGGGCTCAAAGTGAAGTCATGGCCCTTGGTGTATTTGGTGGGCCCAATGCTTCATTTTGGGCTCCTTCTTACTTTCTTTCTCTTGTCATTTCCCTTGGAATTCTCTTTTCTTTTCATCTTTTTTCCAAGACTTGGGCTCATGGGCATGGTAGGGCCCATCTCAAGTTTTGAGCTCATAGGGCTCACTTTGAGTGACCCCATCTTTTTTCACATGTGTATGGACCAAGATGACTAGCCCATTCTTCATTTGTATCTCAAGTGGGCTAGATTTCCTAGTTGGGCCTATATGGACAAGTAGCCCAACTCTTCCATCATTTCTTGATTATGATGTACATCCTTGTACAAGGTGTAGTGGGCTCCTTGGAGTCTTTATACGTAGATGGGCTTTTGGGTCCTCATTGAAATTTGGATTCCTTTGGACCAATGTGTGCACCACTACACTTTGTCCATGTGGGTTTTTTCTTTTCATGCTCTTTTCTTTAATGGATGGAGGACTTGAGTTACTTGACCATCTACAAGTCCCATGAGTGAGTTGTTCCCACAATCTCACTAAGTTCAAATGGTTTTCCTTGTGGTAGGAAAGTGGTTCTCAAGAGTTTCCCTCTAATGCTATCAACCTCAAATGGATGATCCTCAAGTAAGCTATCCATACAATCATAGCTCCTTTTCCTTTGGGGCTTGGTGGGTCATCCACCATCATTCTCATGTATGGGTGATTTTCCTTTAAATTTGTGGGAAAGAATGGTACCCATAAGTTGCCCATTTTTGTCCCATGCCTTGGGACATTTCGGATTTTGATCTTCAAGTGGGCTATGTATATCATTCTTAGCCATTTTTATGATGGTTGGGTGACTCATCAAGCCATGCTCTTTTGTGCTCAAATGGTCTTCCTTTTTGGTGAAGAAGTTGGTGCACATAAGTTGCCCAAACTTGCCTTTACATGGGCATTTCCAACTTTGACTCCTCATGTGGGTTATGTGCATCAAAATTTTACCATTGGCCTCTTTGATTCCATATGTTTGTGGGTGGACTGCCATGTTGTATTCTCATGGTCAAAACTTTCATCAAGATGAGGCACATAAGGTTGCCCATGGTTAACCCATGAATGGGTCCTCATGTTCTTCAAAGTGGGCTATGTGCTCTCTCCAATCTATTGAGATGAGGCATTTGGGTTGCTCTTGGGGGCCCACTTCCTTTCTATTCCCCACTTGTCCATGCACATGTGTAAAAAGATGGAAACATCTTAAGTGAGAATCATGGCCTTGGCATAAAAGTGGATCAATCTTTTGGCCACATATGGACTTTGAAGAGGGGCTTCATTAAGATCCTTTGTTGATCTCGCGGCACTTGAGTGCATTTGTTGTCCAAAATGTGTCCTTGGATGATAGACTTTCTTGCCTAAGGCATGCCATGCCACCTTCTTTAAGGTGGGCCTTACTTTTTCCAATGGGCTCAACACATATCCTAAGTAACACATGGAGTTGGACTTTAGATTTTGCATTTGAATGTGAGTCCAATCTCATGGGTTTCTTGGATGCTAATTTGGATTTTAACGGGTAATGGATAGGGACTTACCTTGCCAAGCTTGTAGGATTCAATGGCGGATGGTACCAGAGGTCACCGAGTGATTGATGAAGATGATCCTGCCTTCATCGTCCGCCGAGGGGACCACATGTGTTCCTTAGCTATGGAGCATCAACCTCTTTCCGCTATCAAGGGTCGAGGTACCAGGGATCGCTGGGACTACTGGGTGAAGGATCCATAGCCCTTGCTTGAACGAGTACTGGATGGTACTCCTTTTGCTGGCCTCCTCAGCTTACGTTTCCATAATAACGATGCTAACCGCATGATGCTCGCGGCCCTCTGCGAGAGGTGGCGGGATGAGACCCACACCTTCCAGCTCCCTTGTGGTGAATGGGAAATAACCCCCTTGGACATTTATATGTAAATAGGCTTCCCGTTTCATGGGACAATTGTTCCTCAAGTCAGCTCTCTAGCTCCTCTCACTTCCACCGACTGGCTACGGCTTGTCGGTGACGTCCCACCCGAGGGTGAATTCCAAGGCCATCAAGTGAAGATGCGATGGTTCTACAACATTTTTGCCTCCGTCATCCCCACCACCGAGTGAGAGGCCCTCCACAAAGCGTGGGCCATGATTACTTATGCTTTTGGATCCTTTCTTTTCTGCCATGCGAATGAGAGAGTTGACCCCAAATTTCTTCGTTTAGTCGAGGATCTTCATCACCCTTATAACTGGAATGGGGATATCTTGACCCGTATCTTTCAGGGTCTGGACAAGACCTGTCGGCATAGCCGATCCTTCACAGGTTTTTGGCCTGTTATTGAGGTATTTCTTTTTTCACCTTCCTTGGAGTCATTTACCTTCTTTCCCTCTCTGATCATTAGATGTGCTTTCGTCTAGACCTGCTTTTATGACCATTTTCCCCATCTCGTGCCAAGGATGCGGGATGATGTTGAGCCCTCTCAGTATCGCCACATGTACTGGCATCAGCAAAACCGTCAGCGAAACTCCCGAGTTCCTGGGGACAATTGGCGTGCTGACATAGACGGGCTGACCGTTGAGGACGTAAGTATCTTGCTTGTCTTTGCCCTCGTGCTGTGCTGTAACTGATTGTGGTGACTTCATTTGCTGCAGCTTGCTCGGATGTCGTATGCCAGTTTCCCTCTCTATTATACCCCTCAGCGCGTGGAGGCATATGATGCTTCATGTCTCTGTATCATGCTTTCCGACGCTGAATCTTTTCAGTGGTACCTGGGGGAGAGGTTGCTTCGGCAAGTCACTGGGGTGGCTCGGGTCCCTTGTTCTGCACCTCCTCCAGCTGCTCGGATGCTAGTTGATGAGAGAGTTGGAGCTCTTGTGGGCCAGCCTGGATTTCGTTTCACGATCCCGGATCGTGATTATGATGAGTGGTATTTGCTGTTCGGCCAGGGGCCTCTGCTTCCTTCGCTTTATGTTCCAGGTGGCCGTCGCAGGTATGCTGGAGGTTCGGTGACTGCTCCTTTGATGGATCTTTATCGTCGGGAGCGGGACGCGAGGAGGGACGATGATGACTATGTTGGCAACTTGTAGTCTGCTTGGGTGCCCTGCTTTGTATGGCCTTGTATCTTTGCTTTTATCTTCTTTTGTATCAAGCTCTTTTGAATGAATATATAATCTTTGATTTGTCTCAAAATTCTTTGATGATGTCTGGACGCTTTGACCTTTGACTTGTTCCTTAATGATTTGTGGAAGATGAGGTTTCTTAACTGCATGGATGATGACTTGAACGGTTCAGATTGCTTGATTAGGCCTTGTGAGCCCACTTGATGATTAGATCTTGGATTCTGGCCCTTCTTTTGATGATCGAACCTTTGATCTTGCTGCTCCATGACTTGTGTAAGATTTCCAATGGTTTGGATCCTGATGATTTAGCCCTTGAATGGTTCAAATTGATAGATTCGGCCATGTGGGCCCACTTGAGACCTTAGCTTTACTTTGGGGCACCCCTTTTGATGATTTGTGAGGCTAAGAAGTCTTCTCATGGTGTGGATGATGGCTTGAACGTCTCAGATTGCTTGACTCGGCTTTGTGGGCCCACTTGATGATTAGATCTTGGATTCTGGCCCTTCTTTTGATGATTGAACCTTTGATCTTGTTGTTTGATGGCTCATGTAGGTCCTTCAATGGTTTAGATCATGATGATCTAGTCTTTGAACGGCTTGGATTGCTTGTGGCCCCCACTTGATCGCCTTTTCTTCTCTTTGGCCTGATCAGCCATGTTTTGGCCGCATTGCTCCGTGATTGGATCGGTGGGACACCTTTTATATGATCTTGATCAATCTCCATTGAAATCAGGAGTGGACCGGGGCCTTGGGTGGCCCATGGAGCGCCATCTGCTGACGTGGACTGTCAGCCTCACCTACCAAGAACCCTGGAGCCAATTCCGCGGAGAGAGGAAATCTGCGTCCGTACGGGCGGCCCAGGGCAGGCCGCCCAAGGCTCGCCTCTTGAGCGGCCTGGGCTGGCTCTGGTTCGGACATCCTCTGCTGTCCCCTTCTCCTGTCCCCCACATTCTCTGTTCTAGGTTATTCGATTCAGCCATGAATCTTCTTTTCCCCTTGTCTTTTCTCTTCATTTTGTCCTCTTCCCATTTTGTCCTTTCTTGGGCAGCTTTAGATGATGATTTATGGGCCATAGTGGGAGAGGTTGGTGGGTCCCACGCTCCAGCATTTGGTGAGGGCTTTAATGGTGGAGGGATTCCTTTAATGGAGGGTGAAGATGGTGCATTGAATGGAGGCATTGATGAGGGGTTAGGGATGGTGGTTGATGGTGTTTTGAATGGCCCCATTAATGGCAGCCATGTTGAAATTCCAGATTTGAATGGGACCTTCATTATGGGAGGAATGAATGGTATGGATAGGATGATGAGGTGGGACATAGGTGAGGCTATGCATCCCTTGAATGTGGGCCACATGGATGATGTGATGGATGGTGGTGATGGGACCACAAAGGACATAGATGGGCTGATCTCATGCTTGGATGGGATGGATGGTTCAGATGATACCTTTGACGGTTTGGATGCTCTGGATGAGGGCCGAGATGTGCGATATACTTTCTTGGGTGGACTTGATGTGGTCATTGATGATGTCCCCTGATAATGGACGGTGTAGATGCCTCGATAATCCCTTTAGTCCGGCCAGGATGATGTTTGGATTCATGATTTCCTATTGGAGAGGGCCGCAGGTCCAGATCTGACCATTGATTCTTCGATCGGGGTTGCCGGGACCCTTCTGGATGGTTCAGATGCTTTCTTTGACGGTCAGATTGGTCAGGATGCCACGATGTGCGGTGTGATCTTTACTGGTAGCCCTTTTGATGGGGAGTATCGTCCTTCTCCTGATCGTCGGTCTTTTGCGCACTCTGTTCATGAGGTGGGCGAGTCTTCCCATGCGGCTGAGGTTATGACAGTTTCAGATAGTGATGTGACTATATCAGACATAGACGTTACTGAGGGCAGGTCAGGGGCTGTCGAGTCTGCAGAGGTTCCAGCTTTTCCTTCTCCTTCGCCCGTTGACCTTCAGATCCTTGATGAGTCATCATTGATTTCTGGGCCTTTTGTGCTGGAGGGGGTACTAGTGAGGACTTGTCAGCTGCTTCCTCGTTCTTCCTGCTCGCCACGACTGCTTGCTTGGCTTGATAGTTTGTCAGCTTATGAGATTTGGGATTTGGAGTCCTATGGCTTCGGCAGTCTGATCCATATGGCCAGAGTTGATATTGACTGGAGGATGCTCGGAGCTGCCTTGATTGACTGGGTCCCTTCGTTGAACTTGTTCGCGTTCAACGATATGGAGATGGGACCTTCTTTGGAGGAGCTTGCTCGCTTGACAGGCCTTTCCTTGGATTATGCTCAGTATTTCTCGCCGAAGACATTGCCGAAGACTGCTACACCGCAGAACTGGTTCGGGATTTCTTATCTTGTTCATCCTGCAGCTGCCGGCCAGGATGCTGTAGTGTTCTCCTTGGACTTACTGTATGATCTTTTTTCGGGTCCTTGGGGTGTGGCCGGTTCTACCTTTGCTCGGAACGCACTGATGTTCTGCTTGATAGCTGAGGTGCTATTCTCAGGATGGCGCAGATCCCAGACTCCTTTGCTTTTTGAGGTGATGAGTCGAGCTATCCGACGGCAGGGGATCATTTCTCTTATCTTGGCCGAGCTGTTTAATGGGCTGACTGACTGCGCCCTGGGCCGCACTCGTGTTCTTCGCGGCTGTTGTGCCTTTCTTCAGGTATCTTTTCTGCACCCTTTTTCTTCTTGCTTTGTTAGGGATTGCTTTGCTTTAGCTGAACTTCTTTTCCTTTTTTGTGATCAGGTCTGGCTATGGGAGCGTCTTTCGCTGACTGTTCCTGTACCTTTTCCTGACACTCGTCGCCCAGACCTTATGCGACACATTATGGAGTTTCTTCCTCATACAGCTGGGATGAGCGAGCCCTTGTATCGCAGGATGTTTGCTGAACTTCATGACTGGAACGTTCGTTGGGAGTCATCTTGGCTTTCACTTCCTCCAGTGCTTTGCGATGCACACCGCCATCCTCTGATGTTGGTAGGCTTTCGATCCTACTTTTCTTACCATCCCATCCGGTTCCTGCGACAGTTTGGGTATGAGCAGGATGTTCCTCCTTTCGCTTTCACGGGTATCGGGCGTCGAGTACTTCCCTCTAGATCTTCTGACTTCAGACCCGGATTGATTGTTCTTGGGTGAGTTACCTGACTGCTGATTTGCTGGGTTTTGAGCTGCGGACTTTTCCGATGGCGACCGCCCCATATCAGTACTGGGTTGCTGAGCAGTCTTTGTACCGACGTATCCCTTGCTGGCACCAGACTGCTGATGAGGATGAGCAGGATATCCTTGGAGATGCATGCTCTTCATCTGGTTCATATGAACCCTTTGAGGAGCGCCCGTTTATCGATCCTGGCTTCCTTTTGGCCACTCATGGCCATCTGTTGTCTGAGATCTCTGTACTTCGATATCATTGTGAGATGATGTCGAGGAGATTGGCTGCCGATCAGAGGTTGTCTGACGAGGGGATAGCGATCCGTACCCTTGAGCGCGATGAGGCACATTACCTGCGTATGGAGGTGAGCAGGTTGAGAGCGAGACTATCTTTTTATGAGTCAGAGGACTCACCTGATGTGGCCGATGAGGAGGGTAGAGATTGATTGTGTTGGCCACCTGCACATTCTTTTTTGCATATATGATTGATGATGATGCATTTTTTTGTATTTTTTAAAAAAGATGATATGATATGTGTAAAAGAAATATGATGCATTTAATTAAAAAAGAGAAAACTGTTTGAAAATCTATTGTGCCATGAGTTGTCTTGTGAGTGTGTCTGGATTTTGTGTCAGGATATAGGAATCAGAACTAGGGCTCGGCCAATGCCTTGACCGATGTCTCGAGATTTGACTTGTGTGCTCCTTTGGTTCCCTCAGAGGTGTAGGCAATGGAAACTGTTGCTTCTTGAGATTGTCAGAGTTTGTAGAGCTCTTCGCTCCTGACTGCACTTCTTGTTCTTGAACTGTAACTGCTTGAACCGATCTGGATCGTCTGCTTTCTTGGTACCTGCACTTTTTTTTATTATTATTTTTTTTTTCTTTTTGAGCCATTTTTGCCTGCAGCGCTCTTTCGAGTTTTCACTACAGTCGGCCTTTTCCCGTCATTTTTGCCCGTGGCGCCCTTTCGGATTTTCACCACGTCCCGGGTGTTTGATCTTGCCTGCCCCTTGGCAGCTATGCTGTTTTTACCCTTGGCGCCCTTTCAGGTTTTCACCAAGTCCGCTGTATGCCCACTGTTTTTACTCGGAGCGCCCTTTCGGGTTTTCACTCCGCCCTCTTTGTTTAGGCACACATTTTCTTTTTCTCTCTTTTTTTTTCTTTCTGGATCTCTGGATAACTGCGGCGGTAGAGGTCGGGAATCCGTCGTTGCCGGCCGATGGCAGTCTTTCAGCCCTTATCCTAAGTTACGATAATAGAGCTGTTGGTCTTTGCTAAAGACCCTTCTGAGGTGGATGGATGGATGGATGTGTTTCTTCTTGGACTAATTTTTTTTTCTCTTGGGTGCCTTGCTTTGGCTTCCCTTTTTCTTTCTCTTTTCTTCTCTTTTTTTTCTTTTATATTCTTTTTCTCTCCTTTTTTTTGTCTTTTCCTTTTGAATTCCCCCCTTTTTTGTATTTTCCTCTTTTTGAATTCCCTTATTTGAAACACTTGTTGGTGGACGTAAATGATTTCTCAGAGATCTTAGCTTTGACCTCTTGACTTCAACTCTATTAAAGTAACCTTTGATAAGGTCAGAATAACTTACCCGTGAAAGATCTTCACGTTGTCGGCGTTGGTTGGCTCAGGAAGATCCACCCCTCTCATGCTGGTGAGTCTAAGGGCGCCTCCGGGAAGTACTTCTCTGACGATCAGTGGCCCGTCCCACGAGGGTTTCAACTTTCCTCTGGGTCCAGAAGGTGCGACGGTAGAATCTTCTTCATAACCATGTCGCCTACCTTGAAACTTCTTTTTCGGACTCTCCTGTTGTAAGCCCGAGCGATCCTTTTTTGATAGCACTGTGAATGACTTAGTGCACGCATGCGTTTTTCATCTGCTAGCTGCAACTGATCGAATCTGGCCCGTTGCCATTCTCCTTCTTCAATTCCGCTTTCTAATAACACCCGTAGTGATGGTATTTCCACTTCGACTGGTAGAACTGCTTCCATTCCATAAGTAAGCTCGAAAGGAGTAACGCCCGTAGCAGACCGTACAGACGTTCGATAGGCCCAAAGCGCATATGGGAGCATATCTGACCAATCTCGATATGTCACGACCATCTTCTCGAGTATCCTGACGATTGTCTTGTTTGCGGCTTCTACCCCACCATTCATCTGGGGACGGTAGGGGCTTGATCGATGACGTTGGATCTTGAACTTGCTGAGGAAGTCATCCATCTTCTTGTTGACGAACGGGGTTCCATTATCTGTGATGATGGCATTGGGGATTCCATACCGGCATATGATGTTGTTCTTCATGAATTTGATCACCTGAGATGCTGCAATTGTGGTGTAGGAGGCTGCCTCAACCCACTTGGTGAAGTAGTCGACTGCCACAAGTATGTACTCGTGACCATTTGATGCTTTGGGACTGATCTTGCCGATGATGTCGAGTCCCCACATGGAGAAGGGCCAGGGGGTAGTCAGGTTGTATAACTCTGATGATGGGGCATGGATTTGATTCGCATGCTCCTGACACTTGAAGCATTTTCTGACATGCTGGCAACAGTCTGTCTCCATGGTGAGCCAATAGTAGCCGAGTCGTAGAATCTTCTTTGCCATCATGTGCCCATTCATGTGTGGGCCACAGATTCCTTCGTGTATTTCTTTCATGATCTTTGCAGCTTCTGTTTCATCGACGCATCAAAGGAGGATGTGATTATAGGATCGCTTGTAAAGAACTTCGCCACTGATGGTGAACTGACCGGCCAAACGCTGGATGGTTCGGCGATCTGTTGCTGTTGCTGACTCTGGATACTCCTGGGTTTCGAGATATTGCTTGATGTCGGCATACCAGGGTTTGTCAGGGACAGCTTCGACTTCTTCTATTTGCAGGCAAAAGGCAGGTTCTTCTTGAACTTCAACTGTGAGCTCCCATTCTGAAGCTCCTTTTGGTATCTCGAACATTGATGCAAGTGTGGCGAGAGCATCTGCAAACTGGTTCTTGGCTCTGGGCATGTATGAGAAGGTGATTTCCTTGAATTCCTCGATCAGATTGTCAAGATACACATGATATGGTATCATCTTCTCGTCCTTGGTTTTCCATTCGCCATTGGTCTGATTGATGATAAGCTGTGAGTCTCCAAATACTCGTAGCTTCTTGACGCCCAAGATTATGGCTTCCCTTAAGCCAGCGATGCATGCTTCGTACTCTGCCATGTTGTTGGTGCACTCGAATGCGATGCGCCTCGAGATAGGAATAGGGACATCATCTGGAGAGTAGAGGATTGCTCCAATACCACTCCCTTTAGAATTTGCTGCGCCGTCGAAGAATAACGTCCACTCACCTTTCTTCCTCTTTTCTTCACTTTCGACAAGCAAGAGATCTTCATCAGGAAAGAACGTCTTGAGCGGCTGATAGTCCAGGAGGGAGTGGGCGGCAAGATGATCGGCGAGGGCCTATCTCTTGATTACCTTCTGAGTGACATAGGTGATGTCGAACTCAGACAAGAGTAGCTGCCATTTAGCTATTCTCCCAGTGAGTGCCGGTTTCTCGAACAGGTACGTGAGCGGATCCATGTGAGCGAGGAGGAGAATAGGGAATGCAATCATGTATTGACGGAGTCGCTGAGTTGCTCAGACTAGGGCGAGGCAAGTCTTCTCGATCGGGGAATACCTGGTCTCGTAGTCGGTGAACTTTCGGCTCAAATAATATATTGCTTGTTCCTTCTTCCCGGTCTCGTCGTGCTGGCCGAGGACACAGCCTATGGCTTCTGCTGCTACCGAGATGTATAACAATAGTGGTCGTCCATGAGTGGGTGGCACTAGGACTGGAGGATTCATGAGATATTTCTTGATGCGGTCGAAGGCGACTTGGCAATCACCATTCCATTCTTTTGGGACGTTCTTCCGAAGGAGCTTGAATATGGGCTCACAAATAGCTGTGAGCTGTGCGATGAAGCGGCTGATGTATTGAATTCTGCCGAGGAAGCCACGAATTTCCTTCTCTGTTCTAGGAGGGGGCATCTCAATGATTGCTCTGGTTTTGGTCTCGTCAACCCTGATGCCATCCTCGCTCACCATAAAGCCGAGGAGCTTACCTCCCATTGCACAGAAGACACATTTCTGAGGGTTGAGACGGAGCTTGTACTTTTCTAATCTGTTGAATAACTTCTTCAGATCTTCAAAGTGTCCTTCAATTGTGCGAGATTTGATGATCATGTCGTCCACATATACTTCAAGTTCTTTGTTCATCATGTCGTGGAATAATGCTGTCATTGCTCGCTGATATGTTGCTCCTGCATTCTTCAGACCGAACGGCATTACCCTGTAACAGAAGGTTCCCCAGGGAGTGATGAACGATGTCTTCTCACGATCTTCGACGGCCATCTTGATCTGATTATAACCTGAGAACCCGTCCATAAATGAGAAGATTTTGTATCCAGCAGTGTTGTCGACCAAAGTGTCGATATGTGGCAAAGAGAAGTCATCTTTTGGACTGGCTTTGTTGAGATCTCGAAAGTCGATGCACATTCGAACCTTGCCGTCCTTCTTTGGTACTGGCACGATGTTGGCGAGCCATTCAGGGTAGTTGGAGACTACCAAGAATCCCGCGTTGTACTGCTTAATGACTTCATCTCGGACTTTCAGAGCCCATTCTGGCTTCATTCTTCGAAGTTTCTGCTTCACTGGCTTCATATCTGCCTTGGTTGGCAGATGGTGTACAACAAGCTCTTCATCGAGCCCCGGCATGTCTTCATATGAGAACGCGAAGTTGGACAATCTTGGAGCTAGGAACTCTATCATTTTCTGTTTCATCTCAGGTGGCAACGATTTTCCAATGCGTACTTCCCTAGGGATCTCAGGCGTCCCCAAGTTTACTATCTCGAAATCATCGGCTACAACATTGGCTTTAGATTCGAACTTTTTGAGGAGATCCTCTAGTTCGGGAGCTGGATCATCATCTTCCTCATCCCGAGCTTTGTCCAGACCCATGAGCTCGAAGTCTAATTCGATGTTGAAATCATATGATTCGACTTCAAACTCATGCGACTCTTTAGACGAACTTGGCACACTATTGAATGCAGGAAAAGAAATCTTTTTTGGTTTTTGAGATTTTTCTGAAATTGAAATGCTAGATGTTTTTGGCTTTTGAAAGTTTTTAATTTTTTGGGATTTTTGAAATTCGTGGGACTTTGAACAAGCAGGCATTGCAGACCATGATTGAGCCCAACTTGTTCCAAAGTTCCGGTCGTTGCCTAGGCAAGCATTTTTTTTTGAAAGCCAGAGCCCTCAGACGACTCGCTGGCTGATTCAAAAGTTAGGGGAACAGATGACCATTCAGGACCCCACACTTCCTCCCCTGGAGAGGTGGGGGTTGATGCTTTGGGCGAAGAATCATGGTCTGGCCCAATGACCATGACTTCTCGCTGGTCGGGTTCGAGATCTGAGTCGCACTCAGTCCCTCCCGGATCACTTACTTTGCATTGCAGTTCGTCTGGTTCCACGACTAGACACAAGTTTGGAATCTGGACATCAGACCAATCTAGGGCTGGCCATTTCCCTTTCTTGGTCCAATGGATGGGCTGCTTCTGCCCCTAGCTGATGATTGATGATGTTGACTTTGCAGAGATGGGTAAGTCGTGCCCCTTGCTAATTGGTGCTGAGATGGGCGAGTTGTGCCCCTTGCTGATTGAAGTGGGCAGGTTGTGCCCCTGGCTGATTGAAGTGGGCAGGTCGTGCCCCTGGTTGAGAGAAGTGGGCAAGTTGTGCCCCTGGTTGGGAGCAGGTGTCAGAGTAACCTGGTCCTGAAGCTGCTGTATTTGACTTCCTTCTTCGTCTTCATCCTTTTCTTCTTCTTCTGGAGGCTTAGATGGTTCGAGAATCTGATCCCATCGAATGGGGGGCCACGTGGCCCAAACTAGGCTCATCGGGAGGCCTTTGTGTAGTGCAGCCGGTTGATTCCCTCCTGGATCTTTGCAAGGTTCTCCTGGCTTGACGAACTGGATGGGTGAGCACCGAAATTTCTTCCTCCTTTTGTCCATGAAGGTTGACCTGTATCCGAGTCCCCATTTGCGTTGGTTATATATCAGCGGTACCTTTCTGGACTTGAAGTGATTCTTCATTCGGTATTTGAGGCTCAGACGCTCTGCCGGTGAAAAGACACGGTCCACCCTTATCAGTTCTGGATTGGCGATAGAGTTCACAGTCTCGAATTCGAAACTATGAAACGGGATGTCTTCCTCAGAGTGCTGGATATCGATGACCGGGATGTCTGGTTCAGTGGCAGCAGCATTGGAAGGAATGATGAGCTCCTTCTCTGCATGGATAGAGATTACTTGATTTCCACAGATATACTTCACTCGTTGATGCAGGGTTGATGGCACAGCTCCAACCTTGTGCAGCCAAGGTCGTCCGAGCAGCATGTTGAAAGAAGCTGATATATCCAGGATTTAGAATGTGATGGTGGAGACTTCCGGACCTATCTATACCTCTATGTCGACTTCCCCTTCCACTGATCGGCGGGTGTTGTCGAATGCTCTGACGCATATGGTGCTGGGTCGGAATGAAGAAGGACTGATTCCCAGACGTTCTGCAGTCTTGAGTGGGCAGACATTTAAGCTTGAGCCATTATCGATAAGGACCAGCGGAACACAGAGGTCTTTATATCGTAAGGCTATGTTGAGGGATCGCCCATGATCACATCCCTCTGGTGGCAACTCATTATCTGTGAAGGTGATGGCGCGCGGAGCCAGGAGTTGTCCAATCATCAAAGCTATCATTTCTGGTGCCGTATCAGAGGAGACGTGAGCATCGTTCAAGGTCTTGGCAAACATTTCTCGGTGTATGCGAGATGTGCAGAGTAGCTCCCATACTGAGATTTGTGCAGGGATTGACTTGAGCTGATTCGCCACATCGTATGCGGCTTCATTTTTGTTGCCGAAGCCTGAAAGGGCGCCTTTGGGATCTCCTCTGTTCTGATTATCTCTTCGGATGCAACGCCCATTGGGATTCATGTTCCCCACTTCCGCACATTCTGGATAGTGCCATGGAACCTCTTTGTAGTTTTCCTCCCTTTTGCCTTCTAGGACCACCGGTTCTTGCAACGGTGTTGGTGTGGGTACCAGATCTTCCTCGTATGGAGCTTTTGCCTTGAGAACTACATTGTTGCCTGTGCTGAAGGAGTAATATCGAGGCTTGTCTTCATAAATCACATAAGGTCGTGGTCCTGGCTCTACTGTTCCTAGGGCAGGAGGCTCCCATGGAATGAATACTGGTCCTCTTGATATGGCAGGAGGTTTCTCTGTTCGTCCCAGCTGTCGTAGTGTGATTGACACGCCTCCGGGATTTGCCCCTTGCAATATGACTGGCTCAATTGGAGGAGCTCATTCCAAGACAACGGGCTCTTGCTGTTGATGAGTATAATCCTTCCATTGCGGATTGGATTGTTCTGGAGTTGCCCCTTGCAAGATGACAGGTTCGTATGTGGGCTCAATGTATGATTGTGCTCCTTCCAGGACGACTGGTTCCCAACATGAGGGGCCGTAAGATGCCCCTTGCACAATTGGCACATCATATGGAAATGCTCCTTCTAGTACTACTGGCTCGAGGACTGGAGGAGGAAAGGGACTTGCCCCTTGCATGATCGGAGGAGGACTTGTCGGCCCATAAGTGTAAGCATGAATGGACTGGATAGGGGAGAAGAAGCGATCGAGATGGTCTCCTTCTTCTATACTATTGACTGCAGGGCCACGAGACGAACTGGGGTCCGTCGGATGTTGAGGCAGAGGATTCTGAAGGATGTTGGTGGAAGCTGCTGGAGAAGTTCCAGGGACCGAGATGACGATCTTGCGGTCATCAATTAGGTCTTGTATAGCATTCTTCAAAGTATAGCATCGATCAGTGGCGTGGCCACGCCCTTGATGGTAGGCACAATACTCATTTTCTCAGTAATTCAGTGGCAGAGGATGAGGAGGAGGCCTAGGTGCCATTAGAGTAAGTAATTGCTTCTACACCAGAGTAGCCATGACTTGACTGAGTGGTTGAGAGAGGAGAGTAAATTTCCTGGACTCCCTGTAGTTTTGCCTATTTTGATATGAGTATTGACCGTTTCCTCTGAACTGCTGCTGTTGTCGAGGTGGTTGTGGCTAAGGATTCGGTTGTGGCTGATACCGCTGAGGCTGATGCTGAACTTGATTCTGCTGATACTGTTGACGTCCCTGTGGGGGAGCACGTTGATTTCCTTGAGCAGTGGTATTGATGTTGTTTACCTCTGTTGGGCGGGGAGGAGAACCACTGCGGTTTCCATTCCCATGCCCGATAGGTCTTCCTTCCACTCTGTTCCTCTTGACTGGAGTGGCCTGATGAGGCCATGGGGAGATTGTCCCGGCCCGGATTCCTGCTTCGACTTGCTCTCCAGCACGGATCAATTGTAAGAAATTCGCATATGGATGCGAGATGAGATACCCGGATATGCCTGGATATGTTGAATGAACAATCATGGAGATTTGTTCTTCGTCGTCGATAGGCGTTCGCATTCGAGCTGCCATAGCCCGCCAACGACCCACATAAGCTGATAGTGTTTCATCACTCCTTTGCCTGAGAGCTGCGAGGTCGGCTCTTCTGGGTGCCATGTTGAGATTGTACGCGAATCTGTCGACGAAAGCCTGGGAAAGCTGTTCCCATGTCCTGATGCGGTGGCAGTCCAATGAAGTGTACCAATCTAGGGCATCGCCCTTCAGAGATTTTTGGAACAAGCGAATGAGGGCCCCTTCATTTCCTGAGATTGCACTCAGCTCTCCACAGAAGGCCTTGAGATGTGTTGTGGGACAACCGCTGCCATCGTATCTTTTGAATTTTGGAACCTCAAAGTTTTAAGGTACTTGAGCATCTGGGAAAGGACACAAGTCTCTGAACTTGGTCGAAGGTAGATCAATTCCTTGTTGTCGCTGAATCTGATTTTGCAAGATCTGGAACTGCTCCCGCAACTCGTCCAGTCCTGAGTGATCTGTTCGAGCGACTGGTGTCTCCTGGAGTAAGGCACGTTCTTCTTCGGCATAGTGGTCGATGTCTTCGACCCTATGGGCTTGCTGAAAAGCAACCGCGGGTTGCTGAAATTGATTTGATGACTGAACTGGATTCTGATGAACTTGTGCTTGAAATGATGGTAACTGAACTGGAGACTGTACTGAAGGTTGAACTGGAACTTGCTGGAAATTGACTGGATTTTGCTGAATTGAAGATTGCTGAAAATTAACTGAATTTTGCTGAATTGAAGATTGCTGAAAATTAACTGGAATCCCATCGGCGGGGATGTGCTAGAATTGAAAAGTGCTCCTGTTTGCAGGAGGCTGAGATGCTGGGAAGTGACCCCCTTGTGGGTATTCGCCACTGTCCGCTGATTGATGTGGGCTTGACACTGACCCCCGTTGTGGGCATTCGCCAGTGCTGTCCCTGTTGCTGGAAATTGAATTGAAATCCCATCGGCGGGGATGTGCTGGAATTGAAAAGGTGTCCCATCGGCGGGGACATGCTGAGATCTACTGAGATTGTTGTTTGCAAGATTGACTGGAAGCTGACTGGATGTTCCTACAATGGAAGTGCTCTGAGATGGCCTTGTCGTCGCAGGAAGATATTGAGAAGGATGCCCCATAGTGAAGGGCTGAGATGGCTGTTGTCGGTAGTCTTGGGCAGACTCCGATGGTTGCGCTTGATTTGAACTGGAGGCCGGAAGGACCCGGCATGGTAGCTGAGACTGCTGAATTGGGCCAACTTGATTGTTGGCTGCTGCGGTGGCTTGTGCTTGCATGAATTGCAAGAGCATTTCTTGCATTGCTCTCACTCCTTGTGCCAATTCCTGTATGATTGGCGTATTATCAATGGGCTGTTGCGCTGGAGGTTGCGCTTCGGTCATCTCAAGAGCAGGGAAGAGACGAGTTTCCTCTTCGTGGTCGGACATGGCTTGTTGAGCCCGAGTGCGGATTATGCTGCGGAAGGGAAGTTGTCTCCGCGTACGTTGAGCCCGAGGAGGCGCAATGGTGAGGACTATACTCTACTCTTTTTGGGTTTTGGGATTTTCTTTTTGTTTTTGGTTTTGGGTAGAATGCTATGCAGATGAGATTGTATGAGGACTAATGATTTTCAAGTATATGAAGGATTCTGTTTTTCAAGTTGGATCACGACTAGTGGGACTAGCTACTCCCCAGCAGAGTCGCCATTCTGTGGACCCTCGCCGATTTTCTGCGCTCCCACACGACGACGTTCTTCTCCCTTCCCCTTTCCTTTCGGAAAAGAAGGAGATGAGGATGCGTGAGTGCGAAATCGTCGTTTGTGCCACTGGTTTGCCTCGTTCTCGAGGGCTTCGTTTGGTTGTCGTGTTAAGCTGGATATGTTTAAATAAGTTTATATAAGACCAGAGTCGCCACTAGCCAGTTACTTCGAATCTACAGTCGGCTAGACCCCGTAGAAACGTTAGAGAAGGGAATCCGAAGATTCCTTCCTCTAAAATGACTCCTGTTGATCTGCGGCCAGAGATTCAAAGTAAGGGATCACGGTTACAGGGTGGGAAGAGGTTAAGCACCCCACACACTACCCGTACCGAAGTACGGTCTCTACTTCACAGAATCGATCGGATACTTGAAAGTCTAGTTTAATCCTCGTATATTCTCATGGATGACATGATGCATGAATGCGGGTCTGAACAGTAAGAGTTTCTGATGGGCAGGTTCCAACAACGGGCAAGCCCAGAGCATACACTCGAACTGACAGGTACTTTATGCAAGATGATGCATGCTGTGTGCTTGAAAATTCAAAGTGCTTATAGTGATATGTACATGAATGCAGGTCTGAACAGTAAGAGTTTCTGATGGGCAGGTTCCAACAACGGGCAAGCCCAGAGCATACGCTCGAACTGACAGGTGCTTAATATAAAAACATATGCAGTATGCTTGAATAATCAAAGTGCTTGTAGTGAAGCAGGGGGGTTAGAATAAAAGTAAATGTTGCACTTATGCTAGATGCAAATGAGATGATGCTGGAAAAGAGTAGCTGGGTGACGGAGGTGTCGCAAGGATTGGCTTCGAGTGGCTGGATCAAGATTTGGATGGCTTGGGAGGCTTGGACCAGTGTTCAAGCTGGGCTGGACCAGGGCTAGACTCTCCTCACTCGGGCTCTCCTTGGTGGAAAAATGGGCTAAGGGGTGGATGAGGACTCGGACCGCACCCGGACTGGCTGGACTTGAAGGGATGTTGAAATGAGAAGGGGAGGGGGGTATTTATAGCAGCGGAGAGTGGCAGTTTGCATAATTTTTTCCGGGCGGCCTGCTATGGGCCGCCCGTACGGCCGCTCCTCAGTTTCCAGCGAGTACGGCCGCTCTCTCGGGGCTGCTGTTGGACTCGCTGGTCGACTCAGTGAGTTGACCCAGCGGGTCGACTCGGTGGTTTGACTCGACGGGTTGACTCGGTGGGTTGACTCGGTGTTTTGACTCGACGGGTTGACTCAGCGGGTTGACTCAGTGAATTTGACCTTTTTAGGATTTTTTGACTGGCTTTTTTCTGGGGGGTTTTTCAGGCTGATGTTTAAGACTGAGTTGACTGGGTTCAGGCTTGATCTGGGCTATGGAATGGGGCTTACAAGGGTGAGTTTGGCTGAGTTTGGACTTGGGATTTAGGGGTATGGTCCTCCATTCAACCAGCTATCTCTACCAACAGTGTAGCCGAAGGTGGGGTGTCTACAGACCTCATTTGATATGGACGGTAAGCTCCTTTGACATGGACTGTGAAAGAGAAATAGAAAAGTCAAAAGTTGAAAAGCTAGAAAAAAATAACTTATTAAGTAGCTTTTGGCTAATAAGTTACTTTTACAATAATGCTCACCAAACTAATTTAAGTAAAAAAAGTAACTCATTAGATAATATAAGTTAAAAAGTAACTTATTTGGTAGCATCTAAACGGGCCCTTAATGTCATCGAGGTCATTGCTAATATGATATGCCAGGATGATTGGAAAAATACAGATGTGGCTTAATCCGAAACTTTTATAGTCCCTGGGCCCGTTTGGATTGTAAGTTACTTAAGATGAGCTACTTATCAGATAAGTTACTTATCTTGGTTTTTACTTATTAAGCAGATAAGTATGTTTGGTAAACAACATACTTATCAGCCAATAAGTAAATAAGTATGTTTGGTAAACAACATACTTATCAGCCAATAAGTAAATAAGTATGTTTGGTAATAACACATTGATAAGTAACCTTTTTTAAGAAAATTTCAAATCTACATATAATAAGCAACATATTGACATGAAAAGAAAAGCTAAGGGTTGGGGCAGTTTTCCTAACAGAAAGAGCTTTTCTAATCCCACGTGTTTGGGATAAAGCTCATGTACATGCCATGCATGTGCTAGCATTGCACAATTGGTCCAAGATACATTCCATCCATCAGAACGGGACCACTATATGGATGCCCTGGCATAAGACTCAGGTTAATCCTCTAGTCAGGTGGGCCACAATCTGCAAAACAAATGTATGGCTCTGGAAGACTTGGCTGAAGTTTTCTAACCCATTCACTTGTTTCCAATAGCCGGTCCACATGGTGAGTGGACTAGAACCATTTTTGGGAAAGATGTAGAAGATCAGATTAACCTGATGATTGGTGGATTGGATCTTGCACCAATTAATGTAGGGTCATCTTGCACCAATTAATGTAGGGTCATCTTTGATGTGAGCCGTCCACTGTGTGAGCCCCACCTTTGATGGGACAGTCCATCATGTGGGGCCTCCTTTGATATGGACGATATGAGAGAGCAGTAATTGAGGGAACCATGACAGAGAACTTTGATATGTAGTGTGACCTAAGAGAGATAAGTAGAAAAGCTAAATTGGAGGGTAGTTAATTAACATTGGAGGGTGACTAACAGTGTGGGTGTATATCAAACCTCAAACAACACCTCCCCCTCCCCTCCTCCCCCCCCCCCCCCCCAAAAAAAAACATAGGAGAGCAAATGCGTGACCTGTGAGAGATAAGTAGAAAAGTCAAAAGTCAAAAAGCTACTTATCAAACGAACTTTAAGTGCCAAAAGTAACTTAAGGTCTTACGTTCAGTCGAGAAGTAACTTATTTGGTAGTATACAAACGGGCCCTGAGAAGGTTTGAACGGCGAGAGTTTCCATCCCTACTGTTTCATGGATGTGGCCCACTTGATTTTGGGATGGTCTCATTTTTTAGATCACCTCCTAACACGGACGGGGATTAGCTACTGACAGTTTGAGTAGCTATCTCACTACAGAAGTGATGTCACCAACTTCTGTGGGCCCCACTATGATGTTTTTGTTGTATCCACACCGTCCATTCATTTGGAGAGATCATTTTAGTGCATGATCTAAAGAATGAGACAGATCCAAAGCTCAAATGGACCCCACCAAAAAAAACAGTGGGGACGGTGATGTGACCGTTGAAACCTTCCTTGGGCCCACCATGATGTTTATTTGAGATCCAACCTGTTCATAAGTTCACGAAGACATGGAAGAAGGTAAAACACAAATATCAGCTTGATCAAAAACTTCTATGGCCTCGAGAAGTTTTTAATGGTAGGAGATCAATTCCCACTGTTTTCTTTGATGGGGTCCACTTGAGCTTTGGATCTGTCTCATTCTTTAGCTCATGCCCTAAAATGATCTCTCTAAATGGATGGACGGTGTGGATACAACACATGCATCATGTTGGGGCTCACAGAAGTTGGTGACGTCACTTCAGTAGCTAGATAGCTACTCAACTTGTCAGTAAGCTAATCCGCGTCCTCCTAGCACAGGCTGGTGTAACCAACATATGGAGTGAATATAACAGACCCATCATGTTGGGCCGTACGTGAAGCTTAAATGGTTAATTTTAGGAGTGAGCAGATTTTTTGCTTTGTACGTGGAACATGATGGGTCTCACGTGATTGACAGAGTAGATTGCAAACACACATCACGTTGAGTTCCTTCGACCTCGGGTGTTGTGCACGGTAGAGGATTTGTGAACACACATGAACTTAATTGGTAAATGGCTCAAATTGAATCATATACACTCGTTTACTCTCTCAATCGACACTCACTTCCCGCTAGTATTGTAGCAAGAGACCAACAAATGGCCGTATGTATAGCAATTCAAGGATGAGCTAGCTGTACGTCTAGCAATTAGAGGATGTGATAGATCCATGTGATGGTTCATCATGATTTAAGGAAAATATGGCAACTCTTCAACTATACATACGATCATAGTTGTATAGCAATCTGCACCATTTGAACCTTTGACGCACATTTGGCCCATCTGAACCTTCGACGCACTCCATCAGCACGCCAAAAATCCATTCAACCGCTATCAAATCATTCAAATAGCTTTTCTTTAAAGTTTCTGCTATTTATCTTAAAGTTTTCACCTTCTTTCCTTCAATAGGTGCATCAAAATTTCTATAACAAAGAATATTTCATATTAGCTTTCTATATAAATTAATTTGCTTCTATCGAGTCCTACCATGCTCGGTGCACCAATTTTCATATAAATCCACATGAATATTACCACAAACAAAAACTCTCTCTCAGATACCACTTAATAATTAGGAGACGCGAAACTCTCTGCACTATGTAAATCACATGATCAACCTATTTAACTATCCGATTATTTGATTTGAGCATATTGGTAGGCCTTATATGAGTTGTGATTGGTTCAGATATGTAAAGGAGTGTTGGCATTTTTTTTTTCCAACATACGCAAGGTTTTTCAGATGGGCATGGACTTTGTAAGTGTGGAGACGTGTGAATGGGAGTAGTTGTGATAGGTTAAATTACTTTCTCTTATTCTTTATAAATATAAAGTCTTAGTATCTTCACCTACATGTACAAAAAATCTATCTCAACACAGGTTTATAAAGGGGTAAAAGGTGCGAAAGATCAAGTCCATCCTTATAGACAATCAATATGAATAGTTACTCATATAGGTATGATTGAGATTAATCTTCCTCCTTATCGATCATTGTCCAAGGATAGTGCTACCATTAAGATATGTGATGATCCCTTATTCCACAAATTAAGGCTAACATTAATTTTCACACTTTTTTTTTTTTTTTTTAGTTTTTTCATGAATAAATAGGAGGTAGAAAGCAATTAATGGATGATATCCAAGCACTTAAATATTGCTTAGACATTGCTTAAGTGGTATATAAGTCAAATTAAATGGACTAAATTAAGGTCTCCATTTATCATGAATAGAAAATTATGCTTATTTAATTACTAAGGGATATGGCTAAGTGGTATATAAGTCAAATTAAATGGACTAAATTAAGGTCTCCATTTATCATGAATAGAAAATTATGCTTATTTAATTACTAAGGGATATGGCTAAGTGGCATATAAGTCAAATAAATGGACTAGATTAAGGTCTCCATTTATCATGAATAGAAAATTATGCTTATTTAATTACTAAGGGATATGGCTAAGTGGCATATAAGTCAAATTAAATGGACTAAATTAAGGTCTCCATTTATCATGAATAGAAAATTATGCTTATTTAATTACTAAGGGATATGGCTAAGTGGTATATAAGTCAAATTAAATGGACTAAATTAATGTCTCCATTTATCATGAATAGAAAATTATGCTTATTTAATTTCTAAGGGATATGGCTAGCTAAGTGGCATATAAGTCAAATTAAATGGACTAAATTAAGGTTTCCATTTATCATGAATAGAAAATTATGCTTATTTAATTACTAAGGGATATGGCACGTGCAACACGCATAGAGAGATGGAGTAGAAATTGGGGAGAGAAAATGTTGGTCCCTAGAGTCTCAAGAAGAGAAAGTTGGCACGTAGAGGAAGGGAGAGGGAAAAAATGAGCAGAGAGATGGAGGGAAAATGTTGCATATACACACCGGTGCACACTACACATAGATAGAGAAATATATAAATAGGGCTGCACACAAGCTGAGTTAGCTCGAAAAGCTCACTCGGCTTAGCTTGGTTTGTAGGGCATTTCGGTCAAGCCCAAGCTTGATTTTGAAAGCTCGTTTGAAAACAAGTCAAGCTCGAGCACGAGTGAGCTTGGCTCGGCTTGGCTCGAAGCTCGAAGGTAAAAAAAAACTTGGCTTGGCTTTAGCTTAATATATATATATATATATATATATATATATATATATATATATATATATATATATATATATATATATATATATATAACCTAACCTCACCCATCCTCTTTTTCATTTCACTTTCACTCTAATCCGACCCGACACGCCCCTGCCCCCTTCCTCTATTTCCCTCCCTCCCTCCTAATATCTCTCTCTCTCTCTCTCTCTCTCTCTCTCTCTCTCTCTCCATTCCAGCTTCCTCCCTGGCCATCGGCACCGCGCGACCCGCACCACACTTGAGCAGCGAACGCCCGACCCAGACAAATGTTCAGTCCACTCGCATGGGCCGACACACACCCGCCCTGAGTTTCATTCTTCCCAAATAGGTAGGTTTTTGTGGAATTTTTTTCTTATTTTGGATTTATTTTGTTTAAAATAGGAAATACCCTAAAATGGGGCTAGTTTTGGGGATTTTTTGGGTTGGTTGGGGTCGAGTCAAGTGATTTAGGACAGCGACTTAGGTTGGGTTGGGTCAGGTCAAGTTAGGTCAGTGGGTTGGGTTGGATCAGTGGGTTGAGTCGAGTCAGGTTAGTGGGTCGGGTAGGGTAGGGTTGCGTCAGTGGGTTGGGCTAGGGCTGTAAATGGGTCAGCGGACCCGATGGGATACCCGGACCCAACCCATTTAGACCCGACGCAGACCCAATCCGTTTGTACATGGTCTGAATCTGGGTCCAAGAATAGACCCATTTGCTAAACGGGTCTAGGTCTGGTTTTCTATATATTAGACCTGACCCGACTTGACCCAACTTGAACCCATTTAGTAAGTGGGTGGGTTTGGTTTATATTTCAAGGGACCCATCCAGCCCAGACCCAGACACAATTTTAAGCCTTGTTAAAATGCTTGCATACTAGATCCAGACCCAGACCCATTAGACCCGACTCATTTATAAATGGGTCTGGGTGGATCTCCCTCTATCAGACCCAGACCCAGACCCAAACCCATTTATAAATGGGTCTGATGGGTTGACTCGGACCCGACCCAGACCCGCCCATTTAGTAAAAGGGTCTGGGTTTAAAATTTAGACCCAGACTCATTTAGTAAATGGGCAGCTCTGGTTTTGGCTAAACCCACCCCGAACCCGACCATTTACAGCCTTAGGTTGGGCCGAGTCAGGTTAGTGGGTCGAGTAGGGTTAGGTCAGTGGGTTGAGTCAAGTTAGGTATCGAATAAGGTTGGGTTGGGTTAGTTTGTAGTTATACACTTCTATAAAAATAAAAATAAATAAAAAAAATAAATAAAAAGATAAAGCTTAGCTTGGCTCAGCTTGGCTCGATAGAGCTCAATTGGCTTGGCTCGAAAAAAGCTCGCTCGGCTTGACCAATAAGTTAAGCTCGAGCGGTTGTTTTGAGCACGATGCTCAAGCTTAGTGGGCCACTGATCAAACCAAGCTCGAGCAGGCCAAGCTCGGCTCATGTGCAGCTCTAGCTCTAGCTCTAGATATAAAGGCACCCTAATTTCAACCATCCTACTTTTTCTTTTTAATTTTGTAAGCCACTCATGTTTTAAATATGTATCTTTTTTTTTTTTTTTCTTCCTTTTCTTCTTCTTTTATTTATTTATTTTAACTGTTTTAGGCATTGCAATAGATGCGCAATGTAGATGTCATACAGTTATCACTATAAGCCTTACACGCAAATGGAAGAGATATGGAGTGGGCAACTCATAGACACGTACCATTTTCTTTTTGGGCAAAATTGCAGCAACTTCTGTAAAAAAAAAAAAAATTAATTGTCTTTTTTCAATCAGCTACATTTTCTTATGACATATTTGCCATGAAGATTTATTGCGTATAGTAAACGTTATTTAATTATTGCATTATTGATACGAGGGTTAGAATACAAAATGTCAAATCAGTCCATGACCCCACGTTCACGTGTATGCAAAGAGTTGTGTCTGCCCATTTTTCCAGATGCGCGTTAGTACTGCTTTCATTGAAGAATGCTTACATATACAGCTACGGTGCTTGGATGCATTGATATTTTAACTGAAAGAGAGGAAAATGGGAGAAGCAGCGTCCAAGAAGGGATGGTCCCTCAAAGGAATGACTGCCCTCGTCACCGGCGGCACCAAAGGAATTGGGTTCTCTCTCTCTCCATCTCTCCATTTGATTTTGTTTTTTTCTTTTTTCTTTTTTCTTTTTTCTTTTTAGAGTTAGCCATGCAACGCGCCCACCTTAGGTGGGCAACAAACCCACGTGGTTAGTCACACCATGCACCCACCGCCTAGTACTGGGGTTAGTGTGTCTCCTTAGCAGTCTAACCTGGGATCTGTTGTTGAAACGCCTACCCATCTTCCAGCTGGGCTAGCAGGGGATAGGGCTCTCAATGGGTCGGATCTGGATTGGATCCAGTTGGATCCAGCTCCAAGTCCATATACCTATAGATGGATTCAGATCAAATTCGGATCCAACTCGGATCCAAAAGATGATATCCAAAATCCATATAACCATCAAATTCGGGTTGGATCTATGTCCGAATCCACCCCGTTACAAATATTAAAAAAAAATATGATATAATATATTTAATTTAGTAGAAAAATGATGCAAATCCCACTATTTACCATGGTATGGCCGGTATGGCCTAAAATAATTTGTAAAATGGATGGTCAACATGAATATAACATATACGCTGAGGTGACAATGAGTCGGATCTTAATCGTACTCGGATGAACTCGGATATATTCCTATGAATACATATCCGGTCCATTTAAGTAATCGGACCTATTTTAAGATCCAAATCTGGTCCATCTAACTAATTAGACCTATTTTAAGATCCAAATCCGCATTATACGGATTTGGACATGATCGGATCTCGGATCTGACCCCCTCCATTGAGAGCCCTAGCAGGCGAGACACATTTGAATTTGATTTACGGTGAGAAAGAAATATATATCACACCTCACCATTTGCACACGTGTTTGAAATACTGGAGGTACACCACACTTGTCAGAGATCCGGTCCATTCATCGTGTAGGGCCTACTGCACATACACCACACTATTTACAGATCTGGTCCATTCATCATGTGGGGCTGACCGGACGTACACCACATTTGTTAGAAATCGGGACCCCATACCAATTTTTTCTCTTATGTGGCCCACTTTAGCTTTAGATGTACCTGATTTTTGTGAGAGGAAATTTGCATCAGCTGGTAAGATTGATGGAGGGAGTGAATTCCACATAGACATCATAGTGGGCCACACAACATTTTGTTACCCAGGCTCGTAAACACTAGCGCCTTAGGCTGGCTGGAGATACTATATACGAGAGCTGTTTGAGACTTTCGGACGCGGATTGCCTTTCGCAGGCATCTCCTGCCAAGGAATCTGGGTGGGGCCACTGTGATGTTTATAGAAAATCTATGCCGTCCAACCATTTTTTGAGATCATTTTAGGCCTTGCGACCCAAACTGAACGGGATCCAAGACTTAAGTGGGCCGCATTAAAGCGAAAGGTGTGTAGGGAAATTACTACCGTTGAAACCTCTGTGGGGTTCACAGTAATGTTTATATGCCATCCATACCGTTCATAATGTCATTCCTACTGAGATGAAATGAAAACACAAATATTATCTTGATTCGAAACTTCTGTGGCCCCACAAATATTTCAGCTGTAGAAGTTCAATCGTTAAGTTTTCGGCCCACTTAATCTTGGATCCCGTTCAATTTTGGTCGCAACGCCTAAATTGATCTCAAAAACCGGTTGGACGGCATAGATTTATCACAAACATCACGGTGGGCCCCACCCATATTCCTTGCGCAGGAGGTAATCCGCGTCCGATACTTTCAGACCCGACGCGCAAGGAGAAAAATATCCATGCATCTTACCCCTACAACGGGCTTCCAACCTGATTCATGGTTCGTATGCCAAGGATCATCGAACTTCTAGAATCTTGGCCCACTTTACTTCGATAGTAGGGCCCATTAGATGGATAATTCTAGTTGACACATCACCGTCTCGTGTACCTTAGCTAGATTGCTCCATTCCTGTTCTTCCCACCATGTTATATCAACCGGACGGGATTGCCTACTGCCAGTAGCAACTTGCTACAGGATGGGAAGTGATGATGCATGTATTTTATCCACTGGCCATCTATTTTGCCAATTCATGGTAGAGCATAATCTGAAAAAACGATGTAGATAAAAATCTCATGTGGACCGCATCATAGGAAACAGTAGTGATTGAATGCTCACAAAAGAAAATTAAAAAAAAAAAAAAAAAAGCTTATGATAGGGACTAAAAGTTTTGGATCAAGCTGATATTTATGTTTTTCCTTCATCCAGGTCTTTGTGACTTAATCAACAGGTTAGATGAAAAATAAACATTACAGTGGGCCTTATAGAGTTTTTAATGGTAGACATTCAACCAAGCACGTTTCCGTGGGGTTGTCCACATGAGATTTCGATGTCTCATTTTTTGTTTATGTCAGGGATAAAATAATGATCCAAAATGGATGGATGATAGGGATAAAACACAAATTATTCTGGGCCCGCTAGAGTCAGGGGCGGAGCCAGGGTTGGAGCATAAAATGATCTCTCCAAATGTTCGGACGGTGTGGATACAACACATACATCATGGTGGGGCCCATAGAGCTTGGTGACATCACTTTAGTAGCGATCACCCATCAGTAGCTAATTTACCTCCATGATTTTCTGCCGACAGATGCGGATTTACTACTAAAGCCATTCACATTCGTGCTGAAAAGCTACGTGGGGCTCACTATGATGTTTGTGATCAATCCACACTGTTCATCCATTTTTTGCCTCCTTATTTTAGGATAGGAGAGCAAAAATGAGGTAGAACTCACACTAGTGGGAAAAGAAATGCCCACGGATGAAATCTTCCTGGAGTCCATCTTGATGTTTGTATGCCATCTAAATTGTTTATAAGGTCATTTGTACTAATATGGTGTGAAAAAACAAAAACTTATTCAAATATTAAACATTTGTAGTCATATGAATGTGTTTCAATGGTGGCCGCTCAATTCCCATGATTTCCTCTTGTCTGGCCCACTTGAGTTTTTGATCTGCTTCGTTTTTTGTCTCAAGTCCTAAAATAAGCAAACAAAATGGATGAACAAAGTAGATTGATATAAACATCATGGTGGGCCCCACATAACTTCCTTGTGTTGGAACTTCCTACGAAAGCAAATCCACGTCCTACTAGGACCTAGGTAGAGACGGACGGTCCTGTCAGGGGCTCGGTGGGGCCCAACGTGAATCCGTGATTTTTATATTTTACCCACGCTGTCCATTTATTTGACAAGGATTGTGTACGGACACTACCTATAGCAATGGTGCTACCAGACGGTGTTGTGTGTTCCGCACAATAATGTATATATTTTATCGATTCGCTTCATTCCTTTTGGATCATTTTTTTAGGCCTTGAGCCCAAAAAAGGCAGATCTAAGTCTCAGGTGGACCAGACCACAGACAAACAGTGGTGATTGATCACCCACCATT
Source organism: Liriodendron chinense (assembly GCA_003013855.2). NCBI lineage: Eukaryota > Viridiplantae > Streptophyta > Magnoliopsida > Magnoliales > Magnoliaceae > Liriodendron > Liriodendron chinense. The sequence continues at coordinate 558,312 of PVNU02003576.1, read as the reverse complement.
AAAAACTTCCTGGGGCCTACAGTAATGCTTATATGCCATCCAACGTGTTGATTAGGTTAGAAAGACCCGGATGAATGGAAAACACAAATAACAGTTTGATCTAAAAAAAATTTAATGGTGCCCATTCAATAGCCACTTTTTCCTGTGGTGTGGTCCAGCTGAGATTTTGATCTATCTTACTTTTGGACTTATGCCCTAAAGTAATCTGGCAAAATGTACGGACGGTGTGGATAAAGCACATACATCATGTTGGATCCCACGGAGCACTCCAGTAGTTAGCGAGTCTCTACTGGTAGTCCGCGTCCCTTTTTTCTTCTGAAAACTGATATCAGCGAACCGTTGATTGGTCCATCAATGTCCTGCAGGCAAGCCATAGTGGAAGAGTTGGCCGCGTTTGGAGCGAACGTGCACACATGTGCCCGCAACAAAGTGGAGCTGGATCAGTGCTTACATAAATGGAAAGAATCGGGTTTTCATGTGACGGGTTCTGTTTGCGATGTAAAAGAGCGTGCGGCCCGTGAGAAGCTGATGGAAGAGGTCTCCTCGCTATTCCAAGGAAAGCTGAACATCTTCGTAAGTTAAAAAGTGCTCTTGAAACCTTAAACGGGCCAGGCAAGGCGGTCTCAAGCTGGCTGACGGGCTCTACACAGCCGGTGCCCGGACAAGCAAGCCCGGGCCATTAACAGCCTTACTTGGTGGGAACGGCTGCCAATTTGGCTAGGCCTGGACCTAAACCAACACCAGGCCTGCTGATGATATGCCTATTTGTGGTCCACCTGGTTTTGACCAAAAAAGAAAAAAGAAAAAAAGAAATCAAGTTGGTCCAACTCATCATATGGTCACTATTGCTGGAAATTTAATCAAACATGTGATAGAGGGTCAGTATTCAGATTTCGTGTGTGATGAACAGGTATGCCAGGAGTCGTACTCAACTCAATGTTTGATTGAATGTTGGTGCCCCTATGTTGAGTCAAAACTGATTAGAGGCTGAACACAGTGATTCAGGCCATCCTTTCAACCATCGGTTGTGATTATCAATTAGGTGACTTGTGAAATGATAGGGGTTAGCCCTTGCGAATGTATTCTTTTTGCTTTGTATTTAAGGACTTTTTCTTTCTCTAGTAAGAATGCAATATACTTCTTAAAAGGATGAGGATGAAAAAATAAATAAAAATGACTAAACAATGCTGATTTCATTAATTAAATATGTGGCCCATTACAATCAACAAAGTCTTAAAAGTAATCTAGAAAGATAAACAACAAAATGATAAATACCTAACCCGTCTATCAGAATAGATAATTGAGGCAAGTCAGCAGGATGAGATCGGATAAGTGCGACCGCGTAAGTAAAACTCAATTGATTGGGGTATAAGAACTTAGGGTTGCGGACATTTAATCTACTCTTAAGGGACTGTAGTAGTGGACGCTAAACAATAATGATATATGTTAAAGTTGTGCTAGGCCTAAGATAAATGAAAGATAGATGAAAGGTAAATTAAAGTAGATAGATATGTTTGGCGTAAGGCCCCAAACTATTCTCTACGTGCTCCTTTTATAGCTAGTCGAGGCGATAAAACCCTCATTGGGTTTCCTTATTGATCTTAGATCCTTGGCGTGCATATCACCTTGCATTATGAAAAGGAAGGACTCCAAATAAATTAGGGACTGCTGACTTCTTGAATCTTCTTCTCGTAGCTAATCCCATTATGGAGATCTTCATGGCACACTAATTGGATTCGAGATCAATTCAAAAGACCTTAAGGGTTGATCCTGAACTTCAAATGGCCATGTATTTGGATGGATTAATCAAACTACCTCTTGCATTTTATCTTTGGTTTCGTTCTTTGATGTTTTGGAGTGCGAGAAGGGATCGATGGACAGGATCCACCAAACCTTGATCTCCCATATCTTGTTCCCAATTGAAGCATGGACACTAGATCGGATCATCAGAAGGGATATCTTGGTGGTTTCTCTATCTTTTTGGATCGAGGTGTTGAATAGTCTAGATCCACCTTGATATCGATCTGTTATCAGACAAGTCAACATTTTCATCGAGCTCTCATATTCTCTTAATTTTGATTATTGTATGACGAGGAGCCTAGTCTGCTAGTGCATCCATGCTCTCCTAATTTGGATCCAAACCACAATCAGATTTGCTTGCATAAAGGTCCGATCTTCAGATATTTGGAACCTTCTCGAACACTGCAAACCCTCTGAATGTCTATAAAAAGATCTCCTATTTTAAAAGGACTATGAGAGACCTCTTTGAGCCTATCATATCTAAATCTGTGATAGGATACGCTCTCTCAGTGGGTCTTTTATAAACATGTCAGGCATGCTGCCTTATTAATTGGCTTGCTAATCGTGGCCATGTGTCATATGATATGACGGTTTGTTCCATTAAAGGCATGCGTAGGAGTCTGTTCCTTCACATTAACAACAAAGTGTGTAACACCAAGGAAGATCAGCCAAAGACACTCCTGGGTACGAGTATTATTTTTGTGAATACTAAGCTAGCTAGTAGTCTCAATACATGGCATCTTCCTATTGGTCCACATTAGGGTGTCGAAAATGGGTGTAAACAGTTACCATGACTGTATGTTGATTTGAACATGGACATCTCATTTTTGTCCAATCCATCGACTTACACAATTTATGGCCCACCTTGGGGCTAACCTTATATCTAGTTTTCCATGGGTTCACTTGTAATTTTCCTTTATGCTAGAGTGATTGCCATTGCTATTATCATTGCTGACAACCATTGAAAATCAATAAAGCTAGCCTCTAAGTTTGCACAGCCAAGTTTGACAATTTATGGCCCACCTTGTGGCTAACCCGTTTGGGTAGCACTGGTCAAGCCCATCTCTTTTTCCACTCCTTGCATGAGGTTCCTAATATCGTTAGAGGTCATATCTTCCTCGACAAAGTTAGGGTTGGTAACATTAGGTTGGGGAAAGGCCCATGTCAGGTGGGCTCAGTTGCTCTTGGTGTGCTTGATAGGCAGGTCGTCGGATGTTTTTGTGCTGCGGGCTTATTTCTTTGAGGTTGTGCAGTTTGTTTTTTTCCCTTTCTATATATATATATATATATATATATATATATATATATATATATATATATATATATATATATATATAATTCAAAAAAAAAAGTTTGACAATCCTGTTTGATATAAGTGCTGAAAATAGTAGATACAAATTCAAAAATATAAATTAAAAAGGAAAAAAGAAAATGAAAAAGAAAATAAATGAAGTAAGAAAACTTATGTATTTGAGTCGAGGACTGATCGAGTCACTCGGCTTGAAACCAAACTTTCCGTCCTTAGACTACGTCCCATGTGCAACAAGAATCACAAACAATTGGCCTTAAGGATACAACGACTATCACTTAGTCCCAATGGTGCACTCGTCGTACATGGGCTTGAACCTATTGAGGTGTAGAGCCAGCACCAGTAGTGCAGTCTGGGGGTCATCGGGCGCCCGAACAGTCAGGGTCAGGTGATTGAAATCCACCAGGAGGAAGCAAATTGTCTCTGAACTGTTTCAGAGATGAACAGGCGCCCGATGTGAGGTCATTGGGCGTCCGGCCATGCTAGGTCGAGCAGTCAAAATTTGGCAAATTTTCTCTATATCTCTCTCGATAGTTTTTGCCCTTATCGGGCACCCGACCATGCTGGATCGGGCGCTCGACGACGCGCAGATTGCTCATACATAGTTTCATATTTCAGCTTTAATTCTTGCGAAGCTCTACTTAAATGCTTCCAAATCATGATTATGGTATGAGATTAAGGTCTCTATACGTCCAAGGAGAGAGAGAGAGAGAGAGAGAGAGAGAGAGAGAGAGAGAGAGAGAGAGAGAGAGGTTTGGAAAAGGGTCATCTTTGTGCATGAGAAGCATAAAAGAAGGTGAGATTACATTGTAAACTTTGTCTTATTGTATAATGGAAGTTGCATTTGTGGTTTTTTTTACCCTTGTTAGGGTTTTTCCATGTAAAATATGTCTTGTGGTTTGTTGGTTTGATTAAATTTTCGTTTCTCTTCATTATTTCTTCTTGTTTATCGTTTGTGGGTGATATAGGAGATTCGATCTCGGTTGTTGGCTTGCTGTGCAACAACTGGTATCAGAGCCATTGGTTTGGTTCAAGTGGGAGCAATAACAAAAGATGAGATGACACGGATTGAAAAGTTTGATGGATCAAACTTCGCCTTCTGGAAGATGCAGATTTTATATTCCGCTAGAAGGAAAAGAGAAGAAACCAGAGAAGATGTCTGATGACGAATGGAATCTTAAGTAAGAAAACTTATGTGTTTGAGTCAAGGACTGACCGAGTCACTCGGCTTGAAACTAAACTTTGCTTCCTTAAACTACGTCCCATGTGCAAAAAGAATCACGAACAATTGGCCTTAATGATACAACGACTATCACCCGGTCCCAACGGTGCACTCGTCGTACATGGGCTCGAACCTGTTGAGGTGTAGAGCTAGCACCAGTAGTGCAGTCTGGGGGTCATCGGGCGCCCGACCAGTCAGGGTTGAGTGACCAAAATCCACCAGGAGGAAGCAGATTGTCTCTAAACTGTTTCAGAGAAGATAGGGTGCCCGACATGAGGTCATTGGGTACCCGACCGTGCTAGGTCTGGCGGTCGAAATTTGGTAAATTTTCTTTATATCTCTCTCGATAGTTTTTGCCCTTAACGGGCGCCTGACCATGCTGGATCGGGCGCCTGACGGCGCGCAGATTGCTCATACACAGTTTCTTATTTCAGCTCTAATTCTTACGAAGCTCTACTTAAATGCTTCTAAATTGTGATTATGGTATGAGATTAGGGTCTCTATATGTCCAAGGAGAGAGAGAGAGAGAGAGAGAGAGAGAGAGAGAGAGGTTTGCAAAAGGGCCATCTTTGTGCATGAGAAGCATAAAAGAAGGTGAGATTACATTGTAAACTTTGTCTTATTGCATAATGGAAGTTGCATCCATGGTTTTTTACCATTGTTAGGATTTTTCCACGTAAAATATGTCTTGCGGTTTGTTGGTTTGATTGAATTTTCGTTTCTCTTCATTATTTCTTCTTGTTTATCGTTTGTGGGTGATATCAGAGATTCTATCTCGGTTCACCGGCGTTGTTGGCTTGCTGCGCAACAACTGGTATTAGAGCCATTGGTTTGATTCAAGTGGGAGCGATGACGGAAGATGACAAGACACAGATCGAGAAGTTTTATGGATCAAACTTCACCTTCTAGAAGATGTAGATGGAAGACTACATGTATAAGAAGGACCTTTATATTCCTCTAGAAGGAAAAGAGAAGAAACCGGAGAAGATGTCTAATGAAAAATGGACTCTTATGGATTGGAAGGCGTTGGGGACGATCCGACCCTCTTTATTAAAGAGTGTCGCCTTCAATATATCCAAGGAGAAGACCACAAAAGACTTGATACGCGCACTAGAAACGATGTATGAGAAACCCTCAGCGTCCAACAAGGTTCATCTCATGAAACAGCTATTCAACATGAAGATGTCAGATGGGGAGAGCGTGACTGAGCATCTAAACGAGTTCAATATAGTCACGAGATAGTTGAAATCCATTGGTATCACGTTTGATGATGAGGTCAGGGCATTGTTGATCTTGTCTAGTTTTCCAGACAATTGGGATGGTTTGGTGGTGGCTGTGAGTAATTCCACAGGATCTACAAAGTTGAAATTTGATGATGTTGTAGGTCTAATTCTCAGCAAAGAATCTAGAAGGAAAGCATCGGTAATTTTAGGGGAATCTGTGAGTGCTCTAAACATTGAAGAACGAGGAAGATCGTCAAATAGAGGAAGCAATAAACATGGACGTTCTAAGTCAACGAAGAAGTCCAAAGGGCCGAAAGGCAAGGACGGGTGTTGGCATTGAGGGAAGAAGGGGCACATGAAGTGTGATTGCAGGGCACTTAAGAAGCAAGAAGGAAGCTCTCAAGGTGGGAAGAATTTAGTGTATCTATCTGAAGAGAGTGATACGAAAGCGTTGATCTTGTTTCTTGGTGCGTGGAATGAGTCTTGAGTTATAGAGTCGAGTGCTTCATTGCATGCCACTTCGTCAAAAGACGTTCTTTGTGATTATGTGTCAGGTGACTTCTGGAGAGTTTACCTAGGTGATGATGAGTCATGCAGTATTATTGGCAAGGGAGATGTTCAAATAAGTTAGAAAGACAGGATAGTCTTGAAATTGAAGGATGTTCGACATGTTCCAAACCTAAGAAGAAACTTGATCTTAGTGGGGCAGCTCGCCAATACTGGACATGTGACGACATTCATAAGAGAATCATGAAAGGCCATGAAGGGTGCCTTGGTGATAGCTCAAAGCAAGAAGGAAGGTACTTTGTATGTGACTTCCGGTTCATATAATTCACTCGCAATAGCATCAACTAGAGTGAATGGGCAGTTATGGCATCAGAGGCTCGGCCATATGAGTGAGAAATGGATGAAGGTTCTGTTGTCAAAGGGGAAGCTACCGGGCTTAAAGTCTATCAATTTAGACTTCTGTGAGGACTGTGTGTACGACAAGCAGAAGAGGGTGAGCTTCAAGAAGACATGATATACTTCAAAGATGCATCTATTGGAGCATGTGTACACTGATGTGTGGGGACGGACACATGTATCATCTCTTAATAGACCGCGTTGTTTTGTCTCTTTTATTGATGATGCTAGTATGAAATTGTAGATTTACTTCTTAAAGCATAAATCTGAGGTATTTGATGTATTTAAGAAGTAAAAGGTTCTGGTAGAAAATGAGACAGGTAAAATAGTAAAGTGTCACAGATATGATAATTGGAGAGAAAATTGTGAAAAGAGATTTGAGAAATATTATGCAACACAGGGAATTAAACATCAGAAAATGGTTCCAGGGACACCGTAGCAGGATGGTGTGGCTGAGCGCATTAACATGACTATCCTTGAGCACGCCAAGAGGATGGGGTTGCATGTAGGGTTGCCCAAGACATCTTGGGCAGATGCTGTGAATACTGTCGTTTATCTTATTAACAGAGGTCTTTCAACACCATTGAATGGAGATTTACTAGAGGAGGCATGGACTGGAAAAGAAGTGAGCCTTGCACATCTCAAGGTGCTCGGCTGCACTTCATATGTTCACATTGATGCAGAGCATATGAATAAGCTAGATGCAAAGTTCAGGAGGTGCACATTTATTGGGTACGTGCAGTATGATTTTGGTTACTAGTTTTGAGACGTAGAGAACTGAAAAATCATCAGAAACAAGAATGTAGTATTAAGAAAGTGATTCATAAAGACATTTTGCTGCATAAACAAAACAAGGCCGATGAGAAGGAATATGCAAAATTTGAAGAGTTACCGAACGCGGAGACAACGATTCGAATTCCTCAGCAACGGCACCAAAAACTCGTTCACTCCCCAAGTATAGGGTTGCGAAGTAGTAATAATTCGGAAAGACCGAGTATCATTCCCACAGAGATTTATGTATAGGTATTCTCAGAATTTATTTAAAAGAAATTATAATTAAGATCGCATTAAGAACTAAATCTAAATAATAGAGAATTGGATTTAAACAGTGAATGTGTAAGGTAATAATAATCTAAAAGGTACTAAAGCGCCAAGGATCCACTTTTGACTATTTTCAATGCATCAACACAACTAGGTCTCTCACTACACAATCAGAATCGAATTTATAACTCTATCTGATCAAAATATAGAGCGGTTCAATCAACAATTATCTAAAACAGTTGCTTGTTCATTGATTCGATTCCCACAACAATGCTCAAGCCTTGGGCACACTCAATTGTATAGGCCAAGCCTTTATCCAAACTAGTTGAGATTCCCAACCATAGCTTTAATCAAATCTTGTCACTAGACTTGGTTATGACCAATGATTAGAACTCTAATTAAATCAAAATCAATCAGCAAATAACTATCTTAAATTATAACAAAAGATAAGAACTTTAGTTGGAATAAGTTCCCACATGAAGATCATGCCATTGTACATAAGGCAATCAAAGGGTCTACCATGCCCGGAGTCGATGATAGATCAATGAACTACACAAGTATAAACAATGCCCAAAGGATAAGCTACTAAGTTTAGAATCACTAAGAATCACATGAGCCTGGAGTCATCAAGAGATCAAAGTAAAACTGAACTAATACTTAATTCAAATTCAAATTAAACTAAATTCTTCAATTAAAACATAAAAAGGAAGCCTAGGTTGTATCAATCCATAAAAAATGAATTAAAAGGTTTACCTCTTAGCCCTAGCTAAGAGGTTTTAGTTCATCTCTAACATCCTTGAACTAAAAACTCAGAAAACATAAAAACTAGAAGAAAAACTATGAAAACTTGAAGTAGAATCTGTCTCTCAAGCCTCCTTGTTGTTCTCCATGTCTTAACCTACTTGGGTATGAAGGGGAGAGGTCCTTTTATAGGTTTCAGACTCCAATTGCGAAGAACCTTCGAGAAATCGCGCAAAAATAGCGCTTTGCGCAGCAAATTTCGGAGCTTGTAAAACAAGCTCTGTTACGCTGTCGATCGGTCAGACAACCGGTCTGAGCCCATGGACGACCGGTCGTAAAACATCCAAAACAGTCCAGCAAGCTTTGGAATTTTCACCCATTCTCTGTTGAGTGCTTAACCGGTCTGACTACCGGTCTAAATTACAGTCGACCGGTCGGACGACCGGTCTTAATTGGTCCAGTGAGTTTGGGTAGCAAGGGTCCTCCTGTTGAGTGTTCGGACTGGTCGGACGACCGATCCTGGGCTATGGCCGACCGGTCGGACGACTGGTCTTAAGTGCAGTTTTCTTCACTTCTTCCTTTTCTCCCTTGCTTCCTTTTTTAATCCTTTTGCACTTGGTTCTTTGATCTTCAATATATATAAAGTACTCTTTTTGGCCTTGAATTAGTAAAATCTACATCTCGTTCCTACAATCACAAATCATGCATTAGATTAGTCTTTTAAACATGCAAACTATGCATAACATGTGATGAATTGGGGTTAGAATATGCACAATTCAGAGCTCAACACACGGACACAGGTGTTGTAGTTCCATAGGGTGAACGTGCATAGGAGCATGATGAGGAAGAGCCGCAAACACCGATTTTGAGGAGGTTTACTTGGGAGAGAAGACCCAATGTCCGATATTCACCCTCTTTTGCATTATCTACTGCTGACATATAATGGTGAGCTAGAATGTTTTGAAGAGGCATTATAATTGGATACCTGGGTTAAGTGGGAGCATGCTATGGATGAGGATATGAACTCTCTTGAGTCCAATCATAAATGGGATCTCATCACTCTACCCAAGGGGAAAAAAACTCTTCATAACAAGTGAGTTTACAAGCTGAAAGAGGAGCACGACGGTACGAAGTAGTACAAGGAAAGATTGATAGTAAAAGGATTCTAGCAAAAGGTAGGTATCGACTTCATTAAGATATTTTCACTGGTGGTGAAGATGTCTACAATTCACATGGTCTTGAGTGTAGTGGCTATAGAAGACTTACATCTAAAGCAGCTAGGTGTTAAGACGACCTTTCTTCATGAGGACCTTGAAGAAGAGATATATATGTATCAGTCGACAAGATACGTGTCATCAGGAAATGAAAACAAGGTGTGTAGACTGAGAAAGAGCCTATATGGTTTGAAGCAGGCCCCGAGGAAGTGGTATAAGAAGTTCGACAATTTCATGTCGGGAAACAGGTTCAAGAGATGTCGTGCAGACCATTATTGCTATTTGAAGAAGTTTAATAAGTCGTACATCATCTTTCTTCTGTACATTGGTGATATACTTGTAGCTAGTTCAAGCATGGAGGACATCTCGGATCTCAAAAGATGATTGTCTAGAGAGTTTACCATGAAGGATTTGAGAGTTGCAAAATAAATCCTAGGAATTATTATAAAGCGTGATAGGGAAAACAAGAGATTGGTGCTGTTACAGGCAGAGTACATTATTAAAGTACTCGATCGATTCAATATGAGAGGTGTTAAGCCAGTTAACACTCCATTAGAAAATCACTTGAAGCTTTCTAAGGAGTAAGGTGCGAAGACACAAGAGGAACGGGACAATATGGGCAAAGTCTCATACACGTCCGTTATAGGGAGCCTCATGTATGCTATGGTGAGTACGAGGCCATACATTGCTTATGCAGTGGGAGTTGTTAGCAGATTCATGAACAACCCCAGGAAGGAACATTGGGAAGCTGTGAAGTAGATTCTCAGGTACCTAGCAGGCACCATGGAGGTCACCTTATGTTATGAAGGATTGAAAATCGGGTTATAAGGCTGTGTTGATTTGGATCTGGCAGGAGGTATTGACAGTAAAAGGAGCACTACAGAGTATATCTTTACTCTGGGTAGTGCTGTAGTGAGTTGGGTCCCTCAGTTGTAGAATATAGTGTTCATCAGTGCAACGGAAGAGGAGTATGTTACAGCTACAGAAGCGTGCAAGGAGATGTTATGGATGCAAGATTTTATGGACGAGTTGGGTAGAAGCAAGCAGATTACAAGCTGTACAGTGACAATCAGAGTTCAATACACTTGGCTAAGAACTCGGCCTTTCATTCGAGGACCAAGCACATTGATACCAGGTATCATTTCATATATTCGTTGTTGGAAGATGGATCGATTGTCCTGGAGAATATCCATACGAGTAAGAATCCTGCAAATATGATGACCAAGGTGGTCACATGGGAGAGGCTGAAGTTCTTCTCAACTTCGATTGTTCTTCAGGCGTGAAGGCGGGGAGGTGATGCACTCCGGATGTTGAAGACAAAGGGACCTTTGTTGATCTTTCTCCAAGTGGGAGATTTTTGAGGTGTGGAGTCAGCACCAGTAGTGCAGTTTGGGGGTCATTGGGTGCCCGACCAGTTAGGGTCGAGCGACCGAAATCCACTTGGAGGAAGTAGATTGTCTCTGGATTGTTTCAGATATGATCGGGCGCTCGATGTGAGGTCATCGAGCACCCAAAGCCCAGATTGAGTGCCCAACCATGTTGGGTCGGGCGGCCAAAATTCGGCGAATTTTCTCTATATCTCTCTGGACAGTTTTTCCCTTATCGGGTGCCCAACCATGCTGGGTCAGGCGCCCAACGGCGCATGGATTGCTCATACGCAGTTTCCTATGTTGGCTCTAATTCTTACGAAGCTCTACTTAAGTGCTTCCAAATCGTGTTAATATATGGGATTAGGGTCTCTATACGTCCAAGGAGAGAGACAGAGAGAGAGAGACAGAGGTTTGCAAAAGGGTCATCTTTGTGCATGGGAAGCATAAAAGAAGGTGAGATTACATTGTAAACTTTGTCTTATTGCATAGTGTAAGTTGCATCCACGGTTTTTTACCCTCGTTGGGATTCTTCCACGTAAAATATGTCATGAAGTTTGTTGGTTTGATTAGATTTCCATTTCTCTTCATTATTTTTTCTTGTTTATCATTTGTAGGTGATATTGGAGACTCGATCTCGATTCACCTGCATTGTTGGCTTGTTGTGCAACAGAACTAGCGTGTAAAACTTAAACCAAAATGAGTTGACTCAGTAAAAAACTCAGTTATAAAAAAACAATATTCCAGAGTCTGCTTTGAAGAAGCTGAGAGAGAAATCTGTTTGTTATGAATGAATTAAGTCGAATTAGGGGTAACTCTATTTAAAGACCTCGATTAGGTGCTTAAAGCACCGTTTCAAATGGGTGAGGTTTGTTGGTTTTTTTTTTTTTTAATCATCTCTTGGTTGAGAAGATTCAAATCCAAGACCAAAGTAAGATAAAGAACATGTTCTTTAACTGCCCGATTTTTTGTCCCATAACATGGATGGTTTTATAGCTTTCCAATAAAAATTCCCCCCTTCTATTTTGATTGGTACATAGAGACCGCATAAAACTCTAAAGGCCCATCTCCACTTCTAACTTTCCCCTTCTAAATGGGTAAGGTTTGTTGGGTTTAAACCCAACTGGTGTGATCGCCCAAAGAATGCATCTCTAGTTTGAAATTTTGCACAAAAACAAAAGTGCAAGTATACTCTAATATCATAACCGTCAGGCAAGTGTATTCTTAGTCTACATATAAATTAAACATGCCTCCTGAAAGTTCACAGGTTAGGGCTAATGACATATCCCCCACAGGACCAAGTTCACATGCCTCTTGAAAGGGGCTCAAGCCTTATAAAAAGTCCATTCTTATAAGCTTTAAATTTTCTATCGTCATTTCTGATGTAGGGAAAAGAGAGTCATTAAAAGACAAAATAACTTTTCAAAGGCAAAGGAAACAAGCGTGAAAATTTTCAAACATTATTTTATTTAAAAATCCTTTTAAATACAATAATCAACCACATGTTGGCCCCACTTTGGTAGAAAATAAAAGAGTTGTGTAATAATATTAATGTCTATCAGACGTTAATCGACATTTAGAATAAGTAAAACTAGTTTACAGGAATTAAGTGATTATCGGTCTTTAACCTGACCTTTTAAGCATAAATGATTATATATGCCACTCACACAACTTTCTCGCTATAGTTGGTTCTACAGTTTGGTGTGTTTTGGCTATGCACTTTTACCTAAAATTTCATGTGTTATAGAGAAACGGCCTATGTATTCTGATTAGAAGCAACCCTACTTCCACACTCATATAGGTGAATTACATTAAGTGTATATAACAATTGGATACACCACCATATATGGTTATTGATTCATTAAGAGTTTAAAAAGTCATCCTCCCTCACGTTATTCCTTACACCGCCTACACTATAGGAATAGAAAAGTTCTTTATAGTGCTTTCTAATCTCCTCATGTCTTGTTATTTACCCAATGAACCTATCGCGTGGGATCTTCACTTGCATAGGTTGGGTTGCCGACAGTAATACCTCATTCGATTAAGCTCAACCCCATTCCCTTCGATGTTTTCATAATTAATTCTTTAAACAGCCCTTTAGTTAGATGATCTTCCAAATTATTTTCCGATCTCACAAAATCAATAGCTATGACTCTATCATTCAACAAATGTCTCACAATATTGTGTCGATGGAGTCTAATATGTCTACTTTTGCTACTGTATATCTTATTCTTAGCCTTAATAATAGCTGCTTAACAATCACAATGAATAGATATAGATAACACAAGCTTTGACAACAAATGAATATTTTTCTAGAAATTTCTAAGCCATTCAGCTTTTGATCCTTCCTTTTATAAGGCGACAAACTTGGAATCCATAGTAGATTGAGTAATACAAGTCCATTGAGTAGACTTTCAAAATACTGCACCTCCATCAAAGGTGAAAAAGCATATCCAATTGTAGATTTTTTTTTTTTTTTTTTTTTTTTTTTTTTATCACTATTTCTTCTAACACAAGAAAATAACCTGTATAACAAATACCATATGTGATAGACCAAGATGTACACCTTTAGAAACAGTGTGGAAGGAAGTGTGCAACTAGTGAAACCTTCTTTGGACAACGTCATCTTAATATGCCATCCAAATCATTCATAAGGCTACTATGACCAAGTTGAACAGAAAACACAAATATCAGCCCAATCCTAAACTTTTGTGCGCCATTAAGGTTTCAATGGTGGGCATTCAAACCCCACCATTTCCTGTAGAATGGTCCACTTGAGTTTTGGAACCGCCTCATTTTGCCCATGACCTAACATGAAGCCGGAAAAACTGATGGACAGTTTGAATGCCATCCCGGCATCGTGCAGGATTAATGCATGTCCTTGTCTTGGGAACATAATAACAAATGCTAGTTGTGATTGTCTTGTTGTTGTAGATAAGCAATGCTGGGACGTTCATTTGGAAACCAATGGTAGAGATTACTGCTGAAGATTTCTCATTTGTAATGGCCACCAACTTGGAATCTGCATACCATTTAAGCCAACTTGCACACCCGCTCTTGAAAGCGTCAGGACAGGGCAACATCATATTTATATCCTCCGTTGCTGGTTTGGTAGCTACAATTGTCGGATCCGTTTACGCAGCGACTAAAGGTAATTTTTTTCGAATAAATGGGAACCTCCCACAAGTGCTAACCATTTAGAATCCCTTTCCAAACAATGGAGCTGTCCAACAGATGTGTGGTCCATAATTTGCAAAAACAAATGACAGGCTAGAAAAAATAATAATAATTTAAATAAATAAACTGGTATTTTCGAACGACGTGGATTGCGTCCGACCCTTGTCAGACTTTTAAAGGTCCTACCAGATCTGTGTGGGAGCCCACCGTGATGTATCTATTTATCCACACCGTCTATCCCTTTTGTAAGATCATCTTAAGATATGGGCTAAAACCTGAGACATATCCAATGCTACAGTAGACCACACTGCATAGTAAGCTTGGCTGCATTAAATGTGCAAAGCATTCAAAGCAAGTTGCATTAATGCAAGAATAATTTCTGGTGTGATCTGTTGGGGCGTTGGATGTGCCTGCATTAAAGGTGCAAAGCATTCAAAGCAAGTTGCATTAATGCAAGAATAATTTCTGGTGTGATCTATTGGAGCGTTGGATGTGCCTCGTGTTTTGGCCAATGTATTAACATGATTTTAGAAAATTGATGGACGACGTGGATAAACAGATAAATCACAATACGCCCCCCACGCAGATTTGTTCAGACGCTTTAAGGTCCCACCAGGGATCAGACATAATCCACTTCCATTTTCGAAACGGTTCCTTGAAAAGTGTTTCAATCAAAGATGATCAAGGTGAAATGCCTCGTTGGGCGCTTGGATCACAGACTGCGCCTATAATATTCTAACTTAATATGAACGCTCATCCCTTTTTATATCACTCCTTTTGTTGCACACAATAATACATTAGCTATGTGCACTTGTACACCCTGATCCATAGCTCAAGTGGCAGTAACCTTGTTTCAACACTGAGGTCTTGGTATCGATTCCCAAGTGGGGGTGGTTAACATTGTGGTGTGACTAACAATGAGGGTGAGTGATATGAACAAAAAAAAAAAAAAAAAAAAAAAAAAAAAAAAAAAAAAAAAAAAAAAAACTATGCGCACATTTTTATATGGATATAAGATTCTAGCTGTTGAGTTTCATACTCATTGCCAGCTCGAATAACTGACCTCAATTGGACCGTTCTCCTGTATGGCTGGTCTTTCTCAAGGCCATCTGACCAAACTAACATACGGAACATAGCATTAGTTTACATATGTCAACACAAGTCCCCATTTCTTTTCCATTTTTTTTTTAAAAAAAATTTAATTTCCTAACTCTATTGGCCGGACCACATGCCTAGTCAAGCAAAGGTGTCCTTACAACTAACCCAGCCAGCGGTGCATGGAAAACAATGTCCATGAGATCCACGCAATGCGTTGCCTCATGCTCGCCCTAGAGCTAAAATGCTAGGCCAGTGTTTCTGATAAGCCACCCCAATGGGGAAGAGTTGAGATGGGATGCGCACCATTAGTGGAGTGTGGGGCCCACTGCAGTTTATATATACTATCCAATCCATTCATCTCATTTGAACAACTATGATGAAGTGACTTTTCAAAAATATAATGTTCTGAAACTTACTGAGGCTACACCGTGTAAACGTAATTTTAGGCATGGTTTTCCACTTTTTCTTATTGTGAGGTCTACCAATTTTTGTATCAGTGTGATGTTCGGGGTCAGGAGCAAATGTTAGGTGCCACATCAGATGGATGATTTGAATCTAATGCATATGAAGTAATTTGATCCACAGAACAGGCACTCTCATGCCTGACTAGCGTAGGGATCTCTGATTCTGAGGAAGGGGCAGAAGGAATTAGTAGAGCTGCAGAAACTTGGGATACTAACATATTTGTTCGAACAATACCGAGTAGTGTTTATACGACTGGCCATATTTATGGACGAGAATAGTCTAAAACACTTGTTCTACATTGCATGTAAAACACCGAAACCCTGTAGGCCCAACATGTTCTATATGTACACTCTGTCTATAAGGTGAAAAGTCTTACTTGAACCCTATATACAAAAATCAGCCTGATAAAAAACTCCAATAGGCTGCACCAACAAGAACATTTAAAATTGCTCCTACAACCTCTAATTTCATGCAATGGCTTCACAATTCATCCTGTTCATTTACACCTTGTTAACAGTTCTGATGATAGATACACACCATGATAGCCCCACACAAACCTATGGTTAGCATCCCATCCCTATCCCTGCCGTGCAGGCCACCTCAGTTGTGCATATGACTAATTTATTTTTCAATGCCTAGAATTCAGGACAGAACCTTATGACCACATTGAGTGCTGTTGATGGAGCTTTCAATCTTGTCACCGGAGAGTTTTGGTCGCCCGACGGGATATGGGTCGGGCGTCTAAAACTCTCCCCTATGAGGCAGTTGATCTTTGGATACTCTGCACTGAAGATCGGGGACTGTCGGTTGCCCGACGAGATCTAAGCGGGCGCCTGAAACTCCTCGAAATTTTCTGTGAACTCTCTAGACTGTTATGGCCGGGTTTGGGCACCCGATGGCGGCACGATCTATTAAGTTTGTTCACATTGTTTTGTTTCTAATTATGATTTTTTTTCTATATAAGACTAGTGTAATGGGGATTAGGACGATAAGAAGACACTCATATAAAATTAGGGTTCTTGTGATAGTTTTGAGAGAGAGAGAGAGAGAGAGAGAGAGAGAGAGAGAGAGAGCTTGGGTTTTTTCTTAAGGGTCTTTTCTTCGAGTACTTGATCTGTTAGTGCACTTTTTTGTGGCATACTAGTGCACCTTGTTTGTCAATCACTTACGTCAGTGAGTCTAGTGTCGGTTGAGCCTAATGAAGATGAAGACCGAAGACTCAGGAGGTCTCGCAGCATCCAGAGTAT
Organism: Liriodendron chinense; assembly: GCA_003013855.2. Lineage (NCBI taxonomy): Eukaryota > Viridiplantae > Streptophyta > Magnoliopsida > Magnoliales > Magnoliaceae > Liriodendron > Liriodendron chinense. Next base: position 541,505 of record PVNU02003576.1, on the reverse strand, counting down.
GAGTTTGATCCTGCTCTACGATCATCTGAGGATCCTCATCAGCATCCAGGGCGTTTCAGCACTCCAGTTCGCGCATTTACACGTCGCGGCACATCTTCGCCCTCTGATCATCCATCCTCATCTTCAGTTCCTCCTGCATGGCTCACTGAGATTCGCCAGCATCAGGAACGTCTATTTCAGAGACTTGACCGGATTGAGCAGAGGATGGATCAGACCGAGTCTCAGCTGTTTCAGGGGCAGGCCACTCTCCTCGTACAGTACGAGACTATTATGGCTCACCTTGCCCAGATTGACAGGCGTTTGGAGGATTGGGAGCGAGCTACTCGTGGTGATGCACCGCCACCAGATTCGGGCGACGGGACTGATTTCTAGCATCATTATTTGTTGTATCATGTGCCTTGGTCAGGAGTATCTTTTTGGGTGACCAAGACACTTGTCGCTTGTCTTGTTTTTCATTTTAGATGACTGTCAGACCATTTGATGTTTGATCTTTCCAGTCATATCTAGTTATGGCATCACTTGTTTGGATTTTCATCTTTCTTGAGCTTCACAGTTATATCTCTTTATGTCATCACATGTCGAGTTATATTGATATATCTTTTTGAGATAAGTGATCTTTTTCTCAATATATATTTGTACTTTTAAGTTATATTCGCTTTGAGTCTTGTGCCTTATTGACTATTCATTGAGTGAGACTAGCCGATTGGGCTATATACACCATTAACTCATGTTATTAGTCCATACTGGTTGGACTATCATCTATGTCCATCTCCAAATATCATGTAAGAATGCGCTTTTTATATGAAAATCTGATTTTTTGGAGGATGGATGATTCGAGCAACATGCCAAATTCGAGTCTATTAGTGCTATATTGATGAGTCTATTGCATTTTCTTGGTATATTGATAGGGGGAGGTTGGATGGCTTGGGCATTAAGCCCTTATGGCTCATGGTTCTGTTTAATATAGCTTAAATGTGTTTCATTGCTCTTGATATACATGCCAATTGGGGTGGTTGGTTGATTGGGCGAAAGGCCCTCTTTTGCGTAATGATTATTATATATCAGGTTTCTATGTATTGCTTCTATTCTCCCATATGTTTCATGATCTATCTCTCCTAATTCATGGTTTAGCTTCGCTGCTCTTATAGGCAAATCTTTTTTAAGCTAACTCTTGTCAATGACTGAAAATAAGGGGGAGAACTATATCCCACTAAGAAGCCAATTTGTTTTGTAGGCCTTCTTAGGTGCGATGTTGAGGGGGAGAAATTGAAGATGTTTCGTGTCAGTGCATGTCACTCTGTAAAGTTTTTATTATAAATTATGTTCTGACATGTAATTGGGTGTAAGTGTTTTTTTTTTTTTCTGTTTTGGGATGTTCATGATACGGAGTAAAAAGGGGAATCCTTGTTGCCTCATGTTGAACTATAAGTAAAATGATTAATTGAAGTCAACAATAACTAGGGTAGGAACTATTGTCATATCCCCTACCAAACATTGCTCTCCTACTTGGAATGAACCTAAGGGAGAAAAATTTAGGATAAACGAATTCCCTCCAACAAGCATGTTGGGTCCTATTTATCATACCCAAGGGGGATGTGATCTAGGTTAGGTGACCCTAGGAGACCATATTGAGCTCACATACATATCTGAGCATCAAGCCTCATTTTGAGCAAATTGATGAACTTGAGGAATTTAGGCTCTTTGGATCTATAGGAAAATCTGAGGATTTCAGCCTCATGTTTGTACTCATGGGCAAATCAGAGGATTCAAGCCTCATTAGCCCAAATTCGGTAGTTTAGCTTTGCTTTAATCTAAAAAATTTCTTGCTAGACTATCATCTGGCTTAGATTAGCTAATCATCTTGAGTTTTATGCTTCATTGTATGCTAATCTTTGCTTAGTATTGATCTTGATATACCAACAGGAGAGGTTGGTTGATTGGGCTATAAGCCCTTTGTGCTTTCAATGCAAATGTATATCCTTGACCAATTTTGCATGATTAACTATGCCTAGATAGTTACATTTCTTGTTAATCATGTTCCTTAGCTTGCTCCATGTATTTATGATTCATACACCCTATACTCTCCTTGTTAGCATGTGCTTATAGTTATAATTGCGACATTCTATCTACTCTTGCCTTAGCCTTATTGATATATCATTAAGGGGGAGAGAATAGTTTGTCAATTGCCAACAAAAAGGGGGAGAAAGATCAAGTCCCACCAAAACTAGTTTGTTATGTTTTGTGATGTAGGGATTGACAGGTTATGGGGGAGCAAACTGAAGAGGAGCAGCTTAGATTAGGCATGTCAAGAGTCCTGTATTTAATGCTTTATCAATGTAATATCTTGAACATGTATTTTGTCTTGGTAGGTTAGGTTTTTGTAAGTAATTGACAAAGGGGAAGATTGTTAGTGCACTTTTTTGTGGCATACTAGTGCACCTTGTTTGTCAATCACTTACGTCAGTGAGTCTAGTGTCGGTTGAGCCTAATTAAGACGAAGACCGAAGACTCAGATGTCCCCGCTACATCAAGGAAGAAGAATCAGGTAAAAGTGATGCCTTGGTGCCTTAACCTTGACCAAAACCCAACCCCTTTGCTTCTTTGATGACCTTGACCACATTAGGAAACCATTAGTCATCATATATTGACCCTAAGTGTCCCAAAGCATCACTCACATCATGGCCTAAGTAACTGGGTTGGAATGTATGAAGATCAGCAAACAGCTGAGCTGAACCAGGCCTGTCCGACCGGTCGAGACCGGTCGGCTGGACTGGTCCAACCGGTCAAGACCGGTCGGCCAGATCAAACAGCAACCTTGCTGTGTTTACAGGCTACAAGTGGACCGACCGGTCGTGACCGGTCGGATGGACTGGACAGACCGGTCAAGACCGGTCGGACGTATGTCCAGTTCCAACAGCACCTTGCTGTTTTGTGTAGGCAGGTGGTCTGACCAGTCGTGGCCGGTCGGCTGGGCTGGTCCGACCGGTCAAGACCGGTCGGGCAGCTTTTCCCTCAAGACAGCAGCTTTTCTGTCTTGCTTTGCTCTTTGGCCGACCGGTCGGGACCGGTCGGGACAGGTCGGCAAGCCGTTTTTTGCCTGTTTTATGATCGTTGGAGCTCACTTTTCCTATATATGGAGCTCGGTTTTTGGGCATTGTAGAGGGGATTTCGAGAGGAGTGAAGCCACCATTTTTGGAGACCATTTGAGGCTCATTCCCAACCTATGCAAGGCATCTTCCTTGTGCTTTAACACAAGATTAGAGCATTCCAAGCTCATGAAGAAGATGACCTTCATCCCCTTTTGATCTCTAGAGTTTGGAACCTTCTTGATTGGCAAATCCTTGTCCAAAACTCTAAGATGAGATTGTTGTAGGAGAGAGACTCGAGGCAACCCATTCCCATTAGTTGTAGAGTTCTCAAACCTATCCTCCTAGCACCTTGGGCATCTCAAAGGCATCACATGCAAGGTGTTTGATTGAGTGTGGCTGAGGCATTGGCGACGCAACGACGACACAATCATGGGAGCAAGGGAAGCTGATTGAAGCACGGGAGAGCGGAGATCAAGCAACCCGAACCGACGCTAAACAAGGGGCTCATCCGACAAGTAGGTTGTCTTTATTGAAAGTCCATTTAGAGTTTGTTTGTCAAGCTCGATCTAGGGACGTTAGCCGTTCCTTGGCCCGTTTGCCGGGCCTAAACTAAGTCTCCAAGGGGGAGCCTCCGACACGGGAGTAAACGTGCGTTGGGTTGAGAGTTAGCCTATGTCTAAAATTTCGGTAATGGTTGAGAGGTGAACCGGTAAAACTTCCGTGTAAAGGTTGAGAGGTGAACCTCATTTAAAACCTCCGATAGTGAATGCCAGTGTGCTCAAAGGAGTTGAGTACTTGAACCGGGAGTGGAGTAGACCCAAAGTCGAACCACTATACATGCTTGTGTTTGTGATTGAATTGAGCACATTTATATCTTAGCATTATTAGTTTAATTGTTTAATTATGAATGCTTGATAGGAATGTATGCTAGGCACGTACTAGGCTCATCCACACACAAGATGTACCTTCACTAGTTGTGTAGACTTGAGCTCATTGATCCACTCTCATAAGTCTACACAAGTTGCATAGGTTAGGATCTTGATTAGTTGAATCATTTATTTCCCTATGCATGCTTTAGACTAGGATTGCTTATTGATTAACCATATGCTAGTCTTGTGATTGGACCCACTTTGGCTTGGAAGCCTAAGTGTTATTACTTACTTTGTTTTATTTGATAAAATATGTTAGTAGGCGAAAAGATTTTGAAAAGGTCCTAATCACCCCCTCTCTAGGTCCTTAGACATATCTCTGAGTATCTCTATAAGCGGTAAAACCACAATTTCATGATCATCTCTTGTTACTTCAGATTCATAGTGTATATTCTCTCTATGCCGTGGTTTTTTTGCCGCAAGGGTTTTTCCATGTAAAATTCGAATTGTCTCTGCGTGGATTGATATGTATGCTTTGCGTTTTCCTTGCTTGATTCTACTCGGTACTTCCACAAGTTCCTAACAAGTCGTATAAGAGCATATATTGTGAAGCAAATTTGAATTTGAACGCAAGTATCATGGCATCCAGTATGAAGTTCGATGTGGAGAAGTATTCTAGAGAAAATAACTTTGAACTATGGAAGCTCAAGATGAAAGGCCTCTTAGTTCAACAAGGTTTGGAAGAAGCACTACTTCGAAAGCGATCAGAGTATATGACAGAAGAAGAATGGAACAAACTTGACAGAAAGGCCAAAATCTAAATTCAATTGTGCCTAACGGATGTTGTCCTTTATAATGATATGAAGGAGAAGACTTCGATTAATATGTGGCGAAGTTGGAGAACATTTATGCGAAAAAATCTTTAAAAAATCGCCTATATTTAATGCTTCAATTGTTCAACCTGAAGATGGCGGAGGGACCGATGTTAAAGGCCAAATCAACACTTTCAACAGGCTTGTTTGTAAACTGATGTATATAGATGAATCGATGAAGGATGAATATCAAGAATGCATCCTGTTGAATTCTCTTCCAGACTTATATGAGTCGTTTAAAGATTCTTTATGCACAGGTAGGGAGACCATCAACGTTGAAATTGTTATCTCAGTCTTTTTTTTTAAAAGGAATTTTATTCAAGCTAAAAAAAAATTTACAACACATGAAAAATGTATCTTTGTGGGCTACCGTGATAATGTGAATAGGCTATACGACCCTATCACACGGAAGATATTAAGCCGTGATGTTAGCTTTGATGAGGGGTCCTTGCTCCAAAAGGAAGTACTAAAGGAATTAGAAAAATCAGAGGTTGTTGACATCCAAATTGACAGAGATGATACACGGGCCAAGATTAAGGTGCAGGCGGAGGTACATGATTAAGTGGAGCAGCCAGCTGTGCAAAGAAATCCTCCTAGAGATCGCAGATTACCAACAAGGTATAAGGATTACTCGAATGCTATGTTCGCCCTTATTAGGATGAGGGGGATCCGTTTACTTTTTTAGAGGCACTTGATAATGTAGATGACGAAAAGTGGAAGGCAGCAATATAGGACGAGATGGACTCCCTGTACAAAAACTTGAGGTGAAAGCTAGTGCAGCTTTCCGTGGGGCGAAAATTGATTGGGTGTAAATGGATTTTTCAGTAGAAACATGATAGGTAGAAGGAGAGGTTGGTAGTGAAGAGATATGCTTAGAGAGAAGGTATGAACTTCAATAAGATCTTCGCTCCAGTTGTGAAGCACGTATCTATCAGGTTCGTATTGGCATTGGTTGCCCAAGACGACCTCGAGCTGGTAAAAAAATACTTTCCTGCATGAGGAATTGGATGAGTAAATTTACATGACGTAGCTAGAAGGTTATATGATACAAGGGGCAAAGAATAAAGTTTGCAGGTTAAGGAGGTCGTTATACAACCTTAAACAGACTCTTAGGCAGTGGTACAAGAAATTTGGTTTCTTCATGATGAGTCAGGGCTTTTCCAGAAGTGAGTATGATCATTGTGTCTATTTCAAGACACTGAGTAATGGAAAGTTCATCACTCTAGTATTTTATGTTGATGACATGCTTATTGCCAGTGACAACATGTTTGAAATTGATGTATTAAAGACTCATCTTTCAAGGACATTTGAAATAGAGGATGTGGGGGTTGCAAAGAGGGTTCTCGGCATTGACATACACAAAGATAGAAAGAGGAGCAGGTTGTGGTTATATCAAGCTGAATACCTTGGGAAGGTATTAATGAAGTTTAGGATGGAAAAGGCCATGCCGGCGAAGGTTCTCCACGGGCAAGACACTGAGTAATGGAAAGTTCATCACTCTAGTATTTTATGTTGATGACATGCTTATTGCCAGTGACAACATGTTTGAAATTGATGTATTAAAGACTCATCTTTCAAGGACATTTGAAATAGAGGATGTGGGGGTTGCAAAGAGGGTTCTCGGCATTGACATACACAAAGATAGAAAGAGGAGCAGGTTGTGGTTATATCAAGCTGAATACCTTGGGAAGGTATTAATGAAGTTTAGGATGGAAAAGGCCATGCCGGCGAAGGTTCTCCACGTGGCTCACTACAAACTTTCTTTGGAACAATGTCCTGAAACATATGAAGAAAAGAAGATTATGTCTCGTGTGCCTTATTCAAGTGCCGTGGGCAAATTGATGTATGTCAGGATTTGTACGAGACTAGATATTTCCCATGTTATAGGTGTTGTTAGCAGATTCATGTCTAACCTCAGCAAGCAACATTGGGAGGCTGTGAAATGACTACTTTTATTTTTCAATTAAAACTTTTTTCTTAATTTTAATTTTTTTTTTAGATTTTTTTTCTCAGAAACTCAACATAGCCTGTACAAATCGGGTTGCCCAAGACCTTTAATTCCCTTACAAACATTTCCCAGCCCCACCTTATTAAGAAAGACATCCCCACGAATGTGAGGAGGAAGATCGGACAAACCATTGAAAATTTCGGCCTCCTAAAAATCGCTCCCCATTTTTGCCAAGGAGTCCGCCACTCCATTCGCCTCACTCACCATGTGAAATGGGTACTTCATTATATTCTAGGTATGAAGGATTTTGTCTTGGCATTTAAAAGGTCTAAGGATAAGTTAATTGGGTATGTTGATTCAGATAACGTAAGTAGTGGATTACAAGACTTTAACTTTCAAGTACTCGTTTATGCTAGCGGGTGGAGCAATTAGTTAGATGTTTAAGCTTTAATTCATGTTGGCACTTTTCACTAATGAAGCGGAGTATATGGTAGTGACAGAGGCGTTCGAGGAAGAGGTTTGGTTGAGGGGCATGATAAATCAGTTGGGGCTTTAGCAGGAGATCATGCTGATTAACTGTGATATCTCTAACACTATCAATTTGGCTAAGAACTCTATTTCTCACTCTCGTAATAAACATATTGATGCGTGTCACCATTTTATCAGATAGCTGCTTGAGGAAGGCAATGTGACTCTAAATAAGATCCGCACACAAGTGTGAATTCGGCGAACATGCTCACCAAGGTAGTTTCTAAAAAGAAGTTCAATTTTTATGCTACTTCTCTGGGATCGACAAAGAAAGAATGAAGACGTAGTATGCATGAAAGGCGGTGAAGCTATGATGGAGTAGAGATGATGGATGAAGAAAAGGAAAAGTGGTGTCAGCGATTGAAGCCTCGATGAAGATTGTTGGTAGACCCTTCAATCTTGTCACCAGAGAGTTTTGGTCGCTCAACGGGATGTGGGTCGAACGCCCAAAACTCCCTTATATGTGGTAGTTGATCTCTGGACACTCTAGATTGAAGATTAGGGACTATCGGTCGCTTGACAAGATCTGATAAGGCGCTCGAAACTCCTCAGAATTTTTTGTGAACTCTCTAGACTGTGAGGCCCATAGTTATTCACTCTTAAGATTTCGAAGCATCAATCACATGTGCTCCACCCGCTAGAACAGTCGTATTAGACCAATCAAAATTATAAAAAATGTATGATAATCGTGGGTCCACTTGATGAACGGAATGTATCGTTTAAATATGGGACAAGCTTTCACTTATATCCCATAGCGCTATGTATTTGCTTTCCCAGTCCAAGATGAAAAAGAATCAGCTTGCATGGAGGTTTCTTGGTCATTTTGGTTGCAGTGGCAGTAGTTTTCATTAATTTGGTGAAGCATTCTTGGAGAAATTGTATTACATTCTTCTTGGAGAAATTCATTGAGAAATTATCATTAATTGTATTGTTCTCTTGTGAGAAATTCTTTAGTGCTTTTAGAGCACTATAAAGTCATAGTGTCCTAGTTCCATCAGCTCACTTGGACAATCCATTTAACCGACGGTTCTTTAGTAGATCAGACATTCCTAGCACAGTTAGGGGCTTAATTACTCTTGATAATGCACAGATCGGGGATATCTGCAAACGCTAAAGGTTTTATCCCGGTTGTTGTTGGTTTTGGTTTTGTTTTTCTTAAAGGGCTCTCTTCTCTCGAATATAGGATAGGTGAGGTGGTTGATCATTTTTGGGCCATTGCCCCAATCTCAACGATGTACATTCAAGTTTTTTTTTAAACGGTTTATTACGTCCATAACACATTTCATAAGCTATCGTGCCAAAAAACTACGATGATCCAATCAATCTTTGATTTGGCCTTATTTTAAGTGAAGCTAACTAGGCAGCAAATGCATTGGCTCGCTTAGGGTTTGAGTTGCAAGCCTCCCATGTCATTAATGCAGTCAGTGAACTACCTAGGGAGTAGTGCAGGGGTCTTTTGGTTTTGGATAAAGTGTATCAAGCCCCGAAATCTGGACATAGAGTGTGCACCCTCAAGCCCAGTTTATGGGGTATGACTCGTGCACAAAAGCACTTAATTCAAAGGTCAAACTATTATAGAGGCATGGGATCATATGGATACTAAGTTCAAATTATCATTTGATAACAATTAAATAAAAATACAATCCATACACAATGGTCCACCCATTTGGGACTTATTAATAATGTCATCAAATGAAAATAAAATAGAAAAATGATAGAAATAATCTAAATGTCTTGATTCGTAGTAGCCACTTCTTCCTTCGTTAAGATACTTGGTGGTACCTCCACTTGTTCAGGTTCCTGCTCATGTATATCATATGTACCATTTATATATATTTACTTCCATCAGTGGGGAAGTCCAGTGAGTAAACCCATCATGGTTCACACTCGTTCGAATAAGTAGTACATCCAAATAAAACCTTACAATTAAATTTACACTATGGATGCAATAATGTTATGCAAGATGATATGATGCATCAAGTGGACATTACTCAGTCTTCCACTTGCTTCGATTGGATCCCATCAATCGGCTCCCCCTTCCTTATAGGGCAGACTTCCACATATTAGTGAGCTTTCAGGATGGTCCTTGGCTAACGGGGTACTTCAGTACCTACCGGTCTTCAAGAGTGATGCTCCAGGATAATAATGTATGAATGTATGAAGCGTACGGCATGTCATATTCAATAACCATCTCCCTGATTGAGAGGCAACAAATAATTCATTCATCTCTCCTTTTGAGAAGCACATATATTAGTCAATCATCTCTCCTTTTGAGAGGCACATATCATTCGTGTCATCTCTCATTTTGAAAGGCACATACATATTATTTGTTATTCCTTTTATTTAATATGTATAAGTAATAAAATGCATTGGCATATATGCATAATACCATCATAATCAACACAAGTCACCCCATGCATAGCATCACACCACAACAACCTACTTTATTCAAATGAATAGGAAACATGTTGGGATTCACTCACCTCTTAATGTGAATTCCACAAGCTTTCGAAAATTAGAGTAAATACCAAGTTCTTAGCACATAATTCATCATTTAATAATTTTATTCATTTGATCTATTTAATATGGACTTAGAGTTACCAAGGATCGGATCTAAACCATCATTACACACAAGATATCTGGATGGTCCAGGATCATACCCTAATCCCATATCTTACCCATGACGATCATCATATATTATGATTTACATGATTAACGTAAACTAGAACCGATCTTGATGGCCCATTGGATGATCTGATTCATTCCATCACTTTTTAATGGTTTAGATCAGTGATCGGATCAGATACATCCGTTGGTCCACACAGAGATTACTACACAATCCAAAAATTGAATTACTATGGCCCACTTGTGGATCAAATTAATTTGAGAATTCTGGCCTACACATGGTTTGGCCTTACAATCCTCATGATCTGTGCAGATCAGATCTGGCACATCTAGATGATCCAACATATTCTCTTACGCCAGGTGTCATTTTGCAGGGAAAAGAAGATCTCTAATATTAAGATCATTTATCTGATCAACACAGTAACCACTCTGCCAATCTAACCTGACAGACATTACATGATCCATGATCTGTTATCCATAATTTTTATAGATCGGTGTGGTCCACACAACGATCAAATCTTCTTAATTTTTGGAGTCCTTGAATGTTTTGACCCTAGAAGTCGGATGATTGGTGTGGATCTAACCACACACATCTTGATGGCCTATCCAAATCCTTTGTGCCAAGTAGCAATAATTAGCGCAGAAAATTGGGTTCTTTTTATTAAATGCTCAAGATCTCATAGTGTAATGAACGTACCGCTAATCCGATCCATTCATTGTATTGCTCAAATGGTCATAACGAAAATAATCAAATTGATTCGACTCCTAGAGATAGGGAATGAATCACCCACGTCTAGATTATAAGAAACAATTCCTTGTGTAGGAATTTTATGGTTATGACGTAGAGGAACATATCCTTTTTAGTTAGATTATTTAAGTGCACATGGTGGACTTATGGCTAATCTGAACCGTCCATTATGACAATCTATAATTTAACAATAATTAACATAATAAAAGTTAAGAATTAAAAATAAGGACCAACTTGGATCGAGCTCTCTTCCCCAAATGCTTCATCTCTCTCTCTCTCTCTTTCTCTCTCTCTCTCTCTCTCTCTCTCTCTCTGCGTAGGTTTTTTATTTTATTTATTTGTGTTTAACTGGGACTCTCTCTCTCTCTCTCTCTCATGTTTCCTTAAGAAGAAGAAACCGTTTAGAAAAGGGAAATACAAGCAGGTGAGGCAGAGATAAGGAGGATAAAGAGAAGGGAGAGATAAGAGGTAGAGATTCGGCGGCTCTCTACTCTTTCAAATTTAAAATCAAGGTTCGGTTATTTTGGATGGTGATCTAGATGGCTAGTCGTGTGAGTTTAGACCATCCAGATCAAGTAATGATGGGTTATGTGGATTGTAAAGGAATTTGGTGGTTTAGATATTTAGATAGGTAAAAATAAACAACTCTTATCAAATCAACGATCCAGAAAGATTTAAGTTTATGATTGAATGAAATGGTTAAGAGTACACATGATGAACGGGCATTGATGAGTGGGTTTAATGGATACTCTAGATTCAGTGGAATCTTTGCTCATAAGGTCCATGTATTACCTAGATAAAAAGAAGTTGGATGTTGATTTTTTTTTTTTTGTCGAGCACATTCGAGAAGAAAATGTGACGAAAAGTGGAGAGGGTCTCATGCAGATTGTCCGTGAGCTGTGGGTGGTATGCAAATGTATAATTATAGCGGATTAAGTTGGGTCCACTTGTGATGATTTGAAAGAATCGTATCCGTCCACATGGTTTGGTGGGTTGAGATAAGACATTAGTGAAAAAGTGAGATAGATCAAGAATTCAAGTGGATCGTATAATAAGGAACAATGAGGGCTCTAAAGTCTAAGTTATTTAGATCTAAAAGGTGAGTGCGTAATAATGGACAGTTGAGACAGAAGGGTTGAAAAATGGTTGGACTTGGTGAATGGATGGCGATGAATAAATCGTCGTCCCAGAGAAGGACAGGTAAGATTGACATGTAGTGGATGCATAGCAAGGAATGAACAACAGTATGAGAAAGCCCATCACCACATGTCTCTTGCTTAAAAAGGAAAGTTACCATGCCTATTTGGAGAAGATTTTGGATTTGGCTAAGTCTCACACATTGATATAGCACATATATAAGATTTCTTTTTATTAATATTATATATTGAGAGAGATGTTACTCGTACAATAATGTGGACCAAAATCTACTCCACTCAACAGTTTTGTTAGATTATATTAGGCTATTGGCCCCGAGTATGAAGCAAATCTGAATCTTATCTGGGCCGCACCAAAGGTAAATACTAACAACCCTTAAAACTTTCCTTGGAGAAATTGAAACGGAAGCACTCATCTCATGTGTATGACACTTGTTATTTACAAGTTTGCCCTTCTCTATTATCCCAACTTTAAACTTCCATAATCCTAATTTTTTACCGTCTAAATGAGCTACAATTTGGTCCAGATATGTTATTTGTCGTGCTCTATCAACGGACTAAGTTTGAGCCCTGATCTCTTATGGGTGACCAAGATACCTTTTTAGTGGTCTATGTCTAACCGTAATTCAAAATACTGTTTATTTGCACCCTATGTGAAATCTAACCGATATTTCAGATATATAATTTACGATCTTCTAAATGGACGGTTTATTTCAATAAATGGGTGGCCCATTTGATAGATACAATTATGATGAACGGTCATATGGTGGCCTTAAATTAAAGTAAGTGTATGGTTGTGATATTAATCATGTAAATAATTTATTGTACGGTCAGCTTTATAAATGGATACGTATAAAGTGGTTTTTAGATATGGTTTAGGTTACAAATGTACACTGTTAGACTCAATTTGCTTGTTCAAGTCTATACATTACTTAAATCATGGATTTAATGGTTAGTTAAGTATATTTATAGGTGACAAACAAGATGAACGGATCGGAATTTTAATTCGATCTATATACGATCAGATACGGAGATCAAGTTGTTAGTTTATTATGATCGGGTGATCCAAATTTAAAATAGATGGTCAAATGTCTTCATTTAGTAGTAACAGGATGTTTCTATGGTTGATTTTGATAATCGAGTGTGAATATTAAGTATATGGCGGTTTACCCTCAGAATCAACGGTCGAATGACTTACTTTATGGGTGAAAATTACTCCTTATGGTTTAGATTTGGGCTAAGCTATAAATTGATGGTTAAAATTAATGATTCTATAACTGTACAGTTGAACAAGTGTAACCCTACTTTCGTACGTACGAATAAACTCACACACAAAATTTTGGCTTGTTGCAAAGTGGCATGGGCAATCTACGGGAGAGGTGATGGTGGTTGGGTCCTTTTTTTATATGATAGGAGGGCCTGGCTACTTTTTTTGTTGGCTGGGTTGGGTATGCCCGAATGTATGTTTTCTCTGCCCTTCTTGCTGGGCATTTCAATGGAGTTTTCTTTCTCCCCCCCAAAAAAAAAGAGCGAAATTGTTGATTGGACCTACTTTTATCTAAATTATCATGACGGTCCATATCAAAGACAATTCATTAAATGGTTCATGTTTGTCAAATGCGCATGATGCTTGCATGGTACATGAAATGTAACTTGAATATAATGAAAAGTTTAGTTCAATAGATTGAATTCCAACCGTCCCCATGCAACTAGGAGAGAGCACTGCACCATCTCTCTTATTGGTACATACTATCATCAATGATATGATGCCTCAACTTTCTAATTTCTATGTTGTTTTTACTAGGAGCATTGAATCAGCTCACGAAGAATTTGGCGTGCGAGTGGGCAAAAGACAACATACGGACTAATGGTGTTGCACCTTGGCTGACAAAGACTCCCCTGGTGGCGGATGTAAATTTCTCCCCCCTAATATTCTATTCACTTGTAGAGGAAAAAAAAATAAAAAAAGAAATCCATGCAAACAGCTAAGTCTGAGGGAAAAAGTAGGCAAGATGGACCTGAACATGAGACCTCAGATTTGAAGTGACTCCATTAGCCAATTAGTTGCGGCCTCAAGCCCAAGTAGAGGGCTTCGAATCATTTTTGAGAACATGTTTTGTGCCATGCATGAAACACCCTGTGGGGCCTACCATGTGACGTGTGAAATCGATTCAGTCCAAGGGCAGTAACCTTATTTTCACTAAATATACAAAAGATCGGCCAACAAAAAACTTAGATGGGCCAAAACAATGGGAACGACATAAAGTTATCTCTAAAACTTCAAATTTCACATGGTGTGGCCCACCTGAGTTTCTAATCAGGCTGATTTTTATATCTTCCTTGATCCTTGTGAGTCACGCCTGATGAATGGGGCTTTATGATCAAGATACACCATGGCGGCCCCACACACATACCTATGGTTAGTGCGACTCACTTTAATTGAGTTGTGGGTCTGTCCGGATTTGGGTCCAAGGGCCAAGTATTGACGAGCACCGGAAAGAATGGATGTCACGCAAACAACATAACGGGCCACAAAGTTCATTTTGCATTGGGCGCAAAGTGTTTTTTTTTTTCTTTGTCCTAAATATGAACTGAGATTAAAAAAAAAAAAAAAAAAAAAAAAAAAAAGCCTATGCCAGCCAATGCAAACTCAATAATTAAAATTTATGGATTTCTATGGCAAAATTCTACAGGAATTTGGATTCTATAAAATAATGTCTCCACAAGGGGAAATCTTTTACAGTGGAGAAATTACCAAACTGCCTCATTTATTTTTTCTTAAAAAAATTGGCGAAGTCAAGAATTATGGGCCCCATGTGTTATGCATATCACATCCAACCTGTTCAACGGATGCACCCCATCACAGTGAACAAAGGAATAAACAATCTAGCGGATCCAATCATAAGGTGGGCCACACGATAAAAAAAAAATACAGCAATCAAAAGCATCCAAAATTCACGTGTTACCTGTCTGATTATTTCATTGCCATTTTGTGGGCTCGTACGATCATCATGGTGGTAATCATATGTTTGGACGGGTTGGATGTCATAAGCAAACCATGTAGGCCCCACAATTATCGACTATATCACTTTTAAAGGGGGAACTTTTGGTAATTGATCGCCTTAAAAAACACCCACCTGTAATTTTGATTCCTAAAGGAATTATTTGGTAAAATCGAATTTTGCAGTAAATCCCTTCAGAGTTTAGGTAGTAAATCCCCCAATCATTTCAATACATGTTCTTTTCTTTCTATGTTTTTATTACCTTTTGGCAGATTCTCGCTAACAAGGAAATGGCGGAAGAATTGATCTCCGAAACTCCCGCTCGACGCTTTGCCGAGCCCAGTGAGGTTTCATCTTTGGTCGCATTCCTTTGCATGCCAGTTGCTTCCTACATTACTGGCCAAGTCATAGCCATCGATGGAGGATTCACTGTCAATCGTTTCTACCCATCAAAAGACTAATACGTCACTAGCATAGATGAATGCAAGCGATAAATAAAATGTTTCATCGATACTCATGGGATCAACCAATGATACTTAAATTAAAGACATCTTTAGTGCTTGATTAGAATAGTAGCGTCATTAATAAATGCTATGCACCTTCTCTTTCTATCTTAATATTTTAGAATATTTGTATTTCTTTCCTTAGATTGTCTTCATTTTCAAAGAATATAACATTTGGGTATTTGGTTGGTTGTCTATGTTATTGTTTGCTTGTGGGTCAAGTCTCTTCTCCCATTTATGTTGATGTTGTATTAAAGGTACAATTAGAAGGTACAATTTCCTTAGACGAAATTGAATTAAGAGGTACGATTTCCCTATGCGAGCATATCATTAGGCATGAAAGCAAGTCCCGACCCAGGATATGTCCGCGTGAAACCAACTAGGAATGGAGGAATGGAAGACACTATCAGAGCAGATCAATCAACACATAAACTTCTGATTTTTCAACTACTCCAAGAAATGACGATCAAGTTCTAATCTTTCAACTACTGAAAGAAATGAATGAAATTAATGCAACATCAAAAGTTAATGCAACAACAGAAAATCACTGCCTTGAAGTTAGATTCCAAATTTGAAGTTACAATGATAGATACTGAAGAACCAGCAGGAACAACCATCTAGGCCTGAGCAATTCCTATCGAATTCTCAAAATTGGAAGGAAACGATCCAACATGATTGGTTTCATGGTGAAGCAATTTAAAAACATAAAAACAAATTGTTAATAAGCAAATGGACTTCTTAACGTCAGTCCATTTTACAGAGGATGTGATTCTACGGTCTAGTGAGGGAACAGTCGATAAGCTGAGTTGGCCACAATTTAGAAATGCACTTTGTGCACGATTTGCATTATCAAGTCTCTATCGAGCATCTCACAAGAGTGCACTCCAATCACTCCCTGTTGGATTTGGATTGTAAAATTTAGATGAATGGTACTAAAAACTGAATATAAAATATGTAGAAAATTGTTTGAAAACAGATAATAGAGAATTGTTGTAAAACAGATAATAGAGGAGATTAGAAGAAATAAAATGAAAGAACTTATCGTATAGTCGAAGTTGTTACTTCCCTCCCTTAAACGTGGTTACTTCCCTCCCTTAAACGTGTTCTTAGTGCAACAGGATCAATAGACAACTAACCTCTAGGATACAACGACTGCTACTTGGTCACGAGGTTGCACTTTGTACTCAAGCCCGAATCACCCTTCGTAAGTTTAACCTGAAGAAGAACAATGATTGCAATGTTCAGAAAACAAAGAGAGCAAAGATGATTTTCGAATGAATAAAACAAAGGATACTTGAAGTCATTTTATAGACTCAAAGAGATACCTCGAATGGGTGTTTAGGCACCCATTAAAACAGATGCAATGTTTCATTTTTAAAGGAAATGATTGTTTCCTTTAAAAACGACCGTCATACTAGGTAGAAGAAGGAAATTGTTATTGGGCATGAATTCAAACCGTGATCCAATGAATGTGTCTTTTGCCAAAAAAAGAAAATAATTTTAGGCTTTTTAGCTAGGGTCATATTGCACCGCATGCGCACACATGCATTTGCACACACGCACGGCCCAGTTTTTAGAGCCCAACTTGATATTTAAAAATCCAACATGTTCATGTCGAAGAGGAGCTCGACGCCGAAATAACCCAAGTAGTTTCGTGTCAATTGGAGCTACAGATTGACCGTGGTGGCCAAAACAATACGAACTGTCCAGAAAGTTTTCAGATTTCGCCTACTCAAATTTGAGACGGTCCAGGTGACCCATCATTGATGATATGAAGAATCTACTTTGACCATCTTCTAGACCACATCTATATATGAATAACAACAAATTTTCAGGTCAAAAGGATGTTTGGTTTGATTGTTCCGGTCGAAGAAAGATGGACCATCCAAAGAGATTCCAACTGTGCAGATTTTATAAAAAGCCCTAAGTGTTCTAATTTTCGGAGCATATTTTGGAATTTTTTTGGACAATCTAATCCATCTATCATGTAGAGGAGGAATTTTTCTACTATTGTTCAAAATTTGATATCAATCCGACCTCTGTACACTCCATAGCGTTAAAAGCAATATGACTGGTTCTGAAGGTACCCGAATTGCGTGATTTTGAGAGGCGGTCACTGATCTGATTGGTGGGCCCATTGAGAAGATAATATTGAAAATCTAAATCATTTATGAGGAAGATCACATTACAAGGAAGGTACAAATCAAATTTGAAGGCAATCCGATCATTGGTTAAGCACCAAGTGAAACAAAATCTGCTATGTTGCTGTACTATTGCTGCATTATAAAAGGAGGTGCTCTCTTCTATTCAAAATCAAGTAAGGACGTGGGGAGCAAGGAGTTCAAGTCATAGGAGGCTTCTTAGCCTCCTCCATCTAGTTTTTCTTCCTTTTCTAGTTTTAGTTATAGTTTGTTTTTATACTTTTCATTAGCTAACCTCTTAGCTAGAGCTAAGAGGTGAAACTTATAGTTTACCTAAATGTTTTAATTCATTTTATTGGTTTCAAGTTTGAATTTAATGAAGAATAATGGTTTTTGAAAGTTTGAATAAAGTTCTAAGTAGCTTTTCTTAATCTTATGATGGCTCATGGATGTTTAGAAGTGCTTTAGTTCTTAATTGTTTTGCATGGATCTAGACCCGTATGCTCTGAGGAATCGGATTCAATATGCTCTAGACTTGGATCATCATGTGGGAACTTCGAACCAAAGTTTTATCTTTTCCAGAAATTCTGAAATATGGTTGGGTGTTTATGTGATTTGAATCAAGTTCAAACCATGGTATTAGTTAAGCTTTGTGACAAGTTTTGATGATTATTATGGTTATGATCTTAATCTATTGGAACTAGGATTGACCTATGAAATTGAGTATGCTCAAGTCCTAACTTGAATTGAGGGAATCATGTTGATGAACAACACATGTGTTGGATTGCTTAACCGCTCTATCATCCGACTAGATAGGATTTGATTTCGATTCTAGTTGAGTAAGTGAGAAACCACAGCGAATTATTCATCTAAGGAGAGCTATAATTGGATCCTTGATGCTCTGGTTATCTTTTCATTATCAGATTTCTCTGTTTCATGTTTAAAATTGCTTTTATACACTACTCTTAATATTCTAGTTATTAGGATAGTTCAAATTGTTTACTTCCTTCCCTGTAGATCGACCTTGGCCTTATCGAGATTATTACTACATCGCAGCCTTGCACTTGAGGCAAGTGAACAAGTTTTTGGCGCCGTTGCCAGGAAAAGAGGTTAAACGGATCTAATTGTTCTAGTAGCTATAGAGTAGTCTTAGTTAGGTAGGATTTTTAGTCTTTTTTCTAGAAGTAGTTTTCTAATTTTTTCTAGATTACTAACAATTCTCTGCTTTTTGTGTTTTGTAGGAACTTAGTTGCTGACATAGTTCTCACTTCCACAGGTAGCATTTCCCCATCTCCCTTTCTTCTTTTTATTTTTCTTCCTAGATTGGAATTGTTTCAACTTCTTATAATTTCATTATGAATGATTGGATGGGTGAATTGTCTAAATATCTTTTAGAAGATGAGAGGTCGAACCATGGAATCAAAACTCATTATGATTGGAACCATTACAAGCATGAATATTTTTCTATAATTCAATCTACTTCTAATACTCCCTCATGTAAGACATTGCGAGATTACCGGAATAAAAAAATATGTATAACTGTTCACCGGTATTGAATAACCGCAAAGTTTCAGGTCAAAAGGATGTGTGGTTTGATCGTACCGGTCGAAGAAAGATGGACCACCCAAAGAGATTCCAACTGCGTAGATTTTATAAAAAGCTCTAAGTGTTCTAATTTTTTGACCATATTCTGAAATTTCTTTGGACAATCTAATCCATCTATCATATAGAGGAGGAAGGTTTCTACTAATGTTCAAAATTTGACATCAATCTGATCTCTGTACACTCTGTGGCGTTGAAAGCAAGATGACTGGTTTTAAAGGTACCCGAATTGCGTAATTTTGAGAGGCGCACACTGATCTGATTGGTGGGCCCATTCAGAAGATAATATTGAAAATCTACATCATCTATGAGGAATATCACATTACAAGGAAGTTACAAATCAAATTTGAAGGCAATCCGATCATTGGTTAAGCCTCACCAAGCGAAACAAAATCTGTTATGTTGTTGTACTATTGCTGCATTATAAAAGGAGGTGCTCTCTTCTATTCGAAATCAAGCAAGGACGTGGGGAGCAAGGAGTTCAAGTCATAGGAGGCTTCCTAGGCTCCTCCAGCTAGTTTTTCTTCCTTTTCTAGTTGTAGTTCTAATTTGTTTTTATGCTTTTCATTAGCTAACCTCTTAGCTAAAGCTAAAAGGTGAAACTTATAGTTTACCTAGATATTTTAATTCATTTTATTGGTTTCAAGTTTGGATTTAATGAAGAATAATAGTTTTTAGAAGTTTGAATAAAGTTCTAAGTAGCTTTTCTTAATCTTATGATGGCTCATGGATGTTTAGAAGAATTGCTTTAGTTCTTAATTATTTTGCATGGATCTAGACCTGTACGCTCCGAGGAATCGGATTCAATACGCTCTATACTTGGATCATAATGTGGGAACTTCAAACTAAAGTTTTATCTTTTCCAGAAATTCTGAAATATGGGTTGGGTGTTTATGTGATTTGAATCAAGTTCAAACCATGGTATTAGTTAAGCTTTGTGACAAGTTTTGATGATTATTATGGTTATGATCTTAATCTATTGGAACTAGGATTGACCTATGCAATTGAGTATGCTCAAGTCCTAACTTGAATTGAGGGACTGATGTTGATGAACAACACATGTGTTGGATTGCTTAACCGCTCTATCATCCAGCTAGATAGGATTTGATTTCGATTCTAGTTGAGTAAGTGAGAAACCACAGCGAATTATGCATCTAAGGAGAGATATAAGTGGATCCTTGATACTCTAGTTATCTTTTCATTATTAGATTTCTCTGTTTCATGTTTAAAACTGATTTCATACACCACTCTTAAGATTCTAGCTATTAGGATAGCTTAAATTGTTTACTTCCTTCCCTGTGGATCGACCTCGGTCTTACCAAGATTATTACTACATCGCAGCCTTGTACTTGAGGCGAGCGAACAGAAATGGCCCCTCCACAGTCATATAGGTGAATTCCGACAAGTGTATGCAACAACTAAATACACCACCAAATTTTTTAAATTTGAATTTATTAAGAGTTCAAACTCAACCTTCTTCATTACTGGTTGCACTACCTACACCATAAAATAAGACTGACTCAGGGCAATGCTTGAACGTCTCATAGTATCTTGTTGTGTACCCATTCGAAAACCTATCGCATAAGAACTCCGTCTGTATTGATTAGGTTGCTAACACCGGTAGCTCAAAATATTAGGCTTAGTCCAATTCCCTTCGATGTTTCTAAGACTAACTTCTTAGATAATCTTTTTATCAGAGGATCTGTCAAATTCTTCTTTGATCTTATAAAATCAATGGTTATTACTCCATCATTCAGTAAGTTTCTCATTATGTTATGTCCTGTCATTATATATCTTACTTTTAGCTTTAGTTATTGCTGCTTGATGTTAAGCTTTGAATTATGCATATTTAGACCCCAATTCATCACATAATTACATCAATTTTACTACTAAAGTTACCTACTTATGTGTGTATTTGTGTTTATAAGAAGAAGAGAGATCTCATGATTTTCATGATAAATAGGATCTTTTAAAGCACTCAAAAGATTAGGTAAAGAAGAGCCTAAAGGTAGAAGAAATTAAAGCTAAAAAAGAATTATGAAGGAAAAGTATGGAAACATTGAGTTATAAGGCCTGAATTGTCCAGGAAAGTCAAAGCTAAAAAAGTAAGATACAAAAAGTTTAAAAAATGACCCCACTATTCGTTTTTGACCGGTAGATGGCCTAAAGTGACCGATCGATGCTCATTTTCAACCGATAAATGCTCATTTTTTATCGGTCGATGGCCACTCACAACAGGTTAAATTTTGACAGAATCTGGGTTAAAACTGTAACACCCCGAAATTTCGCCTCTCATGGATAATACGATGGATTGATTTTTTAAGTGTTAACTTGAACATGTTAGGAATATATTTTCATACATTTATTTGTATTTCATATATTCAAGGCATTCATAGCATAATGATGGAAATTAAAATCTTAATATATATTTTTCTACTCTATGTTCTCAAACATAATAGTTCATGATCATACTTAACATAATATTTCACTTTCTTGTCTCTATGAGAGACTTAATTCAAGTTCATTACGAGAATAAAATAACTGAACATAATTCATCTTTACGCCGCTTCAGTTCACCATCCGTCATTTGCTGCCATGACTTTATATTCTTCATCTTGTAAATTTAGTTCAACTATTGGATCCTCACCTGCAACATCTCGGTTAATGTTTTAAAACACTGTCCTAGGAAGGAGTGAGTTGCTCGCGATCAACTTAGTGAGGCTTACCCCTTAAGATTAGCATAATAATATACAAGCATAATAATCATACCAAAAATATATATATATAGGAAAATCTTATTTAATGTAATGTATGATATGCATGATCTAGCTAAGGCACCCTGACTAAATGAGACGGGAACTACTCTACTCTTCTCACTAGCTACTAGTCACTAAAGGTTATAGTTGGGATGAGAATTACTCCACTCTTCCCATACATCAAAACCCAATATATGAAACGGGCCTTTTGCACACTTTCACTAGATAGTGAGAGAAACAGGCCTTCTACACACTTTCTCTATTATATCGCTGAAGGGGTGAATGAATGCATGATTAGTTTTACCTTTAATTAAGTAAATTTAGAATCCAACCAATTTAATGATGTCCACGACCAATGGTCACTCTTTACCCTATCTCATGATCCATCATAACATAGAATAGTCGTTTCCTTCTAACGGGGCCTACCATGAAGAGTTATACACATCCAAGTCATGACACATAGAACATAAATAATCTTAACTTCTTATGGATCCCTCACAGGTACAGAACCAAACTTGGATCCTTGAAATTCTTAAAATATCGCACATATGATTTTTCCACTAAAACATATGATATAATACAACCCTTACAGGTCAATCCTTCTCAACATACGATTACATCATTCATGGGGTAAAGGCTTTCCATTAATGTAACATTCGCATACATAATCGTGTATCATATAACACATTACTCATTATGTTCATCATAAGTATGTGTCAATCGTAAATCAAGTATAGTATGAAATTACGTTGGGTAGTTTAACATGACACCCTATTCATACATGTGCGAAAGCTTAAGGAGCAACTAGAATTATGGCTAAGTCCTAGGAGGGGGGTGATTAGGACCTTTTGAAGTTCTTTTCGCCTACTTGATAGTTTTAATAAATTAAACTGAGTAAGAACACTTCGACTTCTAAGCCTAAGTGGGTACAATCAATAGACTAGCATATGATAAAAATAATTAACATCCTAGTCTAATTAAGCATGCATTAATTAACTTATGATAAAACTAATCAAGTACCTAATCTATGCAATCTAAGTAGACTATAAAGGATTAGATCAATTAAGCTCAAGTCTACACTAAGAGTGAAAGTACATCTTTTGTGTATGTGGATGTGCCTATCATACATTGCTAATTAAGCATTCACAATAAATTAATTAAACACAATGCATAATGAGAAATGTGCTCAAGTACAATCACAAACACAAGCATGCATAGTGGTTCGAATACTTGTCTACTCCACTCCCGGCTTAAGTACTCAACCCCTTTGAGCACATTGGCATTCATTAGGGAGTTTAAATCTGGTTCCTCTCAACTAAGGTGTTTTAACTCGGATCCACCCAACCGGGGAGTTTACAGGTTCCTCCCAACCTACACATTCACACCTGTGTTGGTGGCTCCCCTTAGAGACTTGTTTAGGCCCGCCAAATGTGCCAAGGAACGACAAACATCTCTAAATTTAGGCTTGAAAAATGAGCCAAGGAGTACCAAACAACCATTAGTCTTTAGGTCGACAAACAGGCCAAGGAACGGCAAACGTCCCTGAATTTAGGCCTGACAAACTAGCCAAGGAGTACCGAATAACCATCAGTCTTTAGACCGACAAACAGGCCAAGGAACCTAACGTCGCTAGAGTTTTTAGGCTCAACAAACAAGCTAAGAATCGGTAAATGACCTTACTTCAAGTTTGACAAACAAACTCTACACTCAACTCCCACAGAGAATTGAGTGGAAGGACTCTTAATAAAAATAACCTTACTTGTCGGATTGAGCCCCTTTATAGCATCACTTCAAGTTGCTTCTTCTTGCTCTCCCGTGCCTAAATCATCTCTGCTTGTGCTCCCCCGATCTTTGATGCCGCTGTTTTGCCAAGGCTTCAGCTCCCATGCATATGATGCTTTATTGGAGATGCCCAAGGTGCTAGGGAATGGTGAAACCTCTACAAATGATAGGAAATAAGTTTCCTAGAGGGATACACCTATTTGGACTCTTAGGTGGTGTTTAAACAAGGGATTTAACTATGATCAAGGTGTTTAAACTCTTAGGAATCAATAGGGAACAAGTCCATTCTCATATTGCCATTGAATGACCCAATCTTGTGATGAAACATAAGGAGAATGACTTGCTATGGGTTTGGAATAGAGTATCTAATGGTCTTTAGCAATGGTGGCTTCTATCTCCTCAAAATTCCCTCTCTTGATCCTAAAAATGAACCCCCCACTTTTATAAAGTTTATCCCAACGGTCAAATAACGAGCAGATTCATGCAGGGTCGGGCGCCCGGAGGCTTGTGGTCGGGCGCTCGAAATCTAGTCCAGAAAATAGATTTGGTCGCTGGACATTTTTAGAGTTGGTTGAGCACCCGAACAAGGTGTGGTCGGGCACTCGATGATCATATTTTCACTAGTTAGGCGCCCGGTGGTCACTTTGGTCGAGTGTTCGAAATTCAGTCCAGAATGGATCTGTGCTGCTGGACATTTTTTGCATTGGTCAGGCGCCCGATGACCATTGGACTTTCAGGACAACTCACTGGATGGATTTTCCTTAGGTCAGGCGCCCGGTGGACACTAGGTCAGGCACCCGGCCAAGCATGTTTTTCTGCTTTTTTCTTGTTTATGTTTTACAGGAGAACATGCAACCTTTTGGCCATTCTTTTGGTGGTCATTTGGGACACCTAAGGCTAATCTAAGATGACTAAGGGTATACTTATTGCTCATGGTCATCTAGATGTTTAAAGTTTTGGATAGGTACAAGGTTTAAGGCTCACCAAGGCATCACTTTTACCTATTTCTTCTTTCTTGATGCAGCAAATCCATCTTGAGTCTTCGGTCTTTGTCTTCATTAAGCTCAACCGACACTAGACTCACTGACATAAGTAATTGACAAATAAGGTGCACTAGTATGCCACAGAAAAGTGCACTAACAATCTTCCCATTTGTCAATTACTTATAAAACCTATCCTACCAAAACAGAATACATTACATGTCAAAATTCGAATAAATTTTACAACTCGAAACACTAAGACATGTAAACAATGCAAGCTCCTCTTGATTGCTCCCCCATAACTTGTCAAACCCTGAAACACAAAAGAGAAAATTGTTTTGGTGGGATTTGATCTTTCTCCCCCTTTTTGTCAGTAATTGACAAACTATTCTCTCCCCGACCCTTAATGATTCATAAATTAAGGTTAAGGTAAAAGTAGATAGTATGTCGTAGTTATTACTTTAAAAACATGCTAACTAGAGAGAGGATAGGGTACATGAACATATAAAAAATAGAGCATGCATGGGAACATGATTAATAAGAAAATATATTATTCTAAGCATAGTTAATCACGCACAAATTATCCAGTTAGCATTGTTGTATCCTTATAATACAACGAGAAAACCACAATAATGTATACTATATTCCATTGGACCATTTACATACCTTGGTATTTTAGATAAGGCATTCCAATGTTCATGTCCAGGATTACGTGTATATCTACTTAACCTGTTTACTGTAGGCTATATCAGGTTTAATATAATTCATTAAGTATATGAGGCTGCCAATTATTTTAGAATATTCTAATTGTGATACAATACCACCTGCATTCTTCTTTAGATATATGGTATAGTCATAAGGAGTACTAATAGGCATACTTCCAAAATAATTGAAGCCTTTTAACCTTTTCTCAATGTAATCAGATTATGAGAGGATAAAACCTTCATGTTTTATAATCATTTTTATACCTAAAATCATATTAGCTTCACCTAAGTCTTTCATGTCAAACTTTGATGACAAGAACTTCTTGGTAGATTTCACAATCTTAAGCATGTGTCAATCGTAAATCAAGTATAGTATTCACATAGTTCTCACATAAGCATGCGTACAATCATGATTTCTTTTTCAAACACTTAATTTTAGATCATGTTTGCATCTATAAAAAATTTAGTGTAAACACATCAAGGGATTCCATACATAATGTTTTAATGGAGAGATTCAACAAACATATGTTTCAAGCAATCAAACAACAAATCCTTAAGTTCTAAGCATGGAACCAACAATACTATTATAACTAAGTTTAAAGGAAATCCTCACCTTAGCCTAAATTTGAAAACCCTAGATGGAATTGATGGAAAATATTTCTACACGAACCACAACCACATGAGGAATGGTTGGAGATGGCTACATATGTTGATGAAGGAAGAAGAAGAAGATGATTAGTGGGCGAGCTCTCTCTCTCTCTCTCTCTCTCTCTCTCAATAGGCATGTAGTGTTTGAATTTTGGTGGGAATATATGGTTTAAGAAAGAGAAGGGAGAGGGGATATACACACCACCTTTATAACAAGGGATGGGCATGCACACCCTCCCATATCAATTGGATTTCTTCTAAAATATAATTTTGGACAATCTTTAATTAATTCTAGTCTATTCATGATGTTGGACATGAAGAGTAGAATTGGGATATATAATTTTCTTGGTGATCCAAAATCTAGATTTGACGATCTTAAAAAATAGCCCGGCGAGTGCTAAAACGAGCTGCATCTCAAATAACGGTCCACGCTTGATGATCAGGGCCTAAATTTGGAAAAAATGTGTAGTCATGATAGGAAAATAATTGGATAAAATTTGATGGTTCATGAAAAAAGCCTAGATCTAAAATTCCACTTTTAGTTGATAAAGACAGATACTGGCCTTAGGGTTCAATGGTGTAGGATCATAGATCAGAGTCCAAATTTTGTAAAGTCTTGTAAGGCCAAGATATGTTCCAAATTTGAGTTACGATTGACAGTGGAAAGTAGGTTAATTGAAAGGTCAAGATTTGAAAGGAATCGGTAACTCAATTATTTACTAAAATAAGATAACTTCGTGCCTAAGAAAAAAACTTATCAAGGTGGGGCACTCAAATCATACTATTGGTCCGTGATATAGATGATCTAAGTCACTCACACGAAGGAAAATATTCGACTACAACTAACCATCCACTTTCGTCACTTGATGGATATTAAAATCAAGGGCTAAGGGGCTAATTTGCTAATTAGGTCATTTATACTATGATCTAAAGGATGAAATTCGACGTGTGTGGTTCATTTATGATAGTTAGGCATGGTATAAAAGTTTACATCAATTAGATCATGGGAACCATGTGAAATAGAAATCAAGGATTTAGGTTAAGGTGAGCCATTAACATTTTTGGACACTCAAGATTTCATATTTATACGCATTGAATAATCACACAAATTCTAGAATAAGAGTTTACCACTAAGATAATTAGTTGAGTGTGGCTGATTTCCTAACTAACTTCCTCGATCAGCGGCCACGGACGTTCCTAGGTTAAGATCTCCATGATCTTATGGTCATTTAAAAAATATAACTTTATGATGGCGATACACACCTAAAATTATGCCTACCATCCGAATGGATTCAAAAACCACCTACCAAATTGATCAGAAATCACGAATATGAGGGTCCAAGGGCATTATCCTAATTAATTTTAATTCGAGACTTTTCAAAAATATAATGGTTTTAGAAGGTTCTATGCATGTTCCTAAGCATATCTTACAAAAGAACCTATATTGAATTCATCACGGATCATTACTTATTCACAAAACAAGTTAAAATTCTCGATAATCAGGGATTTTACACATGATAAGTAATATTATTCTTACAAAGCCACTTCAAGAAAATCCGGGGCATTACAGAAACCCATTGCCCTAACAAAGTGAAGTTGCGACCAGTCGACAATTGCAAAGTTCTTCTTCAAAATTCAATTACGTACGTTGAGATTTGAGTTGCAACTGGTCAATATAGGGCTACGACCAGTCGATAACCGACTTTCTGCTGCGAAAGACTTACGCAAATCCAAAATCGTTGATGATTTTCTCTATAAAAGGACACATCTATGTTGTTTCAAAATCATCATAAAAGGGTCCTAGAAGTGTTAGAGGTGGATGAATTCGAAGTGGAACTTCTACAATTCCAAGTTCTTCTAGCTTTCTTTCTAGTTCATGTTTTTCTTAGTTTTTCTTTTATTTTTTAGTTCAATCTTGTCTTTGGTTGGCTATACCTCTTAATTAGGGCTAAGAGGTAAAGATTTTAGTTAGTTTTAATGTTTAATTCGTTCAGGCAAGTACCCTAAGTTTTAATGTTGAATTTTTCAAATTCTGGTTTGAATAAAGACAATAGTTTAAAAAAAATTTGAGATCTCTTGTGCCATGTACATGATATGCTTTTGATTTTCAGAGATTGATCATTATACTATTATGAGAATCGGATTATGGAAACATAAGATCTACTGTGATTCAAGGATTTAGTTGATGCTTCGAAGTTCCATTAGTTGAAGTTCTCCATGCTTAAAGTAAAACTACAAGTTAAAGTTCTATATTTTGGTTTGGTTTGTTTATGTGTTTTTTAATGATATATCTTCCACTTGGATGGAGATAGGACTTCAATTCCAATTGGTACTCTAGTTGCTTTAATTATGAGATTTTTTTTTTATTAAAACTCTATTTATGCTTTCTTTTAAATCACTGTAAATCCTAGTTAAGCTTTGTTAGAATTTATAGAATTGGATTAGTTATATAATCCTTGAGGACGATCTCGGTCTCAACCGAATTTATATTACATCGCAACCTTATATTTGGGGTTGGAGAACACTTGGTAATCACAATGCAATGATATTTCTATTATAGGCTTAGGCCATAAAAGAATGTTAGCCAAAGATTTCTCAGTCATTCGACTTCTGTGTCTTTCTTCTCTAAGGCTACAAACTCAGATTCAATAGTAGACCGAGCTATAATGTCTGTTTGGTGGATTTCTAGGAAACAACTACTCCACCTAAGATGAAAACATATCCACTTGTGGATTTAGTTTCATTTAAATCACTTATCCAGCTAGCATCAAAGTATCTTTTTAATACAACGGGAAAACCACAATAATGTATTCCATATTCCATTGTTCCATTTACATACATTAGTATTCTAGATAAGGCATTCTAATATTCATGTTCAGGATTATGTGTATATCTACTTAACTTGTTTACTGCATAAGCCATATGAGGTCTAATATGATTCATTAAGTACATGAGGCTACTAATTATTTTAGAATATTCTAATTGTGATACAATACTACCTGTATTCATCTTTAGATGTATAATATAGTCATTAAGAGTACTAATAGGCATACTTTCAAAATAATTGAAGCCTTTTAACATTTTCTCAATGTAATGAGATTGTAAGATAATAAAACCTTCATCTTTTCTAATCATTTTTATACCTAAAATTATATTATCTTCACATAAGTCTTTCATATCAAACTTTGATAACATGAACTTCTTAGTGGATTTAACTATCTTAAGATTAGTTTCAAAGATGAGTGTATCATCTACATAAAGACAGATTATTACTCCTTCACTTCCCATAAATTTTTTATACATACATATATCTACATCATTTATTTTATATCCATTTAATTTTAAAACATTATCAAACTTTTCATGCCATTGTTTAGGAGCTTACTTTAGACCATATAAAAATTTAATTAGCTTACAAACTTTTTTGCCTTTCCTTTTATTATGTAGCCCTTAGATTGTTCAATGTATATTTTTTCTTCTAATTCCTCATTTAAAGAAAATGTTTGAACATTCATCTGATGTACTATTAACTTGTATATAGAGGCAATGACTATAAAAGATTTGAATAGCAGACGTTTTAGCCACTAAGGAATAGGTGTCGAAATAATCAATTCCTTCTTTTTGTCTAAAATCTTTTACTACTATTTTTGCCTTGAATTTATCAATAGTTCCATCTGGTTTCATCTGTTTTCTTAAAGACCTATTTACAACCTATTAGTTTATTACCAGGTGGCAAGTCTGCTAACTCACATGTATTATTTGACATAACAAACTTTAATTCATTTTTTATGGCTTCTTTCTAGAATGAGGCATCTGACAAATTAATAGCTTCTGAATAAGTTTGAGGATCTTCTTCAAGTAAGTACACATACTTAAAGATTCTCTCCTAAGTTAAGTTCCTTTCTAACTCTAACACTTCTTCTCGGTTCTGTTTCTTCTTCATTTTCGTTTTATAGATTCTTGCTGGTTGAGGCAACATTTGGATCAACAATCTCTTCTATTTCTTTTGATGTTACTTTCATAGAGAACTCATTTTCAAAGAATTCTACATCCCTTGCCGCAATTATAGTGAAAAGATCTAGAATATTATCTTTAGATTTTAAAACTAAGAATCTACAAGTTACATTATTTTTAATATGTCCTATAAACACATAATTTGTTGTTTTAGTACCTAATTTCCTTTTCTCAGGTTCAGGTAGTCCTACCTTAGCAAGGCACCACCACACTTTAAGGTATTTAAAACTAGGTGAATAACCTTTTTAAAGTTTATAAGATGTTTTTCTTGTATATTTCATTGATATTCTATTTTGAATATAACACATAAACAGTATTGATTCTCCCCACATATTGGATGATAACCATTAACTAATTAACATTGAATTCATCATTTCCTTCAATGTCCTATTTTTCCTTTATACTATACCATTTTGTTCAAAAGTATAAGGTGTAGTGGTTTCATGAATAATACCATTATTTTCACAAAATTCTTTAAACACTAGAGATTCATATTTTCCTCCCCTATCTAACCTTACTCGTTTAATTTTCGTACTTAGTTGATTCTCAGCTTTTATCTTATCTATAATAAAGGATTCTATTACTCCATCTTTATTTCTTAGTAGATATGTTTTAGTGAATCTTGAGTGATCATCTACATAGGTAATATAATACCTTTTACCATTTCTAAACATGTCATTTTTAATGTCATCAAGATCATTATGAATTAATTCAAGAATTTCAGCGTGTCTAATTACAGGTTTGAATGAATTTTTATGGAATTCAGATTCCATGTTTCAAATTTGTCTAGTTTGTCATTTAATAAGTCAGGTATTAGACCCAACATTTTCATTCTTTAATATAACCTACATTTATATGTCACAGTCTTTTATTGTAGTGCCTCGAGTTTTCAGAATTTATCTAAAAAATTTTAAGATTTTATTTTGATTTTTTTATTAAATACCGAGCATTTACCTTGTTTTGAAAACAATGGACCATCCGTATGAGATCTGATAGGGGACCCTTTACAAAAGTTATTTAGAATAACTCTATAAACATTATAGAAAGATTGGATTTTGAAAATCTCACATTTTTCAGATAATTACAAAAAATGCCATTAGTTAAACTTAAGTTAAACTGCCACTTTTTAGTATTATGGTTTCTTACTATCATTTTTTCACAAAACTCTATATATAAACTTTTGGGTACATTTTAACCGTACACGTCGAATTTTAGCTCTCTAATCATCCCATAAGTAGCCAAATCAAAATCTGGCCTATATATGGCCCACCTGACATCGGATTTTTCCCAATTTTGGTGTCAACCCATAATTTTGCGATACCAACCTTCTTATTGGAGTTGATTTCAGATAAACATCAAGGTGGGATCCTCGTGTGTCGTGCACACGGTCGACACAGGGTCAAACCATGTTTGACCACGTTGTACACGAATCGGACGGGACGTTCGTCTCCTTCACGACGAAGCAGCAACAATGGTACCTGCTGCCTTTTGTTGGTCCCTCACTGCTTCCCACCTGGTTCCCACTTCTCTCATCCATTCCGTCCATCAGAATTGGACCCCACCCAAACCATGTTATCCCAAGTCTCACCTCCATACATTGTTTGAATGGCCCGCTTCAAATCATTGTCTAAACCAAGGAAGATCAAGATCTACCTTCCTGCTTTGCATGGACTCCTAGGATTGTTTTTAAAGCCTCTTGTGGGTCCCATCCACCCTCCTAACGGTCCCCATCTACGGGTAATCCCAAAGAAATCTGTTTCCTTCCCCAACTCCAAGACCCGATGTGCATCTTCCGCACCAACCCACCGCCCTAGCTAGCTTATTAAACACCTCCTCCGTGCTCCTAACACCTCAAAAAACTCAAAGAGATGCCGAATAGAGAGAGAGAGAGAGAGAGAGAGAGAGAGAGAGAGATTGTATGGAGAGAGTAGAGTGCACGTGCAGCCGCTGCCCCCACCGAACCTATTATCCCTTCCACCGACCAAAGAAAATATTTAAGGGAGTCCTTAAACGACCCTGCCCCTCCAAGAATTGAGAGAGAGAGAGAGAGAGAGAGAGAGGACGTTGGTGGGAGAGAGAGAGGAAGAACGTGAGAGAGAAATAGGGAGAACATGAGAGAGAGTGGGACTATACCACCACCACTGCTACTGTTGCTGTGCGGCTGCCGTCGTTAGACTTGAAGATCCAACCAAAAAGAAGAAGAAGAGAAAGAGAAGAAGGAAGAGAAGGGAAGGAAAGAGAGAGTTAGAGTTGAGACGAGTTGACTCGACTGAGTTTCAGTGTTCCCCGACCATTGAGTAAGGATTTGGAAGTAGGAGGGATTTTGTGGCTCTAATAACGTCTTAAACCATTCATTCCCTAAAGGTGAGGATTTCTTTTAAGCCTAGTTACAATAATATCGAATTTCTTGTCGATTCCATGCTTAAAAACTAGGGTTTTGTTGGATGATTTTCTTGAAATTGTGCTTGTTAAAATCTCTTCATGTGATTATGATTTGTATGGTATTTCTTTGATGTGAACTCTTGTAGACACCCCACCTTCGGCAACAATGTTGGTAGAGATAGCTAAATGAATGGAGGATCATACCCCCAAATCCCATGTCTAAACCTAGCCGAACTCACCCTTGTAAGCCCCAATCCATAGCCCAGCTCAAGCCTGAACCCAGTTAACTCACCTCTACACATTAGCCCAAAAAAACCCCCCATAAGAAAAACCAGTCAAAAAATCCTTAAAAAGTCAAAATTGGTGAGTCAACCCGCTGAGTTAAATCACCGAGTCAACTCACCCTGTCAACCCATCTTCCAAACCCAGTCAACTCACCTGGTTCCAAACCACAGCTTCGGAGCAGGTCCGGACTCCGAACCTCGGGTTTTTCTGCTTTAGGTTCGGAGGTCCTATGGTCCGAAGCCAGAGCAGCGCGGCCGTACCAGCAGCCCCCAAGGTGCCGCCCAAAACTATTTACTGGAGTTGCAACTCTCCGCTGCTATAAATACCCCCGCCCCTTCTCATTCACAGCATCCCTCAATCCAGAAAAGAATCCACTTCCCATCTATCTAGCCCGAGAGTTCCGAGTCCATCTCCCCCTTTTTAGTCCATTCCTCCACCAAGGAGAGCCCAAGTGAGAAGAGCCTAGCCCTGGTCTAGCTTAGCTTGACCCTGGTCTAAGTCTCCCAAACCACCCAAGTCTTGATCTAGCCACTTGAAGCAAACCCTTGCGACACGTCCGTCCATCCAGCTACTCTTTTACTAGCACCATCTCATTCGCATCTAGCATAAGTGCAACATTTACTTTTCTTCCAACCCCCCCTG
This sequence comes from Liriodendron chinense, assembly GCA_003013855.2. Classification (NCBI taxonomy): domain Eukaryota; kingdom Viridiplantae; phylum Streptophyta; class Magnoliopsida; order Magnoliales; family Magnoliaceae; genus Liriodendron; species Liriodendron chinense. Next base: position 508,231 of record PVNU02003576.1, on the reverse strand, counting down.
CTTATCATAACACTACAAGCACTTTGATTATTCAAATACACAGCATGCATCCCGCATAAAGCACCTGTCAGTTCGAGCGTATGCTCTGGGCTTGCCTGTTAATGGAAACCTAACCATCAGAAACTCTTACTGTTCAGACCAGCCATCATGCATCATATCATTCATGATAGTGTACGAGGATTAAATCAGACTTTCAAGTATTAGTTCGATTCTGTGAAGTAAAGACCGTACTTCGGTATGGCCAGTGTGGGGTGCTTAACCTCTTCCCACCCTGTAACCGTGATCCCTTACCTCAAATCTTTGGCCGCAAATCAAAAGGAGTCATTTTAGAGGAAGGAATCTTCGGATTCCCTTCTCTAACGTTTCTATAGGGTCTAGCTGACTGTAGATTCGAAGTAACTGGCTAGCGGCCACTCTGGTCTCACACAAACTCATCCAACATATCCAGCTTAACACGACAATAGATAAAAAGCCCTCGAGAACGAGGCAAGCCAGTGGCACAAACGGCGATTCGCGCGCACGCCACCCTCTTTTCCAAAAGGAAGGGAGAATTCAGGAGCGCGGAGAGGCGAGCGTCCATAGAATGACGACTCTGCTAGGGAAATGCTAGTCTCACTAGTAGTGATCCAACTTGAAAAGCGGAATCTCTCCCGTATTTGAAAGTCATTAGTCCTCATACAATCTCATATACATAGCATTCCATCCAAAAACCAAAAAAAAAAAAAAATCCCAAACCAAAAAAAAAGGTAGAGAATATTCCTCACCATTGCACCTCCTTGGGTTCAACGTCTTCGGAAACAACTTCCCTTCCATAGCATAATCCGCACTCGGGCTCAGCAAGCCATGTCCGACCATGAATAGGAAGCTCACCTCTTCCCTGCCCTCAAAATGGCCGAAGCGCAACCTTCAACGCAACAACCAATTAAGAATACGTCAATCATGCAAGAATTGGCACAAGGAATGAGAGCAATGCAAGAAATGCTCTTGCAATTCATGCAAGCACAAGCTACCACAATAGTCAACAATCGAGCTGGCCCAGTTCAGCAATCTCAGCAGCCATGCCGGATCCCTCCGACCTCCAGTTCAAATCAAGCACAACCATCGGAGTTTGCCCAAGACTACCGACAACAGCCATCTTAGCCTTTCGCTATAGGGCATCCTCCTCAGTACCTTCCCGCGACAACAAGGCCGTCTCAGAGCATTCCCGTCGCAGGGACTTCCAGTTAGCTTCTAGTCAATCTTACAAGCAACAATCTCAGTAGACTCCAGCATGTCCCCGCCGATGGGACCCCTTTCCTTTCTCAGCATGTCCCCGCCGATGAGACCTTTACTCAATTTCAGCACATCCCCGCCGATGGGATTTCAATTCAATTTCCAACACTAGCAAATGCCCACAATGGGGGTCAGTGTCAAGCCCACAACAATCAGTGAATAATGGCAAATACCCAACAAGGGGGTCACCTCTCAGCATCTCAGCCTCCTACAAACAGAAGCACTTTTTAATTCCAGCACATCCCCGCCGATGGGATTCCAGTTAATTTTCAACAATCTTCAATTCAGCAAACTCCAGTTAATTTCCAGCAATTTTCAATTCAACAACCTCCAATTAATTTCCAGCAAGTTCCAGCTTAACCTTCAGTATAGTCTCCAGTTCAGTTACAGTCCTTTCAAGCACAAGTTCATCAGAATCCAGTTCAATCGTCAAATCAATTTCAATAACCAGCGGTTGCTTTCCTGCAAGCCCATAGGGTCGAAGACATCGACCACTATGCCGAAGAAGAACGTGCCTTACTTTGAGAGGCACCAATCGTTTGAACAAATTATGCAGAACTAGACGAGTTGCAGGAGCAGTTCCAGATCTTGCAAAATCAACTTCAGTGACAACAAGGAATCGATTTACCTTCAACCAAGTTTAGAGACTTGTGTCCTTTTCCAGATGCTCAGATACCTCAAAACTTTGAGGTACCAAAATTCAAAAAATACGACGGCAGCGGCTGTCCCACAGCACACCTCAAGGCTTTCTGTGGAGAGCTGAGTGCAATCTCGGGAAATGAAGGAGCCCTCATTCGCTTATTCTAAAAATCTCTGAAGGGCGATGCCCTAGATTGGTACACATCATTGGACTGTCATCGCATAAGGACTTGGGAACAACTTTTCCAGGCTTTCATCGACAGATTCGCGTACAATCTCAACATGGCACCCAGAAGAGCTGACCTCGCAGCTCTCAGGCAAAGGAGTGATGAAACGCTATCAGCCTATGTGGGACGTTGGCGAGCTATGGCAGCCAGAATGCGGACACCTATCGACGATGAAGAACAAATCTCCATGATTGTTCATTCAACGTATCCTGGCATATCTGGATATCTCATCTCGCATCCATATGCGAATTTCTCACAGTTGATCAGTGCTGGAGAGCAAGTCGAAGCAAGAATCCGCTCAGGGAGAATCTCCCCATGGCCTCATCAAGCCACTCAAATTAAACGAAATATAGTGGAAGGAAGACCTATCGGATATGGGAATGAAAATCGTAGTGGTTCTCCTCCCCGCCCGACAGAGGTAAACAACATCATTGCCACTGCTCAGGGCAACCAATATACTCCTCCATAGGGACGTCAACCGTATTAGCAGAATCAGGCTCAGCATCAATGTCAGAGGTATCAGCTATAACCAAATCCTCAACCACAGCCACAACCACCTCGACAGCAGTTCAGGGGGAACGGCCAATACTCGTATCAGAATAGGCAGAATTACAGGGAGCTCAAGAAATTCACTCCTCTCACTCAGCCACTCAGTCAAGTCATGGCTATGCTGGTTCAAAAGCAGTTACTCACTCTAATGGCACCCAGGCCTCCTCCAAATCCTTTGCCTCCGAACTACCGGGAAAATGAGTATTGTGCCTACCATCAAGGGGGTGGCCACACCACTGATCGATGCATGATTCTGAAGAATTCCATACAAGATCTGATTGATCACCACAAGATCATCATCTCGGTCCACGGAACTCCTCCAGCAGCTTCCACCAACATCCTTCAGAATCCTTTGCCTCAGCATCCGATGGACCCCAGTTCATCTCGTGGCCCTGCCGTCAACAGCATAGAAGAAGGAGAGCATCTCGATTGCTTCTTCTCCCCTATCCAATCCATTCATGCTTACACTTATGGGCCAACAAGTTCTCCCCCGATCTCGTAAGGGGCAAACCCCTTGTTCGCTTCCCCAAGTGTAGGATTGCGATGTAGTAATAATCTCGGTAAGACTGAGGTCGATCCACAGGGACTTATCTAGGATTTCACAAACACATCCAATAGTTTCTATTGAAAAGCCAACAACCAGATTTGTAGGAGATTGATGTAAGTAACAACTTTTGAACTTAAACTGAAGTAAACAATTATAAAAAGGCACTAGGGGTTCAATGATCCACTTGTAGCAATCCTTGATGCTTAATTCACTGTGGTTTCTCACTTTCTCAAGTAGAATCGAAATTAAGATCTATCTAGTCGGATGATAGAGCTGTTGAAACCAACAATCTGCCATATGTAAAACCAATGTACATGATTCACTCAATGCAAGCTAGGACGAGCATACTCAATTGCATAGGTCAGTCCCAATTCCAATAGACTAAGTTCACAATCATAACCATCATTAAGTCCTGTCACAAGACAAAGCTAGATCATGATTTGAACTTAATTCAAATCACATACATAGTCCTACATAGCACAGAATTTTCAGAAAAGTAGAACTTTGGTAGGAAGTTCCCACATAAAGATCATAGTACTAGAGCGTACTCCAATTCCTCAGATCATATAGGTCTAGACTAACACAAAGCAATTAAGAACTTAAGTAATTCTCCCAAACATCCATGAATCATCATAAGACCAAGAAAAACTACTTAAAACTTGTATTAACTTCAAACCATTGTTCATAAACATGAAATCCAATCTTAAAACCAACTTAAAACGAATTTAAACATCTTAGATTCAATACAAGCTTCACCTCTTAGCCCTAGCTAAGAGGTTTAGCTGCTCATGATCCAAGGAAACATGAAACAACTAAGAAAAGCATAAAAACAGCAAAACAAACTAGAAGGAGTTGTGGAACTCCGAAATCCACTTCCGCCGCCTCCCACCTTGCTCAAACCCTTCTTAGATACCCTAGGAACGATCCCTAGGTGTCCTTTTATAGTGGGGAGGCTCCACAACATTGAAATCATCTAGAATTTGCATAAGCTTACGCAGTGCATAGAGAAATTCGGCGCCAAAATAGGAAAGTACACAGTTTACACATGGCCGACAGGTCGCGACCGGTCGGACCTCTCTAAGAAACAGTCCAGCAAGCTTCTAGAGTTGAAAATTCCTCTGGCCGACTAGTCTGGACTGGTCGGACTGGTCTTGCCGACCGGTCACGACCGGTCGGACTGTCTATGAACACTATCCAGGGAGTTCAGCAAGTCTGAGAGAGCTGGCCGACCGGTCTAGACCGGTCGTGGCCCTCTTGGCCGACGGGTCTGGACCGGTCTTGTCCTCTTTTCTTCTTTCTTTCTTTCTTTCTTTCTTCTCTCTGCTTTCTTCTTTCTTTGGCCCACCTTGGATCTTCATCCAAGGCTCTAAATAGATCCTTTTGGTCTTTAATTGGGCGGAGTTCCTCTCATTCCTACAATCATGAAATCATGCATTAGATTAGTCTTTAAATCATGAAAACCATGCACCATGAGTGATGAATTGGGGTTAGAATATGCACAATTAAGAGCTCAACACCCCCCCCAACCAGCATTTTGCTAGTCCCGAGCAAAACATGCGTGAAACCAATTCCATTCTCCAAAACCCAACTCTCCCTTAGAAACCATTCTTCTATACATCCCAAGACATACAAGTGTAAGATTCAGAAATATTAGGTGACAGATGTTGAAACCGTAAACCCTCAAAACATGACAAGCATTCATATGAAATTCCCGCTGATTGGTTGATAAATAGAAGAACTTGAACAAATTCAACCTAGTGTGCATAGTGAAAATTCATCTCATGAGTTTCTAGGATTACCTTCTTCATAGATCAATCAGACTATAGATCTCAAGGTATATAGAGCAACAACAAGCCAATGACGGGAATTTGCCTTACTGTCCTTCCAACGGCTTTCACACTACGTCCCATTTCCGGCTTTGGTTACAGGTAGACCATCCCCCAGTTGGTAATAGGTAGCCCTAATCGAAAATTTTCACCATTTTTCCATCTTTCCCAATTTCATCATTCCTTTTCCTTTTTCTTTTAAATTAGATAGGATTTTAGAAATCCATATCTTTCGTTATTTTCCCATGGACAAGGATGGACAAAGTACCCCTGCTTGGTTTCTCAGCACCTTAAATCAAAGTTTAGCTAATCCATAAATCACATAATCCCTTTAACCCATGAAAATCGTGTAACGTGAACTAGATGTAAGAGTGTTCAAATTTTCTATCAATCACAGAATTAGGGAAATTCTCATATAAAACCATTATGCTAAGAGAAGATCAAGATTTACAACTTCATATCTCTTCCTCTTATGCTCATATCATCTTGAGTGCATAGACCCAAAGTTTTCCAAAAGAGTTTTGAATTTTTGAAAAATAAAAAAATTTCTACATAATTGCTCGAAATGTTACAAAACACTGGATTCATCCAAGTGATCCTACACCTCTCAACCAAATCTTGCATTGTCCTCAATGTAAAAGATGTGTAATGAACAAAACATGAGAGCAATTTGAAAATAAAAGGGAGTGAGGAATGATAGTACTGACACAGTGAAAAGTGGAATTCTTCCTCCTTCTAGCAAACCTAAGCAAAAGTAAACAAAATCAACAAAATCCTAATCCTAACTACTCTATACTTCCATCAAACTAGGAGATCAATCATCCTGGTATACAGGATCAGTCAGAGGTATGGACATACCTTCTGAAGAAAATTTCTCAAAGAACGGCTTTAATTGCTGACCATTCGCCTTAAATATGTTGCCGTTCCTTAGATTTAACAACTCGATAGTCCCATATGGATAGACAGTTTGCACAATGTAGGGACCGGTCCATCGATATGTCAATTTTTCTGAAAATAAATGTAGGCGAGAATTATACAGGAGAACTTTTTTATTGATCGTGAATGTTTTACGACGAATGTTCTTATCATGGAACACCTTTGTCTTGTCCTTGTAAATTCTCGCATTCTTGTATGCTTCGTTCTGGATTTCTGCAAGTTCATTCAATTGTAGTTTGCGCAACGAGCTCGCCTTGTTAGAATTGAAATTCATCTTCTTAATTTCCCAATATGCCCTATGTTTAAACTCCACAGGCAAGTGACAAGCCTTCCCATAGACAAGTCTATAGGGGGACATTCCAATGGGTGTCTTAAAAGCGGTACGGTAGGCCCAAAGCGCATTGGTAAGTTGAAGTGACCAATCCTTGCGATCGGGGTTTACCGTTTTCTCCAAAATGTGTTTAATCTCCCTATTGGATATCTCAGCTTGTCCACTAGTTTGTGGGTGATAAGGAGTGCTCACTTTGTGTGTGACGCCATATTTCTTCATTAAGGTTTCAAATGGGCGATTACAAAAGTGTGACCCTCCATCACTTATGATGACTCGAGGTGTTCCAAATCGGGAAAGAATATTCTCTTTTAAAAAGCGAAGGACCGTTTTATGATCATTATTCCGGCAAGGGATGGCCTCGACCCATTTGGATACATAGTCAACGGCAAGCAAGATGTATGCGTTTCCAAAAGAAGATGGGAATGGACCCATGAAATCGATGCCCCAACAATCGAAAATTTTGATTATTAACATGGGATTGAGTGGCATCATATTTCTACAGGAGATTCGTCTCAATTTCTGACAAGGTTCACATGTTTTGCAAAACTCATGTGTGTCCTTGAACATAGTGGACCAATAAAACCCACATTGCAGAATTTTTGCTGTGGTCTTTTTAGCCGAAAAGTGGCCACCACATGCCTGAGAATGACAAAAGGAGATGATACTTTGTTGTTCATCATCTGGCACACATCTCCTTATGATTTGATCGGGACAATACTTGAATAAGTATAGGTTGTCCCATAGGAATTTTCGCACCTCAGTGAAGAACTTATCCTTATCTTGCTTTTTCCAATGTGTAGGAATCGTACCTGTAGCAAGATAGTTAGCAATGTCCGCATACCATGGCAATTGGGAGACTTCAAAAAGTTGTTCATCAGGGAACAAATCATTGATCGCGGTCGTTTCAGGGGAATCGGGGAGGACAAGTCGAGAGAGATGGTCAGCTACTACATTTTTTACTCCTTTCTTATCACATATCTCTATATCAAATTCCTGGAGTAGAAGGATCCATCTTAACAACCATGGTTTAGCATCCTTCTTAGAGAGAAGGTACTTAAGCGCGGCGTGGTCAATGAATATAATGATCTTGGATCCAATCAAGTAGGACCTAAACTTGTCCAAGGCAAAAACTACGGCTAAAAATTCTTTTTCGATAGTGGTGTAGTTTGCTTGGGCTGAGTTTAGAGTTCTACTTGCATAGTAGATAACACATGGATTTTTCTCTTTTCTTTGGCCTAGCACGGCCCCAATAGCATAGTCGCTCGCATCACACATAATTTCAAAAGAAAGGCTCTAATCAGGCGGTTGCATTATGGGAGCACATGTCAACATACCTTTAAGTGTGGTAAAGGCATTTTGACATTCTTCATTCCACTCGAATGAAGTTTCCTTTTGAAGTAGGTTACATAAAGGACGAGAGAGTGAACTGAAGTCCTTTATGAACCTTCTATAAAATCCTGCGTGTCCCAAAAAGGACCGCACATCTCGTATGCTCTTGGATGGTGGAAGGTTGGAGATAAGATCAATTTTCGCTTTATCCACCTTGATTCCACTTTGTGAAACGATGTGACCAAGTACAATTCCCTTTTGAACCATAAAGTGACACTTCTCCCAATTCAGCACAAGGTTCTTCTCTTCATATCTTTTTAGCACAGCTTTCAAGTGCATAAGGCACTCATCAAAGCTACAACCAAATACTGAAAAATCATCATTGAAGACTTCGAGAATTGTCCCCACCATATCAGAAAATATACTCATCATACAACGCTGAAAGGTGGCAGGGGCATTACATAGTCCAAACGGCATCCGTCGATAGGCGAAAGTGCCGAATGAACATGTGAATGTAGTCTTTTCTTGGTCTTCACGGGCGATCTCTATTTGGTTGTACCCTGATGTAGACACCCCACCTTCGGCTACACTGTTGGTAGAGATAGCTGGTTGAACGGAGGACCATACCCCCAAATCCCAAGTCCAAACTCAGCCAAACTCACCCTTGTAAGTCCCATTCCATAGCCCAGTTCAAGCCTGAACCCAGTCAACCCAGTCCTAAAAACCACCCTGAAAAACCCCCATAAAAAAGGCCAGTCAAAAAATCCCAAAAAAAAAGTCAAACTCACTGGGTCAACTCGCTGAGTTAACCCGCTGAGTCAACCCGTCGAGTCAACCCGTCGAGTCAAAACACCGAGTCAACCCGTCGAGTCAAAACACCGAGTCGACCCGCTGAGTCAACTCACTGAGTCGACCAGCGAGTCCAACAGCAGCCCCGAGGGAACGGCCGTACTCGCTGGAAACCGAGGAGCGGCCGTACGGGCGGCCCATGGCAGGCCGCCCGGACGAAATTACGACTTCTGCCACTCTCTGCTGCTATAAATACCCCCCTCCCCTTCTCATTTCAAGAGGCCATTCGAATCCATTTCAGCCCGAGAGCTCTGAGTCCATCTCTTCACCCTTAGCCCATTTTTCCACCAAGGAGAGCCCGAGTGAGGAGAGTCTAACCCTGGTCCAGCCCAGCCTGACCACTGGTCCAAGCCTCCCAAGCCATCCAAGTCTTAATCCAGCCACTCGAAGCCAACCCTTGCGACACCTCCGTCCACCCAGCTACTCATTTTTCCAGCATCATCTCATTTGCATCTAGCATAAGTGCAACATTTACTTTTCTTCCAACCCCCCTGCTTCACTACAAGCACCTTGATTACTCAAACACACATGCATATGCCTTTATATTAAGCACCTGTCAGTTCGAGCGTATGCTCTGGGCTTGCCCGTTGTTGGAACCTGCCCATCAGAAACTCTTACTGTTCAGACCTGCATTCACGCTTCACCATAAAACACCTTGATCATTCAAGCACACTGCATACGTCTTATATTAAGCACCTGTCAGTTCGAGCGTACGCTCTGGGCTTGCCCGTTGTTGGAACCTGCCCATCAGAAACTCTTACTGTTTAGACCCGCATTCATGCATCATGTCATCCATGAGAATATACGAGGATTAAATTAGACTTTCAAGTATTCGATCGATTCTGTGAAGTAGAGACCGTACTTCGGTACGGGCAGTGTGTGGGGTGCTTAACCTCTTCCCACCCTGTAACCGTGATCCCTTACCTTGAATCTCTGACCGCAGATCAACAGGAGTCATTTTAGAGGAAGGAATCTTCGGATTCCCTTCTCTAACGTTTCTACGGGGTCTAGCCGACTGTAGATTCGAAGTAACTGGCTAGTGGCGACTCTGGTCTTATATAAATTCATTTAAGCACATCCAGCTCAATACGACAACCAAACGAAGCCCTCGAGAACGAGGCAAGCCAGTGGCACAAACGGTGATTTCGCACTCACGCACCTCTTCTTCTTCTTCTTCCGAAAGGGAAAGGGAGAACGACGTCGTGTGGGAGCGCGGGGAAAATCGGCGAGGGTCCACAGAATGGCGACTCCGCTGGGGATTAGCTAGTCCCACTAGTCGTGATCCGACTTGAAAACAGAATCCTTCCCGTACTTGAAAGTCATTGATCCTCATACAATCTCATCTGCATAGCATTCTACCCAAACCCAAACACAAAAAAAATAAAAAATTCCAAAACAAAAAAAATAGAAAATCCCAAAACCCAAAAAGAGTAGAGTACAGTCCTCACCATTGCGCCTCCTCGGGCTCAACGTACGCGGAGACAACTTCCCTTCCGCAGCATAATCCGCACTCGAGCTCAGCAAGCCATGTCCGACCACGAAGAAGAAACTCATCACTTCCCTGCTCTCGAAATAGCCGAAGCGCAACCTCCAGCGCAACAGCCCGTTGACAATACGCCAATCATACAAGAATTGGCACAAGGAATGAGAGCAATGCAAGAAATGCTCTTGCAATTCATGCAAGCACAAACCACCGCAGCAGCCAACAATCAGGTTGGCCCAGTTCAGCAAGCTCAGCAGCCATGCCGGGTCCTCCCGGCCTCCAGTTCAAATCAAGCACAACCATCGGAGTCTGCCCAAGACTACCGACAGCAGCCATCTCAGCCCTTCGCTGTGGGGCATCCTTCTCAATATCTTCCTGCGACGACAAGGCCATCTCAGAGCACCTCCGTTGCAGGAACATCCAGTCAGCTTCCAGTCAATCTTGCAAACAACAATCTCAGTAGATCTCAGCACGTCCCCGCCGATGGGACACCTTTTCAATTTCAGCACATCCCCGCCGATGGGATTTCAATTCAATTTCCAGCAACAGGGACAGCACTGGCGAATGCCCACAATGGGGGTCAGTGTCAAGCCCACATCAATCAGCGGACAGTGGCGAATACCCAACAAGGGGGTCACTTCCCAGCATCTCAGCCTCCTGCAAACAGGAGCACTTTTCAATTCCAGCACATCCCCGCCGATGGGATCCCAGTTAATTTCCAGCAATCTTCAATTCAGCAAAATCCAGTTAATTTCCAGCAATCTTCAATTCAACAAAATCCAGTCAATTTCCAGCAAGTTCCAGTTCAACCTTCAGTACAGTCTCCAGTTCAGTTACCATCAGTTCAAGCTCAAGTTCATCAGAATCCAGTTGAATCATCAAACCAATTTCAGCAACCCGCGGTTGCTTTTCAGCAAGCCCATAGGGTCGAAGACATCGACCACTATGCCGAAGAAGAACGTGCCTTATTCCAGGAGGCACCAGTCGCTCGAACAGATCACTCAGGACTGGACGAGTTGCGAGAGCAGTTCCAGATCTTACAAAATCAGCTTCAGCGACAGCAAGGAATCGACTTACCTTCGACCAAGTTCAGAGACTTGTGTCCTTTCCCAGATGCTCGGGTACCTCAAAACTTTGAGGTTCCAAAGTTCAAAAGATACGACGGCAGCGGTTGTCCCACAGCACATCTCAAGGCCTTCTGTGGAGAGCTGAGTGCAATCTCAGGAAACGAAGGGGCCCTCATTCGATTGTTCCAAAAATCTCTGAAGGGCGATGCCCTAGATTGGTACACTTCATTGGACTGCCACCGCATCAGAACATGGGAACAGCTCTCCCAGGCTTTCGTCGACAGATTCGCATATAATCTCAACATGGCACCCAGAAGAGCCGACCTTGCAGCACTCAGGCAAAGGAGTGATGAAACACTATCAGCTTATGTGGGACGTTGGCGAGCTATGGCAGCCAGAATGCGGACACCCATTGACGATGAAGAACAAATCTCCATGATTGTTCATTCAACATACCCAGGCATATCCGGGTATCTCATCTCGCATCCGTACGCGAACTTCTCGCAGCTAATCCGTGCTGGAGAGCAAGTTGAAGCAGGAATCCGGGCCGGGACGATTTCCCCATGGCCTCATCAAGCCACTCCAGTCAAGAGGAACAGAGTGGAAGGAAGACCTATCGAGCACGGGAATGGAAACCGCAGTGGTTCTCCTCCCCGCCCAACAGAGGTAAACAACATCAACACCACTGCTCAAGGAAATCAACGTGCTCCCCCACAAGGACGTCAACAGTATCAGCAGAATCAAGTTCAGCATCAGCCTCAGCGATATCAGCCACTACCGAATCCTCAGCCACAGCCACCTCGACAACAGCAGCAGTTCAGGGGAAACGGCCAATACTCATACCAGAACAGGCAGAATTACAGGGAGTTCAGGAAGTTCACTCCACTCAGTCAACCACTTAGTCAAATCATGACTACGTTGGTACAAAAGCAGTTACTCACTCTGATGACACCTAGGCCTCCGCCTCATCCTCTGCCTCCAAATTACCGAGAAAATGAGTACTGTGCCTACCATCAAGGACGTGGCCACGCCACTGACCGATGCTATACTTTGAAGAATGTCATACAGGATCTGATCGACGACCGAAAGATCGTCATCTCGGTTCCTGGAACTTCTCCAGCAGCTTCCACCAACATCCTTCAGAATCCTCTGCCTCAGCATCCAACAGACCCCAGTTCGTCTCGTGGCCCTGCCGTCAATAGTATAGAAGAAGGGGACCATATCGATCGCTTCTTCTCCCCTATTCAGTCCATTCATACCTACACCTATGAGCCAACAAATCCTCCTCCAGTCTTGCAAGGGGCAAGTCCCTTTCTTCCTTCAGTCTCCGAGCCAGTAGTGCTTGAAGGAGCACCTCCATATGATATACCAGTTGTTCAAGGGGCACCTTACAACCATTCAAGCTGGGAACCGGTCGTCCTGGAAGGAGCACAATCATACATTGAGCCCACATACGAACCTGTCATCTTGCAAGGGGCAACTCCAGAACAATCCAATCCGCAATGGAAGGATTATACTCATCAACAGCAAGAGCCCGTTGTCTTGGAAGGATCTCTTCCAGTCAAGCCTGTCATATTGCAAGGGGCAAGTCCCGAAGGCATATCAATCACGCTACGGCAGCTCGGACGAACAGAGAAACCTCCTGCCATATCAAGAGGACCAGTATTCATTCCATGGGAGCCTCCTGCCCCAGGAACAGTCAAGCCAGGACCACGACCTTATGTGGTCTATGAAGACAAGCCTCGATACTACCCCTTCAGCACAGGCAACAATGTAGTTCTCAAGGCAAAAGCTCTATACGAGGAAGATCTGGTACCCACACCAGCACCGTTGCAAGAACCAGTGGTCCTAGAAGGCAAAAGGGAGGAAAACTACAAAGAGGTTCCATGGCACTATCCAGAATGTGCGGAAGTGGGGAACATGAATCCCAACGGGCGTTGCATCCGAAGAGATAATCAAAACAGAGGAGATCCCAAAGGCGTCCTCTCAGGCCTCGGCAGCAAAAATGAAGCCGCGTACGATGTGGCGAATCAGCTCAAGACAATCCCTGCACAAATCTCAGTATGGGAGCTACTCTGCACATCTCGCATACACCGAGAAATGTTTGCCAAGACCTTGAATGATGCTCATGTCTCCTCCGATACGGCACCAGAGATGATTGCATTGATGATTGGACAGCTACTGGCTCCGCGCGCCATCACCTTCACCGATAATGAGTTGCCACCAGAGGGACGCTATCATGGCCGATCCCTCAACATAGCCTTACGATACAAAGACCTCTGTGTTCCGCTGGTCCTTATCGATAATGGCTCAAGCTTAAATGTCTGCCCACTCAAGACTGCGGAACGTTTGGGAATCAGTCCCTCTTCATTTCGACCCAGCACCATATGTGTCAGAGCATTCGACAACACCCGCCGATCAGTGGAAGGGGAGGTCGACATAGAGGTACAGATAGGTCCAGAAGTTTCTACCATCACATTCCAAATCCTGGATATATCAGCCTCTTTCAACATGCTGCTCGGACGACCGTGGCTGCACAAGGTGGGAGCTGTGCCATCAACCCTGCATCAACGAGTGAAGTATATCTGTGGAAATCAAGTGATCTCTATCCATGCAGAGAAGGAGCTCATCATTCCTTCCAATGCTACTGCCACTGAACCAGACATCCCGGTCATCGATATCCAGCACTCTGAAGAAGACATCCCATTTCACAGTTTCGAATTTGAGACTGTGAACTCTATCGCCAATCCAGAACCAACAAGGGTGGACCGTGTCTTCTCACCGGCAGAGCGTCTGAGCCTCAAATACCGAATGAAGAATCACTTCAAGTCCAGAAAGGTACCACTGATATATAACCGACGCAAATGGGGACTCGGATACAGGGCAACCTTCATGGACAAGAGAAGGAAGAAATTTCGGTGCTCACCCATCCAGTTCGTCAAGCCAGGAGAACCTTGCAAAGATCCAGGAGGGAATCAACCGACTGCACTACACAAAGGCCTCCCGATGAGCCTAGTTTGGGCTACGTGGCCCCCCATTCGATGGGATCAGATTCTCGAACCCTCTAAGCCTCCAGAAGAAGGAGGAAATGATGAAGACGAAGAAGGAAGACAAATACAGCAGCTTCAGGACCAGGTTACTCTGACACCTGCTCCCAACCAGGGGCACAACCTGCCCACGTCAGCATCAATCAACCAGGGGCACAACCTGCCCACGTCAGCATCAATCAACCAGGGGCACAACCTGCCCACTTCTCGCAACCAGGGGCACAACCTGCCCACTTCAATCAGCAAGGGGCACAACTTGCCCATCTCATCACCAATTAGCAAGGGGCACGACTTGCCCATCTCTACAAAGTCAACATCATCAATCATCAGCCAGGGGCAGAAGCAGCCCATCCATTGGACCAAGAAAGGGAAGTGGCCAGCCCTAGATTGGTCTGATGTCCAGGTTCCAAACTTGTGGCTAGCTATGGAACCAGACGAACTGCAATGCGAAGTAAGTGATCCGGGAGGGACTGAGTACGACTCAGATCCTGAACCCGACCAGCGAGAAGTCATGGTCATTGGGCCAGACCATGATTCTTCGCCCAAAACATCAACCCCCACCTCTCCAGGGGAGGAAGTGTGGGGTCCTGAATGGTCATCTGTTCCCCTAACTTTTGAATCAGCCAAAGAGCCACCTGAGGGCTCTGGCTTCCAAAAAAAACGCCTGTTTAAGCAGCGACCGGAACTTTGGAACAAGTTGGGATCAATCATGGTCTGCAATGCCCGCTTGTTCAAAGTCCCATGAATTTCGAAAATCCAAAAAAACCAAAAACTTTCAAAAGCCAAAAACATCTAGTATTTCCATTTCAGAAAAATCTCAAAAACCAAAAAATATTTCTTTTCCTGCATTCAATAGTGTGCCAAGTTCGTCTAAAGAGTCGCATGAGTTTGAAGTCGAATCATATGATTTCGACATCGAATTAGACTTTGAGCTCATGGGTCTGGACGAAGCTCGGGATAAGGGAGATGATGATCCGGCTCCCGAACTTGAGGATCTCCTCAAAAAGTTCAAATCTAAAGCCAATGTTGTAGCCGATGATTTCGAGATAGTAAACTTGGGGACGCCTGAGATCCCTAGGGAAGTACGCATTGGAAAATCGTTGCCACCGGAGATGAAACAGAAAATGATAGAGTTCCTAGCTCCAAGATTGTCCAACTTCGCGTTCTCATATGAAGACATGCCGGGGCTCGATGAAGAGCTCGTTGTACACCATCTGCCAACCAAGGCAGATATGAAGCCAGTAAAGCAAAAACTCCGAAGAATGAAGCCAGAATGGGCTCTGAAAGTCCGAGATGAAGTCATCAAGCAGTACAACGCGGGATTCTTGGTAGTCTCCAACTACCCTGAATGGCTCGCCAACATCGTACCAGTACCGAAGAAGGACGGCAAGGTTCGAATGTGCATCGACTTCCGAGATCTCAACAAAGCCAGTCCAAAAGATGACTTCCCTTTGCCACATATCGACACTCTAGTCGACAACACTGCAGGATACAAGATCTTCTCATTCATGGACGGGTTCTCAGGTTACAATCAGATTAAGATGGCCGTCGAAGATCGTGAGAAGACAGCATTTATCACTCCCTGGGGAACCTTCTGTTACAGGGTGATGCCATTCGGTCTGAAGAACGCAGGAGCAACATATCAGCGAGCAATGACAGCACTATTCCATGACATGATGAACAAGGAGCTCGAAGTATATGTGGACGACATGATTGTCAAATCTCGCACAATTGAAGGACACTTTGAAGATCTGAAGAAGTTATTCAACAGATTAGAAAAGTACAAGCTCCGTCTCAACCCTCAGAAATGTGTCTTCGGTGCAATGGGAGGTAAGCTCCTCGGCTTTATGGTGAGCGAGGATGGCATCAGGGTCGACGAGACCAAAACCAGAGCAATCATCGAGATGCCCCCTCCTAGAACAGAGAAAGAAATTCGTGGCTTCCTCGGCAGAATTCAATACATCAGTCGCTTCATCGCACAGCTCACACCTATCTGTGAGCCCATATTCAAGCTCCTTCGGAAGAACGTCCCAAAAGAATGGAATGATGATTGCCAAGTCGCCTTCGACCGCATCAAGAAGTATCTCATGAATCCTCCAGTCCTAGTGCCGCCCACTCCTGGACGACCACTATTGTTATACATCTCGGTAGCAGCAGAAGCCATTGGCTGTGTCCTCGGCCAACACGACGAGACCGGGAAGAAGGAACAAGCAATATACTATTTGAGTCGAAAGTTCACCGACTACGAGACCAGGTATTCCCCGATCGAGAAGACTTGCCTCGCCCTAGTCTGGGCAACTCAGCGACTCCGTCAATACATGATTGCATTCCCTATTCTCCTTCTCGCTCACATGGATCCGCTCAAGTACCTGTTCGAGAAACCGGCACTCACTGGAAGGATAGCTAAATGGCAGCTACTCTTGTCTGAGTTCGACATCACCTATGTCACTCAAAAGGCAATCAAGGGACAGGCCCTCGCCGATCATCTTGCGGCTCACTCTCTCCTGGACTATCAGCCGCTCAAGACATTCTTCCCTGATGAAGATCTCTTGCTCATTGAAGAGGAAGAAAAGAAGAAGAAAGATGAATGGACATTATTCTTCGACGGCGCAGCAAATTCTAAAGGGAGTGGTATTGGAGCAATCCTCTACTCTCCAGATGATGTCCCTATTCCTATCTCGAGGCGCATCGCATTCGAGTGCACCAACAACATGGCAGAGTACGAAGCATGCATCGCTGGCTTAAGGGAAGCCATAATCTTGGGCGTCAAGAAGCTACGAGTATTTGGAGACTCACAACTTATCATCAATCAGACCAATGGCGAATGGAAGACCAAAGATGAGAAGTTGATACCATATCATGTGTATCTTGACAATCTGATCAAAGAATTCAAGGAAATCACCTTCTCATACATGCCCAGAGCCAAGAACCAGTTTGCAGATGCTCTCGCCACACTTGCATCAATGCTCGAGATACCAAAAGGAGCTTCAGAATGGGAGCTCACAGTCGAAATTCAAGAAGAACCTGCTTTTTGCCTACAAATAGAAGAAGCCGAAGCTGTCCCTAACAAACCCTGGTATGCCGACATCAAGCAATATCTCGAAACCCAGGACTATCCAGAATCAGCAACAGCAACAGATCGCCGAACCATCCAACGTTTGGCCGGCCAGTTCACCATCAGTGGCGAAGTTCTCTACAAGCGATCCTATAATCACATCCTCCTCCAATGCGTCGATGAAACAGAAGCTGCAAAGATCATGAAAGAAATACACGAAGGAATCTGTGGCCCACACATGAATGGGCACATGATGGCAAAGAAGATTCTACGACTCGGCTACTACTGGCTCACCATGGAGACAGACTGTTGCCAGCACGTCAGAAAATGCTTCAAGTGTCAGGAGCATGCGAATCAAATCCATGCCCCATCATCAGAGTTATACAACCTGACCACCCCCTGGCCCTTCTCCATGTGGGGACTCGACATCATCGGCAAGATCAGTCCCAAAGCATCAAATGGTCACGAATACATACTTGTGGCAGTCGACTACTTCACCAAGTGGGTAGAGGCAGCCTCCTACACCACGATTGCAGCATCTCAAGTGATCAAATTCATGAAAAACAACATCATATGCCGGTACGGAATCCCCAATGCTATCATCACAGATAATGGAACCCCGTTCGTCAACAAGAAGATGGATGACTTCCTCAGCAAGTTCAAGATCCAACGTCATCGATCAAGCCCCTACCGTCCGCAGATGAACGGTGGGGTAGAAGCCGCAAACAAGACAATCGTCAGGATACTTGAGAAGATGGTCGTGACCTATCAAGATTGGTCAGATATGCTCCCATATGCACTTTGGGCCTATCGAACGTCTGTACGGTCTGCTACGGGCGTTACTCCTTTCGAGCTTACTTACGGAATGGAAGCAGTCCTACTAGTCGAGGTGGAAATACCATCATTACGGGTATTACTAGAAAGCGGAATTGAAGAAGGAGAATGGCAACGGGCCAGATTCGATCAGTTGCAGCTAGCAGATGAAAAACGCATGCGTGCACTAAGTCATTCACAGTGCTATCAGAAAAGGATCGCTCGGGCTTACAACAAGAGAGTCCGAAAAAGAAGTTTCAAGGTAGGCGACATGGTCATGAAGAAGATTCTACCGTCGCACCTTCCGGACCACAGAGGAAAGTTCAAACCCTCGTGGGACGGGCCACTGATCGTCAGAGAAGTACTTCCCGGAGGCGCCCTCCGACTCACCAGCATGAGAGGGGTGGATCTTCCTGAGCCAACCAACGCCGACAACGTGAAGATCTTTCACGGGTAAGTTATTCTGACCTTATCAAAGGTTACTTTAATAGAGCTGAAGTCAAGAGGTCGAAGCTAAGACCTCTGAGAAATCATTCCCGTCCACCAATAAGTGTTTCAAATAAGGAGATTCAAAAAGAGAAAAATACAAAAAAAAAGGGGGGGGATTCAAAAAGGAAAAAAAAAAAGAGAGAGAAAAAGAATGCAAAAGAAAAAGAAAAAGAAAAGAAAAGAAGAAAAGAGAAAGAAAAAGGGAAGCCAAAGCAAGGCACCCAAGAAAAAATCAACCCAAGAAAAAACACAGTCATCCATCCATCCATCTCAGAGGGGTCTTTAGCAAAGACCAACAGCTCTATTATCGTAACTCAGGATAAGGGCTGAAGGACTGCCATCGGCCGGCAACGACGGATTCCCGACCTCTAGCCGCCGCAGTTATCCAGAGATCCAGAAAGAAAAGAAAAAAAAAAAAAGAAAAAGAAAATGTGTGCCTAAACAAAGAGGGCGGAGTGAAAACCCGAAAGGGCGCTCCGAGTAAAAACAGTGGGCATACAGCGGACTTGGTGAAAACCTGAAAGGGCGCCAAGGGTAAAAACAGCACAGCTGCCAAGGGGCAGGCAAGACCAAATACCCGGGACGTGGTGAAAACCTGAAAGGGCGCCATGGGCAAAAATGACGGGAAAAAGCCGGCTGTGGTGAAAACTCGAAAGAGCGCTGCAGGCAAAAATGGCTCAAATGAAAAAAAAGAAAAAAATAAAAATAAAAGTGCAGGTACCAAAAAATCAGACAGTTCAGATCGGTTCAAGCAGTGAAAGTGCAAGAACAAGAGGAAGTACAGTCAGGAGTGAAGAACTCTACAAACTCTGACGATCTCAGGAAGCAAGAGTTTCCATTGCCTACATCTCTAGGGAACCAAAGGATCAAGCAAGTCAAATCTCGAGACATCGGTCAAAGCATTGGCCGAGCCCCAGTTCTGATTCCTATATCCTGACACAAAACCCAGACACACTCACAAGACAACTCATGGCACAGTAGATTTTCAAACAGTTTTCTCTTTTAATTAGATGCATCATATTTCTTTTACACATATCATACCATCTTTTTCAAAAAAATATACAAAAAATTTCATCATCATCAATCATATATGCAAAAAGAATGTGCAGGTGGCCAACACAATCAATCTCTACCCTCCTCCTCGGCCACATCAGGTGAGTCCTCTGACTCATAAAAAGATAGTCTCGCTCTCAACCTGCTCACCTCCATACGCAGGTAATGCGCCTCATCGCGCTCAAGGGTACGGATCGCTGTCTCCTCATCAGACAATCTCTGATCGGCAGCCAATCTCCTCGACATCATCTCGCAATGATACCGAAGTGCAGAGATCTCAGACAGCAGATGGCCATGAGTGGCCAAAAGGAAGCCAGGATCGACAAAAGGGCGCTCCTCAAAAGGTTCATATGAACCAGATGAAGAGCCAGCATCTCCAAGAATATCCTGCTCATCCTCATCAGCAGTCTGGTGCCAACAAGGGATACGTCGATACAAAGACTGCTCAGCAGCCCAGTACTGATATGGGGCGGTCGCCATCGGAAAAGTCCGCAGCTCAAATCCCAACAAATCAGCTGTCAAATAACTCGCCCAAGAACAATCAATCCGGGTCCTGAAGTCAGAAGATCTAGAGGGGAATACTCGACGCCCGATACCCGTGAAAGCAAAATGAGGAACATCCTGCTCATACCCAAACTGCCGCAGAAACCGGATCGGATGGTAAGAAAAGTAGGATCGAAAGCCTACCAACATCAGAGGATGGCGATGTGCATCGCAAAGCACTGGAGGAAGTGAAAGCCAAGATGACTCCCAACGAACGTTCCAGTCACGAAGTTCAGCGAACATCCTGCGATACAGGGGCTCGCTCATCCTGGCTGTATGAGGAAGGAACTCGATGATATAACGCATAATGTCAGAGCCCGGGATGCCAGGAAGAGGTACAGGAACGGTCAGAGAAAGACGCTCCCATAGCCATACCTGATCACAGAAAGCAAAAGAAGTTCAGCTAGAGCAAAATAATTCCTAGCAAAGCAAGAAGAAAAAAGGTGCAGAAAAGATACCTGAAGGAAAGCACAACAGCCGCGAAGGACACGAGTGCGGCCCAGGGCACAGTCGGTCAGCCCATCAAATAGCTCGGCCAAGATGAGAGAAATGATCCCCTGACGACGGACAGCTCGGCTCATCACCTCAAAAAGCAAAGGAGTCTGGGACCTGCGCCATCCCGAGAACAGCACCTCAGCAATCAAACAGAACATCAGTGCGTTCCGAGCAAAGGTGGAACCAGCCGTACTCTGAGGACCCGAAAAAAGATCATACAGCAAGTCCAAAGAGAACACTACAGCATCCTGGCCACTAGCTGCAGGTCGAACAAGATAAGGGATCCCAAACCAGTTCTGCGGTGTAGCAGTCTTCGGCGATGTCTTCAGCGAAAAGTACTGAGTATAATCCAAAGGTAAGCCTGTCAAGCGTGCAAGCTCCTCCAAAGAAGGCCCCATCTCCATATCATTGAACGCAAACAAGTTCAACGAAGGGACCCAGTCAATCAAGGCAGCTCCGAGCATCCTCCAGTCAATGTCAACTCTAGCCATATGAATCAGACTGCCAAAGCCATAAGACTCCAAATCTCGAATCTCATAAGCTGACAAGCTATCAAGCCAAGCAAGCAGTCGTGGCGAGCAAGAAGAACGAGGAAGCAGCTGACAAGTCCTCACCGGTATCCCCTCCAGCACAAAAGGCCCAGAAATCGAGGACAACTCATCGAAGATCGGAAGGTCAACAGGCGAAGGAGAAGGAAAAGCTGGAACCTCTGCAGACTCGACAGCCCCTGACCTGTCCCCAGTAACGGCTATGTCTGATATAGCCGCATCACTGTCGGAAACTGTCACAACCTCAGCCGCATGAGAAGACTCGCCCACCTCGTGAACAGAGTGCGCAAAGGGCCGATGACCAAAGGAAGGACAATGCTCTCCATCAAAAGGACTATCAGTGAAGATCACACCGCACATCGTGGCATCCTGACCAATCTGACCATCAAAGAATACATCTGAACCATCCAAAAGGGTCTCGGTTACCCCGATCGAAAAATCAACTGCCAGATCCGGACCTGCGGCCCTCTCCAGTAGGAGATCATGAATCCAATCATCATCCTGACCGATCAAAGGGATCATCGAGGCATCCACACCGTCCATCATCAAGGGGACATCATCAATGATCACATCAAGACCGCCCAAAGAAGTATACCGCACATCCTGGCCCTCATCCAGAGCATCCAAACCGTCAAAGGTACCATCTGAGCCATCCATACCATCCAGACATGAGATCAGCCCATCTATGTCCCTCATAGTCCCATCATCACCGTCCATCACATCATCCATGGGACCCACACTCAAGGGATGCATAGCCTCACCTATGTCCCATCCCATCACCTCATCCATACCATCCATTCCTCCCATAATGAGGGCCCCATTCAAATCAGAAAATCCAGCCATCCCACCATTAATGGAGCTATTCAAAGCTCCATCAACCACCAAGCTTAAGTCTTCATCAATGCCCCCTCTTAATGCCCCATCTACCCCATCCATTAAAGGCATCTCCCCATTATCAAAGCTCAGTTGAAGATCTGAAGTGTGGGACCCACCTTGAACAGCCCCCACAGCCCATAAATCCCCACCATCCATGGCCCAAGAAAGCACAAGGCAAGATGAGGACAAGATGATGATGAAAGAGGAGACAAATAGAAGATTCATTGTTGGAATCGAACCTGAACGTACACAGCAGATGGGGACAGCAGCAACAGGGACCAGAGAATGTCCGAGCACGAGCCAGCCCAGGCCGCTCAAGAGACGAGCTCTCGGTGGCCTGCCCTGGGCCGCCCGTACGGACGCAAACTTCCTCTCTCCGCGGGATTGGCTCCAAGGTTCTTGGTAGGTGAGGTTGACAGTCCACGTCAGCAGATGGCGCTCCGTGGGCCGCCCAAGGCTCCGGTCCGCTCCAAATTTCAACTGAAGATGATCAAGATCATACAAAAGGTGCCCCACTGGTCCAATCACGAAGCAATGTGGCCGGAATAGGGCTGATCAAGCCAAAGAGAAGGAAAGGTGATCAAGTGGGGGCCACAAGCAATCCAAGCCATTCAAAGACTAGATCATCATGATCCAAACCATTGAAGAACCTACATGAGCCATGAAACAACAAGATCAAAGGTTTGATCATCACAAGAAGGGCCAGAATCCAAGATCTAATCATCAAGTGGGCCCACAAAGCCAAATCAAGCGATCAGAGACGTTCAAGCCATCATCCGCACCATGAGAAGCATTCCTAGCCTCACAAATCATCAAAAGAGATGCCCCAAAGTAAAACCAAGGTTTCAAATGGGCCCACAGGGCCGAATCTATCAATCTAAACCATTCAAGGGCTAGATCATCAGAATCCAAACCATTGGAAAGCTTACACAAGTCATGGAGCAGCAAGATCAAAGGTTCGATCATCAAAAGAAGGGCCAAAATCCAAGATCTAAACATCAAGTGGGCCCACAAGGCCTAATCAAGCAATCTGAACCATTCAAGTCATCACCCATGCAACTAAGCAGTCTCAAATCATGAAGGAATGAGTTAAGAGTCAAAGCATCCAGACATCACCAAGGAATTTGGGAGAAATTAAAGCCTGTATATTCATCCAAAAGAGCCTGATACAAAAGGGGACAAAAACAAAAGTACAAGGCCATATAAAGCAGAGCCAGCTACAAGTCACCAACATAATCATCATCGCCCCTCCTCGCGTCCCGCTCCCGACGATAAAGATCCATCAAAGGAGCAGTCACTGAACCTCCAGCATACCTGCGACGGCCACCTGGAACATAAAGCGAAGGAAGCAAAGGCCCCTGGCCAAATAGCAGATACCACTCGTCATAATCACGATCCGGGATCGTGAAACGGAAGCCAGGCTGGCCCACCAGAGCCTCAACTCTCTCATCAGCTGGCATCCGAGCAGCTGGAGGAGGTGCAGAACAGGGGACCCGAGCCACCCCAGTGACTTGCCGAAGCAATCTCTCTCCCAAGTACCATTGGAAGGACTCAGCGTCAGAAAGCATAATGCGGAGACATGAAGCATCGTATGCCTCCACGCGCTGGGGTGTGTAGTAGAGAGGGAAACTAGCGTACGGCATCCGGGCAAACTGCAGCAGAAGAGGTTACCACGATCAGTTACAAGTACAGTACAAGGACAAAGACAAGCAAGATACTTACGTCCTCAACGGTCAGCCCGTCTATATCAGCACGCCAATTGTCCCCGGGAACTCGGGAGTTCCGCTGACGATTCTGCTGATGCCAGTACATGTGGCGATACTGAGCGGGTTCAATGTCATCTCGCATCCTCGGCGCAAGATGCGGAAAATGGTCATAAAAGCAAGTCTGGATGAAAGTACATTTAATGATCAGAGAGAGAAAGGAGGCAAACGGCTCCAAAGAGGATGAAAGAAGAGGTACCTCAACAACAGGCCAGAAGCCTGTGAAGGACCGGCTATGCCGACAGGTTTTGTCCAGACCTTGAAAGAGACGGGTCAGGATGGCCCCATTCCAGTTATAGGGGTGATGAAGATCCTCGACTAAACGAAGAAATTTAGGATCAACTCTCTCATTCGCATGGCAAAAAAGAAAGGATCCAAAAGCATAAGTGATCATGGCCCGCGCCTTGTGGAGGGCCTCTCGCTCTGTGGTAGGGACGACAGAAGCAAAATTGTTATAAAACCATCGCATCTTCACTTGATGGCCTTGGAATTCACCCTCAGGAGGGACGTCACCAACAAGCCGTAGCCAATCAGTGGAAGAGAGGGGAGCTAAAGAGCTAACTTGAGGGACAATTGCCCCATGAAATGGGAAACCTATCTGCATGTAAATGTCCAAAGGGGTTATCCCCCATTCTCCACAAGGAAGCTGGAAGGTGTGGGTCTCATCCCGCCACCTCTCACAAAGGGCCGCAAGCATCATGCGGTTGGCGTCGTTGTTATGGAAGCGTAGGGTGAGGAGGCCAGCAAAAGGAGTACCATCTAGTACTCGCTCAAGCAAGGGCTGTGGCTCCTTCATCCAATTGTCCCAGCGATCCCTGGTACCCTCGACCCTTGATGGCAGGAAGAGGTTGATGCTCCATAGCTAGGGAACACATGTGGTCCCCCCGGCGGACAATGAAAGCAGGATCATCCTCGTCAACTACTTGGTGGCCCCTGGTACCATCCGCCATGGAATCCTACAAGCTTGGCAAGGTAAGTCCCTATCCTTTACCCATTAACATCCAAATTCTCATCCGAGAAACCCATGGGATTGGACTCACATTCAAATGCAAAATCTAAAGTCCAACTCCATGTGTCACTTAGGATATGTGTTGGACCCATTGGAAAAAGTAAGGCCTGCCTTAAAGAAGGTGGCATGGCATGCCTCAGGTAAGAAAAGTCCATCATCCAAGGACACATTTTAGACAACAAATGCACTCAAGTGCCATGAAATCAACTAAGGATGAGAGTCCTACTGCACATGAGAAGTTCCTCTTCAAAGTCCACATGTGGCCAAGGATTGACTCACTTTTATGCCAAGGTCATGATTCTCACTTAGGATGTCTCCATCTTTTTACACATATGCATGGACAAGTGGGGAGTAGAAAGGAAACGGGTCTCCAAGAGTAACCCAAATGCCTCATCTCAATGGATTGGAGAGAGCACATAGCCCACTTGAAGAACATGAGGACCCATTCATGGGTTAACCATGGGCAACCTTATGTGCCTCATCTTGATGAAAGTTTTGACCATGAGAATACAACAAGGAGGTCTACCCACAAACATATGAATCAAAGAAGCTAAGGGTAGAAAGTCGATGCACATAGCCCACATGAAGAATCAAAGTTGAAAATGCCCATGAAAAGGCAAGTTTGGGCAACTTATGTGCACCAACTTTTTCACCAAAAGGGAGACCATTTGAGCACAAAAGAGCATGGCTTGATGAGTCACCCAACCATCATGAAAATGGATAAGAATGGTACACATAGCCCACTTGAATATCAAAATCCAAAATGTCCCAAGGCATGGGACAAAAATGAGCAACCTATGGGTATCATTCTTTCCCACAAATGGAAAGAAAAACCACTCGTACTTGAGAATGATAGTGGATGACCCACCAAGTCCCCAAAGAAAAGATCAAGGACCCATGGTTGTATGGGTAGCTCACTTGAGAATCATCCATTTGAGGTTGATAACATCTAAGGGAAACTCTTAAAAACCACAATCCTACCACAAAGAAAACCATTTGAACTTAGTGAGATTGTGGGAACAACTCACTCATGGGACTTGTAGATGGTCAAGTAGCTCAAGTCCTCCATCCATTAAAGAAAAGAGCATGAAAATAAAAAATCCACATAGACAAAGTGTAGTGGGGCACACATGGTTCAAAGAAGTGCCCAAGTTTCAATGAAGGCCCAAAAGCCCATCCACATGAAAAACTTCAAGGAACCCACCACACTTTGTACAAGGATGTACATCATAATCAAGAAATAGTGGAAGACTTGGGCTACTTGTCCATATAAGCCCACCTAGGAAAACTAGCCCACTTGAGATCCAAAATGAAGAATGGGCTAGCCACCTTGATCCATACACATGTAAGGAAAGATGGGGTCACCCAAAGTGAGCCCCATGAGCCCAAAACTTGAGATGGGCCCTACCATGCCCATGGGCCCAAATCTTGAAAAGAAGAGGGAAAAGAAAGGATAATTCCAAAGGAAAAATGACAAAGGCAAGAAAGCATGAGGGAGCCCAAAATGAAGCATTGGGCCCATCAAATACACCAAGGACCATGACTTCACTTTGAGCCCATTTGATACACATGAGAAGAGGCCCAACTCCCATGAAAAAGATAGAGTATTTTGCCATGCACACTTGATGACATGGCAAAGTTACTCTTTACATGCACATGGAGGGAGTGTGAAAAAGAAAAAAAAATGAGGAAGTGGAGAGCTTGCAATGTCCTTCTCCATGCACCACCTTTGAAAGACTTGAGATCTAAGAAAAGATCAAGAATGCTTGGGCCCACCTTCACACCCCTTTGAATAGCTACATGAAAAAGGAAAAGGATCATGAGAAGAGACAATGAAGATGGAAAAGGACAAGAAAGAGAAAGGAAGTGGTCCATACCTTTACCACTCACCAAAGAAGGACCACCTTGCTGTCCCAAGATTTCTCTAAGGCCCACCACTTGAAAAGAGCAAAGGATCACCAAAGAAGATAGAGGAAACTTGAAGAAAAAAAAGAGTATGAGAGAGAGAAGAGAGAGATTGCACGTTTGAGGGGGGGAGGGTGCCCCATGTTATATAGAAAAGGGGAAGGCACCCTTTTACCCAGCCCCCTGAAGAGACCAGGAGGCAGAGACCGGGCGGGCGGCCCATGGGAGGCCGTCCTAGCCTCCACCTACTTGAAACGACCTCCCTCTCCCTCTCCTTGGGAAGAACTCCTCCTTGGGAATGGTGGTTGCAAGTGAATCTTGTACCTCCATGTAAGAATGAAGTGATGGAAGAGAATGGTGAGAAAAAAGAGGAAATCTCACCAAAATCTCATCTCATGAGAAATGGGTGAGAAATTGGGTGGATGATGTGGAAAAGTTCCATGGAATTTCCAAGAAAAAGAAAGGAAAATTTGACTTGGTCAAACAATGATCTCAACCATCCAAAGGCATGACCAGATGATCCAAACCATTCCAAGAGGAATCCCAAGAATCTCCGCCCTTGATTACTGTTCACATGTACAGTTTTTGGTCCGAAGACCTTAAACTACGTCGGGATCAAGATCCCGAGGGATTTTTAATAAAAATGGGTATCGATCTCGACCATCAAAATCAGAATCGATGACCCAGATTTTTTCCAATAAAAAGAAAACAAAAAAAAATGTCTTTCCTCTTTTTAAGTTTTGGGTCCGAAGACCTTAAACTACGTCGGGATCAACGTCCCGAGAGATTCTTAATAAAAACCAACATCGATCCCAGCCTTTCAGGCCAAGATCTGATGATCTGGATCATTTCGAAAAAAAAAAAAATGTGTTTGCCCCCTCTTGTACATGTTTTGGGTCCGAAGACCTTAAACTGCGTCGGGATCAACATCCCGAGAGATTTTCAATAAAAGCCGGCATCGGTCTTGTTTGTTCAAGATCAATGACTCCGGACATTTTCAAAAATCATAAAAATA
Source organism: Liriodendron chinense (assembly GCA_003013855.2). Taxonomy (NCBI): domain Eukaryota; kingdom Viridiplantae; phylum Streptophyta; class Magnoliopsida; order Magnoliales; family Magnoliaceae; genus Liriodendron; species Liriodendron chinense. The sequence goes on along the minus strand of PVNU02003576.1, from coordinate 480,565 downwards.
TATTACCAGCCCCGCTTTTAAAGTTTTGGTCCGAAGACCTTAAACTACGTCGGGATCGACATCCCGAGAGATTTTCAATAAAAACCGGCATCAGTCTGGATTGTCCATCCGCTGACACCGGACATTTTTCCAAATATATATATATATATATATATATATATATATATATATATATATATATATATATATATAATGTTTGCCCCTCTTTTGTACAGTTTCATGGTCCGAAGACCTTAAACTACACTGGGATTAATTTCTCGGGGGACCTTTCTCGTTTTCAACTAAAAACCGGCATCAGCCTCGACCGTTCGGATCATGGTTCGATAACCCGGATCATTTCAAAAATACCAAAAAATATTTTAAAGCTTTCCACAAAAACCAGTATCAATCTTGATCACCCGAGTTGAAATCTGGAACCTTTTTCAAAACAAAAAAATATATATATACAATATAAAACAAAAAAGTTCTCATCACCAGTTTTGATCCACCAATTTATCCCCAGTGGTCCGAAGACCTAAAACTACACTGGGATTAACTTCTCGGGGGCTTTCTTTCCTAACCTGTCCCAGACATGGCTGACACTTGATCGTACGGGTGTCTGGAATCTTTTAAACAGGTAAAGGCTGAGGCGGGCAGAACTCCGCAATCCTGTTCGTGTTGAACGCACCGTGATAGACAACCTTGAGTTGGAAGTCGCTGTTGAAGCTGACGGATGTTCCCTGTTCCTAGAACTCATGAAGGGGATTAAGGCTGTTGGGAGGTGAAGCTCACCCTCACGGAATTGTGAGCAACGTAAGACCCCAAACTGGATTGACTAAGGGAAATGTGAGGATGTGGCTCATTTTGTGGCCGAAGGAGTCCGTCGGACGATACGTGGTCTATGTGCATTGCACATGAGGAACAGGCAACTTTGTGGGTGTGTTGACTGAAAACCCTCAAAATCCCCTCATCCGAAGATGTAAAACTACGGCACTTAACTGTGTGAGACTCGTCTTGCTCGCTGACGTAGAATGGATCGGGTGCCTTACCAGCAGTAGAAGCTGGAAGTGGATGGAAATTCCATACCTTTTCCCTGCATTTCAGAAAAATCACAAAATACAAAAACATTGCAAAATCATCTCTTCAAAAATCACAAAAATATTTCCATCAAATATCTGCAAAAATCACAAAAAATATTTCCCTTGCTTTCAATCAAAATATTTCAAAAATCACAAAAAATATTTCCTGTGCTTTCAATAACCAATCTCTATCCTGATCGCTCAGGTAAAGATTCGGACCACATATCTACAAAAAAAAAAAATCACAAAAATTAGCATCCCCAGCACTACAATTCAGGAGTCTTGAACTCCGCTCACTTCACAGTATGGGATGACGGATCCAATCGCCCGCAAATTGGAATCTTGACCAAAACGGGCAACCAAACACCATCTCAATCACGTGTATGCCCAGAAGAACATCTTGAAGTCGAATGATATCCTCGTACATTCTCATTAGCAAAGAAACAGCATCTTGGGACGATGGACCAGATCGACCACGGGTCGGGATCTTGACCAACCCGCTGTCCAAACCTCCGTATCAAAAAGAAAAATCACCAAGGGAGTACAACCCTGCAAGCAATAAGCTCAAAATTCTCTGCATCTCCAGCAAAAGCAAAACCATCAAACTGAAAGATAATGAGCCAAAGCCATGCATTCATCATGCATCTCCATGCATCAGCATCCATCGCATCAATCATCATGTTTACCTGCTTTCAAAATAAAGGCCGGTTAGCCAAAGACCCCACAGGCATCCCTAGTGGAGGCACGTGCAAACCAGGTTCCCATTTCAAAAAGACAAAAAAATATTTCTATTTTCAAATAAAAACCCCACGGAGTATCACTCCCCAGAGTGGGTGTCTTTTCAAAAATCCAAAAATATTTTCCCAGTAGAGCGTTCTGCCTCCAAAACACCAGGAGATCTTCCATATCTCTGGGTAGGAGCCGACGCAAAAATCAAATAAGATCCGATGTCTCGCGGTTTCCCCGGAGACCATCGGATCCAATGCACTCAAAGTACGGTCGAACTGAACTCCAATGTCAGTGCGGTCATACCACATGCCAAGATACAAAAAGATGAAAGCCAAAAGGCTCGGTCACAGAAACCATTTGAACAGGTGGAAACGATGAATTGTAACCCAAGTATCCAAATCAGCAGATTGGGTGGAAAGAATTCACCCGCACATACCTAGGCGTGGATGCCTGAAGTACCTTGACTGAGTCCAAGTCGGCGTAGTAGAATCCCGTAAGGCTATCGGACGCAGGGCGTCTAACCACTTTGACAGTCAAGCGAAACAAGTACTCCTGGAGTGATCTGGGAAAACATCAAACATCACACAATCAGTCTCAGGGTCAGCATCCTCGTAAGACTAACGGACGCAGAGGCTCTGCTGTACCTTTCCGATGTTAGTACCGATCGGGAATGGAAGGGTTGCGATTGGGTACCCAGGTTGCAGCAAACTGCAGGGACAATCGCAACGTTTTCTCCAAACTCTCGCGGTATGTGCGAGTTATCAATTTCCAGACAATCAACTGACTCAAATACAAAGGACAACAAAGATTCCAGACCACAATCAAGGAAAGAATGAATTGCAAACCAAGCATCAAAACCAGCAGATCGGGTGGAAAAGCCCACCCGCACATACCTAGGCGTGGATGCCTGAAGTACCTTGACTGAGTCCAAGTCGGCGTAGTAGAATCCCGTAAGACTATCGGACGCAGGGCGTCTAACCACTTTGACAGTCAAGCGAAACAAGTACTCCTGGAGTGATCTGGGAAAACATCAAACATACAATCAATCACAGGGTCAGTAACCTCGTAAGACTGTCGACGCAGAGGCTCTGCTGTACCTTTCCGATGTTAGTACCGGTCGGGAATGGAAGGGTTGCGATTGGGTACCCAGGTTGCAGCAAACTGCAGGGACAATCGCAACGTTTTCTCCAAACTCTCGCGGTATGTGCAAGTGAGCGATCTCCAAACGATCAACTGGCACAGATGCAAAAGCAAGCAAAGATTTCAGACCATGATCTATGAATGACCGGGTCAGAAGTGGGGTGTCCACTCGCTTTGGCATTCGGTTGCATGCAACCTCTGCCAAAGAGGGGCATCTGTAGACACCCCACCTTCGGCTACACTGTTGGTAGAGATAGCTGGTTGAACGGAGGACCATACCCCCAAATCCCAAGTCCAAACTCAGCCAAACTCACCCTTGTAAGTCCCATTCCATAGCCCAGTTCAAGCCTGAACCCAGTCAACCCAGTCCTAAAAACCACCCTGAAAAACCCCCCATAAAAAAGGCCAGTCAAAAAATCCCAAAAAAAAAGTCAAACTCACTGGGTCAACTCGCTGAGTTAACCCGTCGAGTCAACCCGTCGAGTCAAAACACCGAGTCAACCCGTCGAGTCAACCCGTCGAGTCAAACCACCGAGTCGACCCGCTGAGTCAACTCACTGAGTCGACCAGCGAGTCCAACAGCAGCCCCGAGGGAACGGCCGTACTCGCTGGAAACCGAGGAGCGGCCGTACGGGCGGCCCATGGCAGGCCGCCCGGACGAAATTACGACTTCTGCCACTCTCTGCTGCTATAAATACCCCCCTCCCCTTCTCATTTCAAGAGGCCATTCGAATCCATTTCAGCCCGAGAGCTCTGAGTCCATCTCTTCACCCTTAGCCCATTTTTCCACCAAGGAGAGCCCGAGTGAGGAGAGTCTAACCCTGGTCCAGCCCAGCCTGACCACTGGTCCAAGCCTTGTTGAGCTCTTAATTATGCATATTCTAACCCCAATTCATCACTCATTGTGCAAGGTTTGTATGGTTTGGAAGCTAATTCAATGCATGTTGTGTGACTACAGGATTGAGGGTGGACTCTACTCAATTGAAGATATAATGAGCTCATTTGGAACTATTCTAATAAAGAAAGAAAGAACTAAAGAAGAAAAGAAAGCAGAAGGAAGAAAGAAAGGAAAAATACAAGAAGAAAGAGGGCTGACCGGTCGTGACCGGTCGGCCAAGAGAGCCTGACCGGTCTGGACCGGTTAGCCAGGTGCACTGGAACCATACTAAACTAGGCCGACCGGTCTTGACCGGTCGACCATACCTGCTGGAGCTGCGCTGAAGACGTCCGACCGGTCTTGACCGGTCGGACATGGTTGCTGGACCAAGGTTGGACAAGCCCGACCGGTCATGACCGGTCGGCCATGCTTGCTGGAATGGCTGTCCATTGAGGCCGACCGGTCATGACCGGTCGGCTGTGCGTGTGGACTTAGAAACTTCCAAATTCAGTCCGATTTTCTCTGCGCTGCGTAAGTGTTACGCAAGTTCTCGATTCTTCCGAAGTTGTGGAGCTTCCAGTCTATAAAAGGACACCTAGGGATCGTTCCTAGGGCATCCTAGAAGGGTTCAAGCGAGGTTGGAGGCTGTGGAAGTGAAGATTGGAGTTTCACAACTCCTTTTGGTTTGCTTTGCTGTTTTCATGTTTTTTAAGAGTTGTTTCATGTTTCCTTGGATCATGAGCAGCTAAACCTCTTAGCTAGGGCTAAGAGGTGAAGCTTATAGTGTATCCAAGATGTTTTAATTCGTAGTTAAGTGGTTTTCACTTTGGAATTTATGATTATGAACTAAGGTTTGAAGTTTATACAAGTTTTTAAGTAATTTCTCTTAGTCTTGTGATGACTCATGGATGTTTGGATGAATTACTTATCTTCTTAATTTGTTTGCAACGGTCTAGACCTGTATGATCCGAGGAATTGGAGTGCGCTCTAGTACCAAGCTCTTCATAAAGGGACTTCATGCCAAAGTTCTAGTTTTGGTTGATTATCTGAAATATGTATGGACTGTGCATATAATTTGAATCCAGTTCAAATCATGATCTAGCCTTGTCTTGTGAAAAGACTTGAGGATGGTTATGATTGGGAATTGGACCTATAAAAAAGGTGAATGACCTATGCAATGAGCATGCTCAGATCAGCCTAGAGTTGAGTGAACTTTATGCACAGAACTTACATGTTACAGACTTCTGGTTTAACAGTTCTATCATCCGACTAGATAGACCTGACTGGTGATTCTAGTTGAGAGAATGGGAAACCACAGCGGATTGAACATCGAGGATTGCTACAAGTGAATCCTCGAACCCCTAGTGCCTTCTTATAATTGTTTACATTCAATTTAGCTAAAACTGTTAATCACACACATTCTATTCAAACTTTGATTGTTAGCTTCAATAGAAACTTGTGGATGAGTTTGTGACATCCCACATAAGTCCCTGTGGATCGACCTCGGTCTTACCGAGATTATTACTACATCGCAGCCCTACACTTGGGGAAGCGAACAAGTTTTTTGGCGCCGTTGCCGGGGACCTTGACGGTTTTCACAAATTTCTGAAATTAGTATCTATTTAGGACTCTTTTAGATTATTAGAACTAACTTAGTTTGTTTATTTGATTTTTTTCAAGGATTTCTAGGAAGCTGGAGAAGATTCAAGGATTTCAAGTGCGAATCAGGTTCTATCCTTCTAAAACCTTACTCTTCTCCTTCTCATAGTCATTCTTATTTTATTCATCTCTTGTAGAGTGGGTGGAGACTCCTTTTGGATCTCTGAAAGGTCGGCCTTTTTGCCACCTGGATTCCTATTGGTCGGCTCTGCCGTCTTGGATCACCTTGTGCTCAGGGATTTCTTTTCTCATCTCTACTCCTCTTTCTCCTTTTTCTGTGCCTTTTCTCAAAAGATTCAAAGAGTGGGTGGGGTGTTCTCTGAACCCCTATTGACCAGGAGAAATCGGTCTCTATCTTTGTTTTTGGCCTAGCCATTGCAAGACACCTTGTGCTTCGGTCCTAGAGAAGAGTAAAGAAAAAGAAGGAAGAATTCTTTTTACTTTCTTTTGTTTCTTATTTTTGATTTTGCATGCCACATTGGGCTCGGGATTCTAATAACCGACTCATAAGTGAAGGGGGGATAGTAGAAGGGATTGATAGAGAGCCACGTGCTAGGAGACATCTAAATTCTCCAATTTTATCTGAAAGTATGGCTACAAATCAACCTAACCCGGTTCAAAATCAAACCGAAACAGGGGAGAATGTGGTTGAGAATGTTCCCCGACCTAGGACTTTACGTGATTTCTTGCAACCTGCAAGAACAAGCACTCCCTCATGCATAGTATTTCCACCAAATGCAGGGAATGTGGATTTGAAACCGGGAGTGATCAATCTTCTCCCTAAATTCCATGGTTTAGACAGTGAAAGTGCCTATCAACACTTTAGGGAGTTTGATGAGGTAATCACCACCATGCACTTTGCAAATGTGACTGAAGATGTAGTAAGACTTAAATTCTTCCCTTTCACTCTTAAGGATAAAGCCAAGGGTTGGCTGTATGCATTAAGGCCAAGATCAATCGGGTCATGGAACGATATGCACAGAGAATTTATAAAAAAATTCTTCCCTACTCACAAAACGAACATGCTTAAGCGCCTTATCATGAACTTTGCCCAAAAGGAGGATGAAACCTTTTCCCAATGTTGGGAGAGATTCAAGGACCTATTAAATGCATGCCCACATCATGGCTATGAAAATTGGCGGATTATAAGTTTTTTCTATGAAGGACTGATTCCATCCATGCGCCAATTTATAGAGATGATGTGTAATGGGGAGTTCATGAATAAGGAAGCTGATGAAGCATGGGATTATCTGGAAGAATTGGCTGAAAGTGCACAATCTTGGGACACACCTAAACCAACAAATTCCAAGATTGGCCAACAAAAGGAAAAGGGAGGAATGTATGTCCTATCAGAAGAAGATAGCATAAGTGCACGGTTGGCTAGCCTTACAAGAAAGGTCGAAGCCATGGAATTAAGAAAAGGGGAAACAATCAACTCCACTGAGGTTGAAACTGTTTGTGGAATTTGTGCTGGAAATCAACATGCTACACCCGATTGTCCCACAATTTCAGCAGTCCAAGGCATTTTACAGGAACAAACAAATGCCATAAACAGTTATCAGCAGCAATATGGTGCTCCAAACTCAAACACGTATAATCCTAATTGGAAGAACCATCCCAACTTCAGTTGGAAGAATGGGCCCAATGCAAATGCAAACAACACTCCAAAAGTATCACTAGAAGAGATGTTGGGTGCATTTGTATCAGTCCAGAATGAGCAAAACAAGACAAACTCTCTAAAAATAGATGGGTTCATGCAAGAGCAATTGAAATTCAATCAAAACTCAAACCAAGCCATCAATGAATTGAAAACATCTTTGGCTAGAGTTGAAGCTCACCTTAGTGTTAGAGAGAAGGGCACACTCCCTGCCCAACCTCTTCCTAATCCAAGGACCCAATATGAGATACAAGATGCAAGCTCATCCTCCCACCATACGGAACATGTCCAAGCTATCACCACTTTGAGAAGTGGGAAAGAAATTGATAAATCCAATCCGGTGAAGGCCCCCAAGCCTAAGGATCCGGAAATTCCCAAAGAGGATGATAGCCCAAACAATATTCCACAAGAGAAAGAATCGGAAAGACAATACAAGCCGGTTGCCCCATTTCCACAAAGGTTGATTTCACCTAAACCTTTAGATAAAAATCTGGAGATTCTGGAAGTTTTCAAGCAGGTGAAGATCAACATTCCGCTGTTGGATGCAATAAAACAAATACCATCTTATGCCAAATTTTTAAAGGAATTGTGTACAATCAAAAGGAAACATAATGTTCACAACAAAGTGCTTTTGGCTGAGAATTTGAGTGCCATCATCAAACAAGAGGTGCCCCAAAAATACAAAGATTCGGGTAGTCCAACCATATCATGCATCATAGGAGACTACCAGATTAAACAAGCCCTACTCGACTTGGGGGCAAGTGTGAATCTCATTCCATACTCGGTCTACGAACAACTTGGGTTAGGTGAATTGAAACCCACCAAAACCACACTCCAACTTGCTGATAGATCCATCCGGATACCGAGAGGAATGGTAGAGGATGTTCTAGTTCAAGTTGATAAATTCTACTATCCAGTAGATTTTATTGTCTTGGACACACATCCCGTGATAGGCACCGGTACTCAAATTCCTGTCATACTTGGAAGGCCGTTTCTAGCTACCTCAAACGCCATTATCAATTGTAGAAACGGACTGGTACAAATGTCCTTTGGAAATATGACTCTTGAGCTTAATATATTTGAGTTATGCAAACAACCGCGGGAAGTTGATGATGATATCCACGAACTAAACATGATCGAATCATTCGTGGAAGATACAATCCCCTTGTCACTATTTTCCGACCCTTTAGAGGCATGTGTGGCCCATCTCCATGATATGAATGATAATACAACACAAGAGATGGATGCCATTCTAGATATGATGCTGGTGCGTGAAAATAAAAGATGGAGGGCCCCAATTGAACCTTTGCCTATAAATGAGAACAAGGCCCTCCCATCCAACATTAAGGCACCAAAACTCGACCTAAAACCATTGCCAAGTGAGCTAAAATATGTCTATTTAGGTCGAGATGAGACATATCCAGTGGTGATTTCTTCCCACTTGGATGAGGAACAAGAGAGTAGGCTAATAGCCACTCTATTAGAGCACAAGAGTGCCATCGGATGGACAATTGTGGATCTCAAAGGCATAGACCCACTGATTTGCACTCACCGCATACATCTTGAGGAAAATGCAAAGACATCCCGGCAACCACAAAGACGACTAAATCCAAATATGAAGGATGTGGTTAAGGCCGAAGTGGTGAAACTATTGGATGTAGGTATCATTTACCCAATATCTGATAGCCAATGGGTGAGCCCAACTCAAGTGGTGCCAAAGAAATCCGGAATAACCATCATAGCCAATGCCAATAATGAACTCGTACCAACTAGAGTCACTACCGGTTGGAGAATGTGCATTGACTACAGGAAGCTAAACACTGTCACGAGGAAAGACCACTTCCCCCTACCGTTTGTTGATCAGATTTTAGAACGGTTGGCAGGTCATTCCCACTTTTGCTTTCTTGATGGCTATTCAGGGTACAACCAAATAGAAATTGCCCGTGAAGATCAAGAAAAGACTACATTCACATGTCCATTCGGTACTTTCGCCTATCGACGAATGCCGTTTGGACTATGTAATGCCCCTGCCACCTTTCAGCGTTGCATGATGAGCATCTTTTCTGACATGGTGGGGACCATTCTTGAAGTCTTCATGGATGATTTTTCTGTATTTGGTTGTAACTTTGATGAGTGCCTCAAACACTTGAAATCTGTGCTAAAAAGATGTGAAGAAAAGAACCTTGTACTCAATTGGGAAAAGTGTCACTTCATGGTTCAAAAGGGAATTGTACTTGGTCACATCGTTTCACAAAATGGAATTGAGGTGGACAAGGCGAAAATTGATCTTATCTCTAACCTCCCACCACCCAAAAGCATACGAGATATACGGTCCTTTTTAGGACACGCAGGATTTTATAGACGGTTCATAAAGGATTTCAGTTCACTCTCTCGTCCTTTATGCAACCTACTTCAAAAGGAAAATTCATTTGAGTGGAGTGAAGAATGTCAAAAGGCCTTTACCACCCTTAAAGGCATGTTGACATGCGCCCCAATAATGCAACCACCTGATTGGAGCCTTCCTTTTGAGATTATGTGCGATGCTAGCGACTATGCTATTGGGGCCGTGTTAGGCCAAAGAAAAGATAAAAAGCCATGTGTTATCTACTATGCAAGTAGAACCCTAAACTCAGCCCAGGCAAACTACACCACTACTGAAAAGGAACTTTTAGCAGTAGTTTTTGCCTTGGAAAAGTTTAGATCCTACTTGATTGGATCCAAGATCATCGTATTCACCGACCATGCTGCGCTTAAGTATCTTCTCTCTAAGAAGGATGCTAAACCACGGTTATTAAGATGGATCCTCCTACTCCAAGAATTCGACTTAGAAATACGTGATAAGAAAGGAGTAGAGAATGTAGTAGCTGACCACCTCTCTCGACTTGTCCTCACTGATTCCCCTGAAACGACTGCAATCAATGACATGTTTCCTGATGAACAACTTTTTGCTGTTTCCCAATTGCCATGGTATGCGGACATTGCTAATTATCTTGCTACAGGTACAATTCCTACATATTGGAAAAAGCAAGATAAGGATAGATTCTTCTCAGAGGTACGGAAATTTCTATGGGACGACCCATACTTGTTCAAGTATTGTCCCGACCAAATCATAAGGAGATGTGTCCCAGATAATGAGCAACAAAGTATCATCTCCTTCTGTCATTCTCAAGCATGTGGTGGCCATTTTTCAGCCAAAAAGACCACAGCGAAAATTCTGCAATGTGGGTTTTATTGGCCCACCATGTTCAAAGACACACATGAGTTTTGCAAAGCATGTGAACCTTGTCAGAAACTAGGAGGAATCTCCCGTAGAAATATGATGCCACTTAATCCCATTTTAATTATCGAAATTTTTGATTGTTGGGGCATCGATTTCATGGGCCCATTCCCATCTTCTTTTGGAAATTTATACATCTTACTTGCTGTTGATTATGTCTCCAAATGGGTCGAGGCCATTCCTTGCCGGAATAATGACCATAAAACGGTCATTCGATTTTTAAAAGAAAATATTCTTTCCCGGTTTGGAACACCTCGAGTCATCATAAGTGATGGAGGGTCTCACTTTTGCAATCGCCCTTTTGCAGCCTTAATGAAGAAATATGGCGTTACACACAAAGTGAGCACTCCCTATCACCCACAAACTAGTGGACAAGCTGAGATATCCAATAGGGAGATTAAACACATTTTGGAGAAAACGGTGAATCCCGATCGCAAGGATTGGTCACTTCGACTTACCGATGCGCTTTGGGCTTACCGTACTGCCTTTAAAACCCCTATTGGAATGTCTCCCTATAGACTTGTCTATGGGAAGGCTTGTCACCTACCTGTGGAATTGGAACATAAGGCATATTGGGCTATTAAGAAGATGAATTTCAATTCTGACAAGGCAAACTCGTTACGCAAACTACAATTGAATGAACTTGCAGAAATCCGGAATGACGCTTATGAGAATGCGAGAATTTACAAGGACAAGACAAAGATATTCCATGATAAGAATATTCTTCGCAAGACATTCACAATCAACCAAAAAGTCCTTATGTATAATTCTCGCTTACATCTATTTCCGGGAAAACTAAAATCTCGATGGACCGGTCCCTACATTGTGCAAACTGTCTATCCGTATGGGACTGTCGAGCTGTTGAATCCGAGGAACGGCAACATTTTCAAAGCAAATGGGCAGCGATTAAAGCCGTTCTTTGAGAATTTTCCTTCAGAAGGTATGTCCTTACCCCTGAATGATCCTGTGTATCAGGATGATTGATCTCCTAGTCTGATGGAGGTATAGAGTAGTTAGGATTAGGACTTTGCTGCTTTTGTTTTCGTTTTCATAGGTTTGTTAGAAGGAGGAAGATTTCCAATGTTCACTCTCTCAGGTAATATCATTCCTCACTCCCTTTTATTTTCAAATTGCTCTCATGTTTTGCTCATTGCGCATCTTTTCCATTGAGGACAATGCACGATTTGGTTGGGGGGTGTAGGACCGCTTGGATGAATCCAGCATTTTGCAACATCTCAAGCAATTATGTGGAAATTTTTCGATTTTTTTCAAAAATTCGAAACTCTTTTGGAAAACATTGGTTCTATGCATTCGAGTTGATATGAGCATAAGAGGAGGAGATATGAAGTGTATAAGGCTGGATGTCTGGAATCTCTCATTGCATAATGGTTTTATATGAGAACTCCCCTATTTTTGTGATTGATAGAAAATCTGAACACTTTTACACCTAGTTCACATTACACGATTTTCATGAGTTGAAGGGATTATGAGATTTAGGGATGAGTTAGACTTTGAATTAAGGTATTGAGAAATCAGGCCGGGGTACTTTGTCCATCCTTGTCCATGGGAAAATAATGAAAGATATGGATTTCTAAAAATCCTATCTAATTTAAAAAGAAAAAGGAAAAGGAAGGATGAAATTGGGAATGTGGAAAAACGGTGGAGAATTCCGATTAGGGCTACCTACTACCAACCGGGGGATGGTCTACCCGTAACCAAAGCCGGAAATGGGACGTAGTGTGAAAGTCGTCGGAAGGACGGTAAGGCAAATCCCTGTCATTGGCTTGATGTGGCTCTATGGACCTTGAGTTCTATAGTCTACTTGATCTATGAAGAAGATAATCCTAGAAACTCGTGAGATGAATTTTCACTACCCACACTAGGTTAAATTTGTTCAAATCTTTCTATTTATCAACCAATCAGCGGGAATTTCATATGAATGCGTATTATGTTTTGAGAGTTTACGGTTTCAACCTCTGTTGCCTAATGTTTCTGAATCTTACGCTTATGAACCTTGGAATGTATAAAAGGATGGTTTCTGAAAGAGAGTTGAGTTTCGAAGAATGAGATTAGCTTCACGCATGTTTTGCTCGGGACTAGCAAAATGCTGGTTGGGGGGTGTGTTGAGCTCTTAATTATGCATATTCTAACCCCAATTCATCACTCATTGTGCAAGGTTTGTATGGTTTGGAAGCTAATTCAATGCATGTTGTGTGACTACAGGATTGAGGGTGGACTCTACTCAATTGAAGATATAATGAGCTCATTTGGAACTATTCTAATAAAGAAAGAAAGAACTAAAGAAGAAAAGAAAGCAGAAGGAAGAAAGAAAGGAAAAATACAAGAAGAAAGAGGGCTGACCGGTCGTGACCGGTCGGCCAAGAGAGCCTGACCGGTCTGGACCGGTTAGCCAGGTGCACTGGAACCATACTAAACTAGGCCGACCGGTCTTGACCGGTCGACCATACCTGCTGGAGCTGCGCTGAAGACGTCCGACCGGTCTTGACCGGTCGGACATGGTTGCTGGACCAAGGTTGGACAAGCCCGACCGGTCATGACCGGTCGGCCATGCTTGCTGGAATGGCTGTCCATTGAGGCCGACCGGTCATGACCGGTCGGCTGTGCGTGTGGACTTAGAAACTTCCAAATTCAGTCCGATTTTCTCTGCGCTGCGTAAGTGTTACGCAAGTTCTCGATTCTTCCGAAGTTGTGGAGCTTCCAGTCTATAAAAGGACACCTAGGGATCGTTCCTAGGGCATCCTAGAAGGGTTCAAGCGAGGTTGGAGGCTGTGGAAGTGAAGATTGGAGTTTCACAACTCCTTTTGGTTTGCTTTGCTGTTTTCATGTTTTTTAAGAGTTGTTTCATGTTTCCTTGGATCATGAGCAGCTAAACCTCTTAGCTAGGGCTAAGAGGTGAAGCTTATAGTGTATCCAAGATGTTTTAATTCGTAGTTAAGTGGTTTTCACTTTGGAATTTATGATTATGAACTAAGGTTTGAAGTTTATACAAGTTTTTAAGTAATTTCTCTTAGTCTTGTGATGACTCATGGATGTTTGGATGAATTACTTATCTTCTTAATTTGTTTGCAACGGTCTAGACCTGTATGATCCGAGGAATTGGAGTGCGCTCTAGTACCAAGCTCTTCATAAAGGGACTTCATGCCAAAGTTCTAGTTTTGGTTGATTATCTGAAATATGTATGGACTGTGCATATAATTTGAATCCAGTTCAAATCATGATCTAGCCTTGTCTTGTGAAAAGACTTGAGGATGGTTATGATTGGGAATTGGACCTATAAAAAAGGTGAATGACCTATGCAATGAGCATGCTCAGATCAGCCTAGAGTTGAGTGAACTTTATGCACAGAACTTACATGTTACAGACTTCTGGTTTAACAGTTCTATCATCCGACTAGATAGACCTGACTGGTGATTCTAGTTGAGAGAATGGGAAACCACAGCGGATTGAACATCGAGGATTGCTACAAGTGAATCCTCGAACCCCTAGTGCCTTCTTATAATTGTTTACATTCAATTTAGCTAAAACTGTTAATCACACACATTCTATTCAAACTTTGATTGTTAGCTTCAATAGAAACTTGTGGATGAGTTTGTGACATCCCACATAAGTCCCTGTGGATCGACCTCGGTCTTACCGAGATTATTACTACATCGCAGCCCTACACTTGGGGAAGCGAACAAGCCTCCCAAGCCATCCAAGTCTTAATCCAGCCACTCGAAGCCAACCCTTGCGACACCTCCGTCCACCCAGCTACTCATTTTTCCAGCATCATCTCATTTGCATCTAGCATAAGTGCAACATTTACTTTTCTTCCAACCCCCCTGCTTCACTACAAGCACCTTGATTACTCAAACACACATGCATATGTCTTTATATTAAGCACCTGTCAGTTCGAGCGTATGCTCTGGGCTTGCCCGTTGTTGGAACCTGCCCATCAGAAACTCTTACTGTTCAGACCTGCATTCACGCTTCACCATAAAACACCTTGATCATTCAAGCACACTGCATACGTCTTATATTAAGCACCTGTCAATTCGAGCGTACGCTCTGGGCTTGCCCGTTGTTGGAACCTGCCCATCAGAAACTCTTACTGTTCAGACCCGCATTCATGCATCATGTCATCCATGAGAATATACGAGGATTAAATTAGACTTTCAAGTATTCGATCGATTCTGTGAAGTAGAGACCGTACTTCGGTACGGGCAGTGTGTGGGGTGCTTAACCTCTTCCCACCCTGTAACCGTGATCCCTTACCTTGAATCTCTGACCGCAGATCAACAGGAGTCATTTTAGAGGAAGGAATCTTCGGATTCCCTTCTCTAACGTTTCTACGGGGTCTAGCCGACTGTAGATTCGAAGTAACTGGCTAGTGGCGACTCTGGTCTTATATAAATTCATTTAAGCACATCCAGCTCAATACGACAACCAAACGAAGCCCTCGAGAACGAGGCAAGCCAGTGGCACAAACGGCGATTTCGCACTCACGCACCTCTTCTTCTTCTTCTTCCGAAAGGGAAAGGGAGAACGACGTCGTGTGGGAGCGCGGGGAAAATCGGCGAGGGTCCACACCTGAATAGCCGTCAAGGAAGCAAAAATGGGAATGACCCACCAACCTTTCTAGAATTTGATCAACAAACGGTAGGGGGAAGTGGTCTTTCCTCGTGACAGTGTTTAGCTTCCTGTAGTTAATGCACATTCTCCAACCGGTAGTGACTCTGGTTGGTACGAGTTCATTATTGGCATTGGCTATGATGGTTATTCCGGACTTCTTAGGCACCACTTGAGTTGGACTCACCCATTGACTATCGGATATTGGGTAAATAATACCCACATCTAATAGTTTCACCACTTCGGCCTTAACCACATCCTTCATGTTTGGATTGAGTCGTCTTTGTGGTTGCCTAGATGTCTTCGCATTCTCCTCAAGGTGTATGCGATGAGTACAAATCAGTGGGTCTATGCCTTTGATATCCGCAATCGACCACCCAATGGCACTCTTATGCTCTAATAGAGGGCCATTAGCCTACTCTCTTGTTCCTCATCCAAGTGGGAAGAAATCACCACCGGATATGTCTCATCTCAACCTAAATAGACATATTTCAGCTCACTTGGTAATGATTTTAGGTCGAGTGTTGGTACCTTGATATTGGATGGAAGGGCTTTGTTCTCGTTTACGGGTAAAGGCTCAAATAGGGCCCTCCATCTTTTGTTATCAAGTACTGGCATCGCATCTAAAATGGCATCCATCTCTCGTATTGTGTCATCATTTATCTCATGAGAGTGTGCCACACATGCCTCCAAAGGATCGGAATAAAATGACAAAGGGAATGTATCATTCATGATTGATTCAATCATATTTATCTCGTGGATCCTATCATCAACCTCCCGTGGTTGCTTGCATAAATCAAATATATTCAGCTCAAGTGTCATATTTCCAAAGGACATTTGTACCAGCCCGTTTCTACAATTGATAATTGCATTAGAAGTGGCTAGAAAAGGGCGGCCAAGTATGACGGGAATTTGAGCACCAGTACCTATCACGGGATGTGTATCCAAGACAATAAAGTCTACTGGGTAGTAAAATTTATCAACTTGGACTAGTACATCCTCAATCATTCCTCTCGGTATACGAATGGATCTATCAGCAAGTTGGAGTGTGGTTTTGGTGGGTTTCAATTCACCTAACCCAAGTTGTTCGTAAACGGAGTATGGAATGAGGTTCACACTTGCCCCCAAATCAAGTAAGGCTTGTTTAATCTGGTAGTCTCCTATGATGCATGAGATCGTTGGACTACCCGGATCCTTGTATTTTTGGGGCACCTCTTGTTTGATGATATCGCTCAAATTCTCAGTCAAAAGTACTTTGTTATGAACATTGTGTTTCCTTTTGACCGTACATAATTCCTTTAGAAATTTGGCATAGGATGGTATTTTTTTTATGGCATCCAACAACAGAATGTTGATCTTCACCTGCTTGAAAACCTCTAAAATTTCCAGATTTTTGTCTAAAGGTTTGGGTGAAATCAACCTCTGAGAAAATGGGGCAACCAGCTTGTATTGCCTTTCCGGTTCTTTCTCTTTTGGAGTGTTGTTTAAGCTATCATCCTCTTTGGAATTTTTCGGATCCTTAGGCTTTGGGGCCTTCACCGGATTATATTTGTCAATTACTTTCCCACTTCTCAAAGTGGTGATAGCTTGAACATGCTCCGTATGTTGGGAGGATGAGCTCGCATCTTGTATCTCAAATTGGGTTCTTGGGTTAGGAAAAGGTTGGGCAGGAAGTGTGCCTTTCTCCCTAACACTGAAGTGAGATTCAACTCTAGCTATTGAAGTCTTCAATTCATTAATGGCTTGAGTTGAATTTTGATTGAATTTCAATTGCTCTTGCATGAACCCATCTATTTTAAGAGAATTAGTCTTGTTATACTCAGCTTGGACCGATACAAATGCACCCAACATCTCCTCTAGCGTAACTTTTAGAGTAATGATTAGAGATGGACCTAGTATAGGTTGAGCTTGAGGGATATTGGTTGCATTTGCAGTGGGTCCATTCCTCCAACTGAAGTTGGGATGGTTCTTCTAATTAGCATTAAACATGTTTGAGTTTGGAGCACCAAATTGTCATTGATAACTGTTTATGGCATTTGATTGTTCTTGTAAGATGTCCTGAACCGCTGAAATTATGGGACAATCTTGTGTTACATGTTGATTTCCGGCACAAATTCCACAAACAGTTTCAATGTCATTGCGGTTAATCGTCTCTCCTTTCCTTAATTCCATGGCCTCAACTTTTCTTGTGAGGTTAGCCACCCGTGCACTTATGCTATCCTCTTCTGATACGACATAAATTCCTCCTTTTTCTTTTTGTTAGCCAGTCTTGGAATTTGCTGGTTTAGATGTATCCCAAGACTATGCATTCTCAGCCACTTCCTCCAAGTAGTCCCATGCTTCATCGGCTTCCTTATTCATGAACTCCCCATTACACATCATCTCTACAAATTGGCGCATAGGTGAAGTCAGTCCATCATAGAAAAAACTTATAACCCGCCAAATTTCATAACCATGATGTAGGCATGCATTTAACAAGTCCTTAAACCTCTCCCAACATTGGAAGAAGGTCTCATCTTCCTTTTGGGCAAAGTTCATGATAAGGCGCCTCAACATGTTCGTTTTATGAGTAGGGAAGAATTTTTTTAATGAATTCCTTATGCATATCAGTCCATGCACCAATTGATCTTGGCCTTAATGCATGAAGCCAACCTTTAGCTTTATCTTTAAGAGTAAAAGGAAATAATTTAAGTCTTACCACATCATCAGTAACATTCGCAAAGTGTATGGTGGTTATTACCTCATCAAACTCCTTAGGTGTTGATAGGCACTTTCACTGTCTAATACATGGAATTTTGGGAGGAGTTGGATTACTCCCGGCTTCAAATCTACATTCCCTGCATTTTGTGGAAAGATTATGCATGAGGGAGTGCTCACTCTTGCTGGTTGCAAGTAATCACGTAATGTTCTTGGTTGGGGAACATTCTCAACCACATTCTCTCCTGTTTCAGTTTAGTTTTGGCCCAGATTAGGATTGGCCATCGGATTAGATTGATTTATAGCCATATTTTCAGACAAAATTGGAGAATTTAGATGTCTCCTAGCACGTGGTTCTCTGTCAATTCTTTCAACTATTCCCCCTTCACTAATGAGTCGGTTATTGGAATCCCGAGCCCAATGTGGCATGCAAATCCTAAAAGACTGAAACAAAAAGGAAAAAAGAATTCTTCCTTCCTTTCTTTACTCTTCTCTAAGACCGAAGCACAAGGTGTCTTGCAATGGCTAGGCCAGAAGCAAGGATAGAGACCGATTTCTCCTGGTCAATAGGGGTTCAGAGAACTCCCCACCCACTCTTTGAATCTTTTGAGAAAAGTGCAGAAAAAGAAGAAAAAAAAGAGTAGAGATGAGAAGAGAAATCTCTGAGCACAAGGTGATCCAAGACGGCAGAGCCCACCAATAGGAATCCAGGTGGCACAAGGCCCACCTTTCAGAGATCCAAAAAGTAGTATTCACCCACTCTTCAAGAGATGAATGCGATAGGAACGAATAGGAGAAGAAGAAGAGTAAGGTTTAGAAAGATAGAACCTGATTTGACACTTGAGATCCTTATATCTTATTCAGCTTCCTAGAAATCCCTGCAAAAGAAAAATCAAACAAACTAAGTTAGTCCTAGAATCTAAAAATCCTAAACAGATACTATTTTCAGAAATTTATGAAAAACCGC
This sequence comes from Liriodendron chinense, assembly GCA_003013855.2. Taxonomy (NCBI): domain Eukaryota; kingdom Viridiplantae; phylum Streptophyta; class Magnoliopsida; order Magnoliales; family Magnoliaceae; genus Liriodendron; species Liriodendron chinense. The sequence goes on along the minus strand of PVNU02003576.1, from coordinate 461,875 downwards.
CAAAGTCCCCGGCAACGACGCCAAAAACTTGTTCGCATCCCCAAGTGTAGGGTTGCAATGTAGTAATAATCTCGATAAGACCGAGGTCGATCCACAAGGAAGGAAGTAAACAATTCAAATAATCCTAATAACTAGAATCTTAAGAGGTTTGTGAAATTGGTTTTGAACATAAAATAGAAAATCTGATAATGAAAAGATAACTAGAGCATCAAGGATCCACTTATAGCTCTCCTTAGATGCATAACTCGCTATGGTTTCTCACTTTCTCAACTAGAAACAAAATTAAGATCTATCTAATCGGATGATCGAGCTGTTAAAACCAACAATCTGCCATATGTAAAACCAATGTACATGATTCACTCAATGCAAGCTAGGATGAGCATACTCAATTTTATAGGTCAGTCCCAATTCCAATAGACTAAGTTCACAATCATAACCATCATTAAGTCCTATCACAAGACAAAGCTAGATCATGATTTGAACTTGATTCAAATCACATACACAGTCCTACATAGCACAGAATTTCCAGAAAAGTAGAACTTTGGTAGGAAGTTCCCACATGAAGATCATAGTACTAGAGCATACTCTAATTCCTTAGATCATACAGGTCTAGACTAACACAAAGCAATTAAGAACTTAAGTAATTATCCCAAACATCCATGAGTCATCATAAGACTAAGAAAAACTACTTAGAACTTGTATTAACTTCAAACCATTGTTCATAAACATGAAATCCAATCTTAAAACCAACTTAAAACGAATTTAAACATCTTAGATTCACTACAAGCTTCACCTCTTAGCCCTAGCTAAGAAGTTTAGCTGCTCATGATCTAAGGAAACATGAAACAACTAGGAAAAGCATAAAAACAACAAAAAAAACTAAGAGTTGTGGAACTCCGAAATCCACTTCCGCCGCCTCCCACCTTGTTCAAACGCTTCTTAGATACCCTAGGAACGATCCCTAGGTGTCCTTTTATAGTGGGGAGGCTCCGCAACATCGGAATCATCTAGAATTTGCGTAAGCTTACGTAGTGCGCAGAGAAATTCGGCGCCAAAATAGGAAAGTACGCAGTTTACACATGGCCGACTGGTCAGACCTCACTAAGAAACAGTCCAGCAAGCTTCTGGAGTTGAAAAGTCCTCTGGCCAACCGGTCTGGACTGGTCTAGCCGACCGGTCACGACCGGTCGGACTGTCTATGAACACTGTCCAGGGAGTTCAGCAAGTCTGAGAGAGCTGGCTGACCGGTCTAGACCGGTCGTGGCCCTCTTGGCCGACCGGTCTGGACCAATCTTGGCCTCTTTTCTTCTTTATTTCTTTCTTTCTTTCTTCTCTCCACTTTCTTCTTTCTTTGGCCCACCTTGGGTCTTCATCCAAGGCTCTAAATAGATCCTTTTGGTCTTCAATTGGGCGGAGTTCCTCTCATTCCTACAATCATGAAATCATGCATTAGATTAGTCTTTAAATCATGAAAACCATGCATCATGAGTGATGAATTGGGGTTAGAATATGCACAATTAAGAGCTCAACACCCCTTTCATCCTTCAGTCTTTGAGCCGTTAGTACTTAAAGGAGCAGCTCCATATGACGTACAAGTTGTTCAAGGACTCGTCCCCCTTCAAGGGGCACCTTATAGCCATTCATGTTGGGAACCAGTCATCCTGGAAGGAGTACAGTCGTGCATCGAGCCCGTATATGAGCCTGTCGTTCTATAAAGGGCAATTTCAGCTCAGGAACAATCCAATCCACAAGGGAGGGATTATACTCATCAGCAGCAAGAACCCGTTATCCTGGAAGGGGCTCCTCCAATCAAGCCAGTTATATTGCAAGGGGCAAGTCCCGGAGGCGTGTCAATCACACTACGACAGCTGGGACAAACAGGGAGACCCCTCATATCAAGGGGACCATTGTTCATTCCATGGGAACCTCCTGCTCCAGGAACAGTCAAGTCAGGACCACGACCCTATGTGATCTATGAAGACAAGCCTTGATATTATCCCTTCAACACAGGCAACAGTGTAGTCCTCAAGGCAAAAGCTCCATATGAGGAAGATTTGATACCCACACCAGCACCGTTGCAAGAACCCGTAATCCTAGAAAGCAAGGGAGAGGAAAATTATAAAGAAGTCCCGTGGCACTATCCAGAATGTGCAGAAGTAAGAAACATGAATCCCAATGGGCTTTGCATCCGAAGAGATAATCAGAACAGAGGAGATCCCAAAGGCGCTCTCTCGGGCCTCGATAACAAAAATGAAGCTGCATATGATGTGGCAACTCTGCTCAAGGCAATCCCTGCCCAAATCTCGGTATGGGAGCTACTCTACATATCGTGCATACACTTAGAAATGTTTGCTAAAACCCTGTGCGATGCTCATGTCTCCTCCAATACAACACCAGAAATGATAGCATTGATGATCGTACAGCTCCTGGCTCCACGCGCCATCACCTTCACTGACAATGAGTTACCACCAGAAGGGCACGACCACGAGCGATCCCTCAACATAGCCTTATGATATAAAGACCTTTGTGTCCCGCTGGTCCTTATCAATAACGGCTCAAGCTTAAATGTCTGCCCGCTCAAGACTGTAGAACACTTGGGAATCAGTCCCTCTTCATTTCAACCCAGCACTATATACGTCAGAGCATTCGACAACACCCGTCGATTAGTGGAAGGGGAGGTCGACATAGAGGTACAGATAGGTCCAGAAGTCTTGACCATCACATTTCAAATCTTGGATATATCAGCCTCTTTCAACATGTTGCTCAGACAACCTTAGCTGCATAAGGTTGGAGCTGTGGCATCAACTTTACATCAACGGATGAAGTACATATGTGGAAATCAAGTGATCTCTATCCATGCAGAGAAGGAGCTCATCATTCCTTCCAATGCTGCTGCCACTGAACCAAATATCCCTGTCATCGACATCCAACACTCTGAAGAAGACGTCCTGTTCCATAGTTTCGAATTTGAGACTGTGAACGCTATTGTCAATCCAGAACCGATAAGTGTGGATCGTGTCTTTTCACTAGCAGAACGTCTGAGCCTCAGGTATCGGATGAAGAATCATTTCAACTCCAGAAAGATACCGTTGGTATATAATCAACGCAAATGGGGGCTCATGTACAGGGCAATCTTCATAGACAAAAGAAAAAAAAAAATCGGTGCTCACCCATTCAATTCATCAAGCCAGGAGAACCCTGCAAAGATCCAAGAAGGAACAAACCGACTGCACTACACAAAGGCCTTCCGATGAGCCTATCTTGGGCTACGTGGCCCCCCATTCGATGAGACTGGATTCTCAAATCATCTAAGCCTCCAGAAGAACAAGGAGGGGATGAATACAAAGAAGAAAAACAAATACAACAGCTTCAGGACCAGGGTATTCTGATACCTGCTCTCAACCAAGGGCACAACCTGCCCACTTCAACTCCAATCAACCAAGGGCATAACTTGCCCATCTCAACATCAATCAACAAGGGTCACGACCCGCCCATCTCTGCAGAACCAACATCATTAACCATCAGCCAGGGGTAGAAGCAGCCCATCCATTGGACCAAGAAAGGGAAATGGCCAGCCCTGAATTAGTCCGATGTTCAGATTCCGAACTTGTGTCTCGCCGCGGAACCGGACGAACTACAATGCGAGGTAAGTGATCTGAGAGGGACTGAGTATAATTCAGATCTCGAACCCAACCAGCGAGAAATCATGGTCATTGGGCTAGACTGTGATTCTTCGCCCAAATCATCAACCCCCACCTCTTCAGGGGAGGGAGTGTAGGGTCTTGAATGGTCATTCGTTCCCCTAACTTTTGAATCAGCCAAAGAATCATCTGAGGGCTCTGGCTTCAAAAAAAACACCGATTTAAGCAGCGAGTGGTACTTTGAGATAAGTTGGGATCAATCATGGTCTACAATGCCCGCTTGTTCAAGGTCCCGTGAATTTCAAAATTCTAAAAAAATAAAAAAAAAACTTTCAAAAACCAAAAATATCTAACATTTCAATTCTAGAAAATTCTCAAAAACCAAAAAACATTTCTTTTCCTACATTCAATAATGTGCCAAGTTCGTCTAAAGAGTCGTATGAGTTTGAAATCGAATCATATGATTTTGACATCGAATTAGACTTCGAGCTCATGGGTCTGGACGAAGCTCAGGATGAGGAAGATGATGACTCAGCTCCCGAACTAGAGGATCTACTCAAAAAGTTCGAATCTAAAGCCAATGTTGTAGCCGATGATTTCAAGGTAGTAAACTTAGGGACACCTAAGATCCCTAGGGAAATACGCATTGGAAAATCGTTGCCACCAGAGATGAAGCAGAGAATGATAGAGTTCCTAACTCCGAGATTGTCCAACTTCGCGTTCTCATATGAAGACAGACCAAGGCTCGATGAAGAGCTTGTTGTACACCACCTACCAACCAAGCCGGATATGAAGCCAGTGAAGCAGAAACTTCGAAGAATGAAGCCAGAATGGGCCCTGAAAGTTTGAGATGAAGTTATCAAGCAGTACAATGCAGGATTCTTGGTAGTCTCCAACTACCCTGAATGGCTCGCCAACATTGTACTAGTACCGAAGAAGGATGGCAAGGCTCGAATGTGCAACGACTTTCGAGATCTCAACAAAGCCATTCCTAAGGATGACTTCCCTTTGCCACATATCGACACTCTGGTCGAAAACACTGCTGGGTACAAGATCTTCTCATTCATGGACGAGTTCTCAGATTACAATCAGATCAAGATGGTCATCGAAGATCGCGAGAAGACATCGTTTATCACTCCCTGGGGAACCTTCTGTTACAGGGTGATGCCATTCAGTCTGAAGAACGCAGGAGCAACATATCAGCGAGCAATGACAGCATCATTCCATGATATGATAAACAAAGAGCTTGAAGTATATGTGGACGATATGATCGTCAAATCTCACACAATTGAAGGATACTTTGAAGATCTGAAGAAGTTATTCAACAAGTTAGAAAAGTACAAGCTCCACCTCAACCCTTAGAAATGTGTCTTCAGTGCAATGGGAGGCAAGCTCCTTGGCTTAATGGTGAGAGAGGATGGCATTAGGGTCGACGAAACCAAAACTAAAGCAATCACCGAGATGCCCCCTCCTAGAACAGGGAAAGAAATTCGTGGCTTCCTCGACAGAATTCAATACATCAGTCGCTTCATCGCACAGCTCACGCCTATCTGTGAACCCATATCTCCTCTGGAAGAACGTTCTAAAAGAATGGAATGACGATTGCGAAGTCCCCTTCAACCGCATCAAGAAGTATCTCATGAATCCTCTAGTTCTAGTACCGCCCACTCCTGGAAAACCACTATTGTTATACGTCTCGGTAGCAGTAGAAGCCATTGGCTGTGTTCTCGGCCAGCACGACGAGACCGGGAAGAAGGAATAAGTACTATACTATTTGAGCTGAAAGTTCACCGACTACGAGACTAGGTATTCCCCGACCTAGAAAACTTGCCTCGCCCTAGTCTGGGTAACTCAGCGACTCTGTCAATAAATGATTGCATTCCCCATCCTCCTCCTCGCTCACATGGATCCGCTTAAATACCTATTCAAGAAGCCAGCACTCACTGGAAGGATAGCTAAATGGTAGCTACTCCTGTCTAAATTCGACATCACCTATGTCACTTAGAAGGCAATCAAGGGGCAAGCCCTCGCCAATCATCTTACCGCTCACTCTCTCCTGGATTATCAACCGCTCAAGACATTCTTCCCTGATGAAGATCTCCTGCTTATCGAAGATGAAGAAAAGAAGAAGAAAGATGAGTGGATGTTATTCTTCGACGGCATAGCAAAATCTAAAGGGAGTCGAATCGGAGCAATCCTCTACTCTCCAAACGATGTCCCTATTCTTATCTCAAGGCGCATAGTATTCGAGTACACCAACAACATGGCAGAGTATGAAGCATGCATCGCTGGCCTAAGGGAAGCCATAATCTTGGGCGTCAAAAGGCTACAAGTATTTGGAGACTCATAGCTTATCATTAATCAGACCAATGGCGAATGGAAAACCAAGGACGAGAAGTTGACACTATATCATGTGTACCTTGAAAATCTGATCAAAGAATTCAAAGAGATCACCTTCTCATACATGCCTAGAGCCAAGAATCAGTTTGCAGACGCTCTCACTACACTCACATCAATGCTCGAGATCCCAAAAGGAGCTTCAGAATGGGAGCTCACAGTTGAAACTCAAGATGAACCTGCTTTCTGTCTGCAAATAGAAGAAGCCGAAGCTGTCCCTGACAAACCTTGGTATACTGACATTAAGCAATATCTCAAAACCCAGGAGTATCGGGAGGCAGCAACAGCTACAGATCGCCGAACCATTCAGTGTTTGGCCGGCCAGTTCACCATCAGTGGCGAAGTTCTTTATAAGCGATCCTATAATCACGTCCTCCTTCGATGTGTCGACGAAACAGAAGCTGCAAAGATCATGAAATAAATACACGAAGGAATCTATGGCCTACACATGAACGGGCACATGATGACAAAGAAGATTCTACGACTCGACTACTATTGTCTCACCATGGAGACCGACTGCTGCTAGTACGTCAGAAAATGCTTCAAATGTCAGGAGCATGCAAATCAAATTCATGCCCCCTCATCAGAACTATACAACCTAACGACTCCCTGGCCCTTCTCCATGTGGGGACTTGACATCATTGGGAAGATTAATCCCAAAGCATCAAACGGTCATGAGTATATACTTGTGGCAATCGACTACTTCACTAAGTGGGTAGAAGCAGCCTTCTACACCACGATTGCAGCATCCCAGATGATCAAATTCATGAAGAACAACATCATATGCCGGTATGAAATCCCTAATTCTATCATCACAGATAATCGGACCCCATTCGTCAACAATAAGATGGATGACTTCCTCAACAAGTTCAAAACTCAACGTCATCGGTCAAGCCCTTACCGTCCTCAAATGAATGGTGGGGTAGAAGCCGCAAACAAGACAATCGTCAGAATACTCGAGAAGATGGTCGTGACTTATCGAGATTGGTCAGATATGCTCCCATATGCAATTTGGGCCTATCGAACATCTGTACGGTCTATAACAGGCGTTACTCCTTTCGAGCTTACTTATGGAATGGAAGCAGTTTTACCGATCGAGATAGAAATACCATCACTACGGGTGTTACTAGAAAGCGGAATTGAAGATGGAGAATGGCAACGGGCGAGATTCGATCAGTTATAGTTAGTAGATGAGAAGCGCATGCATGCGTTAAGTCATTCCCAGTGTTATCAGAAAAGGATCGCTCGGGCTTACAACAAGAGAGTCCGAAAAAGAAGTTTCAAAGTGGACGACATGGTCATGAAGAAGATTCTACTGTCGCACTTTCTGGATCCCAGGGGAAAATTCAAACCCTCATGGGACTGACCGCTGATCATCAGAGAAGTACTTCCCGGAAGCGCCCTCAGACTCACCAGCATGACAGGGGTGGATCTTCCTGAGCCAATCAATGCCGACAAAGTGAAGATCTTTCATGGGTAAGTCATTCTGACCTTATCAAGAGTTACATTAATAGAGCTGAAGGCAAGAGGTCGAAGCTAAAACCTCTGAGAAGTCATTCCGTCCACCAATAAGTATTTCAAATAAGGGGATTCAAAAGAAAAAAGAGAGAAGAAAAAGACACAAAAATGGAGAAAAAAGAATACAAAAAAAAGAAAGGAGAAAGAAAATAGGAAGCCAAAACAAGGCACCCAAGAAAAATCAACCCAAAAGAGGAAACACAGTCACCCATCCGTCCATCTCAGAAGGGTGTGTAGCTAAGACCGACAGCTCTATCATCGTAGCTCAGGATAAGGGCAGAAAGGCTGCCATCGGCCAGCAACGATGGATTCCTGACCTCTAGCCGCCGCAGTTATCCAAAGATTCAAAAAAATAAGAAAAAAGAAAAAAAAAGAAATGTGTGCCTAAACAAAGAGGGCGGAGTGAAAACTTGAAAGGGCGCTTCGAGTAAAAACAGTGGACATACAACAAACTTGGTGAAAACTCGAAAGGGCGTCAAGGGTAAAAACAGCATTGCTGCCAAGCGGCAGGCAAGATCAAATACTCGGGACGTGGTGAAAACCCGAAAGGGCACTACGAGCAAAAATGACGGGAAAAAGCCGGCTGTGGTGAAAACTCGAAAGAGCGCTACAGACAAAAATGGCTCAAATAGAAAAAGAAGAATTAAAAGTGCAGGTACCAAGAAACCAGATGGTCCAGATCAGTTCAAGCAGCTTGTTGCAGTTCAAGAACAAGAAGAAGTACAGTCGGGAACAAAGAACTCTACAAACTCTGACAATCTCAGGAAGTAACAGTTTCCATTACCTACACCTCTAGGGAACTAAAGGGATCTCACACAACTCAATCTTGAGACATCAGTCAAAGCATTGGCCAAGCCTCAGTTCTAATTCGTACGTCCCAGCACAAAATCCAGACACACTCACATGACAACTCATAGCACAATAAGTTCTTAAAAAAGTTCTCTTTTCATTAAATGCATCATATTTCTTTTACATATATCATATCATCTTTTTCAAAAAAAAAAATACAAAAAATACATCATCATCAGTCGTGTACTATGCAAAAAGGAATGTACAGACGATCGACAGAGCCCTAAAAAGCAAAAAAAGTCAATCTCTGCTCTCCTCCTCAGCCATGTCAGGTAAGTCCTCTGACTCATAATGAAATAGCCTTGCTCTCAACCTGCTCACCTCCATACGCAGGTAATACACCTCATCTCGCTCAAGGCTACGGATCACTATCTTCTCATCAGACAACCTCTGATTGGCAACCAATCTCCTCGACATCATCTCACAATGATACCGAAGTGCAGAGATCTCAGACAGCAAGTGGCCATGAGTGGCCAAGAGGAAACCAGGATCGATGAATGGGCGCTCCTCAAAGGGTTCATATGAACCAGACGAAGAGCCAGCATCCCTAAGAATATCCTGCTCATCCTCATCGGCGATCTGGTGCCAGCAAGGAAGGCGCCAGTATAGAGACTGCTCAGCAACCCAGTGCTGGTATGGGGCGGTCGCCATCGGAAAAGTCCATAGCTTAAAACCAAGCAAATCAGCAGTCAGGTGACTCGCCCAGGATCCATCAATCCAAGTCCTAAAGTTAGATGATCTAGCTGGAAGTGCTCAACGCCCGATACCCAAGAAGGCAAAAGGAAGAACATCCTGCTCATACCCGAACTGCCGAAGGAACCGGATAGGATGATAAGAAAAGTAAGATCAAAAGCCTACTAGCATCAGAGGAAGGCGGTGAGCATCACGGAGCACTGGAGGAAGCGAAAGCCAACATGACTCCCAACGAACATTCCAGTCACGAAGCTCAGCAAACATCCTGCGATGCAAGGGCTCAATCATCCTAGCTGTATGCGGAAGAAACTCTATGATGTGTTGTATGAAGTCTGGGTGATGGGTGTCAGGAAATGATATAGGAACGGTCAGCGAAAGACGCTTTCATAGCCAAATCTGATTGTAAGAAAGTAAAGAGGTTCAGCTAAAGCAAAGTAATTCCCAAAAGATAAGAAAAGAAAAGAAAAGTGCAGAAAAGATACCTGGAGAAATGCACAACAACCACGAAGGACACGAGTGCGGCCTAAGGCACAGTCAGTTAGCCCATTAAACAGCTCAGCCAGGATGAGAGAAATGATCCCCTGTCGTCGAAAAACTTGGCTCAATACCTCAAAGAGCAAAGGAGTCTAAGATATGCGTCATCCTGAGAATAGCACCTCAGCTATCAAAGAGAACATCAGTGCATTCCGAGAAAGTAAGGACTCTGCCACACTCTGAGGGCTCGAGAAAAGTTCATACAGCAAGTCCAAGGAGAACACCACAGCATCCTGGCTGGGAGTTGCAGGCTGAACAAGATACGGGATCCCAAACCAGTTCTGCGGTGTGGCAACCTTCGGCAAAGTCTTCAGCGAAAAATACTGAGCATAATCCCAAGGAAGACCGGTCAAACGCGCAAGCTCCTCCAAAGAAGGTCCCATCTCCATGTAGTTAAACACAAACAAGTTCAACGAAGGGACCCAATCAATCAGTGCAGCCCCTAACATCCTCCAATCAATATCAACTCTAGCCATATGGATCAGACCGCCGAATCCATAGGACTCTAAATCTCGAATCTCATAAGCCGACAAGTTGTCAAGCCAAGCAAGCAGTCGTGGCGAGCAAGAAGGACGAGGAAGCAACTGGCAAGTCCTCACAGGAATCCCCTCCAGAACAAAAGGCCCAGGAATCGATGACAGCTCATCAAGGATCGGAAGAACAACGGGCGAAGGAGAAGGAAAAGCTGGAACCTCTGCAAACTCAATAGCCCCTGACCTATCCCTAGTATCGGCTATGTCTGATATAGTCGCATTGCTATCTAAAACAGTCACAACTTCAGCCGCACGAGAAGACTCGCCCACCTCATGAACCGAATGTGTAAAGGGTCGACGATCAGGAGGAGGTCGATACTCTCTGTCAAAAGGGCTATCAGTAAAGATCAAACCACACATCATGGCATCCTAACCAATCTGACCGCTGAAAAATGCATCTGAACCGTCAAGAAAGGCCCTGGCAACCCCGGTCGAAGAATCAACGGTCAGATCTGGACCTGCAGTCCTCTCCAACATGAAGTCATGAATCCAATCCTCACTCTGTCCAATCAAAGGGGTCATCGGGACATCCACACCGTCCATCATCAGGGGGACATCATCAATAATCACATCAAGTCCACCCAAGCAAGTGTACCGCACATCTCGACCATCATCAAGAGCATGCAAGCCATCAAAGGTATCATCTGAACCATCCATACCATCCAAACATGAGATCAGCCCATCTATGTCCATTGTGATCCCATCACCACCGTCGATCACATCATCCGTGCGGCCCATACTCAAAGGGTGCATAGCTTCACCTATGGCCCATCTCCCCATCTCATCCATACCATCTAATCCCTTATGGTCAATGCCTCATTCAAATCTGAATTTCCAGCTATCCCACCATTAATGGGGGCATTCAAAGCTCCCCGAACAACCACCCTTAATCCACCATCAATGCCCCCATTTAAGGCTTCATCCACCCCACCCATCAAGAACATCTCACCATCATTAAAGCCCCCACCATCTTCTGAAGTATGGATCTCATTAGGATCAGCCTTCATCACCCCCAAGCCCTCATCAATGATTGCCCAAGAGAGGACCAAAAGAGAAAAAGATAAAAAAAAAAAAGGAAGGACAGATGAGACAAAAGAAGGATTCATGGCTGGATTCAAACCTTGTACACAAAGAATCAAACAGACAGGACAAGGAGACTGTTGGGAATGTTCGAACTAGAGCCCGCACGGACCACACAAGAGGCGAGGTTTAGGTGGCCTGCTGTGGGCCACCCGTACGGATGGGTTCTCTCTCTCCTCGGGGATTGGCCTCACGGTCGCTGGTAGGTGAGACTGACAGTCCACGTCAGCAGTTGGCTCCCTGAGGGCCGCCCAAGGCTTCAATGAACTCCAAATTTCGTTTGTGGCTGATCTGAATCATCTAAAAGGTACCCCACCTATCCAACATGAAGTATTGCGGCCAACATGGGTCTGACCAAGTCAAAGAAAATGAAAATTGATCAAGAGTGGTCCCCAAGCAATCTGAAACATCCCAGGGCTAGATCATCATGATCCAAACCATGGAAAGGCTCGCATAGCTCATCAAATAGCAACATCAAGGGTTTGATTGTCAAGAAAGGAGGCCAGAGTCTAAGATTTGATCATCAAGTGGGCCCACATAGCTAAAAAAGGCAATCTGAACCGTCCAATTCCTCATCCACACCAGGGAAAGCCTTCTTAGCCTCACAAAACATCAAGGATAGGTTCTCCAAAGCAAAGCTAAAGTCTGAAAAGGACCCACAGGGCCAAATCAAGCAATCTGAACCGTCCAAGTCATCATCTATACAGTTGAGAAATCTTATCTTCCACAAAGCATCAAAGAATGAGTCGAGAGTCAAAACATCCAAGCATCATCAAGAGGTTCTGAGACAAATCAGGGTTGTATATTCATTCAGAAGATTTTGATACAGAAGAAAGGTAAAGCAAAAGGCCTTAAAAATGTCAAAAGGCCATACATCAAACAAGCTGAATACAGAAGCAGGCTACAGATCACCAACATAATCATCATCATCTCTCCTCTCATCCCGCTCCATCAGAGGAGCTGTTACGGATCCGCTAGCATATCTGCGACGACCCCCTGGAACGTAGAGCGAAGGAAGAAGAGGCCCCTGTCCGTACATCAAGTACCACTCGTTGTAGTCATGATCTGCGATCGTGAAATGAAACCCAGGCTGGCCCACGAGGGCATCGGCTAAAGCATCAGCCCGGATCTGAGCAGCCGGAGGAGGTGCAAAACAAGGAACCCGAGCCACACCAGTGATCTGTCGGAGCAGCCTCTCGCCCAGGTACCACTGAAATGATTTGGCATCAGAGAGCATGATTCGAAGACATGAAGAATCATATGCTTCCACACGTTGAGGGGTATAGTAAAGTGGAAAGTTGGCATACGGCATCTGAGCGAACTACAACAAATGCGTTTCATCACAATCAGCCCCAGAGCAACACGACGGATAAGAAAAACAAGATGCTTATGTCCTCGACGGTCAGTCCGTCTATGTCCCCAGTGACAGCCATTGCCTTTTTACCTTTTGGTTTAGGCCCTTCCAGACATTCCGGGGCAATATGGCCACGACGACCGCAACCGTCACAACAGACGGATGAAGGTATGGATGATTTTCCTTTATGTTTATCACCCTTCTTGTCCTTCTTGTCACGGCTATTTCCTCTATCAAATTTGAGGAATCTCTTGAATTTTTTGCTCAATTTCTCCTCCTCATCATCCTTATCATCACTATCTTCCTCCGACTCACTCTTAATATTCTTATGTTTGTGAGAGGACTTAAGAGCGATGCTTTTCTTTCTAGAGGGGGCCTTAAAGCTTAGTTCATAAGTTTGTAGGGAACCTATGAGTTCTTCAACTTTCATGGTATTTAGATCCCTACATTCTTCTATGGTGGTAACTTTAGAAGAGAACCGTTCCAGAAGGGATCTCAGAATTTTCCTACATAGTCTATTCTCCGGAACAGGATCCCCTAAGCCCCACATATCATTTGTGATCTTGTTCAGTTTGGTATAGAATTCAGCAAATGTTTCATGCTCCTCCATAGTAATGTTTTCAAATAGAGTAGAGAGGCGCTAAATTTTAGAGTTTTTAACAACGTTTGTACCTTCATGGGCAACTTCAAGAATATCCCTTGCCTGTTTACTGGTTGTGCAGTTTTGAATCCAACCAAATTCATCTTTAGATACTGAACAAAAAATGGCATTCAGGCCTTTGGTATTATGAATACGTTGAGCTTTATCATAATTAGTCCACATCGCCTTATCTTTTGGCCTGAGGACATCCAGTTCACCTTCCTTACGAATAATGTCCATTGGGGGTTCATATCCAATATCAAACATGTCCCTCACATCCGAATCAATAGATTCCAAGAAGATGCGCATTCGGGCTTTCCAATATGGATAGTTTGACCCATCAAAGAAAGGAGGCTTAGTGACGGATGAAGAGTCCTCTCTAGACATATTTTCAAGTTTCTCTTAGGATCTACCTCTAGGCAATTAAGCCCTTAAAGAGGAACCCGCTCTGATACCAATTGAAATTGTGGTTTTACCACAATTAGAGATACTCGGAGATATGTCTAAGGACCTAGAGGGGGGGGGGGGGTGATTAGGACCTTTTCAAAATCTTTTCGCCTACTAACATATATTATTAAATCAAACTAAGTAAGCAAGAACACCTCGGTTTCCAAGCCTAAGTGGGTCCAATCACAAGACTAGCATATGATGAGGCAATAAACAACCTAGTCTAAAGCATGCATAGGTAGTCAAAAGATTTAACTAATCAATCTCCTAACCTATGCAACCTAAGTAGACTTATGAGAATGGATCAATGAACTCAAGTCTACACAACTAGTGAAAGTACATCTTGTGTGTGGATGTGCCTAATTAGTGCCTAGCATACATTCCTATCAAGCATTCATAATCAGATAATTAAACTAACAATGCTAAGATATAAATGTGCTCAATTCAATCACAAACACAAGCATGTATAGTGGTTCGACTTTGGGTCTACTCCACTCCCGGTTCAAGTACTCAACTCCTTTGAGCACACCGGCATTCACTATCGGAGGTTTTAAATGAGGTTCACCTCTCAACCTTTACACGGAGGTTTTACCGGTTCACCTCTCAACCATTATCGGAGTTTTAGACATAAGCTAACTCTCAACCCAACGCACATTTACTCCCGTGTCGGAGGCTCTCCCTTGGAGACTTAGTTTAGACCCGGCTAACGGGCCAAGGAACGGCTAACGTCCCTAGGTCGAGTTCGACAAACAAACTCTAAATGGACCCTTAAAAAGGACAACCTTACTTGTCGGATGAGCCCCTTGTTTAGCGCCGGTTCGGGTTGTTTGATCTCCGCTCTCCCGTGCTTCAATCAGCTTCCCTTGCTCCCACGATCGTGTCGCCGTTGTGTCGCCAATGCCTCAGCCACACTCAATCAAACACCTTGCATGTGATGCCTTTGAGATGCCCAAGGTGCTAGGAGGATAGGTTTGAGAACTCTACAACTAATGGGAATGGGTTGCCTAGAGTCTCTCTCCTACAACGATCTCATCTTAGAGTTTTGGACAAAGATATGCCAATCTAGAAGGTTCCAAACTCTAGAGATCAAGAGGGGATGAAGGTCATCTTCTTCATGAGCTTGGAATACTCTAATCTTGTGTTAAAGCACAAGGAAGATGCCTTGCATAGGTTGGGAATGAGCCTCAAATGGTCTCCAACAATGGTGGCTTCACTCCTCTCGAAATCCCTCTACTTATGCCAAAAAACCGAGCTCCATATATAAGAAAGGTGAGCTCCAACGGTCATAAAATGGGCAAAAAACGGCTCTGCCGACCTATCCCGACCGGTCCCAACCGGTCGGCCAAACGCCAAAACAAGACAGATTGTTCACTGTCTGATGGGGGTCTGTCCGACCGGTCGGACCAGCCCAGCCGACCGGTCACGACCGGTCGGTCCTGTAGCCTGTTTAACACAACCAGCCGCTGTGAAGTCTGGAAGCCTGGCCGACCGATCTTGACCGGTCGGACAGGTCTGGGTTCAGCCCTGTTATTTGCTGACCCATGCATTCTTCAGTCCTTTCATTTTGGCTAAGGTTTGGGTGTTCTTTTGGAACACCTAGGGCCAAACTATGATGACTAAGAGTATTCCTAAGATGGTCAAGGTCATCAAAGAAGCAAAGGGGTTGGGTTTTGGTCAAGGTTAAGGCACCAAGGCATCACTTTTACCTGAATCTTCTTCCTTGATGCAGCGGGGCCACTTTAGTCTTCGGTCTTCGTCTTCATTAGGTTCAACCGACAATAGACTCACTGACGTAAGTGATTGACAAACAAGGTGCACTAGTATGCCACAGAAAAGTTCACTAACAGTGGCTCCCATAAGCCGTATCCAATCAGTGGAAGTAATGGGAGTAAGAGAGCTTGCGTGGGGAACAACGGCCCCATGGAATAGAAAGCCAATCTGCATATATATATATATATATATATATATATATATATATATATATATATATATATATATATATATATCTAGGGGAGTTATTCCCCACTCCCCACAAGGAAGTTGAAAGGTGTGGGTCTCATCCCTCCACCTCTCACAAAGAGACGCAAGTAGCATGCGGTTGGCATTATTATTATGAAAGCGTAATGTGAGAAGGCCGACGAAAGGAGTATCGGCCAAAACACGTTCGAGCATAAGCTGCGGCTGTTTCACCCAATCATCCCAAAGATCTCGAGTACCTCGACCCTTTATGGAGGGGAGAGGTTGGTGCTCTTTAGCTAAAGAACACATATGGGTCCCGCGATGAACAATGAAGGCCGGGTCATCCTCATCGACCGCCCTTCGCCCCCTCGTACCATCCACCATCAAATCCTACAAGTTTGGCCAGGTAAGTCCCCATCCTTTACCCGTTAAGATCCAAATCAAATCATTATCCAGGAAACCCATGGATTCAGACTTACATTCAAATGTAAAAATCTAATGTCCAACTCCATGTGTCGCATAGGATATGTGTTGGGCCCATTGAGGAAAACAAGGCCCACCTTAAAGAGGGTTGCATGTCATAGCTTAGGTAAGGAAAATCCACCATCCAAGGACACATTTTGGGACAACAAATGCACTTAAGTGCCATGAGATTAAAAGGGGTAAGAATCCAACTTCATATAAAGAAACCCCTCTTCAAAGTCCATGTGTGACCAAGGCTTGGTTCACTTTTCATACCAAGGCCATGATCCTCATTTAAGATGTTCCCATCTTTTTACACATATACATGGACAAATGGGGAATAGAAAGGAAATTGGTCCCCAAGAGCAACTCAAGTGCCCCACCTCAATGGATTGAAGGGAGCACATAGCCCACTTGAAGAACTATAAGAACCTATTCATGGGTCAACCATGGGCAACCCTATGTGCATCGTCTTGATAAATGTTTTGACTATGAGAGTATAACATGGTGGCCTACCCGCAAACATATGAATCAAAGAAGCCAATGGTAAAAAATTGATGCACATAGCCCACATGAAGAACCAAAGTTGGAAATGTCCATGCAAGGACAAGTTTGGGCAACTTATGTGCACCAATTGCTTTACAAAAAAGGGGACCATTTGAGCACAAGAGGGTATGACTTGATGAGTTACCCTACCATCATGAAAATGACTAAGAATGATATACATAGCCCACTTGAAGATCAAATCCAAAATGCCCCAAAGCATGGGACAAAATGGGGCAACTTATGGGTATCATTCTTTCCCACAAATTGAAAGAAAAATCACTCATCTTTGAGAATGATGGTGGATGACCCACCAAGCACCCCAAGAGACATTCAAGGAGCTATGGTTGCATGGATAACTCATTTGAAGAAGAATCATCCATTTGAGGTTGGGAACATTAAAGGAAGCTCTTGAGAACCACTTTCCTACAACATGAGAAAACCATTTGAACTTAGTGAGATTGTTGAAACAACTCACTCATGGGACTTGTAGATGATCAAGTAACTCAAGTCCTCCATCCATCCGAAGAAAAGGCATGAAGGGAAAGAATTTTACATGCACAAAGTGTAGTGGTGCACACACGACTCAAAGAAATTCACAAGTCTCAATGAGGGCCCAAAAGCCCATCTATGTGGAAAAATTCCAAGGAGCCCACCACACTTTGGGCATAAGGATGTACATCATAATCAAGTGATGGTGGAAAGTTTGGGCCACTTGACCATAAAGGCCCAACTAAGAAATCTAGCCCACTTGAGATCCAAGTGAAGAATGGGCTAGTCACCTTTATCCATACACATATGAAGAAAGATGGGGCCATCCAAAGTGAGCATTATGAGCCCAAAACTTGAGGTGGGCCCTATCAATCTCATGAGCCTACTAAACCTTGAAAAGATGATGGAAAAGAAAAGAAAGTTATAAGGAGAATATGGCAAGGAAAAGAGAGCATGAGGGAGCACAAAATGAAGTATTAGGCCAGTCAAATACACCAAGGGTCGTGACTTCACTTTGAGCCCATTTGATACACATAAAAAGGGGCCCAACTCCCATGAGAAAAGATAGGATATTTTGCCATGCACACTTGATAGACATGGCAAAATTACCCTTTACATACACATGAAGGGAGAATGAAAAAAGAAAAGAAAGAAAGAAATGAAGCTTGCAATGTTCCTATCCATGCACCACCTTGAGAAGAGATTGGAGAAGTAGAAAAAGGCCAAAAAAGACTTGGGCCCACCTTGATTCCCTTGGAATATCTACATGAAGAGAAGAAAGAAAACATGAGGAGAGAAAAGAAAGAAGAAAAAGGACATGAAAGAAAAGGGAGTGGTCCATACCTTCACCACTCACCAAGGGGGACTACCTTGCTGTCCTAAAAGCTTCACTAAAGCTTCACCACTTGAAAAGAGCAAAAGGCTACCAAAAGGAAGAAAATTTTGAAGAAAGAGAGATTGTAGGAAAGAAGAAAGAGAGATTGCACGTTGGAGAGGCCAAGGGTGCCCCATGTTATATAGAAAAAGGAGAGGGCATCCCATTATCTAACCCACTGAAAAAACCAGTGGGCAGAAGAAGCTTGGGCGGCACCGAGGGGGTCGTCCGTCCTCCCACCTGGTTGAAACAACCCCTCACCATCTCTCCTTAGGAAGAACTCTCCCTTGGGAAGGGTGGTTGCAAGTGAATCTTGTACCTCCATGTAAGAATGAAGTGATGGAAGGAAATGATGAGAAAAAGAGAAAGGAATCTCACCAAAATCTCATCTTGTGAGAAATTGGGGAGAAGTTGGCTTGATAATGTGAAAAAAGCTCCATGAGATTTTTAAGAAAAAGAAAGAGAATTGACTTGGTCAAACAGTGATCTCAACCATCCAAAGTCATGGCCCGATGATCTGAATCATTCTCAGAAAAACCCCAGGAATTTCCAAGCTTGATCTCTACCAGTCTCCCATCCCCAGTGGTCTGAAGACCTTAAACTACATCAGGACCAAAATCCCGAGAGATTTCCAATAAAAACTAGTGTTAATCTTGATCGCTCGAATTGGGATTTAACAACCTGGAACAATATATATATATATATATATATATATATATATATATATATATATATATATATATATATATATATATATATATATATATATTTCTTGTACGAAGTTTTGGTCCGAAGACCTTAAACTACATCGGGATCAAGATCCCAAGGGATTTTTAATAAAACGGGCATCGATCTCAAACATCAAAATCAAAATCGATGACTCAGAACACCTTTCAAAATCATTATATATATATATATATATATATATATATATATATATATATATATATATATATATATATATATATATATATATATATTAACCAGTCTCGCTCCCAAATTTTGGTCTGAAGACCTTAAACTATGTCGGGATCAAGATCCCGAGGGATTTTCAATAAAAAAAGGGGCATCGATCTCAACTGTTTGGGCCAAGATCTGACAACTTGGATCATTTCAAAAAAAATTTAAAAAAAATATGTATTTCCAGCATCGCATGTACATATTCTGGGTCCGAAGACCTTAAACTACGCTGGGATCAAGATCCCGAGGGATTTTCAATAAAAACCGGCATCGGCCTCGACCGCTCGGATCAAGGTTCGATAATCTAGATCTTTTTTAAAAAAATCACAAAAAGAATATTGTATTTTCAGCATGTATATAATTTTCGGTCCGAAGACCTAAAACTACACTGGGATTAACTTCTCAGGGGCTTTCTTTCCCAACTTGTCCCGGACATGGCTGACACTTGACCGTACGGGTGTTTGGAATCTTCTAAAACAGGTAAGGGCTGAAGCGGGCAGAGCCCCGCAATCCTGTTGGTGTTGAACGCACCATGATAGATAACCTTGATTTGGAAGTCGTTGTTGAATCTGACGGATGTTCCCTTTTCCTAAAACTCATGAAGAGGATTAAGGCAGTTGGGAGGTGAAGCGTACCCTCACGGAATTGTGAGCAGCATAAGGCCCCAAACTGAATTGACAAAGGAAAATGTGAGGATGTGGCTCATTTTGTGGCCAAAGGAGTCCGTCGGACGATACGTGGTATATGTGCATTGCACAGGAGGAACAGGCAACTTTGTGGGTGTGTTGAATGAAAACCCTCAAAATCTCCTCATCTGAAGATGTAAAACTACGACACTTAACTATGCGAGAACCGTCTTGCTCGTTGACGTAAAATGGATCGGGTGCCTTACCAGCAGTAGATTTTGAAAATGGATGAAAATTCCATACATTTCCCTGCATTTTAGAAAAATCAGAAAAATACCAAAACATTGCAAAATCACTTTTCAAAAATCACAAAATATTTTCCTTGCTTTCAATAACACCGATCTTTACTCGGACCAAATATTTTCAAAATCACAAAAATATTCCCTTTGTTTTTAATAACCGATCTCCATCCTGACCACTCAGGTAAAGATTCAAACCAAATATTTGCAAAAAATCACAAAGAATTGTCACTATCCCCAGCATAGCACTCCAGGAGTCTCGAACTCCGCTCACTCCACAGTTTGGGATGACGGATCCGATCACCCGCAAATTGGAATCTTGACCAACATTGGTGACCAAGCACCATCCTAATCACATCCATTCCCAGAAGAACATCTTGAGTTCTAACAACATCCTTCATCCATCCCCATTAGCAAAGAAATAGCATCTTGGGATGATGGACCTGATCGACCACGAGTCGGGATTTTAACCAACCCGCTGACCAGACATCCGCATTGGAAAGAAAATCTCTAGGGAAGCACAACCCCACAAGCAATAAGCTCAAAAGTTCTCTGCATCCTTAGTAAAAGCAAAAACATCAAACTAAAAGATAATGAGCCAAACCATGCATTCATCATCAAATATGCATCCCCATGTATCAGCATCCATTGCATCAATCATCATGTTTATCTGCTTTCAAAATAAAAGTCGGTTAGCCAAGGACCCCACAGGTATCCCTAGTGGAGGCAAGTGCAAGCCAGATTTCCTTTTCAAAAAGACAAAAAATATAATATATATTCCTATTCGCAAATAAAAACCCAACAGAGTATCACTCCTCAGAGTGGGTATCTTTTCAAAATCTAAAAACATTTTTCCAGTAGAGCGTTCGGCCTCCAAAACACCGAGAGATCTTCCATATTCTAGGTAGGAGCCAACGCAAAAATCAAATAAGATCCGATGTCTCGCTATTTACCTGGAGATCATCGGATCCAATGTACTCAAAGTACGGTCGAACTGAACTCCAATGTCAGTGCGGTCGTACCACCTGCCAAGACACGAAAAGATGAAAGCCAAAAGGCTCGATCAAAGAAACCGTATGAACGGTGGAAACGATGAATTGTAACCCAAGTATCAAAATCAGCAAATTGGGTAGAAAGAGTTCACCCGCACATACCTAGGCGTGGATGCCTGAAGTACCTTGACTGAGTCCAAGTCAGCGTAGTGGATCTTTAGTAAGACTACATGGACGTAGGACAGCTAACCATTTTGACAGTCAAGCGAAACAAGTACTCCTGGAGTGATTCGGGAAAGCATCGAACAATCAATCACAGGGTCGGTAACCTCGTAAGACTATGATAGACGCAGAGGCTCTACTGTACCTTTCCGATGTTAATACCGATTGGGAATGGAAGGGTTGCGATTGGGTACCAGGTTGCAGCACATGTAGGGACAATCGCAATGTTTTCTCCAAAATCCCGCGGTATGTGCGAGTTATCAATATCCAAACAATCAACTGACTAAAACACAAAGGAAAACAAAGATTCTAAATCACAATCTAGGAAAGAATGAATTACAACCAGAGCATCAAAACCAGCAGATTGGGTGGAAAAAGTTCACCTGCACATACCTAGGCGTGGATGCCTGAAGTACCTTGACTGAGTCCAAATCGACTTAGTGATCTCCCGTAAGACTACATGGACGCAGGGCAGCTAACCACTTTGACAGTCAAGCGAAACAAGTACTCCTGGAGTGATCCGGGAAAGCATCGAACAATCAATTACCGGGTCGGTAACCTCGTAAGACTATGACGGACACAGAGGCTCTACTGTACCTTTCCGATGTTAGTACCGAGCGGGATGGAAGGGTTGCGATTGGGTACCCAGGTTGCAGCGCATGTAGGGACAATCGCAACGTTTTCTCCAAACTCCCGCGGTATGTGCAAGTGATCAATTTTCAGACGATCAAATGACGCAGATGCAAAGGCAAGCAAAGATTCAGACCACGATCTATGAATGACCGGGTCAAAAGTGGGGTGTTCACTCGCTTTGACATTCGGTTACACACAACCTCTGCCAAAGAAGGGCATCTGTAGACACCCCACCTTCGGCTACAATGTTGGTAGAGATAGCTGAATGAATGGAGGACCATACCCCCAAATCCCATATCCAAACCCAGCCGAACTCACCCTTGTAAGCCCCAATCCATAGCCCAGCTCAAGCCTGAACCCAGTCAACTCACCCCTAAACATCAGCCCAAAAAATCCTCCATAAGAAAAACCAATCAAAAAATCCTTAAAAAGTTAAAATTGGTGAGTCAACCCGCTGAGTCAAATCACCGAGTCAACCCGTTGAGTCAACTCACCGTGTCAACCCATCTTCCAAACCCAGTCAACTCACCTGGCTCGAACCACAGCTTCGGAGCAGGTCCGGACTCCGAACCTTGGGCTTTTCTGCTTTAGGTTCGGAGGTCGTACGCTCCAAAGCCAGAGCAGCGGGGCCATACGAGCAGCCCCAGGGTGTCGCCCAAAACTATTTATAGGGGTTGCCACTCTCTGCTGCTATAAATACCCCCGCCCCTTCTCATTCACAGCATCCCTCAATCCAGAAAAGAATCCACTTCCCATCTATCCAGCCCGAGAGTTCCGAATCTATCTCCCCCTTTTTAGTCCATTCCTCCACCAAAGAGAGCCCGAGTGAGAAGAGCCTAGCCCTGGTCCAGCCCAGCCTGACCATGGTCTAAGTCTCCCAAGCTACCCAAGTATTGATATAGCCACTTGAAGCAAACCCTTGCGACACCTCCGTCCATCTAGCTACTCTTTTACTAGCATCATCTCATTCGCATTTAGCATAAGTGCAACATTTACTTTTCTTCCAACCCCCCTACTTATCATGATACTATAAACACTTTGATTGTTTAAATACATAGCATGCATCCCGCATAAAGCACCTGTCAGTTCGAGCGTATGCTTTGGGCTTGCCTGTTAATGGAAACCTGCCCATCAGAAACTCTTACTGTTCAGACCTGCATTCATGCATCATATCATTCATGAAAATGTACGAGGATTAAATCAGACTTTCAAGTATTAGTTCGATTCTGTGAAGTAGAGACCGTACTTCGGTTCGGGCAGTGTGGGGTGCTTAACATCTTCCCACCCTGTAACCGTGATCCCTTACCTCGAATCTTTGGCCACAGATCAAAAGGAGTCATTTTAGAGGAAGGAATCTTCAGATTCCCTTCTCTAACTTTCTATAGGGTCTAGCCGACTATAGATTCGAAGTAACTGGCTAGTGGCGACTCTGGTCTTACACAAAATCATCCAACATATCCAACTTAACACAACAACAGATAAAAAGCCCCCGAGAACGAGGCAAGCCAGTGGCACAAACGGCGATTCGCACGCACTCCACCCTCTTTTCCGAAAGTAAGGGAGAATTCGGGAGCGCGGAGACGCGAGCGTCCACAACTCTGAATTTTGATGTATGTAAACCATGATTTATATTTAGTTGTTTGGAAAAGGAACCATGATGATGTATATGCTTATGTGGAGACTATGCTTAATTTATGATTATTATATGCTCATGACGAACATGAAGATTGTTGTGTTGTATGATTCGAGATTTTGTATATGGATGTTACGTTAATGAATACCCATTAAGAGATGAAGCCGGATGAGGCCTTGTTACATTAGCATTATCATGTGGATATTTTTGAATGAATATACCTTATTGTTTTGTAGTGAGAGTCGGTATTATCATGTATTATTGAATGAATATGCATTGTCATTAAGAATTGAGTGTTGGCATTACCATATATATGTTGTTGGTTGTATATACTATGATGTTGAGTTTAGCACTACCATGTGCATTGTTGGATATGTGCCAAGGGATCCTTGTTTGATATATTACCTATGATGAACCCTTTAATGAATGAGATTGACGAGTACGAGAAGTTTTATGAGCCAATGTTGGTGGTATGGGACACTAAGCCTGAGCTATCGACCTATGCTGGGTAACGAGCCCCCCATACTGACCTTGAGCTTTCTTAAACTAATTGGGATAAGGAGTGGTCATTAGTCGTGAACATCGTTTAATTGGCTGGATGCTAAACTTACTTAATTAAAGGTGAAACTAATCATGTATTCACTGGACCGGACCTGGTGGGTCAGCTTTGCGGGTGCTGTGGTGCTAGCTTGTGGTAGGGGGATAGGTTGCCATCACCTCCATTGGCTGGGTTTTTTGACATGAAGTTGTAGAATTACCTGCTTCATCGTGGACTCTAGTGACTAGTGGCTGGTGAGAAGAGTTGGAATAAGTCCCGTCTCATTTGGTCAGGGTGCCTTAGCCAGAGCATGCATATCATGCATTGCAATAAATAAGATTTTTCTCATGTATGTTTTGGTTGGGTATGATTATGTTTAGATATTATTGTGCTAATCTTAGGGGGTAACCCTCACTGAGTTGATCAAATGGGATGAATGGACATGAGAATAAGCAAAAGTGCCGAATGAACATGTGAATGTTGTCTTTTCTTAGTCCTCTAGGGCGATCTTTATTTAGTTGTACTCTGAATATCCATCGAGGAAGCAAAAGTGGGAATGACTCACAAACCTTTCTAAGATTTGATCAACAAAAGATAAAGGGAAGTTGTCTTTCCTCGTGACAGTGTTTAGCTTTCTGTAGTCAATGCACATTCTCCAACCGGAAGTGACCCAAGTTAGCACGAGTTCATTGTTGGCATTGGCTACGATGGTTATTCCAGATTTTTTAGGCATGACTTGAGTTAGACTCACTCATTGACTATCAGATATTGGATAAATGATACCCGCATCCAATAGTTTTAACACCTCGACCTTGACCACCTTCTTCATGCTTGGATCGAAGCATCTTTGTGGTTGCCTAGATATTTTTGCATTCTCCTCAAGGTGTATGCGATGAGTACAAATCAAGGGGTTTATGCCTTTGAGATCCGCAATTGACCACCCAATGGCATTCTTATTCTCTTTTAGAATAGCAATCAACGTACTCTCTTGTTCCTGATCTAAGTGGGAAAAAATCACCACCGGATATGTTTCATCTTGACCTAAGTATAAGTATTTGAGATTCGAAGGCAATGGTTTTAGGTCGAGCTTCGCAGTCTTGATACTAGAAGGAAGAGGCTTGTTTTTAGTTAAAGGCAAAGGCTCAAATGAATTCTTCCATCTGTTAGTATCAAGTACCAACATAGAGTCCAAAATGACATCCATCTCTCATATCATATCATCATCAATCTTATGAGAGTGTGCCAAACATGCCTCTAAGTGATCGGAGAAAAATGTTAAGAGGAATGTATCTTTTATGAATGAGTCAATCAGATTTATTTCGTGGACCTCATCATCACCATCCCGTGGTTGTTTGCATAAATAAAAAATATTGAGCTCAAGTGTCATATTTGCGAAGGGCATTTGTACAAGCCAATTTCTACAATTGATAATTGCATTTGAAGTGGCTAAAAAAGGGCGGCCAAGTATGACATGAATTTGAGCACTGGTACCAATCACAGGATGTGTTTCCAAGATAATAAAATCCACTGGATAGTAGAATTTATCGACTTATACCAGCACATCTTCAATCATTCCTCTTGGTATACGAACGGATCGATTAGCTAGTTGGAGTGTGGTTTTGGTGGGTTTTAATTCACTTAAACCAAGTTGTTCATAGACCGAGTATGAGATGAGGTTAACACTTGCCCCCAAATCGAGTAAAGCTTGTTCGATCCGGTAATCAACTATGATACATGAGATGGTAGGACTACTAGGATCCTTGTATTTTTTGGGCACTTCTTGTTTGATGATGACACTCAAATTCTTAGTCAAAAGTACTTTATTGTGTACATTGTGTTTCCTTTTGACAATACAAAGTTTCTTAAAAAATTTGGCATATGATGTATTTGTTTTATAACATCGAACAACGAGATGTTGATCTTCACTTGCTTAGAAACCTCGACAATTTTCAGATTTTTATCTAGAGGTTTGGGTGAAATCAACCTTTGAAGAAACCGAGCAATCGGCTTGTATTGCTTTTCCAATTCTTTCTCATGTGAAGTGTTGTTAGGATTATTATCCTTGTTGGTAATTTCCGAATCATTAAGCTTTGGGGCCTTCACCGGATTAGATTTGTCAATTTTTTTGCCGCTTCTCAAGGTGGTAATAGCCTTAACATATTTCATATGTTGGGAGGATGAGCTGAGATCTTGTATCTCGAATTGGGTTCATGGGTTAGGAAGAGGTTGGGCAAGAAGTGTGCTTTTCTGCCTAGCACTAAGATGAGATTCAACTCTAGCCATTGAAGTTTTCAAATCAATGATGGCTTGAGATCCGTTTTGGTTTAATCTTAGTTGTTCTTGCATGAACCCATCAATTTTTAGAGAATTAGTCTTGTTATATTCAGTTTGAACTGACACGAACGCACCCAACATCTCCTTAAACGTGGCTTTTAGTGTGATTACTAAGGATGAACCTTGTAAAGGTTGAGCTTGAGGGGTGTTTTTTGCATTCGCAGTTAGTCCATTCCTCCAACTGAAGTTGGGATGGTTCTTCCAACTTGAATTATACGCATTTGAGTTTAGAGCACTAAATGGTCGTTGATAATTATTTATGGCATTTGATTGCTCTTGCAAAATTTCTTGAAACGTAGGAATTGTAGGACAATTTGTATTTTATGTTGATTACCGACACAAATTCTACAAATATTATCAACAACTTCTATGGGTATAACCATTTCTCCTTTCTTCAATTCCATGGCCTCAACTTTTTTTGTGAGACTAGCTACACATGCACTTATGTTGTCTTCTTCTGAAATGACATAAATTCCTCAATTTTCTCTTTGTTGGCTTGTCTTGAGATTTGTTGGTTTAAATGTATCCCAAGATTGTGCATTCTCAGCTAAGACATGAAAGTAATCCCATGCTTTCTCGGCTTCCTTATTGATGAATTCTCCATTACACATCATCTCTACGAATTGGCACATGAGCGAATCAGTCCTTCATAGAAAAAGCTTATTAACCGCCAACTTTTGTAGCCATGATGTGGGCATGTATGCAATAAATCCTTAAACATCTCCCAACATTGGAAGAAAGTCTCATCCTCTTTTTGGGCGAAATTCATGATGAGGCGCCTTAGCATGTTGGTTTTATGAGTTGGAAAAAACTTTTTAATGAATTTCCTAGTCATTTCATTTCATGTGCTAATTGATACTGGCCTTAATGCATGATACCAAGCCTTCTCTTTCTCTTTAAGCGAAAAGGGAAATAATTTAAGTCGCACAACGTCATTTGATATGTTTGCAAAGTGCATCGTGGCTATCACTTCATCAAATTCCTTAAGACGTTGATAGACACTTTCACTGTCTAATCCATGGAATTTGGGAAGGAGTTGGATTACTCCTAGTTTGAGATCAATATTCCCTGTGTTATATGTAAAAATTATGCATAAAGGAGTGCTCGCTCTTGCAGGTTGCAAGCAATCACGTAGAGTCCTTAGTCGAAGAACATTCTCAGCTTTGTTATCTTCTGTTTCTGTTTAATTTTGGCCAAGATTTTGATTAACCCTTGAATCGGGTTAATTTTCAACTATATTTTCATAAAAAATTAAAAAATTTAAATGATTATTAGCGCATGGTTCCTTATCAATCCCCTCAACAATTCTCCATTTACTTATTAAGCGATTATTTGAATCCCGAACCCAATGGAACATGTAAATTAAAAAATAAAAGGAATGATAAAAGAAAGAAGAATTCTTTGTTCTTTTTTTTACTCCTCTCTACGATCAAAGCACAAGGTGTCTTGCAATGGCTGAACTAGAAGGAAAGATAGAGACCGATTTTTCCTGGCCAATAAGGATTCAAAGAACTCCCCATCCACTCTTTGAATCTTTTGAGAAAAGTTCAGAAAAACAAGAAAGAGGAGTAGATTTGAGAAGAGAAATCTCTTAGCATGAGGTGATCCAAGACGGCAATGCCGATCAATAACAATAAAGGCGGCTCAAGGCCAACCTATCAGAGATCCAATAGGAGTCTTCACTCACTTTGCAAAAGATGAATAGGATAGGAACGAATAGGGGAGAAGAAGAGTAAGGTTGGAAAAAAAAAAAAAAAAAACCTGATTTGAGAACCTAAAATGACCAACTTACTTCTACTTCAACTCCTAAAAAATTCCTGCAAAAATTAAAATAAAACAAACTAAGTTATTACTAAGGAAATGTTCCTAAAAATCTCAATAGAAAACTATTTTAAGAAATCCTGTAAAAACTATCAAGTCCCTGGCAACGGCGTAAAAAACTTGTTCACTCCCTAAGTGTAGGGTTGTGAGGTAGTAATAATTCGGTAGAGACCGAGATCGTCTTCAAGAACTAACTCAGGAATTCATAAGATTCCTTAAAACAATTTCTAATTAAAAACAAACTACAATAAATCGGAATTTGAATGTATAGGAGTAATCTGTAAACTTGAGATGAAATTAACAATTTAGAGAAGCACTAGGGTGCCAAGGATCCACTTGTAGTTATCCTTGATGTATAATTTGCTTTGGTTTCTCAATTATACAACTAGGATCGAAATCAAATCCTATCTAGCCAGATTATAGAGCGGTTAATTCAGCAAAACAATCTGTCATATGTGTAGTTCATCAACATGATTCCCTCAATTCAAGTTAAGACTTGGGCACATTCAATTACATAGGCCAATCCTCGTTCCAATATATTAAGATCACAACCATAATAATCATCAAACTCTGTCACAAAGCTTAACTAATATTATAATTTGAACTTGATTCAAATCATATCACTACAACAAATATGAGTTTGTATAACATCATTTTAACCGCGTTTGTTTAATGCACATTATTAAAAGTATAATTTACCACGTTCGCTAAAAAAATGCCATCATTTGAAAGTAGTAATTGAGCAACTTATTTACAACGGTCGGAAAACATTGTTATAAGAAATTTACAGCGGTCGAAAAATGTTGTTAAAAGGAATTTACAATGGTCGAAAAATGTTGTTAAAAGTAATTTACAACGTGCGGTGGAACGCTGCAATATATCTTAATACCACAGCGGTCGGAAAATGCTGTTAAAAAAAAATTACAATAATAAAAAAAACATTGTTAAAAGGAATTTACAATGTTCGAAAAATATTGTTAAAAGTAATTTATAGCGTATGGATGAACGTTGCAATGTCCTACACCATTGTAATGCTCCCTTAACATGTCCACATATGCTTCCTTCTACACCACTTCCATCCGTTGAAACCTCCCTAGTGTCCATAGTGATGCTTATATTCCTTCTGTGCCGTTCTTAACGTCATTCATACTAGGATGAACTGAAAACACAAATATTAGCCTAATTCAAAACTTATGTGGCCCCATGAATATTTCAACTGTGGATGTTCAATCCTCTCGTTTTCGGCCCACTTTAGTCTGGGATCCAGCTCATTTTTTTTTATCTCATGTACTAAAATGAGCTCCCAAAACGGATGGACGTGGTGGAATTTTGACAAACATCACGGTGGGCCCCACCTAGGTTCCCACTGCAGGAACTTCCTAGAAAGGCTTCCGCGAGTAGATTAAGTGAGACCCCGGGCTCACCTAAGACAATGCGGCCCTTATGGTGTCATGGGGCCCACCTTGATGTCTGTATTACATATCCACTCCATCCATACATTTTTCTAGATCATTTTAGGGAGTTATCTCAAAAATGAAGCACGAAAAGTTATCAAGTGATCCATACCATAAGAAACAGTGGGCCACAAAAGTTATTGATCAAGTGGACCATACCAAAGGAAACGGTGGGTGGATCCATGAACGTGGGGTCCACCGTGATGTATGTTCCTGCCATTCATCTATTTTGAAAACTCATTTTAGGAAAGACAAATGAATCAGATCCAAATCTCAGGTAGACCATAACAAGAAACAGTAGTAATTGATCATTAAAAACTTGTCATGCGGCACAAAAGATTTAGATCAACATGATATTTCTGTGCTCTTCACCAGTGGGAAAGTGATGCCCACCGTTGAAACCTTCCTGGAGCCCACCATGATCATTTTCTTTTGAGATCCAACCAGGGTGACTCTCTCTCTCTCTCCCCTCGATGGCTTCTTCATCTGGAAACCCTAACCAGCAATCGCCGCCTCTCTCCATTTTGCCTCTCTCACCATTTCTTCTCGAAATCCAATGAACGTGTACGCTCTGTCTCTCTGTAGGTATTATGAATTGTGTTTTTCTAGGTTTTTCCTGCCCCATCTCTCCTTCCAGATCAAGGCAAAGCTAGGGTTTTTTTTTTCTTTGATCTTATTTTAGGGGTTTCACTGTTTTTGGATCTGGTGATTGTTTTTAGAATCTCCTCCTCCTCCTCCTCTCTCTCTCTTGAAAATTTGGATCGTATTTTTTATTAGGTCGAAAATTTCACGCGGATGTGGAGGGAAGTGGCGATTCGGAGGAATTGGTAGATCCGCCAAAGGTCGAGGATAAGATCGGTGGTGCCGTTCTGGATGGTCTATCAGTCTATCAACGGATTTGGATGTTGCCAATAGGTTTGGGTTTTTTTATGGATCATTCTCAGACGTTGGATTATTTATTTATTTATTTTGGAGTAAATCTGCAGTGGGTAGCTAGACTACCAGTGTTTACTATTTGGTTGAATGGTGATCTTGGTTGAAATATTTAGTGTTATTATTTAAAGATGTGTTTGGTTGGTTTTTGGTGTGATTGGATAGAGATTCATGTTTTTGTCTCTTTTATTTTTGTATTTAGATGGTTATCGTTGTTGTAGGTATGTTTTATGATGATTGGTAATATCAATTTTGACAGAATGCCAACATCTGTTGGGATTGAGTGTGCCCATGAGGCGTTTGATGAAATTCTAAAACCAAATTTCATCCACTGGTGTTCCATTTTTTAAAGTTAGTTCTCTCATCAGTAGGGATTTGATGCATGGAAGTTGAAACAATACTCTCTTGGTTGTCGTTTCCACCATGTGTCGCTTTCTTTCAACGGGTCAACGGGAATAATGATCCATTCCTCCATCAACCTTGAAGCTTATTTTTTTGGCACCAATCAGACAGTGAAGATCATCTGATTATTATGAATTTTGGCTGTGACCCTTCTTAAACGAGCTCAACCATTTGGACATCCTCCATTCACAATGGAGCTTTTCCAACCAAGAGTTTGGATCACCCAGCCATGTGCCTCAGGTACTGATTGGGATCATCAGGAGAATTGCATCCTAATGCAGTGGGAATCTGTAATTTGTCTTGAGAGGAAATGCTTCTTTTAATATCATTATTATAAATTTTGATATTAGTGTTGCTTGTGCCCTAAAGGACCGTATTACACTCAGTTTCCCTTAACTGTATGTACTTTTAGCTTGCACTACTTTGTTTCAATTACAGTTATTGGTAAAGCATGAATTTATGGGTATTCGGAAAGGTCTTCCAAAGCAAACAAGAGTTCAAATGTCTAAGAGATTCCGATGGATCATGATCATGCTCTTCTGACGGTTTGAAGCTGTGGCCAGTTTTAGATTAGTCTGGTGGAATCAAGGTGCAAGCTCTAGGAAAAAACTGTCTATATGGCGTCCAGTTGTTCCAACTGGGATGGTTTATCTTGGTGACATTGCTGTTCAAGGGTATGCAATGTCCTAACTGTAGTGTGTCTCTCTTTTTTGCAGTTCATGATTGTATTCTCAAACTTTCTTTTGAATTTTGAATTGGAACTTGGAATTTTGTAGGTATGAGCCTCCAAATACATCTGTTGTTCTTTATGATAGTGGAGATGAAGCAGTTTTGAAAGCTCCTTGGGATTTTCATCTTGTTGAATGAATTAAGAAACAGAAAGTAGTTGAAAGTATTTCCTTTTGGTTTCCTCAAGCTCCTCCAGGATTTGTTGCCTTAGGATGTATTGCGCGTAAGGGCTCACCAAAGCATGCTGACTAGAAAGATTTGCTTTAAACCTTGCAGATCCAAATGCATCCCGTCGCTCAGATAATATGGTCATTAATGCAGAGATTAGAACATTCTCTACAACACTGTTTGATGATTATGGAGGACTGGTAAGGACTCTTAAATCAGCTAGAACATTAATTTTTGAATGATGATTGCACATTCTTTTTCATTGGTTTGCAGACTGAGATGTGGAATATGTGAATTATGTTGGTTAATTATTTCAGTGACTTTTCAGCTTGATTTTTGTAGATGGTTCCATTGTTTAACATCTCTTTAACTGGCATTGATTCAGTTTGCATGGAAGACCTGAGTATTTGAATTCAATTGTGAACTTCTCATTGACTGGAAGATCATTCAATGATAAATATGATTCTTGGGAGCCCCTTGTTGAGGCAATGGATGGATTTCTAAGGTGATCTTTCATACTACATATTCAAGTATTTCAGCATTTTGTTTCTTAATAGGTTTATCTGAATCTGCCGTTTGGACCCATTTGTGCATTACACAGGTTCTTTTATGAAGTGTTGACCAATTCTTTCTTCCTGTATGTAAGCCCATATATCCTCAGTATGCATTTAGTAATGTTAGGATTCCCAGCAACACTATTCATTCTAGATTGTCTAGAAGGTACCTTCAGTTGTCTACTTAACTGAAAAAGTGATAGTTTGAATACTGAGTTCCTTGGAAAGCTGCAGTTTCATAGTTTACTCTTTACATGTGTTACCTTCCATTATATGAAGTTCAGAGAGTTCAGTATTCATATCTTTTTTATGCATCCAACAATTTCTTTCATTTTTAATATTCAGTCCTCAAGTATTTGTTTTTTCAGAACTGATCAGCCACATACCTTTTTCTATGATTTCTGAATTCTTGTTTGAACTTTTGCTGTCAAGAATACCATACATTTTCAAGGTAAAAATGCTTCTAGAAATGGGTCAGAGGTTAGGCTCAGCTACAGCTGATTTCTTTTCATTTTTTAAATGAAGCTAAGATGGTATGTCAAACATAGAGTTTGAGACCTTAGTGATGTATCTGAATTGAACAGAGGAATAATCCATGAACGCAGTTTTGAATTTACTTCTAATGAAAATGTTGTTCATATGTGCTTCATTCAAGCGGGGACAGTTTGAACATAACGTTTCCTACTTAAACATATGTACATTAATCTTTCTTTAGCACTCCAAAAAGTATTTTTTTCTTGTATTTTTTGTACTAAGAAGGTATGTTATGGTCATTCAATTTTAGAATGCAGAGATCTTTCAGACAATAATTAACACCAGAAAAGGCAATAACATCTCAGTGTCAACTAGAGTCTTAAGTGTTAGAACCATGGGCAAACATCTTTGATTACAACCATGGAGAAAACAGTTGATATATTTTTCATTTGTCTACTTTAATCTTTTTATTACAAGCTTGCATTTGTTTACTTTAATCTTTTTATTGTTGACATGTAAACACATGGCCAGGTTGAAAAAAGCATCTCTTCATTCGGAACAACTGTAAGTTCTAACTTTTTTTATATTCAAATTATATTTAATTATTTTTCTTCAGAAACGCTAAGGATGTGTTTGGAATTTCAAATTTACCAACTTAGTGGTAACTAATTTGTGGCATTTTTATTTTAATCTTTTTTCTTTGAGAAGGCTTCAAGGTCCACCAATTAGACCATGAGTTGCTGTCCACCCAATAAATTATTTCCAACCTATGATGTCCATATGACATCCAACCATTACAATATGTCCATATGGCTCCACCATGAGGATAGCCTTGTACGAAAATCATTCTCGTCCATTCATTAGGTGGGCCAAACCATAGCAACAAGTTTTAGCCATTGATAAATAACAAAATATAATTATTTATTTTCAGGTACATAAGCGACAATAGCTTCAATGGTTCGCTCCCACCAAAGATGGGGAATTTGTCAAGCCTGGAAAACTGTAAGTTCTGTGTTTTTTTTTTGTTTTTTGTTTTTTTTGTTTTTTTTGTTTTTTTTTTTGTTTTTCTTTAGAAAGACCATTGATAAGTTTGGAATTTTGAATTTGCCAACTAACTTGGTAGCAACTAATTTGTGGCATTTTTATTTTCTTTTTTTCTTTTTAGAGAAGGTTTCAAGTCACAACTAGTTAGACCATAAGTTGCAGTCCACCCAGTGAATTATTTCCATCTTATCATGTCCATATGACAACCAATGTTTCCAAGAGGCTGGCTCCACCATAAGCATAGCCTTGTATGAAATTATTGTTTGTGATGCATTGGGATGTTGAGGACATGATTAGTTTCCTATGCACTTAGTCCAAC
The DNA here is from genome assembly GCA_003013855.2 of Liriodendron chinense. Classification (NCBI taxonomy): domain Eukaryota; kingdom Viridiplantae; phylum Streptophyta; class Magnoliopsida; order Magnoliales; family Magnoliaceae; genus Liriodendron; species Liriodendron chinense. The sequence goes on along the minus strand of PVNU02003576.1, from coordinate 427,724 downwards.
AACTAAATCTAGAAAGCTTGATGTTGGCCTCTTTTCCAATGCACTTTGTGCTGCTACAAGTTTTTCTTTAAAAAGAATAAAAGAAAAGAAGATTTGGTTTGTGGACTCTTAAGGACGCAAAAAAAAAAAAAAAAAAAAAATTATTCTTTTCTTTTTGTTTTGTTTTGGTTTTTTTTTTTTTTTTCATTTGGTGGAAATTTAGTTTAATTTATGTACTGAATTAGTTTCTACTGTTGGCTAACTTAGAAATTTTGGATGTGTGACTTAGAAGCAGTTAGTTTCATTTTATTGATTGAGTTGATACATTGAATTAGTTTCTAATCTTTTGATAATCAGGTGTGTAAGAAATTGAAAATGCATGCACGTTGATTTTTTTTAAAAATAATTGAAACGGTATTAGCATTACCGGTGAAATATTTGCTAGAAATTCTGGACCTTTACCAATGAAAAGTTTCGTCACTAATAATGTTTATCCGGGAAATTCTAACTTTTACCAAGGAAAACCTTCCTTGGTAAAAGTCCTGTTTTTAATGAAATCTTTGTTACAACCTTTTTTGCACCCCGTTGAAAACGTTTAAATAGCATATGGTGCACGCTGTGAAAGACGTTTTCATAACGTCAATTATTCATCGTTGAAAATCTTTTTCATAGCTTTTTTCCAATGTTATAAAAATAATTTCTTATAATGTACGTTTTTTTGCATCCCTTTAAAAATGTTTTAACAGCATGCACTATACGCCATGAAAGACTTTTTTCTACAGCGTTCTTTGAACGTCTTAAAATATAATGTTTTAACAACATGCGTTGCACGCCGTGAAAGACTTTTTTAAATGACGTTTTTCGAACGTTGTAAAATGTTCGCCACTTTTAACAACATGAGGTTCGACAATATTTCACTACACGTTGTGAAAGCCCTTTCACAACATTCTTTAAACGTTGTTAAAAGTGATATTTGTTGTAGTGTATGAATAAACAACATATATTACAAATTTACATAAAAAGATAGAAATTTGGTTTGAAGTTCCCACATGAAGATCCAAGTTTTAGAGCGTCTTATATCCGATTCCTTGAAGCGCACAAGTCTAGATCTTTGCAAAACAATTAAGAACTAAAATAATTCTTCCAAACATCCACGAGTCATCATATAAGATTAAGAATTAAGAACTAAAACAATTCTTCCAAACATCCATGAGTCATCATATAAGATCTTTGCAAAATAATTAAGAACTAAAACAATTCTTCCAAACATATAAGATTAAGCAAAATCATTTAGAACTTCATTCAAACTCAACAAACCATTATTCAACATTAAAAATTTAACTTGAAACCATTAAAACGAATTAAAACATCTTAGATCTATTACAAGCTTTACCTCTTAACCCTAGCTAAGAGGTTTAGCTAACCATGCTGAGAGAAAATAGGAAAACTACTTAAAACATGAAGAAGTAGAAAGAAAACTAAGCAATGGGAGTTGTAGAACTCTAAAACCAACTTTCTCCACCGCCCAATACGATAAATCTTTTCTAGGATGCCCTAGAAACGAAGTGGATGAGTCCTTTATAGCTTTCAAGCCCTACCAACGCAGAGATTCGAAAATTTGCGTAGAATTTACGCACTTACACAGCAAAAATTGGAGCTGAATTTAGAAATTTCTGAACTGGGCGATTGGTCAATTAATCGATTGGGCTTAGCGATTAATCGGTCAGGGTCGGGCGATTGATCGCTGGGTCTAAAAAGTGTCCAAAGAGTTCCAGCAACAAGTCTTCAAAAATCTAGACTTTTTATGGCTCAGGCGATTGATCTACAGGCTCTGTCGATCAATCGCTCAGGCTCAGAGATCAATCAATTTTGGTCTTTTTTGTCCAGCAACTTTTCTGGATTTCTATATTACGAGCGATCAATTGGTTTGAGCAACCGATCAATTGACAATCCAACTTTCAGTCCAGCAATGCTTCAATACTCATGCAAGGTGACCGATCAATCAGCTTGGTTAGCAGATCAATCGACCACGCTGGCGATTAATTGGTCAGGGCTACCAATCAATCGGCCAGAGTGATTTTTCTTCTTTTCTTTTCTTATTCTTGCTTCTTTTCTTCACTTTTTTTTTTTAATCTTCAATACACATTAAAAGTGTCTTTTAATCATCATTTTAGTGAAGTCTTTCTCTCATCCTACAAGCACAAAACCATTACATTAGATAAGTCCATAAGCATAGAAATCATGCAATGCTAGTGATGAAATGTGGTTTAAATATGCACATTTCAGAGCTCAACACACCCCCCAACCAGCATTTTGCTAGTCCCGAGCAAGACATGCATGAAACAAATCCATCATCTATAACTCAACTCTCTCCCATAAACATTCTTCTATAAACTCTATAACTACAAGTGTAAATATCGAAGAAACTCAATGAAAGAGATTGAAATCTTGAATTCCCAAATATCGTAAGTGTTCTACATATAATTCCTACCAATTTCTTGAATAATAGAAGATTTAGAACAAATGTGGTCGAGGGTGCAAAGTGAATGCTTATTTCATGAACTTCAAGGATTACCTTCTTCATAAACAATCAAACTGAAGATTCAAAATGTATCGATCAACAAGAAGCCTCTAACAAGAATTTGCTTTACCATTTCTTTGACGACTTTCACACTACTTCTTATTTTCAGCTTATGTTACAGGTAAACCTTCCCCTGGTTAGTTAGTAGGTCTTTTCGGAATTTCTCAAAATATTCAATAACAACCGAACTTCCTTTCTTTTCATATACATTAGATAGGATTTTTAGAAATCCATATTTTTCGTTCTTTTCTCTTATTTTCTCATGAACTAGGATGGACAAAATTCCCCGACTTGGTTCCTCAACACTTTAAATCTCAGTCCTATTGATCCATAAATCTAATAATCCCTTCTATTATGAAAATTGTATAATGTGAACTAGACTTAGAGTGTTCAAAATTTCTATCAATTATTCAATATCGGAATTCATATAGAAATCTACTATATTTAAGATAATTCAAGTATTTCAAAATCTCTTCACTTCATTCCTCTTCCTTTTAAACCCATATTGTCTAAAATGTATAAAATTAATGTTTTCCAAGAGAGTTTTGAAATTCCAGAGAATTGAAAATTTTCCTATATGATTGCTCGAAATGTACAAAATACTAGATGATGAATCTCACCCCCAACCAAATCTTACATTGTCCTCAATATAGAAAGATACGAATGCAATGATGACATGAGAGCAACGACAAAAACAAGGGGATTGAGGAATGAGAGTACCTGAGAGAGCAAAACGGTGGAATTCTACCTCCATCTAAAAAACCTACTGAAAAAAAAAATAAAGCAAAAGTAGAAATCCTAATCCTAAACTACACTATACCTTCATCAGACTAGGAGATCAAGTATACTGATACACAAGATCAGTCAGAGGCATGGACATACCTTTTGAAGGAAAGTTCTTAAAGAACGGCTTTAAACGCTAACCATTCGCTTTAAAGATGTTGTCGTTCCTTGGATTCAACAACTCGACAGTCCCATATGGATAAACAGTTTTGACAATGAAGGGACCGGTCCATCGAGATCTCAATTTACCCAGAAATAGATGTAACTGAGAATTATACAAAAGAATCTTTTGATTGATCATGAAAGTCTTACGAATGATGTTCTTATCATAGAACACCTTCGTCTTGTTCTTGTAAATTCTCACATTCTCATATGCCTCATTCCGGAGTTCTGCAAGTTCATTCAATTGAAGCTTGTGCAACGAGCTTGCTTTGTCAGAATCGAAATTCATCTTCTTTATCGCCCAACATGCTTTATCTTCTAATTCCACGGGTAAGTGAGAAGCTTTCCCTTAGACAAATCTATAGGGTGACATTCCAATTGGGGTCTTGAAAGTTGTACGATAAGCCCAGAGCGCGTTGGTAAGTCGAAGCGAGCAATCCTTGCGATCAGGGTTTATTGTTTTCTCTAGACTATGTTTGATTTCCCTGTTAGATATCTCAGCTTGTCCACTTGTTTGTGAGTGATAAAGAGTGCTCACTTTATGAGTAACACAATATTTCTTCATTAATGCTTCAAATGGTCGGTTACAAAAGTGAGATCCTCCATAATTGATAATGACCTGAGGGGTTTCAAACTGAGAATGAATGTTTTCTTTTAAAAATCGAATGACTGTTTTATGGTCATTGTTCCGGCATGGAATCGCCTCGACCCATTTTGAAACATAATCAATGACAAGAAAAATATATAAATTTTCAAAGAAGATTGGAATTGACCCATGAAATTGATGCCCCAACAATAAAATTTTTTTATTGGCAAGATGGGAATGAGTGGCATCATATTTTGACGGGATATTCCTCCCAATTTCTAACAAGGCTCACAAGCTTTACAATACTCATGCATATCTTTGAACATGGTGTGCCAATAGAACCCAAATTGCAGAATTTTGGCTGTGGTCTTCTTAGATGAGAAGTGGTCACACGCTTGAGAATGACAGAAGGTATTGTATTGCTCATCATTCGGCACACACCTCCTTATGATCTGATCGAGACAATACTTAAACAAATATGGGTCGTCCCACAGGAACTTTCTTAACTCGCTAAAGAACTTATCTTTATCTTGCTTTTTTCAATGTGTTGTAATGGTACTAGTAGCAAGATAGTTAGCAATGTCCGCATACCATGGTAATTGAGAGACTTAGAAAAGTTGTTTTTCAGGGAACATGTTATTAATCGCAGTCGTCTTAGAGGAATCGGTGAGAACAAGTCGTGAGAGATAGTCAGCCACTACGTTTTCTACTCCATTTTATCTCATATTTCTATGTCAAATTCTTGGAGTAGGAGGATCCATCGCTACAAGCGTGGCTTAGTGGCTTAGTATCCTTTTTAGAAAGAAGGTACTTAAGCGCGGTATGATCGGTAAATATTATAATCTTGGATCCGATCAAGTAGGACGTAAACTTGTCTAAAGAAAATACGACGGTTAAGAGTTCATTTTCCGTAGTAGTGTAATTTGCTTGAGCCGAGTTTAGAATTCTACTTGCATAGTAGATGACATATGGCTTCTTCTCTTTTCTCTGGCCTAACACTGCCCTTATAGCATAATCACTAGCATCACACATGATCTCAAAAGGAATGCTCCATTCAGGTGGTTGCATTATAAGAGCACATGCAAACATACCTTTAAGTTTGACAAAGGCATTTTGACATTCCTCATTCCACTTGAATGAGTTTTCCTTTTGGAGGAGGTTGCATAAAGGACGAAAGAGGGTACTAAAGTCCTTGATGAACCTCTTATAAAATCCGATGTCCTAAAAAGGATCACACATCTCGTACACTCTTGGGTGATGTAAGGTTAGAGATAATATCGATTTTAGTTTTGTCCACCTCGATTCCTTTGGCTGAGATAATGTGACTAAGGACTATTCTATTTTGAACCATAAAGTGACATTTCTCCTAATTCAACACAAGGTTCTTGTCTTCACACCTTTTAAAAATATTTTTTTAGTGCCCAAGGCACTCATCAAAGTCACAACCAAATACGGAGAAGTCGTCCATGAAAACTTCAAGAATTTTCCCCACTATATCTAAGAAGATATTCAACATGCAACGCTAAAAAGTGGGAGGGGCATTGCACAGTCCAAACGGCATCCTTCGATAAGCAAAAGTGCCGAAGGGACATGTGAATGTTGTCTTCTCTTAGTCCTCTAGGGTGATCTCTATTTGGTTGTACCCTGAATATCCATCGAGGAAGCAAAAGAGGGAATGACTGGCTAACCTTTCTAAGATTTGATCAACAATAGGTAAAGGGAAGTGGTCTTTCCTCGTGATAATGTTTAGCTTCCGGTGGTCAATGCACATTCTTCAACCGGTAGTGACCCTGATTGGCACGAGTTCGATCATTGTTGGCATTAACTTGAGTTGGACTCACCCATTGATTATCGGATATTGGATAAATGATACCCACATCCAATAGTTTTAACACATCGGCCTTAACCACCTCCTTCATATTTGGATAAAGGCCTCTTTGTGGTTACCTAGATGTTTTCGTATTCTCCTCAAGATGTATGCGATGAGTACATATCAAGGGGTCTATACCTTTGAAATCCCCAATTGACCATCCGATGGCATTCTTATGCTCTTTTAGAATAGCAATCAATCTACTCTCTTGTTCGTAATCCAAGTGGGAAAAAATCACCACATGATATGTTTCATCTCAACCTAAGTATACATATTTGAGATCCGTAGGCAATGGTTTTAGGTTAAGCTTTGGAGCCTTGATACTAGAAGGAAGAGGCTTGTTTTCAGTTAAAAGGAAAGGCTCAAATGGGTTCTTCCATCGGTTAGTATCAAGTACCGGCACAGAGTCCAAAATGACATCCATCTCTCATATCATATCATCATCAATCTCATGAGAGTGTGCTAAAGATGCATCTAAATGATCGGAGAAAAATGTTAAGAGGGATGTATCTTCCACGAATGAGTTAATCGGATTTATTTCGTGGACCTCATTATCACCATCCCGTGATTGTTTGCATAAATAAAAAAATATTGAGCTTAAGTGTCATATTTTCGAAGGACTTTGTACAAGCCGGTTTCTACAATTGATAATTGTATTTAAAGTAGCTAAGAAAGGGCGGCCAAATATGACTAGAATTTGATCACCAGTACCAACCACAGGATGTGTATCCAATATAATAAAATCCACTGGATAGTCAAATTTATCGGTTTATACCAGCATATCTTCAATCATTCCTCTTGGTATACGAACGGATTGATCAGCTAGTTGGAGTGTGGTTTTGGTGGGTTTTAATTCACCTAAACTAAGTTGTTCATAGACCGAGTATGGGATGAGGTTAACACTTGCCCCCAAATCAATTAAAGCTTGTTCGATCTGGTAGTCACCTATAATGCATGAGATGGTAGGACTACCCCGATCGTTGTATTATTGGGGCATCTCTTGTTTGATAATGGCACTCAAATTCACAGTCAAAAGTACTTTATTGTGTACATTGTGTTTCCTATTGATCGTACAGAGTTCCTTAAAAAATTTAGCATATAATGGTATTTATTTTATAGCATTCAACAACGGGTGTTGATCTTCACTTGCTTATAAGCTTTGAAAATTTTTAGATTTTTGTCTAGAGGTTTGGGTGAAATCAACCTTTGGGGAAACGGAGCAACCAGCTTGTATTGCTTTTCCCGTTCTTTCTCATGTGGAGTATTGTTAGGACTATTATACTTGTTGACAATTTTCAGATCATTAGACTTTGGGGCCTTCATTGGATTAGATTTGTCAACTGTTTTGCAGCTTCTCAAGGTGGTAATTGCCTTAACATGTTTCATATGTTGGGAGGATAAGCTGGGATCTTGTATCTCGAATTGAGTTCTTACGTTAGGGAGAGGTTGGGCAATAAGTGTGCCTTCCTTCCTAGCACTTAGATGAGATTCAACTCTAGCCATTGAAGTTTTCAAATCAATGATGGCTTGAGATGTGTTTTGGTTAAATCTTAGTTGTTCTTGCATGAACCTATCAATTTTTAGAGAATTAGTCTTGTTATATTTAGCTTGAACCGACACAAATGCACCCAACATCTCCTCAAGCGTAGCTTTTGATGTGGTTACTAGGAATGGACCTAGTAAAGGTTGAGCTTGAGGGGTGTTATTTGCATTTACAGTTGGTTCATTCCTCCAACTGAAGTTGGAATGGTTCTTCCAACTTAAATTATACGTGTTTGAGTTTAGAGCACTAAATGTCGTTCATAATTATTTATGGCATTGGATTGTTCTTGCAAAACTTCTTGGAATGCAGGAATTGTAGGACAATCTTGTGTTTCATGTTAATTACCGGCACAAATTTCACAAACATTGTCAACAACTTCTATGGGTATAATCATTTCTTCTTTCTTCAATTCCATGGCCTCAACTTTTCTTGTAAGACTAGCTACATGTGCACTTATGCTGTCTTCTTCTGAAAGGACATAAATTCCTCCCTTTTTCTCTTTGTTGGCTTGTCTTAGGATTTGTTGGTTTAGATGTATCCCAAGATTGTGCATTCTCAGCCAAGACATCGAAGTAATCCCATGCTTCATCGACTTCCTTATTCGTAATGCTCCATTACACATCATCTCTATGAATTGGCACATGGGCAAAGTCAGTCCTTTATAGAAAAAGCTTATTACCCTCCAACTTTCGTAGCCATAATGTGGGCATGTATGCAATAAGTCCTTAAACCTCTCCCAACATTGGAAGAAGATCTTGTCCTCTTTTTAGGCAAAATTCATGATGAGGCGCCTTAGCATGTTGGTTTTATGAGTTGGGAAATTTTTTTTAATGAATTCCCTAGTCATTTCAGTCCATGTGCCGATTGATCTTGGCCTTAATGCATGAAGCCAAGCCTTCGCTTTCTCTTTAAGGGAAAAGGAAAATAATTTAAGTCGCACAACGTCATCTGATACATTTGCAAAGTGCATCGTGGCTATCACTTCATCAAATTCTTTAAGATGTTGATAGGCACTTTCACTGTCTAATCCATGGAATTTGGGAAGGAATTGGATTACTCCTGGTTTGAGATCAACATTCCCTGCATTATATGGAAAAATTATGTATGAGGGAGTGCTTGATCTTGCAGGTTGTAAGTAATCATGTAGAGTCCTTGGTCATGGAACTTTCTTAACTTCGTTCTCTCCTGTTTCTGTTTGAATTTGGCCTAAATTTTGATTGGCCCTTGGATCGGGTTGATTTCCAGCCATATTTTTAGAAAAAAATCAGAAATTTAAACGTTTATTAGGGTGTGGTTCCTTATCAATCCCCTCAACAATTCCCCCTTCACTTATTAAGCGATTATTTGAATTCCGAACCCAACGGGGCATGCATATTCAAAAACAAGAAGAATGATAAAAGAAAGAAGAATTCTTTGTTCTTTTCTTTACTCCTCTCTAGGACCAAAGCACAAGGTGTCTTGCAATGACTGAGCTAGAAGCAAAGATAAAGACCGATTTCTCCTGGTCAATAGGGGTTCAGAGAACTCCCCACCCACTCTTTGGAAAAGTTCAGAAAAAGAAGAAAGAGTAGATTTGATAAGAGAAATCTCTGAGCACAAGGTAATCCAAGACGGCAATGTCGATCAATAGCAATCAAGGCGGCTCGATGCCAACCTATCAAAGATCCAATAGGAGTCTCCACCCACTCTACAAGAGATGAATAGGATAGGAACGAATAGGGGAGAAGAAGAGTAAGGTTGGAAAGACAAAACCTAATTTGAGAATCCAAGATGACTAACTTACTTCTACTTCAACTCCTAAAAATTCCTGCAAAAATCAAAATAAAACGAACTAAGTTAGTACTAAAGAAAGATTTCTAAAAATCTCAATAGAAAACTATTTTAAAAAATCCTGTAAAAATCGTCAAGTCCCCGGCAATGGCGCCAATAACTTGTTCGCTCCCCAAGTGCAGGGTTACGATTAGGGCTGCACATCTGCCCCGTTAACCCGCCCAACCCGCTCGACCCGACCCAGTAGAAACCCGATCTGTCCCGATCCGGCTGAGAAAACGGTCCGGTCCAGAGTAGATGCGGCTGGACCGTTTTTAATTTAGGTACGGTTTAGGGTACATGCCAAAACCGCCCGACCCGACCCGTACCTCGACCCGTTCTACCCGACCCGAACCGCCCCGTTTATACTAGTTTATTGCTTTTAGAAATATCTATATAGCATTATCAATAGGTTGAATGGTCAATAAACATTAGGGTGGACTCTAGAATCTTTTAATAGTGGGAGTTCAATGACCACTAATTTTTGTGGTGTGGTCTACCTAAATCTTTTATCTGCTTCTTTTTTGGGACTATGTTCTATAATAATCTGGAAACGTAGTTGGACGGTATGGATTTACAATATATACATCGAGGTGAGCCTCATGGTTAGGGTCTCACCCATATGGCTGGTTCCAGGTCTCACCCACTCTCACCCAAGCTGCGCTCATCTCATACTCACAAGGAGCGGATTAGGTGGCATCTGGGATCCAGCAAGGTGGGTGGCCCCTGACTATTTGTCTTAAATCCACACGATCCAACTATTTTGAAAGATCATTTTAGGATATGATACCAAAATAAAGCTAACTCAAATCTTAGGTGGACCACATCATAGAAACATAGTCCTAACCCGACCCAACCCGGTTTAGCATATAGGGTAGGGTAGGGTTAGGGTTAACCCTTTTACAAGTAGGGTAGGGTTAGGGTTGGGTCAGCTCAACCCGGTCACGACCCGAACCGAAACCCGGACCTTTAAATATATTTAGGTTCGGTCCAGGGTTGGGCCCAACCCAACCCTAACCCGACCCTTGTGCAGGCCTAGTTACGATGTAGTAATAATTCGGTAGAGACCGAGATCATCCTCAGGAACTAACTTAGGAATTCACAAGATTCCTTAAAACAATTTCTAATTGAAATCAAACTACAATAAATTAGAATTTGAATGTATATGAATAATCTTTAAACTTGAGATGAAATTAACAATCTAGAGAAGCACTAGGGTGCCAAGGATCCACTTGTGGCTATCCTTGATGTATAATTCGCTTTGGCTTCTCAATTGCACAACTAAAATCGAAATCAAATCCTATCTAGCCGTATTATAGAGCGGTTAATTCAACAAAACAATCTATCATATGTGTGGTTCATCAACATGATTCCCTCAATTCAAGTTAGGACTTGGGCGCACTCAATTGCATAGGCCAATCCTAGTTCCAACAGATTAAAATCACAACCATAATAATCATCAAACCCTGTCACAAAGCTTAACTAATATCATGATTTGAACTTGATTCAAATCTTATGAACAAATAACACATATTACAAATTTACATGAAAAGATATAACTTTGATTTGAAGTTCCCACATGAAGATCTAAGTTCTAAAGCATCTTGAATCTGATTCTTCGGTGTGTACAGGTCTAGATCTTTGCAAAACAACTAAGAACTAAGACAATTCTTCCAAACATCCATGAGTCATCATAAGATTAAGAAAAACTACTTAGAACTTCATTCAAACTCAACAAACCATTGTTCAACATGAAAAGTCGAACTTGAAACCATTAAAATGAATTAAAACATCTTAGATCTACTACAAGCTTCACCTCTTAGCCTTAGCCAAGAGGTTTTCCCAACTAATCTAAGGGAAAACAGGAAAACTACTTGAAATATGAAGAACTAGAAAGAAAACTAAGCAAAGGGAGTTGTAGAACTCCAAAATCGACTTTCTCCACCTCCTAATATGATAGATCTCTTCTAGGATGCCCTAGGAACGAAGTGGAGGAGTCCTTTTATTGCTTTCAAGCCCCATCAATGCAGAAGATTTGAGAATTTGTGCATTTGCCCAGCAAAAATTTAAGCTGAATTTAGAAATTTGTAAACTAGGCGATTGGTCTATTGATCGGTTGGGCTTAGCGATCAATCGACCATGCTGGCGATCAATCGGTCAAGGTCGGACGATTAATCGCTCGGTCCAAAAAGTGTCTCGAGAGTTCTAGCAACAAGTCTTAAAAAATCTGAACTTTTTATGACTCAGGCGATTGATCTACAGGCTCTGTCGATCAATCGCTCAAGCTCAGAGATCAATCGATTTTGGTCTTTTTTGTCTAGTAACTTTTCTGAATTTCTGTATTACGAGCGATCAATCGGTTTGAGAAACCGATCAATCGACAATCCAACTTTCAGTCCAGCAATGCTTCAACACTCATGCAAGGTGACCGATTGATCGGCCTGGCTAGTAGATCAATCAACCATGCTGGCGATCAATCGGTCAAAGCTATCGATCAATCAGCCAGAGTGATTTTCTTCTTTTCTTTCCTTCTTCTTGCTTCTTTTCTTCACTCTTTTTCTTGCTTCTTTTCTTTGATCTTCAATGCACATTAAGAGTGTCTTTTAATCATCATTTTGGCGAAGTCTCTCTCATCCTACAATCACAAAACCATTGCATTAGATAAGTCCGTAAGCATATAAATCATGCAATGTTAGTGATGAAATGGGGTTAGAATATGCACATTTCAGAGCTCAACACTTGTGGTAGGGGGATGGGTAGCCATCACCTCCATTGGATGGGTTTGCTAACATGAAGTTATGGAATTACCCGCTTCATCATGGACTCTGGTGAAGAGTTGGAATAAGTCTCGTCTCATTTGGTCAAGGTGCCTTGGCCAGAGCATGCATATCATGCATTGCATTAAATAAGATTGTTCTCATGTATGTTTTGGTTGGGTATAATTATGTTTGGATATTATTGTGTTAATCTTAGGGGGTAACCCTCACTGAGTTGATTGTGAGCAATTCACTCCCTCCTGGGACAGTGTTATAAAACACCACCAGATTGTTGCAGGTGGCGATCCATTAGACGAACTCGATGTACAAAATAAAGTGTATGAAGTTTCATGGCGGCTAATGACGGACGATGAAGCCGAAGCGGCTTGAAGATGGATTATGTTTATTATCTTTGTAAAGTAGATTTGTTTTCATGTAACTTGAATTAAGTCTCCCATTAAGATTAGAAAGCGGAATGTTATGTTTTGTATGATTGTAATACATTATGTTTGAGAACTTAAAGTAAAAAGTGAATGATTTTAACTTTTATTCCCATCATGATGCTATAAATGTCATGAATATGTGAAATTAAGATAAGTGCGTGGGAATATGTTCCTAATATTTTTAGGTTAACACCTGGGAATTATGCCCATCGTTTGTCCACGAGAGCCGAAATTCGAGGCGTTACATTTATGCCATAAGCTAAGTGACTCAATGATATTATAAACAGAATTGGAATTCTTATTATTAATATCATTGACAATTACGGTTAGAATAAAGAAACCATCACAATATATAATAACCCTTTCCTAGAAAAACTCCACTCTTAGAGTACAAGCTTGTCTGAGTTGAAAATCAATTTAACTCCAACTTTATTCATAAGAGAACTAAAAACTAGATTCCTTTGAATCTCAAGTACATGTAGAATGTCATTTAAAGAAAAAATCTTTCCAGATGTAAGCTTCAACAACACTTTTCCTTTTCTAACGATTGAGGAAGTTCGAGCATTCACCATGAATGCTTGTTCTTCATCTCCTATTACTTGATAGGATGCAAACATGTTTCTATCCTTGCATATGTGACGAGTAACCCTGGTATCTAGTACCCAAAGCATGTTGTTTACTAGATTTACTTCAGATCTATCACATCTCCTACATATTATTTTGCAAGATTAACCTGAGCCTTAGATTCCTTCTTCTTCAGTCCACATTCTCCAATATGATACTCGGGTTTTTTACAATGAAAACATTTGTCCTTTTTTTTTTTCTTTTTCATTGGTTTTACAACTATCTTATTTATGAGGCTACACTATTCTATATGGTGGCCCGGTTTTCTAGAATGGAAATATAAACCCTTTTCCCTTTTGTTTTCTTGACTTGCTTCTATATGTACTATGATATTTTCCATAGTCATATTATTCTTCTTATGTTTCATTTTGGATTTGTATTCTTTCTAGGAAGATGACAACTTTTGAATAAGTGCACCTGTAAGGAAAGTTTCATCTATTTTGAGGCCTTCCATTTGAAGTTCATGAATTAGATTTTAGTATTCCAAAATCTGATATAATATAGTCTTTTCATCCATCATATTATAATGTAGGAAATTCGCAATTACATGTTTCTTAGCCCCGACCTCTTCCAATTTGTATTTCTTTTCAAGTGCAGCTTATATTTCTTTTGTCCTTGAATATGTTGCATATACATCATATTATTCATTAGAGAGAGTATTCAATATGTAATTCTTACAATTATGATCATCTCTCGTATGTGATTCATTGTTGGCATCATACTTGATAAAATCAGATAGAACATACAACACCTTAAGTATGTATAATGCAAAATTCAGTTTCCAATTTCATCTCTTAAAATGTTATCCAACAAAGGGGTCAATTTTGGACAGTTTTGTGGTCGGGTTAATTGTTATGGTAGTCATGCATTATCTAGATCTTATAGATAATAACTTCAAGATTGTTAGATCTGGATTGTAAAATCTAAATGAATGGTACTAAAAACTAAATATAGAGCATCTAGAAAATTATTTGAAAACAAATAATAGAAACTTTATTAAAACAGATAATAAAGGAGGAGTTTAGAAGAAATAAAATGAAAGAACTTATCGCATAGTCGAGGCATGATCAATGATCACTCGGCTTGATGTTGTTATTGCCCTCCCTTAGATGATGTCCTTAGTGCAACATGATCAATGGACAACCAACCTCCAGGATATAATGACTGCTGCCTATTTATGAGGTTGCACTCTGTACTCAAGCCTAAACCAACCTTTGTAGGTTTAACCTAAAAAAAGAACAGTGATTACAATTTCCAGAAAACAGAGAGAGCAAAGATGATTCTCGAATGAATAAAATAAAGGCTAATAGAAGTCTTTTTATAGACTTCAAGAAATGACTTAAATGGGTGTTTAGGCACCTATTAAAACATATACAATATTTCATTTTCAAAGGAAACAACCATTGGGCCTGTTAGAAAGAAGAAAACCATGATTGGGCCTAAATTCAAACTGCGGCCCAATGGATGTGTCTTTTGCAAAATACGAAAATTTGTTTAAGCTTTCTGGCTAGGGTTGCACCCCCCCCCCCCCCCCCCCCCCCCCCCCCAACCACACACACACACACACACGCACGCGTGCGCGCATGCACACGTCACATGACCACAGCTCGGCGCAACTCGAATCAGGGCGCACGCATGTGAGGTTTTAAGCATAGTGGGAGGTTATGGGCATAGTCCCCTCCCCCCAACAACAACAACAACAACCAAATTCACATGCCCCCTGAAGGGCTCAACTCCTTATGCCAAAATCCAATCTTATAGCCTAGGGAATTTTCCAACTCATATCCAGTGTGAGACTATTCTTCAATGCACAAAAGACAAATCCAAAAAGCTCTAGCAAACATTTTGGAGGGAAAGTTTAAAAATTACAAAAACATTTTATTTTGACTTTATTTTGAAGCGCGAAATACAACACTCCCCACTTCTACTAAATCTCATGAGAGACCTGACATCTGCTCCAAAACAATTTAGATTCCAAAGATTGTGGTGCACGCATGATCAGTGTCTTTTGGTTGTGAAGGGCAGTTGGGAAGCAGAAGTGACAGCCACCCCCATGTTTATTCCTTTCCTCAAATGAAGAGGCTGGAGTCTATCCTTAAGACATGGAACAAAGTCATTTTCAGCAACATTTTTTTTTAGCATTCAGAGGGCTGAAGAGGAGCTTAATATAGCAGAACACAACCTCTTAAACTCTCGATCTAAAGAAGTTCTATTAAGCTGAAGCAAGCAAGCAAGCTCTCGAAAAAATGCAACTTCAAGAAGAAATTTTCTTAAAGCAAAAGTCTAGAAATTCTTGGTTAGAAGAAGAAGACTGAAACATCAAGTTCTTCCACAACCCTGTGCTTGACATGAATAGGAAAACGTCGATTAACAAAATCAAGATTGAATCTGGTCCATACCTGGAAAAGATCGAAGATATTGAGCATGAAGAGGTCAGATTTTTCAAGCATCTGTTCTCAATGCAAGGCCTAATCATGGAAGATGATATTCTAAAATACATTCAGAATCAGGTTACAAATCAGATGAATGACATGTTATGTCACGCCTAAAAGGTTAACCCACTAGGTGGAGTGACCCTAGAGTATATGAAGCTCTTTTTCATCATCCCCTCCAGTTGATGTGGGACTAACCCAACATCCCCTCTCCTACAGCGGATGTGGGGCTCTCGAAACTTGGTCTCGACTTACCCCCCAAGCTCGAAATTTATTCACATCTAGAAGTTGTATTCCTTTCCTTCTCCCCTAAGCTTGCCCCCTCATCTCTCATTTACTTTCTGTAAATGATACTATCCTCTTCCCGAATGGCAGGTCATCCTCGATTCGAATGATGCAAAAGCTCCTAAAAAGTATGATAAAGTATCAAGTAAAAACATTAATGAAGGTAAAAGTTGCTTCATCCTCCCTAGAAATGCATCAACGGTTAAAGGCTCCAAGATAAGACAGCTAACTGGCTTCAAGAAGGCTCATCTACCGATAACTTATTTGGGGATTGCACTTATTGAGGGAAGGATTTGAGCCAACCTTTTCCTTCCATTAATGTAAAAGATAATGGGGAAGGTGGCAGGCTAGAAACTAAAATTTCTCAACTCAGCGGGAAGGATGACCTTGATCAAGCATGTTCTCTCGACCTACCCTCTTCATATCATGGCAGCATTCAACATCCTGAAAGTCATATGCACTAAAATGGAAAAGTGTCGTTAATTTCTTTTGGGGCTCCTTAAAATGAGGAAAAAAGTGGCATTGGTTGTCTTGGAGCAAGATATGCGTTCCACAGCAAGGAGGGCTTGGGATCTGTAGGATTTTAGATGTTTTACAATCCTAAAGGGTTAAGATGAGCTGGAACTTGCTTGCGGTAAAATCCCTTTGGGCAAGACCCTTCTCGGCAAAATATCTTTACTGCTTCTTGCAATCGAAAGGGTTAGTTCTAGCTAGTCGTTCGAGTCTATAGAAAGGCATCAGCAAGAAAATGCTTTTTGTTATTTAGCTCTCACGATGGATGATAAGTTCTGGGCAAGTTAGCTTCTGTTGGCAAAATTGGATCGGGGGTGTGGAATTTTGGCGGCGAAAATGACTAATCCCATTTCTCATCAACTCCTGGAAGCTAAAGTTTGTGATTTCTAGGTTTAGACTGGTCAATGGGACTTCTCAACAGTTATGGCTATGTTGTCAGCATAAATCATTTAGTCCATTAAGGAAAGCAACATTATTCTTACGGACAAATCAGATCGCTCTGTGTGGATGGCAACCTTTACTGGAAAACTTACCCTCCAATCCATGTGGAATCTTCTTAGAAGAAGGAATTCGAAGCTATCATAGACTAAATGGACTTGAAAAAAATTCACTCTGCCTAAAATTTCAAATTTTCATTGGAAAGTCATGAATTAAGTGATTTCGGTGGATGTGGCAATTTAGGGGGTTGGGATCCAAATTCAATCTAAGTGCAATTTTTGTGGCAATGACCCTATTTTAGAAAGATCCCAAGCCGGGAATTGACAAAATTGCTACTGATCAGTGTTGAGCTCTTAATTTATACATATCTTAACCCCATTGCATCACATTTTATGCATATTTCTATGTTTAAAAGACTATCTAATGCATGTTTTGTGATTGTAGGAATGAAAGAGAGACTTCATTTAATCCATTCTTAAAAGACTACATTAAGAAACCTTTCAATGAAGATTGAAGGTGGGCCAAAGAAGAAAGAAAGAAGCAAGAAGAGGAGAGAGGAAAGAGAGGAGGAAAATGAAGAAAAACATAGGCTAGACCGGTCCTGATCGGTCGGCCACCATTGCTGCACCCTGTATGGCTTGCTGGACCTAGGACTAGACGAGTTCGACTGGTCAAGACCGGTCGGCTAGAAGCAGGCCCCCTCTCCTACACTCTCTGGACGTCCACTAGACGGGCCCGACCGGTACTTCAAGACCGGTCGGCCAGCCCAGTTCGACCGGTCGGCCAGCCCAGTTCGACCGGTCAGCCATGTGTAATTTTGCAGATTTCCAACGGCTTGTTCTACAAGCTCTGAATTTTCATGCGTTGTGGAAGTATTATGCAGATTTTGAAAGTTTTTTGAGTCGATGGAGCCTCTTCATTTCAAAACAACACCTAGGGTTTATTCCTAAGGCATCATAGAAGGATTGGGAACTCGTGGGAGGTGAAGAGGATCGTCGTGGAGAGTTTACAACTCTCCCAAACCCGGTTTTTCATGTTTTTCGTTAGTTTTTCATTGCTTTTAGTAGTAGCATGATGATGCTCGGCTAGAACCTCTTAAGTTAAGGCTAAGAGGTGAAGCTTGTAGCTACTTATCATGTAGAATTCGTTTGATTCAAGTACTTTATTTAAAGTTTGGATTTTTAAGTTTTAGTTTGAATAAAGTTGGTATTTTTGGATGTTTTATGAGAGTTCATGTGCTTCGGACATAAATTCCTTGCTATTCTCTGAGATGGAGATGTTTGGATTGATTAGATTCGAATCGCAGTAACCTTAGAGCATGTCATAATCTCATGGCATGGCTATTACTTCAAAGGCTACATGTTTGAATTCTATGTACTTCATTAGAACTAGAATTTTATTTTTTGACTTAAGTGGGATTGTTTGTGTTTGAATTCTTAATCTTCCAACTAGATGAGAGATAGAACTTCGAATCTAGTTGTGTTCATGCTTGGATGAATGAATTCACATGGGACTACTACAAGTGGATCCTTGAGGCCTTAGTTTCATAAATTATCAAATTTTTACAAAAGTTACTGTTTTAGTTTTTAAAATCAAACTTCAAAATTGTTGAATTTGAAGTTGCTAGAATAGTTTGAATTGGTTTACCCTAATTCTCTGTGGATCGACCTCGGTCTTACCAAGTTATTACTACATCGCAAGCCTTGCACTTGAGGTGAGCGAACAATCAACGAGCAACAATATACGCTCTGTAGTGCATGAGCCAGCGAGCCATATGCACAAAGAGTCCCAAGTAGCAGGGCGACAACAACCTCTTTTTTTTTTTTATCAGACAATCTCACTAAAGTGTGGACACTAAACCCCATCATAATGAATTGCATGAGGATCAAGCTATCAACGATCGTGCACTGCATGGCTCAAACCTTAGAGGTGAGTTGTCTTACCCAGATTATGAGCAAACCCAATTGGTAGACGTTTAAGATATGTATTAACATTCAGAGGAAGATTTTCAAGTCATAGATAGTAGATAGGGGAGATTTCCAGAACACTATCGATGAAAGGGTGGGAGACAAAGCTCCAGGGCTGGAAATTGAGCAGACAATGGCCAAAGATCCAAAGAAGGGGGTTGTGTGTCAACCTCTTAGCCATCCCATCTAGGTTCCTCATGCAATTGAGAGTTCATCGACTTTGGAAACCGCTCCAACTCCCCTGCCGCTATCTTCGTACACTGTTGAAAACCTCGATCATTTGTTTACCTCGGGTCATATCGCTTCCTAGGTATGGGTTTTCTTCTCTCACCTTTTCAACATGCACTTCCAACAAAACCAATCGATAACTAAAAGAATTTTTCAGTGAACGAGCAGGGCTAGTACATTGTCAAGATTTAAGTTGTTGAGAAGCATGCTCCCATCTTTTATTATTTGGGAAATTTGGCTTAGTAGAAATGCAAACCGATTTGATGGAAAGAAGATGATAGTTGAAACCATTAAATCTAAAATCCTCAATTGGTTGAAAGAGGTGGGTACTCAAATTCCGGTTAAAGATAAGGAAATCCTTTTGGAAAGTCTAACTCTTAGATACTTTGGGCTGGAGGATCAAGGGCAAGAGAATGATATGAAATTTAGGGTGGTTAAATGGGACAAACCAAGTAGGGCATGGTTAAAGCTTGATGTTGATGGCTCGGCTAGGGGGAATCTTAGGGAAGGGGGAGGTGGTGGTGTCTGTAGAGATCATAGGGGTCAATTGATCTTGAGCCCGGTTCTACTACAAGCACATGTAGGTTTGCGCTTAACCTACAAAAGGGGCATTATGGTCTTTTTCAATTGAAAAGTCATACTCACAGCAAGTCAAGTATACTCTTGTCCTTGAGAGTATACTTGCGTCTAAAATGCCCTTGGCCACCCCATTTATTACAACCATACCCCTTAATTTTCAAAATGCTACTGAAGTGTGAAATGGGCCCTAACGAAATTTCATCGATCAACACTGTCCATCCTTATTCCCATGCCCTCTTTCGTAATTGGAGAAAAAATGAGGTTGATTTGACTAGTAGGTTGATCACAGCAGTCAATTCATTTTTTTACCATTAAACCAATATGCTACTAATTGATTGTATTGTGGTCCACCTGATCATTACATTCGTCCCATTTTTGTAGACATTCTATATTTTCATTCTTACAGTTGAATGGACAGAACAGATCATCATAAAAACACTCGTGGGCCATACTTGCATCATGATCAGTGAGTAGACAGTTTACCGCTTCAGTCCAGTGTTACCTGGGTGACACCCCAATTTGTGTCCCCCTGACTCTGTACGGTCTTTGATGATTCTTTTTTTTAAGATCTAAATCATCCGTCCAATTTTTCATCTCATTCAAGTACTTATTAAGAATTATTAAGTTAATCGATATCTTTGGTGGACCACACTATTAGATAAAATTGTTAATGATCATGTAAAGGTGGACGTAACCTGTCATTTGTGGGGCCCATACCCATCAATCTCATCGATGCAGTTCATCCATCTATTTTTTTTTTAATTTTTTTTTTTTAGTATCTGCTTTTCACGAGAGCAAATTTGAGGTTGATATTACTAGTAGGTTGGTCCCAACAGTAGATTCATGTTTGACCATTAAACGAATAAACTATGAATTGATGATATTGTGGTCCACATGATCACTATATATGTCCCATCTTTTTACTGGAGGCATAGTTTAATCCATGTAGTTGATTGGATGCGACGGATCATTAGAAAAACGCTAGTGAGCCATACATGCGTGAAGGCTAATTAGTTGTTAGTTACAGTGAAGTGGACATGGATTCCCTGCGAAAGCCTTTCGTAGGAAGTTCCTGGGAATCTAGCTGGGGCCCACCGTAATATTTTTGAGAAATCTATGCCATCCATCCGTTTTGTGAGATCATTTTAGGACGTCTGACCGAAAATGTTTTGGATCCAAGACTCAAGTGGGTTGCACTAAAGGAAAAGGTGGATAGGGAAATTCTTACCGCTGAAACCTCCTTGGGTCTACAGTGATGTTTATATGCCATCCATACCGTTCATAATGTCATTCCTACTGGGATGAACTGAAAACACAAATATTAGCCCGATTCAAAACATCTGTGGTCCCACGAATATTTCAACTGTGGAATTTCAATCCTCAAGTTTTTGGCCCACTTGAGTATTGGATCCCGATCATTTTCAGTCGCACATCCTAAAATGAGTTAAAAAATGGATGGACGATGTGGATTTTTCACAAACATCACAGTGGGCCCTACCTAGAATCCAAGTGTAGGAACTTCATGGGAAAGCCTTTCGTATGGAACGGGGGTAATGGAATTCAAATTGCGTCCTAAGTTACTCAGTATGCTCTTATCGTACTGAGAAAACTCGGTTGGGCCCATCGTGAATGTATATGGTTTATCTAGGCTGTCCAATCACTTTTCTAGATTATTTTAACCATTGAGACAAAAAATTAAGTATTTTCAAATCTCAAGTGGACCATACCACAGGAAATAGTGGGAGTAATGATTTTGACTGTTGAAACCTGTTCATAAGATCACAAAGACATGGATGAAGGGAAAATAAAAATTTCAGCTTCATCAAAACCTTTTGTGGCCCCCAAAAAATTTTCAACGGTAGATGTTCAATTTGCACTATTTCTTGTTGTGTGGTCCAATTGAGCTTTGGATATGCTTCATTTTTTAAATGAAGCCCTAAAATTATCTGATAAAATGGATGGACGGAGTAGATAAAATACGTAAATAATGGTGGACCCCAGAGAGTTTACTAAGTACGCTAAGCATACTGAGTTACTCTTCCAGAGAAATGGAGAGCGGATTAGCTATTACCTAGGGAAAAGCTCAGTGGGTATCACCCTAACCATGTGGGGCCTATCTTGATCTATTTTTTTATATATCTATGCCATCCATCTGTTTTTCCCCAGCATTTTAGGATGTGATCCAAAACCCTAAGTAGATCCCAATCTCAAGTGGACCATACCACTAGAAACAGTGATGAGTCACCATTAAAAACTTTTTGTGGGCCACAAAAGTTTTAAATCAATCTAATCTTTGTATTTTCCCTTCATCAGGACCTTCTTGACATTATCAAGAGCTTGGATTTCAAATAAACACTACCAAAACCTTATGTTGGGCTCGTTGGAATTTTTAATGGTGGAGCACTTTATGACACTGTTTCCAGTGGTATGATCCACTTGAAATTTGGATCTACATAACTTTTTGAACCTCATCCTAAAATGGGCTGTAGAAATGGATGGACGGCATGGATATACAAAATACCATCCATGTGGGGCCATACGGTAGGGGTAACACCCACTAAGCTGTTCCCCAGGTAACACCTAATTCGCGCCCGAGGAAATGGGAAGTGGATTGCGTAGTGAGTAACTTCGCACGCTAAGCGTGCGGAGTAAACTCCGTGGGGCCCACCATTATTTACTTATTTTATCCACTCCGCCCATCCATCTTAACAGATAATTTTATGTATGGTGCCAAAAATGAAGCATATCAAAATCTAAAGTGGACCACACCACAGAAAAAGTGTGAACTGAATGTCTACCATTAAAAAATTCTCGAGGGACACAAAAGTTTTGGATCAAGCTGATAATTGTGTTTTCCCTTCATCCATATCCATGTGATCTTATGAACAGGTTGGATGACAAATAAACATCACTGTGGGGCCTGGGAAGGTTTCAACGATGGAAATCATTATTCCCACTATTTCCTGTGGCATGGTCCACTTGAGATTTGGATATGCTTATATTTTGGGCTCCACCCCTAAAATGAGATGGAAAAACATATGGACGGAATAGATAAAGCACATACATTATAGGTGGGGCCAACAGAGTTTACTCCGCACGATAAGAGCGTGCGAAGTAACTCCGCACATAATCATGAAGGACGCTAGGGTTGCACATTTGCCCGATTAACTTGCCCAACCCGCCCGACCCGACCCGACCCGGTAGAAACCCGATCCGTCCCGACCCGGCTGAGAAACGGTTCGGTCCCAGATGGATGTGGATAGACCATTTTTAATTTAGGTACAGTTTAGGGTACATGCCAAACCCGCCCGACCAGACCCTACCCCGACCCATTTCACCCGACTTGAACCACCCCATTTATACTAGTTTATTGCTTTTAGAAATATCTGTATGACATTATCAATAGGTAGAATGGTCAATAAACGTTAGGGCGGACTCTAGAATCTTTTAATGGTGGAAGTTCAATGACCACTGATTTTTGTGGTGTGGTCTACCTAAAATTTTTATTTGCTTCCTTTTTGGGATCGTGTCCTATAATAATCTGGAAACACAGATGGACGGCATGTATTTACAATATATACATCGAGGTGAGCCTTATGGTCAGGGTCTCACCCACATGGCTGGTTCTGGGGTCTCACCGAACTCTCACCCAAGCTGCGCTCATCTCACACTCATAGGGAGCGGATTAGGTGACATCCATGATCCACCAAGGTGGGTGGCCCCTGACTATGTGTCTTAAATCCACACCGTCCAACTATTTTGAAAGATTATTTTAGGATATGATACCAAAAATGAAGTTGACTCAAATCTTAGGTGGACTACACCATAGAAACATAGTCCTAACCCGACCTGACCTGACCCGACCCGGTTTAGCACATAGGTTAGGGTAGGGTTAGGGTTGACCCTTTTACAAGTAAGGTAGGGTTAGGGTTGGGTCAACCCAACCTGGTCACAACCCGGACTGAAACCCGAACCTTTAAAATATATTTAGGTTCGGTCTAGGGTTGGGCCCAACCCGACCCTGACTCGACCCGTGTGCAGGCCTAAAGGACGCGGATTAGGGCGCCGATTAGGTGAGACCCCAGATCCACATAGGTGGGTGGGGCCCCTGACTATGGGGCTCACAACTCATTTTAGGGTATGATCCCAAAAATGAAGTTGACTTAAATCTCAGGTGGATCACACCATAGAAACGGTCATGATTAAATCTTTACCATTGAAAAACTCATGGATTCCACGGGAATGTTTATTTGCCATCCAACCTATTTATAATGTCCAAAACACCTAGATGAAGAGACCACATAAATATCATCTTGATCCAAAGCTTTTGTGGCCCACAGGAAGTTTTAATGATCCATCATCACTATTTCCTATACTATGGCCCATCTGGAATTTGGAACTGCTTCATTTTTTAGATAATACCCTAAAATGAACTTTCAATACGGATGAATGGCGTGGATGTAGTCAAATACATCACAGTGGCCCCACAGTTGATGTCCCACCAACCTCAGTGGGAGCGGATTAGCTACTGACGGGTTGCGTAGCTATCTCGCTACTAAAGTGACGTCATTAACTTCTGTGGGCCCCACCGTGATGTGTGGTGTATCCACACCATCCATCCATTTTGGAGATATCATTTTATGGCATAATCAAACGAATGAGGCAGATCCAAAGCTAAAATGGACCTCACCAAAGAAAACCGTGGGGATTGATCTCCTACCATTAAAAACTTCTTGGGGCCATAGAAGTTTTTGATCAAGCTGATACTTGTGTTTTCTCTTCTTCCATGTCTTTGTGATCTTATGAATAGGTTACATCTCAAATAAACATCATGGTGGGCCCTAGGAAGGTTTCAACGGTCACATCACTGTCCCCACTGTTTTCTTTAGTGGGGCCCACTTGAGCTCTGGATCTCGCTCATTCTTTAGATCATGCCATAAAATGATCTCTCCGAATGGATGGATGGTGGGGATAAAACACACACATCACAGTGGGGCCCACAGAAGTTGGAGACGTCAAGAATACAAAAAAATCTGGCTGCTTACTTGTTAGACGGGCTAAGGTAATTATGTTGGATTGGAAACATTTGCAGTTCTGATGATCAAAACTTGAGACTAGAAAATGCAGCAAAATCTTCCAGGTTTCATGTCAAAATCGTAGATAAATATTCTAGCAAACCTCCTCTTTTAGCTTTTAATGATACTAAACAAACAAAATCTTTTTAGTCTGCGAGGCAACGGGCGAACGAGGGAACTCTTTGGTAGTTGCGGAGAATGTAGTTGTGGATTGTTGATACTTATGGAGGATTGTGGTTGTATTGTGTTGGTTATGTAATGTGATTGTGGAGGACTGTGATTGTATTGTAGTTGTTGAGGATTGTGTTTGTCATGTATTGTGGAGGATTGTACTTGTATATTGTGTTAGTAAATGTTGTAGTTTTCAAGAATTATTTATGAATTACAGGTTACAGGATGTATTGGGGCATAGCTCCCACTAAATACAGGTTTTTTTTTTTTTTTTTTCTGTGCATACATAAATTCGACGATTTTGGACGGCCGTATTTATTTTTTGATTGTCTAGGACCGTCAAAATCCTATAATTTTTACCCAGAATGGTGGGATAGGACCGTCGAATTATCTGCGATTGCTTTCAGTTTTCGAAATTTCCTATGATTTTCAACCCAGAACGACGGTCAGCGACCGTCGAATTATTGGACCGTCGGAATATTTCGACTGTCAAGGACCGTCAAATATTAACCGACGGTTATGGACCGTCGAATATTAGCCGTCGGTTATGAACCGTCAAATTTTTTTCTCGACGATTTGATATACGACGGCTTTTTACAACCGCATAGACCGTCAAATTTCTTTTTCACATGGTAGATGCAGTCCTTACTTGGTACCACAACCTGAAGCCAAGGTCCATCAACTCTTTCACACAACTGTGACTAATTAGTTGGATCACTCTTTGTCCATAGACGAGTTAGAAAATACGTAAAACATTATGAAAGTTCGGGGAGTATGGATCAAACACCATTAAGGAATCCTCCCCCTCCTACTCTAAATACAAACGCGAATCAAGAGGGAGTAGGAGAGGATGAGGTGCACAATACTCTTCCAATGAGAGCCTTACATGACTACTTACAACCGGCCCGTACGACTACACCCTCTTGTGTGGTTTTACCAACCACCAGGGGGAACATTAATATAAAGCCGGGGTAATTCAACTTTTACCTAAGTTCCATGGGCTAGATTCTGAGAGCCTATATCTACACTAAAAAGAGTTTGATGAGGTTATTGCTACCTTGCAATACAACAATGTGTTAGAGGATGTCATCAAACTTAGATTGTTTCTCTTCTTATTGAAATAAAGAGCCGAAGGTTGGCTCCACTCTCTTAGACCACATTCGATAGGGACATGGACAGAGATGGCCTGGGAATTCTTGAAAAAGTTCTTCCTGGCTCATAATACTAACACCCTTCGAAGATCTATAATGAACTTTATGAGAAAAGATGGTGAGTTGTTCTTTCAAAGTTGGGAAATGTTTAAGGAACTTTTACTCACTTGCCCACATCATGGATACGAAAGTTGGCGAATTATAAATTTCTTTTATGATGGATTAAATTCCAACATGCGTCAATTTATAGAGATGATGTGCAATGGCGAGTTCATGAGAAAAAATTCAGATGCGGTATGGAGTTACTTAGACGTTGGCCGAGAATGTCCAATCATGGGATACCTCAGATAAGTCTAGGAACCTTAAGCCTCCTCACCAAAAAGAGAATGGATGGATTTACATCCTTAAGGAGGAAGATGATGTAAACATAAGGATAGACAACATCACAAGAAAAGTCGAGGCTATGAAACTAAGTAAAAATGGAGTTTCTAAGTCCACGGAAGCCTTTGATAACGTGTGCAGAATTTGTGCCGCTAATATACACTCTACGCAAGATTGTCTTACAATTCCCGCGTTTCAAGAGGTGTTACAAGAGCAAGCAAATGCCGTATATGGCTATCAAAGGTCTTTCAATGGACCAATAGGTAACATGTACAACTCTACTTGGAAGAACCATCCAAATTTCAGTTGGAGGAATGGTCCCACGGGCAATCCTACCAACTCTCAAGGAGGGCCACCCATGCAAAACACGGCCCCACCTTAATTTTCAATGGAGGACACTTTAAAGGCATTTATGCAAGGGTAAACGTAAATCAATCAATCAATCAGCAAATGTTCCAAGAGCTGAAAACGTCGGTTGATGAGATTAAGGGATGCTTAAATGCTAGGGAAGGGACCTTTCCGGCCAAACCTCAATCCAATCCTAAACAAGCACATGAAATAAACGCCCCTAACCTCCCTAACCAACATGTGGAGCAAGTAAAATCCATCACTACTCTTAGAAGTGGTAAGCAAATTGATAAATCTATTCTGGTGATGGCTGACAAGCTTAATGATCCGATAAATTTTCAAAATGAGGATTGATCTAACTTAGCCCCACAAGAAACGGAACACGTTTACAAGCCTGTAGCAACGTTCCCTTCGAGATTAGTTGCTCTAAAACTTCTTCCAAACTCTCATGACATTCAAGAGGTTTTCAAACAAGTCCAGATCAACATTCCTCTACTTGATACTATTAAACAAATCCCGTCTTATGCCAAGTTTTTGAAGGACCTATGCACAACCAAATGCAAATACAATGTGCAAAAAAGGCCTTCCTCAATGAGTGAGTGAGTGTCATTCTCACCCAAAAGACCCCCCCGAAATACAAGGATCCCGGTAGTCCCACAATCTCATTATCATTGGTGACTATCGGATTGAGCGTGAATTACTAGACTTAGGGGCAAGCGTAAACTTGATCCCATACGAGTAATTGGGTCTTGGTGAATTAAAACCCACCAAAAAGACATTGCAACTCGTTGATAGATCTATCCGTGTACCAAGAGAGATAGTTGAGGATGTATTGGTCCAAGTCGATAAATTCTACTACCCGGTGGATTTTATCGTCTTGGACACGCAACCGGTTATGGGTACAAGTACTTAAATACCGGTGATTTTAGGCTGCCCATTCTTAGCTACATCAAATGCAATTATAAATTGTCGAAATGGGGTGATGCAATTGTCCTTTGGGAATATGACATTAAGGGTGACGTAACGCCCCGGATTTTCGAGTTTATTTCAGAATTTTAAAAAAATTTTATTTTGATTTTATGTCAAGCGTTTACTTTGTTTTGAAAACAACAGACCATCCGTAGGAGATTCGACAGGGGACCCTTTACAAAAGTAGCTTAAAATGATCCTGTAAACATTGTAGAAAGACCGGATTTCAAAAATCTCACTGTTTTTAGTTAATTACGAAAATGCCATTAGATAAATTTAAGTTCACGTACCATTATTAAGTATTATAATTTCTGACGATCTATTTCATAAAAAACTTCGTATATGAGCTTTTGGGCATATTTTAACCGTAGATGTCAAATTTCAACCCTCCGATCATCCTACAAATGCCCTAATCAGAAATTGGTCTATAAGTGGCCCACCTTAACTCGGATCTGCCTCATTTTTCTTGTCAACGGATATTTTGTGTTGCCCACATATTGAACGGTGCATATGACTCCGTTCTACCTCAGTGGACCCCACACTAGAAACCCACCTATTTCACATCTCGATCAACTACGTTTGACCGAGAATCACGTAGAGAGAGAGTTTTCATCTTTTCTTCTTCTTCATCCACTACAACAGCGGACGGGAGCTGCCATCCGTGCACCCCACACCGTCCATCAAAGTGGACCCCACTGCCAAATCTACTCCGTCCATCGTGACAGCGCCCCATCCAAACCTAGTCATTCAAAGTTTTATTGTCATCTGTCGTTCATGCGACCCGCTACAAATCACCGTCCAAACCAAGATTTATCAAGATCTTCCGGTTCGCC
Organism: Liriodendron chinense; assembly: GCA_003013855.2. Lineage (NCBI taxonomy): Eukaryota > Viridiplantae > Streptophyta > Magnoliopsida > Magnoliales > Magnoliaceae > Liriodendron > Liriodendron chinense. The sequence goes on along the minus strand of PVNU02003576.1, from coordinate 399,218 downwards.
TTGCATGGACGGCCCATCTTTCTCCCAAACCTCTATGTGGACCCAACCTATCATCCCAATGGTCCCCATGCGACATAGATCGCTAGGGGTGGGATTCGCATAGTCTCCCACTTGAACTGAAAAACCGGATCTACGTGCGCATCCACCGACCTTGCCAGTTGTAAGGCTCGTCCGTTTGTTCCCCCTTCTTTAGAGATTACTCAAAGAGAGAGAGAGAGAGAGAGAGAGAGAGAGAGAGAGAGAGAGAGAGAGCTCGTGGAAGGAGAGAAAGAAGGTGAGAGTCGTTTGAGAGAGAGAGAGAGAGAGAGAGAGAGAGAGAGAGAGTTCGTGTGGAGAGAGAGAGTGCCATGCGGGAGGGATCTCTTACCCCTATATTGCTGCCGTTGCAGTTTCATAGCAGACCAATAGAAGAAGAAGAACAAGAAGAAAGAAAGAAGAAGAAAAGAGGGAAAGGAAGAAGAGCCGAATCGAACCGAGTCAACCCGTTGGAATTTCGAGTTGAGTCACTGTTGTGAGAGGTATGAACGGTTAAACCATGATTTTTATTTCCTAGATCTAATCTAAACCCTAACCCTAGGTGTAGATCTAACCCTAGTTTGTTGTGGCAATGAAAATCATACATATCTACATCCTAATCTCATATTTTTTCCATTCAACTATGTAGGTATGAATCCAAGTTTGATTTCGCAGCCTTAGTAGCGTCTCCAACCATCCACTATCATGAGGTGGGGATTTCCTTTAAGCCCATCTACGATAATATTAAATTGTATGTTGATTTTATGCTTGGAAATTAGGATTTTGTTACGTGACTTCTTGAAACCGTGCTTGTTGAAATCTTTCCATGTAAATATGGATTGTATGATGTTCCTTATTGTATAAACTATGCTTAAGTAGTTGGAAAAGGAATTGTTATGATGTACATGCTCATATGGAAACCATGCTCGATTTACGTTGTCACATGCTTATGATGATTGATGTATTGTTGCAATGAGATATTATATATGGATGTTACGTTAATGAAAACTCCTTGGCCCCATACTGATGTAACCGTTGATGTAAAGAGATGAAGCCCTGCGAGGCGTTGTTACGTTGGCATTACCATGTGGAGATTTTGGATGATTATGCCTTATTGTGAAAGTCGGCATTACCGTGTGTCTTATTGAATGAATATGCCTCGACATTGAGAATTAGGTATTGGCATTACCATGTATGTGTTGTTAATTGCATATGCCATGATGTTAAGTTTGGCACTACCGTGTGCACATTGTTGTTTACGTGCCAAGAGATCCTTATTGATTTGTTACTTGTGATGGATCCACTGAAGTATGAAATTGATGAATATGAAGACTCTTGAACTAATTGGGGGTAAGGAGTGATCATTAGTTGTGAACATCATTTAATGGGCTGAATGCTAAACTGACTTAATTAAAGGTGAAACTAATCATGCATTCACTGGACCCGGCTTGGTGGGTCAGCCCCTCGGGTGTTAGAGGAAGTGTGCATGGGCCCGTTTCAATCTCGCTATCTAGTGAAAGTGTGCATGGGCCCATTTCATTAGTTGGGTTTTGGTGCATGGGAAGAGTGGAGTGATCCCATCCCAGCTAGAACCTCTGGCAACTAATGGCTGGTGAGAAGAGTGGAGTGATCCCGTCTCATTTGGTCAGGGTGCCTTAGCCAGAGCATGCATGTCATGCATTGCATTAACCAAGATTTTTTATGGAATTGTTTTGATTTGATTAAATGACAATATCCTACTTGCGTTTACTCTGTGTCATTATTATCATGATTGTCTTAAAGGGATATTCCCCACTATGATAGCGTTTAACGCTATCCAACCACATCTCAGATAATCCAAGTGAAGATCCAGTAAGAAAATCGAACACTACGACGAGGTGCTCGAAGGCCCGTGGTAGCAAATGACGGATGATGAAACCGAAGTGGGTTGAAGATGGATTACGTTTATTATCTTTGTAGAGTAGATTTATTTTCATGTAACTTGTAATAAGCCTCTCATTGAGACTAGAAAGTAGAAAATTATATAATTTGTATGATTTAAGGACATTATCTTGATAACATAGAGTAGAAAAAAAAAACTTGAATAAGAACTTAAATTTCGTCATTTTGCTATGAATGCCATGAATAAAGGTGAATGTGTAGAAATATATCCTTAACACATTCTAGTTAACACCCGAAAACTCGGCCCATTGTGTTGTCCACGAGAGCCGAAATTTCGGGGTGTTACAGGTGAACGTGTTCCATATGTGCAAAAAGCAAAGGAATGAGGATGATGATGAGCTCTTCGAGGTAAACATGCTCGAATCCTTTGAAGAAGAGGAGCTCCTCCAACTTGAACCATTAGAAAATTTAGAGACATGCTTGGCACACTTTGAAAATTCTAAAGATCCCATCATGTGTGATATTATGCAAGCATTAAGTAGTGAGAAATCGGTAGTTGATACTAACCGGTGGAGGCCTCATTTTAAAAGATTGCCACCAACCATATCAAAGCCTTTATCGTCTAATATCAAACTGTCGAAGCTTAACCTTAAACCTTTACCATCCGAGCTGAAATACGTATATTTGGGTCAAGCAGAAACATTCCCGATTGTCATAGCCCCTCACCTAGGAAAAGACTAAGAGCTCAAGTTGATTGAGCTACTCAATGAACATATGGGAGCCATAGGATGGACAATAGCGGATCTCAAGGGGATAGACTCTTCGGTTTGTACTCACTATATACACATCGAAGAGGTTAGCGGGTCACTCCTATTATTGCTTCCTCGATGGCTATTCTGGGTACAACCAAATTGAGATAGCCCCGGAAGACCAAGAGAAGACTACCTTTACATGCCCGTTTGACACCTTCGCATATCGAAGGATGTCATTCGGACTATGTAATGCACCCGCCACATTCCAATGATGCATGTTGAGTATTTTTTCGGACATGGTGGGTGAGTTTCTCGAAGTATTCATGGATGATTTTTCTATTTTTGGTTGTACATTCGATGAGTGTCTCAATCACTTGAAGTTAGTCTTAACAAGGTGTGAGGAGAAGAACCTTGTGTTAAACTGGGAGAAGTGTCATTTTATGTTACAAAGAGGAATAATCCTTAGACATATCATCTCATCCAATGGAATAGAGGTAGACCAGGCAAAATTTGATATCATTGCCAACCTACCACCACCCAAAAGCATACGCGATGTGTGGTCCTTCCTTGAACACGCCGGCTTTTATCGACGATTCATAAAGGATTTCAGCCAAATCTCAAGGCCTTTATGCAATCTTCTTTAAAAGGACACCCAATTCGAGTGGGATACCGAATGTTAATTAGCTTTTTCAAAGCTAAAAGACATATTGACAACCACTCCTATCATGCAACCACTAAATTGGTCCGTTCCTTTTGAGTTGATGTGTGATGCGAGCGATTATGCTTTTGGGGTGGTGCTAAGCCAAAGGAAGTATAATGAGCTGAAATTACATCGGTAGTCTAACACGACACCTTCGTATGTGCGGAAGCTTAAAGAGAAAATAGAATTATGGCTAAGACCTATAGGGGGGTGATTAGGACCTTTTAAAATTCTTTTTGCCCACTTACACAATTTAACAAATTAAGCTAAGTAAGCAAGAACACTTCAGCTTCCAAGCCTAAGTGGGTCCAATCACAAGACTAACAACCTAGTCTAAGCATGCATAAGATAATCAAATGATATAACTAATCAAACTCCTAATCTATGCAACCTATGTAGACTTAAGAGAATGGATCAATGAGCTCAAGTCTACACAACTAGTGTAAGTACATCTTGTGTGTGGATGTGCTATCTAGTGTCTAGCATACATTCTTATCAAGCATACATAATTAACAATTAAACATTCAATGCTAAGATAACAATGTGCTCAATCAATCACAAACACAAGCATGTATAGTGGTTCAACTTTGGGTCTACTCCACTCCCGATTCAAGTACTCAACTCCTTTGAGTACACCGGCATTCACTATCGGAGTTTTAAATGAGGTTCACCCATCAACCTTTACATGGAGGTTTTACCGGTTTACCTCTAAACCATAACCGAAGTTTTGGACAAAGGGCTAACTCTCAACCCAAACAAAGTTTTGTACATAAGCTAACGCTCAACCAGAACGAAGTTTTGGACATAGGCTAACTCTCAACCCAAACGGAGTTTTGAATATAGGCTAACTCTCAACCCGACGCATGTTCACTCATATGTCGGAGGCTCCCCCTTGGAGACTTTGTTTAGGCTCAGCAAACGAATCAAGGAGTGTCAAACAACCCGTAGTCTTTAGGCCAACAAATAGGCTAAAGAACGGCCAACGTCCCTAGTTCGAGTTTGACAAACAAACTTTACACTCAACTCCCATAGGGAATTGAGTGGATAAACTTTCAATAAAGACAACCTTACTTGTCGGATGAGCCCCTTGTTCAGCGCCGATTCAGGTTGCTTGATCTCCACTCTCCTGTGCTTCAATCAGCTTCCCTTGCTCCCCCGATTGTGTTGCCGTTGCGTCTCCAATGCCTTAGCTACACTTGATTAATCACCTTGCTTGTGATGCCTTTGAGATGCCCAAGGTGATAGGAGGGTAGGTTTGAGAACTCTACAACTAATAGAAATGGGTTGCCTAGAGTTGCTTACCTACAACAATCTCATCTTAGAGATTTGAATAAGGATATGCCTATCAAGAAAGATCCAAACTCTAGAGATCAAGAGGGGATGAAGGTCATCTTCTTCATGAGCTTGGAATGCTCCAATCTTGTGTCAAGGCACAAGGAAGATGCCTTGCATAGGTTAGAAATGAGCCTCAAATGGTCTCCAACAAAGGTGGCTTCACTCCTCACAAAATCCCTCTCCTTACCTCAACAATTGCCCCAAGCCTCTTTATAAAAAAAGGTCCAAACGGACAGAAAACGGGCAAAAAACGGCTAGTCCCGACCTGTTCTGACCGGTCAAGACCAATCGGCCAATGGCCAGGCAAGACAGTGAGGTTACTGTCTAGATGGGGGGGGTCTGTCCGATCGGTCAAGACCGGTCGACCCAATGGGCTATGTACACAGCACAAATCTGTCCAGACTGGGAGCTAGTCCGACAGGTCTTGACCGGTCGACCCAGTCCAACTGACCGGTCACGACCGGTCGGACAGCCAGAGAATCAGCTAGATGGTTTTGCTGACCCACTTCTTCACTGCCCAATCAATTTGGCCAAGGTAAAGATGATCTTTTGGTACACGAAGGGCCACTCTTATGATGATTAAAGGTTTTCCTAAGGGTTTAGAGTCATCAAGGGAATTGGGTAATGGTTTTGGTCAAGGTTCAAGGCACACCAAGGCATCACTTATACTTGTTTCTTCTTCCTTGATGCAGCGGGGCCACTTGAGTCTTCAATCTTAGTCTTCATTAAGCTCAACCGACACTAGACTCACTCACCTAAGTGATTAACAAACAAGGTGCACTAGTATGCCACAGAAAAGTGCACTAACATAAGCCCCATATTATCTACTACGTGAGTAAGACCTTGAATCCCTCCCAAGTTAATTACTCGACTATGGAGAAAGAGCTCCTAGCCATTGTTTTTGCCTTGGACAAATTCAGGTCTTACTTGATAGGATCCAAGGTCATAATTTATACGGATCATGCGGCGCTGAAACGACTTCTTTCCAAGAAGGATGCCAAGCTCTGTTTGCTTAGATGGATCCTACTTCTTCAAGAATTCGACTTAAAAATCAAAGATAAAAAGGGTGTAGAGAGTGTGGTGGCAGATCATCTATTCCGCCTAGTTTTACTAAATTCCATTAACGAGTCAACTATTGAGGACTCATTCCTTGATGACCAACTCTTTGTTGCTATGCATCCTCCATGGTACGCTAATATTGCAAATTATCTTTCCATAGGTGCGATGCTGACTCATTGGACTACGCAGGATAAACGAAAATTTCCAAGGGAAGTGCGCAGGTTTTTGTGGGATGAACCATTACTTTTTAAATATTTCCTAGATCAAATAATCAGGAGATGTATCCCCGATAATGAACAAAATTCTGTCATTTCCTTTTGTCGTAGTCAAGCATGTGAAGGTCATTTTTTCGCCAAGAAAACTACTGCAAAAATTCTGCAATGTGGTTTTTATTAGCCTACCTTGTTTAGCAACACCTATGAGTTTTGCAAAGCGTGTGAGCGTTGTAAAAAGATAGAAGGTTTGTCCTGTCCGAATATGATGTCTCTCAACCCAATTCAACACCTCGAAGTCTTTGATTGTTGGGGCATCGATTTCATGGGACCATTTGTTCGCTTCCCCAAGTGTAGGGTTGCGATGTAGTAATAATCTCGGTAAGACCGAGGTCGATCCACAGGGAAGGAAGTAAACAATTCCAACTATCCTAATAACTAGAATCAAAGAGGTTTGTGAAATTGGTTTTGAACATAAAATAGAAAATCTGATAATAAAAAGATAACTAGAGCATGAAGGATCCACTTATAGCTCTCCTTAGATTCATAATTCGCTATGGTTTCTCACTTTCTCAACTAGAATCGAAATTAAGTTCTATCTAGTCGGATAATAGAGCAGTTAAACCAAACAATCTGCCATATGTAAGATCAATGTATATGATTCACTCAATGCAAGCTAGGACGAGCATACTCAATTGCATAGGTCAATCCCAATTCCAATAGGTTAAGATCACAATCATAACCATCATTAAATCCTGTCACAAGACAAAACTAGATCATGATTTGAACTTGATTCAAATCACATGCACAGTCTCACATACTTAAGAATTTTCAGAAAAGTAGACTTTTGGTAAGAAGCTCCCACATGAAGATCATAGATCTAGAGCGTATTCCAATTCCTCGGATCATACAGGTCTAAATTAGTTCACAATCAATTAAGAACTCAAGTAATTCTTCCAAACATCCATGAGTCATCATAAGACTAAGAAAAACTACTTAGTACTTGAATTAAACTTCCAACCATTGTTCTTAAACATGAAATCCAACTTAAAGCCAATAAAACGAATTAAACAATCTAAGAAAACTATAAGGTTCACCTCTTAGTTCTAGCTAAGAGATTAGCTAATGAAAAGCATATTAAAAATAAAACTAGAACTAAGAAAATGAAGAAAAACTAGTTGGAGGAGGCTAGGAAGCCTCCTATGACTTGAACTCCTTGCTCCCCACGTCCTTGGTTTTTTTGGACTAGAAGAGAGCACCTCCTTTTATAGTGCAGCAATAGTACAACAACACAGTCGAATTTGTTTCGCTTGGTACGGCTTAACCAATGGTTGGATTGCCTTCAAATCTAATTTATAGCTTCCTTGTAATGTGATCTTCCTCATAGATGATTTAGATTTCCAAAATTATCTTCTAAATGGGCCCACCAATCAGATCAGCGACTGCCTCTCAAAATTGCGCGCTTCGGGTATCTTCAGAACCAATCATCTTGCTTTCAACGCTCCGGAGTGTACATATGTCGGATTGATCCTAAATTTTGAATATTGGTAGAAAACTTCCTCCTCTACATGATAGATGAATTAGATTGTCCAAAACAATCCCAAAATGTGGTCCGAAAATTAGAACACTTAGGGCTTTTATAAACTCTGCGCAGTTGGATCTTTCTGGATGGTCCATCTTTCTTCAACTGGTACGATCAAACCACACATCCTTTTGATCTGAAACTTTTTGGTTATTCATATATGGATGTGGTCTAGAAGATGGTGAAAGTAGATTCTTCATATCATCAATGATGGGCCACCTGGACTGGCCCAGAGTGGAGTAGGCGGAATCTAGAACTTTCTGGATAGTTTGTATTGTTTTGGCCACCACGGTCAATCCGTAGCTCCGATCGACACAAAACCACTTGGGTTAGTTCGGCGTCGAGCTCCTCTTCGACATGGATGTGTTGGATTTCCAAATATCATTAAGATGGGCCCAGAAAACTGGTCTGAAATACTAGAAACCGAAATAGCCTGCTGTCTGTAATCTGGAAGTCTGAATTACATGGCCAACCGGTCTAGACCGGTCGGACAAGGCTGGCCTTGCTCCAGCAGCTTTAAGAAAGGGGAGAACAACTGGCTGACCGGTCAAGACCGGTCGGGGCCTATTTGGCCGACCGGTCGAACCAGTCGAACCACCTTGTGGGTCTCCTTTTCATACTTTTCTTCTTTCTCTTCTTTCCTTTCTTCTTCCCTCTTTTGTTCTTCCTTTCCTTTGATCTTCAAGGTATGTAAGAAGGGTCTCAAAGCATACGAATGATGAAGTCTCTCTTTCATTCCTACAACCACAAAACTATGATTAGATTAGCCTTTAAATCATGAAAACCATACTCTATGAGTGATGAATTGGGGTTAGAATATGCACAATTAAGAGCTCAACACCATTCCCCTCATCTTTTGGACATGTTTAAATATTGTTTGCCGTCGACTATGTGTCCAAGTGGATAGAGGCCATTCCATGTAGAACGAACGATTGTCGCACAGTTCTAAAGTTCCTTAAAGAAAATATACTTTCCAGATTTGGAATGCCTTGAGCCATCATAAGTGATGGTAGTTCTCATTTTTACAATAAGCCTTTTGAAGCCTTAATAATGAAATATGGCATTAGGCATAAAGTGAGTACCCCTTACCACCCACAGACAAGTGGGCAAACTGAGATTTTCAATCGGGAAATCAAACAGATTTTGGAAAAGATGGTGAAACCAGATCACAAAGATTGGTTGTTGTGATTAGTTGATGCTCTTTGAGCTCACCGTACAGCTTATAAGACCCCCATTGGAATGTCTCCCTATAGACTTGTCTATGGGAAAGCTTGTCATTTGCCCGTGGAACTTAAACACAAAGCCTATTGGGCAATTCGGGCATTGAAATTCAACATTGACAAAGCTAGCTCGTTTCGCAAACTCCAATTGAATGAGCTTCACGAGATCCGAAACGATGCTTATGACAACTCGAGGATTTACAAGAGTAGGATGAAGGCCTTTCATGACAAACACATCTTCAGAAAATCTTTCCATGAAGGCCAGAAAGTGCTCTTGTACAATTCTCGACTTCATCTTTTTTCAAAAAAATTAAGATCTCGATGGACCAGCCCATACATAGTTAAAGAAGTTTTTCCTCATGGGGCTGTCGAGATAGAGAATGCAGCGAATGGTAATTGCTTTAAAGTGAATGGACAATGCCTTGAACCATTCGTTGAAAATTTTGATTTAGAGGATATGTCTATCACTCTGAACGATCCTATGTATCAAGATGATTGATCTCTTAGTCTGATGGAGGTATAGAGTAGATTAGGTTTAGTTTATTTTTCTATTTTATGTTTATTGCTTTAGTAAATTTAGATGCTGGAGGTAGATTCCCATGATCGATTTACTCAGGTACTCTCATACTCACTCTTTTTTATTTTTTTTATTGTTGCTCTCATGTTCATGCTCATTGCATATCTTTTTACATTGAGGATAATGCAAGATTTGGTTGGGGGTGAGATTCCTAGAATCTGACTGACATTTCGAGCAATGTTTTGTATAAAATTTTCAATTTTTCTTAAGACATCAAAACTTTTTGGAAAACCCTGTTTTTATACACTTGCGATGTCATAAGCGTGAAAGGACGAAGATGAATTGATAAGATTTTAAGATTTCTGAATTATCTTAAATGTAATGGTTTTCTATATGAATTCCCCCAATGAGTTGATTGATAGAAAATTTTAACGTTTTTTAGTCTAGTTCACATTACACGATTCTCATGATTTGAAGGGATTAGTAGATTTTTAGATTGGTAAGACTGAAGATTTGAAGTGTTTAGGAAACCAAGCCGAGGAACTTTGTCCATACTTATTCATGTGAAATAAGAGAAAAGAATGAAAGATATGGATTTCTAAAAATCCTATCTAATGTTTATGAAAATTGAAGAGAATGAGGATATGGTATTCATTGAATATTTGTGAATTTTTTTGAAAAGGGCTACCTATTACCAACCAGGGGATGGTCTACCCACAACCAAAGCTGGAAATGGGAAGTAGTGTGAAAGTCGTCGAAGGAACGGTAAGGAAAATTCTTGTCATAGGCAATTGATTGATCTATACACTTTTAGATCTTTTGTTTCACTGATTTATGAAGAAGGTAATCCTGAAAATTCATGAGATGAATATGCATAATGCACACTAGACCATACATATTCGGATTCGTCTATTTGTCAATAAATCGGTGGGGATTCTATGTGAACACTTATTATGTTTGGAAAGCTTAGGACTTCAATTTCTCATCATTTAGTTTTTCTGAATTTTACACTTATATGTCTTAAAGTCTATAGAAGCATAGTTTCCAAGAGAGTGTTGAGTTTTCGGAGAGGTGGATTATTTCATGCTTGTTTTTCTCGGGACTAGCAAAATGCTGGTTAAGGGGTGTATTAAGCTCCTAATTTATACATATTCTAACCCATTACATCACATTGTATGCATGAATTACATGTTAAAATACCTATTATATGCATGTTTTGTGATTGTAGGAATGAGAGAAGGACTTCACATAATTGATGACTAAAAGAAGAACTTTAAAACCATTTGATCATGACTAAAGGTGGGCCAAAGAAGAAAGAAAGAAATAAGGAGAGGAGAGAAGAAAGAAAGGAGGAAAAAGTGAAGAAAATGGGGCTTGACCGATCCTTGACCTGTCGGTTAAGGAGGCCACAACCAGTCGACCATATGCTCCCTCTCCCTTGCACTCTCTGTTCACCCACCAGGATGGGTCTTGAGCGGTCAACCAACCCAGTCTGACCAGTCAAGACCGGTTGGCCAACCCCTTACAGGCTAGCCAGTAATTGCTGGAACTCTCTAGATGTTCCCCAGACTGGTCCGACCGGTCAAGACCGGTTAGCCATGTTTAAATTTGCAGAAATCTGATTTTTCCAGCAGCTTCTCATACAAGCTCCGAAATTCATGTGTTGTGCGTAAGTAGCTATGCAATTCTGGAACTTTCTGAGTCGGTGGGGCCTCTCCATTATAAAAGGACACCTAGGGTTCGTTCCTAAGGCATCATAAAAGGCTTGGGACTTCGTGGGAGGTGAAGAGGATCGTTGTGGAGCGTCTACAACTCTCCAAAATCCAGTTTTTCATGTTTTCTAGTTGCTTTCCATTGTTTTTAGTTGTAGTATAATGATGCTCGGTTAGAACCTCTTAACTAAGGCTAAGAGGTGAAGCTTGTAGTTCGTTATCATGTAGAATTCGTTTGATTCAAGTACTTTACTTAAATTTTGGATTTTTAAGTTCTAGTTTGAATAAAGTTGGTATTTTTTTTATGTTTTATGAGAGTTCATGTGCTTCAGACATGAGTGCCTTGCAATTCTCTAAGATTATCATGTTTGGATTGATTGGATTTGAATTATAATAACCCTAGAGCATGCCATAGTCTCTTGGCATGACTGTTACTTCGAAGGCTACATATTTGAATTCTATATACTTCATTAGAACTAGAATTTTATTTTCTAACTTAAGTGGGATTGTATGTATTTGAATGTTAAATCTTTCAACTAGAAGAGAGATAGAACTTCGAATCTAATTGTGTTTATGCTTGGATGAATGAATTCACATGGGACTACTACAAGTGTATCCTTGAGGCTTTAGTTCCATTACTTAATAGATTTTACAAAAGTTACTTGTTTTTACTTAGTTTATGAATTTGAAATCTAAAATTAATAAAGTTGAAGTTGCTAGAATAGTTTGAATTGGTTTACCCTAATTTCCTGTGGATCGACCTCAGTCTTACCGAGATTATTACTATATCACAGCCTTGCCCTTGAGGCGAGCAAACATATTACCGAGAATTATTACTACATCGCAGCCTTGCACTTGAGGCGAACGAACACCTACACAACAATATGGTTCTCTAGGGGCACAACAAAGTGCCCCACAGAGCCCCTGCTTGGACTGATTTTGGTCCATGCAAGGGCAGGACACAATCCACTTCCTAGGAAATTTACTCTAATTGGTCAGTTGTAATTAAGAAGCTCTAGTTTAAGAGATTTCAATTTCTCAAAAAACTTAATTAGATAGTTTATTTTAAGATGTAATTAAGAGGACTTATTTTTCAAAAGGCTGAATTAAAAGGTTTGCTAAGACAACCACTATGCAGGGCATAGAATATCGCATGCCCTTGTACATGCTAACATGGCACACTTGTAATGTTAGACATAGTGTACCAGCAACTCAAGGTAACAGGGGTTTATTAAATTAAAACCAACAACAATCAATAGGAAGAATCTATAAGTAGAATCATGGAATACCTAAGCTAAAATTGTGTACAAGCTTCAAGGAGTTCCTCACCTTAGCCTTAGATAAAAACTTAAATGAATTGAAGGAAAATAGGATGCGTGTTCACATCTAGAGCTTGTAGAGGTCAGCCGAGCAAAAGAGGAACGGTGGAAGTTCAAGCCAAGGGTAGGCATCCTCTCTCTCTCTCTCTCTCTCTCTCTCTCTCTCTCTCTCTCTCTCTCTCTCTCTCTCTCCTTAAGACGTTAGGGCTGGAAAGGTCTTGGGGGCGAGAGTTAGAAGGACATAGGTGGGCATGCGTAGGCGTCCACACCATCCCACTCAAATTGGGACATTTTAAAAATAGTCCAAGGGCCAATCTTTAATAAATTTCAATCCATTCATCATGTTGGACTTAAAGAATAGAGTCCAGATATATAATTTTCTTGGTGAGCTGAAATCTAGATTTGTCGATCTTGAAAGATGGCCTGATAGTTGTCAAAACAGACTTAATATCAATTAACGGTCTATACTTGATGATCAAAGTTCAAAATTGAGAAAAATGTGTAGTCATTATAGGAAAATGATTAAGTAAAATTTGGTGATTGATCGGTAGTGGAAAAGGTCTAAATATGAAATTTCACTTTTTATAGATAAAGGAAGGGACTGGTTGTAGGATTCAATGGTGTAAGATTATAGGTTGGGGTTCAAATTTTGTATAAACTCGTAGTCATATGAGGCCAAGGTATGGTGAAAATTTGAGTTGTAATTGATAGTGGTAATATAGTTAACTTGGGAACCAAGTAATTTGTATTAACTTAAGGTGAATTTGGGGATTATTTTACTAATCGCGCAATAATTAACCTATGGATGAGTAATTCTTTGAATTGGGCCAAGATCTTCAGGATCTAAGACTTTCATTAGATGGGGAATGAGTGACTACGGGTAAAGCTAGACATGAACTGAGTTTAACCATTTGGATCGACTCGGATCGACTCAGTAAAACCCTGTTCGAACACACATGGTGTGTTCGAAAAAAAATTCAATTCAATTTCAAACACAGTCCTATTCGACTCGACTCGACTCGAATATTGATCAACTCGACTCGACTCGATTATATATATATATATATATATATATATATATATATATATATATATATATATATATATATATATATATATATATAGAGAGAGAGAGAGAGAGAGAGAGAGAGAGAGAGAGAGAGAGAGAAGGGTGGATGACAAATAAACTTGACTGTGAGCCCAGGAAGGTTTTAATGGTGGACATCATTCTCCTCACTGTTTCCTGTGGTGTGGTCCTTTTGAGTTTTGTATCTGCCTCATTTCTTATTTAATGCCTTAAAATAAGCTATACAAATGGATGGACGGAGTGGATAAAACAAATACATCATAGTGGGACACACAACGAAAAAATCGATATTTACTATTCAGTAGTAGAAAAAATATTTTCAAGCGAAAAAAGCGAAATTGTTCGAACTTGTTCGAACTCGTAAAAATTGTTCGAAATCCATATGTTCGAACATGTTCGAACATGATTGGACTAGACCAAATTGAGTTCGAACAGAGCCATCCTGTTCGAATGTTTGTTCAAACATTGTTCGAACACACCCACTCAAGCAGTTGAACAATCCGATCTGGTCCATGTTCGACTCGGATCGGATCGTTGTCCGCCTCTAACTACGGGTAATGGTCAAGTTTTCTCTCACAATGGCCACCAAAATTAAGGACTACAAGGCTAATTTGCTAGTTGGGAAACTTCTACAATAATCTAAGGACTGAAATTCGATGTGCACGGCTAATTTATGATAAATAGGCATGGTATAAAATATGAGGTCAATTGGATCATGGGAACAATGTAATTTAGAAATCAGGAGTCTAGGTTAATGGCATTTTCATAATTATTTATGATATGAAAGTTTTGAAAAATCTAATGATTCTACATAATTCTATGAATTTAAGAATATTTTATAAAAGAAGTCACATTAAATTTATTACAGATAAATAGTTATTCACACAAAACAAGCAATATGATGAACTTAAGCTAATACGAAAAAGTCGAGGCATTAAAAAAGGTGAGCTAGCTCCACACGATGGATGAACCATATTAACTTAAGCCCGCATAATAGATGGTCCACATCAAGGGTCGACCCTAATTGTAAATGGCTCACATCCAAAGTAAGCTCGTGTGATGGATGGCCCACTTCAAAGATAGGGCCCACACGATGGATGGTCCACATTAAAGGTGGCTTGACATGGAAATTGACAATGAAGGTGTGCCCCACATGATGGATAACCCACATCAATGTAGGCCCTACATAATGGATAGTCCACTTTAAAGGTGGGCCCCACAAGATGTCCACATCAAAAGTGGGCTCCACATGATGAACGATGGACTTGAAGGCGGCCCCCTCATGATGGACAATCATTGATGGTGAGCCGCACCTGATGGATGACCCACATCAAGGTGGGCCCCACGTAATGGATGGTCAACATCAAAGGTCCCTAGTGATGAATGACCTACATCCAAAGCGGGTCCTGCATGGTGGAGGCCCACTTTGAAATTTGGCCTCGCACAATGGACAACCTTGCATGATGGACACTCCACATTAAAGTAGCCCTAGATGATGAACGATCCACATATAATGTCCAACATGATGGACAATCCACATCCAAGGTGGCCCTGCATGATGGATAACTCACATCAAAAGTGGGCCTTACAAGGTGGAAGGTCCTTATTGAAGGTAAGCCCCACATGATAAATGGGGTCACATTAAATACAAAGACAAGGAGGGCTCAACATAATGAACGGTCCACTTCAAAACTTGACCCCACATGATGGATGGTGGATGTTACCACAATGAATAAGTATAAAAAGAAAATAAAAATTGAAGAGATTTTAATAGAAGATATTTAAAAAAATAATAATGAGAGGGGAAATAGGGATCAATACAAGAGTTTTAAAATTTTCTTAGGTAATATTGGAAACAGAACAAATGTTTTTACTTCTTAGTTGATAAATATGTTATTTATCAAACATACTTATTTGTTAGATAAGTAGAATAAATATTAGCTACTTAAGGTATGAGTAGCTGTTAAAACTAGAAAAATCATACTCGTCAGCGGTTTTTCCTGTGTTTCATTATTCTGGGGGAATTCTGAGTATAGAGACATTCATAGACAATAATAAGCAATCACAAAGTGTACAAAAGTGAGGTATCATAAGGCGAATTTTATTTCAAAGATTCTGAGATCTTTTACATTCCAAGCTGTGATACTGGTCACGAGCCTTTAATTACATCGATGTTTGATCAACCTTGATTAAAAGGCAAAAATAAACGAATGCATATATTATAGATAGATTAAATAAAGCAAATGAGAAAATATCAATGTATATCATGCACACCATAGAGAACACAGAGATTTTTTACGTGGAAACCCTTGCGGGAGAAAAACCATGGCACAAAGCGACAAAGCTCCACTATGAATAATGTTTGTACAATAGATGGAGTATTCGAGAAATTGTCCAGATAGATCGAGCAGGTGACTAAGTCATCGAGGACTATCGTCTTTGAGTTCATGGTCGTAGAGACCTATTTATTTTCTTGTTATGGACTAAGCCATATTTTCAGACAAGTCAGATGTGTATGTCCCATTTTCTTTCGGATTGTTCAGGTTGAAGGACTATCAGGATTTTATCGAGTGGCGCAAATTTGGGTCATTGACCGCTAGAATACACGAGCATCGAATGTTGGTTGGCATGACCCAAGGTCCACTCCGGTATTTTATGATGGGTGGCCTTGAGAAAGCACTCCACAACTACCTCATCAGTTCAACCGGCGGACCCGTTGTCGATGGGTAGGGCATCGACTATCTCTTCGTAATGGCAGTCCATAGCATGTATTTCAAGCTTTGTTAGAACTCTTTTGATTATAGTTTCTTGTAGTAACCATAGTCCATTTTAGTTAGTCTTGAGCCTCAATCCGGGCTAAACCCTAATTTTACAATGAACATAATCGATATAAAGTTCCTATAATCAGTTGTCGAGTAAGGCTGGAGTCTGTTGACTCATTTTCAGAAGTGATCCCGGTTTCGTACCTTTGTTGATAGATGAGAGATAAGAAGAGAACCTGCTCACACATGCATAAATATGTGAGGCATTGTAACAAGATAAAGGATCTTCGATGTACGATGAATGCAATTGAATGTATATCATATGAGATTGTTGTATGTGATGAATACAATAAAAGATATGTCATGTGAGAATGAATGTATATGAGAATACAATAGTATGTATGCCATGTGAAGTTGAATACATGTCGGGTTAAATGAATGCTAGATTAAATAGAGATGAGTGCTGGATTAAGCATGAATGAATGCTGGATTAAGCATAGATGAATGCTGGATTAAGCATAGATGGGTGTTAATGTATAAAGCAATCAATATTATCTAGTCACAACTACATTTCTGTACAAATTTGCACTAAAATAATATTCTGGTTATTTCGCTGCATGAAAATTCTAAGTAAAAATATGGATTTTTGATATATCCACAGATCGACCATAAAATATCATGAATATTTCACCAAACTTTAGTGTTTTAGCATAATTAGGGTATTTCATATTTTTTAGACGGTTTAGATTCGAAGAAACCCCCCCAATCAAAAGGTGAACTTTTTGGGGAGTGCCAAAAAGTTGCGATTTGTACTTCGGATGAAAAATCAAAATCTTCGTTGTTGGGAATTTATTTTTTTAGGATTTTTTATTGAATCAAAATGGGGGGTACTTCCTTATTTACACAAATAACTTAAAGTAAATGAAAATGTTTCCATTTACTTAAATATTTTTATGTAAATAAGGTGTGCAGTGTGTAGTGCAGGTGCAGTGCAGACAAGTATAGTGCAGTGAAGAGCAGGTGCAGTGCAGACAAGTATAGTGCAGTGAAGAGCAGGTGTAGTGCAGTGCAGAGTGGGTCGGGCGCATGTGTGTTGCATGTAAGTAAGGCAAGGGGATGCTAGGCACATGTGAGTGAGGCAGGGGGGTGGCAGGGGCATGTGAGTGAGGCAGGGGATGCCAGGTGCATCTGAGGATGAGAGATGGGGTGTGGGCGCATGTGGGATTGGAAATGAGGGTGTGGGCGCATGTAGGATGAGAGATGGGGGTGTGGGAGCATGTGGGCTTGGAAATGAGGGTATAGGCGCATGTGGGATTGGAAATGAGGAGAGAGAAAGATGAGAGAGGGAGGTGGGCGCATGTGGTCTCTCCCAGGCGCATGTGCCTCCTCCACTTACGAGATTTTCAATTTTTTTCTTCCCCAAGCAATGGGAGTAGGCGCGTGTAATGGGGCACATGGGCTTGAAATATGGTGGTGGGCGCATGTTGCCCTACCACTTAGTATTTGCATGGTTTTCCGGCCAAGAGTGGGCGCACGTCCCTGTATAAGGTGGAAAGGGTTCTATTACTTAGAGTATTTTGAGATTTCTCTCCTTCTCTCCCTCTGCATTCAGGCTCCAGTGGGAAAATCCCTTTCCAACAAGGGATTCTGGCGAGGAAATCCAATCGGGCCAGGGCATCTGGCAAGGGATGTCAAAACGAGTGCATGTGGTTTCAAGGGAGTGATCCTGCTATTTATAGTCTTCAAATCGGGTTCAGGTCCACGAAGAGGGTTTCCGAGCGCATGTGTCATAGCCCCGGGCGCATGTGGCATGCCCTGGGTGCATGTGGCTCTTGGAGATAGGGAAAAGGAGATCCGGGCACATGTGACTATGCCCTGGGCGCATGTGGACATGCCCCGGGTGCATGTCCCTCTTAGCAGCTTTCAGACTTAGAAATTTCAGCATTTCAAGCCGAGCGCATGTTTTTCTACACTTGTGCGCCTCTACAAAAATGATCATAACTCCTTCCTTACAGATCCATTATGGACACTCTTATACTCGTCGGAAAGCTATTTTGGCGATCTACACAATGGAACTATCATGATAACCTTTAGAAATCTCTTTCATCTTCAAAAGTGGGCCACAAGTGATCAATATCATCTATAATATACGGTCTTTAATGAACAACTCATATCTTCTTCGTTATAATTCGGAATTGGATGATCTTGGACTTGTCGGAATCGTGACTTAGTAAAAATTCACATGACGTATCATTTTCTTCAAACGTATATTACTTACCCAATCATCCTCTGACTGAAAGTGATCTCTTTACTGATATATGTCCTCAGACTTACAAAAATTCAGGTTTTAGGCTCCGACTGTTAAATGTATAGCTACCTTTTCTGGGATCAAAGTCACTGACGCCGGAGTACTTCAGGCTTTTAATAATGTTACTGAATAAACGTGTCTGCTGGCGAATAGTCAAATGCTGTTAATTTTGGTAATTCCTTCCCAATTTGAATCCTTCAATCAGCTCCTAGGAGGGGAAAAGGTATTTCGGGGTGCGCATGTAAAAATATGCATCTCACGATATCCAAATTCGGATGTTAGGGGTTTTTGGGCATTTCCGATCATTTGGCGGCAATACACATGTCTAGATCCGCTCCAGAATGACAGATTTTAGTTCTTGGTGTGATTGCGTGACCTGCTCGAGCTAGGATCGCACCGACGCTCTACTACTTTTTTTACTGCTTCTAGGTTTGTTACTGACTTTAACTGATGTATTCGATTCATTACTTCTTCTTTTACCATTGGTGATATTTTGAGCCCCAACAGTAGCTTAAGTAAAATAACTTACCATCCAAACGTGCCTATATAAGCCATTTGATACTTTATAAAATTATGCACAAACCTTTCTTTCTAGCATTATGTACAAACTTATTGTACGCAAGTATTGGGGCATTACGATTCATGTAGTCAACCTCTTAATTATTGTTCAAATGGCAAGGATCATCCAATTTCTATACATCTTGAGCATACACAAGTTGTAACCCCGTATAGCACGCGGTTCCTATGCTCGGAGATAGGTAGGGTCCGCTGTGATTCTTGTGAGAAATCCATCTCATCCATATGTTTTCCTAGCTCATTTTAGAACACAAGAAAAAATGGAGCAAATTCAAAACTCAAGTGGGCCACATGAGAGGAAACAGTGGGGATTGAACAATCACCATTGAAACATTCGTAAGGGCATGAAAGTTTTGTATGAGTCTAAGGTTTTTTTGTTCAGTTCATCACAGTGGGAATTTCCTTATGAAAAGTTTGGATGGCATATAATGTATTAATGTTGGGGTGTCGCGAAAATAATCACTGGGTAGAATCAAACAAGTGATAAACAAACGAATATGAGCAATGCAGAGAACACACAAATTTTACATGAAAACAGACCAATACGAGCAATGCAGAGAACACACAAACCTATTGTGTTTGCTCATGTCCTAACATGAGCACAGAGTGGATGTTATCCAGGCATAGTGCAGGATGAATGCATGTACTTGTTTTCGGAACATAATAACAAATGCTATTTGTGATTGTCTTGTTCTAGATAAGCAATGCTGGGGCATTCGTCTGGAAACCAATGGTAGAGATTACTGCTGAATAATTCTCACTTGTAATGGCCACCAACTTGGAATCCACGTACCATTTAAGCCAACTCGCTCACCAGCTCTTAAAAGCATCCGGACAGGGAAACATCGTATTCATATCATCCGTTACTGGTTTGGTAGCTACAATTGGCGGATCCGTTTATGCAGCGACTAAAGGTAATTTTCATGGAAAACACGGGAACCTCCCACGTGTGCCAAGCATTTTGATCCCAAGCCGCCCATTAGGTAGGTCCACGATGTCCATGAGATCCACGCCCACCATCAAGTGCATTGCCTCATGCTTGCCCTAGAACTCAAAAACTATGACAGTCAGAAACTATGGTAGGCCACACCATTGGGCAGAATTAGGAGAAAGCGGATTAGGTGAGACCCCGGCCTCACCCAAGATGGTGCGGACCCTTCTGTGGAGTTGCCGTGGGGCTCACCTTTACTTATGTTTTATGTTTCCAATCTATCCATCCATTTTTAGGTATCGTTTTAGGGCATTATACAAAAAATGAATCAAATCCAATTATCAGTTGAACCATGCAATAAGAAACAGTGGTGATTGACCGTGCTACCATTAAAAACTTCTTACTTCTTAGAGAGCATCTAAATGTTTTTGTAGTGTTTATTTACCTTCCAATCTGTTGATAAGGTCACATAAGACCCAGCTAAAGGTGTACCTGGACAGCGTGAAGGATGAGGGGAGATGGTGAATGTCAACAGGTGTCTCGAAGGAAGGAAAGCTTCAGGTCGGACAGACTACAGCATCTTTGTGGGAAATATCACATTTGACACTACGCGTGAAGATCTAAGAAGGATTTTCAGTAAGTATTGGAAAGTCTCCGATGTATTCATCCCTTGGAATAGTGTCCTCCTCAAGCCGAGAGGTTTTGCCTTTGTGCATTTCCTCTACGAAGCGGATGCAGAAGCAGCTATTGACTTCTTCAATGGGAAAATGATCGATGGGAGAGTTCTATCGGTAGCTCTGGCCATTCCTAGGAATGTCAACGATCAGGATTTTCTATATGAAGCCCCCATTGTCAAAGCCACCGAGAAGGATAGCCTTTTAATCAGCTCGTCACAACATCTGCAGAATGGGAATCAGCCGACATCCTATTTGCAGGTAGCCAAAGGGAAGGTCCAGCCGGAGGCTCCAAAGATTGCCCTTGATCCTAGTAGTAGTGGTGAGAAGCATCCCGCTATGGCTGGCCCTGGTGAGTATTTGATCTTGGCAGATTCAGGGGAGGTAGATGAGAAATGTGCTTTCCTGAAGCTTGCGGTACTAGGTTTTGCAGGGGACAGCTCAGTATCTATCATCTGTTTGACGAAATACCTGAGACAAGCCAGCTATGTTATATCGGTGTTTGACATAGCTAGGATAGGCCGCGACCGTTTCCTCTTAGTATTCAGGGACAAATTGGAATATCTCGCGTTTCTTGAGGACAAGCATCTGCAGCTTAAAATCGGGTTGACGAGAGTGGAGGATTGGTCGGGAGCTTCATCCGTAGTGAGACTTAGGATGGATGTATGTCAGTGCCTGGTGCGTGTGAGGAGGATAAATACAGACCATTTTCTAAACTAACATAAAGCTGACTCTAGCCCACCACACACACACACATATATGCCAACGATATTATTCATGGGGCAGATACATTCGGTTTGTGCAAGAGTATGATTGGCGTCTGAATTTGAAATTATTACTTATATACCTAGTATTGACCATATTTCAGAAGAACATTCTAATCTTAATAAGAAAAGGAAGGGTGAGAGACA
The DNA here is from genome assembly GCA_003013855.2 of Liriodendron chinense. Classification (NCBI taxonomy): domain Eukaryota; kingdom Viridiplantae; phylum Streptophyta; class Magnoliopsida; order Magnoliales; family Magnoliaceae; genus Liriodendron; species Liriodendron chinense. The sequence continues at coordinate 377,665 of PVNU02003576.1, read as the reverse complement.
AAAATGGGAGAAGAAGCGTTGAAGAAGAAGGGATGGTCCCTCCAAGGAATGACTGCACTCGTCACCGGCGGCACCAAAGGACTCGGGTCAGCTCTCTCTCTCTCTCATTTCTTCTCAGTACATGTGACATTTGGTACACATGGGTAGTATCAAAGCAATCCAGCCATGAAAATCAGGTCCGAAGATCAGCCCTGTCAACTCATCCAGTTTCTTCTCAGCACGTGTGACATTGTGGTACACATGGGTAGTCTCCAAGAAATCCATCCGTGGAATCAGGACCAAAGATCCGCGCTGTCCACTCAACCAGTGGGATGGGTGCAAGTTGGGCTGGGATCAACCCAAACCCAACCGGGTTCAATTGAGTTCAGATTGGGTTGGGCTTATGCCGAAACTTTTTAACCGACCCCAGCTTGTGTTGGACTTGGCCTGATCCTTCAGGCAACCCAACCAAATTCAAACCTATATAAAAGGTACGTTGTTCCTAGATAGAGTAGGGCTGGGTAATTTACGTCTAGGCTAGCTTTGTGGGCCCTTTTCGCTGGCTGTTAAGCGAGGAAGGGTTATATGATAGATGGTCCCAAGCAGGTTTTGTTGTCTTCTTGTGAATAAATTCTCTCTTTAAAAAAAAAAAGTTGTATAATTATACATGTTTATTGAGTAGCATACATGATAATTTTAAAATAAGGGCCTTCGTGGAAAATATGGTTCATGATTTATTAGATCCGTCAATATATAGAAAATACAATTTATTATCTGAACCATTTGTGCGTGGACATATAAGATTCATGATCAGAATAAACCTGAGGCTACCTGCTAAATGGTTTCTTAATATGAACTCTCTATGTTTGTGGACTGGATGCTTTGCGGTCTGTGGCAACAAAATCATACTGAATATTGATGACTTCAACCAACGATGAATTTTGAACATAAAATAAATAAATAAAAAATCAGTGGCTCATATTCAACTCTAAATATCAAATCATCAAAGAATTATGATTATCAGATAATAACTTATTGTTTGAGTAAGAATATAGATAGGTTGAATCATTAGACCATCTCCCCATGGTGAACCCACCAGGTGCCGACATATGCTGGATGTTGACTATGTTAAAGAGGCAAAACTACTCGACCGAATCAACTGGACTCAATGAAAAATTGAGCCAAGTCATTGTGACACTCGTTGAGAATCTTGACTCAGTTTTACTCATTGAGCCAGCTCACGCACTCCACATGATTCAATGAAGGCCGGAACTCAAGTGAGAGGACAGAATACATCAAAGGTCTATTGAAATGGAACATGTGTTTAATTTTATATATTAGTTTATCCGCCATAGTTATTAACACAACCTAACTCAACTCCATCTAAATTGAGCCTTTGGCCGACACCTCTAGGAGTCATGTTGGCTTTGGTGAAGCCTCAATGAGAAATAGTGGATGGCATGAAAGATAATGGATGATTAGAAAAGGACCAGTCCCATATTCAATGGTAAGTGCGGCCCAGCTGGTTAGTGAAGGGGAATGGCTTCCATTACCGTCTGCAATCCTTGACAATAGGAACAATGTGGATGATTTTGTGGAGGATGAAACCATATTGCTGATAGATATGGAAGACAGTTGAGCCACCTATTAATTATACTTTACAGTACAACACAGTTAACTACACAGTTGAGGCAGGTGGACGACCTAGATCTCAGGCACGTTCTCCTCTACACAGTGCTTGGTCAGACAAGTAGGATTCTACACGTGTTTTGGCACTTAACTCGATAACTGATCTCATGTCTTTCTATACTAAAATCATGCCTATGACCTCCAAAATCACGTGTTTTAGCACACCTGATCAGTTTTCAAATGGCTTGATTTTTCTAGCCTCCATTTATCCCGATGAAATACATCTTATGAATAGTGTATCAAACATGGTGGACCCTGTTGGAAGAGAGCCTTCAAACTAGGCTCCCTGGACAGTCCACGACTGGTCATGACCGGTCGGGTAGTGGGGGCCGACCAATCAAGACCGATCGGCCAATGTATGAGGCAGACATGTTTCAGTGAAAATTGCCGCTGGACTGTTTTTGGACCGGTTTGACCGGTCGGCCATTTAGTCTGACCGGTCAGGACCAATCGGCCGTGTTACACATAACTTGCACAGCAAGATATTTCTTGCGTTATTGCACAGATTTGCATAATACGTTTCTAATTCGGGGTTGCTTGCTATATATATGGCTTGAATCCAGGATTAGGTGTAATCCTAAGGTGTCCAAGGTTTCCTAATTGCATTAGGAAGATGGGAGAGTGTTTTGAGAAGGAGAGAGCATGGGTTTTGTCAGTTTTCCTTGCTTGTGGGCTGTCAATCTCTGTAATCTTTTGTTAATCATATTAGATCGCTTTGTGTCGTGGTTTTTTATCCATTGAGGGGTTTTTTCATGTAAAATCGGATTGTCTCTTGTGCTTGAATGCTTGTGTAGTTTGATTACATTGTGTTTCTTGTTTGATCTCATATTTTGCTATGGTGTTGTTCGGCTTCCGCTTCCGCTGTCGGTGCCCCTATACCCAACAAGTAGTATCAGAGTCAAAGTTGTGGTGGAGTAGAATTCGGATCTAAGATGAGAAGATGGGATCAAGCACAAGATTCGAAGTAGAAAAGTTATCCGGCAAAAATAACTTTGAACTATGGAAGGTCAAGATCGAATCCCTTCTATTTCAGCAAGGGCTTGATGAAGCTCTTGAAAAGAGACCCGAGGCTATGAAGGATGATGAATGGACGAAGCTCGATAAGAAGGCTAGAACGTCGATCCTGTTATGCCTTATGGATAATGTCCTCTATCACGTCACGAATGAGAAGACTGAGGCTGATACGATGGCGAAGTTAGAGAAGGTTTATGCCAAGAAGTCTCTAGAGAATTGCATGTATTTGTTGATGCAGTTGTTCACCTTGAGGATGGCTAAGGGAACGGATGTGGATGACCACTTAAGTACGTTCAATCAGCTAATTTGCAAGTTGGTGGAGATAGATGAGCCAATGAATGATGAATATCAAGCATGCATCTTGTTGAATTCTCTTTTAGATTCATATGAGTCATTCAGGGACTCTATGTGCGCAGGGAAGGAGACCATCAACGTCGAGACCGTTATTTTAGCATTCTAGTCGAAGGCAATGAGAAAGAAAAGCGATGATGTAGGTTCTTCCATGAAAAAAAAATTAAATTCTCTCTTGTCAAGTAACTATATTTTCTTATGACATATTTGTTCTTATAGATTGTATTGTATATAATAAAAATTATTTTAATTATTGGATCAATTGATATAATTAATATTTGTTGGAGGGTTAAAATGAAAAATGTGAAATCATAAAAACAACTTACTTAGTTTACCATGGCCCCAAGTTCATGTGTATGCAACGTGTTGTGGATGCCCATGTGCCTCAACGTGTTGGGGATGCCCATGTGCCTAGTTGTATGTTCTCATTGCTTTCCTTCAAGAATGTTAATATATAGAGAGAGAGCTGTGCGCTTCGATGCATTGATATTTTTAGTTTAAAGAGCAGAAAATGGGAGAAGCAGCATTGAAGAAGGGATGGTCCCTCCAAGGAATGACTACACTCGTCACCGGCAGCACCAAAGGAATTGGGTCACCTCTATCTCCCTCTCTCTCTCTCATTTCTTCTCAGTATATGTGACATTGTGGTACACATGGGTAGTATCAAAGCAATCCAGCCATGAAAACCAGGTCCGAAGATCAGCCCTGTCCACTCATCCAGTTTCTTATCAGCACATGTGACATTGTGGTACACATGGGTAGTCTCCAAGAAATCCATCCGTGGAACCAGGACCAAAAATCCACGCTGTCGACTCAGCCAGTGGGATGGGTGCAAGTTGGGCTGGGATCAACCCAAACCCAACCAGGTTCAATTGAGTTTAGATTGGGTTGGGCTTATGCCGAAACTTTTTAACCAACCCCAGCTTGTGTTGGACTTGACTTGATGCTTAACCCGACTGAATTCAAACCTATACAAGAGGTACGTTGTTCCTTGATAGAGTAGAGCTGGGTAATTTATGTCTAGGCTAGCTTCATTGGCTATTAAGCCGAGGAAGGATTATATGATAGATGGTCCCAGGCAGGTATTGTTGTCTCTAGGGCCGTCCGAAAGCTGTTAAGTTCTCTTCCCTTCTTGGGAATAATTTTTCTCTTAAAAAAAAACTTATATAATTATGCATGTATATCGAGTAGCATGCATGATAATTGTAAAATAAGGGCCTACATGGAAAATATGGTTCATGATTTACTCGATCCGTCAATGCATAGAAAATAAAGTTTATAATCTGAACCATTTGTGCAGGACACATAAGATTCATGATTAGAATAAACCTGAGGCTACCTCCTAAATGGTTTCTTGATTTGAACTCTCTATGTTTTTGGACTCGATGCTTTGCGGTCTGCGGCAGTAAAATCATACTGAATATTGATGACTTGGACCAACCATGAATTTTGAACATAAAATAAAAAAAAAATCAATGGCTCATATTCAACTCTAAAAATCGAACCATCAAAGAATTATGATTATCAAATAATAACTTATTATCTAATAGCAGTAAGAATATAGATAGGTTGAATCATTAGACCGTCTCCCCATGGTGAACCCACCAGGTGCCAACATATGCTAGATGTTGACTATGTTAAAGAGGCAAAACTACTCAACCGAATCAACCGGACTCGATGAGAAATTGAGCCAAGTCATTGTGACACTCGTTGAGAATCTTGACTCGATTTTACTCATTGAGCCAACTCATGTACTCCACATGATTCAATGAAGTGCACTCAAGTGAGAGGATAGAATACATCAAAGGTCTATTAAAATAGAACAAGTGTTTAATTTTATGTATTAGTTTATTAGCCACAGTTATTAACACAACCTAACTCAACTCAACTCCATCTAAATTGAGTTAGCCCTTAGTATTAATACTCAGGTTGAGCCTTTGGCCGACACCTCGATCTAAGAGTCATGTTGGCTTTGGTGAAGCCTCAATGAGAAATAGTGGATGGTATGACAAATAATGGATGGTTAGAAAAGGACCAGTCCCATATTCAATGGTAAGTGTGGCCCAGCTGGTTAGTGAAGGGGAATGGCTTCCATTACCGTCTACAATCCTTGACGACAGGAACAATATCCTCGATTTTGTGGAGGATGAAACCATATTGCTGATAGATGTGGAAGACAATCTTTCTAGCCTCTATTTATCCTGATCAAATACATCTTATGAACGCAATAGATGGAGTGTGCCAAACATGGTGGACCCCAAATAGAATCTGGAAAATCTGAAATGGTGGGTGTCCCCATACAAACTCTTCGGGGTGGTGTGGTCTACCATCTGAGTTTTGAATCATATAAAACAGGTGCACATGATGAACGGATTAGATGTCATTAAAATCCTGGTGCACATGATGAACGGATTAGATGTCATTAAAATCCTGGTGCATATGATGAACGGATTAGATGTCATTAAAATCCTGGTGCACATGATGAACGGATTAGATGTCATTAAAATCCTCAGTGGGCACCGCACATCGACTTTTTACATTAAGCACAAGGTACAAACATTTGTATTGGATCCAACGCCCGAGGGAACTTCGTACAACCCATAGCCCAAGCTGTCCATAATGTGTTTGTCAGTATACTATTCATGTCCTTATGCATCAGGACTCAAGATTCCTCCCTTGGCCAGCGGTCTCATTCACATCGTACTCCTTCACGTGTAGCCTCATAATCTACTTATCATGTGTGGCTCATAATTTTTACACTACATTTTGTCTTTATTTAGACCACCGGTTGCATATGTAAAATCCGCTCCCCCCGTGGGTGATAACCCTTTTTGTTTTTTTACTTACAAAATATCAGTCCGATAAAAACAACTTGGTAAGTATTTGGTAGACAATTAAAAATAGGTTTATCTTTGTTGCATCCTATTTTTACTGTTCTTGGATGAGCCAATTAGAACGGGACACTTACCGTTATAGGAAGAGTGTACAAGGCGTACACAGTCTACTGAGATACGTGGAGCGTACTCTCCAAGGCGATAGCTGGCAGTATTTGATTGAAACACGTCATCTAGCGTCCAAGCAGAAACGGCGAGCGGTTATCAAATAAATGCCCAACAAGGCAAAGGGGTCAACGGGTCATGATAGCATTAAATGACTACCGAAACAGCTGCACAAGGTGCTCATTTAGATGGTTCTTCGCCTCCAAGGGAGTTTATAAATATCAGAGGAAGTCACAGATCGAGCAATGGGTCTCACACTAACCAAATCAAATTAAATTAAATCTATCTTTCAATTATCCTAGCATAATCTCTACCTCAACATAATCCTACCTTAGGAGTAGGGGTAATCTAATAGCAGTAATCCAAATAGCTGTAATCCTTAGCTGTAATTTGAGCCTACGCTCATATATATGTTGGACTTAGTTATCTTAATACAAATATGTTCTTCATTCAAAAGGGTAATCCGCAGTTGATCTCTTCAAACGACTGTAAGTATTTCTTTTTTGTTTAACTTTATTTATGTTTGAAAATCCTTTCTTGTATAAGGCAAGGTGCAACCCATTTGAGGAGGACGAATCCTATGCTCTGATAATCGCCTGATGTTGAGCCTCTAATTTATACATATTCTAACCCTCATAATCACACATTATGCATGGTTTACGTGTTTAAAGTCTAAACTAATTCATGTTTTTGTGTTTATAGGAATAAGATGGAGATTTCACTAATTCAAGGCTTAAGAGAGCACTTTACATACATTGAAGATCAAGGAACAAAGTGCCAAAGGATGAAAGAAAGAAGCAAGGAGAAGAGGAATAAAAAAGAAGAAGATTCACCCTGGCTGATTGATCGGTTGGCCTAACCGATTGATCGCTAGGGTGGTCGATTGATCCACTAGCTTGGCCGATTGATCGGCCACTCTGCATACATTGCTGGACTGAAAGATACACCAGCGATTGATCGGTTTCCCAAACGATTGATCGCCCAAGAGGAGGAATTTTTAAACAGGTTACTGGACAAAAAAGGGCCCCACCGATTGATCGCCCGACCACCTGCGATCAATCGCCCAAGCCATCTGAATTCTGTTTTTTTCTGTTAAAGTCTCTGGACACTTTTTGGACCGGGCGATCAATCGCCCGGCCACCTGCGATCCATCGCCCATCACAAGCGATCAATAGACCACCCCAATCGATCAATCGTTCGTGCGCTCAAGTCCAGAAACTTCTAAATCCGGTTCGATTTTCTCTGCGCAATTGTGTAAGTTTTACACATATTTCGAAATATTCTGCGATGTTGAGGCTTGAAAGCTATAAAAGGGCTCCTCCACTTCCTTCCTAAGGCATCTAGTAATGTGGGGAGCAAAGAATTCAAGACATAGGAGGCTTCCTAGTGTTCGCTTCCCCAAGTGTAGGGTTGCAATGTAGTAATAATCTCGGTAAGACCGAGGTCGATCCACAAGGACTTGCGTAAGAATTCACAAAACACTTCCAATGGTCTCTAATTGAGATCTAACTAAACAGATTTTTAGAATTGAATGTAAAGAGAAATCTGAAACTAAAAAGGAATGTAATTAATATAAAAGAAGCACTAGGGGTTCAAGGATCCACTTGTAACAATCCTTGATGCTTAATTCGCTATGGTTTCCCAATTTACTCAACTAGAATCGAAATTAAATCCTATCTAGCCAGATGATAGAGCGGTTAGAACAAACAATCTGTCATATGTAATATTATATATATGATTGCCTCAATTCAAGTTAGGACTTGAGCACACTTAATTGCATAGGTCAATCATAGTTCCAATAGGTTAAGATCATGATCATAATAATCATTGAACTCTGTCACAAAGCATAACTAGATCATGATTTGAACTTCATTCAAATCACATAAACAATCATACATAAATCAGACTTTTCAGAAAAGTAGAACTTTGGTATGTAGTTCCCACATGAATGATCTAAGGTTTAGAGCGACTTGAATCTGATTCCTTGGAGCGTACAGGTCTAAACTTATTCAAAATAATTAAGAACTAAAGCAACTCTTTCAAACATCCGTGAGCTATCATGAGATTAAGAGAAAGTACTTAGAATTTCATTCAAACTTTAAACCATTGTTCTTCAATAAAAATTCAACTTGAAACCAATGTAAACGAATTAAACCATCTTAGATTCACTACAAGCTTCACTTCTTAGCCCTAGCTAAGAAGTTTAGCCGATCATGATCTAAGGAAATATGAAATCAACTAAGGAAAGCATAAAAATAAAAACTAGAAAGCAAACTAGATGAAGGAGTTATAGAACTCGGATCCGTCCTTCTCTACCTCCCACCGTAGTAATTCTCTTCTAGGATACCTTAGGAACGAAACCTAGGTGTCCTTTTATAGGTTTTGGGCCCTAGATGCGAAGAACCTTCAAGAAATCCCTCAAAAATTGCATTTTGCGCAGCAGAATTCGGAGCTTGTAGAACAAGCTCTGTTATGCAGACGACCGGTTGCACGACCGGTCTGAGCTCATAGTCGACCGGTCTAACGACCAGTCGTAAATGGCCAAAAACAATCCAGAGAGTTTTCTGGAAATTCGAACCCCATTTTTAATTCAACGATCAGTCTAACGACTGGTCTAAGTAGTGGACAACCGATCACACGACCAGCCATAAATGGGCGATTTTGGTCCAGCAAGGTTTGGCAGCAAAGGGGCCCCTGTTAAGTGATCCAACCGGTCAGACTACCGGTCGTGGGCTATGGCAGACCGGTCGGACTACCGGTCTTTAGTACAATTTTCTGCACTTCTTCCTTTTTCTTTTCTCTTTCTCCATTGCTTCTTTCTTTATCCCTTAGGCACTTAGTCTTTTGATCTTCAATATGTACAGAGTAACCTTTTAAGCATTGAATTGGTGAAGTCCCCTTCTCGTTCCGACAATCACAAACATGCATTAGAACAGTCTTTAAACATGAAAACTATGCATAGTTAGTGATGAAATGGAGTTAGAATATGCACATTTAAGAGCTCAACACACCCCTCAACCAGCATTTTGCTAGTCCCGAGCAAAACATCCGTGAAACAAGTTTCATTCTCCAAAAACCAACTCTCCTTCAGAAACTATGCTTCTATATACTCTAACACATACAAGTGCAAAAATCGAAAAAACTTAGTGATAAAAGTTGAAACCTTAAACTTTCCAAAACATAACAAGTACTCATATGAAATTCCCGCTGATTGATTGATAAATAGAAGAATTCAAACAAGTGCAACCTAGTGTGTTTAGTGAATGCTCATCTCATGAATTTTTGAGATTATCTTCTTCATAAATCAGCTAAAGCATGGACTTAAGTGTGTACAGATCAACAATAAGCCTATGACAGGAACTTGCCTTACCATCCTTCCGATGACTTTCATACTACTTCCCATTTCTGGCTTTGGTTACGGGTAGACCATCCCCCGATTGGTAATAAGTAGCCATTTTCGAAAATTTTCACCATATTTTCAATCATTCTCATATTTCCATCATTCCTTTCCTTTTCATACACATTAGATAGGAATTTTTAGAAATCTATATCTTTCGTTATTTTCCCATGGACAAGGATGGACAAAGTACCCCGACTTGGTTTCTCAACACCTCAAATGTAAACCTAGCCAATCCACAAATTTACATAATCCTTTCAAAACATGAGAATCATGTAAAGTGAACTAGGTGTAAAAGTGTTCAAATTTTCTGTCAATCATAAAAATAGGAGAATTCATATATAAACTATTATCTTAAAGATTGTTCAAAATATTCAATATTATTCACTTCGTATCTCTTTTTCTTATACTCGTCTCATCTCGAATGCATAGAAACAAAGTTTTCCAAATGAGTTTTGAATTTTCAGAAAAATTAAAAATTTTCATACAAAAATTGCTCAAAATTGTAAAAGCACTAGATTCATCCTGGTGATCCCACCCCCCAACCAAATCTTGCATTTTCCTCAATGTAAAAGATAAGCAATGAGTAAAACATGAGAGTAATGATAAAAATAAGGGGAGCGAGGAATGAGAGTACCTGAGAGAATAAAAAGCTGGAATTCTATCACCTTCTAACAAACCTATAGAAAAATAAACAAAAAGCAACAAAATCCTAATCCTAAACTACTTTATACCTCCATCAGACTAGGAGATCAATTATCCTGATATACAAGATCAGCAGAGGTATGGACAGACCTTCTGAGGGAAAATTCTCAAAGAACGGTTTTAATCTCTGCCCATTTGCTTTAAAGATGTTACCATTCCTTATATTCAACAACTTGACAGTCTCATCTGGATAAACATTTTTCACAATGAAGGGACCGGTCCATCGAGACCTAATTTTCCCGGAACGAAATGTAACCGAGAATTATACATAAGGACCTTTTGGGTGATCGTGAAAGTCTTACGAAGGATGTTCTTATCATGGAACACCTTCGTCTTGTCCTTGTAAATTCTCACGTTTTCATATGCTTCGTTCCGGATTTCGTAAGTTCATTCAATTGAAGTTTGTGTAATGAGCTCGGTTTGTCATAATCGAATTTCATCTTCCTTATTGCCCAATATGCCCTATGTTCCAACTCTACAAGCAAGTGACAAGTTTTCCCATAGACAAGTCTATAAGGAGACATTCTAATGGGGTCCTGAAAGCCGTACGGTAAACCAGAGCGCATCGGTAAGTCGAAGCGACCAATATTTACGATCGGGGTTCACCATTTTCTGTAAAATTATTTAATCTCCCTGTTAGATATCTCAGTTTGTCCACTTGTTTGTGGGTGATAGGGAGTGCTCACTTTGTGATTTACGTCATATTTCTTCATTAAAGCTTCAAATGGGCGGCTACAAAGCGAGACCCTCGATCGCTTATAATGACTCGAGGCGTTCCAAACCGGGAAAGGATGTTTTCTTTTAAGAAACGAATGACAGTTTTATGGTCATTGTTCCGGCATGGAATCGTCTCAACCCATTTTGAAACATAATCGACAGCAAGCAAAATATATAAGTTTCCAAAAGAAGATGGGAATGGGCCCATGAAATCGATGTCCCAACAATAAAAAAATTTTAATTGGTTAGATGGGATTGAGTGGCATCATATTCCTACGGGATATTTCTCCTAATTTCTAACAAGGCTCGCACATTTTGCAAAACTCATAGGTATCCTTGAACATGGTGGGCAAATAAAAACCACATTGCAGAATTTTGGTTGTGGTCTTCTTAACCGAAAAGTGGCCACCACAAGCCTGTGAATGACAAAAGGAGATGATACTGTGTTACTCATCATCCTGCACACATCTCCTTATAATTTGATCGGGACAATACTTGAATACGTATGGGTCGTCCCATAAGAATTTTCTCACCTCGTTGAAATATTTATCCTTATCTTGCTTATTCCAGTGTATTGGAATTGTACTTGTAGCAAGATAGCTAGCAATGTCCGCATACCATAGCAATCGGGAGACTTTGAAAAGTTATTCATCAGGGAACATGTCATTAATCGCAATCATCTCAGGAGAATCGGTGAGAACAAGTCTAGAGAGATCGTCAGCCACTACGTTTTCTACTCCTTTTTTATCTCATATTTTTATGTCAAATTCTTGAAGTATGAGGATCCATCTTAACAAGCGTGGCTTAGCATCCTTCTTAGAGAGAAGGTACTTAAGCGCGGCATGGTCGGTGAATATGATGATCTTGGATCCAATCAAGTAGGATCTAAACTTGTCTAAAGCAAAAACTACGGCTAAAAGTTCTTTTTCTGTAGTGGTGTAGTTTGCTTGAGCCGAGTTTAAGGTTCTACTTGCATAGTAGATGACGCATGGCTTCTTCTCTTTTCTTTAGCCTAACACAACACCAATAGCATAGTTGCTCGCGTTACACATAATTTCAAAAGGAAGGCTCCAATCAGGTGGTTGCATTATGGGAGCACAAGTTAACATACCTTTAAGTTTTACAAAGGCATTTTGACAATCCTCATTCCATTCGAATGAGTTTTCCTTTTGAAGAAGGTTACATAGAGGACGAGAGAGTGAACTAAAGTCCTTTATGAACCGTTTATAGAATCCGGTATGTCCTGAAAAGGACCGCACATCTTGTACGCTCTTGGGTGGTGAAAGGTTAGAGATAAGATCAATTTTAGCCTTGTCCACTGTTTGCTCGCCTCAAGTACAAGGCTGCGATGTAGTAATAATTCTCGGTAAGACCGAGGTCGATCCTTAAGGATTGTCGTAACAATTCTAAGTTTTACAACTAGGATGGGTTAAATTTAGATTTATATCAATAGATAGAAACTAAGAACATAAAACTATCTAATTTAGGACTAAATCAGGAAATTAAACACTAAAGCGCCAAGGATCCACTAATAATCATTCATAATGCCAATTTAAACCATTCAAGCCAATAATACAATTGCAATCAGAGTTCTATCCCTATCCAATCAGAATATAGAGCAATTGAATCATCGTAATGCATCTAACATAGATGGATCATCCACTGATATGGTTCTCTCATAAACAACTAAGGTATTAGGTGTATTTAATCACACAACCCAATCCTTCACAAAACAAGCAAGATCACATTCATGATTCTTCCTCAAGCCTTGTCACTAGACTTGATTTAGAAGCATAAATTGAACTTCTATTGAACCAAAATCAATACATAAACAACTATCTTAGATCCAATCAAAAGATAAGAACCCCTTCTAGTTTAGTTATAGATAAAACTTAGGAAACTTGGTTTGTAAGATCCCCTAGCATCCAACATATCGTGATGAATCTAGAATCTCTACAACCCAAAATCCTATTAATCAACACCCCATTAAGCAATCTCAGTAATCAAAACATCCCGTGTAAGAGAATTCACAAGATATAGAAGATCAACTAAAAATGCTAACTTTATTTCAAACTTGAATTAGAAGTTTTCTTCATTAAACCAGAAAAAGTACTTGAACTAATTCGAATTGAACATTGCAAATAATTAAAAGCTTCAACTCTTAGCCTTAGCTAAGAGGTTTAGCCAACCATTAATAGGTTAAACTAAAACTCAAAAGAAAATGAAATAAAAAACATAGAAAAATAGAGTTTGGAGGAGTTGCAGACGCTCCACAACAATCTCCTTCACCTCCCACGACCTCCCAAGACTTCTATGATGCCTTTAGATCCACCCCTAGTGTCCTTTTATAGATTTTGAGTCCCACCGACTTCGAAACTTCCAAAATTGCGCAACACTTACACAGCGCATGGATTCTCAGAGTTTCCTGAAAAAGCTGCTGAAAATTAACAGAAATACACTGTCGACCTGTTGGCCGACCGGTCTTGACCGGTCAAAATGGGCTAGCCGACCGGTCTTGATCGGTCGGACCTGTCTGGTCCTTTGTCCAGCAACCATGTAAGGGGGCTACCCATGTGGCCGACCGATCTTGATCGTTCTAGCCCATTTTCTGCCTTTTCTTTCTTTCTTTCTTCTCCTTGCTTCTTCCTTCTTCTCTTTGACTCACCTTCCTTCCTCATCAAAAGGGCTTCTAAATAGGTCTTTTAGCCATCAATTGAGTGAAGTCTCTCTCACATTCCTACATACACAAAACATGCATTAGATTAGTCTTTTAACCATGCAAACCATGCATATAATGTGATATAATAGGTTGTAAAATGTATAAATTAGAGGCTCAACATCCACCTCGATTCCATTTTGTGAGATGATGTGACCAAGGACTATTCCTTTTTTAACCATGAAATGACATTTCTCCCAATTCAACACGAGGTTCTTTTCTTCACATCTTTTCAAAACAGTTTTTAAGTGCATAAGGCACTCATCAAAGTTACAACCAAATACCGAAAAATCATCCATGAAGACTTCGAGAATCGTCCCCACCATATCAAAAAAAAATACTCGACATACAACGCTGAAAGGTGGCAGGGCATTGCATAGTACAAATGGCATCCTTCGATAGGCAAAAGTGTTGAATGGACATGTGAATGTTGTCTTCTCTTGGTCCTCTAGGGCGATCTCTATTTGGTTATACCCTGAATATCCATTAAGGAAGAAAAAATGAGAATGACCCGCCAACCTTTCTAAAATTTGATCAACAAACGGTAGGGGGAAGTGGTCTTTCCTCGTGATTGTGTTTAGCTTCCTGTAATCAATGCACATTCTCCAATCGGTAGTGACTCTGGTTGGTACGAGTTCATTGTTGGCATTGGCTACGATGGTTATTCCGGATTTCTTAGGTACCAATTGAGTTGGACTCACCCATTGACTATCGGATATTGGGTAGATAATACCCACATTCAATAGTTTTAACACCTCGGCCTTAACCACCTCCTTCATGTTTGGATTGAGGCGTCTTTGTGGTTGCCTAGATGTCTTTGCATTTTTCTCAAGGTGTATGCGATGAGAACAAATCAGGGGGTCTATGCCTTTGAGATCCATAATTGGCCATCCAATGGCACTCTTATGCTCTATTAGAGTGGCTATCAGCCTACTCTCTTGTTCCTCATCCAAGTAGGAAGATATCACCACCGGATATGTCTCATCTTGACCTAAATATACGTATTTCAAATCAGTGGGTAATGGTTTTAGGTTAAGCTTCGGTGCTTTGACATTAATGAAAGAGGCTTGTTCTCGCTTAAGGGCAACGGTTCAAATGGTACCTTCCATCTTTTATTATCAAGTACCGGCATAGTATCCAAAATGACATCCATCTCTTATATCATGTCATCAGCAATCGTATGAGAGTAGGCCAAACATGCCTCCAAAGGGTCAGAATAGAATGTCAAGATGGATGTGTTCTCCACGAATGATTCAATTAGATTTATTTCGTGAACCTTGTCATTAACTTCTCGTGGTTGTTTGCATAAATAAAAAATATTCAGCTCGAGTGTCATATTTCCAAAGGACATTTGTATAAGCCCGTTTCTACAATTGATAATCGCATTTGAAGTAGCTAGAAAAGGGCGGCCAAGTATGATGGGAATTTGAGCACGGGTACCTATCAGGGATGTGTATCCAAGACAATAAAATTCACTAGGTAGTAGAATTTATCAACTTAGACCAAGACATCTTCAATCACCCCCATCAGTATACGAATAGATCTATCAGCAAGTTGGAGTGTGGTTTTGGTGGGTTTCAATTCACCTAACCCAAGTTGTTCATAGACCGAGTATGGGATGAAGTTAACACTTGCCCCTAAATCGAGTAAGGCTTGTTTGATCCGGTAGTCACCTATGATGCATAAGATGGTAAGACTACCCAGATCCTTGTATTTTTTGGGCACCTCTTGTTTGATAATGGCGCTCAAATTCTCAGTCAAAAGTACTTTGTTGTGAACATTGTGTTTCCTTTTGACTGTACATAATTCCTTCAGAAATTTGGCATAAGATGGTATTTGTTTTATAGCATCCAACAATGGAATGTTGATCTTCACTTGCTTGAAAACCTCTAAGATTTTCAGATTTTTATCTAAAGGTTTGGGTGAAATCAACCTTTGGGGAAACTGGGCAACCTGCCTGTACTACCTTTCTAGTTCTTTCTCATATGGAGTATTGTTCGGGCTATCATCCTTTTTATAAATTTTCGGATCATTAGGCTTTGGGGCCTTCACCGAATTAGATTTATCAATTATTTTACCACTCCTCAAGGTGCTGATAGTTTGAACATGCTCTATATGTTGGGAGGACGAGCTTGGGTCTTATATCTCAAATTGGGTTCTTGGGTTAGGAAGAGGTTGGGCAGGAAGTGTGCCTTTCTCCCTAACACTAAGATGAGATTCAACTCTAGCCATAGAGGTTTTCAAGTCACTAATGGCTTGAGATGAATTGTGGTTGAATTTCGGTTGTTCTTGCATGAACCCATCAATTTTCAGAGAATTAGTCTTGTTATATATTCAGCTTGAACTGACACGAATGCACCCAACATCTCCTCTAGCATAGCTTTTGGTGTAATTGCTAGGGATAGACCTAGTAAAGGTTGAGCTTGATGAGCGTTATTTGCATTCGCAGTTGGTCCATTCCTCCAACTGAAGTTGGGATGGTGTTGAGCTCTTAATTGTGCACATTCTAACCCCAATTCATCACTCATTATGCATGCTTTTCATGATTTAAAGACTAATCTAATGCATGGATTTGTGATTGTAGGAATGAGAAGGAAACTTCACCAATTTATGGTTAAAAGAGTCACTTTATATGCATTGAAGATCAATATAATAAGTGACAAAAGGTGGAAGAAAAAAGAAGAAAGAAAGAGAAGAAAATATGAAAAAGTTGTCCCAAGACCTGTCTCAAGACCTGTCCCAAGACCGGTCGCCAGACAAGTCTACACAGCTAGACCAGTCGCCAGACAGGTCGAGATGAGTCTAGAAACACAAAACTCACTGGACTGTTTTTGAGGTTTTGAGACCGGTCGTGCGACCAGTCGTTCATGAGCTTAGACCGGTCGTGCGACCGGTCATCAGCGTAACAGAGCTTGTCCGTGAAGCTCCGATTTTCTCTGTGTAATTGCGTGATTTGTTGCGCAATCTGGAATCTTCCGCTCCAACTTATAAAAGGCCACCTCCACTCTCTTCCTAGGGCATCTAGCAACGTGGGGAGCAAAGGTTTCAAGACCTAGGAGGCTTCCTAGCCTCTTACAACTGATTTTCTTCTTCTTCTAGTTCTAGTTCTAGTTTTGTTTTTAATATGCTTTTCATTAGCTAATCTCTTAGCTAGAGCTAAGAGGTGAACCTTATAGTTTTCTTAGATTGTTTAATTCGTTTTATTGGTTTCAAGTTGGATTTCTATTGAAGAACAATGGTTTGAAGTTTAAATAAAGTTCTAAGTAGTTTTTCTTAATCTTATGATGACTCATGGATGTTTGGAAGAACTGCTTTTTTTAATTGTTTTGAGCTAGTCTAGACCTGTATGATCCGAAGAATTGGAATACGCTCTAGATCTATGATCTTTATGTGGGAGCTTCATACCAAAAGTCTTCTTTTCTAGAAATTCTGAAGTATGTGAGATTGTGTATGTGATTTGGATCAAGTTCAAATCATGATTTAGTTTTTTCTTGTGACAGGATTTAATGATGGTTATGATTGTGATCTTAACCTACTGGAATTGGGACTGTCCTATGCAATTGAGTATGCTCATCCTAGCTTGCATTGAGTGAATCATATACATGGATCATACATATGTCAGGTTGATTGTTTTAACTGCTCTATCATCTGACTAGATAGAACTTAATTTCGATTCTAGTTGAGAAAGTGAGAAACCACAGCGAATTATGCATCTAAGGAGAGCTATAAGTGGATCCTTAATGCTCTAGTTATCTTTTCATTATCAGATTTTCTATTTTATATTCAAAACCGATTTCACAAACCTCTTAAAATTCTAGTTATTAGGATAGTTGGAATTGTTTACTTCCTTCCCTGTGGATCGACCTCGGTCTTACCGAGATTATTACTACATCGCAGCCTTGCACTTGAGGCGAGCGAACAGATGGTTCTTCCAACTAGAGTTATACTTGTTTGAGTTTGGAGCACTAAATGGTCGTTGATAAAATTGTTTATGGCATTTGATTGTTCTTGTAAGATTTCTTGGAATGTAAGAATTGTGGGACAATCCTTTATTGCATGTTGATTTCCAGCACAACTTCCACAAACAATTTCAACGTCCTTTGGGTTAATCGTCTCACCTTTCTTCAATTTCATGGCCTTGACTTTTCTTGTAAGGCTAGCCACACGTGCACTTATGTTATCCTCTTCTGAGAGGACATAAATTCCTCATTTTTTTTATTTTGTTGGCTTGTTTTAGGATTTGTTGGTTTAGATGTATCCTAAGACTATGCATTCTCGGCCAAAACATCAAAATAGTCTCATGCTTCCTCAGCCTCCTTATTCATGAATTCTCCATTGCACATCATCTCTACGAATTGGCGCATGGGTGAAGTTAGTCCTTCATAGAAAAAGCTTATTACCTGCCAAATTTCATAGTCATGATGTGGGCATGCATTTAACAAGCCCTTGAACCTCTCCCAACATTGGAAGAAGGTCTCATCCTCTTTTTGAGCAAAATTCATGATAAGGAGCCTTAACATGATCGTTTTGTATTAAGGAAGAACTTTTTAATAAACTCCCTAGTCATCTCAGTCCGTGTGCCAATTGATCTTGGCCTTAATTAGGGTTGTACATCGAGCCGAATTGAGTTGAGGTGGGCCAAGCTTGGCTTGACTCGTCTGTGCTCTCCTCGAGTTTGAGCTCGAGCTTGAGCTCACCCTCGAGCTTACCATTGGAGCTCTCTTTGTTTGCTAAAACTTTCGAGGCAAGCTCGAGGCGAGCTAGTGGATCGAGTCGAGGCGAGCTTACCTCGAGTCGAGTCGAGCTTGTTCCCACCTCAATTTATTATATTTTTTACTACAAAATACAAATTAAAAGTCAACAACATTAAGTTCAATAAGTCATACATATATTAAGGGAGAATAGTATTTCTACAGGTGTGACCCCACCATTAAAATGACCTAGCTCTAATCGGTTTTTTCTTTGGCCAGGTCACACATGCATTGAATGCAGACAACTAGTAATATTTTCTGAACCATAATTAACACAGTACATACATAACTCACCACATGAATGGATTGCCCTGATTATTGTGTGGACCATCTTCATGATGAGGCTTAGCTGATTCATGGATCAGATGCACCACCTCCCTCGTAAAATTACAATCAATAGCCTCATATGGTGTTTGGTCTTACCATAACCCCTGTTTTGTACATATGAATGGTGTGTGGTCTCACTATAGTACTTGTGTTTGTGTAGCGTATAAAGCACACAACCACTGTGTGCTCACCATGTTTTGTACTTGAAATTACTCAATCCATCAGATATGCTCAACAAGGAATGTTCTTACCTGAACAAAATAGTAGGATTAAGAAACCACCTCAATGTGTGAGGGTTTTATGTGTCTTAAGATTGGACCCCAATGTGTGTGTGTGTGTGTGTGTGTGTGTGTGTGCCCGGGGGGGGGGGGGGGGGGGGGGGGGGGTGAGAAAGAATCAAGAAATAAGAAGATTAGGTTTTTTTTGAACAAATATCTATACGAAACGAGTCGAGTCGAGCTTGAGCCGAGTCGACCTTGAATCGAGTCGAGTCAAGTGACCCAATGGTCGAACTTGACTCGATTTCTGACTCGAGCTCCTAAATGAAGCTTGGCTTAACTTGTTCTACTCAGTCGAGTCAAGCCAAGGTGAGCTTTTTCGAGTTGAGTCGATCGAGTTTCTCGAGCTGACTCGACTCATGACCAGCCCTAGCCTTAATGCATGAAGCCAAGCCTTAGCTTTCTCTTTAAGGGAAAAATGAAATAATTTAAGTCTCACTACATCATCAGTTACATTTGCAAAGTGCATCGTGGCTATCACCTCATCAAATTCCTTAAGATGTTGATATGCACTTTCATTGTCTAGTCTATAGAATTTGGGAAGGAGTTGGATTACTCCCGGTTTGAGATCTATGTTCCCTGCATTATGTGGAAAAATTATGCATGAGGGAGTGCTCGTTCTTGCAGGTTGCAAGTAATCACGTAGAGTTCTAGGTCGGGGAACATTCTCAACATCATTCTCTCCCGTTTCGGTTTGGTTTTGGTTCAGATTTTGATTGGCCATAGGGTTGGGTTGATTTTCAGCCATACTTTCAGATAAAATTGAAGAATTTAAACGTTTCTTAGCACGTGGCTCCCTATCAATCCCTTTAACAATTCCTCTTTCACTAATGAGTCGATTATTAGACTCCCGAACCTAATATGGCATGCAAATCTTAGAAAAGTAAAAGAAAAAGGGTTAGAAAAACCTGATTGAAGTGACTACTTCGACTCCTAGAATTCCTGTAAAAACCAAACAAAGCAAACAAACTAAGTTAGTAAAGGACTCCTAAAAATCTCAAATAGAAATTATTTTCAGAAATTTTGAGAAAAATCATCAAAGTCCCCGGCAACGGCGCTAAAAACTTGTTCGCTTCCCCAAGTGTAGGGTTGTGATGTAGTAATAATCTTAGTAAGACCGAGGTCGATCCACAGGGACTTGTGTAGGAATTCACAAAACACTTCCAATGGTCACTAATTGAAATCTAACTAAAGAAAATTTTAGAATTGAACGTAGAGAGAAATCTGAAACTAAAAAGGAATGTAATCAATATAAAATAAGCACTAGGGGTTCAAGGATCCACTTGTAGCAATACTTGATGCTTAATTTGCTGTGGTTTCCCAATTTACTCAACTAGAATCGAAATCAAATCCTATCTAGCTGGATGATAGAGCGGTTATAACAAACAATCTGTCATATGTGAGATTACATACATGATTACCCCAATTCAAGTTAGGACTTAAGCACACTCAATTGCATAGGTTAATCCTAGTTCTAATAAGTTAAGATCACAATCATAATAATCATTGAACTATGTCACAAAGCATAACTAGATCATGATTTAAACTTCATTCAAATCACATAAACAATCACACATAAATTAGAATTTTCAGAAAAGTAGAACTTTGGTATGTAGTTCCCACATGAATGATCCAAGGTCTAGACCGTCTTGAATCCGATTCCTCGGAGCGTACAGGTCTAGACTCATTCAAAACAATTAAAAAGTAAAGCAACTCTTCTAAACATCCATAAGCTATCATGAGATTAAGAGAAAGTACTTAAAACTTCATTCAAACTTCAAACCATTGTTCTTCAATAAAAATTGAACTTGAAAACAATGTAAACGAATTAAAACATCTTAGGTTCACTACAAGCTTCAACTCTTAGCCCTAGCTAAGAAGTTTAGCCGATCATGATCCAAGGAAACATGAAATCAACTAAGCAAAGCATAAAAACATAAACCAGAAAGCAAACTAGATAAAGAAGTTGTAAAACTCTGAATCCGTCCTTCTCTACCTCCCTCCATAGTAGTTCTCTTCTAGGATACCTTAGGAACAAAACCTAGGTGTCCTTTTTATAGGTTTTGGGCCCTAGATGCGAAGAACCTTCAAGAAATCCCTCAAAAACTAGGTTTTGCGCAGCAGAATTCGGAGCTTGTAAAACAAGCTATGTTACGTAGACAACCGGTCGCATGACCGGTCTGAGCCCCTGGTCGACTGGTCTGACAACTAGTCGTAAATGGCAAAAAACAGTCCAAAGAGTTTTCTAAAAATTTGAACCCCATTTTTAATTCAACGACCGATTTGATGACCAATCTGAGTACTGGACTACCGGTCGCATGACCGGTTGTAAATGGGCGATATTGGTCCAGCAAGGTTTGGCAGCAAAGGGGCCCCTGTTGAGTGATCTGACCAATCAGACTACCGTTCGTGGGCTATGGCAGACCGGTCGACCGGTATTTAGTGCAATTTTCTGCACTTCTTCCTTTTTTCTTTTCTCTTTCTCCCTTGCTTCTTTCTTTCTCCCTTTGGCACTTGGTCTTTTGATCTTCAATATGTACAAAGTGACCTTTTAAGCATTGAATTGCTGAAGTCTCCTTCTCGTTCCTACAATCACAAACATGCAATAATACAATCTTTAAACATGAAAACTATGCATAATTAGTTATGAAATGGAGTTAAAATATGCACATTTAAGAGCTCAACACCTAACCTCCTACAACTAGTTTTCTTCTTCTTCTAGTTCTAGTTCTAGATTATTTTTATGCTTTTCATTAGCTAACCTCTTAGCTAGAGCTACGAGGTGAAACTTATAGTTTTCTTAGATAGTTTGATTCATTTTTAAGGTTTCAAGTTTGAATTTAATGTTAACCAATGGTTTCCTGAAGTTTGAATGAAGTTGAAGTTAGTTATTCTTAATCTTATGATGACTCATGGATGTTTGGAAGAATTATGGTTTAATACTTAGTTGTTTTGCAAGTTCTAGACCTGTACGCTCCAAGGAATCAGATTCAACACGCTTTAGACTTGGATCTTCACGTGGGAACTTCAAACCAAAGTTCTATCTTTTCCAGAAATTCTGAAATATGTGTTGGGTGTTTATGTGATTTGAATCAAGTTCAAACCATGGTATTATCTAAGCCTAGTGACAGGGTCAGATGTTTATCATAGTTGTGATCTTAATCTATTGGAACTAGGATTGACCTATGTAATTGAGTGTGCTCAAGTCCTAACTTGAATTGAGGAAATCATGTTGATGAACAACACGTGTGGATTGTTTTAATAATATAACCGCTCTATAATCCGGCTAAATAGGATTCGATTTCGATTCTAGTTGAGTAATTGTGAAACCTATTCGAATTATATATCAAGGAGAGCAATAAGTGGATCCTTGATGCGCTAGTTATTCCTTATTATCTGATTTTTTCTGTTTTATGATTAATTCTACAAAACTGTTTTCCTAAACTTCCTAGATTCTAGTTATTAGAATACTTTAAATTCTTTACCTCTTTCCCTAAGGATCAACCTCGGTCTTATCAAGAATTATTACTACATTGCAACCTTGCACTTGAGGCGAGCGAACACTTGATCCCTATCAGCAATATACTGTGAATGGCTGACTAGGCGACCAATCTTCTCAAATCTTGGTCATACACAATCAAAGTTCGACGTATTTGCCTATCTCGACGCTTGGGGTCGAAGTTGTTCGGTTGGAATCGAGCCGCACAAATTAGTTTTGGCACGCCTGTGCATATCACCACACATGGCTAAAAGTGTACTCGAGCAGCCAACTAAAACGAGCGGAACAATCTCATTTTAAATATCAGTAGTTTTTTTTTATAGGGAACTGCATCTCTAGTGCATAACAACTATAACTACTGTTAACATGAATCTGTTGCACCTCTAACATATAATATATAATAAGAGTTTACTAAAATGAGATGAATTCATTTTGAGGCATTCCACCAAATAGGGCCCTATTGTAAAATTATGCCTAAAGCTTTTAACTCCACATGTTGTAGCCAGCTGGTTTTGGATCAGTCTGATCTTTGTATCTTTCCCATCATCTTGACTCGGACTTAATGAACAAGGATGAAAGATACACACATTATGGCCCCATAAACTCAATGATGGCATTACGTCCCCATTGCTTCCTATAGTGTTTTCACATGAGTTGTGAATTGGGCTGATTTTTTGTACCTGGGCCTATCATTGATGGGCAAACCTGATGGACGGAGTAGACTTTATGTATACAATATGGCGGGCCTAAAGTGCTTGGGTGTCTTAAGCTCAGCACACCTTAAGTTTTGACCTAACAACTTTCAAACATGCTTTGCAGTGGTCCCATTTCTGGCACCATTTGTCAGGGTCACATGCAATCTACAGCCTCAAAACCACGTGTAAGGACTCCGTGGGGCCACTGGTGTGTGTTTTGCCCATGCCATCCACTTGTTCTTTATCCATGTTGCCAACTCATTTTAGAGCATGAGCCCAAAATTGAAGCATATGTAGAGCATAAGTAGACTGCACCATACATAACAGTGGGATTGAATGCTTACCATTGAAAACTTTTTGATGCCACAAAAGTTTTGGATTAGGCTGTTATTTATGTTTTCCCTTCATTAGGTCAATGTGACCTTATGAACAGATTGGATGACAAATAAACATTACCATGGGCCTAGGAAGGTTTCAATCGTAGATGTCATTATCCTCAATATTTTTTGTTGTGTGGTTCACTTCAGCTTTGGACATGCTTAAATTTTAGGTCTATGCCCTAAAATGAGCCAAAAAATTAGATGGATGCATGGATAAAACACATGCATCACAGTGGACCCCACAGAGTTCTAACACCACGTAGCTCTACGATGTGCTAGGGTCACTGTGCAATCCGGCATTCGGATTCTTCTTTCTGTTGGAGACACGAGCGTGTGTAGAGATGGACACGAACAGTTGCTTGATTTGGATTGAAAAACATGAACTGAACAACCGGTTCGAAAACGGATCAAACTAGCTTTTGGGTATTCGAAAAAAATTTGAATCGAACATTAATAGACTACTATTCGATTCGGTTCGATTCGTTAACCCAATTCGAATTTGTGCGATTCGAATTAGTTCGGTTCGGTTTGGAAGAGTCATATAAATACGTTTTTTTAACTCTCACAATTCACTCGTTTTTCACTTGACCCCAGGCCAACCCTAGCCACCCTTTCACCCTGCCCAATGAACGATCGAAACCTCAATCCCCTTTAGTCCTACTCGCTAGTTCAACCATCTATTGGCCCCTCTTCTCACCCATCCGGCCATCCCTATGCTCGTCCTTCAGTCCTACTCCCCCATCCGATCATTCATTTGCTCGTCAATCCTGCTCACCCATCCAATTCTGGTCATCCCTCTACTCGTCAGTCCTACTTGCCCATACGATTTTGGTCATTCTTCTGCTCGTCAGTCGGTTTGAATCTGATAATCTACTCGTCTAAGCTCTAAAAATTCGAACGA
This sequence comes from Liriodendron chinense, assembly GCA_003013855.2. Lineage (NCBI taxonomy): Eukaryota > Viridiplantae > Streptophyta > Magnoliopsida > Magnoliales > Magnoliaceae > Liriodendron > Liriodendron chinense. The sequence continues at coordinate 353,267 of PVNU02003576.1, read as the reverse complement.
AACTAACTTGGTCTTTTCTATTATTAAATATTTAATATTGTTAATTTGTGATTGTGGTGTGATTTATGAATGTGATGTGATTAGAGTTTTTAAATTTGGGGATTTTATGTTTTTTGGGAATTTGGGATTTTTGGATTAGGGTTAGGGCCTAGGGGTTTTAATTTTTTTCTTTTTAGATTGTAATGATATTAAAGTATAATTGTCTGATTGAAACAAAATTAGAGATATATGGTTCATTTCGGACACTATTGAATAATAATAGTCTAATAGGGAACACTGGTTATATAATTAACTACTTATGTTGGTTGGTTTTGGTTATGAACATTGTGCTTCGTGAATATTAAGTATATGTATGATGTATGTATGAGTCATGACTTATGATTTGGTTGGTAAAAAATGTTGTGATTTGTAATTTGCGAACACATACTAAAACAAGAATATTTTTGCACGCAAAAAAAAAATTGATCGAAATTGTCCAAAATGAAAAATGTTCAAACACATGCTGGAGCAAACCAAACAGAACATGAACAGTGCCCCATTGTTCGAATGTTTGTTTGAACACAGCTAAGTCAGCAACCGAACCGAACCGACCTGGCCCATATTCAACTCAGTTCGGTTCATTGTCAAGCTCTAAGCATGTGAGAGAAAAGGTGTGTTCGTACACTTTTTTATCACACACTAATCTCCAACGAGAAGAAGAATCAGTACCCCGAATTGGGTACTGAGATTTCTTTGTCGGGCTCACACATGACATGTGTGTCTTATCATTACCGTCCATCCATTTTTTTAGCTCATTTTAGGGCATGATCCCAAAATTGAAGCATATCTAAAGCTCAAGTGGACCACGCCACATGCAATGGTGGGGATAATGACATCAACCGTTGAAAACTTCTTAGGGCCCACAGTGATGCTCATTTGTCAGCTAACTTGTTTATAAGGTCACATAGACATGAATGAAGGGAAAACACAAAATTCAGCTTGATTCAAAACTTTTGTGGCCCCGAGCAGTTTTCAACAGTGGCATTCAATTTTCACTGTTTCTTGTGGTGTGGTCCACTTCGCTTTGGATGTGCTCCAACTTTGGGCTCATGCTTTAAAATGAAAACAGATGAATGGCATGAATAAGGCAGATACATTACGGTGGGGCCCGCAGAGTTTACTCGGTACCTTATATAGCGCTGAGTTACTCGGTATGGAATGGGCGTGGGAAGGATCACTGGCCCTTGTATCCATCAATTCTTTCCGCTCTCCACCACTGAATATCTGCCATTACATGCCAACGTATGCATTTCTCGAACCATTTTCTATCTATAAAAGAGCCCACCAGATGGATGGCCATGCTACATAACCCTTCCACGTGTACATTGAAGAGATGGTGGTTCTACCGTATTCTGGTTCGTCCGCTCAACCATAACACACCCGGAATCGGTTGGTGCAACACACGCTAACGTGGGTCCCTTTGTAGTGTCGTACAGGCATGCTATTGCAGAGGAGCTGGCCGAGTTTGGTGCGTCCGTACATACATGTGCCCGTAATGAAGCTGAGCTGGAAGAGTGCCTCCGTGTATGGAAAGAATCGGGTTTCCGTGTAACGGGCTCTGTTTTTGATGTCTCAGTGCGTGAGACACGTGAGAAGCTGATGGAGGTCTCCTTTCTCTTCCAAGGAAATCTCAACATCTTCGTGAGTTTACTGTTTGGATTTTTATTGGCTCTCTTTATTTTATCCCTCTGTGTTATATATATATATAGAGAGAGAGAGAGGAATGCTAACCTGCTCACCAGTTCTGTAAGCACTTTTTTAAGAATTCATCTCATGTGATACGAGCTGAACCATTCAAGTGATGCATCACTCCAATAAACCTTCAAGGCCTAACATTTACCTTGATCCAGAGCTTTGGCAGGCTATGGCAAAAGGAAACAGTTTTCTCCCTTGATTTGCTTCTCTCTTTACAAAAATGGCCCACCAAAGCCCTAAATCAAGGTAAAATTTGAGCCCTAGGTATTTCTTGGGGTGCTACATCACATGAATGTTTCAGATTTTACACTCATTTCACATAAGATGGGTTGTCAAAAAGTGCATGAACGGTTCAGATTTTGCACTGATGTTTTCAAAACATGCTTAGGAGCTCTCTTTAGAATTGGTGCACTCATATATAATATATGTACCAATTCCCATGGAACTAGTGAGAACTTTTTGAGAACTCATCTCATGTAATATGAACTTCAAAACTGAACAATCAATGTGGTGTGACACCTCATGAGACCCTCATGACCCAACTTTTACTCTTATCCAAAACTTAAGTAGGCCTGGGCAAAAGGAAGGTGGTTCGCATCTCTCTCTCTACACGTGTATTCAATGGGACCATAAAGACGTTTGTTATGAATCCTCTCTCTCTCTGTTCAATGGTACCATAAAAACATTTGCTATGAATCCCTGTGGCCCACGGCAATGCATGGAATGATTCAATGAAAAAGTTTTCACCGAAATAAATCTATATGCTCCACATTGACGTGTAGATGAGATCCAATCCAACCATCAAACGGATCACCCCTTGTTTGAGCTTACACGCAAAATCAGCCTCATCAGAAACTTGGATAGGTCACAAAATCAGCACAAGTTGAAATTACATGCCCAACATTGATATTCTCTGGGGGCCCATCTGTGTTTCAGAATGGCCCTGTGTCTGTTGGGCTCGGATTGTGGAGTGTACCGTGTGGTGGTGGAAAAGATCTGTAAGCCCCACCATGATGTATATGTTTTATCCACGCTGTCGATCCATTTTAGCAGCCTATTTTAGGGCATGGGCCTAAAAATGAGGCAGGTCCAAGTATCAGGTAGACCACACCATAGGAAACAGTGGTGACTTAATGCCTACTATTAAATACTTCTTACAGTCTACAAAACACATACATCATAGTGGGGATCACAGAGCCACAATCCCAGTCCATGTCTGTTGGGCGGATTGCATCTGACACCAACACCACCTAGCTAGGTGATGTCAAGACTCTGGGGCCCACTGTGATGTACGTGTTTTAGTCATGCCGTTCGTCAATTTTGGGAGCTCAAATGGACCACACCACAGAAAATAATAGGAAAATAACCTCTAATGTTGAAACCTTCCTAGGGCCATAGTGATATATATTTGTGTTTATAAGGTCACATAAACCTGGATGAAGGAAAAACACAAATACCAACTTGCTCCAAACTTTTGTTGGCCCCAGGAAGTTTTTCAGTGGTAGGCATTCAATTCCCATCATTTCATGTAGCGGGGCTTCACTTGAGATTTGGACATGCCTCAATTTTTGGCTCATGCCCTTAAAAGAGCTCGAAAAACAAGTGAATGGCATGGATAACACACATACATTACAGTGGACCCCACAGAATCCACACCACGCTATAGTGTGGTGAGCTACTCGCTAAACGATCCACCTCCGGAGCGGATTAGGTGAGACCTCAGATCCACCGAGGTGGGTGGGACCCCTAACTGTGGGGCTCACAGTGATGTATGTGTCTCAAATCCACACCGTTCAACCATTTTGAAAGCTCATTTTAGGGAATGATCCCAAAAATGAAGTCGACTCAAATCTTAGATGGACCACACCACAGAAACAGTCATGGTTGAATCTCTACCATTAAAAACTTCATGGATTTCACTGGAATGTTTATTTTCCATCCAACCTGTTGATAAGGTCACAAACACCTGGATGAAGAGACCACATAAATATCATCTTGATCCAAAGCTTTTGTTGCCCACAGGAAGGTTTTAATGGTCAATCACCTTTGTTTCCTGTACTATGGCCCTTCTTGGATTTGGAACTGCTTCATTTTTTGGATTATGCCCTAAAATGAACTTTCAATACGGATGGAAGGTGTGGATGTAGTCACATACATCACAGTGGCCCCAGAGCCAGGGTCCCACCCACCTCGGTGGATCCGGGGTCTCACCTAATCCGCTCCCATCCACCTCCATGTCTATTATGTCCTTCACACGGGGCAGATATTTCACATTAATGGGCTGCATGGCACATACATAGCACGGTGGGGCATTTATGAAATCAAGGGCTGGTGTCCTTCTTTCCTATGTTGTGGCCCATTTGAATTTCCAATCAGGATGATTTTTGGGCCCATTGCTAAACAAGGTCTAGCGCCTCTGACAGCCGCAGTTGATGTCATCAACACATCATGGCGGGGCCAACATAACTTGTTCACCCTAATTTGAGTAAAAACCTTTGCTGGTCACCAATGTTGGCCCAAAAATCAGGTTTGTCGATTCATCATGTCATCACCAAATATGTGTTATATTAAAGGGTTGTTGCGAATATATTCATATGTATTGTGATGATATATACATACATTATTGGGTTATTGTGATTATCTTCAGTTAAAGATTTGCTCCACATCTCACGCATCCTACACCATTGTCTGAGTATGGGCATGCACAAGTGTTGTGTGGATGCACATGTATCTGAAATAACATGTACCTTCACCCTGATTTATGAAGTGATCTAGGTAAGGCTTCTCTAAAATCAGCATGATTTGCTCATTCATGTAAGTGTATGTATTGCAGTGGTAGATCATCAGTTAATTAGAGAAATACCAGGGGAGTTTGGATGGTAAGTTACTTAAGATGAACACCCACACCTTTGGGACAGTGGTAGACTGAGTGAAGATAACTTCATCTCAACACTGAGGTCAAGGGATCGAATCCGAGAGTGGAGGTGGCTAACACTGGAGGGTGACTGATAGTGTGGGTGTGTACTAATAGTGTGATGTGTCTAACCCCAAAAAAAATAAATAAATAAATAAATAAAAATAAAAGCTACTTAAGATGAGCTACATATGCCTTAAGTAGCTTATCTTGATTTCAACACTAAGGTCATGGGTTCGAGTGCCCATTGTGGTGTGTGTGCATGTGTGCAGAAAATAATAATAATAATAATAATAATAATAATAAAAGCTTATGTTGATTTCTACTTATTAAATTGAAGTGATTAAATAACTTTAAATAAAAATGTTACTTATAAGTGATCATAAACCAAACTTATCCCAAACAAGTTACTTATCTACTGATGTAAGTAGAAAAAGTAACTTATTTGGTGGTATCCAAATGGGCCGTAGAGGCCCAAGTTGGAATGTGGGATTAGGTGGTATAGAATTGCATTAGCTGGAATTAACACCATTATTACACAACGATTATGTCTACAAATATCATGAAATTTTGACAGTCAAATCTCACATTTGGGATCAAATTCTTCCACAATATTAAGTAAAACCAGCATTTGGCAGACTAAGGAATTGTAACCAACGGACTAGATTTCACAATTGATACCAATCACTTACATGCATATGCAACTCAAGTGTCACGTGTAATGAGCGCATATGGACGGACAGCTTGGAGAAAACACATGCATCAGCATGATGTAATGGATTTCAAATTCCACTAGAAATCCCGCTGTATCTCCTACTAGGGCTGGATGATATGATCTCTGAATTAATTCAATCCTTCCCATGTACCAAATGCAATTTCATACCACCTAATCCCACATTCCAAACAGGCCCTAAGTCATGTCTAAGGATTTTCAATTAGGTTAGAAGTATGATGCTGGTTGAGTGGAGATTGAGTCACGAAAAAGGGCTACATTAATATAATAAATGGTTTCTTATAGGCTTTGATCAAATAGGTTAGAATTGTATATTTCAGATGTCCTTATTAGACTGCCTTAATGTGACTTTAAATTTGATCTATTATTAATCCTTCGTAAATAATTCTCTTTATTCAGGATGTAGATTTTTTTTTAATTATTTTTGGAATCTTTCGTTTAATATAAAAAATTTTAATATCTCAAATTTAATGCATTATGTTACATGTTTACTTTCTATGTAAAACTTTGATGACATATAGTTTACATTGACTTAAAATTTTATTTTTGGTTCGATAAATTTTGTACATCATGTATTATGGATTTGGTCGAAAAATACCAATCATGTAAGATGTTTAGAAATATTTTTCATTGTATTAAAATCATGTATCATTAGAATATTTTTTTTGGAACACCAGAAAACAGATGGGGCGATCAAGTCCTCTGAGTTGAAAATCCCTAAAGCATAAATAGGTAGGGCGATCAAGACCCTTGGGTTGAAAATCCCAAACTCCCAAATATTGGTACATCTTAAAATCTCTACCGTACCCTTTGGGCGAGTGAGCATGTCAAGATTGCAAAAAGGTTCTGCTGTCAGGTTCGGCAGGATAGTAGTCTGACCAACTAACGTATGAATGGGTCCTTCACCAAGTACCCTTTGGATGGGTGAGCATCTAAAAAAATAAGGTTCTCATTGTCAAGCCAAGTGTCCTTTGAATGGGTGAGTTTTCCACGCAAAAGGTTCTCATTGCCACGCTAAGTGTTGTATTGGTGAGGGTGTTGGCCAACCGGTGTAAAATAGCTATGGTGTTAAAACGGATAAATTACACTTATTATTGCTGATTATGGCATATGTTGATTCCATTTATTCATATTTGAATTTTTGTGAATTAAGGTTGAAAATTCTATTTTCTTCGTCTTTTTGCTTTACATGAACGGTTATTGTATTTCTTGTACGTCTTATTTGAATTATATAATATTATGTTTTGAAACCTATGTTGAGATTACTCAATAGGCTTCACAGCTTACCTTGTTGGGATTTTAAAATTTCAGGATCAGGATCTCATGGAGGTGCTTAAAGAGGAGTTCTGTTATATTTAGTTTTATTTATCATTTCTTTGACATTTTATGAATAAGTTGTACTGAACATTAAGTGATAGTGTGATGGTATAGTAATGGCAGGTGTTGAAACATTAATTAGATATTGATATTGAATATTAGGGACATGGATATTTTACTCTTCTTAAAATAAATGTTTATTTGTTTTATTTTTAGATCATTGTCATTTGAATAGGAATCATGTGGTCCTGTATATGTGAATTATGAAATCTAAACATACAATACATAAATCATGCCTTCGGGTACATGATAGGGGTCGGATATACCCGGGTGTCGGATTTTGGGGCATGACATAAACATCCTCTCCATGGACATCTGATTTGCCACTTGGAGAGCCTAAATCTTCTCTATAAGGAGTCAGAACCCATGAGGAACGTCAGAGGAGTTGTTGTTGTGGCCATCGATAGAAGTTATGTTCCCGAGGTTGTTCTTCGCTCTGATACCAACTTGGCGTAGCATAGACGGGGAGAGGGATCGATCACCGTCTCTTCTCTCAGATAACTACTCTGTGGACCCTCGCCGTTCCGCGCTCCCGACGACGTTCTCCCTTTCCCTTTCGGAAAAAGAAGAAGAGGACGCATGCATGCGAATCGCCGTTTGTGCCACTGGCTTGCCTCGTTCTCGAGGTCTTTGTTAGGTTGTTGTGTTAAGCTGGATGTGTTTAGATGAGTTTATATAAGACCAGAGTCACCACTAGCCAGTTACTTCGAATCTACAATCGGCTAGACCCCGTAGAAATGTTAGAGAAGGGGATCCGAAGATTCCTTTATCTAAAATGACTCCTTTTGATCTGCGACCAGAGATTCAAGGTAAGGGATCACGATTACAGGGTGGGAAGAAGTTAAGCACCCCACACACTGCCTGTATCGAAGTACGGTCTCTATTTCACAGAATCGAACTAACACTTGAAAGTATGATTTAATCCTCGTACATTCTCATAGATGACATGATGCATGAATGCGAGACTGAACACTAAGAGTTTCTGATGGGCAGGTTTCCATTAACAGGCAAGCCCAGAGCATACGCTCGAACTGACATGTGCTTTATGGGAGATGCATGCTGTGTGTTTGACTAGTCAAAGTGCTCGTAGTGACTAATGCATGAATGCGGGTCTGAACAGTAAGAGTTTCTAATGGGCAGGTTTTCATTAACAGGCAAGCCCAGAGCATACGCTCGAACTGACAGGTGCTTTATGCGGGATGCATGTCGTGTGTTTGAATAATCAAAGTACTTGTAGTGAAGCAGGGGGATTGGAAGAAAAGTAAATATTGCACTTATGCTAGATGCAAATGAGATAATGTTGGTAAAAGAGTAGCTGGATGGACGGAGGTGTCGCAAGGATTGTCTTCGAGTGGCTGGATCAAGACTTGGATGGCTTGGGAGACTTGGACCAGTGGTCAGGCTAGGCTGGACCAGGGCTAGGCTCTCCTCACTCGGGCTCTCCTTGGTGGAGGAATGGGCTAAAGGGTGGAGAGACGGATTGCACTCGGGCTGGATGGCTTTGAAGGGATTGGATGCTGAAATGAGAAGGGGAGGGGGGTATTTATAGCAGTGGGCAGTGGCAGAACCCGTAAATAATTTTGGGCGGCCCCACGGACGCTCCTCGGGATCCAGCGCGTGGTACGGACATGTCTCGGGGCTGCTGCTTGGGACTCAGTGAGTTGACTTGGTGGGTCGACTCAGCGGGTTGACTCGGTGATTTGACCCGACGGGTTGACTCAGCGGGTTGACTCGGTGATTTGACTCAGTGGGTTGACTCAATGAGTTTGACTTTTTTAGAATTTTTTGACTGATTTTTCTTATGGGGGGTTTTTCAGGTTGATGTTTAGGGGTGAGTTGGGCTATGGGTTGAGGCTTTCAATGGTGAGTTTGGCTGAGTTTGGACATGGGATTTGGGGGTATGGTCCTCCATTCATCCAGCTATCTCTACCAACAGTGTAGCCGAAGGTGGGGTGTCTACAAATGCCCCTCTTTGGCAGAGGTTGCGTGTAACCGAATGCCAGAGCGAGTGAACACCCCACTTCTGACCCGGTCATTCATAGATCATGGTCTGAAATATTTGCTTACCTTTGCATCTGTGCCAGTTGATTGTCTGGAAATCGATCACTCGCACATACCGAGGAAGTTTGGAGAAAATGTTGTGATTGTCCCTGCAGTTTGCTGCAACCTGGGTACCCAATCGTAACCCTTCCATTCCCGATCGGTACTAACATCAGAAAGGTACAACAGAGCCTCTTCATCGTAGTCTTACGAGGTTGCTGACCCTGAGATTCATTGTGATGTTTGATGTTTTTTCGGATCACTCCAGGAGTACTTGTTTCGCTTGACTGTCAAAGTGGTTAGATGCCCTGCGTCATGTAGTCTTACGGGATTCTACTACACCGACTTGGACTCAGTCAAGGTACTTCAGGCATCCACGCCTAGGTATGTGTGGGTGGACTTTTTCCACCCGATCTGCTGGTTTTGATGCTTGGTTTGCAATTCATTCTTTCCTAGATTATGGTTTGGAATCTTTGTTGTCCTTTGTATCTGAGTCAGTTGATTGTTTGGAGATTAATAACTCGCACATACCGCGGGAGTTTGGAGAAAACGTTACGATTGTCCCTGCAGTTTGCTCCAACCTGGGTACCCAATCGCAACCCTTCCATTCCCGATCGGTACTAACATAGAAAAGGTACAGCAGAGCCTCTGCGTCGTAGTCTTACGAGGTTGCTGACCCTGAGATTGTTTGTGATGTTTGATGTTTTTCCGGATCACTCTAGGAGTACTTGTTTCGCTTGACTGTCAAAGTGGTTAGATGCCCTGCGTCATGTAGTCTTGCGGGATTCTACTACGCCGACTTGGACTCAGTCAAGGTACTTCAGGCATTAACGCCTAGGTATGTGCGGGTGAACTCTTTCTACCCAATCTGTTGATTTTGATACTTGGGTTACAATTCATCATTTCCACCTGTTCAAATGGTTTCTTTGACCGAGTCTTTTGGCTTTCATCTTTTCGTATCTTGGCATGTGGTACGACCACGCTGACACTGGAGTTCAGTTCGACTGTACTTTGAGTGCATTGGATCCGATGGTCTCTGAGGAAACCGCAAAACATCGAATCTTATTTGATTTTTGCGTTGGCTCCTACCCAGAGATATGGAAGATCTCCTGGTGTTTTGGAGGCAGAACGCTCTACTGGGAAAATATTTTTTGGATTTTTGAAAAGATACCCACTCTGGGGAGTGATACTCCATGGCGTTTTTATTTGTAAATAGGAATTTTTTTTTGTCTTTTGAAATGGAAATCTGGTATGCACGTGCCTCCACTAGGATGCCTGTGGGGTCTTTGGCTAACCGACTTTTATTTTGAAAGCAGGTAAATATGATGATTGATGCGATGGATGCTGATGCATGGAGATGCATATTTGACGATGGATGCACAGCTTGGCTCCTTCTCTTTCAGTTTGATGATTTTGCTTTTGCTGGAGATGTAGAGGATTTTGAGCTTATTGCTTACAGGGTTGTGCTTCCCTGGGGTTTTTCTTTTTATACGGGTGTTTGGTCGGCGGGTTGGTCAAGATCCCGACCCGTGGTCGATCGAGTCCATCGTCCCAGGATGCTGTTTCTTTGCTAATGAGAATGTACGAGGATGTTATCTGACTTCAAGATGTTCTTCTCGGCATAAATGCAATTAAGACGGTGCTTGGTCGCCAGTTTTGGTCAAGATTCCAATTTGCGGATGATTGGATCCGTCATCCCAAATTGTGAAGTGAGCGGAGTTCGAGACTCCTGAAGTGTAGTGCTGGGGATAGTGACAATTTTTGTGATTTTTACAAATATTTGGTCCGAATCTTTTACCTGAGTCAGGATGAAGATTGGTTATTGAAAACAAAAGAATTTTTTTTTGTGATTTTGAGAATATTTGGCTTGAAGGCAAAGGAAATATTTTTTGTGATTTTGCAAATATTTGATTTGAAAGCAAGGGAAATATTTTTTGTAATTTTGTAAATATTTGATTTGAAAGCAAGGGAAATATTTTTTGTGATTTTTGGTAAGGTGATTTTGCAATGTTTTGGTATTTTGTGATTTTTCTGAAATGCAAGGAAATGTGTGGAATTTTCATCCACTTCCAGCTTCTACTGCTAGTAAGGCACCCGATCCATTTTACGTCAGCGAGCAAGACGAGTCTCACACAGTTAAGTGCCATAGTTTTACATCTTCGGATGAGGAGATTTTTTAAGGTTTTCAGTCAACACACCCACAAAGTTGCCTGTTCCTCATGTGCAATGCACATAGACCACGTATTGTCCGATGGACTCCTTCGGCCACAAAATGAGCCACATCCTCACATTTCCCTTTGTCAATCCAGTTTGGGGCCTTACGTTGCTCACAATTCCGTGAGGGTGCGCTCCACCTCCCAACAGCCTTAATCCCCTTCATGAGTTTTAGGAACAGGGAACATCCGTCAGATTCAACAGCGACTTCCAAATCAAGGTTGTCTATCACGGTGCGTTCAACACGAACAGGATTGCGGGGTTCTGCCCGCCTCAGCCTTTACCAGTTTAAAAGATTCCGGACACCCGTATGATCAACTGTCAGCCATGTCCGGAACAGGTTAGGAAAGAAAGCCCCCGAGAAGTTAATCCCAGTGTAGTTTTTAGGTCTTCGGACCGCTGGAGATAAATTTGTGCAGTTGAAATTGATGGTAAATTTTTTTTTTTTTTTTTGAAAAAGTTTCAGACTTCAACTCGGGTAATCGAGGTTGATGCTGGTTTTTATGGAAAGCTTGAAATATTTTTGGTATTTTTGAAAATGATCCGGGTTATTGAACCTTGATCCCAGTGGTTGAGGCCGATGCCGGTTTTTAGTTGAAAGCAGGAAAAGGTCCCCTGAGAAATTAATCCCAGTGTAGTTTAAGGTCTTCGGACCAAAATATGTACATGCTGAAAATACATTCTTTTTGTGATTTTTCGAAATGTTCCAGGCTGTTGAATCTCAATTTGAGCGATCAAGATTAACACTGGTTTTTATTGAAAATCTCTCGGGATTTTGTTCCTGACGTAGTTTAAGGTCTTCAGACCACTAAACTATGTACATGCTGAAAACACAATTTTTTTTTATTTTTTTTATAGAAAATGTCCGGGGTCATCGGACCTTGATTCGAGCAATCAAGACCGATGCCGATTTTTATTGAAAATCTCTCGGGATGTTGATCCCGACGTAGTTTAAGGTCTTCAGACCAAAAATATGTACAAGTGATGCTGGAAACCACTTTTTTTTTATTTTTTAGAAAATGTCCGGAGTCATCACATCTTGATGAAGACCGATGCCGGTTTTTATTGAAAATCCCTCGGGATGTCGATCCCGACGTAGTTTAAGGTCTTCGGACCAAAACTATGGAGCGAGACTGGTAATACATTTTTTTTGTGATTTTGAAAAGTGTTCTGAGTCATCAATTCTGATTTTGATGGTTGAGATCGACGCCCATTTTTATTAAAAATCCCTCAGAATCTTGATCTTGACGCAGTTTAAGGTCTTCGGACCAAATTTGTATGGTTAGGCATACTTACCTTGCTTTATTTAGCTTCTGATAGGGCTGATTGTGATTTGAATGGTCTGGATTGCTTAAATGGGCCATGTGGGCCCTTTCCAGACTTCAACTTTACTTTGGAGCACCTATCCTTGATGTTTTGTGAGGCTAAGAAGGCTTTCCATGGTGCGGATGATGACTTGGACGGTTCAGATTGCTCTTTTTAGCCATGTGGGCCCACTTGACGATCAGATCTTGGACTTTGGCCTTCTTTCTTGACAATCGAACCCTTGATGTTCCTATTCGATGACCCATGCGAGCTTTTCCATGGTTTGGATCATGATGATCTAGTCTTTGAGTAGCTCAGATTGCTTGTGGGCCCCTCTTGATCAATTTTCTTTTCTTTGACTTGATCAGACCCATTTTGGCCACAGTACTTCATGATTGGATAGGTGGGTTACCCTCCAGATGATTTAAATTAGCCTCAAACGAAATCTGGAGTTGATTGGAGCCTTGGGCGGCCCTCAGGGTGCCATCTGCTGACGTAGACTGTTAGTCTCACCTACCAAAGACTGTGAAGCCAATCCAGCGGAGAGAGAGGGAGACCGTCCGTATGGGCGGCCCCCTGGGGGCCACCCAGACCTCCTCTCTTTTACGGTCCGTGCGGGCTCTGGTTCGGACATTCCCATCAACCTACTGTCCCTGTCCCATATTCTCTGTACGCCCAGGTTCGATTCCGGCCATGAATCTTCCCTTTGTCTCATCTTTCCTTCTCTTTTAGTCTTTTTCTTGCTTGGTCCTCTCTTGTGCAGCCATTGATGATGGCTTCGGGGCCATTGTGGGAGAGGTTGGTGGGTTCCACACTTCAAAAATTGGTGAAGACTTTAATGATGGTAGGATGCTTTTGATTGATGGTAGAGATGAAGCTTTGAATGAGGAAATTGATGGGGGTTTAAGGATGGTGGTTAATGGAGCTTTTAATGACTCCATTAATAGTGAGATGGCTGGAATTTCATTTTTGAATGGGGCATTGACCATGATAAGATTGGATGGTATGGATGGGATGAGGAGATGGGCCATAGGTGAGGCTACATATCCTCTAGGCGTGGACCGCATGGATGATGTGATCGATGGTGATGATGGGGTCATGATGGACATTGATGGGCTGATCTTAGATTGCCTTCTGGTACTTATGAGGAGAGAAAGCACTTTAGCAAAATTGTTGAAGTATGGAAGCAGAGGGAGAGATACTTACCTCTTAGGAAGAATGATCGGGAGAAATGCACTCATGGAAGGTACCCCATTAGTTGACTGAAGGACATTTATTTTGAAAGCCCTGTAAGATTTTTTTTTTTTTTTGCATATATATGAATAAGGAAAAATGATTTTGGTTTTTTAAATGTATGTATGCAAATCATGCATGAAATGAAAATTTGTGCCAAGTGCTTGTCTGTCTATGCGTGATTCGGATTTGTGCTTTTAGATGTAAGAATCAGAATATTTGACTCAGCCTGATGTCATACTCGATTTTCTTAATTATTCTCTAAGGGTCCTGGTCCCCTTAAGATAGTGCGCAATGGTATCCTGCCCCTAAAATTTGGGCAGATCTTGAAAGAATTCTCGACTCATAGCCGCCATCCTTGTTTCCATTGAATTTTCGTGTCACTTGGATCTCTCATGTACCTGTTTTTTTCATTTCTTAGCCATTATTACCCGCAACGCCCTTTCGGGTTTTTGCTGCGTTTGGCTTGCCCGTCATTTTTGCCCGTGGCCCCCTTTCGGGTTTTCACCACATCCCGGGTATTTGATCTTGCCTGCCCCTTGGCAGCTATGCTGTTATTACCCTCAGCGCCCTTTCAGGTTTTCACTAAGTCCGCTGTGTACCCACCGTTTTTACTCAGGGCCCCCTTCCGGATTTTCACTCCGCCCTCTTTGTTTAAGCACACATCTCTTTTTTTTTTTTGGATAACTGCGGTGCCCAGGGGTCAGGAATCCGTCATTGCCGGCCGATGGTATCCTTTCGGCCCTTATCTTAAGTTACAATGGCACAGCTGTCGGCCTTAGCTACAGACCCTTCTGAGGTGGATGGATGGATAGATGTGTTTCTTTTGGGTCGATTTTTTTTCTCTTTCTTTCTTTCTTTCTTCTTCTTCTTCTTCTTTTTTTTTATGGGTTGTGTGCCCCTTTTTTTTAACCACTATTTTTTTTTTGCTCTATTTTTTTTCTCTTCTTTTTTTTTTTTGCTTTTGAACCCTTTATTTGGAACACTTATTGGTGGACGGGAACGGATTTTCAGAGGTCTAAGCCCTGACCTCTTGACTTCAGCTCTGCTAATGTAACTCTTGATAAGGTTGGATTGGCTTACCTGTGAAAGATTTTCACGTTATCGGCGTTGATTAGCTCAGGAAGATCCTTGCCCCTCAGGTTGGTGAGTCGAACGGTGCCTCCCAGAAGAACTTCTTTGATTCTCGGGGCTTGCCCCTTGAGTCTGACAGATGCGGCAGTGCTTGTTGTAAACCTGATATGACTTTTCATTATTCGGCTTCATTCTTCATCAGCACTCACGGTGACATGATTTTGACTCGAACTCGTAGGTCTATCTTCTGATTTTAAGCTTCTCGAGGAACTCCTCCATCCTTAGATTTCGAAGGACGTCCCATTGCTAATTTTGATAGCATGTGGGAACCCTTAACAATTGATGATGTCATTCTTTATGAGAATTATCGTGTGAGATCAGAATATTACCTCCATCCACTTTGTGCTGTAATCGACTGCCACAAGTATATACGTATGACCGCTAGATGATGCCGAGTCGATCTTTCTGCTGATGTAGATACCTCGTACAGGGAATAGCTGGAGCATCAGGTTGAAGCACACACATGGATTCGATGTGCATGCTGCTGACACTTGAAGTATTTTCTGACATGTTGGCAACAATCTATCTTCATCGAGCCATGAGGTTTCTTCGATCATTCGTCAAGTCGCACACTCCAGCATGGAATGCAAGCATAGTCTTGGCAGCATCTTCTTGATAGGCTTGATGATTTTTTTATCGAGTCTAGATAAGTCTTCATAGGACGCAAGATTGGGAAGTCATGACTTCAAAAATTCGATCATTCTCTGCCTATTTTTCGGGGATAAGGATTCTCAATGCATACTTCCTTATGGGTCTCAAGAGATCCTAGGTTTATAATTTTGAAACTTTTTAAGATGACATCAGCTTTTGGTTCGAACTTTCGAGGAGACCCTCTCAGTTTGGGAGTCAACTCATCATTTTCCTCATCATTGGCTCTATCAAGACCCTTGAGTTTGAAGTCCAACTCTAGATTGAAATCACATGAGTCAACTTCATTCTCAAGTGCATTGATAGACAGACTTCGCGCTTTATTGCTTGGGATTTTTGAAAGATTTCTGATTTTTTGAAATTTTGTGAATATCTGGATTTTTTTGAACTTTTGAATTTTGTGAAAATTTGATTTTTTTTTTTTTGAAATTTTGAAATATTTGGTGTTTTAGGTTCTTGAATTTTCTGATTTTTTTTTTTTTTGAATTTTTTTGTAAAGAACCCGAACAAGACAGCGATGTGAACCAGGTGTTGTCTGATTCGGCTCGGGGAGTGGAGCACTGTCGGCTTTTATTGGCCGTCATGGGGACTACAAACCTGTTACTGCCCTGCACTCCTTCCCCTCAGGAGGCAGGGCTAGAATGATCAGTAGGCCAATCCTCATTGTTGTGCCCAAACGTCATGGTAGATCTGAAATTGGGCTCCGAGTCAATGTCGGATGCGATTTCTCCTGGCTCATCCCCGATGTATTGCAGCTCTTCGGGTTCATCTGGTTGAGGTGGGACCAGAACGGCAGTCCAGTCAATCGGGGGACATTCCTGCCCCTTGCTTGAGTCTTCTTTGGGCAACTTATCAGACTCAATCTGCTCGCTTGATCATCGAAGGTGGAATCCGGCCCATCATCAGGATAGATAATCCTTGCATTGATGAACTGGATTGGTGTGCAGATGCAGAGATTGCCTCCTCCTTGAAGACCCCGTCTTCTTCTAATACTTTTGTGCTTTGGTTTCCTAATCCGAGTATCACAGTCTTTCTCTACCCACATTCTCTTGAACTCCCATAATTCGGGTCGAGTCTTGATATTCAAGCTGATAGTAGAAGGTTTGGCGCTCGGTGTTCGCTCGCCTCAAGTGTAAGGCTGCGATGTAATAATAAATCTCGGTAAGACCGAGGTCGATCCACAGGGAAAGAAGTAAACAATTCCAAGTACTCTAATAACTAGAATCTAAGAAGTTTAAGAGAGTAGTTTTTCACATGAAATAGGAAAATCTGAAAATAAGAAGAACTAGAGCATCAAGGATCCACTTGTAGTAGTCCAATGCCAATCCATTCATCCAAGTACAACACAATTAGAATCAAAGTCCTATCTCTCATCTAATTGGAAGATATAACATTCAAGCACAAATAGTCCCACTTAAATCTGTAAATCAGATTTCTAGTTCTAATGGAGCACATAGAACTTGAACTTGTAGCCTTCGGAGTAACAGCCATGCCTATGGACTATGGCATGCTCAAGGGTTACTACAATTCGAATTCAAACAACCCAATCATGGTAATCTTAGAGAATAGCAAGGAACTCATGTCCGGAGCACACAAACTCTCACAAAACTTCTAAAAAATCAAACTTTATTCAAACTAGAACTTCAAAATCCACAATTAAGAAAAGGGTACTTGAAATAAAAGAATTAAAGCATTGTAACCAACTACAAATTTCACCTCTAGCTCTAGCTAAGAGGTTAGCTAAGGAAAAGCATATTAAAACTAGAACTAGAACTAAGAAAAGGGAGAAAAACTAGCTGGAGGAGGCTAGGTAGCCTCCTGGGACTTGAACTCCTTGCTTCCCACGTCCTTGGTTGATTTGGAATAGAAGAGAGCACCTCCTTTTATAGTGCAGCAATAGTACAGCAACATAGCAGAATTTGTTTCGCCTGGTACGGCTTAACCAATGGTCGGATTGCCTTTAAATTTGGTTTGTAGCTTCCTTGTAATGTGATCTTCCTCATAGATGATTTAGATTTCCAAGATTATCCTCTGAATGGGCCCACCAATCACATCACCGACCGCCTCTCAAAATCGCGCACTTTGGGTACCTTTAGAACCAGTCATCTTGCTTTCAACGCCCTGGAGTGTACAGAGGTCGGATTGATCTCAAATTTTAAACATTGGTAGAAAACTTCATCCTCTACATGATAGACGAATTAGATTGTCCAAAAAAATCCCAAAATGTGGTTCGAAAATTAAAACACTTAGGACTTTTATAAACTCTGCGCAGTTGGATCTTTCTGGATGGTCCATCTTTCTTCAACCGGTACGATCAAACCACACATCCTTTTGATCTGAAACTTTTGTGGTTATTCATATATGGATGTGTTCTAAAAGATGGTCAAAGTAGATTCTTCATATCATCAATGATGAGTCCTCTGGACCGGCCCAGAGTTGAACAGCGAAATCTGGAACTTTCTGGACAGTTCGTATTGTTTTGGCCACCACGGTCAATCCGTAGCTCCGATCGACACGAAACCACTTGGGTTAGTTCGTCGTCGAGCTCCTCTTCGATATGGATGTGTTGGATTTCCAAATATCATCAAGATGGCTTCAAAAAACTGGTTCGAAAAACCAGGTGCGGGAATACATTGCTGTTTTAGAATCTGGAATCTGAAACTTGCATGGCCGACCGGTCACGACCGGTCGGACAGGGCTGGCCGACCGGTCACGACTGGTCAGGCCCTCTTTGGCATTACTCCAGCAACCATGGCCGACCGGTCAAGACCGGTCGGTCTCTTTTTCTTCTTGTTTTCTTCCTTTCTTTCTTCTATTTTCTTCTTTCTTTGCTTCTTTCTTTGCTTCCTTCTTCCTTCAGCCCTCCTTGGGTCTTCATCCAAGGTTCTAAATCAGCTCTTTTGGTCATCAATTGGGTAAAGTAACTCTCATTCCTACAACCACAAAACATGTATTTGATTAGTCTTTAAATTATGAAAACCATGCATAACATGTCATGTAGTGGGCAATGCAATGTATAAATTGGAGGTTCAACACACCCCCCAACCAGCTTTTTGCTAGTCCCGAGCAAAACATGCATGAATAAGTTGAACCTCCAAACCCAACTCTCTTTCAGAAACCATGTTTCTATCCATTCCAAGATATACAAGTATAAAATTTGGAGAAATTAGGTGATAGAAGCTGAAATCTTGGGCTCTCAAAACATAATAAGTGTCTACATGAAATTCTCGCTGATTGATTGATAAATAGAAGAGCTCGAACAAATTCAACCTAGTGTGCATAGTGAAAGTTCATCTCATGAGTTTCTGGGATCATCTTCTTCATAGATCAAGTAAACCAAGGATTTTAAAGTGCACAGAGCAACAACAAGCCTATGACAGGAATTTGCCTTACCGTCCTTCCGACGGCTTTCACACTACGTCCCATTTCCGGCTTTGGTTACGGTTCGACCATCCCCCGGTTGGTAATAGGTAGCCCTTTTCAAAATTTTCCACCATTTTTCCTTCATTCCCGATTTCATCCTTTCTTTCCTTTTTCTTTTAAAATTAGATAGGATTTTTAAAAATCCATATCTTTCATTATTTTTCCATGGACAAGGATGGACAAAATACCCCGGCTTGGTTTCTCAACACCTTTATATCAAAGTCTAGCTAATCCACAAATCACATAAACCTTTCAACTCATGAAAATCGTGTAATGTGAACTTGGTGTAAAGGTGTTTAAATTTTCTATCAATCACAACAATAGGGGAACTAACATATAAAACCATTATGTTGGGAGAAATTCAAGACTTACAACATCACACACTTTGTATCTCCTCTTCTTATACTCATATCATCTTGAATGCATGGAAATAAGGTTTTCTAAAAGAGTTTTGAAATTTTAGAAAATTCGAAAAAATTTGCGCATGTGAGGCTCGAAATGTTGCAACATGCTAGATGAGGAATCTCATCTCACCCCCCAACCAAATCTTGCATTGTCCTCAATGTAAAAAGATATGCAATTAGCATGAACATGAGAGCAATGGTAAAATATGAGAGAGTGAGAACAATAGTACCTGAGATAGCAAGTTGATCAATTCTAGCATCTTCCATTGTCTCGATGCGACTTATTTAATCCTAATTTCAAAAAAAAATAAATCCTAACCTACCTACCTACCTACCTACCTTTGATTAGTCTGATCGACTACATGATCAAATTTGAGCAGAATCTTCATGAATTTCAATAAATTTCTCATGAGGACCATCCAAAGTCCTGCTCGACAGTAGACATGGGTGCTTGTCTCAATTGAAGTCCAATATTTATGTGCACCACATGCATGATAGGAGGAGATAAGAGCAGCAAAAAGATATCTCCTCAAATTCTGATTTGGGTTATGATTGATTAAAAATGGGTCATCCCAATCAGAATTTTCAATGGGCTGAAGGACCCATGATGGTGGAGAGACACTCATCAAGTTTTCATTGGTTAAAGTTGTCTCCTCCACAATTTCAGAATTGTACGGTGCTTCCACAAACAATGGTAAAGAGTGTAAATCAGTGGAAAGGTGTTCTTCAGGCACCGGCACCGTGTCTAACAAAATGTCCAACTCCTTAATCATCTCATCATCAAGATCATAATATTGGGCCAAGCATTCCTCTAGGAAATCGAGATAGTCGGATGAAGGATCATGATCTTGCTTGAGTGAGTGCAAAAATTCAGTTTCGATGGTGAGGGACTCTCCCTCCATAGAGTGGAATTCTTCCAAACTAGTTTCTCCATAACTAGTATGAGGCACCGAGTCGGAAGTATGCAAGGCTTTAACAATCTCTTGAATAATGGGGTCGTTTGAATTTTCAAAGTGAGCCAAGCATTCGTCCAAAGAATTTGAATTTTCACTCATGGGAGTCTCATTCTCCACATTAAAATTAAACATGGCAAGTTGGTGGAGTGACTCAAAAATATCAACTTCGGCCGTCTCTCTAGCATGCATATCCTCTAGAGACTCATAATCATTATGCCCTTGGGAAAAAGAAACCATAGGTTCAAAACCATTCACCAAACCCTCATTGTAGGCAACCCCACTACCACTTTCAAATTTTATGGATTCCTCAGGTTCGTCAACCGTCATTGAAATCTCTTCATCATTAAGTTCAAAGCATCCAAAAGAGATAGTGGACTCACCATAATTGATGATGACATTGGGATCATCGAAATCAATCTCCTTTAAAAGCCTATCCATTAAATCCGAAGAAGGTGGGACTTGGATAGCCTCATCCTCCTCATTGTTGGGGATTGATTCGGTGTTCCCAATGTTGGGTTTAATATTTTGAGATGGCGAGAGGTTTTGTATGTATTGCTCAGTTGTTTCCATAAACTCTCGCAGCACATCCTCAAGAGTTCGTGTCGGTTGCGGCTCATGAGAAAGAAACTCTTGAGGATAATTGTTGGCATCCATGGTTGGTTCCTCCCTTGAACAAGGAGAATGGTGGTTTTCCCAATTAAGACCGTACGCATTGTAGGATGAAAAGTTATATGATGGTTGATAGGCATATCCATACAAGTAATCACGCATTGTCTTAACCGGTTGGCTACTATTCACCTGTTCCTTTTGTTGTTGCACACCTCTTACCATAACCGGTGGAACACTCATGTTATTTTCAATCCGATAATCACGTAATGTTTTTCCCGGATGATTATCCAATTTTGCTTCGTTCCGGTATTCCCCCATCGTCTTACATCGTGTCTCAATTGTGTATTGTTTTCATTAATGTAATCACGCATCGTCTTACGTGAGGCGGCAGTGGAGGTTGATTGAACCTTAGAAAAATACTTATGCTTATAATGGTTCCAATCATAAAGACTTTCAATTTCATGGTCTGACATCTCATCTTCCAAAAGATGCTTATATGCACCATTCGTCCAATCATACATGATGAAATTTTAAGAAATTGAAAACTACCCTAATATAAAATAAAAAAAAACAAAAAGAAGGGATATGGGGAGATGTTACCCAATAGAGTGAGATCTATGTCAGCAACAATGTCCTACAAAATCAAAAAAAAAAATTTGTTAGTAATCTAAAAAAAAAAATCAGAAAATCTACTTCTATAAAAACTGAAAATCCTACCTAACTAAGATTACTCTATAGCTACTAGAACAATTAAAACCGTTTAACTTTTTCCCCGGCAACGGCGCCAAAAACTTGTTCGCTCGCCTCAAGTGTAAGGCTGCGATGTAGTAATAAATCTCGGTAAGACCGAGGTCGATCCACAGGGAAAGAAGTAAACAATTCCAAGTACTCTAATAACTAGAATCTAAGAAGTTTAAGAGAGTAGTTTTTCACATGAAATAGGAAAATCTGAAAATAAGAAGAACTAGAGCATCAAGGATCCACTTGTAGTAGTCCAATGCCAATCCATTCATCCAAGTACAACACAATTAGAATCAAAGTCCTATCTCTCATCTAATTGGAAGATATAACATTCAAGCACAAATAGTCCCACTTAAATCTGTAAATCAGATTTCTAGTTCTAATGGAGCACATAGAACTTGAACTTGTAGCCTTCGGAGTAACAGCCATGCCTATGGACTATGGCATGCTCAAGGGTTACTACAATTCGAATTCAAACAACCCAATCATGGTAATCTTAGAGAATTGCAAGGAACTCATGTCCGGAGCACACAAACTCTCACAAAACTTCTAAAAAACCAAACTTTATTCAAACTAGAACTTCAAAATCCACAATTAAGAAAAGGGTACTTGAAATAAAAGAATTAAAGCATTGTAACCAACTACAAATTTCACCTCTAGCTCTAGCTAAGAGGTTAGCTAAGGAAAAGCATATTAAAACTAGAACTAGAACTAAGAAAAGGAAGAAAAACGAGCTGGAGGAGGCTAGGTAGCCTCCTGGGACTTGAACTCCTTGCTTCCCACGTCCTTGGTTGATTTGGAATAGAAGAGAGCACCTCCTTTTATAGTGCAGCAATAGTACAGCAACATAGCAGAATTTGTTTCGCCTGGTACGGCTTAACCAATGGTCGGATTGCCTTCAAATTTGGTTTGTAGCTTCCTTGTAATGTGATCTTCCTCATAGATGATTTAGATTTCCAAGATTATCCTCTGAATGGGCCCACCAATCACATCACCGACCGCCTCTCAAAATCGCGCACTTTGGGTACCTTCAGAACCAGTCGTCTTGCTTTCAACGCCCTAGAGTGTACAGAGGTCGGATTGATATCAAATTTTAAACATTGGTAGAAAACTTCATCCTCTACATGATAGACAGATTAGATTGTCCAAAAAGATCCCAAAATGTGGTCCAAAAATTAGAACACTTAGGACTTTTATAAACTCTGCGCAGTTGGATCTTTCTGGATGGTCCATCTTTCTTCAACCGGTACGATCAAACCACACATCCTTTTGATCTAAAACTTTTGTGGTTATTCATATATGGATGTGTTATAAAAGATGGTCAAAGTAGATTCTTCATATCATCAATGATGAGTCCTCTGGACCGGCCCAGAGTTGAACAGCGAAATCTGGAACTTTCTGGACAGTTCGTATTGTTTTGGCCACCACGGTCAATCCGTAGCTCCGATCGACACGAAACCACTTGGGTTAGTTCGGCGTCGAGCTCCTCTTCGACGTGGATGTGTTGGATTTCCAAATATCATCAAGATGGCTTCAAAAAACTGATCCGAAAAACCAGGTGCGGGAATACATTGCTGTTTTAGAATCTGGAATCTGAAACTTGCATGGCCGACCGGTCACGACCGGTCGGACAGGGCTGGCCGACCGGTCACGACCGGTCAGGCCCTCTTTGGCATTACTCCAGCAACCATGGCCGACCGGTCAAGACCGGTCAGGCTTCCTCTTTTTCTTTTTGTTTTCTTCCTTTCTTTCTTCTATTTTCTTCTTTCTTTGCTTCTTTCTTTGCTTCCTTCTTCCTTCAGCCCTCCTTGGGTCTTCATCCAAGGTTCTAAATCAGCTCTTTTGGTCATCAATTGGGTAAAGTAACTCTTATTCCTACAACCACAAAACATGTATTTGATTAGTCTTTAAATTATGAAAACCATGCATAACATGTCATGTAGTGGGCAATGCAATGTATAAATTGGAGGTTCAACACTCAGCAGGGAGGAAGACGTAGTTCAATCCAATGGGACATGCGCTAGGGAAGTAATTTGCATTGTGATGGTATGAGACCTCCCCATTAGAGCGTTGTGCGTCCATGGCTGGGATGGTAGGCTCTCAAAGGTTGGATGCCTCTACCATTGGAAATTGTCCAGGATCGGTAATGATGGTGATCGCCCTATCTCCGAAGCTGTGCTAAACCCTTTGGTGAAGATTTGAAGAGATGGCACCGATTCTGTGAAACCAAGTCCAATCGGAAAGGAGATGGAAAGAAGCTAAGATGTCCAAGACCCGAAGAGTGATAGTTGAGGTTTTTGGACCGATCAGAACCTGGACATCAATCTCCCCTTGGACCTCCTCGATAGTGGCCACATAATTGAAGCTGGGCCCCAATTCTATTAGGGCATGTGGCATGCTGTCCAAGGAAGGGTCTTCTTCCTGGAGGATTATGGCTGAAGTAGAATCCCAATAGACAGCTGTTGTGGGCAAGTTGTGCCCCTAGTTGTTTGCTTGAGAAATGGGCAGGTTGTGCCCCTGGCTGAGTGATGCCGCAATGGGGAGGTCGTCTCCTTGGTTAATTGGGATGGGCAGATTGTGCCCTTCGTTGGCTAGCGCAAGGAATGAATCGACTGGAGGTGCCCCTTGCATGATGATGGGCTCTGGGATTGAAATAGTTGAGGGTGCCCCTTGTAGGATGAGAGGTTCGAACTTTGAACTAGAGTCGATGGCACGGATAAATTGGAGAGGAGGCTCTTCTTGGCTTATGAAAGCTGGATAGGCAGGAGGTACCCCTTGCATTGCGGAGACTGGATCAATTGGAGATGCCCCTTGCAGGATGAGAGGTTCTGAAACTAGACTGGTTAGGGGTGCCCCTTGCCAACCTTGATTAGGGAACTGTGATTTCCATTTTGACTGTTGTTGTTGCTGTGGTTGTCCGTGCTGAGGGAGGAATAGTACACCTTCAGTAGAGGTGATAATGTCGTCTTCTTCTATTGGATGGGGGATGAGGACACTTCCGTTATCATTCTCGTATTCAGTAGGCTCTTCTTCCATTGTCGGTTGTATAAGAGAGGCTTGATAAGGCCACTAAGGGGAGATCATCCCAGCCCTTATTCCGGCTTCGACTTGTTCCCCGGTGCAGATGAGTTGGGTAAAGTTCGCATATGGATGTGAGACAAGGTATCTAGAGATACCTGGATTTGCCGAGTGGACGATCATGGAGATTTGCTCCTCGTCGTCGATGGGAGTCTTCATTTTAGCGGCCATAGCCCGCCACCGTACAACGTAAGCTGACAATGTTTCATCACTTCTTTGCCTGAGAGCTGCGAGGTCCGCTCTCCTGGGTGCCATGTTAAGATTATATGCAAACTTGTCGACGAAAGCCTAGGAGAGCTGCTCCCAAGTCCTGATGCGATAACAGTCCAATGATGTGTACCAGTCTAAGGCATCGTCTTTCAGGGACTTTTGGAATAGACGGATCAACGCTCCGTCGTTGCTTGCCACAGCGTCTAGCTCACCACAAACTGATCTCAAGTGATCTATAGGACACCCTGTCCCATCATATCTTTTAAATTTTGGTACCTGAAAGCCTTGAGGTACCATTGCATCGGGAAATGGACAAAGGTCCCTGAACTAAGTGGATGGAAGATCCACCCCTTGCTGCTTCTGCAACTTTCTCTTCATCTCTCTCATCTGCTCTCGGAGTTGCTCTATTTCGGAGGGACCAGATGAAGGAGATCTTGCCCCTTGCCAGGACTGAGATGGCCCCCTTTCATAATAATTGGTGTCATTGATGCTCCTATGATTCCTGCTTGAAGGAGGTTGGGCCTGGTAATTACTCCCATTGTAAGGACTTTGTTGGACTGGAGCTGAGAAGGGAGGCTGTAAGGAAACCTGAAAATGGCTCCTGTTTGCAGGAGGATACTGGAAGAAATACCCTGAGGTCGAGGGTTGTTCTGATTGAAGGCCCCTGTTAGGAGGGTATCGAAAGTCCTGAGTGATCCCTGGCGGTTGTGGTTGGGATGAACCGGAGGCTGGAAGAGATGGTTGCTAAGATTACTGAACTAGGCCAGCTTGGTTGTTGACTGCTGCGGTAGCTTGTGCTTGCATGAATTGCAAGAGCATCTCTTGCATTGCTCTCATTCCTTGCGCCAATTCTTATATGATTGGCATATTCTCAATTGGCTGTTGCGCTGGAGGTTGCGCTTTGGTCATTTCAAGAGCGGGGAAGAGGTGAGTTTCCTCTTCGTGGTCTGACATGGCTTGCTGAGCTCGAGTGCGGATTATGCTGCGAAAGGAAAGTTGTTTCAGAACACGTTGAGCCCAAGGAGGCGCAATGGTGAGGACTATACTCTACTCCTTTTTTTTGGGTTTTGGGACTTTCTATTTTTTTTGTTTTGGTTTTGGGTAGAATGCTATGCAGATGAGATTGTATGAGGACTAATGACTTTCAAGTATAGGGAGGATTCTGTTTTTCAAGTCGGATCACGACTAGTGGGACTAGCTTATCCCCAACAGAGTCACCATTCTGTGGACCCTCGCCGTTCCGCGCTCCCGACGACGTTCTCCCTTTCCCTTTCGGAAAAAGAAGAAGAGGACGCGTGCGTGTGAATCGCCATTTGTGCCACTGGCCTGCCTCGTTCTCGAGGGCTTTGTTAGGTTGTCGTGTTAAGCTGGATGTGTTTAGATGAGTTTATATAAGACCAGAGTCGCCACTAGCCAGTTACTTCGAATCTACAGTCGGCTAGACCCCGTAGAAACGTTAGAGAAGGGGATCCGAAGATTCTTTTATCTAAAATGACTCCTTTCGATCTGCGGCCAGAGATTCGAGGTAAGGGATCACGGTTACAGGGTGGGAAGAGGTTAAGCACCCCACACACTGCCCGTACCGAAGTACGATCTCTACTTCACAGAATCGAACTAACACTTGAAAGTATGATTTAATCCTCATACATTCTCATAGATGACATGATGCATGAATGAGAGACCGAACAGTAAGAGTTTCTAATGGGCAGGTTTCCATTAACAGGCAAGCCCAGAGCATACGCTCGAACTGACAGGTGCTTTATGCGAGATGCATGCTGTGTGTTTGACTAGTCAAAGTGCTCGTAGTGACTAATGCATGAATGCAAGTCTGAACAGTAAGAGTTTCTGATGGGCAGGTGTGGACCCTCGCCGTTTCGCGCCCCTACACGACGTTCTCGTCCCTTCCCCTTTCGGAAAAAGAAGGAGAAGAAGATGTGTGAGTGCGAATCGCCGTTTGTTCCACTGGCTTGCCTCGTTCTCGAGGGCTTTGTTTGGTTGTCGTGTTTAAGCTGGATGTGTATGAATGAATTTATATAAGACCAGAGTCGCCACTAGCCAATTACTTCGAATCTACAGTCGGCTAGACCCTGTAGAAACTTTAGAGAAGGGGATCCGAAGATTCCTTCCTCTAAAATGACTCCTTTTGATCTGCGGCCACAGATTCGAGGTAAGGGATCACGGTTATAGGGTGGGAAGAGGTTAAGCACCCCACACACTGCCCGTACCGAAGTACGGTCTCTACTTCACAGAATCGAACTAATACTTGAAAGTCTGTTTTAATCCTCGTACATTCTCATAGATGACATGATGCATGAATGCGGGTCTGAACAGTAAGAGTTTCTGATGGGCAAGTTCCAACAACGGGCAAGCCCAGAGCATACGCTCGAACTGACAGGTGCTTAATATAAGACGTATGCAGTGTGCTTGAATAATCAAGGTGCTTTAGGGTGAGGCGTGAATGCAGGTCTGAACAGTAAGAGTTTCTGATGGGCAGGTTCCAACAACGGGCAAGCCCAGAGCATACGCTCGAACTGACAGGTGCTTAATTTAAGACGTATGCAGTGTGCTTGAATAATCAAGGTGCTTGCAGTGAAGCAGGGGGGTTGGAAGAAAAGTAAATGTTGCACTTATGCTAGATGCAAATGAGTTGATGCTGGAAAAAGAGTAGCTGGATGGACGGAGGTGTCGCAAGGGTTGACTTCGAGTGGCTGGATCAAGACTTAGATGGCTTGGGAGACTTGGACCAGTGGTCAGGCTGGGCTGGACCAGGGCTAGGCTCTCCTCACTCGGGCTCTCCTTGGTGGAAAAATGGGCTAAAGGGTGGAGAAGGGGACTCGGATCGCACTCGGGCTGGGTGGCTTCGAAGGGATGTTGAAATGAGAAGGGGAGGGGGGTATTTATAGCAGCGGGTAGTGGCAGTTTGCGTAATTATTTTTGGGTGGCCTGCTGTGGGCCGCCCGTACGGCCACTCCTCGATTTCCAGCGAGGTACGGTCGCTCCCTCGGGGCTGCTGTTTGACTCGGTGGGTTGACTCAGTGAGTTGACTCAGCGGGTCGACTCGGTGATTTGACTCGACGGGTTGACTCGGTGTTTTGACTCGACGAGTTGACTCAGCGGGTTAACTCAGCGGGTTGACTCAGTGGGTTGACTTAGTGAGTTTACTCAGTGGGTTGACTCAGTGAGTTTGACTTTTTTAGGATTTTTTGACTGGCTTTTCTTATGGGGGGTTTTTCAGGCTGATGTTTAGGACTGGGTTGACTGGGTTCAGGCTTGAATTGGGCTATGGATTGGGGCTTACAAGGGTGAGTTTGGCTGAGTTTAAACTTGGGGTTTGGGGGTATGGTCCTCCATTCATCGAGCTATCTCTACCAACAGTGTAGCCGAAGGTGGGGTGTCTACAGATGCCCCTCTTTGGCAGAGGTTGCGTGCAACTGAATGCCAAAGCGAGTGGACACCCCACTTCTGACCCGGTCATTCATAGATCATGGTCTGAAGTCTTTGCTTGCTTTCGCATCTATGCCAGTTGATCGTCTGGAACTCGATCACTCGCACATACCGCGGGAGAGAAAACGTTGCGATTGTCCCTGCATGCGCTGCAACCTGGGTACCCAATCGCAACCCTTCCATTCCCGATCGGTACTAACATCGGAAAGGTACAATAGAGCCTCTGCGTCGCTAGTCTTACGAGGATGCTGACCCTGAGACTGATTGTGTGATGTTTGATGTTTTCCCAGATCACTCCAGGAGTACTTGTTTCGCTTGACTGTCAAAGTGGTTAGACGCCCTGCGTCAGATAGTCTTACGGGATTCTACTATGCCGACTTGGACTCAGTCAAGGTGCTTCAGGCATCCACGCCTAGGTATGTGCGGGTGGACTCTTTCCACCCGATCTGCTGGTTTTGATGCTTAGTTTGTAATTCATTCTTTCCTTGATTGTGGTCTGGAATCTTTGTTATCCTTTGTATCTGAGTCAGTTGATTGTCTGGAAATTGATAACTCGCACATACCGCGGGAGTTTGGAGAAAACGTTGCGATTGTCCCTGCATGCGCTGCAACTTGGGTACCCAATCGCAACCCTTCCATTCCCGATCGGTACTAACATCGAAAAGGTACAGTAGAGCCTCTGCGTCGCTAGTCTTACGAGGATACTGACCCTGTGATTGATTGTGTGATGTTTGATGTTTTCCCAGATCACTCCAGGAGTACTTGTTTCGCTTGACTGTCAAAGTGGTTAGACGCCCTACGTCAGATAGTCTTACGGGATTCTACTACGCCGACTTGGACTCAGTCAAGGTACTTCAGGCATCCACGCCTAGGTATATGCGGGTGAACTCTTTCCACCCAATCTGCTGATTTTGATACTTGGGTTACAATTCATTGTTTCCACCTGTTCAAATGGTTTCTGTGACCGAGCCTTTTGGCTTTCATCTTTTTGTATCTTGGCATGTGGTACGACCGCACTGACATGGAGTTCAGTTCGACCGTACTTTGAGTGCATTGGATCCGATGGTCTCCGGGGAAACCGCGAGACATCGGATCTTATTTGATTTTTGCGTCGGCTCCTACCCAGAGATATGGAAGATCTCCTGGTGTTTTGGAGGTAGAACGCTCTACTGGGAAAGTATTTTTTAGGTTTTTGAAAAGATACCCACTCTGGGGAGTGATACTCCGTGGGGTTTTTATTTGCAAATGGAGATATTTTTTGTCTTTTTGAAATGGAGATCTGGTCTGCACGTGCCTCTACGAGGGATGCCTGTGGGGTCTTTGGCTAACCGACTTTTATTTTGAAAGCAGGTAAACATGATGATTGATGCGATGGATGCTGATGCATGGAGATGCATGATGAATACATGGCTTTGGCTCATTCTCTTTCAGTTTGATGATTTTTCTTTTGCTGGAGATGCAGAGAATTTTGAGCTTATTGCTTGCAGGGTTGTTCTCCCTGGGGATTTTCTTTTTTCTTTATGCGGATGTTTGGTCAGCGGGTTGGTCAAGATCCCGACCCGTGATCGATCAGGTCCATCATCCCAAGATGCTGTTTCTTTGCTAATGAGAATGTATGAGGATGTTATCTGACTTCAAGATGTTCTTCTGGGCATAAATGCCATTGAGACAGTGCTTGGTCACCAGTTTTGGTCAAGATTCCAATTTGCGGGCGATTGGATCCATCATCCCAAATTGTGAAGAGAGTGGAGTTCAAGACTCCTGAAGTGTAGTGCTGGGGGCTAGTGACAATTTTTGTGATTTTTGTAAGTATTTGGTCCGAACCTTTACCTGGGTGGTCAGGATAGAGATCGGTTATTGAAAACAAAGGAAATATTTTTGTGATTTTTGCAAATATTTGATTTGAAAGCAATGGAAATATTTTTTTACGATTTTTGCAAGTATTTGATTTGAAAGCAAGGGAAATATTTTTTTTGTGATTTTTTGCAAGTATTTGATTTGAAAGCAAGGGAAATATTTTTGTGATTTTTGAAAAGGTGATTTTGCAATGTTTTTGTATTTTGTGATTTTTCTGAAATGCAGGGAAAAGTATGAAATTTTCATCCACTTCCAGCTTCTACTACTGGTAAGGCACCCGATCCATTTTACGTCAGCGAGCAAGACGAGTCTTACACAATTAAGTGCCGTAGTTTTACATCTTCAGATGAGGGAATTTTGAGGGTTTTCAGTCAACACACCCACAAAGTTGCCTGTTCCTCATGTGCAATGCACATAGACCATGTATCATCCGACGGACTCCTTCAGCCACAAAATGAGCCACATCCTTACATTTCCCTTAGTCAATCCAGTTTGGGGCCTTACGTTGCTCATAATTTCGTGAGGGTGCGCTCCACCTCCCAACAGCCTTAATCCCCTTCATGAGTTTTAGGAACAGGGAACATCCGTCAGATTCAACAGCGACTTCCAAATCAAGATTGTCTATCACGGTGCGTTCAACATGAACAGGGTTGCGGAGCTCTGCCCGCCACAGCCCTTACCTGTTTAAAAGATTCCGGACACCCGTACGATCAAGTGTCAGCCATGTCCGGAACAGGTTGGGGAAAGAAAGCCCCCGAGAACTTAATCCCAGTGTAGTTTTAGGTCTTCGGACCACTGGAGATGAATTTGTGCAGTTGAAATTGATGGTGAAATTTTTATTTCTTATTTCTTATTTTTTTATTTTTTGAAAAGGTTCCAGAGTTCAAATCAAGTGTTTGAGATTGATACTGATTTTTATGGAAAACTCAAAATCTTTTTGGTATTTTTGAAAATGATCCGGATTCTCGAACCTTGATCCCAGCGGTTGAGGCCGATGCCAGTTTTTGGTTGAAGGCAGTGAAAGGTCCCCCGAGAAATTAATCCCAGTGTAGTTTAAGGTCTTCAGACCAAAAATATGTACATGCTGAGAATATATTCTTTTTTGTAATTTTTGAAAAATATTTTGAGTCATCGATTTTGATTTTGAGGGTTGAGATCGACGCCCATTTTTATTAAAAATCCCTCGGGATCTTGATCCCGACGTAGTTTAAGGTCTTCGGACCCACAAATATGTACAAGAGAGTAACAATCCAGGTTGGAGACTACAGGGATTCTTCTTGGAATGGTTCGGATCATCAGGTCATACTCTTAGATGGTTGAGATCACTGTTTGACCAAGTCAATTTTTTCTTTCTTTTCCTTGAAAATTCCATGGAACTTTTCCACATCATCACCCAATTTCTTACCCATTTCTCATAAGATGAGATTTTGGTGAGATTTCTTCCTTTTTCTCACCATTCTCTTCCATCACTTCATTCTTATATGGAGGTACAAGATTCACTTGCAACCACCCTTCCCAAGGAGGAGTTCTTCCCAAGGAAAGGGGAGGAGAGGTCGTTTCACATAGGTAGGGGGTAGGACGGACCCCTGGGCGCCGCCCAGACCGCCCCTGACCCCTGGTTTCTTCAGTGGGTTGGGTAAAGGGGTGCACCCCCCTTTTCTATATAACATGGGGCACCCTTGCCCCCTCCAACGTGGAATCTCTCTCTTCTCTCTCTCATACTCTCTCTTTCTCAAAGTTTTCTCTCTCCTCTTGGTGGTTCTTGGCTCTTCTCAAGTGGTGGGCCTTAGAGAAGTTTTGGGACAGAGGTGGTCCTTCTTTGGTGAGTGGTAAAGGTATGGAGCACTCCCATTCTCTTTCTTGTCCTTTTCCTTCTTCATTATCTCTTCTCATGGTTCTTTTCTTTTTCCATGTAGCTATTCCAAGAGGTGTGAAGGTGGGCCCAAGTGTTCTTGACCTTTTTCCAGATCTCCAATCTATTTCAAAGGTGGTGCATGGAGGAGAACATTGCAAGCTTTCCATTTCATTTTTCTTTTCCTCTTGTCACACTCCCTTCATGTGTATGTCCATGCCAAAGGGTGATTTTGCCATGTCCATCAAGTGTGCATGGCAAAATATACTATCTTTTCCATGGGAGTTGGGCCTCTCTTCATATGTATCAAATGGGCTCAAAGTGAAGTCATGGCCCTTGGTGTATTTGATGGGCCCAATGCTTCATTTTGGGCTCCCTCATGCTTTCTTGCCCTTGTCATTTTCTTTGGAGCTTTCTTTTTCTTTTCCATTTTCTTTCCAAGGTTTGGGCCCATGGGCAAGGTAGGGCCCACCTCAAGTTTTGGGCTCATGGGGCTCACTTTGGGTGGCCCCATCTTTCTTCACATGTGTATGGACCAAGGTGACTAGCCCATTCTTCACTTGGATCTCAAGTGGGCTAGATTTCTTAGTTGGGACTTTATGGACAAGTAGCCCAAATCTTCCTCCATCTCTTGATTATGATGCACATCCTTGTACAAAGTGTGGTGGGTTCCTTGGAGTTTTCCATATGGATGGGTTTTTGGGCCTTCATTGAAGCTTGGATTTCTTTGGACCATGTGTGCACCACTACACTTTGCCCATGTAGGCTTTTTTCCTTTCATGCTTTTTCTTTTGATGGATGGAGGACTTGAGTTACTTGATCATCTATAAGTCCCATGAGTGAGTTGTTCCAACAATCTTACTAAGTTCAAATGGTTTTTTCATGTGGGAGGAAAGTGGTCCTCAAGAGTTTCCTTAGATGTTATCAATCTCAAATGGATGATCCTCCTTCAAGTGAGCTATCCATGCAACCATAGCTCCTTGAACTTTCTTTTGGGGGCTTGGTGGGTCATCCACCATCATTCTCAAATATGGGTGATTTTTCTTTCAATTTGTGAGAAAGAATGATACCCATAAGTTGCCCAATTTTGTCCCATGCTTTGGGACATTTTGGATTTTGATCTTCAAGTGGGGTATGTATACCATTCTTATCCATTTTCATGATGGTTAGGTGACTCATCAAGCCATGCCCTCTTGTGCTCAAATGGTCCCCCTTTTTGGTAAAGAAATTGGTGCACATAAGTTGCCCAAACTTGCCCTTGCTTGGACATTTCCACCTTTAGTTCTTTATGTGGGCTATGTGTATCAAATTCTTTACCCTTGGCTTCTTTAACTCATATATTTATGGGTGGACCATCATGTTGTGCTCTCATGGTCAAAACTTTCATCAAGATGAGGCACATAGGGTTGCCCATGGTTGACCCATGAATGGGTTCTCATGCTTTTAAGTGGGCTATGTGCTCCCTTCAATCCATTGAGATGAGGCATTTGGGTTGCTCTTGGGGGCCCATTCCTTCCTATTCCTCACTTGTCCATGTACATGTGTAAAAAGATGGAAACATCTTAAGTGAGAATCATGGCCTTGGCATAAAAAGTGGACCAATCCTTGGCCACATATGGACTTTGAAGAGGGATTTCTCATGTGAAGCAGGATTCTTATCCTTTGTTAATCTCATGATACTTGAGTGCATTTGTTGTCCAAAATATGTCCTTGGATGATGAACTTTTCTTGCCTAAGACATGTCATGCAACCTTCTTTAAGGTGGGCCTTGCTTTTTCCAATGGGCCCGACACATATCCTAGGTGATACATGAAGTTGGACTTTAGATCTTGCCTTTGAGTGTGAGTCCAATCCCATGGGTTTCCTGGATGGTAATTTGGATTTTAACAGGTAAGGGATAGGGACTTACCTTGCCAAGCTTGCAGGATTCAATGGCAGACGGTACCAGGGGACGTCGAGTGATTGACGAAGATGATCCTGCCTTCATCATCCGCCGAGGGGACCACATGTGTTCCTTGGCTATGGAGCATCAACCTCTTCCCGCCATCAAGGGTCGAGGCACCAGGGAACACTGGGACAACTGGGTGAAGGATCCATAGCCCATGCTTGAACGAGTATTGGATGGTACTCCTTTTGCTGGCCTCCTCACCTTACATTTTCATAACAACAGTGTCAACCGCATGATGCTCGCGGCCCTTTGTGAGAGGTGGCGGGACGAGACCCACACCTTCCAGATCCCTTGTGGTGAATGGGGAATAACTCCCCTGGACATTTATATGCAAATAGGCTTTCCGTTTCATTTGACAGTTGTCCCTCAAGTCAGCTCTCTGACTCCCATCACTTCCACTGAATGGCTACGGCTCGTCGGTGATGTCCCACCCGAGGATGAATTCCAAGGCCACCAAGTAAAGATGCGATGGTTCTACAACACCGTTGCCTCCGTCATTCCCACTACCGAGCGAAAGGCCCTCCACAAAGCACGGGCCATGATCACTTACGCCTTCGGGTCCTTCCTTCTCTGCCACGCCAATGAGAGGGTCGATCCTAAATTTCTTCTCTTGGTTGAGGATCTACACCACCCCTACAATTGGAACGGGGCTATCCTGACCCATATTTTCCAGGGTCTGCATAAGACTTGTCAGAACAGCCGGTCCTACACTGGCTTTTGGCCTGTCGTCAAGGTATTTCTTCATTCACCTTCCTTGAGGTCATTTGCTTTCTTTCTCTCTCTGATCATTAGGTGTGCTTTTGCCCAGACTTGCTTCTATGACCATTTTCCCCATCTCGCGCCGAGGATGCGGGACGATTTTGAGCCCTCTTTGTATCGCCACATGTACTGGCACCAGCAAAACCGCCCGCGGAACTCCCGAGTTTTCAGGGACAATTGGCGCGCTGACATAGACGGGTTGACCGTTGATGACGTAAGTATCTTGCTTTCCTTACCCCTCGTGCTATACTGTAACTGATCGTGGTGACCTCATTTGCTGCAGCTCGCTCGGATGCCGTATGCCGGCTTCCCTCTCTATTACACCCCCCAGCGTGTGGAGGCATATGACGCTTCATGTCTCCGTATCATACTTTCCGACGCTGAATCTTTTCAGTGGTATCTGGGTGAGAGGTTGCTTCGGCAAGTCACTGGGGTGGCTCGGGTCCCTTGTTCTGCACCTCCTCCAGCTGCTCAGATCCCAGCTGATGAGAGAGCTGAGGCTCTCGTGGGCCAGTCCGAATTTTGCTTCACGATCCTGGATCGTGATTATGATGAGTGGTATTTGCTGTACGGCCAGGGGCCTCTGCTTCCTTCGCTCTATGTTCCAGGGGGTCGTCGTAGATATGCTAGAGGGTCGGTGACTGCTCCTTTGATGGATCTTTATCGTCGGGAGTGGGACGAGAGGAAGGACGATGACGACTATGTTGGCGACTTGTAGCCTGCTTTTGTATTCAGCTTACTTGATGGATGGCCTTCTTCTTTTTGCTTTTACCCTCTTTTGTATCCAAATCTTCTAAATGGAATATACAACCTTTAATTTGTCTCATATTCCTTGATGATGTCTGGATGCTTTGACTTCTGACTCGTTCTTTAATGATTCGTGGAAGATGAGACTTCTTAATTGCATAGATGATGACTTGAACGATTCAAATTGCTTGACTTGGCCTTGTGGGTCCACTTGATGATCCGATCTTGGATTCTGGCCTTCTTTCTTGGTGATGAAGCCTTTGATCTTGTTGTTTCGTGACTTGTATGAGCTTTCCCATGGTTTAGATTATGTTGATCTAGTCTTTGAATGGCTCAGATTGATAGATTCGGCCCTGTGGGCCCACCTGAGACCTCGGCTTTACTTCGGGGCGCCTCTTTTGATGATTTGTGAGGTTAAGAAGGCTTCTCATGGTGTGGATGATGACTTGAATGGCCCAGATTGCTTGATTTGGCCCTGTGGGCCCACTTGATGATCAGATCGTGGATTCTGACCCTTCTTTTGATGATCAAACCCTTGGTCTTGCTATTTGATGATCCATGCGAGCTCTTCCATGGTTCAGATCATGATGATCTAGTCTTTGAATGACTTGGACTGCTTGTGGCCCCCACTTGATCACCTTTCCCTCTCTTTGACTTGATCAGACCAATTCTAGCCGTTGTGCTTCGTGATTGGATCGGTGGGGTACCTTCTATATGATCTTAATCAGCCTCAGTCGAAATCTGGAGTGGACCGGAGCCTTGGGCGGCCCTCGGGGTGCCATCTGCTGATGTGGACTGTCAGCCTCACCTACCAAGAACCCTGGAGCCAATCCCGCGGAGAGAGAGGGAGCGCGTCCGTACTGGCGGCCCAGAGCGAGCCGCCCAAGGCTCGCCTCTTAAGCGGCTTGGGCTGGCTCGGGTTCGGACATTCTCTGCTGTCCCCTGCTCTTGTCCCCACATTCTCTGTACTGGCCCATTCGATTCCAGCCATGAATCTTCTTTTCTCCTTGTCTTTTCTCTTCATTTTGTCCTCATCTTGCTTTGTCCCTTCTTGGGCAGCCATTGATGATGGCCTGGGGGTCATTGTGGGAGAGATTGGTGGGTCCCATGTTGCAGCAATTGATGAGGGCTTTAAAGATGGTGAGGTGCCTTTGATTGATGGTGGAGATGGAGCATTGAATAGGGGTATTGATGATGAATTAGGGGTGGTTGTTGGGAGAGCTTTGAATGGCTCTATTAATGGTGGAATGGCTGTAATTCCAGATTTGAATAGGCCTTTGATTGTGGGAGAAATGGATGGCATGGATGAGATGGGAGGATGGGACATAGGTGAGGCTATGCATCCCTTGAATGTGGGCCGCATGGATGATGTGATTGATGGAGGTGATGGGACCATGAGGGACATGAATGGGCTGATCTCATGCTTGGATGGGATAGATGGTTCAGATGATACCTTTGACGGTTTGGATGCTCTTGATGAGGGCCGAGATGTGCGGCATACTTGTTTGGGTGGACTTGATGTGATCATTGATGATGTCCCCTTGATGATGGATGGTGTGGATGCCTCGATGATCCCTTTGATCGGCCAGGATGATGATTAGATTCATGATTTCCTGTTCGAGAGGGCCGCAGGTCCAGATCTGACCGTTGATTCTTCAATCGGGGCTGCCGGGACCCTTCTTGATGGTTCAGATGCATTTTTCGATGGTCAGATTGGCCAGGATGCCATGATGTGTGGTGTGATCTTCACCGATAGCACTTTTGCTGGAGAGTATCATCATTCTCTTGATCGTTGGTCTTTTGCGCACTCTGTTCATGAGGTGGGCGAGTCTTCCCATGCGGCTGAGGTTATGACAGTTTCGGGCAGTGATGCGACTATATCAGACATAGTCGTTACTGAGGGTAGGTCAGGGGCTGTCGAGTCTGCAGAGGTTCCAGCTTTTCCTTCTCCTTCGCCTGTCGACCTTCCGATCCTTGATGAGTCATCATTGATTTCTGGGCCTTTTGTTCTGGAGGGGGTGCCAGTGAGGACTTGTCAGCTGCTTCCTCGTCCTTCTTGCTCGCCACGGCTGCTTGCTTGGCTTGATAGTTTGTCAGCTTATGAGATTCGAGATTTGGAGTCCTATGGCTTCGACAGTCTGATCCATATGGCTAGAGTTGACATTGATTGGAGGATGCTCGGAGCTGCCTTGATTGACTGGGTCCCTTCGTTGAACTTGTTTGCGTTCAACGATATGGAGATGGGACCCTCTTTGGAGGAGCTTGCACGCTTGAAAGGCCTACCTTGGGATTATACTCAGTATTTCTCGCCGAGGACATCGCCGAAGACTGCCACACCGCAGAACTGGTTCGAGATCCCCTATCTTGTTTGGCCTGCAGCTGCCGGCCAGGATGCTGTAGTGTTCTCCTTGGATTTACTATATGATCTTTTTTTGGGTTCTCGGAGTGTGGCCGATTCTACCTTTGCTCGGAACGCACTGATGTTTTGCTTGATAGCTGAGGTGCTGTTCTCGGGATGGCGCAGGTCCCAGACTCCTTTGCTTTTTGAGGTGATGAGCCGAGCTATCCGACGGCAGGGA
The DNA here is from genome assembly GCA_003013855.2 of Liriodendron chinense. NCBI lineage: Eukaryota > Viridiplantae > Streptophyta > Magnoliopsida > Magnoliales > Magnoliaceae > Liriodendron > Liriodendron chinense. The sequence goes on along the minus strand of PVNU02003576.1, from coordinate 315,328 downwards.
ATCATTTCTCTCATCTTGGCCGAGCTGTTTAATGGGCTGACTGACTGCGCCTTGGGCCGCACTCATGTCCTTCGCGGCTATTGTGCCTTTCTGCAGGTATCTTTTCTACACCTTTTTCTTCTTGCTTTGTTAGGAATTGCTTGGCTCTAGCTGAACTTCTTTTCCTTTTTGTGATCAGGTCTGCCTATGGGAGCGTCTTTCTTTGACCGTTCCTATACCCCTTCCTTGCATTCCTAGCTCTGACATCATGCGTTATATCATGGAGTTTCTTCCTCATACAGCTAGGATGAGCGAGCCCTTGTATCGCAGGATGTTTGCTGAACTTCGTGACTGGAACGTTCGTTGGGAGTCATCTTGGCTTTCACTTCCTCCAATGCTTTGCGATGCACACCGCCTTCCTCTGATGTTGGTAGGCTTTCGATCTTATTTTCTTACCATCCCATTCGGTTCCTACGGCAGTTTGGGTATGAGCAGGATGTTCCTCTTTTTGCTTTCACGGGTATCGGGCGTCGAGTGCTTCCATCTAGGTCCTCTGACTTTAGGACCCGGGTTGATTGTTCTTGGGCGAGTTACTTGACTACTGATTTGCTGGGTTTTGAGTCGCGGACTTTTCCGATGGCGACCGCCCCATATCAGTACTGGGTTGCTGAGCAGTCTTTGTATCGACGTATCCCTTGCTGGCACCGGACTGCTGATGAGGATGAGCAGGATATCCTTGGAGATGCTTGCTCTTCATCTGGTTCATATGAACCTTTTGAGGAGCGCCCATTCATTGATCCTTGCTTCCTTTTGGCCACTCATGGCCATCTGCTGTCTGAGATTCTGCACTTCGGTATCATTGTGAGATGATGTCGAGGAGATTGGCTGCCGATCAGAGATTGTCTGATGAGGAGACAGCGATCCGTACCCTTGAGCGCGATGAGGCGCATTACCTGCGTATGGAGGTGAGCAGGTTGAGAGCGAGACTCTCTTTTTTTTTAGTCAGAGGACTTACCTGATGTGGCCGAGGAGGAGGGTAGAGATTGATTGTGTTGGCCATCTACACATTCTTTTTTGCATATATGATTGATGATGATGAAAAATTTTTGTATTTTTTAAAAAAGATGATATGATATGTGTAAAAGAAATATGATGCTTTTAATTAAAAAACTGTTTGAAAATCTACTGTGCCATGAGTTGTCTTGTGAGTGAGTGTCTGGATTTTTGTGTCGGGATATAGGAATCAGAACTGGGGCTCGGTCAATGCTTTGACCGATGTCTCGAGATTTGACTTGTGTGGTCCTTTGGTCCCTTAGAGATGTAGGCAACTGTTGGAACTAGAAAATGAACCGCGGGGCACATTTTCCTGAAATGTGGTGTTTTGCTGCTCTGGGAGCTCTGAGTAATGAAAACATTCATAGACAATCACAAGCATTCACAAAAGTACACAAGAGAAGAGATATCGCAAGGCGAATTTTATTCCAAAGATTCTGAGATCTTGTACATTCCAGGCCGTGGTCTGGCACGGGCCCTTAATTACATCGAATGATCGATGACCCTTGATTAGAAAGTAAAAGACTAGTCAGCAGGGACTATGGTCTTAGAGTTTGTGGCCATGGGACCTATATTTGCTCTGCTGTGTACTGAACCACCTTTGTATTAGTCGGATGTCTATGTCCCATATTTTAGCAGGATACCCGGGTTGAAACTGTCAGGGTTTATTACTGAGATGGACGACTCTGGGCCCGCGCCTGTCAATGTAGGGACAAGTGACCTCGGGAAGTCCATTCTACAGTTGTGTGCACCTGCGCAGTCCAACCGGCGGATACCGTCTAGATGGGTAGGGCATCGACTGTTGTGTTGTGGCAGTTGAGTAATTGGCTTGTAGAGAATCGAAACTCTTTGGCATGGTTTATTGTGGTAATCAAGGCCCTGCTGGTCTAGCTTTTGGCACAAATCGGATCATGCCTTTACAGTGAACGTAAATGTCAGCATATTTGCATAGCTACGGATGTTGGCGACTCCTTTCCGGGAAGTTACTCCGTTCATCGAGTCGGACCAAGTTAGGTCTCAAAGATGCTCGACTCCGCTCATTTAGAGTTCTCGAAACGTTCGTTTGGCCGTTCCATTGCGTCCGGAATGCTCGAAATACCCAAGACAGGCTCCGACGGACCTTGAAAATACTCAGAATTGAGCCTGGTGCACCTGCTGACACGTTCTGCAATTGGCTGATTTTTTGGGTGCATGGGACTTGATTTACGGGTGCGTGAGGCTCCACGCACCTGTCAATTCAATGTCGATTTCAAGACGAATTTAGGGGTGCGTTGGTGTATATTCAGGATGCGTGGGTCCTTTTTTACCAAATTTGATTCTTGCTAAATTTACAGACGCGTGGGGCTGAATTAACGGATGTGTGGGGTACTTTTGGATGCGTGAGGTCCCTCTTATAGATGCGTTATTAAATATATGAAATTCAGACCTGTAGTAGCGTATCTGCACCTGGAAATAGGATTCCGGTAAACGAAAAGGTGTTCCGGCGAGGATTCCGGCGGGGATTTTTGGGTTTCCGGCAGCGGCGGCTCTCTCTCTCTTTTCTATCGTGTGTAAATGAGCGGGACGAGGGGTATTTATAGGTGAAGTCGGCCAATAGGAAGCTGCCACGTATCACGCATCTGTCAAATGCCCGCAGCACACCTGTTTATTTGAGTGCAGGTGTCCGAAAATGATACGGGTGCATGGGGTTTAATTGCCGGGTGCGTGAGGCTCCACGCACCTAGAACCCATCTCTTAACCGTCCATGGATCGTGGGGGTGCGTTGATCAGTTTTCAAGGTGCGTTGAGTGCGTGGGCCTTCGCAAATGGCGGGCCAACGTGCAGTTTTTTAAGGGTGCGTTGGACACGTAAATGTGGGCTCCACCGATTGGGTTTTGATTTTCGGAGGGTTTGCGGGGCCCGTTTCATTGCGCAATCACTTGCACTGTTTATCATAAATATTGACGGAGTTGCGGGTCCATTTTCGGGCGGTTCCGAACATGGTGATCGGCGGGGCCCACTAGGAAATTTGGCTAAGTCTAGGGAAGTTACGTATACTTCCATTTTGCATGCGCCGGAAGGCGTTCTTCGCGTGATTCCTTCAGAGGTATATGGTTATTTAACTTCTTTTAAGAATGTCCACTATTTGGGACCCCAACAGATGCCCCTCCGGTGGGTCGCGGTGGGCGCACGATCGGCTGGTGCGACGCACCGGACTTCTCGGGTCCCACTATAAATAGACGAGACGGCTCATTCTCGTCATTCCACTGTTCTTTACCAGACATTTCACATCAAGCCCACGCACCCTTTTATTCTCCAACGCACCCAACAACTGTCTCCAACGTGTCTATTTAATCCATACACACCCACTTATTCAAGGTAGAAGTGACTTCAGGGGTGCGTTGGACGCACACGCACCCTATATTTTTGAATTTGGAATTTTGAATATTCCTCTTTAAGGATGCGTTGGGAGCGTACGCACCCAGTTGATGAACTTGGCCGAAAAGGATGTATTTATTGGGTGCGTGAGGCCTCAAGCACCCTTCGTTGATTTTGTTTGAGATATTGCCCTTCACGCACCCGGAAATCGGGGTTGCATAAGTTTAAGGGTGCGTGGGGTCTCACGCACCTAGAAATATGATTTTGTCATCCTCTCGAATTTCGGGGTGCGTGGAGACTCACGCATCCGGCTTACAGGACTGGTAAAAATTTGTTTTAAGTAATCTTCTGCGAACCTAGATATTTAAGTGTATGAGCCCCTTAACCTCTGCCTCATATTTGGGCACACATATTCGGATTTTGAAGAGGCGTAGGGTCTCATAGACTTTCGAGCTTTCTAGATCGCATTAGTTTTTGGAGGAAATACCTACGGTGACCTTAAGTAATGTTTCGAGTGTACCTGAGCATGTCTTCTTGCCCCTTCTCTCTCTCCTCTTTTCTTTTTGACTTCACTCGATTAGTTTTTCCTGCTTCCCTTTTTTCTTTCTCTTTTGTTGGACTGCTGTATCGGTTCATCAGCCTTGTTTCCTGGTAGACGATGGTCGTAACACGCGCTTCCCTCCATGAGGCCCGCGACTGCCTGAGGCGACTTCTAACTGCTCTAGACCACCCCGAGGCTTGGTCATCTCTTGCCGGTCAACGAGACGAGGTGGCCGAAGCCTTGACTCATCTCGGCGTTGAATCCCACCCCCTTCTCCGAGCTATTCAGAATGTCTCGGCGATGGCCTCCATCTCAGACGAGCGTAAGGAGGCCATCTCTAGCTTCATCGGCGATTCTTCCCTTTTGGAGGAATTGGCGATCCTGGAGGCGGCGGAGCCTTCTTTGGCTGCTTCTTTTCTATCCCTGTCGAAATGTCTCAGCTTCCTGAAGGAGGAGAAGAGGGAAAACAGGCGGTTTCTAGCTTGGCTTGTCCCGTTGGCGGAGGTCGAGTACTCGGATCGCTGCACCGGCATCTGGAGAATGGTCAGGGAGGCCATGCGAGAACATGACGACCTGGCGATCGACGTCTCGATCATAAGGAACTATGCGAACGCCGAGCACCTGAATTTCGATCTCGTGCAACAGTGTATTTCCATTTTGGTGGATTTGATCTTCAAAGAAGGCCAGGTCCGGGCGAAGGTTGATGAGTTGAAGGCTCGGGTTCTTCCGCTGACGCAGGACTGAGGCCCTTGCTCTCTGGTTTCGGGGAGGGGTCCCCACAATTTTGAGTCATCTTACATTGACTGTTGTTGTTTGATCATTTGGAACAATTGTTATTAACAATTTAGCCATGTGGAATGGCCCTTATGGTTGATGAATACTAATTTATACTTTTCGCTTCACTTCTGTCTTTTCCTACTTGTATGTTCTGTGACGATGATGTTGCGATTGTGAATGTTGTTCGTTTCATTTCTTCTTCCATTGGTTTTGAATGTGTTCCGCAATGGCTTATGTTGGCGCTTGTGCTTTGTTCATTTGCTGCTTTGTGTCCCTTTGTCTTTTATGAATGGTTTGATCGACTTTGTGCAAACATTTCCCCTTTACTTTGTACCTGAGTCTTGCATACTGTTTGTAGGTTACAATTGCCAGCGATCCTTCACGGGCCGGTCCTTCGGGTCCTCCCCAGACTCCCTCCAAGCGTAAGCGTGCTGCTGCCAAGCAGGTCGTCAGACCGTCCGCTGAAAATCCACAGTGGTTTCTCCCTCCAGAAACGTTCAACTTTTATGAACGCATCCTCACCTTATCGAAGGATATACAGAAGAAGATCCTTAGCGATAGGATCGTGCCGCCTCCTCCAGACAGGGGCACACAGGAGCAATGGGATGCATGGTACGCTCCTCTCCGGGGTTTTCGGAGTGACGGGGTAACGGGTTCTGAAGAGGGCGAGGTGAGTCCGTCGATCCCCACCTAGTCTACCAGGCGCGGTCACCCGAAGAGGGCTGGCAAAGGTGCCAAGCAAGTGTACTTGGAGAACCAGACCAAGTCTAGATTGGACAAGATGAAGGTGGCCTGGTCTAATGCCAAGCTTGTCACTGCGCCACTCGTCGTGAGGAATCCCTACACTCGGGAGTATATTCGTTATACGAAGAGTTATCAACGGTAGCGGTCTCTCCCGAGCATCGAACCATCCGACATCTGCAGGAACAACTCCTTCTACGGCGTCAATGTTTGGACATCCGGCCCGGCGTCATTCCTCAGCTGTTCTCTCTCCAAGAACGGGAAGCAGCAGTCGGTCCTGGGCGTAAAGGATATGATTTTCCTAGAGCCGAATCACAATCCCCATCAGCCCTTCCCCAGGCATTAATTATTTCGAGACTCTTCGCCAGAGGTTTCACCATCTGGGGGATGTCGAAGTCTGGTTGTCCGGGGCGTTTCGGACTCGCGGCCATCTGGTCTTTCATCCGGGCTACGAGGCGTGGGCGAACCGGATCTTGGAACAGCACAGGGCGACCTTACGGGTGGTGGGTCTGTACAAGGCGATCGAAGCGACATCAAGCTACTTTTGCCGAGAGCCCTGGGTATACAAGGGCTTCCTCAACCACTGGTGCTCCATCACCAATTCCTTTCACATGCCGTGCGGCGAGATGAGCATCTCGCTCTGGGATCTCAATAGGATCGCGGGCTTCCCCATTCGCGGGAGGATTTATGATGAATGGGTCCCGAGCGACGATGAGCTATCGCGAAAGAAGAAAGGCATCAATGAAGACTTCTTCTCCGAGGCCTGCTACGAGCTGTTTGCCTAACTACCCCAATTTTGGGGTCTCAAAGATAAGCTCCTGTTCGAGGACTGGCTGGTCTATTTCAGCCACGGCTTGAAGTAAGTTTTCTGTAATGAATTGTGCCTTACTGTTCTGTCACGCTTCTTTCTTTCTGCTAACGCTCCGTCCTTTCCCTTCTTCAGCTTGGATTATGCGGCCTTCGACGAAGGTCGTGGTGATAAGGCGCTTTTAGAGAAATGGATGAGGAAAAATTTCCCACGCCCCAACAAGCTCTCCCCCTCCTGTGAGCTAGCCGGCTTCCTGGCATATTGGCTCAGTTGCGTGGCGCTTCCGAGCTCCAAGCAGGCAGATAATATCAGAGTGTCTTGCTTCGCTGTCGCAGGGGCCCTGGCGAACGGTCACCGGTACGCGCTGGCTCCGGTGGTTTATGTTCTATATACCGAGCATTCTGTTACGTTATCAGCAACAAGGAGCGCGCTGCTTATGGGATGAACTCCGCTTACTGCGGATGGCACTTTTTCTCTGGTTGGCTCGGGGTATACTTCCCCTGGGTCTACGGCGTAAGGCGCGGAGATTACATCAGAGAGGGGAAGCTCCCACTATACTTTTTCCAGAAGAAGAGGATGATCAGCCATAACTTAAACACTATCGAAGATAAGATCGCGGAGCTCGATGACGTATACTTCTATCACTTCTCTAGTACCCGTAGCGAAGAGTCGGTCCTGTGCACGGATGACGACAGTATTGATTATTACAAGCGTTCCTTCCTGATCGCGATTCCTCCTTCGTCACTGCCGCTCCGCGAAGGGCTGGAATTCTGGAGGGAGCCTTATTATCCAAATCATTTTGCCCGCCAATTCGGGTATGATCAGGGAGTGCTAACAACCCTAGAACCAGTGATGCACGAGCAGCGGGCGTACGGTGTTGGGCCTATTCACTGAAAATGGATGTGGTGGCAACTTCTGCTGACCGGAACCGGCTGTTCCTTCGTGATCCCGGGGATGCAGTGTTTTGCCGGGGCCACCTTTGGGTGGATGAGGTGGTGGGCCCACCAATACGCGCTAGTGTAGAATAAAATGCTCGTTACCGAGCCCGTCTTCGTCACGCCCCCCATCGTTACGCCTACTCCTGCCAACGGGCTCGGCTATGTATCGGAGAATCTTCATCAACCTGCAGTGCCAGGCACGGAGAGATTGTAAACCTCCCTGAACGTGGTGATCGATCATGAAAAGCCAGAGCACACCCTGGAAGGCTGGATCGCCTATGGGGAGAGGAATGTGACAGCGGTGGGGCCAGAGTTCCCATCTCTCGGCCCTATCGATGAGTTGCCTGCTGGAGGCAATGCTCTGAGAGGGGGAGATGACGGTGATGATGGTGAAGAAGGCGACGATGATGATGATGACATGGCTGAGGCAGGGGTTGAGGAAGATGACGCTGCCGCGGAAGGCGATGGTGGTGATAGGGACAGCGATGATGCTATAGGCGGAGCTGGCAGAGGTGAAGATGATGCGGGAGGTAGCGAAGGCGGAGGCTCTGATGGTGATGATGGTGATAATAATGGTGATGACGGTGGTGATGGTGGTGGTGAGGGTGATGAGGGTGTATGGGTCGAGCGCGCCGGCCCTCGGGTGAAGACTGCTCCTCGTCTTCCCGTCGTTTGCGGCGGCAAGAAAATAAAGGATTTGTGGAAACTGCGTAGGGCCGAGCACCTGCGGGAGTAGTTTTCGAAGGAGGCTGCCGACACTCCGGTCGTTAACACGGGAGAAGCCAGGGAAGAGGGCGAGCTAAGCTCTCAAGCCAACCTGAGCGAAGGCTGCCCTACCCAGGGGAGCAATGAGAATGAGCCCATTCATGATAGGTCTGTCCCTGAAGATGACATGGGGGCAATCTTCATGGACTTGGATGATGAGGCGCCTGCCGAGTCCGTCCTTCCCCCCAATCCTTCTGTGGCGGACGCTGAAGCTCAAAGCGGGGTTCCGGAAGCGATCGTCGCCGTTGTGGAAGGGGTAGTGGTTCCGACTATTGAGTCGAGCGCGCTCGATCCTGTTGTGGGAGCCCCTCCTTCAGCTGAACCATTGTTAATTGAATCTGCTATTGAAGTTTCGCCCGTTGCCACGTCGTTGCTGGTCGAGCCTGCCACCGCAATTCCTCCTGTTGCTGGGCCAGCGCCTGATGCCAACATTCCCGAGGTCGTGGTGATATCCTCCCCGGAATTGCCTGAGCCATTGACTGAGGGGACGACGGCGCCGGCCCCAGCGTCACCTGTGCCTACCACTTCATCCAGCGTCGTTGCCGTTGGCATTCCTGATGTTGCTGGTATGTCATTTGCTTTTACTGTCTTGACTGCTTCCTTTCTGACGATGATTTTTTTTTCTGTACTAACGTTTTCCACTTTCTGTGCCAGTAGCTGCTCCTGCTGATGCCTCAGCGCCTACGGCGCTGTCGGAGTCATTCGTCTCATCCCTTCGGGGTCTGTCGAGGACCAAGTCAAACCTTCTCAAGGGTCTTCTGTCTGACATCGCCGACTCTTTAAGACGTGAGGAGGAGTGGCCCATCTTAGACGAGGCGTTGCAGGCACTAGGGCTTAACGCTGCCTGGCTTGGGATTGACTTGTCCTCCGTAATCGGTCAAGTGACTCTGTTTAAGGAACGGGTGGCCCGAGAACGCGAGGCGAAAAGCCTCCAAATTGACCCTTCTACTGAGGAAAAGTGCGGTCACTTGCGGTCCCTTCTCCCGAAACTGGAGTTACACGAGGCTGGGGTGGTCGCGGCGAAGATGGACTGGCAGATTGTTGACGATGGGTGTCAAGAGGCTACCGCTTGTCTGGCAGAGATAGACAATGAGGTGTCTCGACTGCAAGCCGAACGCTCGATCATCCACCTTAAACTATCCAAGCTCAGCGGTCAGAGGACTCGTTTGCAATCTTCCCTTGATCAGCAGGAGGCGGAGCGCGACATCGTGAAAGCCCAAGTTGCGGAGTTGGAGCAGTCTCTCAGGAACATTCCTGACCCTGCTTTAGTTCTAGCTGAAGCCGAGGCGACACGAAAGGCGGTCGAGGAGTCTGCAGCAAACTTGTTAGACCAATGTTTGAAAACTTTAAACAGTTGAGCTGTAGTGACCTCCATTTGTACTTAATACTAATTTTAGAACACGTTGTAACAAATATTGTGTCAATATGTACACTATTCTAATTTTAGGTTCATGTTACGCTACTAAGTTATTTGTAATTTTTTATCTTTGAACGCGAACTGACTGAGTCATTTGGGAAGAGCGTCCCCCTGTTAGGACCCAAACCTGTGCTTGTACGAGCAGGGATGTGATCGAGCCTCTACTAAGGGCTTACCCCCTTTCTTAATGGCCTTGAAGAGTGGGATGTCATTCCTGACGTATTCTGAGCCTTGACGACTTCCTGATACCTGTGGAAGAAAAGGTAGATAATTAGTATTTTGCTCCGAAGCTCATGCGGTATCATTTCTCTTGGTATTTCCTACATTACATCGTCCCTCTAATGGGGCATTTACAAAATATGATGATAGACTTCCATCAAGTGTAATATCTTTTCAAGAACCGACCATTCACCAGCGTGCTGACGCCCTGTCCTTTGTAATCTATTACCCGATAGGCTCCATTAGAGTACACCTCATCGATAATGCACACTGGATCCTATTTTGGATCGAATTTACTTTTTAGGCCTTGCACCGAGGCCAGACGTTTCATCATTAACACCAAGTCGCCTCTCTTAAATGACCTTCCCCGGACTCGTTTATCGTACAAAGCTGAGATTTGTTTTTGATACATTTCAAGCCTTTGCTGAGCGGCGAGCCGCTTTTCATCCAGGTTGTCAAGCTCGACCATTCTGATTTTATCACTGTATTCGGTTGTCAAGGAGTGTCGGAGCGCAACCCGTAGTGACTCCACCTGTATTTCCATCGGGATCACGGCTTCCGTGCCGTACACCAATGAGTAGGGTGTGGCTCGGGTGGCTGTGCGGTACGTGGTCCTGTATGCCCATAGTGCTTCGGGTAATCGTCTGTCCCAGTCCTTCTTATTTTCTGCCACTGTCTTCTTCAAGATTTTTACGATAGTCTTGTTGAACGCTTCAGCTAACCCGTTCGCGGGAGGGTAGTAGGGTGACGAATAGCAATGCTTGATCTTGAACTTCGCGCACAGCTTATCGATAGTGACATTTTTGAAGGGTGTCCCGTTGTCGGTGGTGATTCTTTCAGGGATACCGTGCCGGTATAATATGGAATGACGGATGAAGCTTTCGACGTGTCTGGCTTTCACGTTTCTTAAGGCAACGGCTTCAGCCCATTTAGAGAAATAATCGGTCGCAGCAAGGATGTACTGGTGCCCCTGAGAGGATGGCGAGTTGATCGGCCCTATCACGTCCATGCCTCAGGCGGTGAAAGGCCAAGATATCATTGATTGATGTAACTCTTCTGGTGGTGAGTGTATTATATCTGCATGTATCTGGCATTGATGACACTTCCTGACGTAGTCTATTGCGTCTTTCATCATTGTGGGCCAATAGTACCCCATATGTCGGACACGGTGATGCAAGTTCCTACCCCCTTGGTGAGCACCGCACTCCCCTCCGTGTGCTTCTTTTAGCATGGCGTATGCCTCGTCATGGTCTAGGCAGCGTAGCAGCACTCCCTCATACGAGCGCTTGTAAAGGGTGTCACTCTGTATTATGAACGAACCGGCACGCCTCTTGACCTGAGTACGCATCTTGGGCTCTTCCGGTAAAAATCTGTACTTCAAGTAGTCGACGAATGGTCTCTTCCAGTCGTTTTCTTCCGTGATTTCGAAGCAATAGATGGGATTCACGCTCGATTCGTCGCTGCGTGGTAGGGTAGTTGGCAAGATCCTTCTTTCTTCGATCGTTACTTGAAGAGGGCTGCCTCCAGGATTAGCCAGGGCAGCGGCCAGGCTGGCCAACGCGTCGGCCTGTATGTTCTCTTGCCTTGGTATATGTGAAATGCTGCCATTGTAAAATTGGTCGAACAACGATTGCGCTTGGCGGCAGAAGGGCGACAACTCGGGCTTGCGAACCTCATATTCCGTTATTAGCTGTCTGATGACTAGCCTGGAGTCGCCATATATTTGTATTGCCTTAATACGCATCTCGAGGGCGAGCTGTAGTCCGATGATAAGGGCTTGGTATTCTGCTTCGTTGTTGGTACAAGCCGGCACGATCGTGAATGCATAGGGAAGTAGATCTCTCTGCAGGCTAATGAATATAACTCTTGCTCCTGCCCCTGTGGACCTAGCGGCTCCGTCGAAGTACATTTGCCAGGGTCGCGGTTCTTCGATCATCATAACCTGGTCGTCTGGGAGATCGCATTCCATTTCTTCATTGGTTGGAATGGGGTGCGCAGTGAGGAAATCTGCAATCGCTTGTCCTTTAACGGCTCGGGCCGGGATGTAAGTGATATCGAATTCCGAAAGGAGAAGGGCCCATTTTGCTAAGCGCCCGGACAACATGGGCCGATTCATGAGAAATTTGATCGGATCAGCCTTGGGTATCAACGTTATTTGATGTGAGAGGCAGTAATGCCTAAGTTTCTTCACGGCGAAGATGAGGGCCAGACATATCTTCTCGATCACTGAGTAGTTAAACTCAGCCCCTACTAATGTGCGACTTAAATAATACAGTGCGTTCTCCTTGCCTTCTTCGTTCTTCTGTGCCAGGAGCGCCCCTAGCGAGTTATCACCCGCTGCAATGTATAGAATCAGTGGTTTGCCCTTGATTGGGGCAGCAAGGACTGGCGAATTCCCGAGCATTTCTTTTAGTGCATCAAAGGCTTTCTGACAGGCGGCGTCCCATTCGAACTTGACATTCTTCTTGTTGAGTCGGGAGAACGGCTGACAACGACCAGCTAGGTTTGAGATGAATCTCCTCAGGTATGCTACGTGGCCCTGAAAGCTTTTCAGCTGCTTCAGGTTCTTTGGAGGCGGCATTTCTATGACGGCCTTAATTTTTGTGGGATCGATTTCTATGCCCCTATGTCTGACCACGAAACCCAAGAATTTGCCGGATGCAACTCCGAACGCGTATTTTAGCGGATTCATGCGGAGACTCTTCTTACGCAATCGTTGGAACACTTGCCTTAAGTGCTCCCTGTGCTGCTCGTGATCGGTCGACCTGACGACTAAATCATCTACATAGCATTCAATATGTTTATGCATCATGTCCTGGAATATGACGTGCATTGCGCGCTAGTAGGTTGCCCCTGCATTTTTTAATTCGAAGGGCATTAGCGGTAGCAGTAGATGCCGAGAGTTGTGCGGAAAGCCGTGGCTTCTTCGTCTTCTGGGGCCATGCGAATTTGATTGTATCTCGAATACCCGTCTATGAAAGACATCACTGCATACCCCGTCGTGCTGTCAATCAACATCTCAGGAATCGGGAGGGGAAAATCGTCCTTAGGGCAGGCTTCATTTAGGTTTCGAAAATCAACACATATTCGGATTTATCCTCTCTTCTTCTTGACTGGCACGATGTTTGAGATCCAGCGGGGGTACTTCACCTCTTGAACGAACCCAGCCTGAATTAGTCTCTTGACCTCTTCCTCAATCTTTGGTATAATGTCCGGATGAAACCGTCGTTGCGATTGTTTTACCGGCTTCTTTTCCTTCATGATACTCAGTTTGTGCATGACGATCATCGGGCTGAGCCCGGGCATCTCTGAATACGTCCAGGCAAAGATATCTTTATTCTCCTTTAGCAGTTGCAGGTATCTCTCCTTCTCACCTTCTGGGACGTTTCTGCTCAAGTATGTATTCCTGGGCTCTTCGGAGGTGCCCAGGTTTATCTCCTCGAGTTCGTCGATTGTTGGCTGTCCACCATCTTCTAGTTGCATAGGTGCGATACTTGGCTGGACCACATCGCTAGGCTCCTGCGACTGGATTTCTTCTGCCGGGCCGATGGTTACCATGATTACACTTGCCCTAGCCCCTAGGCCTTCTCCATTGCGGTAGACTCGCCTATGTTCTTCAAATGGAGCCAGTAACCTCCTCTCTGTGTCTATGCTTTGGTCGGGGAATCCCATATTCTTCATGATCTTTCGGCTGGCTCTGCTATATCTCTTCTCTTCTATTGGTCGAGGCTGGGCGAGCCCCCTTCCTTCCCCTCTTTCTTCTGATGGCGCTGGTCGGCTCGGCCCTGAGTGAAACTTGATGTCTTTCTGGGTGATATCTCTTGACGGCACGATGAACTGTCTTGGAGCTTTTGGAAAGGGTTTGGTTCTTCCTATCTTGAGTACCGGTACGTTAAAGCTGGACTTGAGCACGCTCATGTCTTGATCTGAGATCAATTTTAACACAAACTGCCCCGGCTGACGTAAATGTTGCGGTATCACATAAAACTTCTTCGTGGTTGGCCAAGAGTGACTTTTCAGTGGATGTCGGGATCTCCCCTGGGTGGCAGTTTGAGGCTCGCTTCCTCGCGCGAACTTCTCTATTCGCATTTTTGCCGTCTGCCCCTTCTCTGATACCTCGGTCCTTTCGCTGGTTTCACTGTCGTCAGCCGAGCTATAGTATTTTGCGTCGACTAAAAATGACTCGACTATCGTGTATGGCTTTGGATCCGCCGTTACCCTGTACTGGATTCCGTCTCTGCTGTATTTAAAACACTGGTGACATGTCGAGGGGATTATGCGATTTTGGTGGAGCCAAGGCCTTCCTAAAAGGAGGTTGTACGTTGTCACTGCATCGATCACCTGACATGTCACTTTTGTGGTCAGTCCTTCGATCTTTAACATTACCGTAATTGATCCGAGTGTACGCTGACTGTCTTGATTGAAACCTTGAATCATCATAAAACTCGGGTGCAACGCCGATTGCATGTAACCTAGCGTCTGCAATGTCCTCAAGGGCATGATATTTACAGCCGACCCGTCGTCTAGCATACATCTCTTGATCTCGGTATCCCTGATTATTCCTGTGACCATTAACGGACGGTTGTGGTCTGTTGATTCTATCGTGCGGTCTTCTTCTGAGAACGTGATGGTCGAAGGGTGATTGACAGGCATAACTTGCGACACCGGCATATACCCTTCCCAAAATTTATCTGAATTTTTCATTTCTTCTTCTATCTTTATTATCGTGACCTCCCTGACTTCATTGTCAAGCAAGGCGTTGATTAACATTTCCCTGTATACTTTTGAGAGGCATAGGGCATCGTATATGCTCAGGCGGGCGGGAACCTTTCGTAGGTGTGACACAATGTCGTATGCCACTGGCCTAGGGTTTGGCTGACTGGTCGTAGCTTCGACGACTTTTTCCTTCGACTTTTGCATGCGAGGTCTTTCCTGCGATCTGTCAGGGGTACCATCTTCTGGTATCGGGTTGTCTGGTCTGGGGAGAGTACGGTCAGGCATTTGCTTTCCTGACCGTAGGATGACTGCGTCAACTTCCCTCTCCACTACTTGTGGCATTTCTTCGGGTGATGCTTGTTCGGTGAACGACACCATTCCACAGCGGGCCATGCTCGTCATGAGTTGCCCTTGCCCCTGTGACTTCGCTCCTCTGTTCTTCTTTCGCTTCACGAGTCTTTGTCTGTTCTTAAGTTTTTTCTCGCTACTGACTGGGGTCCATGGTTCCTTTGGCTTAGGGAGCAGGGTTGATCGGCCGGTTCCACCTTCTATCGGGACTGTTGAAATTACCCCGACTGCCTCCTTCACTGTCTCAGGTACCTTCATGCTGATGACCCCCTGATTGATCAATCGCTGTATTCTTCCCTTTAAGGAAAAGCAATCTTCCGTCTGATGGCTGATGCACCGGTGATATTTGCAGTATTTAGGGTCGTTCGTTCGTCCGACCTCGTAGGGGCGAATCGGCTCTGGTAGGCGTACCAGGCCCTCTTTGATTAACTGTTCCATGATCGGAACTAAATCGGCCATGTCGAATGTGTATGGGCCGTTCGCCTTTTCTCTTTCGGCTATAGATACACGTTTGGGTACATAGGGCCTTTTGCCTTTATCTGGTACCTCTGCCGTCTTCACCTCTGTCCCGTGATTCGTAGCGGGGCTTTTCCGGTCTTTCGGGTCCCTGCTCCTGTCGACCTGGTGGGTCTCCACCACTCTTCCTGTCTCTCTCTTCTGTCTCTCGGGCCTGAAGCTTACTCGAGATGCTGCTTCCTCTACCAAGTGTGCTTTTGTTGGTAATTCGCGAAAGGAGTTGAAGGTGTTGCCTGATAGGCCATACGAGATCATCGGGTCTAGGGCTCTTAAACACATCTTCATCTGCTCGCCTTCGCTGGGTAATTCTCGGCATTGAGCCACTATGGTTCCCCATCGGTCGATGAACTTCTCAACTGGCTCACTATTTCTCTGTCTGACCATTGCAAGATCCGTCAACGAGATCTCTCT
This sequence comes from Liriodendron chinense, assembly GCA_003013855.2. Taxonomy (NCBI): domain Eukaryota; kingdom Viridiplantae; phylum Streptophyta; class Magnoliopsida; order Magnoliales; family Magnoliaceae; genus Liriodendron; species Liriodendron chinense. The sequence continues at coordinate 299,741 of PVNU02003576.1, read as the reverse complement.
CTCTGTTGCGAAGAATTTTGAGATGAAGGCATCTTGCATCTGCTCCCATGTTCTCACAGAGCCGGCTGGTAGTGACATGTACCATTGGAAAGCTTTCCCTATTAGGGTAGATCCAAATAGCCGCATGCAGTATTGCGGGACTGCAGACCAGTTTCCCAATGTAGTCAGGAAGTGGGTGATGTGCTCCTCTGGCAACCCTCTGCCGTCGAACTTTCCGAAGTCCGGGCATCTAAAGTTGGCCAGAAATGGTACCTCCTCTACTTCTGGTGGGTATGGGACCCGATATTTGTAGCTACCTTTCCTCTCTTTCTCCTTTTCCTGTTGCACCATATGGGCTATCGTTTGGGATGGCTCTTCTCATGATACGTGAGATGTCGAGAGCGGTGCGCGTCCTACTGGTATGACTCTAGGTTGGATGGGCGGCTCCAGCTCAACCGGACCTTTTGCTGCACCTTGAGATTCCTCCGCCGACTGACGGGTGGGTGGTGCGGCACTTCTGGCGGCATTTTGTGCTATCAGAGTGGTCAAGGCCTCCTGGATGGCCTTCATTCGCTCATTTGTCTCACGGTTAGCCTCCACCAACCTGTCGATCTGATCTTGTAACGGAGGTAACTCTTCCGTCTCATACGGTTCTTCCTCTGCCTCTGCGGCCACCTGCACCATCACTACTTATGCCAACTGGATTTTTCGGACTGGTCCTTATCTTGGAATGAGGATCGTCGTGGACTTGGGCTTTTCATTTACGAGCCCGGTGGTTCTTTGTGGGGTACGAGAGGTTTTGGGCAATGGCGGCAACTGCTCAAATGTTATTGCGGGCATTACGGGCTCTGCCGGCGCAACCCTCCTGCCTGTAGGGGTCTTCTGCCCCTGCTTTGGCTGCCATTGTCTCTTGTTTGCAGGGCGAGGTCTTGTGACATCCACCTTCTTATATGCTGCTAAACTGGCTGCTTTCTTCTGTTCTTTCTTTTGTCGGCGCATTTCGACCAACTGCCATCCTGAATTAGAGGCAGTTGTCATGGTCGGGATGAAGCGAGGGAAGCTGAAGCCTCCGGTGGCAAGGAAAGTGCACAAACTGTTTATTGAGCACACCATTTCTTTTATCTGTCCTAATACCTTGCTAATTCTGTAGTGTCATAAAAATCGTCAGAACAGTTCACAAGTGCGGTCAGGAGTATGAGCCCATCGATCGCAGTGCATAAACCGACAGAAATATGCAAGACAGAGACAAATACGTGTAGTTGTGGAAATTTGTGGGTTCGAAAACCTTTTGAATATCTATTGCCTTAGAGATGAAGGGAAGAACGTTCCCGTTGAGAGTCGCCAGTTTGACGCCCGAGGGGCGCCGAAACATTACGCCTCGCGGTAAATTTTCCTATGCGTGAATTCGTGTTTGCAAGTAATTGATCTTGGAGTGTTTCTATGCTCAGACATAACCAGAGATTCTGGGTTCGATCCCCAGCAGAGTCGCCAGTTTGTTGGAACTAAAAAATGAACCGTGGGGCACATTTTCCTGAAATGTGGTGTTTTGCTGCTCTGGGGGCTCTGAGTAATGAAAACATTCATAGACAATCACAAGCATTCACAAAAGTACACAAGAGAAGAGATATCGCAAGGCGAATTTTATTCCAGAGATTCTGAGATCTTGTACATTCCAGGCTGTGGTCTGGCACGGGCCCTTAATTACATCGAATGATCGATGACCCTTGATTAGAAGACAAAAGACTAGTCAGCGGGGACTATAGTCTTAGAGTTTGTGGCCATGGGACCTATATTTGCTCTGCTGTGTACTGAACCACCTTTGTATTAGTCGGATGTCTATGTCCCATATTTTAGCACGATACCCGGGTTGAAACTGTCAGGGTTTATTACTGAGATGGACGACTCTGGGCCCGCGCCTGTCAATGTAAGGACAGGTGACCTCGGGAAGTCCATTCTACAGTTGTGTGTACCTGCACAATCCAACTGGCAGATACCATCTAGATGGGTAGGGCATCGACTGTTGTGTTGTGGCAGTTGAGTAATTGGCTTGTAGAGAATCGAAACTCTTTGGCATGGTTTATTGTGGTAATCAAGGCCCTGCTAGTCTAGCTTTTGGCACAAATTGGATCATGCCTTTACAGTGAACGTAAATGTCAGCATATTTGCATAGCTCTGGATGTTGGCGACTACTTTCCAGGAAGTTACTCCGTTCATCGAGTCAGACCGGGTTAGGTCTTGAAGATGCTCGACTCCACTCATTTAGAGTTCTCGAAACGTTGGTTTGGCCATTCCATTGCGTCCGAAATGCTCGAAATACCCAAGACAGGCTCCGACGGACCTTGAAAATACTCAGAATTGAGCCTGGTGCACCTACTGACACGTTCTGCAATTGGCTGATTTTTTGGGTGCGTGGGACTTGATTTACGGGTGCGTGAGGCTCCACGCACCTGTTAATTCAATGTCGATTTCAAGACAAATTTAGGGGTGCGTTGGTGTATACTCAGGATGCGTGGGTCCTTTTTTACCAAATTTGATTCTTGCTAAATTTACAGACGCGTGGGGCTGAATTAACGGATGCGTGGGGTACTTTTGGATGCGTGAGGTCTCTCTTACAGATGCGTTATTAAATATATGAAATTCAGACCTGTAGTAGCGTATCTGCACTTGGAAATAGGATTCCGGTGAACGGAAAGGTGTTCCGGCGAGGATTCCGGTGGGGATTTTTGGGTTTCCGGCAGCGGCGGCTCTCTCTCTTTTCTGTCGTGTGTAAATGAGCGGGACGAGGGGTATTTATAGGTGAAGTCGCTGCCACGTATCACGTATCTGTCAAATGCCCGCAGCGCACCTTTTTATTTGATTGCAGGTGTCCGAAAATCATACGGGTGCGTGGGGTTTAATTGCCGGGTGCGTGAGGCTCCACGCACCTGGAACCCATCTCTTAACCGTCCATGGATCGTGGGGGTGCGTTGATCAGTTTTCAAGGTGCGTTGAGTGCGTGGGCCTTCGCAAATGGCGAGCCAACGTGCAGTTTTTTAAGGGTGCGTTGGATGCGTGGGGTGCTCGGATTTCAAGGTGCGTCGGACACGTAAATGTGGGCTCCACCGATTGGGTTTTGATTTTCGGAGGGTTTGCGGGGCCCGTTTCATTGTGCATTCACTTGCACTGTTTATCATAAATAGTGACGGAGTTGCGGGTCCATTTCCGGGCGGTTCCGAACATGGTGATCAGCGGGGCCCACTAGGGAATTTGGCTAAGTCTAGGGAAGTCAGGTACACTTCCATTTTGCGTGATTCCGGAAGGCGTTCTTCGCGTGATTCCTTCAGAGGTATATGGTTATTTGACTTATTTTAAGAATGTCAACTATTTAGGACCCTAACAGCAACGGTAACTATTGCCTCCTGAGATTGTCGGAATTTGTAGAGCTCTTCGTTCCTGACGGCACTTCTCCTTGTTCTTGAACTGTGACTGCTTGAACCGTTATGAACTGTCTGATTTCTTTGTACCTGCACTTTTCATTTTTTTTTTCATTTTAGCCATTTTTGCCTGCAGTGCTCTTTCGAGTTTTCCCCACAGCCGGCCCTTTTCCCGTCATTTTTGCCCGTGGTGCCCTTTCGGGTTTTCACCACGTCCCGGGTGTTTGATCTTGCCTGCCCCCTGGCAGCTATGCTGTTTTTACCCTCGGCGCCCTTTCGGGTTTTCACCGAGTCCGTTGTATGCCCACTGTTTTTACTCGGAGCGCCCTTCCGGGATTTCACTCCGCCTTCTTTGTTTAGGCACACATTTTCTTTTTTTCTTTTTTCTTTTTTGTTTTTTCTTTTTTCTGGATCTTTGAATGACTGCGGTGGCTAGAGGTTGGGAATCCATCATTGCTGGCCGATGGCAGTCTTTCAGCCCTTATCCTAAGTTACGATGATAGAGCTGTTGGTCTTAACTAAAGACCCTTCTGAGATGAATAGATGGATGACTGTGTTTCTTCTTGGACTGATTTTTTTCCTTGGGTGCCTTGCCTTGGCTTCCCTTTTTCTTTCTTTTTTCTTCTTTTTTTTTCTTTTTCTTTTGTATTCTTTTTCTTTTTTCTTTTTTTTTTTTGTCTTTTCCTTTTGAATCCCCTTTTTTTGTATTTTTCTCTTTTTGAATCCCCTTATTTGAAACACTTGTTGGTGGACGGAAATGATTTCTCAGAGGTCTCCGCTTTGACCTCTTGACTTCAGCTCTATTAAAGTAACTCTTGATAAGGTCAAAATAACTTACCCGTGAAAGATCTTCACGTTGTCGGCGTTGGTTGGCTCAGGAAGATCCACCCCTCTCATGCTGGTGAGTCTGAGGGCGCCTCCGGGAAGTACTTCTCTGATGATCAATGGCCCGTCCCACGAGGGTCTGAACTTTCCTCTGAGATCCGGAAGGTGCGACGGTAGAATCTTCTTCATGACCATGTCTCCTACCTTGAAACTTCTTTTTCGGACTCTCTTGTTGTAAGCCCGAGCGATCCTTTCCTGATAACACTGAGAATGACTTAGCGCACACATGCGCTTCTCATCTGCTAGCTGCAATTGATCGAATCTGGCCCGTTGCCATTCTCCTTCTTCAATTTCGCTTTCGAGTAACATTCGTAGTGATGGTATTTCCACCTCGACTGGCAAAACTGCCTCCATTCCATAGGTAAGCTTGAAAGGAGTAACGCCTGTAGCAGACCGTACAGACGTTCGATAGGCCCAAAGTGTATATGGGAGCATATTTGACCAATCTCGATAGGTCACGACCATCTTTTCGAGTATCCTGACGATTGTCTTGTTTGCGGCTTCTACCCCACCATTCATCTGGGGACGGTAGGGGCTTGATCGATGACGTTGGATCTTGAATTTGCTGAGGAAGTCCTCCATCTTCTTGTTGACGAACGGGGTCCCATTATCTGTGATGATAGCATTGGGGATTCCATACCGGCATATGATGTTGTTCTTCATGAATTTGATCACCTGAGATGCTGCAATCGTGGTGTAGGGGCTGCCTCTACCAACTTGGTGAAGTAGTCGACTGCCACAAGTATGTACTCATGACCATTTAATGCTTTGGGACTGATCTTACCGATGATGTCGAGTCCCCACATGGAGAAGGGCCAGGGGGTGGTCAGGTTGTATAACTCTGATGATGGGGCATGGATTTGATTCGCATGCTCCTGACACTTGAAGCATTTTCTGACGTGCTGGCAACAGTCTGTCTCCATGGTGAGCCAATAGTAGCCGAGTCGTAAAATCTTCTTTGCCATCATGTGCCCGTTCATGTGTGGGCCACAGACTCCTTCGTGTATTTCTCCCATGATCTTTGTAGCTTCTGTTTCATCGACGCATCGAAGGAGGATGTGATTATAAGATCGCTTGTAAAGAACTTCGCCACTGATGGTGAATTGGCCGGCCAAACGCTGGATGGTTTGACGATCTGTTGCTGTTGCGGACTCTGAATACTCCTGGGTTTCGAGATATTGTTTGATGTCGGCATACCAGGGTTTGTCAGGGACAGCTTCAGCTTCTTCTATTTGCAGGCAAAAAGCAGGTTCTTCTTGAATTTCGACTGTGAGCTCCCATTCCGAAGCTCCTTTTGGTATCTCGAGCATTGATGCAAGTGTGGCGAGAGCATCTGCAAACTGGTTCTTGGCTCTGGGCATGTATGAGAAGGTGATTTCTTTGAATTCTTCGATCAGATTGTCAAGATACACATGATATGATATCAGCTTCTCGTCCTTGGTTTTCCATTTGCCATTGGTCTGATTGATGATAAGCTGTGAGTCTCCAAACGCTCGTAGCTTCTTGACGCCCAAGATTATGGCTTCCCTTAAGCCAGTGATGCATGCTTCGTACTCTGCCATGTTGTTGGTGCACTCGAATGCTATGAGCCTTGAGATGGGAATAGGGACATCATCTGGAGAGTAGAGGATCGCTCCAATACCACTCCCTTTAGAATTTGCTGCGCCGTCGAAGAATAACGTCCACTCATCTTTTTTCTTCTTTTTTTCCTCTTCAATAAGCAAGAGATCTTCATCAGGGAAGAACGTCTTGAGCGGTTGATAATCCAGGAGAGAGTGAGCGGCAAGATGATCGGCGAGGGCCTGTCCGTTGATTGCCTTCTGAGTGACATAGGTGATGTCGAACTCATACAGGAGTAGCTGCCATTTAACTATCCTTCCAGTGAGTGCCGGTTTCTCGAACAGGTACTTGAGCGGATCCATGTGAGCGAGTAGGAGAATAGGGAATGCAATCATGTATTGACGGAGTCGCTGAGTTGCCCAGACTAGGGCGAGGCAAGTCTTCTTGATCGGGGAATACCTGGTCTCGTAGTCAGTGAACTTTTGGCTCAAATAATATATTATTTGTTCCTTCTTCCCAGTCTCGTCGTGCTGGCCGAGGACACAGCCAATGGCTTCTGCTGCTACCGAGATGTATAACAATAATGGCCGTCTAGGAGTGGGCGGCACTAGGACTGGAGGATTCATGAGATATTTCTTGATGCAATCGAAGGCGTCTTGGCAATCATCATTCCATTCTTTTGGAACGTTCTTCCGAAGGAGCTTGAAAATGGGCTCACAAATGGGTGTGAGCTGTGCGATGAAGCGACTGATGTATTGAATTCTGCCGAGGAAGCCAAGGATTTCTTTCTCTGTTCTAGGAGGGGGCATCTCGATGATTGCTCTGGTTTTGGTCTCGTCGACCCTGATGCCGTCCTCGCTCACCATAAAGCCGAGGAGCTTGCCTCCCATTGCACCGAAGACACATTTCTGAGGGTTGAGGCGGAGCTTGTACTTTTCTAATCTGTTAAATAACTTCTTCAGATCTTCAAAGTGTCCTTCAATTGTGCGAGATTTGACGATCATATCGTCCACATATACTTCAAGTTCTTTGTTCATCATGTCGTGGAATAATGCTGTCATTGCTTGCTGATATGTTGCTCCTGCGTTCTTCAGACCGAACGGCATTACCCTGTAACAGAAGGTTCCCCAGGGAGTGATGAACGATGTTTTCTCGCGATCTTCGACAGCCATCTTGATCTGATTGTAACCTGAGAACCCGTCCATAAATAAGAAGATCTTGTATCCAGCAGTGTTGTCGACCAGAGTGTCGATATGTGGCAAAGGGAAGTCATCTTTAGGACTGGCTTTGTTGAGATCTCGGAAGTTGATGCACATTCGAACCTTGCCGTCCTTCTTTGGTACTGGCATGATGTTGGCGAGCCATTCAGGGTAGTTGGAGACTACCAAGAATCCCGCATTGTACTGCTTGATGACTTCATCTCGGACTTTCAGAGCCCATTCTGGCTTCATTCTTCGAAGTTTCTGCTTCACTGGCTTCATATCTTCCTTGGTTGGCAGATGGTGTACAACGAGCTCTTCATCGAGCCTCGGCATGTCTTTATATGAGAACGCGAAGTTGGACAATCTTGGAGCTAGGAACTCTATCATTTTCTGTTTCATCTCAGGTGGCAATGATTTTCCAATGCGTACTTCCCTAGGGATCTCAGGTGTCCCCAAGTTTACTATCTCGAAATCATCGGCTACAACATTGGCTTTAGATTCGAACTTTTTGAGGAGATCCTCAAGTTCGGGAGCTGGATCATCATCTTCCTCATCCCGAGCTTCGTCCAAACCCATGAGCTCGAAGTCTAATTCGATGTCAAAGTCATATGATTCGACTTCAAACTCATGTGACTCTTTAGACGAATTTGGCACACTATTGAATGCAGGAAAAGGAATGTTTTTTGGTTTTTGAGATTTTTCTGAAATGAAAATGCTAGATGTTTTTGGCTTTTGAAAGTTTTTTATTTTTTTTGAATTTTTGAAATTCATGGGACTTTGAACAAGTGGGCATTGCAGACCATGATTGAGCCCAACTTGTTCCAAAGTTCCGGTCGCTGCTTAAACAGGCATTTTTTTTGGAAACCAGAGCCCTTAGATGGCTCTTTGGCTGATTCAAAAGTTAGGAGAACGGATGACCATTCAGGACCCCACACTTCCTTCCCTGAAGAGGTGGGGGTTGATGATTCGGGTGAAGAATCACAGTCTGGCCCAATGACCATGATTTCTCGCTGGTCGGGTTCGAGATCTGAGTCGTACTCAGTCCCTCCCGGGTCACTTACCTCGCACTGCAGTTCATCTGGTTCCACAATGAGACACATGTTTGGAATCTGGATATCGGACCAATCCAGGGCTGGCCACTTCCCTTTCTTAGTCCAATGGATGGGCTGCTTCTGCCCCTGGCTGATGATTGATGATGTTGATTCTGCAAAGATGGGTGAGTCGTGCCCCTTGCTGATTGATGCTGATATGGGCAAGTTGTGCCCCTGGCTGATTGATGCTGAGATGGGAAAGTTGTGCCCCTGATTAGCTGGAATTGAAGTGGGCAGGTTGTCCCCCTAGTTGATTGATGCTGAAGTGGGCAGGTTGTGCCCCTGGTTGATTGATGCTGAAGTGGGCAGGTTGTGCCCCTGGTTGATTGATGCTGAAGTGGGCAGGTTGTGCCCCTGGTTGGGAGCAGGTATCAGAGTAACCTGGTCCTGAAGCTGCTGTATTTGACTTCCTTCTTCGTCTTCATCATCTCCTTCTTCTTCTGGAGGCTTAGATGGTTCGAGAATCTGATCCCATCGAATGAGGGGCCATTGTTCGATTCCCCAAGTGTAGGGTTGCGATGTAGTAATAAACTCGGTAAGACCGAGGTTGATCCACAGGGACTTATGTAGGATTTCACAAACACATCCAAAAGGGAAGTCATCTGAAAGCTAATAATCAGATTTTGAATAGAATTGATGTGAATAATAGTTTTAAACTAATTTGAATGTAAACAATTATAAAAACGCACTAGGGGTTCAAGGATCCACTTGTAGCAATCCTCGATGTTCAATCCGCTGTGGTTTCTCATTCTCTCAACTAGAATCGACATTAAGGTCTATCTAGTCGGATGATAGAGTTGTTAAACCAAACAATCTGTAATATGTAAGTGCTATGCATAAGATTCACTCAATGTAGGCTGAGCTGAGCATGCTCAATTGCATAGGTCATTCCCCTTTCCAAAAGGTCTAATTCACAATCATAACCATCCTCAAGTCCTGTCACAAGACAAGGCTAGATCAGGATTTGAACTTGATTCAAATCATATGCACAGTCCATACATATTTCAGAAACTCAGTAAAATAGAACTTTGGTAGGAAGTCCCTTCGTGAAGATCATAGTACTAGAGCGCACTCCAATTCCTCGGATCATACAGGTCTAGACTGATACAAATCAACTAAGAAATTAAGTAATTCTCCCAAACATCCATGAGTCATCATAAGACTAAGAAAAACTACTCAAAAACTTATATAAACTTCAAGCCATAGTTCATAATCATGAATTTCACACTTAAAACCAGCTAGCTACGAATTGAAACATCTTGGATCCACTACAAGCTTCACCTCTTAGCCCTAGCTAAGAGGTTTAGCTGCTCATGATCCAAGGAAACATGAAACAACTAAAGAGTTCATAAAAACAGCAAAAAAAAACTCCAAGGAGTTGTGGAACTCCAAAATTCACTTCCGCCGCCTCCAAGCTTGCTTCAACCCTTCTTAGATACCCTAGGAACAATCCCTAGGTGTCCTTTTATAGTCTGGAGGCTCCGCAACTTCAGAAGAATCAAAAAACTGCGTAGGAGTTACGCAGTGCGCAGAGAAAATCGGACTTAAAATAGAAGTTTCTATTTTCATTCACATGGCCGACCGGTCTAGACAGGTCGGACTGGGCTGGCCGACCGGTCACGACCGGTCTGGCCTCTTTTAGTAGTAGTCCAGCAACCATGCCCGATCGGTCAAGACCGGTCGGACGTCTTCAGCACTGCCCCAGCAGGTATGGCCGACCGGTCAAGACCGGTCGGGCTTATTCAGCTTGGTTCCAGCAACCATGGCCGACCGGTCAAGACCGGTCGGACCATCTCATTCCTTCTTTTTCTTTCTTTTCTTTCCTTGTTCTTGTTTCTTTCTTTCTTCCCTTGCTTCTTTCTTCCTTCAACCCACCTTTGGGTCTTCATCCAAGGTCCTAAACAAGCTCTCTTTATCCTCAATTAGGCGGAGTCCACTCTCAAACCTGCAATCACAAAACACGCATTAGATTCGTCTATAAACCATGCAAACCTCGCACAATGAGTGATGAATTAGAGTTAGAATATGCACAATTAAGAGCTCAACACACCCCCCAACCAGCATTTTGCTAGTCCCGAGCAAAACATGCGTGAAACCAATTCCATTCTTCAAAAACTCAACTCTCCCTTAGAAATTATCCTTCTATGTGTCCCAAGGTGCATAAGTGTAAGATTCAGAAATATTAGGCGACAGAAGTTGAAATCGTAAGCTCTTAAAACATAATAAGCATTCATATGAAATTCCCGCTGATTGGTTGATAAATAGAAGAACTTGAACAAATTCAACCTAGTGTGGACAGTGAAAATTCATCTCACGAGTTTCTAGGATTATCTTCTTCATAGATCAACTAAACTTTAGAACTCAAGGTACATGTAGCCACATCAAGCCAATGACAGGAATTTGCCTTACCGTCCTTCCGACGACTTTCACACTACGTCCCATTTTCGGCTTTGGTTACGGGTAGACCATCCCCCGGTTGGTAGTAGGTAGCCCTAATCGGAATTTTCCACCAATTTTCCATCATTCCCAATTTCATCCTTCCTTTTCCTTTTTTTTTTAATTTAGACAGGATTTTTAGAAATCCATATCCAGCATTGTTTTCCCATGGACAAGGATGGACAAAGTACCCCGGCCTGATTTCTCAATACCTTAATTCAAAGTCTAGCTAATCCATAAATCACATAGTCCCTTTAACCCATGAAAATCGTGTAATGTGGACTAGGTGTAAAAGTGTTCAGATTTTCTATCAATCACAGAAATAGGGGAATTCACATATAAAACCATTATGCTATGAGAGATTTCAGACATACAGCCCCATACACTTCATATCTCCTCCTCTTATGCTCATATCATCTGGAATGCATAGAACCGATGTTTTCCAAAGGAGTTTCGAATTTTTTTGAAAAATCGAAAAATTTCCACATAATAATTGCTTGAAATGTTGCAAACGCTGGATTCATCCAAGTGATCCTACACCCCCAACCAAATCGTGCATTGTCCTCAATGTAAAAGATGTGCAATGAGCCAAACATGAGAGCAATTTGAAAAATAAAAGGGAGTGAGGAGTGATAGTACCTGAGAGAGTGAAAATTGGAATTCCTCCTCCTTCTAACAAACCTAAGCAAAAGTAAACCAAAGCAGCAAAATCCTAATCCTAACTACTCTATACCTCCGTCAGACTAGGAGATCAATCATCTTGATACACAGGATCATTCAGGGGTATGGACATACCTTCTGAAGGAAATTTCTCAAAGAACGGCTTTAATCGCTGCCCATTTGCCTTAAAAATGTTGCCGTTCCTCGGATTCAATAGCTCGACAGTCCCATATGGATAGACAATTTGCACAATGTAGGGACCGGTCCATCGAGATCTCAATTTTTCCGAAAATAGATGTAAGCGAGAATTATACATGAGGACTTTTTGATTGATCGTGAATGTCTTGCGAAGAATATTCTTATCATGGAATATCTTCGTTTTGTCCTTGTAAATTCTCGCATTCTCATAAGCTTCATTCCGAATTTCTGCAAGTTCATTCAATTGTAGTTTGCGTAATGAGCTTGCCTTGTCAGAATTGAAATTCATCTTCTTAATAGCCCAATATGCCCTATGTTCCAACTCCACAGGCAAGTGACAAGCCTTCCCATAGACAAGTCTATAGGGAGACATTCCAATAAGGGTTTTGAAAGCAGTACGGTAAGCCCAAAGCGCATCGGTAAGCCGAAGCGACCAATCCTTGCGATCGGGGTTCATCGTTTTCTCTAAAATGTGTTTAATCTCCCTATTGGATATCTCAGCTTGTCCACTAGTTTGTGGGTGATAGGGAGTGCTCACTTTGTGTGTTACGCCATATTTCTTCATTAAGGTTTCAAAAGGGCGATTGCAAAAGTGAGACCCTCCATCACTTATGATGACTCGAGGTGTTCCAAATCGGGAAAGAATATTTTCTTTTAAAAATCGAATGACCATTTTATGGTCATTATTCCGGCAAGGGATGGCCTCGACCCATTTGGAAACATAATCAACGGCAAGCAAGATGTATAAGTTTCCAAAAGAAGATGGGAATGGGCCCATGAAATCGATGCCCTAACAATAAAAAATTTTGATTATTAAGATGGGATTGAGTGGCATCATATTTCTACGGGAGATTCCTCCTAATTTTTGACAAGGTTCACATGCTTTGCAAAACTCATGTGTATCTTTGAACATGGTGGGCCAATAAAACCCACATTGCAGAATTTTCGCTGTGGTCTTTTTAGCCGAAAAGTGGCCACCACATGCCTGAGAATGACAGAAGGAGATGATACTTTGTTGTTCCTCATCCGGCACACATCTCCTTATGATTTGATCGGGACAATACTTGAATAAGTATGGGTCGTCCCATAGGAATTTCCACACCTCTGTGAAGAATTTATCCTTATCTTGCTTTTTCCAATATGTAGGAATTGTACCTGTAGCAAAATAGTTAGCAATGTCCGCATACCATGGCAATTGGGAAACAGCAAAAAGTTGTTCATCAGGGAACATGTCATTGATCGCCGTCATTTCAGGGGAATCAGTGAGGACAAGTCGAGAAAGATGATTAGCTACTACATTCTCTACTCCTTTCTTATCACGTATCTCTATGTCGAATTCCTGGAGTAAAAGGATCCATCGTAACAACCGTGGTTTAGCATCCTTCTTAGAAAGAAGATACTTAAGTGCAGCATGGTCAGTGAATATAATGATCTTGGATCCAATCAAGTAGGACCTAAACTTGTCCAAAGCAAAAACTACGGCTAAAAGTTCTTTTTCAGTAGTGGTGTAGTTTGCTTGGGCTGAGTTTAGGGTTCTACTTGCATAGTAGATGACATATGGCTTTTTCTCTTTTCTTTGACCTAACACGGCCCCAATAGCATAATCACTAGCATCACACATAATCCCAAAAGGAATGCTCCAATCAGGTGGTTGCATTATGGGAGCACATGTCAACATACCTTTAAGGGTGGTAAAGGCCTTTTGACATTCTTCATTCCACTCGAATGAATTTTCCTTTTGAAGCAGGTTACATAAAGGGCGAGAGAGTGAACTGAAGTCCTTTATGAACCTTCTGTAAAATCCTGCGTGTCCTAAAAAGGACCGTACATCTCGTATGCTTTTGGGTGGTGGAAGGCTAGAGATAAGATCAATTTTCACTTTGTCCACCTCGATTCCATTTTGTGAAACGATGTGACCAAGTACAATTCCCTTTTGAACCAGGAAGTTACACTTCTCCCAATTGAGCACAAGGTTCTTCTCTTCACATCTTTTCAGCACAGACTTCAAGTGCTCAAGGCACTCATCAAAGCTACAACCAAATACGGAAAAATCATCCATAAAGACTTCGAGAATGGTCCCCACCATGTCAGAAAAGATACTCATCATACAACGCTGAAAGGTGGCAGGGGCATTACATAGTCCAAATGGCATCCGTTGGTAGGCGAAAGTGCCGAATGGACATGTGAATGTAGTCTTTTCTTGGTCTTCACGGGCAATTTCTATTTGATTGTACCCTGAATAGCCATCAAGGAAGCAAAAGTGGGAATGACCCGCCAACCGTTCTAAATTTTGATCAACAAATGGTAGGGGGAAGTGGTCTTTCCTCGTGACAGTGTTTAGCTTCCTATGGTCAATGCACATTCTCCAACCGGTAGTGACTTTAGTTGGCACGAGTTCATTATTGGCATTGGCTACGATGGTTATTCCGGATTTCTTAGGCACCACTTGAGTTGGGCTCACCCATTGGCTATCAGATATTAGGTAAATGATACCTACATCCAATAGTTTCACCACTTCAGCCTTAACCACATCCTTCATGTTTAGATTTAGTCGTCTTTGTGGTTGCCGAGATGTCTTCGCATTCTCCTCAAGGTGTATGCGATGAGTACAAATCAGTGGGTCTATGCCTTTGAGATCCACAATTGACCATCCAATGGCACTTTTGTGCTCTAATAGAGTGGCTATTAACCTACTCTCTTGTTCCTCATCCAAGCGGGAAGAAATCACCACTGGATATGTCTCATCTTGACCTAAATAAACATATTTCAGCTCACTTGGTAATGGTTTTAGGTCGAGTGTTGGTGCCTTGATGTTGGATGAGAGGGCCTTGTTCTCGTTTACAGGCAAAGGCTCAAATAGGGCCCTCCATCTTTTATTATCAAGCACTGGCATCATCCCTAGCATGGCATCCATCTCTTGTATTGTGTCATCATTTCTCTCATGAGAATGGGCCACACATGCCTCCAAAGGGTCGAAAAATAGTGATAAGGGGACTGTATCCTCCATGAATGATTCGATCATGTTTAATTCATGGACATCTTCATCAACTTCCCGTGGTTGTTTGCATAAATCAAATATGTTAAGCTCAAGGGTCATATTTCCAAAGGACATTTGTACAAGTCCGTTTCTACAATTGATGATGGCATTTGAGGTAGCTAGAAACGGTCGTCCAAGTATGACGGGAATTTGAGCACCGGTGCCAATCACGGGATGTGTGTCCAAGACAATAAAGTCTACTGGGTAGTAGAATTTATCAACTTGGACTAGAACATCCTCTATCATTCCTCTCGGTATACGGATGGATCTATCAGCAAGTTGGAGTGTGGTTTTGGTTAGTTTTAATTCACCTAACCCAAGTTGCTCGTAGACCGAGTATGGAATGAGATTCACACTTGCCCCCAAGTCGAGTAGGGCTTGTTTAATCCGGTAGTCTCCTATGATGCATGAGATGGTTGGACTACCCGGATCTTTGTATTTTTAGGGTACCTCTTGTCTGATGATGGCGCTCAAATTCTCGGTCAAAAGTACTTTGTTGTGAACATTGTGTTTCCTTTTGACTGTACACAATTCCTTTAGAAATTTGGCATACGATGGTATTTGTTTTATTGCATCTAACAACAGGATGTTGATCTTCACCTGCTTAAAAACTTCTAAAATCTCCAGATTTTTATCTAAAGGTTTAGGTGAAATCAACCTTTGTGGAAATGGGGCAACCGGTTTGTATTGTCTTTCCGGTTCTTTCTCTTGAGGAGTATTGTTTGGGCTATCATCCTCTTTGGGAATTTCCGGATCCTTAGGCTTTGGGGCCTTCACAGGATTAGATTTGTCAATTTCTTTCCCACTTCTCAAAGTGGTGATAGCTTGGACATGTTCCGTATGGTGGGAGGATGAGCTTGCATCTTGTACCTCATACTGGGTCCTTGGGTTAGGAAGAGGTTGGGCAAGAAGTGTGCCCTTCTCTCTAACACTAAGATGAGATTCAACTCTAGCCAGTGATGTTTTCAATTCATTGATGGCTTGAGTTGAATTTTGGTTGAATTTCAATTGCTCTTGCATTAACCCATCTATTTTTAGAGAATTTGTCTTGTTATACTCAACTTGGACTGATACGAATGCACCCAACATCTCCTCTAGTGATACTTTTGGAGTGTTGTTTGCATTTGCAGTGGGTCCATTCCTCCAACTGAAGTTGGGATGGTTCTTCCAATTAGGATTAAACGTGTTTGAGTTTGGAGCACCATATTGCTGTTGATAACCGTTTATGGCATTTGTTTGTTCTTGTAAGATGCCTTGAACTGCTGAAATTGTGGGGCAATCTTGTGTTGCATGTTGATTTCCAGCACAAATTTCACAAACAGTTTCAACATCAGTGGAGTTGATCGTTTCATGTTTCCTTAATTCCATGGCTTCGACCTTTCTTGTGAGGCTAGCCAACCGTGCACTTATGCTATCTTCTTCTGCTAAGACATGCATTCCCCCCTTTTCCTTTTGTTGGCCAGTCTTGGAATTAGTTGGTTTCGATGTGTCCCAAGCCTGTGCATTCTCAGCCAATTCTTCCAAATAATCCCATGCTTCATCAGCTTCCTTATTCATGAACTCCCCGTTACACATCATCTCTACAAATTGGCGCATGGGTGAAGTCAGTCCTTCATAGAAAAAGCTTATAACCCGCCAAATTTCATAGCCATGATGTGGGCATGCATTTAATAACTCCTTAAACCTCTCCCAACATTGGAAGAAGGTTTCATCTTCCTTTTGGGCAAAGTTCATGATAAGGCGCTTCAATATGTTCATTTTGTGAGTAGGGAAGAATTTTTTTATAAATTCTCTGTGCATGTCAGTCCATGCACCAATTGATCTTGGCCTCAATGCATAAAGCCAACCCTTGGCTTTATCTTTAAGAGTGAAGGGGAAGAATTTGAGTCTTACTACATCTTCAGTAACATTTGCAAAGTGCATGGTGGTGATTACCTCATCAAACTCTTTAAGGTGTTGATAGGCACTTTCACTGTCTAAACCATGGAATTTAGGGAGAAGTTAAATCACTCCCGGTTTCAAATCCACATTCCCTGCATTTTGTGGAAAAACTATGCATGAGGGAGTGCTCGCTCTTGCGGGTTGCAAGAAATCACGTAAAGTCCTAGGTCGGGGAATATTCTCAACCACATTCTCCCCTGTTTTAGTTTGGTTTTGGCCCGGATTAGGTTGATTTGCAGCCATATTTTCAGACAAAATTGGAGAGTTTAGATGTCTCCTAGCATGTGGTTCTCTGTCAATTCCTTCTACTATCCCCCCTTCACATATGAGTCCGTTATTGGAATCCCGAGCCCAATGTGGCATGCAAAACCAAAAAATAAGAAACAAAGAGAAAGAAGAATTCTTCCTCCCTTTCTTTACTTTTTTCTAAGACCGAAGCACAAGGTGTCTTGCAATGGCTAAGCCAGAAGCAAGGATAGAGACCGATTTCTCCTGGTCAATAGGGGTTCAGAGAACTCCCCACCCACTCTTTGAATCTTTTGAGAAAAAGTGCAGAAAAAGGAGAAAGAGGAGTAGAGATGAGAAAAGAAATCTCTGAGCACAAGGTGATCCAAGACGGCAGAGCCGACCAATAGGAATCTAGGTGGCAAAAAGGCCGACCTTTCAGAGATCCAAAAGGAGTCTCCACCCACTCTACAAGAGATGAATAAGATAGGAATGAATAGGAGAAGGAGAAGAGTAAGGTTTAGAAAGATAGAACCTGATTCAGCACTTGAAATCCTTGTATCTTCTTCAGCTTCCTAGAAATCCCTGAAAAGAAAAATCAAATAAACAAACTAAGTTAGTCCTAAAATCTTAAAAATCCTAAATAGATACTAATTTCAGCAATTTGTGAAAAACCGTCAAAGTCCCCGGCAATGGCGCCAAAAACTTGTTCGCTTCCTCAAGTATAGGGTTGCGATGTAGTAATAAACTCAGTAAGACTGAAGTCGATCCACAGGGACTTATGTAGGATTTCACAAACACATCCAAAAGCGTCTATTGAAAGCTAATAATCAGATTTTGAATAGAATTGATGTGAATAATAGTTTTAAACTAATTTGAATGTAAACAATTATAAAAAGGCACTAGGGGTTCAAGGATCCACTTGTAGCAATCCTTGATGTTCAATCCGCTGTGGTTTCTCATTCTCTCAACTAGAATCGACATTAAGGTCTATCCAGTCGGATGATAGAGCTGTTAAACCAAACAATCTGTAATATGTAAGTGCTATGCATAAGATTCACTCAATGTAGGCTGAGCTGAGAATGCTCAATTACATAGGTCATTCCCCTTTCCAAAAGGTCTAGTTCACAATCATAACCATCCTCAAGTCCTGTCACAAGACAAGGCTAGATTAGGATTTGAACTTGATTCAAATCATATGCACAGTCCATACATATTTCAGAAACTCAGTAAAATAGAACTTTGGTAGGAAGTCCCTTCGTGAAGATTATAGTACTAGAGCGCACACCAATTCCTCGGATCATACAGGTCTAGACTGATACAAATCAACTAAGAAATTAAGTAATTCTCCCAAACATCCATGAGTCATCATAAGACTAAGAAAAACTACTCAAAAACTTGTATAAACTTCAAGCCATAGTTCATAATCATGAATTCCACACTTAAAACCAGCTAGCTACGAATTGAAACATCTTGGATCCACTACAAGCTTCACCTCTTACCCCTAGCTAAGAGGTTTAGCTGCTCATGATCCAAGGAAACATGAAACAACTAAAGAGTTCATAAAAACAGCAAAAACAAACTCCAAGGAGTTGTGGAACTCTAAAATTCACTTCCGCCGCCTCCAAGCTTGCTTCAACCCTTCTTAGATACCCTAGGAACAATCCCTAGGTGTCCTTTTATAGTCTGGAGGCTCCGCAACTTCAGAAGAATTGAGAAACTGCGTAGGAGTTACGCAGTGCGCAGAGAAAATCGGACTTAAAATAAAAGTTTCTGTTTTCATTCACATGGCCGACCGGTCTAGACCGGTCGGACTGGGCTGGCCGACCGGTCACGACCGGTCTGGCCTCTTTTGGTAGTAGTCCAGCAACCATGCCCGACCGGTCAAGACCGGTCGGACGTCTTCAGCACTGCCCCAGCAGGTATGGCCGACCGGTCAAGACCGGTCGGGCTTATTCAGCTTGGTTCCAGCAACCATGGCCGACCGGTCAAGACCGGTCGGACCATCTCATTCCTTCTTTTTCTTTCTTTTCTTTCCTTGTTCTTGTTTCTTTCTTTCTTCCCTTGCTTCTTTCTTCCTTCGGCCCACCTTTGGGTCTTCATCCAAGGTCCTAAACAAGCTCTCTTTATCCTCAATTAGGCGGAGTCCACTCTCAAACCTGCAATCACAAAACACGCATTAGATTCGTCTATAAACCATGCAAACCTCGCACAATGAGTGATGAATTGGGGTTAGAATATGCACAATTAAGAGCTCAACAGCCACGTGGCCCAAACTAGGCTCATCGGGAGGCCTTTGTGTAGTGCACTCGGTTAATTCCCTCCTGGATCTTTGCAAGGTTCTCCTGACTTGACGAATTGGATGGGTGAGCACCGAAACTTCTTCTTTCCTTTGTCCATGACTATTGACCTGTATCCGAGTCCCCATTTGCGTTGGTTATATATCAGCGGTACCTTTCTGGACTTGAAGTGATTCTTCATTCGGTATTTGAGGCTCAGACGCTCTGCCGGTGAAAAGACACGGTCCACCCTTATCGGTTCTGGATTGGCGATAAAGTTCACAGTCTTGAATTCGAAACTGTGAAACGGGATGTCTTCTTCAGAGTGCTATATATCGATGACCGGGATGTTTGGTTCAGTGGCAGCAGCATTGGAAGGAATGATGAGCTCCTTCTCTGCGTGGATAGAGATCACTTGATTTCCACAGATGTATTTCACCCGTTGATGCAGGGTTGACGGCATAGCTCCAACCTTGTGCAGCCAAGGCCGTCCGAGCAGCATGTTGAAAGAGGCTGATATATCCAGGATTTGGAATGTGATGGTGGAGACTTCCGGACCTATCTATACCTCTATGTCGACCTCCCCTTCCACTGATCGGCGGGTGTTGTCGAATGCTCTGACACATATGGTGCTGGGTCGGAATGAAGAAGGACTGATTCCCAGACGTTCCGCTGTCTTGAGCGGGCAGACGTTTAAGCTTGAGCCATTATCGATAAGGACCAGCGGGACACAAAGGTCTTTGTATCGTAAGGCTATGTTAAGGGATCGCCCATGATCGCGCCCTTCTGGTGGCAACTCCTTATCTGTGAAGGTGATGGCGCGCGGAGCCAGAAGCTGTCCAATCATCAATGCAATCATCTCTGGTGCCGTATCGGAGGAGACGTGGGCATCGTTCAAGGTTTTGGCGAACATTTCTCGGTGTATGCGAGATGTGCAGAGTAGCTCCCATACTGAGATTTGAGCAGGGATTGACTTGAGCTGAGTCGCCACATCGTATGCGGCTTCATTTTTGTTGCCGAGGCCTGAGAGAGCGCCTTTGGGGTCTCCTTTGTTTTGATTATCTCTTCGGATGCAACGCCCATTGGGATTCATGTTCCCCACTTCAGCACATTCTGGATAGTGCCATGGGACCTCTTTATAATTTTCCTCCCTTTTGCCTTCTAGGACCACCGGTTCTTGCAATGGTACTGGTGTGGGTACCAAATCTTCCTCGTATGGAGCTTTTGCCTTAAGGACTACATTGTTGCCTATACTAAAGGGGTAATATCGAGGCTTGTCTTCATAGATCACATAAGGTCGTGGTCCTGGCTTGATTGTTCCTGGAGCAGGAGGCTCCCATGGAATGAATACTGGTCCTCTTGATATGGCAGGGGGTTTCTCTGTTCGTCCTAGCTGCCGTAGTGTGATTGACACGCCTCCAGGGTTTGCCCCTTGCAATATGACTAGCTCAACTGGAGGAGCTCCTTCCAATACAATGGGTTCTTTCTGCTGATGAGTATAGTTTTTCCATGGCGAATTCTGTTGTTCCTGTGCTGAAATTGCCCCTTGCAAGACGACAGGTTCGTATGTAGACTCGATGTATGATTGTGCTCCTTCCAGAATGACTGGTTCCCAGCATGAATGATTATAAGGTGCCCCTTGAACAACTGGTACATCATATGGAAGTGCTCCTTCGAGTACTACTGGCTCGGAGACTGAAGGAGGAAAGGGACTTGCCCCTTGCATGATCGGAGGAGGATTTGTTGGCCCATAAGTGTAGGCATGAATGGATTGGATGGGGGAGAAGAAGCGATCGAGGCGTTCTTCTTCTTCTATGCTGTTGACGGTGGGGCCTCGAGATGAACTGGGATCCGTCGGATGTTGAGGCAGAGGATTCTGAAGAATATTGGTGGAAGCTGCTGCAGGAGTCCCAGGGACCGAGATGACGATCTTGTGGTCATCAATCAGATCTTGTATGGCATTTTTCAGAGTAAAACATCGATCAGTAGCATGGCCACGTCCTTGATGGTAGGCACAGTACTCATTTTCTCGATAGTTTGGAGGCAGAGGATGAGGAGGAGGTCTAGGTGCCATTAGAGTGAGTAACTGCTTTTGTACCAGCATAGTCATGACTTGACTAAGTGGCTGAGTAAGTGGGGTGAACTTCCGGGGCTCCCTGTAATTCGGCCTATTCTGGTATAAGTATTGACCATTCCCTCTAAACTACTGCTGCTGTCGAGGTGGTTGTGGCTGTGGTTGCGGATTTGGTCGTGGTTGATACCTCTGAGGTTGGTGCTGAACCTGATTCTGCTGATGCTGTTGATGTGCTTGTGGGGGAGCGTATTGATTACCCTGAGCAGTGGTGCTGATGTTGTTTACCTCTATCGGGCGGGGAGGAGAACCGCTTTGGTTTCCATATCCGATGGGTCTTCCCTCCACTCTGTTTCTCTTGACTGGAGTGGCTTGATGAGGCCATGGGGAGATTGTCCCGGCACGGATTCCTGCTTCAACTTGCTCTCCAGCACGGATCAGCTGCGAGAAGTTCGCATATAGATGCGAGATGAGATATCCAGATATGCCCGGATACGTTGAATGAACAATCATGGAGATTTGTTCTTCGTCGTCGATAGGTGTCCGCATTCTGGCTGCCATAGCTCGCCAACGTCCCACATAAGCTGATAGTGTTTCATCACTCCTTTGCCTGAGAGCCGCGAGGTCGGATCTTCTGGGTGCCATGTTGAGGTTGTATGCGAATCTGTCGATGAAAGCCTGGGAAAGCTGTTCCCACGTCCTGATGCGGTGGCAGTCCAATGAAGTGTACCAATCTAGGGCATCGCCCTTCAGAGATTTTTGGAACAAACGAATGAGGGCCCCTTCATTTCCTGATATTGCACTCAGCTCTCCACAAAAGGCCTTGAGATGCGCTGTGGGACAACCGCTGCCATCGTATCTTTTGAATTTTGGTACCTCAAAGTTTTGAGGTACTTGAGCGTCTGGGAAAGGACACAAGTCTCTGAACTTGGTCGAAGGTAGATCGATTCCTTGTTGTCGCTGAAGCTGATTTTGCAAGATCTGGAACTGCTCCCGCAACTCGTCCAGTCCTGAATGATCTGTTCGAGCGACTGGTGCCTCTTGGAGTAAGGCACGTTCTTCTTCGGCATAGTGGTCGATGTCTTCGACCCTATGTGCTTGCTGAAAAGCAACCGTGGGTTGCTGAAGTTGATTCGATGATTGAACTGGATTCGGATGAACTTGTGCTTGAAAGGATTGCAACTGAACTGGAGACTGTACTGAAGGTTGAACTGGAACTTGCTGGAAGTTAACTGGAGATTGCTGAATTGAAGATTGCTGAAAATTAACTGGAGTTTGCTGAATTGAAGATTACTGAAAATTAACTGGGATCCCATCGGCGGGGATGTGTTGGAATTGAAAAGTGCTCCTGTTTGCAGGAGGCTGAGATGCTGGGAAGTGACCCCCTTGTTGGGTATTCGCCACTGTCCGCTGATTGATGTGGGCTTGACACTGACCCCCATTGTGGGCATTCGCCAGTGCTGTCCCTGTTGCTGGAAATTGAATTGAAATCCCATCGGCGGGGATGTGCTGAAATTGAAAAGGGGTCCCTTCGGCAGGGACATGCTGAGATCTACTGAGACTGTTGTTTGTAAGATTGACTGGAGGCTGACTGGAAGTCCCTACGACTGGGATGCTCTGAGATGGCCCCATCGTTGCAGGAAGATACTGAGGAGGATGCCCCATAGTGAAGGGCTGAGACGGCTGCTGTCGGTAGTCTTGGGCAGACTCCGATGGTTATGCTTGATTTGAACTGGAGGCCGGAGGGATCCGGCATGGTTGCTGAGACTGCTGAACTGGGCCAACCTGATTATTGGCTGCTGCGGTGGCTTGTGCTTGCATGAATTGCAAGAGCATTTCTTGCATTACTCTCATTCCTTGTGCCAATTCTTGTATGATTGGCGTATTATCAATGGGCTGTTGCGCTGGAGGTTGCGCTTCGGTCATCTCAAGAGCAGGGAAGAGATGAGTTTCTTCTTCATGGTCGGACATGGCTTGCTGAGCCCGAGTGCGGATTATGCTGCGGAAGGGAAGTTGTTTCCGAACACGTTGAGCCCGAGGAGGCACAATGGTGATGACTATACTCTACTCTTTTTGGGTTTTGGGATTTTCTATTTTTTTCTGGTTTGGGATTTTCTTCTTTTTTTTTTGGCTAGAATGCTATGCAGATGAGTTTGTATGAGGATTAGTGACTTTCACGTACCGGAAGGATTCTGTTTTTCAAGTCGGATCACGACTAGTGGGACTAGCTTATCCCCAGTGGAGTCGCCATTCTGTGGACCCTCGTCGTTTCACGCCCCCACACGACGTTCTCGTCCCTTCCCCTTTCGGGAAAAGAAGGAGAAGAAGATGCGTGAGTGCGAATCGCCGTTTGTTCCACTGGCTTGCCTCGTTCTCGAGGGCTTTGTTTGGTTGTCGTGTTTAAGCTGGCTGTGTTTAAATGAATTTATATAAGACCAGAGTCACCACTAGCCAGTTACTTCGAATCTACAGTCGGCTAGACCCTGTAGAAACGTTAGAGAAGGGGATCCGAAGATTCCTTCCTCTAAAATGACTCCTTTTGATCTCGGCCAGAGATTCGAGGTAAGGGATCACGGTTACAGGGTGGGAAGAGGTTAAGCACCCCACACACTGCCCGTACCGAAGTACGGTCTCTACTTCACAGAATCGAACTAATACTTGAAAGTCTGTTTTAATCCTCGTACATTCTCATAGATGACATGATGCATGAATGCGGGTCTGAACAGTAAGAGTTTCTGATGGGCAGGTTCCAACAACGGGCAAGCCCAAAGCATACGCTCGAACTGACAGGTGCTTAATATAAGACGTATGCAGTGTGCTTGAATAATCAAGGTGCTTTAGGGTGAGGCGTGAATGCAGGTCTAAACAGTAAAAGTTTCTGATGGGCAGGTTCCAACAACGGGCAAGCCCAGAGCATACGCTCGAACTGACAGGTGCTTAATTTAAGACGTATGCAGTGTGCTTGAATAATCAAGGTGCTTGCAGTGAAGCAGGGGGGTTGGAAGAAAAGTAAATGTTACACTTATGCTAAATGCAAATGAAATGATGCTGGAAAAAGAGTAGCTAGATGGACGGAGGTGTCGCAAGGGTTGGCTTCGAGTGGCTGGATCAAGACTTAGATGGCTTGGGAGACTTGGACCAGTGGTCAGGCTGGGCTGGACCAGGGCTAGGCTCTCCTCACTCGGGCTCTCCTTGGTGGAAAAATGGGCTAAAGGGTGGAGAAGGGGACTCGGATCGCACTCGGGCTGGGTGGCCTCGAAGGGATGTTAAAATGAGAAGGGGAGGGGGGTATTTATAGCAGCGGGCAGTGACAGTTTGCGTAATTATTTTTGGGCGGCCCACAGCTCCTCGATTTCCAGCGAGGTACGGTCGCTCCCTCGGGGCTGCTGTTTGACTCGGTGGGTTGACTCAGTGAGTTGACTCAGCGGTCGACTCGGTGATTTGACTCAGCGGGTTGACTCGACGGGTTGACTCGGTGTTTTGACTCGACGAGTTGACTCAGCGGGTTAACTCAGCGGGTTAACTCAGCGGGTTGACTCAGTGAGTTTGACTTTTTGAGGATTTTTTGACTGGCTTTTCTTATGGGGGGTTTTTCAGGCTGATGTTTAAGACTGGGTTGACTGGGTTCAGGCTTGAATTGGGCTATGGATTGGGGCTTACAAGGGTGAGTTTGGCTGAGTTTGGACTTGGGGTTTGGGGGTATGGTCCTCCATTCATCTAGCTATCTCTACCAACAGTGTAGCCGAAGGTGGGGTGTCTACAGCAGGTTTCCATTCACAGGCAAGCCCAGAGCATGCGCTCGAACTGACAGGTGCTTTATGCTGGATGCATGTCGTGTGTTTGAATAATCAAAGTACTTGTAGTGAAGCAGGGGGGTTGAAAGAAAAGTAAATGTTGCACTTATGCTAGATGCAAATGAGATGATGTTGGTAAAAGAGTAGCTGGATGGACGGAGGTGTCGCAAGGATTGGCTTCGAATGGCTGGATCAAGACTTGGATGGCTTAGGAGACTTGGACCAGTGGTCAGGTTGGGCTGGACCAGGGCTAGGCTCTCCTCACTTGGGCTCTCCTTGGTGGAGGAATGGGCTAAAGGGTAGAGAGACGGATTGCACTCGGGCTGGATGGCTTCGAAGAGATTGGATGCTGAAATAAGAAGGGGAGGGGGGTATTTATAGCAGTGGGCAGTGGCAGAACCCGTAAATAATTTTGGGCGGCCCGAACGCTCCTCGGAATCCAGCGCGTGGTACAGACATGTCTCGGGGCTGCTACTTGGGACTTAGTGAGTTGACTCGGTGGGTCGACTCAGTAGGTTGACTCGGTGATTTGACTCAGTGGGTTGACTCGGTGATTTGACTTGGTGATTTGACTCGACGGGTTGACTCGGTGATTTGACTCAGTGGGTTGACTCAGTGAGTTTGACTTTTTTAGGATTTTTTTATTGGTTTTTCATATGGGGGGTTTTTCAGGCTGATGTTTAGGGCTGAGTTGGGCTATGGGTTGAGGCTTTCAATGGTGAGTTTGGCTGAGTTTGGACATGGGATTTGGGGGTATGGTCCTCCTCCATTCATCCAGGTATCTCTACCAACAGTGTAGCCGAAGGTGGGGTGTCTACATACTCCAAATCCACGGATCTATTGGGAATCCTCAACCGATCTTCTTCAAGTCCATGAAGGAGCACTCAAATCCACGAGCAAAAGAGCAAAGCTCAAAGAGATTTTATTGAAAGATAATTAATTGTCTCCAAAAAACAAATTGAAACAAGTATTTATAACCTATGATGCATCAAATAAATCTAAAACGCGTAAATTAATAATCTTAAACAAACTAGGAAAGAAAACTTTCAAATTTAGAAGTTTGCGCAAAATTTGTGCAAATGGTTCGCGCATGGTCCAACGCCCGATGAAGGCCGATCAGGTGACCATTGAACTCCAAAACAGTCTAGATAGCAATCGTAAAAAATATTTTGAATTTCGAGCGCCCGATGGAAGTGATGTCGGGCGACTGGGGCGCGCAAAACTGTCTAGAGAGTTGAACCGATATTTGGATAAATTCGGGGCACCTGGTGAAGAGATGGTCGTGCGTCCAATGACCTGATGGTCAGGCGCCCGAAATTGGGAAACTATGTCCAGCAACTCTTTGGACCATTCAGGCTCACTGTCGGGTGCTCGGTGAAGACCAGTTGGCAACTATCTTGTCGCTCCGCTTGACATCCTTCCGATGGTCCATTTTTTCCAAGTAGTCGTAAACACCCCCTCTACATCAACCAAAGATTTTAGGCATCCGATTTTCAACATATGAATCATTTGTTAGATTCTTACGTTAGCTTTTCACCTTCTTCTTTTGTAATATATTTTTTTATTCAATAAAAAAAGGCCGCAGCCATCATGTACAATTGAGACTCATTCGGGTGGCCCGCTACACTATAAATGCAGCGTTGCACCTTTAAAATACGGCTGCGACTA
Source organism: Liriodendron chinense (assembly GCA_003013855.2). Classification (NCBI taxonomy): domain Eukaryota; kingdom Viridiplantae; phylum Streptophyta; class Magnoliopsida; order Magnoliales; family Magnoliaceae; genus Liriodendron; species Liriodendron chinense. Next base: position 273,302 of record PVNU02003576.1, on the reverse strand, counting down.
ATACATGGCAAATTATAGTGTAGCCGTCTAAATCACCAACTCAGCTATGGATTGAGCATACCCTTTCTATTTGGACCACTCGCTGTTTTGCTTTAACTAATCGATTTAATGCTATTAAATCATTAATTGGATGGTTAGGATTGTTTGATCAGCGTGGTTTTGGAGATAAGCTCCATCCGTAGTGAGACTTAGGATGGATGTATATCAGTGCCGCGTGCGCGTGAGGAGGATAAATCCAGACCATTTTCTAAACGAACATAAGACCGACTCTAGCCCACCAACCATGTGGAGTGAGGCCCACCTACAAGTGCCTTTTCACACGCCCATAGGAGCATTAGCTTAATGTACCAGATGTGTGTGTGTGTGCGCGCGCCTTCGGTTTGTGCAAGAGTATGATTGACGTCTGAATTTGAAATTATTACTTATATACCTAGCATTGAGCATATTTCGAAGAACATTCTAATCTTAATAAGAAAAGGGTGAGAGACAAAAATGGGAGAAGAAGCGTTGAAGAAGAAGGGATGGTCCCTCCAAGGAATGACTGCACTCGTCACCGGCGGCACCAAAGGACTCGGGTCAGCTCTCTCTCTCTCTCTCTCTCTCTCTCTCTCTCTCTCACACACACACACATTTCTTCTCAGTATATGTGACATTTGGTACACATGGGTGGTATCAAAGCAATCCAGCCATGAAAACCAGGTCCGAAGATCAGCCCTGTCCACTCATCCAGTTTCTTCTCAGCACATGTGACATTGTGGTACACATGGGTAGTCTCCAAGAAATCCATCCGTGGAATCAGGACCAAAGATCCGCGCTGTCCAGTCAGCCAGTGGGATGGGTGCAAGTTGGGCTCGGATCAACCCAAACCCAACCGGCTTCGATTGAGTTCAGATTGGGTTGGGCTTATGCCGAAACTTTTTAACCGACCCCAGCTTGTGTTGGACTTGGCCTGATCCTTCAGGCAACCCAACCAAATTCAAACCTATATAAGAGGTACGTTTGCTCCTTGATAGAGTAGCGCTGGGTAATTTACGTCTAGGATAGCTTTGTTGGCCCTTTTCGCTGGCTGTTAAGCCGAGGAAGGGTTATATGATAGATGGTCCTAGGCAGGTTTTGTTGCCTTCTTGTGAATAAATTTCTCTTAAAAAAAAAAAACTTATATAATTATACATGTATGCCGAGTAGCATACATGATAATTGTAAAATAAGGGCCTACATGGAAAATATGGTTCATGATTTATTAGATCCGTCAATACATAGAAAATACACTTTATAATCTGAACCATTTATGCATGGACATATAAGATTCATGATCAGAATAAACCTGAGGCTACCTGCTAAATGGTTTCTTGATTTGAACTCTCTATGTTTGTGGACTCCATGCTTTGAGGTCTGTGGCAGTAAAATCATACTGAATATTGATGACTTCGACCAACGATGAATTTTGAACATATATATATATAAAAAAATAATAATAATAAATAAATAAAAAATCAGTGGCTCATATTCAACTCTAAATATCGAATCATCAAAGAATTATGATTATCAGATAATAACTAATTATCTGATAGCAGTAAGAACATAGACAGGTTGAATCATTAGACCATCTCCCTATGGCGAACCCATCAGGTACCAACATATAATGGATGTTGACTATGTTAAAGAGGCAAAACTACTCAACTAAATCAACTAGACTTGATGAGAAATTGAGCCAAGTAATTGTGACACTCATTGAGAATCTTTACTCGGTTTTACTCATTGAGCCAACTCACGTACTCCACATGATTCAATGAAGGCCGGCTCTCAAGTGAGAGGATAGAATACATCGAAGGTCTATTGAAATGGAATATGTGTTTAATTTTATGTATTAATTTATTAGCCACAGTTATTAACACAACCCGACTTAAGTCAACTCCATCTAAATTGAGTTAGCCCTTAGTATTAATACTCGGGTTGAGCCTTTGGCGGACACCTCGATCTAGGAGTCATGTTGGCTTTGGTGAAGCCTCAATGAGAAATAGTGGATGGTATGACAAATAATGGATGGTTAGAAAAGGACCAGTTCCATATTCAATGGTAAGTGTGACCCAGCTGGTTAGTGAAGGGGAATGGCTACCATTACCGTCTGCAATCCTTGACAATAGGAACAACATCGATGATTTTGTGGAGTATGAAACCATATTGCCGAGAGATATGGAAGACAGTTGAGCCATGATCTATTATACTTTACAGTGCAACACAGTGAACTACACATTTGAGGCAGGTGGACGGCCTGGATCTCAGGCACGTTCTCCTCTACACAGTGCTCGGTCAGACAAGTAGGATTCTACACGTGTTTTGGCTCTTTTACTGTCCTTAACTCGATTACTGATCTCAAGTCTTTTTATGCTAAAATCATGCCTATGACCTCTAAAATCAAGTGTTTTGGCTAGAGGTGGGCACAAACCAAGCTAGCCGGAAAGCTCGGCTCGGATCGGTTCGAAAAAGCTCGGCTTCAATTGGTTTGAATGGAAGTTCAAACCAAACCAAGCGTCTGAGTCAAGCTCGTTTGAAAAAACAAACCAAACTCAAACTAGGGTAGTTCTGGCTCGGCTCGACTCGAAGCTCGATTAGATTCAGCTCAGTTTGATTCGGCTCATAGATTATAAGCACACTATTTCCGGTTGTGTGATCCACTTGAGCTTTGGATATGATTCCATTTTGGGATCATGTCCTAAAATGATATGTAAAACATATGGAAAACATGGATAATGCATATACATGATGACATGGATAATACATAATACATTTACATGAATGCACACGTTTCCTTGCACTTGTAAGATTATGCTTGTGTACTTTTGTTTGGAAAATACTCTTACATGTCTATTTTGAAGTTGCACTCTTTTGGAGGATGTTAAACATCATATATAGTAAGATATGTTTGTACTTTTTTTTCTAACTTTTTAAATTCTTTTCTATTTAAATGAATAAGGAAAGAAAGAGCTACTGATTGTTTGAACTTGGCCCGGCCCGGTTCGAAATTTTCAACCAAGCTGATCCCGGCTTGAACCAGATTTTTCTGGATCAAACCAAACTCAGGCCGCATGGGTCGGCCCGAAACCCAAACCAAACCGATCCACAAACTGCGGTGGTACAAAAACAAACCAAACCAAACTAGGGCTAACTCGGCTCGGCCCGGATCGTTGCCCACCTCTAGTTTTGGCACACCTGATCAGTTTTCAAATGGCTTGATTTTTCTAGCCTCCATTTATCCTGATGAAATACATCTTATGAATGCAATAGATAGAGTGTACCAAACAAGGTGGACCCCAAATAGAATGTGAAAAATCTGAAATGTCCGAAATGGTTGGTGTCCCCTTCCAAACTCTTCCGGGTGGTGTAGTCTACCATCTGAGTTTCGAATCATAAAAAACAGGTGCTGATGAACGGATTGTATGTCATTAAAATCCTCACAGTGGGCACCATACGTCGGCTTTTTACATTAGGCACAAGGTACAAACATTTGTATTGGATCCAACACCCGTGGGAACTTACTACAACCCATAGCGCTGGCCATAACGTGTTTATCAGCATGCTATTCATCTCCTGCTGCATCAGGACTCCAGGGTTCCTCCCTTGGCCAGCTGTCTCATTCACATCGTGCTCCTTCACGTGGGAGCGAGTTAGGTGTTACCCTGGTAAAATCTTGTATACGACATCTGAGGGAACTTCGTACAACCCATGGCAAATGCTGTCCATAACATGTTTATCATGTTTATCAGTATACTATTTATCTCCTGATGCATCAGGATTCCAAGGTTCCTCCCTTAGCCAGCGGTCTCATTCACATCGTACTCCTTCACGTGGGAGTGAATTAGGTGTTACTCTTCATAACATGTTTATCATCATACTATTCATCTCCTGATGCATCAAGACTCCAAGGTTCCTCCGTTGGCAAGTGGTTTCATTCGCATCGTACTCCTTCACGTGGAAGTGAATTAAGTGTTACTCCGGTAACATCATAGATCCAACACCCAAGGGAACTTCGTACAACCCATATCACAAGCTGTCCATAACGTGTTTATCAATATACTATTCATCTCCTGATGCATTAGGACTCTAAGGTTCCTCCCTTGGCCAGCGGTCTTATTCACATCGTACTCCTTCACGTGGGAGCGAATTAGGTGTTAGCCTGTAACATCTTAGTGGGTGTTACCTGTTGAGTGTGGAGACAGCCACACATGTCAATGGTCAGGTGCCTGGACGGTCTGATGATCGGGCACCCAATATTCAGACCATTTGGGCCATAGGCTGCTGGACTATTTTGTGAACGGCCGGGCACCCGACGGTCAAAGTGACCGGGCGCCCGATATTCAGCCTGGTTTTATCTTCAGTCTGCTGGACTGTTTTGAGAGTAGCCGGGCACCTGGCGGTCAAAGTGACCGGGCGCCCGAAATTGGTCTATTCCATGTTTTATTCACGCTGGACGTTTTTTATATTAGCCGGGCGCCCGACCTAGTTACGACCGAGCGCCTGACTGGCCGCGGGCTTAAGACGCGGGTTTCCTATTTTTTGTTCTAATTGCGGGATTTACTATATAAAGGGGTGTAAACTGGGATGAGGAAATGGTGATTAGGGCTTCTATACGTCCAAGGTGAGAAAAAGGTGAGAAGATTAGCAAAAGGGCCATCTCTGTGCATGGGAGCATAGGAGAAGGTAAGTACATTGCTTGTAACTTCATTTTTCTTCATAGTGAAGTTTGCACCCGTAGTTTTTTACCCTTGTTGGGGTTTATCCACGTAAATCTCTGTCTTGTGGATTGTTGGTTTGTGTGATTCCTTTTCTAGTTATTATTACTTCCTGTTTATCGTTTGTGGGTGAGACCGGAGATTGGATCTCGGTTCACCGGCGTTGTTGGCGTGCTGCGCAACAACTGGTATCAGAGCTATTGGTTTAGTTCAACTGGGAGCGATGACGGAAGATGAAAAAACTAGAATTGAGAAGTTTGATGGTTCAAACTTTGCCTTCTGGAAGATGCAGATGGAGGATTATCTTTATCAGAAGGACCTCTATATTCCTTTGGAAGGAAAAGAGAAGAAACCAGAGAAGATGACAGATGATGAATGGGCTTTAATGGATCGGAAGGCTTTAGGAACGATTCGACTCTCTTTGTCTAAGATCGTCGCCTTCAACATATCCAAAGTAAAGACCACAAAAGAATTAATGCAGGCTTTGGCTACGATGTATGAGAAACCCTCGGCGTCCAACAAGGTTCATCTCATGAAACGGTTTTTTAACATGAAGATGCCAGATGGTGGGGGTGTGGCTGAACATCTAAACGAGTTCAATACAGTCACGAGCCAATTAGAATCCGTTGGCATCACTTTTGATGACGAGGTTAGGGCGCTATTGATCTTGTCCAGTTTGCCAGACAGTTGAGATGGTTTGGTGATTGCCGTGAGCATTTCTTCAGGATCTACGAAGTTGAAATTCGATGATGTGACCGGTCTAATTCTAAGCGAAGAATCTAGAAGGAAGGCATCAGGAACTTCAAGGGATTCAGGAAATGCTCTAAACGTTGAAGGAAGAGGAAGATCTTCGAACAAAGGAGGCAATAAACACGGGCGTTCTAAGTCGAGGAATAAGTCCAAGGGACTGAAAGACAAGGACGGGTGTTGGCATTACGGGAAGAAGGGGCACATGAAGCGTGATTGTAGAGCGCTTAAGAAACAAGAAGGAAGCTCTCAAGGTGGGAAGGATTCGGTGAATCTATCTGAGGAGAGTGACACAGAGGCGTTGATCTTGTCTCTTGATGTGCGTAATGAGTCTTGGGTTATAGACTCAGGTGCTTCGTTTCATGCCACTTCATCAAAAGAAGTTCTTCATGATTATGTGTCAGGTAACTTTGGAAGAGTCTACCTGGGTGATGATGAGCCATGCAGTATTGTTGGCAAAGGAGACGTTCATTTAAGTCAGAAAGACGGAACGGTCTTGAAGCTGAAAGATGTCAGACATGTACCGAGTTTGAGACGGAATTTGATCTCAGTGGGGCAGTTGGCCAATACCGTATATGTGACGACATTCACGAGCGATGCATGGAAGGTCACAAAATGTGCCTTGGTAATATCTCGAGGCAAAAAGGAAGGTACCTTATACATGACTTCTGGATCATATAGTTCACTCGCAGTCGCATCAACTGGAGTGAATGGGCAGTTATGGCATCAGAGGTTGGGACAGGGGATGAAAGTGTTATTGTCAAAGGGGAAGCTACTAGAGTTGAAGGCAATCGATCTGGAATTCTGTGAGGATTGCGTGTATGGCAAGCAGAAGAGAGTTAGCTTCAAGAAGACAAGACCCGCTCCAAAGACGCATCTATTGGAGCTTGTACACACTGATGTGTGGGGACCGGCACAGGTATCATCTCTTGGTGGCTCACTTTACTTTGTTTCTTTTATTGATGATGCTAGTAGAAAACTGTGGGTTTACTTCTTAAAACACAAATCAGATGTATTCGATGTATTTAAGAAGTGGAAGGTTATGGTAGAAAATGAGACCGGTAAAACTGTGAAGTGTCTCAGATCGGATAATGGGGGAGAATATTGTGATAAGAGGTTTGAGGAGTATTGTGCAGCAAATGGAATCAAACATCAGAAAACGATTACAGGGACACCGCAGCAGAACGGTGTGGCTGAGCGCATTAACAAGACCATTCTTGAGCGCGCTAGAAGCATTTGACTACATGTAGGGTTGCCGAAGACCTTTTGGGCAGATGCTGTGAATACTGCCGTATATCTCATCAATAGAAGTTCCTCAGCACCATTGGATGGTGGGCTACCAGAAGAAACGTGGACTGGGAAAGAGGTGAACCTTGCATATCTCAGAGTGTTTGGTTGCATTTCTTATGTTCACATTGATGCAGAGCACAGAAACAAGCTGGATGCGAAGTCCAGGAGGTGCACGTTTATAGGCTACGGGCAGAATGATTTTGGCTACAGGTTTTGGGATATTGAGAACCGAAAAATCATCAGAAGCAAGGATGTAGTCTTCAATGAAAAAGTGATGCATAAGGACAGTGTGCAGCAAAAGCAAAACAAGGCCGATGAGAAGGAATTCGTAGAGTTGGAAGAGTTACCGGACACGGGTGTTACAGTGCCACAGGATGAGCATGCACAGGAGCATGATGAGGCAGAGCCGCAGACACCGGTTGTGAGGAGGTCTACTCGGGAGAGGAGACCCAAGGTCCGACATTCACCCTCCTTACATTATCTACTGCTGACAGATAATGGTGAGCTAGAGTATTCTGAAGAGGCGTTACGGTCAGATATGCGAGTTAAGTGGGACCAAGCCATGGAAGATGAGATGGACTCTCTTGAGTCTAATCGTACGTGGGAGCTAGTCACTCTACCCAAGGGCAAGAAAGCTCTTCATAACAAGTGGGTTTACAGACTGAAGGAGGAGCACGATGGTTCGAAACGATACAAGGCTAGACTGGTTGTGAAAGGGTTCCAACAAAAGGCAGGTATCAATTTCACAGAGATATTTTCACCTATGGTGAAGATGTCTACGATTCGCATGGTCTTGAGTATAGTGGCTACAGAGGACTTACATCTAGAGCAGCTAGATGTTAAGACAGCCTTTCTTCGTGGAGACCTTGAAGAAGAAATATATATGCATCAGCCGATAGAATATTGTAGACACCCCACCTTCGGCTACACTGTTGGTAGAGATAGCTGGTTGAATGGAAGACCATACCCCCAAATCCCAAGTCCAAACTCAGCCAAACTCACCCTTGTAAGCCCCATTCCATAGCCCAGTTCAAGCCTAAACCCAGTCAACCCAGTCCTAAACACCACCCTGAAAAACCCCCCATAAGAAAAGCCAGTCAAAAAATCCCAAAACAGTCAAACTCACTGAGTTAACCCGCTGAGTTAACCCGCTGAGTCAACCCACTGAGTCAACCTGTCGAGTCAAAACACCGAGTCAACCCGTCGAGTCAAATCACCGAGTCGACCCGCTGAGTCAACTCACTGAGTCGACCCAGCGAGTCAAACAGCAGCCCCGAGGGAGCGACCGTACTCGCTGGAAACCGAGGAGCGGCCGTACGGGCGGCCCATAGCAGGCCGCCCGAAATAAATTACGCGGAATGCCACTCTCCACTGCTATAAATACCCCCCTCCCCTTCTCATTTCAACATCCCTTCGAGTCCAGTGAAGTCCTGTCTGTCCCGAGCCCCTCTCCAATCCTTAGCCCATTTTTCCACCAAGGAGAGCCCGAGTGAGGAGAGCCTAACCCTGGTCCAGCCCAGCCTGACCACTGGTCCAAGTCTCCCAAGCCATCCAAGTCTTGATCCAGCCACTCGAAAGCCAATCCTTGCGACACCTCCGTCCATCCAGCTACTCTTTTTCAGCATCATCTCATTTGCATCTAGCATAAGTGCAACATTTACTTTTCTTCCAACCCCCCTGCTTCACTGCAAACACTTTGATTATTCAAACACAGCGCATGCATCTCGCATAAAGCACCTGTCAGTTCGAGCGTATGCTCTGGGCTTGCCCGTTGTTGGAACCTGCCCATCAGAAACTCTTACTGTTCAGACCTGCATTCACGTACATATCACTATAGACACTTTGAATATTCAAGCACACAGCATGCATCATCTCGCATAAAGCACCTGTCAGTTCGAGCGTACGCTCTGGGCTTGCCCGTTGTTGGAACCTGCCCATCAGAAATCTTACTGTTCAGACCCGCATTCATGCATCATGTCATCCATGAGAATATACGAGGATTAAACTAGACTTTCAAGTATTCGATCGATTCTGTGAAGTAGAGACCGTACTTCGGTACGGGCAGTGTGTGGGGTGCTTAACCTCTTCCCACCCTGTAACCGTGATCCCTTACCTTGAATCTCTGACCACAAATCAACAGGAGTCATTTTAGAGGAAGGAATCTTCGGATTCCCTTCTCTAACGTTTCTACGGTGTCTAGCCGACTGTAGATTCGAAGTAACTGGCTAGTGGCGACTCTGGTCTTATATAAACTCACTTAAACATATCCAGCTTAACACGACCACCAAACGAAGCCCTCGAGAACGAGGCAAGCCAGTGGCACAAACGGCGATTTCGCACGCACGCACCTCTTCTTCTTCTTCTTCCGAAAGGAAAGGGAGAACGACGTCGTGTGGGAGCGCGGAAAATCGACGAGGGTCCACAAAATGGCGACTCTGCTGGGGATAAACTAGTCCCACTAGTCGTAATCCGACTTGAAAAACGGAATCCCTCCTATACTTGAAAGTCATTAGTCCTCATACAATCTCATCTGCATAGCATTCTACCCAAAATAAAAAAATAGAAAATCCCAAAACCCAAAAAGAGTAGAGTACAGTCCTCACCATTGCGCCTCCTCGGGCTCAACGTACGCGGAGATAACTTCCCTACCGCAGTATAATTCGCACTCGGGCTCAGCAAGACATGTCCGACCGCGAAGAAGAAATGCGTCTCTTCCCTGCTCTTGAGATGACCGAAGCGCAACCTCCAGCGCAACAGCCCATTGATAATACACCAATCATACAAGAATTGGCACAAGGAATGAGAGCAATGCAAGAAATGCTCTTGCAATTCATGCAAGCACAAACCACCGCAGCAGCCAACAATCAGGTTGGCCCAGTTCAGCAATCTCAACAACCATGCCGGGTCCTTCCGGCCTCCAGTTCAAATCAAGCACAACCATCAGAGTCTGCCCAAGACTACCGACAGCAGCCATCTCAGCCCTTCGCTATGGGGCATCCTTCTCAATATCTTCCTACGAAGACGAGGCCATCTCAGGGCACTTCCGTTGCAGGAACATCCAGTCAGCTTCCAGTCAATCTTGCAAACAACAATCTCAGTAGATCTCAGCATGTCCCCGCCGATGGGACACCTTTTCAATTTCAGCACATCCCCGCCGATGGGATTTCAATCCAATTTCCAGCAACAGGCACAGCACTGGCGAATGCCCACAATGGGGGTCAGTGTCAAGCCCACATCAATCAGCGGACAGTGGCGAATACCCAACAAGGGGGTCACTTCCCAGCATCTCAGCCTCCTGCAAACAGGAGCACTTTTCAATTCCAGCACATCCCCGCCGATGGGATTCCAGTTAATTTCCAGCAATCTTCAATTCAGCAAAATTCAGTTAATTTTCAGCTATCTTCAATTCAGCAAAATCCAGTCAATTTCCAGCAAGTTCCAGTTCAACCTTTAGTACAGTCTCTAGTTCAGTTACCATCATTTCAAGCACAAGTTCATCAGAATCCAATTCAATCATCAAACCAATTTCAGCAACCCGCGGTTGCTTTTCAGCAAGCCCATAGGGTCGAAGACATCGACCACTATGCCGAAGAAGAACGTGCATTACTCCAAGAGGCACCAGTCGCCTGAACAGATCACTCAGGACTGGACGAGTTGCGGGAGCAGTTCCAGATCTTGCAAAATCAGCTTCAGCGACAACAAGGAATCGATCTACCTTCGACCAAGTTCAGAGACTTGTGTCCTTTCCCAAATGCTCAAGTACCTCAAAACTTTGAGGTTCCAAAATTCAAAAGATACGACGGCAGCGGTTGTCCCACAGCACATCTCAAGGCCTTCTGTGGAGAATTGAGTGCAATCTCAGGAAATGAAGGGGCCCTCATACGTTTGTTCCAAAAATCTCTGAAGGGCGACGCCCTAGATTGGTACACCTCATTGGACAGCCACCGCATCAGGACGTGGGAACAGCTTTCCCAGGCTTTCGTCGACAGATTTGCATACAATCTCAACATGGCACCCAGAAGAGCCGACCTCGCGGCTCTCAGGCAAAGGAATGATGAAACACTATCAGCTTATGTGGGACGTTGGCGAGCTATGACAGCCAGAATGCGAACACCTATTGACGACGAAGAACAAATCTCCATGATTATTCATTCAACATATCCAGGCATATCCGGATATCTCATCTCGCATCCATATGCGAATTTCTCACAATTGATCCGTGCTGGAAAGCAAGTCGAAGCAGGGATCCGGGCCGGGACGATCTCCCCATGGCCTCATCAAGCCACTCCAGTCAAGAGGAACAGAGTGGAAGGAAGACCTATCGGGCACGGGAATGGAAACCGCAATGGTTTTCCTCCCTGCCCAACAGAGGTAAACAACATCAACACCACTGCTCAAGGAAATCAACATGCTCCCCCACAGGGACGTCAACAGTATCAGCAGAATCAAGTTCAGCATCAGCCTCAGCGGTATCAGCCACAACCGAATCCTCAGCCACAACCACCTCGACAACAACAGCAGTTCAGAGGAAACGGTCAATACTCATATCAAAATAGGCAAAACTACAGGGAGTCCAGGAAATTTACTCCCCTCTCTCAACCACTCAGTCAAGTCATGGCTACTCTGGTGCAGAAGCAATTACTTACTCTAAGGGCACCTAGGCCTCCTCCTCATCCTCTGCCACCGAATTACCGAGAAAATGAGTATTGTGCCTACCATCAAGGGCGTGGCCACGCCACTGATCGATGCTTCACTTTGAAGAACGCCATACAAGATCTGATTGATGACCGCAAGATTGTCATCTCAGTCCCTGGAACTCCTGCAGCAGCTTCCACCAACATTCTTCAGAATCCTCTGCCTCAACATCAGACGGACCCCAGTTCATCTCGAGGTCCCACCGTCAACAGTATAGAAGAAGAAGAACGCCTCGATCGCTTCTTCTCCCCCATCCAATCCATTCATGCCTACAGCTATGGGCCAACAAATCCTCCTCCAATCTTGCAAGGGGCAAGTCCCTTTCTTCCTTCAATCTCTGAGCCAGTAGTACTCGAAGGAGCACCTCCATATGATATACCAGTTGTTCAAGGGGCATCTTACGACCCCTCATGTTGGGAACCAGTCGTCCTAGAAGGAGCACAGTCATACATCGAGCCCACATACGAACCTGTCGTCTTGCAAGGGGCAATCTCAGCACCGGGACAATACAATCCACAATGGAGGAACCATACTCATCAGCAGCAAGAACCCATCGTATTGGAAGGAGCTCCTCCAGTTGAGCCAGTCGTATTGCAAGGGGCAAATCCCGGAGGCGTGTCAATCACACTACGACAGCTGGGACGAACAGAGAAACCTCCTGCCATATCAAGAAGACCAGTATTCATTCCATGGGAGCCTCCTGCTCCAGGAACAGTCAAGCCAGGACCACGACCGTATGTGGTCTATGAAGACAAGTCTCGATATTACCCCTTCAGCACAGGCAACAATGTAGTCCTCAAGGCAAAAGCTCCATACGAGGAAGATCTGGTACCCACACCGGCACCGTTGCAAGAACCGGTGGTCCTAGAAGGCAAAAGGGAGGAAAACTACAAAGAGGTCCCATGGCACTATCCAGAATGTGCGGAAGTAGGGAACATGAATCCCAATGGGCGTTGCATCCGAAGAGATAATCAGAACAGAGGAGATCCCAAAGGCGCTCTTTCAGGTCTCGGTAACAAAAATGAAGCCGCATACGATGTGGCAACTCAGCTCAAGGCAATCCCTGCTCAAATCTCAGTATGGGAGCTACTCTGCACATCTCGCATACACCGAGAAATGTTTGTCAAAACCTTGAGCGATGCTCACGTCTCCTCCGATACGGTACCAGAAATGATAGCTTTGATGATTGGACAACTCCTGGCTCCGCGCGCCATCACCTTCACAGATAATGAGTTGCCACCAGAAGGACGAGATCACGGGCGGTCCCTCAACATAGCCTTACGATATAAAGACCTCTGCGTCCCACTGGTCCTTATCGATAATGGCTCAAGCTTAAACGTCTGCCCACTCAAGACTGCAGAACGTCTGGGAATCAGTCCTTCTTCATTCCGACCCAGCACCATATGCGTCAGAGCATTCAACAACACCCGCCGATCAGTGGAAGGGGAGGTCGACATAGAGGTACAGATAGGTCCGGAAGTCTCTACCATCACATTCCAAATCCTGGATATATCAGCCTCTTTTAACATGTTACTTGGACGACCTTGGCTGCACAAGGTTGGAGCTGTGCCGTCAACCCTGCATCAACGAGTGAAGTACATCTGTGGAAATCAAGTGATCTCAATCCACGCAGAGAAGGAGCTCATCATTCCTTCCAATGCTGCTGCCACTGAACCAGACATCCCGGTCATTGATATCCAGCACTCTGAAGAGGACATCCCGTTTCACAGTTTCGAATTCGAGACCGTGAACTCTATCGCTAATCCAGAACCGATAAGGGTGGACCGTGTCTTTTCGCCGGCAGAACGTCTGAGCCTCAAATACCGAATGAAGAATCATTTCAAGCCTAGAAAGGTACCGCTGATATATAACCAATGCAAATGGGGACTTGGATACAAGGCAACCTTCATGGACAAAAGAAGGAAGAAATTTCGGTGCTCACCCATCCAATTCGTCAAGCCAGGAGAACCTTGCAAAGATCCAGGAGGGAATCAACCGACTGCACTACACAAAGGCCTCCCGATGAGCCTAGTTTGGGCCACGTGGCCCCCCATTCGATGGGATCAGGTTCTCGAACCATCTAAGCCTTCAGAAGAAGAAGGAAAGGATGAAGATGAAGAAGGAAGTCAAATACAGCAGCTTCAGGACCAAGTTACTCTGACACCTGCTCCCAACCAGGGGCACAACCTGCCCACTTCAATCAACCAGGGGCACAACTTGCCCATCTCAACATCAATCAGCAAGGGGCACGACTTGCCTATCTCTGCAAAGTCAACATCATCAATCATCAGCCAGGGGCAGAAGCAGCCCATCCATTGGACCAAGAAAGGGAAGTGGCCAGCCCTAGATTGGTCTGATGTCCAGATTCCAAACTGTGTCTAGCCGTAGAACCAGACGAACTGCAATGCGAAGTAAGTGACCTGGGAGGGACTGAGTGCGACTCAGATCTCGAACCCGACCAGCGAGAAATCATGGTCATTGGGCCAGACCATGATTCTTCGCCCAAAGCATGAACCCCCACCTCTTCAAGGGAGGAAGTGTGGGGTCCTGAATGGTTATCCGTTCCCCTAACTTTCGAATCAGCCAAAGAGCCATCTGAGGGCTCTGGCTTCCAAAAAAAAAATGCCTGTTTAAGCAGCGACCGGAACTTTGGAACAAGTTGGGCTCAATCATGGTCTGCAATACCCACTTGTTCAAAGTCCCATGAATTTCGAAAATCCAAAAAAATCAAAAACTTTCAAAAGCCAAAAACATCTAGTATTTCCATTTCAGAAAAATCTCAAAAACTAAAAAATATTTCTTTTCCTGCATTCAATAGTGTGCCAAGTTCGTCTAAAGAGTCACATGAGTTTGAAGTCGAATCATATGATTTTGACATCGAATTAGACTTCGAGCTCATAGGTCTGGACGAAGCTCGGGATGAGGAAGATGATGATCCGGCTCCCGAACTAGAGGATCTCCTCAAAAAGTTCGAATCTAAAGCCAATGTTGTAGCCGATGATTTTGAGGTAGTAAACTTGGGGACACCTGAGATCCCTAGGGAAGTACGCATCGGAAAATCGTTGCCACCTGAGATGAAACAGAAAATGATAGAGTTCCTAGCTCCAAGATTGTCCAACTTCGCGTTCTCATATGAAGACATGCCGGGGCTCGATGAAGAGCTCGTTGTACACCATCTGCCAACCAAGGCAGATATGAAGCCAGTGAAGCAGAAACTTCGAAGAATGAAGCCAGAATGGGCTCTGAAAGTCCGAGATGAAGTCATCAAGCAGTACAATGCGGGATTCTTGGTAGTCTCCAACTACCCTGAATGGCTCGCCAACATCGTGCCAGTACCAAAGAAGGACGGCAAGGTTCGAATGTCCATCGACTTTCGAGATCTCAACAAAGCCAGTCCTAAAGATGACTTCCCTTTGCCACATATCGACACTCTGGTCGACAATACTGCTGGATACAAGATCTTCTCATTTATGGACGGGTTCTCAGGTTACAATCAGATCAAAATGGCCGTCGAAGATCGTGAGAAGACATCGTTCATCACTCCCTGGGGAACCTTCTGTTACAAGGTAATGCCGTTCGGACTGAAGAACGCAGGAGCAACATATCAGCGAACAATGACAGCATTATTCCATGACATGATGAACAAAGAGCTTGAAGTATATGTGGACGACATGATCGTCAAATCTCGCACAATTGAAGGACACTTTGAAGATCTGAAGAAGCTATTCAACAGATTAGAGAAGTACAAGCTCCACCTCAACCCACAGAAATGTGTCTTCGGTGCAATGGGAGGCAAACTCCTCGGCTTTATGGTGAGCGAGGACGGCATCAGGGTCGACGAGACCAAAACCAGAGCAATCATCAAGATGCCCCCTCCTAGAACAGAGAAAGAAATCCTTGGCTTCCTCGGCAAAATTCAATACATCAGTCGCTTCATCGCACAGCTCACACCTATTTGTGAGCCCATTTTCAAGCTCCTTCGGAAGAACGTTCCAAAAGAATGGAATGATGATTGCCAAGTCGCCTTCGACCGCATCAAGAAATATCTCATGAATCCTCCAGTCCTAGTGCCGCCCACTCCTGGACGACCACTATTGTTATACATCTCGGTAGCAGCAGAAGCCATTGGCTGTGTCCTCGGCCAGCACGACGAGACCGGGAAGAAGGAACAAGCAATATACTATTTGAGCCGAAAGTTCACCGACTACGAGACCAGGTATTCCCCGATCGAGAAGACTTGCCTCGCCCTAGTTTGGGCAACTCAGCGACTCCGTCAATACATGATTGCATTCCCTATTCTCCTCCTCGCTCGCATGGATCCGCTCAAGTACCTGTTCGAGAAACCGGCACTCACTGGGAGAATAGCTAAATGGCAGCTACTCTTGTCTGAGTTCGACATCACCTATGTCACTCAGAAGGCAATCAAGGGACAGGCCCTCGCCGATCATCTTGCGGCCCATTCCCTCCTGGATTATCAACCGCTCAAGACATTCTTCCCTGATGAAGATCTCTTGCTCATTGAAGAAGAAGAAAAGAAGAAAGGTGAGTGGACGTTATTCTTCGATGGCGCAGCAAATTCTAAAGGGAGTGGTATTGGAGCAATCCTTTACTCTTCAGATGATGTCCCTATTCCTATCTCGAGGCGCATCGCATTCGAGTGCACCAACAACATGGCAGAGTATGAAGCATGCATCGCTGGCATAAGGGAAGCCATAATCTTGGGCGTCAAGAAGCTGCGAGTATTTGGAGACTCACAGCTTATCATCAATCAGACCAATGGCGAATGGAAAACCAAGGACGAGAAGCTGATATCATATCATGTGTATCTTGACAATCTGATCGAAGAATTCAAGGAAATCACCTTCTCATACATGCCCAGAGCCAAGAATCAGTTTGCAGATGCTCTCGCCACACTAGCATCAATGCTCGAGATACCAAAAGGAGCTTCAGAATGGGAGCTCACAGTCAAAGTTCAAGATGAACCTGCTTTTTGCCTGCAAATAGAAGAAGCCGAAGCTGTCCTTGACAAACCCTGGTATGCCGACATCAAGCAATATCTCGAAACCCAGGAGTATCCAGAATCAGCAACAGCAACAGATCGCCGAACCATTCAGCGTTTGGCCAGCCAGTTCACCATCAGTGGCGAAGTTCTTTACAAGCAATCCTATAATCACATCCTCCTTCGATGCGTCGACGAAACAGAAGCTGCAAAGATCATGGAAGAAATACATGAAGGAATCTGTGGCCCACACATGAACGGGCACATGATGGCAAAGAAGATTTTACGACTCGGCTACTATTGGCTCACCATGGAGACAGACTGTTGCCAGCACGTCAGAAAATGCTTCAAGTGTCAGGAGCATGCGAATCAAATCCATGCCCCCTCATCAGAGGTATACAACCTGACCACCCCCTGGCCCTTCTCCATGTGGGGACTCGACATCATCGGCAAGATCAGTCCAAAAGCATCAAACGGTCATGAGTACATACTTGTGGCAGTCGATTACTTCACCAAGTGGGTAGAGGCAGCCTCCTACACCACAATTGCAGCATCTCAGGTGATCAAATTCATGAAGAACAACATCATATGCCGGTATGGAATCTCCAATGCCATCATCACAGATAATGGGACCCCGTTCGTCAACAAGAAGATGGATGACTTCCTCAGCAAGTTCAAGATCCAACGTCATCGATCAAGCCCTTACCGTCCCCAGATGAACGGTGGGGTAGAAGCCGCAAACAAGACAATCGTCAGGATACTTGAAAAGATGGTCGTGACCTATCGAGATTGGTCAGATATGCTCCCATATGCACTTTGGGCCTATCGAACGTCTGTACGGTCTGCTACGGGCGTTACTCCTTTCGAGCTTACTTATGGAATGGAAGCAGTTCTACCAGTCGAGGTGGAAATACCATCACTACGGGTGTTACTAGAAAGCGAAGTTGAAGAAGGAGAATGGCAACGGGCCAGATTCGATCAGTTGCAGCTAGCAGATGAAAAGCGCATGCATGCACTAAGTCATTCTCAGTGTTATCATAAAAGGATCGCTCGGGCTTACAACAAGAGAGTCCGAAAAAGAAGTTTCAAGGTAGGCGACATGGTTATGAAGAAGATTCTACCGTCGCACCTTCCGGACCCCAGAGGAAAGTTCAAACCCTCGTGGGACGGGCCACTAATCGTCAGAGAAGTACTTCCCGGAGGCGCCCTCAGACTCACCAGCATGAGAGGGGTGGATCTTCCTGAGCCAACCAACGCCGACAACGTGAAGATCTTTCACGGGTAAGTTATTATGACCTTATCAAAGGTTACTTTAATAGAGCTGAAGTCAAGAGGTCGAAGCTAAGATCTCTGAGAAATCATTCCCGTCCACCAACAAGTGTTTCAAATAAATGGATTCGAAAAGAGAAAAATACAAAAAAAAAAGAGAAAAAGAATACAAAAGAAAAAGAAAAAAAAGAAAAGAGAAAGAAAAAGGGAAGCCAAAGCAAGGCACCCAAAGAAAAAAAAATCAGTCCAAGAAGAAACACAGTCATCCATCCATTCATCTCAGAGGGGTCTTTAGCAAAGACCGACAGCTCTATTATTGTAGCTCAGGATAAGGGCTGAAAGACTGCCATCGGCCGGCAACGACGGATTCCCGACCTCTAGCCGCCGCAGTTATCCAGAGATCCAGAAAGAAAAAAAAATTAAAAAAAAAAGAAAAAAAGAAAATGTGTGCCTAAACAAAGAGGGCGGAGTGAAAACCCGAAAGGGCGCTCCGAGTAAAAATAGTGGGCATACAGCGGACTTGGTGAAAACCTGAAAGGGCGCCAAAGGTAAAAACAGCACAGCTGCCAAGGGGCAGGCAAGATCAAACACCCGGGACGTGGTGAAAACCCGAAAGGGCGCCACGGGCAAAAATGACGGGAAAAAGCCGGCTGTGGTGAAAACTCGAAAGAGCGCTGCAGGCAAAAAATGGCTCGAATGAAAAAATAAAAAAATAAAAAAAATAAAAGTGCAGGTACCAAGAAGTCAGACAATCCAGATCGGTTCGAGCAGTTACAGTTCAAGAACAAGAAGAAGTGCAGTCAAGAACAAAGAGCTCTACAAATTCTGACAACCTCAGGAGGCAACAGTTTCCGTTGCCTACACCTCTAGGGAACCAAAGGAGCACACAAGTCAAATCTCGAGACATCGGTCAAAGCATTGGTCGAGCCCCAGTTCTGATTCCTATATCCCGACACAAAATTCAGGCACACACTCACAAGACAACTCATAGCACAGTAGATTTTCAAACAGTTTTCTTTTCAATTAAATGCATCATATTTCTTTTACACATATCATATCATCTTTTTCAAAAAAAAAAAAAAAGAATACAAAAATGCATCATCATCAACCATATCTGCAAAAAAGGAATGTGCAGGTGGCCAACACAATCAATCTCTACCCTCCTCCTCGGCCACATCAGGTGAGTCCTCAGACTCATAAAAAGATAGCCTCGCTCTCAACCTGCTCACCTCCATACGCAGGTAATGCGCCTCATCGAGCTCAAGGGTACGGGTCGCTATCTCCTCGTCAGACAACCTCTGATCGGCAGCCAATCTCCTCGACATCATCTCACAATGATACCGAAGTGCAGAGATCTCAGACAGCAGATGGCCATGAGTGGCCAAAAGGAAGCCAGGATCGATAAATGGGCGCTCCTCAAAGGGTTCATATGAACCGGATGAAGAGCCAGCATCTCCAAGGATATCCTGCTCATCCTCATCAGCAGTCTGGTGCCAGCAAGGGATACGTCGGTACAAAGACTGCTCAGCAACCCAGTACTGATATGGGGCGGTCGCCATCGGAAAAGTCCGCAGCTCAAAACCCAGTAAATCAGCAGTCAAGTAGCTCGCCCAAGAACAATCAATCCGGGTCCTAAAGTCAGAGGATCTGGATGGAAGCTCGACGCCCGATACCCGTGAAAGCGAAAAGAGGAACATCCTGCTCATATCCAAACTGTCGCAGGAACCGAATAGGATAATAAGAAAAGTAGGATCGAAAGCCTACCAACATCAGAGGAAGGCGGTGTGCATCGCAAAGCACTGGAGGAAGTGAAAGCCAAGATGACTCCCAACGAACGTTCCAGTCACGAAGTTCAACGAACATCCTGCGATACAAGGGCTCGCTCATCCTAACTATATGAGGAAGAAACTCCATGATGTGTCGCATAAGGTCCGGGCAACGAGTGTCAGGAAAAGATACAGGAACGGTCAGCGAAAGACGCTCCCATAGCCAGACCTGATCACAAAAAGGAAAAGAAGTTCAGCTAGAGCCAAGCAATTCCTAACAAAGCGAGAAGAAGAAAAAGGATGTAGAAAAGATACCTGAAGAAAGGCACAACAACCGCGAAGGACACGAGTGCGGCCTAGGGCGCAGTCAGTCAACCCATTGAACAGCTCAGCCAAGGTAAGAGAAATGATCCCCTGCCGACGGATAGCTCGGCTCATCACCTCAAAAAGCAAAGGAGTCTGGGACCTGCGCCATCCCGAGAACAGCACCTCAGCAATCAAGCAAAACATCAGTGCGTTCCGAGCAAAGGTAGAACCGGCCACACTCCAAGGACCCGAAAAAAGGTCATACAGTAAGTCCAAGGAAAACACTACAGCATCCTGGCCGGCAGCTGCAGGATGAACAAGATAAGGGATCCCGATCCAGTTCTGCGGTGTGGCAGTCTTCGGCGACGTCTTCGGCGAGAAATACTGAGTATAATCCCAGGGTAGGCCTGTCAAGCGTGCAAGCTCCTCCAAAGAAGGTCCCATCTCTATATCATTGAACACAAACAAGTTCAACGAAGGGACCCAGTCAATCAAGGCAGCTCCAAGCATCCTCCAATCAATATCAACTCTAGCCATATGGACCAGACTGCCAAAGCCATAGGACTTTAACTCCCGAATCTCATAAGCTGACAAGCTGTCAAGCCAAGCAAGCAGTCGTAGCGAGCAAGAAGGACGAGGAAGCAGCTGACAAGTCCTCACTGGTACCCCCTCCAGAACAAAAGGACCAAAAATCAATGATGACTCATCAAGGATCGAAAGGTCAACGGGCGAAGGAGAAGGAAAAGCTGGAACCTCTGCAGACTCGACAGCCCCTGACCTACCCCCAGTAACGGCTATGTCTGATATAGTCGCATCACTGTCAGAAACTATCACAACCTCAGCCGCACGGAAAGACTCGCCCACCTCATGAACGGAGTGCGCAAAGGACCGATGACTAAGAGAAGGACAATGCTCCCCATCCAAAGGACTATCAGTGAAGATCACACCGCACATCGTGGCATCCTGGCTAATCTGACCGTCGAAGAATACATCTGAACCATCAAAAAGGGTCCCGGCAACCCTGATCGAAGAATCAACGGTCAGATCTGGACCTGCGGCCCCCTCCAACAGGAAATCATGAATCCAATCATCATCCTGGCCGATCAAAGGGATCATCGAGGCATCCACACTGTCCATCATCAGGGGGACATCATCAATGACCACATCAAGACCACCCAAGCAAGTATACCGCACATCTCGGCCCTCATCCAGAGCATCCAAACCGTCAAAGGTACCATCTGAACCATCCATCCCATCCAAGCATGAGATCAGCCCATCTATGTCCATCATGGTCCCATCACCACCATCCATCACATCATCCATGGGGCCCACAGTCAAGGGATGCATAGCCTCACCTATGTCCCATCCCATCATCCTATCTATACCATCCATTCCTCCCATAATGAGGGGCCCACTCAAATCTGAAAATCCAGCCATCCCACCATTAATGGAGCCATTTAAAACTCCACCAACCACCATCCCTAGCCCCTCATCAATGCCACCATTCAATGTCCCATCTCCACCATTCATTAAAGAAATCCCTCCATCATTAAAGCCTTCAATACTTTCTGAAGTGTGGGACCCACCATGGGCAGCCCCCACAGTCCCTAAATCACCACCATCCATGGCCCAAGAAAGGACAAAGCAAGATGAGGACAAGATGATGAGGAAAGAGGAGACAAAGAGAAGATTCATTGTTGGAATCGAACCTGAACGTACAGAGCAGGTGGGGACAGCAGCAACAGGGACCAGGGAATGTCCGAGCACGAGCCAGCCCAGGCCGCTCAAGAGACAAGCCCTGAGCGGCCTGCTCTAGGCCGCCCGTACGGACATGGATCCCCTCTCTCCGCGAGATTGGCTCCGGGGTTCTGGGTAGGTGAGGCTGACAGTCCACGTCAGCAGATGATGCTCCATGGGCCGCCCAAGGCTCCGGTCCACTCCAGATTTCGATTGAGGCTGATCAAGACCATATAAAAGGTGCCCCACCGGTCCAATCACGAAGCAATGCAGCCCGAACATGGCTGATCAAGTCAAAGAGAAGGAAAGGTGATCAAGTGGGGGCCACAAGCAATCCAAGCCATTCAAAGACTAGATCATCATGATCTAAACCATTGAAGGATCTGCATGAGCCATCAAACAACAAGATCAAAGGTCTGATCATCAAAAAAAGGGCCAAAATCCAAGATCTAATCATCAAGTGGGCCCACAAAGCCAAGTCAAGCAATCCGAGACGTTCAAGCCATCATCCACACCATGAGAAGCCTTCTTAGCCCCACAAATCATCAAAAGAGGTGCCCCAAAGTAAAGCCAAGGTCTCAAGTGGGCCCACAAGGCCGAATCTATCAATCTGAACCATTCAAGGGCTAGATCATCAGGATCCAAACCATTGAAAAGCTTACACAAGTCATGGAGCAGCAAGATCAAAGGTTCGATCATCAAAAAGAAGGGCTAGAATCCAAGATCTAATCATCGAGTGGGCCCATAAGGCCTAAACAAGCAATCCGAACCGTTCAAGTCATCGTCCATGCGGCTAAGAAGTCTCAAATCATGAAGGAACAAGTCAAAAGTCAAAGCGTCCAGACATCATCAAAGAATTTGAGACAAGTCGAAGATTATATATTCATTCAAAAGAGCTTGATACAAAAAAGGATAAAAATAAAAATACAAGGCCATACAAAGCAGAGCACCCAAGCAGGCTACAAGTCGCCAACATAGTCATCATCGTCCCTCCTCGCGTCCCGCTCCCGACGATAAAGATCCATCAAAGGAGCAGTCACCGAACCTCCAGCATACCTGCGACGGCCACCTGGAACATAAAGCGAAGGAAGCAGAGGCCCCTGGCCGAACAGCAGATACCACTCATCATAATCACGATCCGGGATCGTGAAACGAAATCCGGGCTGGCCCACGAGAGCCTCAACTCTTTCATCAACCGGCATCCGAGCAGCTGGAGGAGGCGCAGAACAAGGGACCCGAGCCACCCCAGTGACTTGCCGAAGCAACCTCTCCCCCAGGTACCACTGAAAAGATTCAGCGTCAGAAAGCATGATACGGAGACATGAAGCATCGTATGCCTCCACACGCTGGGGGGTATAATAGAGAGGGAAACTGGCATACAGCATCCGAGCGAGCTGCAGCAAATGAGGTCACCACGATCAGTTACAGTACGGCACGAGGGGTAGGGAAAGCAAGATACTTACGTCCTCCACGATCAACCCGTCTATGTCAGCACGCCAATTGTCCCCGAGAACTCAGGAGTTCCGCTGACGGTTTTGCTGGTGCCAGTACATGTGGCGATACTGAGAGGGCTCAATATCATCCCGCATCCTCGGCGCGAGATGGGAAAAATGGTCATAAAAGCAGGTCTGGACAAAAGCACGTCTAATGATCAGAGAGAGAAAGAAGGCGAAAACCCTTCAAGAAAGGTGAAAGAAGAGATACCTCAACGACAGGCCAGAAGCCTGTGAAGGACCGACTATGCCGACAGGTCTTGTCCAGACCTTGAAAGATATGGGTCAAGATAGCCCCATTCCAGTTATAGGGATGATGGAGATCCTCGACTAAACGAAGAAATTTAGGATCAACCCTCTCATTCGCATGGCAGAAAAGGAAGGACCCGAAGGCATAAGTGATCATGGCCCGAGCTTTGTGGAGTGCCTCTCGCTCGGTGGTAGGGATGACGAAGGCAAAAGTGTTATAGAACCATCGCATCCTTACTTGATGGCCTTGGAATTCACCCTCGGGTGGGACATCACCAACGAGCCGTAGCCAGTCAATGGAAGTGAGGGGAGCCAGAGAGCTGACTTGAGGAACAACTGTTCCATGAAACGAGAAGCCTATTTGCATGTAAATGTCCAAGGGGGTTATTCCCCATTCCCCACAAGGGAGCTGGAAGGTGTGGGTCTCATCCCGCCACCTCTCGCAAAGGGCCGCGAGCATCATGCGGTTAGCATCGTTATTATGGAAACGTAAGGTGGGGAGGCCAGCAAAAGGAGTACCATCCAGTACTCGTTCAAGCAAGGGCTGTGGATCCTTCACCCAGCCGTCCCAGCGATCCCTGGTACCTCGACCTTTGATAGCGGGAAGAGGTTGATGCTCCATAGCTAAGGAACACATGTGGTCCCCTCGGCGGACAATGAAGGCAGGATCATCTTCATCAATCACTCGGTGACCTCTGGTACCATCCGCTATTGAATCCTACAAGCTTGGCAAGGTAAGTCCCTACCCACTACCCATTAAAATCCAAATTATCATCCAAGAAACCCATGGGATTGGACTCACATTCAAATGCAAAATCTAAAGTCCAACTCCATGTGTCACTTAGGATGTGTGTTGGGCCCTTGGGAAAAAGTAAGGCCCACCTTAAAGAAGGTTGCATGGCATGCCTTAGGCAAGAAAAAGTCCATCATCCAAGGACACATTTTGGACAACAAATGCACTCAAGTGCCATGAGATCAACAAAGGATCTTAATTCACATGAAATCCCTCTTCAAAGTCCATATGTGGCCAAGGATTGATCCACTTTTATGCCAAGGCCAGGATTCTCACTTAAGATGTTTCCATCTTTTTACACATGTACATGGACAAGTGGAGAATAGGAGGGAAGTAGGCCCCCAAGAGTAACTCAAATGCCTCATCTCAATGGATTGGAGAGAGCACATAGCCCACTTGAAGAACATGAGGACCCATTCATGGGTTAACCATGGGCAACCTTATGTGCCTCATCTTGATGAAAGTTTTGACAACATGGCGGTCTATCCACAAACATATGAATCAAAGAAGCTAATGGTAGAAAGTTGATGCACATAGCTCACATGAGGAATCAAAGTTGGAAATGCCCATGTAAGGACAAGCTTGGGCAACTTATGTGCACCAATTTTTCACCAAGAGGGAGACCATTTGAGCCCAAAAGAGCATGGCTTGATGAGTCACCCAACCATCATGAAAATGGATAAGAATGGTATACATAGCCCACTTGAAGATCAAAATCCAAAATGTCCCAAAGCATGGGACAAAAATGGGCAACTTATGGGTGCCATTCTTTCTCACAAATTGAAGAAGAAATCACTCATACTTGAGAATGATGGTGGATGATCCACCAAGCCCCCAAAGAAAAGATCAAGGAGCTATGGTTGTATGGATAGCTCACTTGAGGATCATCCATTTGAGGTTGATGGCATTAAAGGGAAACTCTTGAGAACCACATTCCTACCACAAGGGAAAACCATTTGAAACTTAGTGAGAGTGTTGGAACAACTCACTCATGGGACTTGTAGATGGTCAAGTAACTCAAGTCCTCCATCCATCAAAAGAAAAAAAAGCATGAAAAGAAAAATCCTACATGAACAAAGTGTAGTGGGGCACACATGGTTCAAAGAAGTGCCCAAGTTTCAATGAAGGCCCAAAAGCCCATCCACATGAAAAACTCCAAGGAGCCCACTACACCTTGTACAAGGATGTACATCATAATCAAGAGATAGGGGAAGACTTGAGCCACTTGTCCATAAAGGCCCAATTAGAAAATCTAGCCCACTTGAGATCCAAATGAAGAATTGGCTAGTCATCTTGGTCCATACATGTGCGAAGAAAGATGGGGTCACCCAAAGTGAGCCCCATGAGCCCAAAACTTGAGATGGGCCTTACCATGCCCATGGGCCCAAGTCTTGGAAAGAAGATGGAAAAGAAAAAGAAAGCTCCAAAAGAAATGATAAGAACAAGAAAGCATGAGGGAGCCCAAAATGAAGCATTGGGCCCATCAAATACACCAAGGGCCATGACTTCATTTTGAGCCCATTTGATACATATGAAAAGAGGCCCAACTCCCATGAAAAAGATAGAGTATTTTGCCATGAACACTTGGTGACATGGCAAAATCACCCTTTACATATACATGAGGGGAGTGTGAAAAGAAGAAAGAAAAAAAAATGAAGTGGAGAGCTTGCAATGTCCTTCTCCATGCACCACCTTTGAAAAAGACTTGAGATCTAGAAAAAGGCCAAGAATGCTTGGGCCCACCTTCACACCTCTTGGAATAGCTACATGGAAAAAGAAAATAGTCATGAGAAGAGATAATGAAGAAGGAAAAAGATAAGAAAAGAGAAAGGAAGTGGTCCATACCTTTACCACTCACCAAAGAGGGACCACCTTGCTGTCCCAAAACTTCTCTAAGGCCCACTACTTGAAAAGAGCAAGGGACCACCAAAGAAGAGAGAGAAAACTTGAAAAAGAGAGAATATGAGAGAGAGAAGAGAGAGATTGCACATTGAGGGGGGCAAGGGTGCCCCATGTTATATAGAAAAGGGGAGGGCACCCTTTTACCCAGCCCACTGAAGAGACCAGAAGGCAGAGACCGTCCGGGCGGCCCATGGGAGGCCGTCCTAGCCCCTACCTATGTGAGATGACTTCTCACCCCCTCTCCTTGGGAAGAACTCCTCCTTGGGAAGGGTGGTTGCAAGTGAATCTCGTACCTCCATGTAAGAATGAAGTGATGGAAGAGAATGGTGAGAAAAAAAGGAAGAAATCTCACCAAAATCTCATCTCATGAGAAATGGGTGAGAAATTGGGTTGATGATGTGGAAAAGTACCATAGAATTTTCAAAGAAAAGAAAGAAAAATTTGACTTGGTCAAACAATGATCTCAACCATCCAAGAATATGACCTGATGATCCGAACCATTCCAAGAAGAATTCCCATAATCTCTAACCTGGATTGCTGCTCGCTTGTATAGATTCTGGTCCGAAGACCTTAAACTACGTCGGGATCGACATCCCGAGAGATTTTCAATAAAAGCCGGTATCGGTCTTGATTGCTCGAATTAAGATCCGACGACACCGAGTACTTTCAAAAAAATGAAAAATGTCTTTCCTGTTTTGTGCAAATTGGGTCCGAAGACCTTAAACTACGTCGGGATTGACATCCCGAGAGATTTTTAATAAAAACCAGCATTGATCCCAGCCTTTCAGGCCAAGATCTGATGATCTGGATCATTTCGAAAAACAAAAATATATTACCAGCCCCTCTTTTACAAAATTGGGTCCGAAGACCTTAAACTACGTCGGGAGCGACATCTCGAGAGATTTTTAATAAAAACCAGCATCGATCCCAGCCTTTCAGGCCAAGATCTGATGATCTGGATCATTTCAAAAAAAAAAAAATATATGTTTGCCCCTTTTGTGCAGTTTCAGGGTCCGAAGACCTTAAACTACGTCGGGATCAATATCCCGAGGGATTTTCAATAAAAGCCGGTATCGGTCTTGATCAAGATCCGCTGACACTGGACATTTTCCAAAAAAAAAAAAAAAATGTGTTTGCCCCCTTTTGTACAGTTTTGGGTCCGAAGACCTGAAACTACGTCGGGAACAAAATCCCGAGAGATTTCCAATAAAAACCAGTGTCAATCCTGACCGTTCAAAATTGAGATTTTATGACCTGGAACAGTTTTCAAAAAATCACAAAAAAGAATGTATTTTCAGCATGTACATATTTACGGTCCGAAGACCTTAAACTACACTGGGATTAGTTTCTCGGGGGACCTTTCTCGCTTTTAACAAAAACCGGCATCGATCCCAGCCATTCGAGCCAGGATCTGATAACCCGGAACATTTCAAAAATACCAAAATATTTTAAAAGCTTTCCACAAAAACCAGCATCAATCTCGATCATTCGAGCTGAAATCTGGAACTTTTTCCAAAAAACACAAAAAAAGAAAAATGATTCACCAAAAATTTCAACTGCACAAATTCATCTCCAGTGGTCCGAAGACCTAAAACTACACTGGGATTAACTTCTCGAGGGCTTTCTTTCCTAACCTGTTCCAGGCATGGCTGACACTTGATCGTACGGGTGTCTGGAATCTTTTAAACAGGTAAGGGCTGAGGCGGGCAGAACTCCGCAATCCTGTTCGTGTTGAACGCACCGTGATAGACAACCTTGATTTGGAAGTCGCTGTTGAATCTGACGGATATTCCCTGTTCCTAAAACTCATGAAGGGGATTAAGGCTGTTGGGAGGTGGAGCGCACCCTCACGAAATTGTGAGCAACGTAAGGCCCCAAACTGGATTGACTAAGGGAAATGTGAGGATGTGGCTCATTTTGTGGCCGAAGGAGTCCGTCGGACGATACGTAGTCTATGTGCATTGCACATGAGGAACAGGAAACTTTATGGGTGTGTTGACTGAAAACCCTCAAAATCTCCTCATCCGAAGATGTAAAACTACGGCACTTAATTGTGTGAGACTCGTCTTGCTCGCTGACATAAAATGGATCAGGTGCCTTACCAGCAGTAGAAGCTGGAAGTGGATGAAAATTCCACACTTTTCCCTGCATTTCAGAAAAATCACAAAATACCAAAACATTGCAAAATCACCTCTTCAAAAATCACAAAAATATTTCCCTTACTTTCGAATAAAATGTTATAAAAAATCACAAAAATATTTCTCTCGCTTTCAAAGAAAATACTTCAAAAAACACAAAAATATTTCCTTTGCTTTCAGCCAAAAATTTTCAAAAACACAAAAATATTTCCTTTGTTTTCAATAACCGATCTCTATCCTGACCTCTCAGGTAAAGATTCGGACCCAAATATTCACAAAAATCACAAAAATTGTCAGTATCCCCAGCACTACACTTCAGGAGTCTTGAACTCCACTCTCTTCACAATTTGGGATGACGGATCCAATCGCCCGCAAATTGGAATCTTGACCAAAACGGGCAACTAAACACCGTCCCAATCACATTTATGCCCAGAAGAACATATTGAAGTCGGATAGCATCCTCGTACATTCTCATTCGCAAAGAAACAGCATCTTGGGACGATGGACCTGATCGACCACGGGTCGGGATCTTGACCAACCCGTTGACCAAACATCCACATCAAAAAGAAAATCCCCAGGGAGAACAACCCTGCAAGCAATAAGCTCAAAATTCTCTGCATCCCCAGCAAAAGTAAAATCATCAAACTGAAAGAGAATGAGCCAAAGCCATGCATTCATCATGCATCTCCATGCATCAGCATCCATCGCATCAATCATCATGTTTACCTGCTTTCAAAATAAAGTCGGTTAGCCAAAGACCCCACAGGCATCCCTAGTGGAGGCACGTGCAAACCATATTTCCATTTCAAAAAAGATAAAAAAAAATCTCTATTTACAAATAAAAACCCCACGGAGTATCACTCCCCAGAGTGGGTATCTTTTCAAAAAAATTCAAAAATATTTTCCCAGTAGAGCGTTATGCCTCCAAAACACCGGGAGGTCTTCCATATCTCTGGGTAGGAGCCGACGCAAAAATCAAATAAGATCCGATGTCTCGCGGTTTCCCCGGAGATCATCGGATCCAATGCACTCAAAGTACGGTCGAACTGAACTCCAGTGTCAGTGCGGTCGTACCACATGCCAAGATACGAAAAGATGAAAAGCCAAAAGGCTCGGTCGAAGAAACCATTTGAACAGGTGGAAACGATGAATTGTAACCCAAGTATTAAAATCAGCAGATTGGGTGGAAAGAGTTCACCCGCACATACCTAGGCGTGGATGCCTGAAGTACCTTGACTGAGTCCAAGTCGGCGTAGTAGAATCCCGTAAGACTATCTGACGCAGGGCGTCTAACCACTTTGACAGTCAAGCGAAACAAGTACTCCTGGAGTGATCTGGGAAAATATCAAACATCACACAATCAATCTCAAGGTCAGCAACCTCGTAAGACTACGGACGCAGAGGCTCTGCTGTACCTTTCCGATGTTAGTACCGATCGAGAATGGAAGGGTTGCGATTGGGTACCCAGGTTGCAGCGCATGCAGGGACAATCGCAACGTTTTCTCCAAACTCTCGCGGTATGTGCGAGTTATCAATTTCCAGACAATCAACTGACTCAGATACAAAGGATAACAAAGATTCCAGACCACAATCAAGGAAAGAATGAATTGCAAACCAAGCATCAAAACCAGCAGATCGGGTGGAAAAAGCCCACCCGCACATACCCAGGCGTGGATGCCTGAAGTACCTTGACTGAGTCCAAGTCGGCGTAGTAGAATCCCGTAACACTATCTGACGCAGGGCGTCTAACCACTTTGACAGTCAAGCGAAACAAGTACTCCTGAAGTGATCTGGGAAAACATCAAACATCACACAATCAGTCTTAGGGTCAGCATCCTCGTAAGACTGTCGACGCAGAGGCTCTGCTGTACCTTTCCGATGTTAGTACCGATCGGGAATGGAAGGGTTGCGATTGGGTACCCAGGTTGCAGCGCATGCAGGGACAATCGCAACGTTTTCTCCAAACTCCCGCAGTATGTGCGAGTGATCGATCTCCAAACGATCAACTGGTACAGATGTAAAAGCAAGCAAAGATTTCAGAACATGATCTATGAATGACCGGGTCAGAAGTGGGGTGTCCACTCGCTTTGGCATTCGGTTGCAAGCAACCTCTGCCAAAGAGGGGCATCTGTAGACACCCCACCTTCGGCTACACTGTTGGTAGAGATAGCTGGTTGAATGGAAGACCATACCCCCAAATTCCAAGTCCAAACTCAGCCAAACTCACCCTTGTAAGCCCCATTCCATAGCCCAGTTCAAGCCCGAACCCAGTCAACCCAGTCCTAAACACCACCCTGAAAAACCCCCCATAAGAAAAGCCAGTCAAAAAATCCCAAAAAAGTCAAACTCACTGAGTCAACCCGCTGAGTTAACCCGCTGAGTCAACCCTCTGAGTCAACCCGTCGAGTCAAAACACCGAGTCAACCCGTCGAGTCAACCCGTTGAGTCAAATCACCGAGTCGACCCGCTGAGTCAACTCACTGAGTCGACCCAGCGAGTCAAACAGCATCCCCGAGGGAGCGACCGTACTCGCTGGAAACCGAGGAGCGGCCGTACGGGCGGCCCATAGCAGGCCGCCCGAAATAAATTACGCGGAATGCCACTCTCCGCTGCTATAAATACCCCCCTCCCCTTCTCATTTCAACATCCCTTCGAGTCCAGTGAAGTCCTGTCTGTCCCGAGCCCCTCTCCAATCCTTAGCCCATTTTTCCACCAAGGAGAGCCCGAGTGAGGAGAGCCTAGCCCTGGTCCAGCCCAGCCTGACCACTGGTCCAAGTCTCCCAAGCCATCCAAGTCTTGATCCAGCCACTCGAAAGCCAATCCTTGCAACACCTCCATCCATCCAGCTACTCTTTTCCAGCATCATCTCATTTGCATCTAGCATAAGTGCAACATTTACTTTTCTTCCAACCCCCCTGCTTCACTGCAAACACTTTGATTATTCAAACACACCGCATGCATCTCGCATAAAGCACCTGTCAGTTCGAGCGTATGCTCTGGGCTTGCCCGTTGTTGGAACCTGCCCATCAGAAACTCTTACTGTTCAGACCTGCATTCACGTACATATCACTATAGACACTTTGAATATTCAAGCACACAGCATGCATCATCTCGCATAAAGCACCTGTCAGTTCGAGCGTACGCTCTGGGCTTGCCCGTTGTTGGAACCTGCCCATCAGAAATCTTACTGTTCAGACCCGCATTCATGCATCATGTCATCCATGAGAATATACGAGGATTAAACTAGACTTTCAAGTATTCGATCGATTCTGTGAAGTAGAGACCGTACTTCGGTACGGGCAGTGTGTGGGGTGCTTAACCTCGTCCCACCCTGTAACTGTGATCCCTTACCTTGAATCTCTGACCACAGATCAACAGGAGTCATTTTAGAGGAAGGAATCTTCGGATTCCCTTCTCTAACGTTTCTACGGGGTCTAGCCGACTGTAGATTCGAAGTAACTGGCTAGTGGCGACTCTGGTCTTATATAAACTCACTTAAACATATCCAGCTTAACACGACCACCAAACGAAGCCCTCGAGAACGAGGCAAGCCAGTGGCACAAACGGCGATTTCGCACGCACGCACCTCTTCTTCTTCTTCTTCCGAAAGGAAAGGGAGAACGACGTCGTGTGGGAGCGCAGAAAATCGGCGAGGGTCCACAGATACGTGGCACCAGGAAAGGAGAACAAGGTGTGTAGACTGAAGACGAGTCCATATGGTCTGAAGCAGGCCCTGAGGCAGTGGTACAAGAAGTTCGACAGTTTCATGTCGGGAAACTGGTACAGGAGATGTCATGCAGACCACTGTTGCTACTTGAAGAAGTTTGATACGTCGTACATCATCCTTCCTCTATATGTTGATGATATGCTTGTAGCCGAATCAAGCATGAAGGACATCTCAGATCTCAAAAGACAACTGTTTAGAGAGTTTGCCATGAAGGATTTAGGAGCTGCAAAATAAATCCTAGGCAGGAGGATAAAGCATGACAGAAAAAACAAGAAGCTGGTTTTGTCACAGGCAGAGTACATAGCCAAGGTACTTGATTGATTCAGCATGGGAGGTGCTAAGCCGGTTAGCACTCCATTAGCCAACCACTTCAAGCTTTCTAAGGAGCAAGGAGCTAAGACGCAGGAGGAACGGGACTACATGGCTAAAGTCCCTTATGCGTCAGCCATAGGGAGCCTCATGTATGCTATGGTTAGCACGAGGCCAAACATTGCTCAAGCAGTGGGAGTTGTTAGCAGGTACATGAACAACCCGGGGAAGGAACATTGGGAAGCTGTGAAGTGGATCCTCAGATACCTGGTAGGTACTGTGGATGTAGGGCTGTGTTATGGAGGATCAGAAATCAAGCTATAAGGCTACGTCGACTCAGATTTGGCAGGGGATATCGACAGCAGAAGGAGTACTACAGGGTATGTCTTTACCCTGGGTAGTGCTGCAGTCAGTTGGATCTCTCAGTTACATAAGATAGTATCCATCAGTACAACGGAAGCAGAATATGTTGCAGCTACAGAAGCGTGCAAGGAGATGGTGTGGATGCAAAGTTTTATGGAAGAGTTGGGGAAGAAGCAAGCAGATTGCAAGCTATATAGTAACAGTCAGAGTGCAATACACTTGGCTAAGAATTCAGCCTTTCATTCGAGGACAAGCATATTAACATCAGATATCACTTCATACATTCGTTACTGGAAGATGGATCGATTGCTTTGGAGAAAATTCATACAAGTGAGAATCCTGCAGATATGTTGACCAAGGCGGTCACACGAGAGAAGCTGAAGCTCTATTCAGCTTTGGTTGGTCTTCAGGCTTGAAGACTGGGAGGTGGTGCACTCCGGATGTAGAAGACGAAGGATCAGGTGGTGATTGTCTCCAAGTGGGAGATTGTTGAGTGTGGAGACAGCCACACATGTCAATGGTCGGGCGCCCGGACGGTCTGATGACCGGGCGCCCGATATTCAGACCATTTGGGCCATAGGCTGCTGGACCGTTTTGTGAACGGCCGGGCGCCCTACGGTCAAAGTGACCGGGCGCCCGATATTCAGCCTGGTTTTATCTTCAGTCCGCTGGACTGTTTTGAGAGTAGCCGGGCGCCCGGCGATCAAAGTGACCGAGCGCCCGAAATTGGTCTATTCCATGTTTTATTCACGCTGGACGTTTTTTGTATTGGCCGGGCGCCCGACCCAGTTACGACCGGGCGCCCGATCGGCCGCGGGCTTAAGACGCGGGTTTCCTATTTTTTATTCTAACTGCGGGGTTTACTATATAAAGGGGTGTAAACCGGGATTAGGAAATGGTGATTAGGGCTTCTATACGTCCAAGGTGAGAAAAAGGTGAGAAGATTAGCAAAAGGGCCATCTCTATGCATGGGAACATAGGAGAAGGTAAGTACATTGCTTGTAACTTCATTTTTCTTCGTAGTAAAGTTTGCACCCGTGGTTTTTTACCCTTGTTGGGGTTTTTCCATGTAAATCTCTATCTTGTGGATTGTTGGTTTGTGTGATTCATTTTCTAGTTATTATTACTTACTGTTTATCGTTTGTGGGTGAGACCGGAGATTGGATCTCGGTTCACCGGCGTTGTTGGCGTGCTGCGCAACATTACCAATATAAAGAGTGATATATAATCATTAAAAACATTTTGCGAGCCACAAAAGTTCTATATCAAGCTGATATTTAAATGTTCCCTTCATCCAGAACTTCTTAACATTATGAAGAGCTTGGATTGAAAATAAACATTACCAAAACCTTACTCTGGTCTCTTTGAAATTTTTAATTTTTAATGGTGTGCTCCCAATCATCACTGTTTCCAGTGGTATGGTCCACTTGACATTTTAATTTGCATAGTCTTTTTAACCCCATCCTAAGATGGGCTAGAGAAACATATGGACAGTGTGGATGTACAAAATATCATCCATGTGGGCCACAGGTAGAAGTAACACCCACTAAGCCATTCTGAGGGTAACACCTAATTCGCTTCCCCTTCACGTGTAACCTCGTAATCTACTTGCTATGTGTGGCTCATAATTTTTACACTGCATTTGGTCTTCTTTTTTTTTACATACAAAATATCAGTCTGATAAAAACACCTTGGCAAGTATTTGGTAGACACCTAAAAATAAGTTTATCTGTGTTGTATCCTATTTTTACTGTTCCTGGATGAGCCAATCAGAAAGGTACACTTAAAGTTATAGGAAGAGTGTACAAGGCGTACACAATCTACTGAGATACATGGAGCGTAACTCTTTGAGGCGACAGCTAGCAGTATTTGATTGAAACACGTCATCTAGCGTCCAAGTAGAGATGGTGAGCGGTTATCAAATAAATGCCCAGAGAGACAAAGGGATCAACGGGTCGTGGTAGCATTAAATGACTACTGAAACAGCTGCACGAGGAGCTCATTTAGATGGTTCTTTGCCTCTAAGGGAGTCTATAAATATCAAGGTAAGTCACAGATCGAGCAATGAGTCTCACACCAACCAAATCAAATCAAATCAAATCTATCTTTCAATTATCCTAGCATAATATCTACCTTAACGTAATCCTAACTTAGGAGTAGGGGTAATCTAATAGTGGTAATCCAAATAGTTGTAATTTGAGCCTATGCTCGTATATATGTTGGACTTAGTTATCTTAATACAAATAAGCTCTTCATTCAAAACGGTAATCCGCAGTTGATCTATTCAAATTGTTGTAAGTATTTATTTTTTTTAATTTTGTTTGTGTTTGAAAGTCCTTTCTTGTATAAGGCAAGGTGCAACCCATTTGAGGAGGACGAATCTCACGCTCTGATAATCGCCTGATCCCTATCAGCAATATATTGTGAATGGCTAACTAGGCGAACAATCTTCTCAAATTTTGGTCATACATAGTCAAAGTTCGACGTATCTGCATATCTCGACGCTTGGGGTCGAAGTTTTTTGGTTGTTAACAAGCCGCACAAATCAGTTTTGGCATGCCCGTGCATATCACCACACGTGACCAAAAGTATACTCGAGCAGCCAACTAAAACGGGCTGAGCAATCTCATTTTAAATAACAGTAGTTTTTTTTTTTTATAGGTAACTGCATCTCTAGTGCATAACTACTGTAAGTGCTGTTAACATGAATATGCGGCACCTCTAACATATAATATATAATAGGAGTTTACTAAAATGAGATGAATTCATTTTGAGGCATTGCACCAAACAGGCCCTATTGTAAAATCATGCCGAAAGCTTCTAACTCCACCTGTTGTAACCAGCTGGTTTTGGATCAGTCTGATCTTTGTATCTTTTCCATCATCTTGACTCGGACTTAATGAATGGGGATGAAAGATACACACATAGTGGCCCCATAAACTCAATTATGGCATTACGTCCCCATTGCTTCCTATAGTGTTTTCACATGAGCTGTGAATCGGGCTGATTTTTTTGTACCTGGGCCTATCATTGATGGGCACACCTGATGGACAGAGTAGACGTTATGTATACAATATGGCAGGCCTAAAGTGCTGGGTGTCTTAAGCTCAGAACACCCAAGTGAACTCAAGTTAAGTTTTGACCTGACAACTTCCAAACATGCTTTCCAGTGGTCCACATGCAATCTGCAGCCTCAAAACCACATGTAAGGACTCCGTGGGGCCACTGATGTGTGTTTTGCCCATGCCATCCACTTGTTCTTTATCCATGCTGCCAGCTCATTTTAGAGCATGAGCCCAAAATTGAAGCATACGCAGAGCATAAGTAGACTGCACCATACATAACAATGGGATTGAATGCTTCCCGTTGAAAACTTCTTGATGCCACAAAAGTTTTGGATCAGGCTGTTATTTATGATTTCCCTTCATCAGGTCAGTGTGACCTTATCAACAGATTGGATGACAAATAAACATTACCATGGGCCTAGGAAGGTTTCAACAGTAGATGTCATTATCCTCAATGTTTTTTGTTGTGTGGTTCACTTCAGCTTTAGACATGCTTAAATTTTGGGTCCATTCCCAAAAATGAGCCAAAAAATTAGATGGATGCATGGATAAAACACATGCATCATAGTGGACCCCACAGAGTTCTAACACCACGTAGCTCTACGATGTGCTAGGGTCACTGTGCAATCCGGCATTCTGATTCTTCTTTCTGTTGGAGACATGGGCGTGTGTAGAGCTGGACACGAACAATTCGCTCAATTTGGATCGAAAAAAACGAAGTGAACAACCGGTTCGAAAGCAGATCGAACCAGATTTTGGGTGTTCGAAAAAAATTTGAATCGAAAATTAACAGACTACTATTCAATTCAGTTTGGTTCATTAACCCAGTTCGAATTTGTGCGATTTGAATCAGATCGGTTCAGTTTGGAGGAGTCATATAAATACTTTTTTTTAACTCTCACAGTTCATTTGTTTTTCACTCAACCCCAGGCCGACCCTAAGCACCCTTTCACCCTACCCAACGAACGATCGAAACCTCAATCCCCTTTAGTCCTGCTCGCTAGTCCGATCATCTGTTGGCCCCTCTTCTCACCCATCCGGCCATCCCTCTGCTTGTCCTTCAGTCCTACTCGCCCATCTGATCATCCATTTGCTCATCAACCCTGCTCACCCATCCAATTTCGATCATCCCTCTACTCGTCAGTCTTGCTCGGCCCTCCGATTCTGGTCATTCTTCTACTCATCAGTCGGTCCGATTCTGATAATCTACTCGTCTAGCTCCAAAAATTCGAACAAAACTCACTTGCTCTTTTCTATTATTGAATATTTAATATTGCTAATTTGTGATTGTGGTGTGATTTGTGAATGTGATGTGATTAAAGTTTTTAAATTTGGGGATTTTATGTTTTTTTTTTTTTTTTTTTTTTTGGAATTTGGGAGTTTTTGGATTAGGGTTAGGGCCTAGGGGTTTTAATTTTTTTTTAGATTGTAATGATATTAAAACATAATTGTTTGATTGGAACAAAATTGGAGATAAATGGTTCATTTCGGCCACTATTGAATAATAATAGTCTAATAGAGAATACTGGTTATATACTTAACTACTTAGATTGGTTGTGTTACGCAGCACGCCAATAACGTTGGTGAATCGAGATCCAATCTCTAGTCTCACCTACAAACGATAAACAGGAAGAAATAACAACTAGAAGAGGAATCACACAAACCAACAATCCACAAGACAGAAATTTACGTGGAAAAACCCCAACAAGGGTAAAAAAAACCACGGGTGCAAACTTCACTGTGAAGAAGAACGAAGTTACAAGCAATACACTTATCTTCTCCTATGCTCCCATGCACAGAGATGGCCCTTTTGTTAATCCTCTCGCCTTTTTCTTACCTTGGAAGTATAGAAGCCCTAAGCTCCTCTCCTAATCCCGGTTTACAACCCTTTATATAGTAAACCCCGCAATTAGAACACAAAATAGGAAACCCGCACTTTAAGTCCGCGGTCGGTCGGGCGCCCGGTCATAACTGGGTCGGGCGCCCGGCCATTACAAAAATCCTCTAGCAACAGAAGGCATAAAACAGTGTAATATCAGGCGCCCTGTCACTTTGACCGCCGGGCGCCCGGCCGTTCACAAAACAGTCTAGTGGCTTATGGTCCAAACCATATGAATATCGGGCGCCCGGTCCACAGACCGTCCGGGCGCCAGACCATGCAAAGGTGTGAGTGGTCTCCACACTCAACAATCTCCCACTTGGAGACATCACCACATGATCCTTCGTCTTCTACATCCGGAGTGCACCACCTCCCAGTCTTCAAGCCCGAAGACCAATCAAACCTGAACAGAGCTTCAGCTTCTCCTGTATGACCGCCTTGGTCAACATATCTGCAGGATTCTCACTTGCATGAATCTTCTCCAAAGCAATCGATCCACTTCCAGTAACGAACATATGAAGTGATATCTGATGTCAATATGCTTGGTCCTCGAATGAAAGGCTGAATTCTTAGCCAAGTGTATTGCACTCTGACTGTCACTGTACAGCTTGCAATCTGCTTGCTTCTTCCCCAACTCTTCCATAAAAGCTTGCATCCATACCATCTCCTTGCACACTTCTGTAGCTGCAACATATTCTGCTTCCGTTGTACTGATGGATACTATCTTCTGTAACTGAGAGATCCAACTGACTGCAGCACTACCCAGGGTAAAGACATACCCTGTAGTGCTCCTTCTGTTGTCGATATCCCCTGCCAAATTTGAGTCGACATAGCCTTGTAGCTTGATTTTCGATCCTCCATAACACAGCCCTACATCCACAGTACCAACCAGGTATCTGAGGATCCACTTCACAGCTTCCTAATGTTCCTTCCCGGAGTTGTTCATGTGTCTGCTAACAACTCCCACTACTTGAGCAATATCTGTCCTTGTGCTAACCATAGCATACATGAGGCTCCCTATAGCTAACGCATAAGGGACTTTAGCCATGCAGTCCCGTTCCTCCTGCGTCTTAGCTCCTTGTTCCTTAAAAAGCTTGAAGTGGTTGGCTAATGGAGTGCTAACCGGCTTAGCACCTCCCATGCTGAATCGATCAAGTACCTTGGTTATGTACTTTGCCTGTGACAAAACTAGCTTCCTATTTTTTCTGTCACGCTTTATCCTCATGCTTAGGATTTATTTTGCAGATCCTAAATCCTTCATGGCAAACTCTCTAGACAGTTGTTTTTTGAGATCTGAGATGTCCTTCATGCTTGATTCAGCCACAAGCATATCATCAACATACAGAAGGAGGATGATGTACGACGTATCAAACTTCTTCAAGTAGCAACAGTGCTCTGCATGACATCTCCTGTACCCGTTTCCCGACATGAAATTGTCGAACTTCTTGTACCACTCCCTCGGGGCCTGCTTTAGGCCATATAGACTCTTCTTCAGTCTACACACCTCGTTCTCCTTTCTTGGTGCCACGTATCCTGTCGGCTGATGCATGTATATCTCTTCTTCAAGGTCTCCATGAAGAAAGGTTGTCTTAACATCTAGCTGCTCTAAATGTAAGTCCTCCATAGCCACTATACTCATGACCATGCGAATCGTAGACATCTTCACCACAAGGAAAATATTTCTATGAAATCGATACCTGCCTTTTGTTGGAACCCTTTCACAACCAGTCTAGCCTTGTACCGTTTCGAACCATCATGCTCCTCCTTCAGTCTATAAACCCATTTGTTATGAAAAGCTTTCTTACCCTTAGGTAAGTGACTAGCTCCCACGTTCGATTAGACTCAAGAGAGTCCATCTCATCTTCCATGGCTTGCTCCCACTTAACCGGCATATCTAACCGTAACGCCTCTTCAAAACACTCTGGCTCACCATTATCTGTCAGCAGTAGATAATGTAAGGAGGGTGAGTATCGGTCCTTGGGTCTCCTCTCCCGAGTAGACCTCCTCACAACCGGTGTCTGCGGCTTTGCCTCATCATGCTCCTGTGCATACTTATCCTGTGGCACTGTAACACCCGTGTCCGGTAACTCTTCCAACTCTACGAATTCCTTCTCATCGTCCTTGTTCTGCTTTTGCTGCACACTGTCCTTATGCATCACTTTTTCATTGAAGATTACGTCCTTGCTTCTGATGATTTTTCAGTTCTCAATATCCCAAAACCGGTAGCCAAAATCATTCTGCCCGTAGCCTATAAACGTGCACCTTCTAGACTTCGCATCCAGCTTGTTTCTGTGCTCTGCATCAATGTGAACATAAGAAATGCAACCAAACACTCTGAGATGTGCAAAGTTCACCTCTTTTTCAGTCTACGTTTCTTCTGGTAGCCCACCATCCAATGGTGCTGAGGAACTTCTATTTATGAGATATAC
This sequence comes from Liriodendron chinense, assembly GCA_003013855.2. Lineage (NCBI taxonomy): Eukaryota > Viridiplantae > Streptophyta > Magnoliopsida > Magnoliales > Magnoliaceae > Liriodendron > Liriodendron chinense. Next base: position 233,416 of record PVNU02003576.1, on the reverse strand, counting down.
GGCAGTATTCATAGCATCTGCTCAAATGGTTTTGGTTAACCCTGCATGTAGCCTCATGCTCCTAGCGCGCTCAAGGATGGTCATGTTAATGCACTCAGCCACACCGTTCTGTTGCGGTGTCCCTGGAATCGTTTTCTGATATTTGATTCCATTTGTTGCACAATACTCCTCAAATCTCTTGTCACAGTATTCTCCCCCATTATCCGATCTGAGACACTTCACAATTTTACCGGTCTCATTTTCTATCATGACTTTTCACTTCTTAAATACATCAAATACATCAGACTTGTGCTTTAAGAAGTAAACCCACAGTTTTCTACTAGCATCATCAATAAAAGAAACAAAGTAATGTGAGCTACCAAGAGATGATACATGTGCTGGTCCCCACACATCAGTGTGTAGAAGCTCCAATAGATGCGTCTTTGGAGCGCGTCCTGTCTTCTTGAAGCTAACTCTCTTCTGCTTACCATACACGCAATCCTCACAAAATTCCAGATCGATTGCCTTCAACCCTGGTAGCTTCTCCTTTGACAATAGCATTTTCATCCCCTTCTCACTCATATGTCCCAATCTCTGATGTCATAAATGCCCGTTCACTCCAGTTGATACGACTGCGAGTGAACTATATGATCCGGAAGTCTGGTATAAGGTACCTTCCTTCTTGCCTCGAGATATTACCAAGGCACCTTTTATGACCTTCCATGCATCGCTCATGAATGTCGTCACATATCCGGTATCGGCCAATTGCCCCACTGAGATCAAATTATGTCTCAAACTTGGTACATGTCTGACATCCTTCAGCTTCAAGACCGTTCCGTCTTTCTGACTTCAGTGAACGTTTCCCTTGCCAAGAATACTGCATGGCTCATCATCACCCAGGTAAACTCTTCCAAAGTTACCTGACACAAAATCACGAAGAACTTTTGATGAAGTGGCATGAACCGAAGCACCCGAGTCTATAACCCAAGACTCATTACGCGCATCAAGAGACAAGATCAACACCTCTATGTCACTCTCCTCAGATAGATTCACTGAATCCTTCCCACCTTGAGAGCTTCCTTCTTGTTTCTTAAGTGCCCTACAATCACGCTTCATGTGCCCCTTCTTCCCGCAATGCGAACACCCGTCCTTGTCTTTCGGTCCCTTGGACTATTCCTCGACTTAGAACGCCCATGTTTATTGCTGCCTTTGTTTGAAGATCTTCCTCTTCCTTCAACATTGAGAGCATTCCCTGAATTCCCTGAAGTTCCCTATGCCTTCCTTCTAGATTCTTCGCTTAGAATTAGACCGGCCACATCATCGAATTTCAACTTTGTAGACCCTGAGGAATTGCTCATGGCAATCACCAAACCATCCCAACTGTCTGGCAAACTAGACAAGATCAATAGTGCCCTGACCTCGTCATCAAAAGTGATGCCAACAGATTCCAATTGGCTCGTGACTGTATTGAACTCGTTTAGATGTTCAGCCATGCCCCCACCATTTGACATCTTCATGTTGAATAGCCGTTTCATAAGATGAACCTTATTGGATGCCGAGGGTTTCTCATACATCGTAGCCAAAGCCTGCATCAATTCTTTTGTGGTCTTTACTTTGAATATATTAAGGCGACGCTCTTAGACAAAGAGAGTTGGATCGTTCCTAAAGCCTTCCGATCCACTAAAGCCCATTCATCATCTGTCATTTTCTCTGGTTTCTTCTCTTTTCCTCCTAGATGAATGTAGAGGTCCTTCTAATACAGATAATCCTCCATCTGCATCTTCTAGAAGGCAAAGTTTGAATCATCAAACTTCTCAATTCTAGTTTTACCATCTTCCGTCATTGCTCCCACTTGATCTAAACCAATAGCTCTCATACCAGTTGTTACGCAGCATGCCAATAACACTGGTGAACCGAGATCCAATCTTTGGTCTCACCCACAAACGATAAATAGGAAGAAATAACAACTAAAAGAGGAATCACACAAACCAACAATCCACAAGACAGAAATTTACGTGGAAAAACCCCAACAAGGGTAAAAAACCATGGGTGCAAACTTTACTATGAAGAAGAACGAAGTTACAAGCAATGCACTTACCTTCTCCTATGCTCCCATGCACAGATATGGCCCTTTTGCTAATCATCTCGTCTTTTTCTCACCTTGGACGTATAGAAGTCCTAATTCTCCTCTCATAATCCCGGTTTACAACCCTTTATATAGTAAACCCCGTAATTAGAACACAAAATAAGAAACCCGCACTTTAAGTCCAAGACCAGTCGGGTGCCCGGCCATTACAAAAATTCTCCAGCAACAAAAGACATAAAATAGTGTATTATCGGGCGCCCGATCACTTTGACTACCGGGCGCCCGGCCGTTCACAAAACAGTCCAATGGCTTATGGTCCAAACCACATGAATATCGGCCACCCGGTCCACAAACCGTCCAGGCGCCCGACCATGCAAAGGTGTGAATGGTCTCCACACTCAACAGGTTGGTTGGTTTTGGTTATGAACATTTTGCTTCGTGAATATTAAGTATATGTATGATATACTATGAGCCATGACTTATAATTTGGTTGGTTAAAAATCTTGTGATTTGTAATTTGCGCACACGTACTAAAACAAAAATATTTTTGCACAAAAAAGAAATTAATTGATCGAAATTGTCTAAAATGAAAAAATTGTCTGAAATGAAAAATGCCCGAACTTGTGCTGGAGCAAATCGAACCGAACAAGAACAGTGCCCCATTGTTCAAATGTTTGTTCAAACACAGTCGAGTCAGCAACCGAACCAGACCGACCTAGCCCATATTCAACTCATGGGAGAGAAAAGGTGTGTTTGTACACTTTTTTATCACACGCTAATCTCCAATGAGGAGAAGAATCATAACCCTGAGTACTGAGATTTCTTTGTCAGGCTCACACATGACATGTGTGTCTTATCATTACCGTCCATCCACTTTTTCAGCTCATTTTAGGGCATGATCCCAAAATTGAAGCATATCTAAAGCTCAACTGAACCACGCCACATGAAATGGTGGGGATAATGACATCCACAGTTGAAAACTTCTAAGGGCACAGAGTGACGCTTATTTGTCATCTAACTTGGTTATAAGGTCACATAGATATGAATGAAGGGAAAACACAAGAACCAGCTTGATTCAAAACTTGTGCGGCCCGAGCAGTTTTCAACTGTAAGCATTCAATTTTCACATTTTCTTGTTGTGTGGTCCACTTAGCTTTGGATGTGCTTCAATTTTGGGCTCATGCGTTAAAATTAAAACAAATGAACGGCATGAATAAGGCACATACATTACGGTGGGCCAAGCAGAGTTTACTTAGTACCTTATATAGCACTGAGTTACTCAGTACGGAACGGGCGTGGGAAGAATCACTTTCCACTCTCCACCACTGAATATCTGCCATTAAAGGCCGCTGTTCAAATGGCTGGGATCATCCAATGTATGCATTTCCCGAACCATTTTCTATTTACAGAAGGGCCCACCAGATGGATGGTCATGATTGCCACATAACCCTTCCACGTGTACATTGAAGGGATGGTGGTTCTACCGTATTTTGTTTCTTCCTGCTCAACTATAACACACCCGGAATCGGTTGGTGCAACACACGCTAACGTGGGTCCTTTTGTAGTGTCGTACAGGCATGCTATAGTAGAAGAGCTGGCTGAGTTTGGAGCGTCCGTACATACATGTGCCCGTAACCAAGCTGAGCTGGAAGAGCGCCTCCGTGTATGGAAAGAATCGGGTTTCCGTGTAACGGGCTCTGTTTGTGATGTCTCGGTGCGTGAGGCACGTGAGAAGCTGATGGAGGAGGTCTCCATTCTCTTCCAAGGAAAGCTTAACATCTTCGTGAGTGTACTGTTAGGATTTTTATTGGTTCTCTTTATTTTATCCGTGTGTGTGTTTTATATATAGAGAGAGAGAGGGGAATGCTCACTGCTCACTAGAACTGGTGAGCACTTTTTTAAGAACTCATCTCACGTGATACGAGCGTAAAATCTGAACCATCCACGTGATGCAGCACCTCAAGAAACCCCCAAGGCCTAACTTTACCTTGATACAGAGCTTTGGTGGGCTACGGCAAAAAGAAACAATTTTCTCCCTTGATTTGCTTCTCTTTTAAAAGATGGCTCACCAAAGTTCCAGCTCAAGGTAAAATTTAGGCCCTAAGGGGTTTATATATATGCACCAGTTCTCACGACCAGTGAGAACTTTTTGAGAACTCATCTCATATGATATGAGCCTACGTGATGTGGCACCCCATGAAACCCCTATGGCCCAAATTTTACTATAATCCAAAACTTTAGTGGGCCCACATTACTCACTCTCTCTCTCTCTCTCTCTCTCTATATATATATATATATATATATATGATTGAATGGTACCATAAAAACATTTATATATGATTAAATGGTACTATAAAAACATTTGCTATGAATCCCTTTGGCCCCACGGCTATGTATGAAATGATTCAATGAAAAAGTTTTCACCCAAATAAATCTATATGCCCCACATTGACGTGTAGATGAGATCCAACCCAACCATCAAACGGATCACCCCTAGTTTGATCTTGCACGCAAAATCAGCTACATCATAAACTTGGATACGCTACAAAATCAGCACAAGTTGAGATTACATGCCCAACATTGATATTCTCTGGGGCCCAATCTGAGTTTCAGAATGGCGGCTTGGATTGTGGAGTATACTGCGTGGTGCTGGAAAAGATCTGTGAGCCCCACCATGATGTATATGTTTTATCCATGCTGTCCATCCATTTTATCAGCTAATTTTAGGGCATGAGCATAAAATGAGGCAGGTCCAAGTATCAGATAGACCACACCATAGGAAACAGTGGTGACTTAATGCCCACCATTAAAAACTTCTTACCGTCTGCAAAACCCATACATCATAGTGGGGATCCCAGAGCCACAATCCCCCCTCCATGTCTGTTGGACGCGGATTGCGTGTGATACCAACACCACCTAGCTAAGTGATGTCAAGACTCTGGGGGCCCACTGTGATGTATGTGTTTTATTCACACCGTCCATCAATTTTGCCAACTCATTTTAAGGTATGGGCCTAAAAATGAAGCATATGCAAAGCTCAAGTAGACCACACCACTGAAAATAGTGGGGAAAATAACCTCCACTGTTGAAACCTTCCTAGGGCCCACAGTAATCTTTATTTACCATCCACCATGTTCATAAGGTCACACAGACCTGGATGAAGGAAAAACACAAATACCAGCTTGATCCAAACTTTTGTTGCCCCCAATAAGTTTTTCAGTGGTAGGCATTCAATTCCCGTCATTTCACGTGGCGTGGCTTCACTCGAGATTTGGATATGCCTCAATTTTGGGCGCATGACCTTAAATGAGTTGGAAAAACAAGTGGATGGCATGGATAACACATATATATCACAGTGGACCCCACAGAGAATCCACACCACTCTATAGGGTGGTGAGCACCTCGCTAAACAATCCACTTCCATGCCTGTTATAACCTTCACACGGGGCAGATGTTTCACATGAATGGGCTGGATGGCACATACATAGCACGGTGGGGCATTTATGAAATCAAGGGCTGGTGTCCTTCTTTCCTATGTTGTGGCCCATTTGAATTTCCAATCAGGATGATTTTTGGGCCCGTGGCTAAACAAGGTCTAACGCCTCTGATAGCCAGAGTTGATGTCATCAACACATCATAGCAGGGCCAACATACCTTATTCACCCTAATTTGAGTAAAAACCTTTGCTGGTCACCAGTGTTGGCACAAAAATCAGGTTGGTCGTTTCAGCATGTCATCACCAAATATGTGTCATATTAAAGGGTTGTTGCGAATATATTCATATGTATTGTGATGATATATACATACATTATTGGGTTATTGTGATTATCTTCAGTTAAGGTTTGCTCCACATCTCACACATCCTACACCATTGTATGAGTATGGGCATGCACAAGTGTTGTATGGATGCACATACATATGAAGTAACATGTACCTTCAACCTGATTTATGAAGTGATCTAGATAAGGGCTTCTCTAAAATCAGCATGATTTGCTCATTCATGTAAGTGTATATATTGCAGTGGTAGATCATCAGGTAATTAGAGAAATACCGGGGGAGTTTGGATGGTAAGTTACTTAAGATGAGCTACATATGCCTTAAGTAGCTTATCTTGATTTCAACACTAAGGTCATGGGTTCGAGTACCAATTGTGGTGTGTGTGGGTGTGAGGGTGTGTGCATAAAATAATGATAATAATAATAATAAAAGCTTATCTTGATTTCTACTTATTAAACTAAAGTGATTAAATAAAAATGTTATTTATAAGTGATCATAAACCAAACTGATACCTTACTTACCTACTGATGTAAGTAGAAAAAGTAATTTATTTGGTGGTATCCAAACAGGCCCTAGAGGCCCTGGTTGGAATGTAGGATTAGGCGGTATTGAATTGCATTAGGTGGAATTAACACCATTATTACACAATGATTATATGTCTACAAATATCATGAAAATTTGACCATCAAATCCCACATTTGGGATCAAATTCTTCCTTTGGAAGAAACACAGTATCAAGTAAAACCAGCATTTGGCAGACTATGGAATTGTAACCAACGGACTAGATTTCACAATTGATGACAATCACCTATATGCATATGCAACTCAAGTGTCACATGTAAAGAGCGCATATGGATGGACAGCTTGGATGAAATACATGCATCAACATGATGTAATGGATTTCAGATTCCACTAGAAATCCCGCTGCATCTCCTGCTAGGGCTGGATGATATGATCCCTGAATTAATTCAATCCTTCCCATGTACCAAATGCAGTTTCATACCACCTAATCCCACATTCCAAACAGGCCCTAAGTCATGTCTAGGGATTTTCAATTAGGTTAGAAGTATGATGCTGGTAGAGTGGAGATTGAGTCACGAAAAATGGCTACAAGAAGATTCTAGATGGTCTCATGGGGATGATGAGATGCGGGAAACGCATCTACGATATTGGATTGAATGGCCAGTCATTTATTACTGAAAACATACAGAAAAATTATTTACATTAATATAATAAATGGTTTCTTATAGGCTTTGATCAATCGTGTCTAAATAGTAAAATGCATTCGATCTCATAGGTAGATTAGTGTACATTACGATTGATGTATTAAGGATTTCTTTGCGTACACACATAGAATCACACAGAATCAAACGTACTGGATCGAGTTATTAAATTAATAATCTAGTACCAGTAGTTAGAAATTGGGACAATCAAATGTACTGGATCAAGTTATTAAATTAATAATCTACTACCAGTTGAAATTGGGACAAGTAACCATGCACTAGGATGCGGACAAAACATGAATATGGTATCCTAAAAGCCATGCATTACATGGGGCAACATGTTGAAGATGACATGGCACAAAAGCCATCCTATTCCACTCATCAGGAGGGCCAGACCTGTATGTTGAATGTGAAACATTGGGGTGTTTTCTTAGCAATGGTTTTTAGTTATGGTTGCATTGCTTTTCAGATTTGCAATGCCGCAACATTCCTCCTTAAGCCAACAACAGAGGTTACTGCTGAAGAATTCTCATTTGTAACGGCTACCAACTTCGAATCGGCATACCATTTAAGCCAACTTGCTCACCCTCTCTTAAAAGCATCAGGACAAGGAAGCATCGTTTTCTTATCGTCAGCCGCTAGTTTAGTAGCTACATGTGCCGCAACAGTTTATTCAGCTCTGAAAGGTAATCTAGTGGAAAACATGAATAGAAATTATCAGATACAGCCGTTGGATGAATCGTTACTAATAATGCAGACAATTTCATGTGTAGTATATGCTGTCGGTACAAAATCTGAGCCAAACCATGATGACCACCTAGTATGAAAATCAGGCCGATGCAGTCATTGTAGTACCGCCTATCATTGGTATTGACATCTGCATTGCACTCTGTTTGCGCCGACCAAATTCTCACTCCAAGTGATCACCATAATGTGGCCCACTTTTTGCACCGATAGGATATTCTAGCAGCTATTCTGCATATGGGAATAGTAGGGAAGAAAAATGGTTCCATTATAACTTAGGATGCAGCAGTTGTATCTGATCATGCCTGCAAAATAAAACCCAGGTTCTAACTTTCCTTGGAAGTTTGTTAATTGAACTGCAACACATACAAAGACACCAGCCCCTTCTGGCACATGCCACAAAGACCCACTTACAATGGTGCGGGCTCCAAGTTGTCTATCAGGCAGGTCCAACCATGTAGAATCCCTTGCTCAACTGATCTGAGGTGGCCCGCAATTTGCGAAACAAATGAAATGTGTAGGAAAAAACTTGGGTGTGTTTCTCTAAGCCGTCCATTTGATTCAGAAATTGTTGGAGACATGATCAGTTGACTAGCCTTATGGGGCAAGGGAATCTACATTCTAGTAGTAAGTGCTTGATGGACAGCTTGGAATGACACAGTGGCGCATGTGTAATTAGAAGCTTGCTAACTCCATGTGTGTGGAGCCACACATCCACATGTAGGCACATGTGCAAATATGAAAGGCCCGTGTGAGATGTGAGCTTTCCATAAGGTTGGAAATTATGCTTAAATCTTCTGCCTAAAGACCAGACAATTCCATTCTTCAGGTGGGCCACAACATACAAAATAAATTGATGGTTTTCCCCCTCTATCCATTCATTTGTTTTCATATACTGTGGCCCAGCTGAGGTGTGAAGTGGTCTAATTTTTAGGCCAGAAGATCTAAAAAGCATAGCATACCTGATGGAAAGCTGAAATCTCATGGGTCACAGCACAACACACATTTTTATTTTTATTTTTTTGGTGTAATGACTTGAATCGTAGAATTTCTAATTAGTCTTATGTTTTTATTAGGAGCATTGAATCACCTGACGAAGAATTTGGCATGCGAGTGGGCAAAAGACAATATACGTGCTAATTGTGTTGCACCATGGATGAACAAAACAACCCTGTCTGCCCCTGTAAGAGTCTTCCCTCCTTTAATTTTCTCTTCACTTATGGTTGAAAGAATCCAGGAAAACAATCACCCTTGTGAATCTGAATTCCCGGAGGTCGAGTCCTGAAAAAAAAAAAAAAAAAAAAACACTTGGGTAATGTGGGGGTTATTTCATACTCTGGCACCTGATACGCATGCACTCACAAATTGTACATGTGGCATACATCAACCCAAATTAAACCTACTAAATTTTGTGGAACCTAATATTGCCGAGTCAGTCTCAAAATCAGATTGCTTCAACAATCCTAAAATCTGATTCATGGATACTTACCAAAATGGGGCCATCTGATATTTTCAATTTTTAACTGTCCAATAAATGTTCACCAAACCAATAGCCAAATAAAAGTGTGAATTTTGGTTCATGGTACATCTAAACTGGGTCCCGACGATCTAGACAAATTAATTTGAATTCCTTGCATGCCGCATTGCAGTTTGTAAGCTATTTGTAATTGTCTGTGTATCATACATCACACTGCCAGTTTATCAAAGTTTTCCTCAAAGCAGAAAGTACATTTTTAATCGGGTGCAATGTACCTTTCCATTCCGAACAACTGGCTACTCCGCCCCAATCAGAATTTGATAATTCACAAAGTTACCGAAAGGCACATCTCCCATACGGGAAATGAAACAGTAGAATATGAACTAACGTAGGGTATTAGACCAATCAGAGAGGGGCAAGTGGAATCTTGAAAGCAATTTAAGCAAAAAATAAATAAAATCAAAGAAAATTTTGGAAAATTGGTTCTGGATTCCACTTGTTCCTCTCAGATTGGTCTAGTACCCCATTACGGTAATTATAGTCTACTGTATTAATTCCCCTCACAATAATAATGTAACTCATGTTTTCTCTTCCTCTTTTTCTTCTTTTTTTCCTTTCTTTTAAAGGTTCTTGGAAATGAGGAATTGGTGGAAGGAATGATGGCTCTAACTCCCCTTCGACGCTTTGGCAATCCAAAGGTGGTTTCATCTTTGGTGGCGTTCCTTTGCCTGCCTGTTGCTTCATACATCACTGGCCAAGTCATCGCTATTGATGGAGGATTCACTGTCAATGGTTTCTACCCTGCAAAAGACTAATAACTCGATCACATTTATGGAGGCAAATGACAATAAATATTTCGTCTAATCCCTTTGGATTAAGCTATGTTAGTCGAACAAAGTACATTCCTAGCACCTGGTTGAGATAATCATATCACTGATAAATCAGGAATGCATAAATAACATGGAGGTTTTCATTGCCTTCCATTTCAAGAATCAACAGTTATGATCCAAAGACGGTGTCACTAAGATGATTGCAATGGCTCAATTTATCCATCACATTGCACAAATGTGACCAAGAGGTACAATGGGGGATTATCCAATTCTTCAGATGATGGGAACATTGGAATAGGTAGAGATCGAAGAACTTGATCATCTTCACCCATGGATTAACCAACTGAAGCATAGTACCCCGATGCATGCCAATGTAGCACATGGGCAAGATCCAGGCTTTTTTTCAGGTAGCCCAACTTGATATATCTGGTAACCTGAAAATCAAGCAGCTTTAATCATCAGGTGGACCAGACATGTACCTTGAACATAGAACCATTCATTTTACATACACAGGTGGCTCACATTATAGCCTGGACTGGCTTAGTTTTGAGACCACTGCACATATACACAGTGGAGCCCATGAAATGGAAGGTGTAGGAGAAATGAGAAAAGGATGGGTAGTATCCACTCAAGAACTGTGTTTTTGTGGAGGAGAACAGAAAGGATGAGTAGGACCCACTCAAGAACTGTGGTTTTCATATTTAGAAGGAAAAATACTATGGTAATGTCGTAGAGAATTGATCACCTACATGCAACCCACATGGGAACTTGCCATGCAGGCCTATCTTTCCCGCCAACATGCCACTCATGTATGACATCCATACTAAGCAAAGTAAAGGCCTCGTCATGAAGATCACTTATCTCAAAAATCAAGCTAATCCACTAATTAGACAAACCACAACTATATGTTGAGTCACACCATTGGTTGTCTGCTGGTTCCAAAGGTGGTCTGCATGAAGCAGACCAACCTGATTTGTGTGCCAGGTGATGGTCATGGTGACCCCTATTGTTTGCACAGTACCAAACGGTACTATGTAAAAGGTTCAAAAAGGTTCAAAAAACACATATAGGATGATCCTAAAGATGCAATCAGTAGCATTCAGAAAGGTCCAAAAAACACACATAGATGATGATCCTAGTGATATAATCAGTAGTGCTCAGAGAAATGGTTGAAAATACACTTGGCTGACGGTCCACATCTTTTATTCTAAAAATAAAAGACAAGAAATGGGTGCGAGCCTCACTTGAGTTTTCCTACATGATGGTTTTGCAACAAAAGCACCATAAAAAGCTTCATCTGGACCCGACGAGGGCTCATTTGGTTGCTTGTATTTGGAATGCACTGGATTCCAAATCCCAAATACACTGGAATCCAATGCATTTGGAATCCCTAATTGCGTTTGGTATCCTGTAATTGGAATGCACTGGAATCCAAAGTTTTGTTTGGCAGCCTGTGTTGTGAAACCATTAGAATCCTGTATTATGTTCACAAAAGCTTGATTTTGATTAACTAAATAATCTACAATATTTCAAAGTGGCATACATGTGTAACATTGTAGATAGTCATTGTAATAAGCCCATCAAAACATACACTTTGGTTAAAATTGAAGTAATTCCAAGCCTCACGTGGGCCACAAAAGTGGGCCCACAAACCTGCAAATCGTCTACTTTCCAATATGTTCAATAAGTTCTAGGTCAAAGATAATTCACCTAGGGGCCACAATAATGTGCACATGAAATCCACTCTCACCATTAGATGAGTCATCCAACATTACACCCAGGGCAAAAAATTAAGGCTGACCTGTGATTCAAGTGGGCCACACCAAAAGAAACGGTTGGGAGAAACGTCTACCCTTGGTTTTTACAAAGCCCACTGTGATGATCATATTAAATCCACTCCAACCATTAGATACCACACAAACGTTTAGGCTTGTGTCTCAAAAATCAGGCCCATCCGTGATTGAGGTGGGCCAAACCAAAGGAAAACAGCTTGGAGGGTCCGCCTTGCCTGTTAACTGTTTCCAATTGTGTGTAGTCCACCTAAATCACGAATGGGGCTGATTTTTGGGCCCTAGGTCTAACATGGGGTGAAGCACGTGGTGGTCAGAGTGAATTTCACAAAACATCACGGTGAGGCCCATGTAAGCTGCCGACTCATGTGCACGTGAGATTCTCCATCGCAGTTTTGAAGGTCTCCTACATTGGAAAGATTGTTGATGAGTCTGGAATCATAGCACCTTGTTTTTATTTCAAGTCCTTGCTTTTCAAGGATTTAGAATGCATTCGAATGCAAATCCTCCCCAACCATTTTGCTGCCAAACGCAAAAAGGTAGGTTTTGGATTTGGAATACACTCAAATACCCTCAAGAAAACTATGGATAGCAATTTTTAAAATCCTGCAAGATATTGTGTCACCACAGGTTCCACCAACAGGTAAGAGATGTTGATTGTGATGAAAGACACCATTCCGCTCCTCAATAGCCTCACTCCCATAGTCGCCCGTGTTGCGACTTAGGGGTCGTTTGGCAGCATGGATTCCGACTTAAGAATCCAAATCCTGGATTTTGCATTCTTCCAATTGCATTTGGCAGCATGGATTTTCAATCCTATAAAATCCAGAAATTATGTTTGGTAGCCTGGATCTTGAGCCTTAAAGAGAGGAAGAGAGAGCAGTTATGACAGTTGGAGAGGATTGAGAATCTAAGATTTCGCACTCCACCTTTTCTCTTGGATTATAAAAGGGGCCCCTGAGGATTTTCAATCCAAGTTGGATTTGAAATCCCGGATTTTGGGGTGGTGTCAAACATGATTTGGGCTGAAAATACTGGATTCCAGTTCCTGATTACCCAAAATCCATGATGCCAAACAACCACTAAGAGAAACTCCACACAAGCCTCTCCACGGAATTCCACAAACTCCACAGCAGTCGGACGCAATCCCAATTCAAAATCATCAATTTCAGCTGTCTTGAACATCAGCCTGGAAGCGTCGCCCTGACCACCTGCAGCACCAATTCAGGCATGACACACATTCTCTCCCCTGGGTGGTAGCCAGCAGGTGCACGCATTCCTTAACACCTTCCCCCAATGGCTCAACACACCAGCCCTCCTTTAGCTCTTCCTACAGCAGACAATGAACCACCCCAGCCGCATCCTTTACCTTCTCTTCCCTTGTGCTACTTTCGCTAACAACAATAATCTCAATCACTGCATCCCCAATGCACACTTCAATTCTCATTGAAGCAGCTTCAAGCCCTTTCTTCCTGACATTTATCCTAGCAAAATTCATCTCTTCACAGTACAGCATCTTTGAGTCTATTTCTACTACTATACTGATGTATGAACCAGCAACTTTCATCACGTATGGAATCCAGATCTCTGGTGGCAAACTCCATGGCTGGAACCACTCCTCCCTTCACCTAGCAGGGTCCAATCAACCCAATGACAGAGAGATATGATTGGACCATCCTAGAATATTCTGCTTGCATGAATAATCGACTCAAAAACAGCTTCAGAAAGCAAGGATAACCACATCCAAGAGCTGTTATGAGTCTTGACAACAAGTCCCTCAACACTCCACAGCTCCGGGACAGCCATTCCCCTACGTTCCTAATCAACACTCCAACCTTAACTTTAGCAAACAGGCACAACTTCAGCACCTTCCAGGAGCTGAGACAACCTCCGGATGTACCTCCTAGGGATGCAACTTGGGTTTGGGTCAACCCAAACCCAACTAATCAAACCGGAGTTCAGGTCAGGTAGGTTCATGTTGTAAGAGTCCTCAAGTTGGATTAGGGTTGGAAACTCCAACACGATTTGAAATCAGGTTGGGCTTAGGTCGACAAATTCGGGTTGGCTTAGGTTGGGTTGGTAATAATCACATGTATTTGGGTCGGGTAGGCCAGATTGGGACGGTTTAGGGTTGAGTATAGACTAATTAGGGTCAGATTCAGGTTGGGAACATTGAGATGGAATTTAGGTTGGGTTGCAAGTTGGGGGGGTTGGGTACTCTTGAGGTTGGGTCACGGTCGGGTTGACCCTCAACCCGACCCAACCCGCCTGATACCGTTACCTTTTTTCCTAGCTCCATCTCCTCAACCCAGTCCCAAAAACCTCTTACCTAGTACCTTCACCTGTCTTCCTAGCTCTGTCTCCTCAACGCAAGCCCCACAACCTCTTTCCTGATGTGCAACTGGTTCAGGGGGTTGAGTGATGTGGACATCAGTGGTGCACCCTTTAGAGTGTACCAGAGGAGGCGACATCGTAAATCGAGTGTTGGAGCAGACGAGTTGATGTGGATGGACGCCGGGCCCCTTGGACCCATTTTCTGACGCGTTACGAGTACGCGAGATGCAGGATCGCGCAGGAGCATCATGATCACTAAACTATGGGGCGGATTTACGTTTAGGCGCTTTTCTGTTTATTTCCTTGTTTCTAGGCGCTTTAGTGTCGTTATTTACTTTAGGCGTTTTTATGTTATTTCTTTGGTTTTCAGGCACTTTAGTGCACTTTTTATTTTCGTAGCTTATATATACTGTGAGAAACCCTATTTCGACATTATTGAATGAATAGAAAATTCGTGAGTTTCTTCCTCTTTGTTGAGAGATTCGGGTTTCAAGATTGGCCCTCGGGTGTTGAGGATTCTACCCTGGAGTTTCCGTTTTCTCCTCTCTTTCTTCAAGGTGCAAGGAAAGGTAAGCTTCTTTTGATTCCTAATTCGTACTTCATGAGAACCCATTGTTTTTCGACATCCCTCGTCCTTTTCTGAAACCCCCCCCCCCTTTTGGGTACGATCGAAAAGAGGGATGCCTAGCCACGATAACTGGATCCAAACTTGACTATGGACTGGTCTATGCTAGATCTGGGATATCCTCATATCCCTAGATCCTCCCTGTCTTACGATTTTACATGGTTTTATGCGAAGGGGCATGATCCGGACGGACGGACCTCATTTTCGTGTTGAGATTTGTTAGTTTCCTCTTATTGAAAGTAGCTAGTTTCGTAATCTTATTATTTGAATATCTTCCAACTGAATATTCATGCATCTAGGGTTAGGTCATCACATGCCCCTGCATCATTGAGCTACATTTTCCACCCACTGGGGCTTTGAGGTCTTCCTTCACACCACTTCACTGAAGGATCTGCTGACCAATGCTTGCTTCCCTTTTGGCTCCCCATACAACTCTTTGGATCTCCAGAAGACCCACTGCTCTTATTCACATCCTCTCCGCTGGTTCCCTGTCATACTCTTTACAACATCCAGCCTGTTTTTCCCCTTATGCACTGTAACTTCCTGCCTGAAAACCATTTCCCATTCATCAGAGCAACTGCCCTCTCAGCTTCTTCTACCATTCCCATCCTAATGATTGTAAAACCCCTTATTACAGATGCTCCCCTCTTCGAGGTGATCAAAAACTGTCACTTTGCCAGATCTCCTGAGCATCCTCAGAATGTTGCTTCCAAACATCCCCCCGGAAAACTGACAACAAACAGCATCGGAAATGTCCCTTCTCACACGCCAATACCTTCTCCAGTTAGACACCAATCCACTCACCCACCATGTGAAGATTCGAAGATACATATAATACATATGGATACTGAAAAATAAGATGATGAATGTTAAACAATGTGTTTGTGCAATTTGCAAATTTATCTGAACTGCAGGCCCATTTAAATTAGGAGAAGATTTTCAAACTATCTTATAGATTGTGAGTTTATCAAATACAAATTCATGTGATGACACATGGTTCACATTTGTTTGGAAAGCTATGATTGGCCTGTCCTATATGTTATATGAACCAAGACATTTGGAATTATCATTGAATGAAAGAATAAGTTGTCTTTTCCCTTTTTTGCACATGGTGTGAGTCCACACCGTCTGTGGCTTGGAGAGATCTCATGCTAATTATCCCTTCATAAATGGCTGTTCACCCTTCCATCCCTCTTTCTTCAAAGCATCATCTTCCATCTATCTTACCATTTTGGTACATTTTCTGCTGCTTAAGCCTTCACTTGCAGCCTTTACTTGATCCCTTGCTGGAATTCACTCCTCACACACATTAGGACTTGCTGGCCTTTCAGTTCTTTCTGCACCAATCTCACAGAACCGTTCGGGTAATTCTGCTTCCAGATTTGTCCTGCGTCAGAATTGGTGGTCGACACATGGACAGACCAACCATATCTCAATAAGGAAATATAATAAAACTACCATATCTTGTACACATAATAGACAAGCAATTCTTAACAGAAATAATAGAAGGCCATGCATAAAAATGAAGTGCACAAATATGAGATCCATACCGTAATGATATCAGAGATACCATGAACACCTTGTCAAAGTATATCATCAGCCAAATTGAATGCTGCTGTCACAGGAGTAGACTGGGAAACAGCAGTGAGCAACTTGTCATTTGGGATGACAACCAGTGGGCCAACATTGTCTCTCAAAGCTGCAATTCCTTCCTGTGCTTGAACAGCCTGCCTTCATCACCCAAAAGAAAAGGTGGTTGTAACAATTCCAACAGTCAGGATGCCCATCGATTTTGCAACTCATGCAATCACTGGAGTGCCACCTGTGCCAGTTCCCCACCCATTCCAGTCAGCAAAAAGAAAAAGAAAAGGAAAAAAAAAACAGTTATACATGCATCAGCGTATGTTCAGGCAATGAAAAAAAGTGTCTAATCTGCACCATTTTTATAAATAAGTAAATAACGACCATTTTCGAGAAAAGATGGAAGCAGTGTTATTAAGGAAATGGAAAAATGTCACCGACATATAAATATTGCCTTGTTACCCTTGGCCAAAACATCGGCCAAGGAGTTTTCCTTTCAAGGAACTAAGCTAAAATAGGTTGAAAAATGACAACAATGGCCCCCTTATCTCTTTGAACCTGAAATACCGCTTCCAAGGACATGACTCAAGTAACCCACATTAACAGCTTTTTGGGCCTCCTTCGCTGTTAACACCCTATCTAAGGAGCCAAGGATCGTAACAGTCAGCTGCAGTCCTTTTTTTTTTATTGCTTCTAGTCCCACCTGATTGCAGTCCCCGACCTTGGATGGTCCGGAGGAACAAGCTTGGTTCTTCCTTGGTCATCTCTGACAAGTCCCCCATTGCCAAAGCACCAGAGATTTCCCATCAAGCTTTCACCACCCTGTTGGAGGTGGAACCCACCTGGCAGTGGAGCTTCCTATGATGATTTAACACTTCACTCCGGCTTCTCTCAAATCAGAAACACCCTTGAATTCTTTCATCACGTGACCCTAATCGATGAGAAGAACTTAAAATTTTCTCCTTCACCGTATTTGCAGCCAAAGATGTATCCTTGAAGAGTCTTTCATTATGTTCTTTCCAGATGCTCCACAGAATAGACACGGGAGCATTCTCCAAAGAATCTACCTCCAGCCTTTAAAGGACCATCACCCCATCTTTCAAGAGATTTGCCATTGACCTCAGCCAAACCCAACAATCAAAGAAGTTAAAAAAGAAGTGTCAAATATCACAAGCCATCGTGCAATTCAGGAAGTGGTGGGGGACTGTCACTTCATCATCCAGCATAGGAAACACATATTCTAAAGTGCCGCACGGTGGTTGACAATCACTTCATATTTTGGCCAACTGCACTTCACCTTGTCAAGTAGTACGCACCAGCAAGATGTGTTTGTCCTTTGATTATGACAGTCTTAACTTAGTTTTCTAAAAATTGATTAAATTGATAAGGGATAATGAGTACTAAAAGTTCAGTCACATTGACAGTGAATAGAGGGATTTCACCCTTATATCAAATCTACTTCGTTTTACACACAATACACCACAAATATATTCTTGAATATCATGATAAAAGAATACTCTTGAATATTTTGTAAATCACCACATACTCTTGAATATTTTGTAAATCGCCACCTCTAATAAATATCTTGGGAACAATATTCCACGAATAAACTAATATTTTCTCTGTTTCTATCCTTAAAAGGATTTGCATTTGGTATCCGGAGTTGGTACAAATAGGGGTTGATTCAAACTCTTACAAAGCAAGGTTTAGAGCAATGTTTTAAATACCAGCCGATATATCCCACGATATATCTTGTATCCCACCTATGCGATATGAAACGCACAGGTGGTGCCGATATATCCCAAATGTTCAATCCGCTGAGCATTTGCAATTTCCGATCCCCTTTTTTGTCAAATGGTTACAAATCCATTGGTTCTTCATGTTTTGCACGAAAAATCATGGAGTTGGAGCTTTGATTTCGATATCCATTGGTTCTTCATGTTCTCCATGTTTTTTTTCGAAATTTTCCTTCAACCAGCTGCCAATTGAACTAATTTTGAAATATTTAGGAGTATTTGATGAAATGATCATCACATACATTCTAATTTCGAAATTTAAGTGTAAGTGGTTCGATTTAGGAAAATTTGGAAAAATTTCCCCAATTACTCCCAAATTGATTGCAATGCAATGTTGAACTCCAAACATGAAATCAAGCATGTATAAGGGCTGATCTACTGATTTCTTAAGTCCTTGTCAATTTTCAGAAAATAAAAATCATTTTTTTCATTAAAAATATTAAAATATTAATTTTTTTTTCAAAATTTCCCTTCAACTAGCTGTCAATTGGGACTAGTTTCGAAGTATTTAGGAGTATTTGATGAAATGATCATCACATACACTCTTAAGGGCCTGTTTGTTTCCCAATTTACCAGGGCAAATCGCAGTAAATGGGTAATAATTACTTACCAAGGTAATTCCCACACACATTTTGAGGATGACACTGATGGGTTGCTTTTTGAACACTAAAATCGAGAAAGGTGTGAATTTCATGTGGGGCCCACTGTGATATATGTGGCTTATCCACGCCGTCCATCCGTTTTGCGGGAAGATTTTATGGCATGAGCCCAAACTTGAGGTAGATCCAAAGCTCAAGTGGACCACGCCACATGAAACAGTGGGTTGAACGCCTACCATTAAGAACCTTTTACGACCATGATTTCCTATGGTGTGGGCCACTTGAGCTTCGGATTTGCCTCATTTTTTGGCTCGTGTCCTATAATGTTCCGATAAAATGGATGGACTGTGTAAATATGTCACAGACATCACAATGGGGCCCACGAATGGATGCCGAACATCCTTTGCAAGGAGGAAATAGGATGTATTTACCACCTCAACCAAACATCTAACATTTGCAATGATTATTCATTTACATCCTTTCACATGCCTTTACATACATTTACAACAAAACAAACAAGCCCTAAATGTTATGCATTCAATTTGAATAATAGTTGCATTAGTTCGATCAGACAACGCATAGCTTAGGAGCCTATACAAAAGAAATCTATTATGTTCACTTCTTTTTCAGATGTTATGATTTAAAAGTGTGTATTAAGGTCTTTTTTAACAATCCCTCAAGTTTCATTTAAAAATTCAACCATTTGCCCAATGTTTCCCCATGTTTCCCAAAAAGTGCGATAAATTACCCAATACAAACGATCTATCCTATGCGATAACCGATACTTATCTACGTCCCAAGGGTGCAATACGTAACACATATGATGCAAAACCCTAAAAAAAATACAGCCGTAAGCCACCCCCTTCTTAAGAATCACAACGAGTCAATGAGGAAAAGGCCTCATGACTCTCAAAATAGAAAAAGAATGAAAAAGAAGAATGAATGGAGAAGAGAAAAGGGTTAATAAAAAGTTTTTGTATAGGAAAGGAAGGAAACCACCACTTCTTGAAGAATAAAGGGTAAGGGGAAAAGGGTTAATAAGAAACTATCGATGTGTAGGGAAGGAAAGAGGGAAAGAGAAAGAGGAAAGAAAAAAAAGAAGATTAGGCAAAGAAGGAAGGAACCATCAAATTTTGGAAAAGGAAGAAAAGGAAACACCACTTGTTGAGAAAGATTAGAAGAATAAAACCCATAAAATTAAGAGGAAGAAGAAGAAGGAGAGGAAAAAGTAGGAAAGAAAAAAAGACGAAGAAAAAAAAAGGAAGAAAAAAGGAGAACCATCAAGGATTAGGAATGGAAACACAAAAAATACCCAAAAAACTACTCTAATAAAAAAAATCAACAACCCCTAGCCAACGCAACACAAAAATCTTCTTGAACAGAAAAAAAAAAAAAAAAAAAAAAAAAAATTAGCAAACCCTAGCCAAGGCAACATAAAAATTTTCTTCAATAGGAAAAATCCAGTAAACCTTAGCCAAAGCCACATAAAAATCTGTTTTTACAAAAAAAATTCAACAACCCTAGCCAAGGCAACCTGAAAAATTTGCTTTAACAGGAAAAATCCAGCAAATCCTAATTAAGGCAACGCATAAATCAGCAAGTCCTTCAAAAAACGCACCAAAGAAGAATAAGGGAAAAAAAAAATGAAGGGAAAATAAGAAGAAACCTAAGAAGAAGAAGAAGAAGAAAAAGAAGAAGAAACCCTAGAAGCACTTAGGCTCTGATACCATGTTAAACAACTACATTGAACTAATCTTGAGGGCCTATGAGAAGCTACAATGAGAAGAAGAAAGAAGGAGAAGGAAAATGGAAGAGAAAAATAATGAGAGAGAGAGAGAACGTGAGATGATTAAGGTCTATTAAAACCCCAGCCCTCTACTCTTATTTATAATAGTAAAAACGTGAATGAGACTTACGGGCTTTATTACACGGACTTGAGCCTAATGGGCCTTTTTCAACTATCAACCTTTCAACACTCACCCTCAAGCTAGAGCATCCTAATGAGCCCAACTTGGGACAAAGGCTAACATAATCAAACCCATGAAAGAAAGAAATTCTTCTCTAGCAGGCCTGATACTCTAGCCCAAAGCAAGCCAGGTCATTGACAACCCTAATGGTATGGTTCAATGAATTTGACCATTTGGTCTAATGAGTCCAAATTTGATGAACCACAACTCAACATATTGAAGATCCTTGCCATTTGCATGCTTTTGCTAATATCATTTGCACTTATTCAAGGGTCAAGAGAGTTTTGGCGTATGGTTCGAAATCCTTCGTATGGAAATACTACACTGAGGGCTGCATTTATGCTGTAAGAACACTGGGCATGAGTGTATATGGAAGAGAGACAAAGAGATGGAGAAGAGAGAGATACCGATAGACAAGATCGTAGTGCTTCTTTTAGCATGGAGGGAGAACAAGTGGGGAGAAAAACGAGAGAGGAGAGCATTCTTTTTGGATTTTATGTAGGCCAAGTACATACTCAGCAAATTTGAAACCAGCTGTAACTGTCTCTCCCATTGTTCTAAATTGCTTCAGAAAATGGATGAGGGGTAAATGGGTCTTTTCACCCCTCATTTGTACAGTGGAAAGCATTGTTTGGTAAATATGAATTATTTCTTTTAAGGATTAATGGAAATTCTCATTAAAGGCCTGCTTGCAAACACCAAGCAAGGAAAGAATACAAAGAGGCAAAAGAATTACATCCCGACTTCCTGAGAACTGTCTTTACAAGATCATATTCAACATTCAGAGGGGCTGACCACTACAAAACCAAAACTTTAATGGACAGCAGTAAAACATCGATAGTCCCTGAAGAATCCCGAAACCGCCTTCTATTCTGCTCGCCCCAAATGGCCCACCAAATAGCCACTAGAATCAAATTCCAAATCGACCTAATCTTCTTGATAACCCCACTACCATTCCAGGCCCAAAGGAGATCCAGAGCTGACCATGGCATGACCTACGACATTTCAAAAAATGGACAAAAAGAAAGCCCATACCTTGGTACTGAATGGGCAAGAAATAAAAACATGATCAACAGTTGGGAGAAACCATGAAAAGAGAAGAATTTTCTAGTAAACATCCCAAAATCTCATAAGCACCAAACAAAACTGAGGATATTTTTAATTAATTCTTACCAGTAGGGGGAAAAAATATATGTAATGTAACATCTGGGGTTAATCGATTCCACAAAACATGAAGTGCATCAGGACCAATAAAGTTAGCCCTGAACAGTTGTTTCAGTTAACTTATTCCATGTTTGGGGCAAATTTCAATGTCTTCGAATCGCAGTTGAGTGGAATTAATTTCCGCAAGAAAAAAAAGAACATAAACTGATAACCCACTCATTTGCACTCCCACACCCATAGCCTAATCAGTGGGGAATAAGTTTTCCATGCATTTCCAAAATGGGGAGCTTTTGAATGCAGGGTGGCCACAACATATTTCCCTTGGAAACGTGCGTATTTCCAAGCATAGCCTCATTACATGCTACCATTGTTCTTCAGTGTACTTGAATGTCAAGTTTACAACCTATCCCAATGAAATGGAGAACAGTTATCGACAAGGCATTCTGGTATAGGAAAAATAAGTATGCATGCAGGTGGAAAGCAGAAGCAGCAGCCAATAGTCAGCTTCTAAATCAATTAAAAAGAGAATAATTACGAAGAAAAAAATAGGATGTTGCCTACAAAAATATCATATTTCCAATTTCCTATGTTAGGATATGAATGTTAGGGGATCCTTGGATGGAGGAAATCTAAAAGGTGGACGTGGAAAACCAACATGGAATCCACAAGAATTGGAGAACTACGGATGTTGTTTGGTTTTGGAGTGAAGTTTTCCATGGAAATGTTAAAAGGTCAACAACAAAAAGGCAAGAGACATCACTTGTAGCCTAGGAAATCTATTTAACAGCCTTTTTGAAACACATTGATATCCATGACATTTTGAGTATAGCCTTGGAAATGGAAATGATTTCTGATTCTACCTCTATTTCACAGATAGGGGAAAAGTAGATTTTCTTGGACAACCTTTTCATTTCCAATATACTCAACATTCCCAAAGTTATCCTAACATATAAATTCGAATTTCACGTTATGGGTGGTACCTGAAATTTCCATTCAACAAGGTGGCGAAATCAAGTTACGAGTTAGTTTCAACTTGGATTCAAGGCCGAAAAACTTCAATCCAGAAAGCACCAACCCCGCCGTTGCCGTCTTCAAATGGTCAACAAGTAATTCATCATATATGATCGATTTAGCTTCCGTGAGAAGATTACGCTTTCCCATGATTGCAAACACCTTCCTTGCCTCATCCGAACTCCCATGCTTACATAGGCCATAGATAATGGCACAGTATATGAGATCATCCGGTGGGCATCCCTGCTGCATCATCTCATTTAATACCTCAACCACCTTCTCGGCAGTTCCTGATCTGCAAGCATGCAGAACAGTAAGAGTGTACTTGAATTCAACAGGTCCATTGGTTACATTGCCCAAGCAATCCCGAACTAACATAAGAGCTGCATTGATATCTCCAATCTTGCAAAGACCTTTGACAAGAGAACCATAGGCAGCAATGCTCGGTGTCCCAGACATCTCCTTCGTCTTGTTATAACAAGAACACGCCTCTTTGAGATCCCCAATGTCAACCAAACAAGGAATTACATTACTGTATGTGGAAAAATCTGGTTTAAAATCTGAACCCTTCATTTCCTCAAAGAGGGATAGCGCCCTTTTCGTTTCCCCAATCTTATGAAGGTTCTCAATAAGGATATTGATAATTGAAATGCTGCAATACCCTTCTGCCTTCAATGCTTCAAAAACCTCCAAGGCCTTCAGCACTCTCTCTTCCTTCCCAACCATGAACGAGAAGAACTTCAACAGACCATCCATTACTGAGATACCCAATTTGCCCATTTGCTCGAGCAATTTACAAAAGTCATCAATTCTGCCATGCTCCGCATACACTACCAACAATGGATTTATTGTTTCGAAGCTTGGAACAAGACCCTCACGGACCGTGATTTGGAAAAGCTTATAACCCTTATCGGCCCGATCCGCATTACACAAACCTTCAATCAAAGAGTTATATATCGATAAGTCTGCCCTATAACCTAACCCCGACATCTCCTTCAAAAGATCACAAGCTGAACCAACCTTCCCATCCGCCACAAACGCCTCTATCAATGAACCATACACGGCCCTGTCAATCAAGCACCCCTTCCCTCTCATCTCCTTAAAAACCTCATAACCCTTCTCGACCTTGCCCTCCTTACACAACCCAGTAACCAGAGTTGTATAAGCCACAGCATCCGGCTCAACCCCGTCACGGCGCATTTCCTCCCAAACCCGCAAACACCCATCTAAGTTCCTTTCACCGATCAACACCCGAACCATCGCCGTGTAAGCGAAAACGTCTGGCTTACACAATTCCCGCCTCATTTTCTCCAAAAGCTCAAAAACTTCATCAATGCGGCCTGCCTTACACAACCCTTTAACAAGAATCATGAATGTGACACCCTCTTCCTTCAAACCATCCTCTTTAAAATCATTGTAGACGGATAATGCCAAATCCAAATGGTTGGTCTTCACGAGGGCATCCAAGACTCGATTATACAGAAACACCCGTGGACGGATTTCAAACTTTTTCATCTTTTCGTACACATAATAAACACGTAGGCCACGACCTGCATCGGCGTGTATTCTGATAAGAATTTCAAATTGTTTTTCGCTGGGCTGCTTACCCTGCAAACCCATGAGCTCGAGGACCTGATCAGCAGACCGGAAGCGGCCTGCCCGATTCAAGCAATAAGCAAATGCATTGTAAGAAGAGAAATTGTGTTTGTACCCCTTTTGCTTGCCAGCCCAGAAGAAGAATTTGGAAGAGATGTTGGGGTCTGTCTGGACTTTGAGGACTTCGGCAACGAGGTCAGGGGTGACACGGCGGAGCTTGTGGAGTTCGGCGATTATAGGTGGGCCCCAGTGGCGGTGCTTGCGGAAGGAATCGCAGATGTAGCGAGCGATGGGAGAGAGGCGGCGGGCGACAGAGAGGAAGGCTTGGGAGGGGGATTGGGTGGTGGAGGGTGGGGAGGGGGAGTGTGGGTCCCATTTCTGGAGATCGAAAGGAGCCGGGAAGGGGACGGGGGAGATGGGTTTTGGGGGGTGGGTCAGACGATTGGAGAAGAGGCCACCGCGGACGATGGGGCGGTTTTGGGAGGGCTTTCGGTGGCCGTAGAAGAAGTGGAATTTGGCGGGGGAATGAGGTTGAGGGGGCATTTTGGTGGGTGTGTTTCGCAGTTGTTGTTGTCTTTGTTGTTGCTGTTGCTACTACTGCCGTTGTTGCTGCTGCTGTTGTTGTGGTTGTTTCTGCTGCTGTTGTTCCTGCTGCTGTTGTTGCGGTTGTTTCTGCTGCTGTTGTTGTTCCTTTCGTTGTCGTTGTTGAAGAAAGAAAGCAGAGGGTTTGTTCGGTGCTCGATGGTGGTGACGATGGGAATTACGGGAGCGGATTAGCTGTTAGCCGGGTAATACCCTAACCATGTGGGGCCCACATTGATCTATTTGTTGTATATCCATGCTGTCCATCTGTTTTTCCATCTTATTTTAGAATGAGATCCCAAACATTAAGAAGATAAAAATCTCAGGTGGACCACACCACTAGAAAGAGTAATGAATGAACATTAAAAACTTTTTGTTGACCACAAAAGTTTTGGATCGATCTGATCTTTTTATTTTCCCATCATCCATGTCTTCCTGACATTATCAACTAGTTGGATGAAAAATAAACATTAAGAAAACCTTATATTGAGCCCTTTGGAATTTTTAATGGTGAGGCACTCAATCACCGCTATTTCCTGTAGTGTGGTCCACCTTAATTTGGATCTTCTTAAGACTAGGACTACGTCCTAAAATGGGGCTGGAGAAACGGTTGGACGGCATGGATGTCCAACACATCTTCAAGGTAGTCCCCTTGGTAAGGGTGGTTGTTACCCCCAGGAACACCTAATCCCCTCCCAGCTAGGGCTGTCAATGGGCCGGGCTTGGGTAGATATAGGCCTGGATTTTGAACTGCTTCGACCTTGCCCTATTCAAAATTCTGATTTTTCAGGCAATGAGCCCGGCCCATCCTACTCACAGTTCCTGGCTAAATAACTAGGGTTGTTGATGGGCCCAGCTTGGGTTGGTTTCAGCCCGGATTTTGAACTAGGGCAGGCATGCTAGCCCTACTCAAAATTCTAATTTTGCAAGCCCAAGCCATGCCTGTTGACACCCCTACAAATAACTCACTACAAATAACTCAACCGGATCCAAAGCTCAAAGAAAGAAACTAGGTATGAGTTGACGCTTGTAGAACTCACACCAGGTACCTTGCACACTCAAAGCCACGTAGGTAGGTGAGATCTACCTTGTCTAATGAGGTATGCTTCGGCATGTTCACCATTCAACTTAGAAGTGACCATCCAAGCAGGAATCAATGAATTCTTATAAACGTCTTGGAATCACTTACTTTTAATGGCCTCAATGAAATCATGTAAAATGAGTCATATACAACTGATCAAGATTGCCACTCGATATTAATTTTCAAGTCTAAGAATTGATTATCTTTTATGTACTATCAAATTATTGATCACATGACTATAGTCTATGTTAGTAGGCCTGGTACTATTTACTTGATCTTTGATGTTGTAATGCAAATTCCAAAGGTCCAACACTAGAATCCTGCATTTAAGACACACTTATACTCTCATGCATATGGTAATGGTAAAGGCACAACTAACACCAAGTTGGTCTCAATTAAGGAGTTCTTTCATCCCAATTCTAATCAATCCCTTTGTATGGTATAGCCTTACATTTCAAAGTATGATGCCCACAGATATGTCTAAGTATTTATGCCAATTATGTCTTATCAAAATACTGAAGTCCATAAAACACATCTCATCCTGATTAGTGTCCACCATATCTAATCATGTCTTAAGTTTGTACATGTGGCGCCCATGGTCCCATGATGGACGCGGATTGGGTACTACTGCTGCTTGGCTTTAGCTAGGAACAGACAGGAGCAGCTCTGAGGGGCACCATGATGTATGAGCTTTATCCACACCATCCATTCATTTTGCCATTTTAGGATATAAGCCCAAAACTGAGGCAGACGTAAGGCTCAAGTGAGCCCAGCACAGGAAGCAGCAGTGATGATGACAACCACGATTGAAACGTTCCCAGGTCCACCATGATGGTTAATTGCCATCCAACCTGTTAATAAGGTCACAGAGAACTAGATGAAGGAAAAACACAAAAACCAACTAGATCCAAAACTTTTGTGGCCCCCAAAAATTTTGAACGGTAGATGTTTAATCCCCACTGTGTGGACCACTTGAGCCTTGGAACTGCCTCATTTTGGGGCTTGTACCCTAAAATGATACAGAAAAATGGATGGACGGTGTGGATAAAATCCATACACCACGGTGGCCCCTCAGAGCCCCTGTCCATTCCTAGTTAGGGACTGGCAGGGTTAGTAACTAATCCGCATCCTTCAGTGATGGGAATATAGATATGCTTGGCTCACTGGAGATAGCCATTTAACAAAAGTCTCCTGACATTGAAAAAGATCCAAATTTCTACAACTAAGATTTTCCAATTTAAGGGATTTTGGTTAATGGGCCATTGGGATTGAGGCATACTAACCATGGAGCCCACTTGTACAGGCATATCATCCATAGGCTGGAGCATTTTTTCATTCCCTTGTGAAAGTTGAGAAATGCTTACTGCAATCGATTAAGTTCACCATGAAGGCATGGTCTCAAACGTGAAGATCAGGCACACGTATGCAACAGCGTCTCACCATTTTACAAGAATCAGGCCAATATGCCGAGTGGTTTAGGGCGTTTGGATCGCTAATTAATTAAGCTACTTATGCCTAAATTAATTTATCTTGGTTTCTACTTATTAAGCAAATAAACATGTTTGGTAAACAACATATTTATCATCTTCTCCTCTCTTTCGTCTCTCTCCATGCTTCTCTTCAGCTACTCATGAAAAGTAGAAATGCTAAAAGAATTAACTGATGTGACTAAGTAATTTTAAGTAAAGAAGTTATTCATAACTAGACATAATCCAAACTTATCTAAAATAAGTTACTCATCTACTTGCTTGTAAGTAGAAAAGGTAACTTATTTGGTGGTACCCCTTGATGACCAGACCGTCCATGTTTTGGACCATATGCTTTAGAGGCATTGTGAATTGAGAACAATGAAAGAAACATTCAATAGCTTGCATTCAAGTTTGAAAATCAAAGATCATCACTAAAGTGTTATTGTGGAATATTAATAGATTATTTATGGCAACAGCTCACCTCACTACATGTGTCGTGGCGGTGAGTAGAAGTCTCTATTGAGAGAGAGATTCTCTCTCAAACATCTTTCCTTCTCTCTCTCTCTCTCTCTCTCTCTCTCTCTCTCACATCCGTGAACCCTATTTCTCTTAACTTTCTCTAGGTGCTCTCTCATGTAGTGGTCCATATGAGGAGAGCCATAATTAGATAATTCCATTAATTCCTCTTCTAGATATTCTTTGGTGTGGAATTTATTATACAGGTGGAAGAGAAGTAAGCCTTATATTTATATTTCTCTTGTCTCTAGTGAAGAAGAAAGCTCTATTATTGCCTGTGGAGTAAGCATATTGTCGAACTATATATAAATCATTGCACCGCTTGTCTCTTGTTTTGGTTTTGCCATTTCGGCTTTTATTTGACTCTTTTTCTTTTGCGTTTTGGTTTCACATACATCAATTATGTGTGGGCATTTTTCAACAACAATATGTAGATCTAAATTAGCACTTTTTGAGCAATGATAATCTGTGAGTTGAACTAGGCAGAATTGTCATTGGGCGCTAAATTGCAGTGGCAATCAGGTAAATCCAAAAACAATTCTTCTTGTTGTTCTCCTCTATTGATTGTGTTTTTCTATGTTTTTGTATTACAATAAATGTTACTATTTATATGCTCAAAAATTCCTATCCATTTGAGATTTTCTTTTCTTTTTCTTTTTATATATTGCAAACCAGCAAAACCAGCCTCATTCGATCATTCTTCTATATGATTGAATCTTTCTTAGTTGTTGCAGTAAACTCTTTTACTGACTTTTGAGAGAAAAAAAAAAAGGGTCATGTGGTCACAAGTACCTATACATACATATATGTCAACAGCATAATGACCGGTATAAAGGTTTCAGCCCATTGCATTGAGATATGAAGTAGCACGGCTGGATGCCCACTCTCTTGGGGCATAACCCAAGTTCCCTGGGCTTTTGATAATGCTACGCCAGGAAAAAAAAAAAAAAGAAGTGAAAACAAAATACCCATATTCTTCGAAGCTCACTGGAAAAAA
Source organism: Liriodendron chinense (assembly GCA_003013855.2). Lineage (NCBI taxonomy): Eukaryota > Viridiplantae > Streptophyta > Magnoliopsida > Magnoliales > Magnoliaceae > Liriodendron > Liriodendron chinense. The sequence continues at coordinate 204,192 of PVNU02003576.1, read as the reverse complement.
AGAAGAAGAAAAAGGAAAACTCATATTCACATCGACATTAAATGGCCTCCAAATCGCAATGCATTACATTAAAAGGCTATTCTGAAACGAACCACTAGGAGTATATGGTTAAGCAAATCTCAATTTCACTTGTAACCACAGCCCCCGCAGAGCTCAAAACCAATTGGAACCCATTCTTCTAACACACTAACTCCACTGGTGGGGTGGAGGGACACTCACACCTGAAGATATTAACAAGGCATATTTGTTGCTCTCAAGATTTGAACACAAGACCTTCCGCTCTAATACCATGTCAAACAACCACTTGATCTAAAAGCTCCAACCATTCCAAGATGGTGTATCAATGTATATCAAGGGACTTTAACAAGTCCATTCACTTTTCAGTAACTAAAAGCCCACACATACCTTAAATTTGACTTTGCAATTTGATTCAAGTCACTGCCTGCAGAAACACTAATGACAAAGTAGCAAAGTCATATCTTTTACCAAACTAGGGGCCTCCTTCATTCCTACTGCTTCTTTTGGTGATAAGTTCCCTTCCTAGTGAAAAGTCTGCTCAGCAAATGTACGAGTGGAGCTGCCTGCTGTTTGAGGGTCGCATACCTACTAGATGTAGCTGCCAGTTGGCTGACCTCTTCTTCCCATTTGGGTTGGGTTGACCCAGAAGTCAAAAGGAGTGAAATTGTTACGGGGATTTGAAGAGGGATCCAATCAACGCCCCATATCGAAAGTGGAAACATTTACAAGCAATGGCTCCAACTGCGATAGCCGAGCATGTTTCTTGTGTCATGAGCCAACACTACTACTATGCCTACCAGAGCTTGTCTTAACCGAGCGTGTACCTACCTCTTGGCTTTTAATGTCTAATGATAACCAACACGTACTAGCCCTCGGGATTATGGACCACCTTTCTACCACTCGGCCCCCGTTAGCATTTGCATGTGGTCCGCACATGACTTCACTCAGTGATTACTAAGTCGATTGCCTCTCATATCCTCAACTAAATGTCTACAATAGTAGGCTGACTGCAACGTACGCCGACCACAAGATGACCTCACGGCTCTGGCGACCCTATTTAAATGTATCTCCCCTTTCAATGGTCATTTTAGATATATCAAGCCAACTAAGTATGGCTTGAACTATCTACATGGGCAACCGACCAAAGCATTCACCCTCGGCACAAGGGGCGTTTTTAGTAAGGTAAGAAGTTTGCAACGATTAAGCAGGATATCCGCCCTCAGAAGCCGCAATCGCAATTGTTTCAGACGTAAAATCATACGTGACCATAATCACAGCACAATCATCCATAATGGAACTCTTACGTGGCCTTAATTTTAGCCGTTAACGAGGTCTTAATCTTATCTTTAAATGGCTCTATGAGGAGCCTATAAATGGCCTTCCATGCTTCATCACAAGCTACACAATCAACCACCATTAACACTATTACAATCTTTTCTCTCCATCGGCTAATGACTTAAGCATCGAAGAGCCATCAGTCAGTCCCACTGGTGGCCATCCTAACCCTCTATGGTGGTTGCAGATCCTTTGATCTAGTCATTTCATCCTCAATCACAGATTAGACGGCAGGAGCTTTGAGTTAGTCTCTGATCAACATCTATTAACCACTTTCAACGTTAACAAGAACCACTGGAGAGTCGTCTGCAGTTCACACATCTGGCATAGCACAAGCAAGGGTATAGCTAGAGAAGGGAGATTACAAAAAATAATAAGAAGAAAAGCGGAGAGAAATGTAAAGGCCACACAGGCGTGTGTTACGAGTTTTTTCTTTTCTTTTTCCTCCGAAGCATGTGTTATAAATATATGAGTTTTTTCTGTATGTGAGAAACATAAAGGTTACATGCAAGCGTGCATTCCAAATACATGAGCTTTTTCTTTACATTAGAAACAACAGGGCAACACGCAAGCGTGTGTTACAAATATGTGAGTTTTTTTCTCCATGTGAGAAATGTGAAGGCTACGCCCAAGTGTGTGTTACAAATGAGTTTTTCTTTATATAAGAAACATAAGAGCTACACGCAAGCATGTGTTACAAATGTATCGAGTTTTTCTCTATATGAAGATCCTTGTGCGTACTACCAACATTTCTACACTTAAAAAGCTCAACATGACCTTGCTTTGTGTGTAGAGAGAGAGATAGAGACTTTTTGTGTATATGTGTGAATGCTACCTACGCATCAGTTCTTAGGAGAACTCGTGAGCGCTTTTTAAGATGTCATCATATATGATGTGAGCCCAAAATTCGAACCATCCCCGTGATGCAACAGTATTCTAAAAAACCTCAAGGCTCAACTTTCAACCTAATCCAAAATTATGGTGGGCTATAGTAGAGAGAGAGGTAAATCAAGGGAGGAAACTGTTTCCTTTAACCATGGTCCACCAAAATTCTGGATTAGGGTAAAAGTTGGGCCTTGGGGGCTTTTTGGGATGCTGCATCAAGTGGACAGCTGAGATTTTGGGCTCACATCATGCGTGATGAGATCTCAAAAGGTGCTCACAAGTTCTTGGCAGGCACGCATTCCTATATATATCTTAGGTGGCCACACCACAGGAAATAGTAGTGACTAAATGCCCACCATTAAAAGCTTTATGGATTCCAGCGTATTGTTTATTTGCCATCCAACCTGTGGACAACATCACAAACACATAGATGAGGAGACTACAAAAATATCATCTTGATCCAAAGCTTTTTGTGGCTCATAAGAAGCTTTTAATGGTCAATCATCACTGTTTCCTGTACTCCATTTGTGATTTGGAACTGCCTCATTTGTTGGATCATGCCCTAAAATGAGCTCTCATATGGATGGACAAAGTGGACTTAGTCACATACATCACAGTAGGCCCCACAGTCAGGCGTCCCACCCACCTCGGTGGATTCGGGGCCTCACCTAATGCGCTCACGGACAACAATGTCACAAGCACGTATATTATCTCATCTGACAAAAGGTTGGCCACTTGTAACACTTTTCATGTGCTACTACTAACCAAAAACAGCACCGATTAATTTGGCCTCATTTTCTACAACCATCCTTACGAATGGATTGGATGGCATTTAGAACAAGCACGGTTGGCCCCACATAGGTAGTTGCGTAAATAGAGTAATCGGTCTCAACAATATTTTCACGGGCCCCATCTTTTCCGAATCATCAATCTCAACCGTTTCTTAAGTTAAACCCACTTTTCGTGGGTCACCTCCAAAAAAAATTATAATCTGAACCATTAAATTGTTGGGGCTTGTTTAGATGCAAATAATACACTGATCAATTGTCATTTTTCATGGCAGTCCTAAATGAGTGAAACAGACCGAATGGATGGTCGGGATCAAAGATCAGAGCGTGGACAAGTATTAAAAGCATCTGTGCGAACTTGAGCTTTCGCCCTTGATATTGAGTTGAAACCATCACCAATCCCAACTGTCCAAGCAACAGGCCACCACTTAAAATGCCTCATTGAACGATCTGAACCGTTCGATCAATGTATTGCTTGCTTACCTAAAAAGATCATCACAAAATACAAGCAAATAGCTCACCTTCTTCTTGATGAAATCTGCCCAAAACCTTGCATTTGTGCGCTCATAAGGCTTCATTTGGATGCATGTAAGATGTAAGAAAGTTACATGTGACAAGTTACAGGTGATACTTGGTTACATGCAATTCTGTTTGGATGCAAGATGTAACTTTGTTACAAGTTACTTGTAACATGTGTTTGGATAAGATGTAACAAAGGTAACATGTAACTTTGTTACATGTTAGTGACTTTATATTCACATCTACTATATGTGGCAATAATGGATACATCTCAACACTCAATACAAATGAGATTATGATTAACTCAATGTATATCATTTTACCAAGCCCATCAAATTGAGTAGCATAGGCCAATTTTTAAGCTAATTTCATCATCCAATGGGCCATAAAAAGTAGGAATATTAGAATTTGAAAGTCATAAAGAACTAATTGCAATCAAATTACGCTATTGAAAAACACATAAGTCCAAACGTCTTAAAGAGAGAAAAACATTAGACCGAATTACATAAATTGATAAAACATGTACTCAAGAACAATGGTCTTCAACCATTCAGCCCTCCATTCGGGGCGACACACCCTTAAGGAACGTGTGGATAATGTTTAGATTAGCAGAAAGGTGAATAAATGCCTTATACATTATGAGTTCCTCGATGGTTGTCATGTTCTCCAATTCGTCCAACAACATCATAGTCGAATATGCCATATCTTTTTTGCTTTGCCACCTTGTCCTTTTCGCATTTGTAGGCAATATAACCGTCTATAGACCCACAAAGAGTGTCGAATCTTTGCGTGACGGACTCAACAAGGGATGCTTTCTTCCTCTTAGATGAACCAGGAGTTGAGGCGTACATTCCTCACTCCCTCCAGATTGTGGAGATTCAATTTGTGGCGTGTCTCATTCTGCATTAGGTAGGAAAGATGCATATGTTTTAGAGTAGAATGGGGACAAATCAATGTCATCTAGTGGTTGAAATGGCAAGGTATCTTCTTCATCAGGATCAGCAGGAGTTCGCGCACAACTTCCTGTCACTCCATCTTGTCCAAATATAACCTCAAACTATTTGAGTAGTGGGAAGGACTTATTATTAATCTTTCAGATATCCGATTTTATCTATAAATATAGAAAAAGTTGCAAATAAAGCACAAGTAATAATTAAGTAAATCAAATGAATTGTTATAAATGTTAAATATGCTAAGCAAGTCCTCCCTAACCGATGATTCTGTGGCCACTACTTTCCTATCATCGTCCCATCCAAACCCATTTTTGGATAGTGCAATCTGGTTCAAGCGGAATTTCTCCTTCAAAAGCTGCAATTGTCCCCTACAATTATCACCTGCTCACTTCCACAGAAAATCTTTCTGTAACCAATTTGGACATGTTAGTTAGGGTGGTCTCCTTGAATTCATTATCGGCTTTTTTGTCCTAATGTAACTTCTTCAATTAGGAAGCTTGTCATGCATTCATCCATATAGTCAGTCTAATTGACTTGGACTTTCGGCTACCTAAAGCTTTTGACATTCATTTAGAAGACAACATAAAGATATCAATGATCATATGAAGTAGAAAATGTTTAAAGCAAAAAGGCACAGATATCACAAAAAAATGAGTATATATTTAATTGCCATATTATACTTGACTATAATTTACCCACATATTAGAAGCAATTACGAGCCGAAAGTCTTTCCATATTTCCATTTCTCTTCTAGCTAACATAGATTCATTCTCATGTTCTTCTTCAATGGCTTCATCGTTGTACTCAACTTCTCCGTCGTTTTAGCCATACGCATCCTCACCCGTCCCAATATTATCGTCATTGTTATTTCTTTGTATCTCTAATTCAGGCTCTAGATCAAGTCTCTCATTAATAAGATGGTTATGCAGGATACAACATACAAATACTAGTTTCACTTGTGTGTGTATGGGATAGGCTGAGGCCGTCTTCAAAATAGGAAATCGTGCATTAAGTACACCGAATGCACATTCTATAGCATTCCGTAAATAGGAATGTCGAAGGTTAAATAACTCTTCCTTATTTCTCAGCTCACAACCCTATTTAAATTCTTTCAAATGATACCGAACTTTGCAGAATGGTGCTAAAAAACCAAACATGTTTGTAAATTCAGCATTCACTAAGTAATATTTACCTCGTGATACAATCAATTTATTGTTTCTTATGATGGCATCTGGTCACATACAGGAATCCGATGTCCATCCTTTCCACCCTGCTAGTACGTATTGGAACTTTAAATCGAATGAGCAGGTCGCTAACATGTTTTGGAAGATAAATCCCTTCCTATTATGCCATTTATGTTGCTCCTTTAGACTAACAATCGCAGGAATATGTGTGTCGTCTATGACTCCGACATAATCCTCGAAGTATGGATAAAACCGCGTGCTATTAGATATTTCTGGAGGTACACCATTTTCAGGTAGTTGTAGGAAATAATTGTAAAGTCCACCAATTACGTTTAGCATCCTATTGAAGTGGCAACTAATTGTCTCCCATGAGTGGTTGAAATGATGTTGCATAATACAATTCTTAAGATGATGGATAATTGTATGAAGAAACATGAGTAACTCTTCCTCCAAAGAGACGTCAACCGTGCGATCCAAAATTGTCTTTTGTTGTATAATGTCACGAAGGCAACAAAACGATTCATTGTGCATACTATGTAATTGAAACATGTCAGTCCAAGTCCATTGAGAATTGCATATGTTGCTTGTTGGCATGACCAATCTCGTTGCCTTTACGGCTCCGTTTCTTCAAGCATATTGTTTTCATCAAGCCAACATATATACAATGCACCTACTGCGACGTCAACAACCATGACATTTAGCTCTATATAGAAATCCGACATTTCAACAGGACAACACTACACAAATGAATATTATAAATGAACAGCTAAATGAAAAGTGATTGAAAAATGGATAACACTTGAATAAATGGACACCACCTGAATAAATGGAGATATTTCAAAATAAATGAACATATGAGCATGAAAGGTGAAATTCAAAATGAGGCTTACACATGAGCATGAAAGTGGGGCCCACACACATCAGACCATCCAGATCGCGACAACAACGCAAATCTCATAATTGTGTGGGGCCCGCCTTGATGTATCTATGTACTTACGTCGTCCATTCCTTCTATCAGAAACAATGGATGGACAGTGTAGATAAACCAAATACATCACGATGGGCCCCACACAGATTTGGTTGGATGCTTAAAGGTCCGACCCAATCCGCTTCTAAAAAAACCCAACTGGAACTTGCAGAAAAAAGGGAAAAAACCAGTTCAGGCTTGCAAGGAAAAATGTACCCTAAATCGAAAAAATCAACCACAAAGAAATGGAAGCAGGAAGGGAAAGAGAAATGTTTTTTCTCGAACTGTATTTTTTCAGTTGCAAGGCTTCTTCTCTTATAACCAAGCTCCATTAATGGTGGCCACCAACCCTAGTTCGACCTCGTATTGAAAAGCCTACCAACCATCTTCATTGAAGCCACCAACCCTCTTGTGTATGAAAAATCTGAATGTTGGATACTATCAAGTAGTATGTTACTTGAAACTCACTATTTTGACATGTTAGATTTTGGGGAAAATAGCATGTTACTTGGACTCATGATGCTATGAAGTTGCATGTGACTTCAAGCATCTAAACACCACATAATATGAAGTCGTATGCTGACTTGGACTCATCTTAACCAAGTTATATGCTATTTAAATAGCCCCTAAGGATCTACGAGCATCAGCACTAGCGATTTCCCCTCCAGGCCTTGTTAATGTATTGGACGATGATGAGAGATTCGTAGACGAGTTTTTCACCATGGATCAAAACAAGGATTTTCTTGTGAACGAGATTTGATTTCAAAAGGAGAGGGCTTTTGTCTATGAGGTTTTCGTCCTTGTATTGGTACTCAATCCCCTTCTCTGCTAAGGCGATTCTAGCTCGCATCCCAAAAGGGTGAGGCTAGAAATCCAAGAGGATTACTTCATCCGCCATTACAGCAAAAGAGATTCGAAATTGACAGAGAAATGGGGTTGGAGCGTTTAGCTGGCCTGACGGGAATTTCTAGCATTTAGTGTCAATTTGGCAAGATTTCTTTTTCTTTTTTAAATTAATTTAGTGAGGTCAATTTGGCAGGTTTTTTGAACCCATGACCTCATGTTGAAACTCTTGTAAGTCTACCACTGAGGCATGACAATTGGTGTTTTAGAGCATGAGCCAAAATTAAAGCACATCCAAAGCTCAAGTGGACCACACCACAATGATGATGTCCTTGAATGTAGTTGATATTTGTGTTTCCCTTCATCCATGCTCGTTTCACCTTATGGATATGTTGGATAATAAATAACGTATATGTGGCCATAGGAAGGTTTCAATGGTGGACACCATTATTCCTATTGTTTCCTATGGTGTGGTCCACTTGAGCTCTTGATAAGCTTCAAGTTTAGCTCATGCCCTAAAATGATATGATAAAAGATGGACGGAATAAATCAGAAATGTACATCACGGTGGGCACAACAGAATTTATGCAATCCGCTTCCATTCTCACGACTTGGATTAGGTCGCGAACCCTCCAGTACCGATGTGGTGCCAGTCCGTGCTCAGTGGGGCCACCCCATCATGAGTATGCGTTCTTTCCACGTTGTCTATCTACTTTGCCAGCTCACTATAGGTATGACTAATAGTAAGGTAGATACAGGTGGACCACATGATAGGATAAAGTTGTGATTAACGGATAGATACAATGTCTCTCTCTTATGGCCATCTACACAATGCCAATGTCGTTTCTCTCTTTCGGTTTAGGTTATGGGGATTGCTCTCTACACTAGTGTAGTCTATGTAAGTAGATGCATGGTTAAAAAGTAAATACATTGAGAGATATTCTATTATTTTATCTTTTAAGCCATTTCTTAGTGTGGAGTTTGTTGTACAAGTGGAAGAGATTATTTTATTTCATCTTTTTGGATATTTCTTAGTGTTGAATTTATTGTACGGGTAGAAGAGAGGTAAGCCTTGCATTTTCATTTCTCTTATTTATAGTGAAGAAGAAAGCTCTGTGTTGCTGCCCTATGGAATATGCATATTGTCAAACCACGTAAATCCTTGTACCTCTTCTCTTATTTTTATTTGGCCCTTTTGGCTTTTTGTTTGGCCATTTTCTTTTGTGTTTTGATCTCATCAACATTGATCACATGTGAGTGTTTTTCCGCAACAATTGATATTAGAGCCAAAGGTTGAGAAACCTTTTTAGCACAAGATTGGTGTTGTTGTTTGTTTTGCAATTGTGTTTCAGATTGTTGAAAATTAATGCAGTATTGGTGAAGAAAGATGTGTAATTGCGATTCAAGGAAAAGAAAAGAAGCTTGAAGAGATGAAAGATGAGGTATTTGAGGAGAAAAATCAATTAGCAATAGCTAACCTTCTTCATGATTAGATTATTCGATTTTATTCAACGTGTCCAATCAAATCACTGCAAAAGGTTTTTGTGCACAAATTGCAAAACTTATATGAAGGGAAATCAATGTTGAAGAAGATATTTTCCCGACGGCAACTGTATGACTTAAACATAAAGGAAGGATCATCTTTGCAAGAACACTTTAATGGGTTTAACACCCTGATTAATAGATAAGCACACGATCGATGTGAAGATTAACGGTGAAGAAAATGTTGCACTTCTTCGCTTTGTAAGAACACTTTATGGGTTTAACACCCTGATTAGCATATTGATGCGCGGTCGATGTGAAGATTAACGATGAAGAAAATGTCGCACCTCTTCTTTGCTCGATACTAGATTCATATGATAGTTTGATCATGAATCTCAGTAATGATCTAGATCTCAGTATTGAGTTAGTCGTGTCCACATTGCTTACCGAAGGTCTCTCGATCACTAACTAATTTATAAGCTCGCGCCATACTCAAGCAATTTGAGCAAGGGAATGGGTTAACCTTCACGAATGAGTTCTTTTTTCCTTATACCGACGATTATAAGATTGGTCGGTTTAAGGACTTTTTATTTCATCGGTGCTTTAACGTGGCATTCTTCAATCAGAGTAAAAGATTCACGCATAATAGAGTAAATACTAGCATAAACACAATCAATCTTTATTAATATAATAACCCTATTACAACCTTTATGCTTTGCACTCTTAATATTAAAGCGAACAGGAAGATAAATACCTGATGCGCCTATCAGAATAGACGATCGAGGCAAGTGGTCAGCAAAATATGACTAAAGTATGAACAAATGAATCGTAACTCAAATGGACATAAAGATCTAGTAACTTAAGGTTGCAGATATTTAATCTACTCCAAAGATAAATGTACTGCAGCGGGAACTGCTAGGCAGTAGAGAACTTAACTAGGAAAAGTAAGATAAGCATGAAAGTAAAGTAGACATATAGATAGATGTGTTTGGCGTAGAGCTTCGAGCTCTTCTTTGGATATTCTTTTTATAGCTTTTTTGAAGGCGGTGGAAGTCCCTCACCGAACTTTTAGGTTCTTCTGGATTCTTCGTGCGAGCTTCCGGATATGTAGCATTTTCCTTAACAAATTGAGACTTGCTCTGGCAAGAAAGGACTCCAAGTTCACTGGCTTATCAGATCTTCTTTCCGTAGCTGATACTTTGTGGAAATCTTCATGGCCCACTAAAGATCTGCCTTGAGGCCTTTAGAATTCCTCTAATGAAGAGAATCAAACTGGAATATGGGAAACTCAAGGCTTAGTCTTTATCGAATGTGGTCGCCCATCGTCTCTTGATGGCCCACCTTGTTCATTTCAAGGTGTTAAGCGATTTGGATCAAACCACCTCCTTTATCTGACCGTCTTGAATGGTAATGGCTTGGAGTATTTGAGGGATTTGACCCCTGACACTGATCTATTATTTGGATAGACCAGATCTCCCTTCTTTTTCTTTTTCTTTTTTCTGATCACCGTATAGAATGGGACCTAATGTAAGTTCTACCATCCCTCCACGATCCTAGTCCGGGATCGGATCTAGGTTGACTTCTATACCGACTCTTCATTTCGGTATTCAGAATCTCCTGGATCGCTGCTGGCTCTCCAAATGTCTATGGGAAAATCTCCCATTTGGAAGGACTATAAGAGAGCCTTTTCGGATGAGATCATATTCAGTTGTGGGATAGGATACGCTCGCTCGACAAGTCTTTTATAACCATGCTAGGCATATCCCTCATTTAATGGGCATGCTAATCATGGCCACATGGCGTGCGATGATTCATCCTATAAAGGGCCTAATAAGAGGCTGTATTATCACAATAATGACAGAATATGTAATGCCGAAAGAAAATCAGATGCAGAACTCCTTTGGGTGAGAATACAATTCTGACTCTGCCAAATATGTATTATCTCCACATGGCGTCTTTTTATTAGCCCACGTTAGGGTGCCGAAAATGGGTATAAACACTTCATTCATTCATATTGCCTTCTTCGGTGATAAGTTTCCTTCCCAATGGAAGATCTGATCAGCAAATGTACAAATTGGAGCTGCCCGCTATTTGAGGGTCACATACCTGCTAGACGTAACCACCAGTTGGCTAACCCTCTTCCCATTTCGGGTTGGGTTGACCTAGAAGTCATTGGGTTGACCTAGAAGTCATCTATATTTCACACATCGGGCATAGCACACGAAAGGGTATAGGGAGAGAAGGGAGATTTACAAAAAAAAAAAAAAAAAAATAGCAGAGAGAATTGTAAAAGCTACACAGGCGTGTGTTACAAGTATGTGAGAAAAGTAAAGGCTACAAGCAAGCGTGTGTTACCAATACATGAGTTTTTACTCTATATAAGAAACAAAAGGGCTACAGGTAAGCATGTGTTACAAACAGGCCTGGCTCGACCGCTAGGCAGCTTAGGCGGTCGCCTAAGGCCTCCGGTCAAGTGAGGCCTCTTATTTTAGTGCTCACTATGAATGTGTATGTGCTGTCCACACTGTCCATCCATTTTTCTAGATCGTTTTAGTGGATGAGAAAAACTGAAACATATCCAAAGCCCAAGTGGACACACCACAGGAAATGGTGAGGATGATGACGTCCACAGTTGAGACCTTCCTTGGCCCTGTATGTGGTTATTGGTCATCCAACCTGCCCAGAAGGAGGGAAAAAATATCAGCTTGGTCCAATCCTCAAGTAGCCCCAGGAAGTTTTCAACGATAGGTGTTCAATTCACACTTTTTTGTGGTGTAGCCCACTTGAGCTATGCTTGAATTTTAGGCCCATGCCCTAAAATGAGCCGGTAAAACAGATGGATGACGTGGATAGGACACATGTGTCACAATGGCCCCCACAAAGTTTACTCAGTACACTTCAGTGTATTGAGTTACTCAGAACGCAGTCCGCTTCTATGATCCGGCCGGAGCCGCAACGCTCAATTTCAGTGGGTCCACTGGACGCAGATTGTAAGAGGGAATTAGTTGCGGCCCTGAATGTGGGGCCCAACTTGATATATGTATTGTAGATCCATACCATCCATCTGTTTTGCCATACCATTGAACGCTCAACATTAAAAATTCCGAAGGGCCACCGTAATGTTCATTTGCCACCTAACCTATTGCTAAGGTCGCACAGACTTGAATGAGGGGAAAAAACAAATATAAGCTTGATCCAAAAATTGTACCACAAAAAAGTTTTAATATTTAATCACCACTACTTCCCTATGTGTCATCCACTTGAGATATGTATCTAATTTGTTTTTGTAATCATGACCTAAAATAGTATGACAAAACAGATGTACCCTGTGGATATACAATGCATACAATAAGGTGGGCCATGTTCAGGGCCGCATTGTGTTGGGTATGGCCGGGGCACACCCGTTCTGTCTGATGGAGTGCCTACTGACACTACCATCATGATGTATGTGTGTTATCCACACCATCGATCCATTTTGCCCGCTCATTTTAGGATACAAGCCCAATTACAAGGGGGATCGAAAGCTCAAGTGGACCACATTACCAGAAAACATCAATGAATGAACGCCTACCATTAAAAACTTATTGGGGTCCCAAGAAAAGTTTTGGATCAAGCTGATGTTTGTGTTTTCTCTTCATCTAGGTTTATCAATAAGTTGAATGGCAAATAAACATCACAATGAGCTGTAGGAAGTTTTTAATGCTAGGTGTTCAATCACCACCATTTCCCCATGGTTTGGTCCACCTTAAACTTGGATCTGCCTCATTTTGTGGCTTCATGCCCCTAAAATAATAATCCAAAATGGATGGACAACATGGATATATAAAACGCATACATCATTGTAAGGCCCATGGAGCTGGGCAGTGTTAGTAGGCAATCCACATCCTGGCTTACCTTAATGTATGTTTCGTAAATCTATACCTTCCGTCAGTTTTTCCAACAGTTCGTAGTAGTTGGGAAAAACCTTCTCCAACGACTGTACGCCTTCTAATTTATCATTTTCTTGTAGTATTTTTTTTTATTATATATAATTTTTTTTTTAATAAAAATAGCCTCATTTTGGATCTTCGCCTAAGGTCTCTACTTGCCTTGAGATGGCCCTGATTACAAATATGAGTTTTTTCTTTATATGAGAAACATAAAGGCTATATGCAAGTGTGCGTTACAAATAGAAACAAAAGGACTACACGCAAGCGTGTGTTACAAATATATGAGGTTTTTTTTTCTCTCTCTCTCTCTCTTTCCCTGTGGGAAATGTAAAGGCTACACACAAGTGTGTGTTACAGATGAGTTTTTTTTTATTTTTTATTTCTCTTTATATGAGAAACATAAGAGTGCTACATGAAAGCATGTGTTACAAATGTATGGAAATTTTTTTATTTTATTTTATTATTATTATTATTATTTTGTCTATATGAGCGCAGGCGTGTTAAGATAGACCTCATAATCCACCTAATTTTGGACTGATGTCATGATCCAGTGCAAGGAATTGATGTCACACAATGTCATTCCATCGTCAACCAATGCCAGTTCTTAAGGGCCCGTTTGGCACCATGGATTTGGGGGAATTTGAGCGGGACCCCCCCCCCCCCCCCCCCCCCCGTTGAGAGGGTTTGCAATTTAAGGTAGATGCTTGGATTACATCTGAAATCCTTCCAAGAGTAACATATGTAACATGCGTGTCACTAGGCTACTAATCTATTGGGCACATGGCCCACTGATGATACTCTAAAACAATTAGATTATCAACTGCATCATTAAAATTACTTTAATATGATGATCAGTGCCGTCCAAACATTGTCCAAGGAAATCAACAGTTAACATTCATAGGTTAGTCACTTGAATGTGATCCTGTGCTTGTGGCCCATCCGAGACTTGGAATTTCATCATTTTTTGCCTAAGTATATATTTCAACGGGCGTATTACAACCAATGTGTTGAACATTACATGCTTATACTAATTAGGAATATTAAAGTTGATTTAGCAATTAAATTCAAACTCTTGTAAATATCATACTTTTGGACTACAAGGGATTCCAAATCTAGGGTGCCAAACACAACTAGGAGGTTCCAAATCCATGCTCCAAACAGGCCCTGAGACCAACTGCGAGATTATAATGTCAAAAACTACAGGCCTCACATTTAATATCTAGAGATACAGATACAAGGCAATTACAATAACCATAGCACAACCCAAAGACTAGAAAAATGCAACACTAAGCTCACAAAAGTATAGCAACATGACGTGAACACAAAACAAACACTCAGCTAACAAGTAAATAACAACGAGACGTTGCCATACAACAAACACCCCAATACATCCCCCACCTAACAACAGCAACGATGTGTTGCCACAAAACATAGACGAATCCATCTCTCGCCCTCCTTCCATTACTTCCTACGCTGCTCCATACTTCTTCTTCAATACTTCTACAAACTCAAGCACCTTGACTGGGTCTGGAAGGGTCTTGGAGACGCTCCCCTTCTCCATGCATCTCTTCACCCACCCTATCAGCTTCGGGCACTCTGCCTCAATGCTGAAGTTCCCGTTCACCTCATACGTGTGGAACCAGCATGCCAAGGGGACAAAGACGACGTCGACATATCCAAGGCTCTCGCCCCCGAAATACGGCTTATCTCCGAGCTCCCCTTCCAACAGCTTCAAGGACTCCATGAATTCCTTCTTCGCTGCTTCCTGAGCCTCTCCTTTGTTCTTCCATATCCTCGATCCGCACTCGTATATCTGTCCCGAAAGGGAATGCAACATTTGTAATATGTGAGACTTGTGAGACTCCCATGTCTTGTCTAATTAAATAGCGGCACACTGTCCCCTTAGCATGGCAATGGTCCACATGGTTAAAAGACTGTGCTGCCTCAAGTCGTGACTCACCCGTATCAAAACATAGCAGGACCTCACTGAGTGTGAGTTGACCAGGCGAGTCGCATCAGAATCATGGAATCTTAAAACCATGATTGGCTAGTAGGTCCAAAGCAGGGTTGGGCTCAATAGGCCAAGCAAGCCACCCCTACTTTCCTGGGTGAATGCACTGCGTGCACCCATCAGCATTTGGCACGCACAATGCCCCCACTTAGGAATCAATACCAAGACCTCCGTGTTGAAACAAGGTTATCTTCACTCAGTCTACCACTTGAGCTATGGATCGAGTTGTTGTTTTAGTTGAATTCTAAATCTGCTGTTTGAAAGTTGTTCAGTCAAAGCAAGCTCATCTCTGACAGCAACCTCAGTATAATCAAATCTCACCCAATCTTCCATGTGCCAAAGGTAGTACCCAATCAGAGTTTAATGATTTAGGTGAGACCAGACTCACCCAAGATGGTGCAACCCTCAACTTAGGCCCCACCTTAATGTATGTATTCAGTATCCATGCCGTCCATCCAATCCATATCAGGTGGACCATAACATGGGAAGCAGTGGTGATTGACTATTAATGGGCCACAAAAGTTTAGGATCAAGTCGATTTATTTATTCATTTATTTGCCTCCATCCAGAATTATGTGACCTTGTCAACAGATGGGATGCCAAATAAACAAATTGGAAAGATTAAGGTGCGCACTAACAAGTTTTTAATGGTAGGGTATTCAATCACCACTGTTTCCTATGGTATGGTCCACATGATAATTGGATCTGTTTCATATTTGGAATAATGCCCTAAAATTAGGTGGAAAAAAGGATGGCTGGTGTGGATAGCAAATACATACATCCACACCGTCTTGGGTGAGTAGGGGTCTCACACATGGGCTGGCCCAACAGACTCTAGGGAGTGGATTAGCTGTTACCTACTCAGGTAACAGCTTAGTGGGTGTTACCCTTGATGTGTGGGGCCCACCTTGATGAATGTGTTTCATATTCATACCGCCCATCCATTTTCTAAGCTCTCATTTAGGGGCGTTATCTCAAAACTTAAGCAGACCCAAATCCCGGGTGGACCACACCACTGGAAAACGTCGTAAATGGCCATTAAAAGCTTTTTTTTTTTGTAGACCACAAAAGTTTTGGATCAAGCTAATCATTGTATTTTTCCTTCATCCAGTTTTGGTTGACCTTATCAACGGGTTGGATGACAAATAAACATTACGGATATGCTGAAAGTAGGCCTTGGCAAGTTTTTAATGGTGAGCGTTCAACCATCACTGTTTCTTGTGGTGTGGTCCACCTGATATCTGGATGTGATTAATGTTTGGGACCACGTCCTAAAATGGGCTGGAAAATCAAATGGACGGAGTGGATATACAACATATCATCAAGCGCAACTTGAACAGGCCCATCCATCAATCTGAACCGTCCATTGAAGTTCAGAACTCTTTTCATGTGCCACTACTAGCCAAAAACAGCATTGATTGGATATTCCAATTCCATCGCCAATCCCAACCATCCAACCAGCAGGCCACCACTTAAAATGCCTCATTGAACGATCTGAACCGTTCGATCAATGTATTACTTGCTAACCTAAAAAGATCATCACAAAATACAAGCAAATAGCTCACCTTCTTGTCGACGAAATCTGCCCAAAACCTCGCATTCGCGCGCTCGTAAGGATCTGTGGGCATCAGCGCCGGCGATTTCCCCTTCCACGCCTCCTCAATGTATTGGACGATGATGAGAGATTCGCAGATGGATTTTTCACCATGGATCAAAACAGGGATTTTCTTGTGAACGGGGTTGGATTTCAGCAGTAGAGGGCTCTTGTCTGCGAGGTTTTCTTCCTTGTATTCGTAGTCGATCCCCTTCTCGGCTAAGGCGATTCTAGCTCGCATCCCAAAAGGGCTAGGCCAGAAATCCAAGAGGATTACTTCGTCCGCCATTACAGCAGAAGAGATTCGAAATCGATGGAGAAATGGGAGAGAAAGGGGTTCCTGTTGGCAAGGTGTTTGATCTTGGGTCTGTGAGAAAAGGGCAGTTAGTTTGGAGAGCGTTTGGGTGGCCTGACGGGAATTTATAGCATTTCTTGAGGTTGGTTTGGAAGGATATCTTTTTTAAATTAATTAGAGGAATAAAACGATACGCCACTGACGTGTTTGCAAATCGTACTCGGGATTTCGAATTCTTAGAAGTGGGACCTAGGGTTTGGAGATCCAGACCATTAATATATTGTGGCACATCTTAGATTGAATATTTATTAAAACTATTTCAGTAATAATACATTTTAATCCTTTCAATTTGTGGTGTAAAGATCAACGGTTAAGAAGAGAAATATAACAACGGCCTATATTCAACTGAAGTTTTTTGGAATATTCAAATGATATGTGGGCTTTGGTCTTGAAATGGTGGGATGCAGAAAAATGACGTTATGGATTGATGATCCATTGGCCCCATTTTTCAGAACTGAAAACGCGAGTAAAGTTTGAGAGACGCGAGTAGCTTATAAGATTATTCGTCTTTTCCTTTCGAGTCTCTAGTAGCTTCTAAAGGAGAAAGATGTCATTGCTTGCGTCAACAGAATCTATTCTTACGGAAACGGATTGCGTACTGAGCTATGGCAATAAACTGTATGGGGATAACCGTGATGTATGTGTCTCATCCACGCCGTCCATCCTTTTTATCATATCATTTTGGACGTATGATACTAAAATTGAAATATATACAATAATAAAATGGACCACACTTAGGAAACAGCATGAATTTAACGCTTACCATTGAAACTTATTAGGGGCCACAGAAGTTTTGGATCCAGCTGATATGTGTGTTTTACCTTCATCCATCCCTGTTTGACGTTATGAATATGTTGGATGATAAATAAACGTCAATGTGAGCCCTGGGAAGGTTTCAATGGTGGATATCATTATTCCTACTGTTTCCTGTGGTGTGGACCACTTGAGCCGTTGATATGCTTCAATTTTGGATTTATTCCATCCATTGATCTAATAAAAATGATGGACGGCGTGGATCAGGAATTTACATCACGCTGGACGTTCAGAATTTACTCAGTATGATATAGTATATTGAGTTACTAAAGTACGCAAAGTTCTCGCGGGAGTCGGATTGGGCAGTGAACCCTACAGTACGGACGTGGCGCCCGTCGGTTCTCAGTGGGGCTACCCTACGATGAGTATGCGTTCTATCCACGCCGTCCATCTACTCTGCCAGCTCATTTTAGGTAGTAGCCCAATAGTAAGGCAGAAACAAGTGGACCATATTACAGGAAAGAGTGGTGAACAATACCATTTTTACTGAGAGATGGATAAGCACCGAAGTGATGCAGATGTTCAATGTGATACACTTTCAATATTGCAATGATAACTAAAATCCAATACTTGATAGGAATTTTGACCATTGTAGGTTTGAATATTATTCATGATGGAAAGTTAGTGTATTTTAAGCTAAAAACTAAACCACTTAAGCTAAAAACTCCATGGCCCCACCATGATGCGTGTGTTTTATCCCCGCATTCCATTCTTTTTGCGAGCTCATCTTAGGCAAAAGCCTAAAAATGAAGTTATATGGCAAATAAGCATTACAGTGGCTCACACGCAGACCCATAGTTCAAGTGGTAAATGAGTGAAGATAACCTTATTTCAACACTAAGGTGCTTGACATTGATTCCCAAAGTTGGGGTTGGCTAACGTTGTGGTGTGACTAATCGTGGGGGTGGATGTACTAACAGTGGGGTGTGTACTAACTTAAAAATGATTTAAAAAAAGAAGAAGTGGTTCCTTAGAAGCCAACGACCAATAGTGAATGCATTTTTAACCTGGATCGCTTAGGTGGGAGTTCAATCATGGGACACGGATTGGACACAACCTTTATCAGGACTCAGCTAGAGATAAATGGTCCTATTGGGGGCTCTGTAGGGCCCACCACGATGTGTGTGTTTTGTCTACTTCCATCCATTTTAACAAATCACTTTAGGTTATGAGCCCAAAAATGAAGCAAATCAAATGCTTAAGTGGACTACAAACAGGAAACAATGGAGATTAAATAACTATATTATAGGAGGCCATAGAAGTTTTTTTTATCCAACCAATATTTATATTATCCCTTTGTCTACGTATATGTGGTCTTATGAACAAGTTGGATAGTAAATATACATCATAGTTGGCTCTAGGAAGGTTTCAATGGTGGGGATCACGGTCACTGTTGCTTCTTATGGTGTGGTCCACTCAAGCCGCCGATCACCTTGCTTTTTAGGCTCATGCCAATGGATGAATGTCTTGAATAAAACACATAATGGTGAAGCCCACAGATTCTCCGACAGAACCGCTCCTCTCTAGCTCGATGTGGGTGGGGTAGTACCCAATCTGCAACCTCAATCACTACTGTTTCCCATGGTGTGGTCTACTTGAGATTTTGATGTGCTTCATTTTTTGACTTATGCTCTAAAATGAAACTACATGATGGATGGACGGCATGGATAAAACACATACATCGTGGTAGGGCCTGCAGAGTTTTTCCAGCACCAGCCTTTGAAATGCAAGAGATAAGAGACAAGACAACGAGGTGACTTCTCGAGAAGCATTACAAATACGTAAAAAAGGGGCTCAGATTAGGTACTACCCCACAAATACGTAAAAAAGGGGCTCAGATTAGGTACTACCCCCACCAGGATGCACGAGGGGACGAACTCCTACATGGTGTGTTGTCATTGGCCGACATAGCAGGTCCCCCACCTCGGGTTTGACAAACCGGTCACATCCCACTAATACCAAGCTGTGGAGCTTGCTAGGCCGGCCAATTGCGACGCACCACATAGGCATTCATCTCCTCGTGTATCCTGGTGGTACCTGATCCGAGCCTGTAAAAAGGGAAGCCGATTGCACACGGATTTATGTGGGGTTTACTGTACAGTAAACTCTGTGGGGTCCATCATGATTTATGTATTTCATCCACTCCATTCATCCATTTTGACAGATAATTTTGTGGCCTGAGAGAAAAAAAATGAAGAATATAATTAAAAGCTTAAGTGGACCACACCACAGGAAACAATGTGAATTAAACCTGCATCATTGAAAAATTCTTGGAGCCACAGAAGTTTTGGATTAAGCTGATATTTCTTTTTTCCCTTCATCAATGTTTTTGTGATCATGATAAAGGCCCTAGAAAGGTTTCAATGGTGGAAATCATTACACCCACTGTTTCTTGTGGTTTGGTCTACCTGAGTTTTGGATATGCTTTAATTTTGGTTTCAACCCATTAAATGACCTGGAAAAGCAGATGGACAGTGTAGATAAATTACATACATTTACAGTGGGGCCAACTGAGTTTACTCAGTACGATGAGAGCATATTGAGTAACACAGGGCGCAATCCGAATTCGGTAAAAAGTTACGAAGACCAGAATGCATTATAATATATATATTACGCTGCTACGGTTCAAACAGCACTGTGTACGTCACTGTGTACGTCGCTGGAGTTCGGTATCCAAAAGGAGAAGGCAGAGATACACATATTGACTACACGAAAAATGATCCCATGCATGCATATGCTTGAATACAACCCTCCGGTTTGTCACTTTTATATGACATTTTTCTGCATGCGAGGTGGACCACACCATGAAATGATCTGAGGTGAACATGAGGCCGGTCCACTAATTCGTTGGGTGACACTGTCGAAATTGAAAAACAATGGATTGTCGGATTCAACTTAAAGAGTATTAAGCACCTAATGAGTGGATCAGTGTCAATTTCATGGAAGCCGGTCTTCATGGTGTGGTACATACTTTACACGGATTAGATGCAAGATATACATGAAAAGTTCGTGGGAAAGCGGGGATTGTATGTGAAAGTTTCGTACAATGCTTGTATGAGATCATTTCACCAACTTGTTCGCCAAAGGCCATGCAAGTGAAAGCAACAAATCAACTACTAGCTCCATTTTTAATTAACGCGGATTGCGTCCGCGTCCGACCCTGGTGTGACCTTTAAGCATCCAATCATATCTGTGTGGGGCTCACCGTCATGTATCTGTTTATCTACGCTGTCCATCCATTTTCTAACATCATGTTACGGTATGGGCCCAAAAATGCCCACATAGCTTTTCCAGTTGCTTGTGACCCGGCAGCTGACGCTGGAGGGCCAGCCTATGCCTCTGAGCTTGGCCAGCAGGCCGGGCCTGGGATTAAATCTGGCTCAGTTTCCTGGCCCAGTCTAGGAAAATGATAAATGGTCCAGCTGGCCATTGGTCCAATCCAATTGTCAAGTGGGCAATTGTCATTAAGAAAATAATAAACTGTTTGAAGACGTTTGTATTCACGTCCCAAATTCATAAGTTTAGCCCTACACAGCTCTAATGTATGCCAATAACACACTTCGGAGTGCATTGACAATTTCCCCTGCTGTCACCATGACCTAAACTCTGTGAAGGTTTCCAGGAACGTGTGGAAGACATCCACATGTTTTTAATATGATACTCTGGGAGATCAGCCTTTGAACATGGGTCATCTTTCGATCAATGGTCTACACTGTTTTATCATGGGTTGTGTTGGCACAATTCAATCAAACACAAGATGATGTAGGGAGTGAATCCCATGATCGAGGGTGAGGATCGAAGATGTTTTTTTTTATAGAGATGGACCGGAAGAAGATCAAGAAAATTGATGGTCGATATTATATTTCGGATGGCCAAACACCCTAGTTGACCGGCCAAAATAGATAAAAAAACCGGGAGAACTTAGCAAAAATTTAGCAAATTTCAGATTCTCGGCACTTCAAGGCTGTCACAATGGTTCTGTTGACCTTATGTATAGTTCTATCAACCTTATCGATGATGTTCAGTTTGCTCATTAGACAGTCTGGAGTCATCGTCGACCTTATTGACAATCATTTTAGGCATTGCGACAAAAAATGAATGGGATCCAAAACTCAAGTGGGCTGCACTAAAGCAAAAGGTGGGGTAGGAAAATTCCTACTATTGAAACCTCTATAAGGTCCACAGTGATATTTATATGCCATCCATACCGTTCATAATATCATTCCTACTGAGATGAACTGAAAACACAAATACTATCCTGATTCGAAACTTCTGTGGCCCCACGAATATTTCAATTGTGGAAGTTCAATTGTCACGTTTTCGGCCCACTTGAGTCTTGGATCATATTCATGTTTAGTTGCAACGCCTAAAATGATCTCACAAAACGGTTGGACAGCGTAGATTTCTCACAAACATCACGGTGGGGGCCCCACCTAGATTCTGAGCTCAGGAGATGCCTACAAAAGGCTTCCACAGGCAATCTACATTTGTCTTATCTGGGAGCGGATTAGGTACTACCTGAGCTTGTCCCGAGCTCAGGACAGGCCTACGTGGCACGTATGTGTCACATTTGTATTAGTGAAGGGCACGTTGTCAGAGGAGACCTGCCACGCCACGTACTACTCTGTCCTGAGCTTGGGACAGGCTCGGGTAGTACCTAATTTGCTCCCGTCTTATCTTGCACATGTTACCACGTTGGCTTATATGTGGCATTTAGCTTGTTTCATCTCTGCTTGCTTGTGATTTTGGCAGGATTTCTTGTTCCATGTACTGAGCTCGACACAGGTGAGTACTGGTCAAATCTCTGTGAGCTAGATTGTGCTAAACTCCTACCATAAAAAAACTTCTTTAGGGGTGGGGGGGCGTCCAACTAGGAGAGAGAGCGAGAGAGCACTAATGAATCAAATGAATATAAACACACATAAAACAAATAGGATTTACATGGTTTGACTTACATGCATTGTACTCCATGGGAGGAGGAAAGTTTTCTTATTCATAACTTTCTTACAATGAGAGTACTTCAATAAATAGAAATATAGGAGGCTATACAGGAAAATATAGATATGTCAAGCACCATAATTAACTCCAAAATCACCAAACAAGAGGGACATGGATTGCGTACTAATATTGTTAGTGGTGAGGTACCTACGAGACAGTTCTCTGTCGACCACAAAATAATGTATGTGGTTTATCTTCACTGTCCATCCATTTTGGATTATTATTTTAGGGCATGAGCTCAAAACTGAGGAAGATCCAAATCTAAAGTGGACCACTCCACTGGGAAACAATGGTAATTGAACGCTCACCATTAAAAACTTCCTAGGGCCTAGTGTGAGAAAATTTGTAATGTTTATTAGCCATCCAATCCGTTGATAAAGTCAAACAGACATGGATTAAGGGAAAATACAAATATTAGCTTGATCCAAATTTTCTTGATCCTATCATCTTATAGGCATGATCATTGCCCATAAGAATCAGACCATTATCATACGCACTATATGTGGTGAACCAGCTCCGATGAGGATATATATGGTACGATGCCTCCAATCCAAAATTCACTCCGGATAGAAGCGACCTGTTTTAGACACTGATAATACGTCACAACCACCCAATCCTTCACCAGATTCCGCTGAATTGGCTTCCTTCGGCAAATCATTTGATATCTCCTTCTTTTGAGCTTTGGGATTTTGACTGTCATTCTTCATATGTTCCATATTCCCACAATTCCAACTCTTTAAGTTACCTTTGCCTTTCGACTTGGATCTCAATCGTGAGTTTCATTTCTCTCGCTTAAATGGTCTTCCCTGAGAAAACAATGCATCCGTTGAAGTACCTCCGCATCTACTCTTCTTTCTCAACTGCTTTGACTGAAAAGCTGAGATAACATTTTCAGTGTCCAAGGTATCCTTACCATAACAAAGAGTATTAACAATATACTCGTAGGACTCCAGGAGAGATGTCTGCAAAATAAAGGCTTTTTCCTTCTTCATTGATCCCCAACTCCACAATTGTCAACTTGCAAACTAGTTTGTTGAAGACGTCGATGTGCTCAGATAGATCTGACCCTTTGGCGCCATCTTCAGAGTGTGCAACTATCTCTTTAGATATAGACGATTGGTGAGAAACTTCATCATATAGATGCTCTCTATCTTCATCCATAATCCTATGGTAGTCGTCTCATCGATGACATTAAAAGGACTTCATCGGCTAAGAACAAATGGATTGTACTAATCTCTCTTTGATCAAGTTCATCACAATCCTCTTTTTTCATAGATTCGGGATGATGCGCTTTTCCAAAGAGTTCATGTTGCATCCCTTGTTGAACTAGGATGGCTTTCATCTTCAACCTCCATAGTTCAAAGTTGTTTTTACCTGTGAACTTCTTTATTTCAAACTTTATATACGATCCCCTCGATAACATGTTTTCAGATTCAATCTTACCCAAACAACTCATTGATACCACTTGTTGGGAGCGGAAGCAACCTTAGATTGAATCAAACGGGCAATAAAGAATGAAAAATCTAAGTAAAAACAGAAAACATGTGAGATTTTATGTGAAAACCCTTGCGGGGAAAAAAACCATGACACAAAGCAACGATCAATCCACTATTATTAGAAAGTTACTAGAGATGGAACAACTTACATTAGAGAGACCCTTGCTTCCCTTTTAAAATCCTAGAAATCATGCAAGCTCTCTTCTAAAAGCTCTCTCACCCCAAGGGTCTGTTTGAAATGATGTAATTCATTGTAATTATACGACATTTATCGCCTTTTAGCATTAATTACTTTTAATGGGGATTTAAGGGGGAAGGGAGGCTATATGACCTTGACAACACTACCTTTTTAGTTCAAAAATCAAGACAAACTCTGTGGGCCCTGCCATGATGTGTGTTTTATCTATGCCATCCATTCATTTTTCCATATCATTCAAAGATGCAATCCAAAAAAAATGAGGCAGATCCAAAAGTTTACGTGGACCACACCATAATAACATTTAAATGGTTATCTTTCAATCTACACTGTTTTCTTCCGTGTGGTCCACTAGAGCTTTGAATCTGCCTTATTTTTATGATCATATTCTAAAATGATCAGAACTATTGAGTGGATGGTGTGGATATAACACATATATCATGGTGGGGCCACAAATTTTGGATGAGAATCACCTATTATTACATAAAAATGGTATAATTTTCCAGGTGTAACTCATCTTTCCTTTCAAACATTGTAGTGTATTCATTTAATGCCTGAATTGATAGATATTACATGTAAATACATGTATTTACATTGATTCAAACATGCCCTAATCATAATTAAGAAGTACTTATATACTCCTGTATAAGATTATGATACAAAACCCGCACTTTCTAAAACATAACTAACATTCTTCGGTTAAATCGAATGTCGAACCGAAAATGTGCAAAACATCATAGCGAACAATAGGGCCAAATTCAGAATTTTCGATTGAACCAACGAAGTCTTTGGTCAATAAAAAATTAGCTTATCTGCATATGATTAAAGGCACTCGATTAATAATTATATGCAACAAAACCATTTTATAAGAAAGGAAAATCATGGTTAATCTTTAAAAACAAGGCATTTAGCTCAATTTGAGTTGCATTTGGCTCTAGTGTTGGGAATGAAAGAGACTGGCTCGGCCCGTAGTGGAAGCGAGACACAATTAAACGAGATAAACTACAATGCTCAAACAAATCAACATGCAAGAGAAGACAATCCAAATTTTAATGTGGAAAAATCCCTCACTGGTAAAAAACCACAGTACAAAGAGAATAATCCACTAAGAATCAAAAGTTATAAGAGATTACAGAAGAATCTAAACCCTGATCACAACTCACAAGAGAAACCCCAAGCTAACAAAGCTAATTCTTACATGAGAAAGACAAACACAACCCTTTTCTCTCATCCAAGAGAACTCCAAGCTTTCTCTTAGCTCTTTCTCTTACCTTATAACTCTCTCAATCCCTCAAGGATACCCAAGCCCAATGGTGGCAACCCTATTCCTGCATTACACCCCTTTAAATAGGAATAAACCAAGATTTGAAACAAATCACGTGAAACCGACATTATAGTTTGCGCATTGTCGGGCACCCGATAGAACCAAATTCTATCTAGAGAGTTCCAGCA
Source organism: Liriodendron chinense (assembly GCA_003013855.2). Lineage (NCBI taxonomy): Eukaryota > Viridiplantae > Streptophyta > Magnoliopsida > Magnoliales > Magnoliaceae > Liriodendron > Liriodendron chinense. The sequence continues at coordinate 178,374 of PVNU02003576.1, read as the reverse complement.
TAAATCCAGTCGAATATCGGGCGCTCGCTTAGACCTTGTTGGGTGCCTGGCAATCCCTTGTTAGTAACACTTTCAGATTTCAGAAATCGATTCGGGTGACCTCGAGCGCCCAACAACCCTTGTCGGTATTCCAAGATTGAAGATAACCTCAACATCTAGTACACCCGACATATACACATTGCATAAACGATGAAATTTGAGCTAAACACTCCACCAGATGGCACAGGTAAAACACAATACGTCCCACACAAAATCTAAAAAAGTTTTAATGGTGCACATTCCCATCACAAATGTCTCTTGTAATATTTAGGAACACATGAATTGTATTGGATTGACTTTTGGGATGTATGGTCAAGTTTAAGGGTGCACCTTGTTGACAAATTGGATGAAGCCTATACATCAAGGTGAGCCCGACATACTGTGTTGTAGATGAAGCTTATTGTTTGTACGTGACAAATTAAGCTACCTCTATTTTCTTCACTCAAATTGCTTGAGCAGGCTACAGGAAGTTCCTGTAGCCTGAAGATATTTGGGGTCCACAGATGTGATGTAAAGAGGATAGCCGAAGAATTCATGGCCTGAATGGACCAAAATGAGGGAAGGAAGCATGTAAAGGCCAGGAAAAATGACCTTTCGCAGCCCTTAATGATCGGTCACCCAAGGACCACGACTGATCTAATTTTGTCAAAAAATTAACAAATCTTGCTAGACAGTCTGGTGACCCTGGCAACCAGTCCCAAATTCGAGCAAAAGATGGCTAAACTCTATGGACAGTTGCAATTCACTTGCGACCTGTTGGCCATGGCTGGTGACCGATCGCAAACCCCTGGCGATCGATCGTTAGGCACGCAAATCCATGCGTGAACTTTTCGTTTTGGGTTTCGTGTTTCCATTTTTGTTTAGAATTATTTTCAATTTTACAATTATGGTTTCTTATGGATTGCTTGGATTATATAAACTCTTTTAAACTTCTTATTATTCATTCATTAATCTATTTTCAATAAAATCTTTGAGTGTTACTCTGTTGACTCATGCATTCGAGTGCCCCTCGAGCAATCAAGGAAGTTCTAGTTGAGGATTCCTAGAAGGTCCATGATTCGGATGGGTTATCCGTGGGAGAGACCATGTTCGATCTCACATCACTTACGTCTGCACCAAGATGCTTGAGAGAAATCCACTCCATCCATCAATTTCTCAAAATTACCATAGGATAGGAGTCTAAAAATCAAGTAGGTCCAAAAACTCAAGTGGACCACACAACATGAAACAACGGGATTGGACTTCCACTATTGGAAGCTTGTGGGCCACGGCACACATGAAACAACAGGATTGGATGCACACCATTACAAACTTCGTGCGGGAAATGTTTTGGATCAGGACGGTATTTGTGCCTACAGTTTATCCAAATGTTAATAACCATGTGAATGGTTTGGATGGCATATAAACATCATGGCCGACTCAGGGTGTTTCAACGGTGGACGTTTCCACTCTGGGAGTGGATTAGGTGCGGCCCGGCCTCACCCAACACGGTACTGCCCTGACAGTGGGACCCACCTCAATGTATTTGTAGTATATCAACACCATCAATCTGTTTCGCTAATCATTTTAGTTCATGATACCAGAAATGAAGCAGATCCAAATCTCAGGTAGACCACGCTACAAGAAATAGTCTGCTTGTCTTTAACAGGGTTCTACAAGAAATAGTCTGCTTGTCTTTAACAGGGTTTTCCTGTTTGCCAACGGCATGATTGGTCCAACTCACCACTGACATTGTCAGTGCTGATTCATTTAATGCTGTTGGTACTGACATGTATTGAGCTGACCAATAAGCAAACAGAAAAACCCCGCTAAAGCTGAGCAGATGATCTGGATTCGGGTGGGTGAGGCCTGGGTGCACCTAATTCGCTTCCATTATCCTACAATAAGTTTCCAGGGACTGCCAAGCATGCAATAATACCATGCAAACAACTCTATTTTATGGGTGCAATGCAATGGCTGGTCCCGTGACTTTAGTGTTGAAAGGCACTTTGTCTACCACTGGGACATGGGTTGGATCCTTAGTTCTGATTTGAATTTAAATTATAAATAAATTGAAATTCTTTGATTGCACTTGTCTTTTTAACTATTTCTAGATGCTCACGTATCATCAATCACACCATGTCTGAGTATCAAACTTTTCTACGAGAAGTGGTCACCATAAAAAGATGTGGTCTCAAGTCCATCTGGTTAGACCATAAGTTATACGGTCCACTCATTGGATAACTTACAACTAATTAAGTTAACCCTTCCAATTGGTTGCCTCACAATGAGGATCACCTAGTGTGAAAATCAGCCCCATTTATGCATCAGGTGGGCCACACCATAGAAACTAATGTGTAGCCATAAACAACAAATACAATTTTGGTCCACTCTTTTTGTAGAAGTGGGTGATTTCTACTGGTGATTTCTACATATATAGCTAATTCTTATGATGTTGACATCGTGTTGGATGTTGCACATGAATGGTCTTAAGTGACGCTTTTGGTGGATCATAACTTCCGGTCTAACTAGTTGGATTTTGTTTACACCCATTTTCGGTGCTCCAATGTGGACTAATGAAAAGTCGTCACTACATGTTCGATGCTAGTGGATTCATACTTTCCTTTGAAGATATCTTTTATGCCTTTTCTTTCACGCTACAATGATACATCTATTATTAATGGAGTGGCACGAGAACTGTATTGAAACGTCAAATGACACATGGCCGTGATTCGTGTGGTAATTAAATGAGGTAGTGTACCCAACATGTCTATAAAAAGACCTATTGACTATTGAGACAATAATCTTATCACGGATCTGGATATGATATACTTGGTAAGGCTATTTTTTGGAATCTTTCTAAAATGGGAGATCTACCCAGTTACGTTCGGAGCTCTCGTGGTGAATATGAAATCCCAACGAACAGATATCAATTGAATAGGCCCATATTAGAGAGGATAGAATTAAAAGAATAGGAGATCAAGATCTGGTCTCACCAGTTCCATAATTAGAAGGATGCGATGGGATAAGCGGTGAAGATGGCTCTAATTGAGCTCAAATCTAAATGCAGCAGTGTCCTTAAGGTCTCCAATAAGGGAGCATCTATGTAAAAGCAGAGATATAAAAACCAACCGTTTTATATTTACATGGACTCCCTATAAAAGATTTCAAGCCATAACTGCAAAGAATTCTGAACCATCAAGGAAACCCAGCGAGGGTTTTCCCACTTCGACAACTTATAAAAGGAGCAATTGAAGAGCTTGAGGCCTCATGCCAAATACACTCTATCTTTCTTTTATCTTAGCATAACTTAGTTTATCTTAGTTTTAGCATGGGTCGCTGCTGTCTAGTGCCATCGTTGTAGTATCGTAAGAGATGATTAGATGTCTGCAACCCTATGTTGTTAGATTCCGATCATCTAAATCCTTACTTACGAGGTTAAACTCTTTGGTCGGATCTTGCTGACCATTCACTTTGATCATCTGTGCATACAGACGAATCATGTATTTATCTCTCTTTTTTGTTTTATTCTCTAGTTTATTGGATATCTGTTAATTGTAATTGACTTCATTTATATATTAATAAAATCGACATTGTTTTAGCCATTTTTCTTTTTATCTGTCCATCTTTATACTTTTAAGAAATATGTCGGTCATAATTATTATTGAAAGAAAAAATGTTAATGTAAGGCAAAAAAAATTCATCAGGAAGGGTTAACTCATACTCTTTTACAAATCACTTGATTGTTGTTACAACTAATGGTTAACATGAGAACTGAATTTTCGAATCCAGTCTTCCTCAGTGGTCTCAGTGTGGGGATCACCAGCGTTCAATCAAACAATGAGTTGAGTATGAATCTGACACACTTGCACTTCTTAATCGCACACGTAAACCAACTATAGATCCTTAATCACACATGTGGCCCCGTGTTTGATTAAATTACACAAACATGCTTGACACCTTAATTATTATGAGAAATTACCTCAATCTATTGCGAGTTAGCAAACATATCAGAGTGTTAACTCGCCTGAGTCACACATCGACTTGTTCAACTCACCTGCTTCTTGTTTCAAAATAATGCCATGTAAACCGCTATGATTTTGCTCGAGTTTCGTCTGAGTTCTGTCACTTGGACGACGAGTCACCAAGTGACTCAAAAATTTGCGCAAACTTGTCTAAAGTCTTGTCCGGTTTTAATCCACACCGAGTCTACACTAAATTTGACTCTGTAGGGGTTCAAAACTGAGTCGACTCAGCTAGTTGCTGCATCATACAACGAACCCAAGCGTGTCACTTGTGTAAGACATCCTAGCTGTGTAAAAGGTGGGCCAAAAGTGTGCAAAATCAGGCCGGTCCACCGGATTGGTGGAAAAACGGATCAGATGAAAAGCATTCATGGCACGTTGGTGGAAAAACGGAGGTGTATCCGTGTATGTAAAGGTCCGCAGATAATATTGTTTCACTCGTTTGCGAAAGGCCATGCAAGTGAAAGCAACAGACCAACCGCCAACTCGTCCTCATATTTAGGTGGGACTCCAGATCCACCAAGGTGGGTGGGACCCCTGACTGTGGGGCCACTGTGATGTTGTGTCTACATCTCCGCCGTCCATCTGTATTGAAAGCTCATTTCAGGTATGATAAAAAAAAATGAAGCAGTTCCAAATCTCAGATGTACCATAGTACAGGAAATAGTGGTGATTAAAAAGCTTCTTGTGAGCCACAAAAGCTTTGGAACAAGATGATATTTATGTGGTCTCTTCATCTAGTTGTTTGTGACCTTATCAACAGGGTGGATGACAAATAAAAAATCCGGTGGAATCCATCAAGTTTTTAATGGTGAGGATTCAATCATGACTATTTCCTATGGTGTAGTCTACGTAAGATATTTTTCAGCTTCATTTTTGGGATCGTGCCCTAAAATGAGATTTCAAAAGGGTTGGACGTGTGGATTTAAGGCACATATATCACTGTGAGCCCTACAGTCAGAGGTCCCACCCACCAGATCCACCCAGGCGGGTGGGACCTCTGACTGTGGGGCTCACAGTGATGTATGTGCCTTAAATCCATACTGTCCAACCATTTTGAAAGCTCATTTTAGGGTATGATCCAAAAAATGAAGCTGACTCAAAACTTAGGTGGACCACATCACAGAAACAGTCGAGATTGAATCTCTACCATTAAAAACTTCATGGATTCCACAGGAATGTTTATTTTACATCCAACCTGTTGATAAGGCCACAAACACCTAGATGAAGATACCACGTAAATATCATCTTGATCCGAAGCTTTTGTGGCTCACAGGAAGTTTCTAATGGTCAATCACCACTGTTTCCTTTACTATGGCCCATCTGAGATTTGGAACTGATTCATTTTTTGGATCATGCCCTAAAATGAACTTTAAATACTGATGAACGGCGTGGATGTAATCACATACATCACAGTGGCCCCACAGTCAGGGGTCCCACCCACCTCGGTGGATCCGGGGTCTCACCTAATCCGCTCCCTGAACCTAGCGTCTGGGCAGGGCTGGGATGGGTCCGGACAGAACTCTTGAATCAGGAAACTATCCCCATCTAGATGGATCGGAACCGTGGATTCCTCAAATAGTCCATTCCCTTCGCATTACAGCCATTGGATCTTCTTCAGTAATCACCACAGACATGATCTTATGATCTTAAGGCCTAGAGTGCAAGTAGACATCGAAGCTGGCGGGCCCCACATCCAATAGAGTAGAATCAAAACCTGTTACTAACAGATGTTCCATACACGATCAGGTAAGGAACGGTCCGCACAACCGTGTCAATCGGGATTGCAAAATTGACGCCTGAGGATACTCCTGACCCTGGAAATGGTGAAGAACAAATGCATCACATTAACTCGGGCCAGAACAGGGTGGGCCCCACCTTTTTGGTGACCTAGACAGTTCATATGGTGTGTCCTGTCACGAGGGCCCATTTGATTCGGATTTTGTTTATAGTTAGCTTAAAATGTGGACAATCGGCCCTTTTTTTTCTACCTTTGTTTGCGACCGTCTATGTTTTAGAAAACTAGATGGAGATAGTAGAGCTGTACACAAGCCGAATCGAATTGGGCTTAGCCCAGTTCAGCTTGGCTCAACCAACAAAGTGGTTGGGGTTGAGCTCGGCTTGGTTTGGACAAGCTTTCAATCCTAAATTTGAGCTTAGACAAGATTGAGGATTTGAGCTCAGACAAGATTGAGGGTGGTCGGTTGTCGGACAAGGGGGTCCGTTCGGCTAGGCATTGGCTGGCCGAGCAACGAAGGGAGAGTGTGAGAGATCTTAGAGAAGAGAGAGAGAGAGAGAGAGAGAGAGAGAGGAGCAGGAACAGCCGAGCAAGTCAGGCTGGCCGGGGAGAGAGATTAGAGATGACGGAGAGAGATGAATGGAGATCGGAGAGAGAGGAGGGGAGAGAGTTTGGCCGTCAGGCAAGTCGGGCAAGTCTGGCTAGGCAATGAGGGTTTGAGGCTAGGGGGCGGGCGGGTGAGTGAGGGCGCTCGAATGAAAAAATCAAAAAGGAATTAGGGCGCTCGAATGAAATATAAGTTGCAAATCGGGCGATTCTGGCCGGGCATCGGGCGATGAGGGTTTGAGGCTAGGGGGGCAGCCGAGTAAGTGAGAGCACTCGAATGAAAAAACCAAAAAGGGATTAGGGCGCTCGAATGAAAAAACCAAAAATGGATTAGAACGCTCGAATGAAATATAAGTTATATTATATATAATATATAATATATATTAAAAAAAAAAAACAAATCGAGCCGATCCGAGCCTGGTTTCGAGCCGAGCTGAAATCGAGCTCAGTCTAGCTCGAGCTAGGCTTGAATTTTCAACAAGCCCAAAAAATAGGCTCGACTTGGCTTGATCAACCCTACGAGCCGAGCCAAACCAAGCTTTTTGGAGCCGAGCCGAGCAAGCTTTTTGAGCTAGCTTGGCTTGTGTACAACTCTAGGAGATAGGGACAATGGAGATAGGGTCATTGTGATAAATATCTCCAAAAATTTGAAAATCTAGCGACATTCTCTTATCAAACGGTATTATAACAAGATTTTTTCAAATCTCAGAAGTTTTGAATTTCTCATGTTCTTAATATATAAAAGAAAAAATCTAAAGGTAAAGTCAGTCATTTTATGACTATATGTTTATATTTTTGAAAATAGTTTATTAATTTATAATAGATTTTGCTAACATCCCCACCTTCGTGAGGACATTAGCAATGTCCCCAAAGCTTTGAACTGATAGGTGTAATGTCTATCTTAAATGACTGGTGTAATGTCGATTTGAACTGTTCATTCATTCGCATAACTAGGAGCAAGCAATTATGCAAAAATCATGCCAAAAGGATGATCCTAAACATCTGATCGAAAGCATGGAGAATGGACAATCAAGATTGAGCAGAGAAACAATAGTCCAATCATCATCTTGAAAACATCTATTTGAAGATCATGCTCTTGTACTGCTCTTGATTATAAAGTAGCACTTTGATTTGATAATTCTAACCATATAATTGATGGCTCATAAATACCAGATGCTTGTAACAAATTGGCCTCATTCAAGGGGTTACACATCCGATCGGTGTTATTTTTGCCCCATGGTTTGCTCCTAATGTTACAATTCAATGAATTATCCCAATTGATGATTGGGCATCCCACATATCATTTGCAAGCTTCAGGAACGTTGCCAACATCCCCGTGAAGGTAGGGAGACAAGCAAACCCCTTTATAATAAATATTTTAATTTCAACAAGATTTTTCTAATAATATCATGAGAAAACCATCAAAATATGAAAATCTCTCATGAAATTTCCAAGTCAAGAAATTGAAGAGAACCAGATTTGTCAATTGTCCCTATGCACAGGGGAAGCGATCATGGCTCTTTACATGGTGAGTTGGACAAACTCATTGAGTCTAGAGTTGAGTTGTGACTCAGTAGGGTTGGGGAGTGACTCGCACAAGTTGGGTCAAGTCACTCTCTGTTCTCAATACTGACTTGGAACGAGTCACATCTGACCTGATCGAGTTGTCAATCCATGTTGGCAATGGATAAAGTCAGCCATATGTCAACCATAGTTCATAGAAAACTCAAAAACTCGACTCGCTTGATGTTCAGCCAGGTCAGGTTGAGTCAAAAACTCGGATGAGCCTTTACTTGACTTTATTTGATAAGTAATACTTTAATATTTTTATAATTATTTTATGTACTTATATAAGATAAAAACAATAAAAATTCTGAGAAATACCAAACAGGTAATGTGGAACTGCCCTAAAATCCGATTCAAATTAGTATATGGTAAGTGTATAAATACATCATGATGTATGTTGGTATGTATCTGCTAGTTGGGCATGGCTCCCTATTTTCTATTCTTAAACCTGAGTGTGGTAAGGTTGGGTGGGTCGAACCCGACCCAAGTACAATTAAATGGGTCGGGTCGGGTTGGGCTTAGGCTTGATGAATTTTAAGTGAGGTCGGACCACTGGGCAATGGGCTGCAGGTGGGGTACAAGCTTGGAATTGCTGGCCCATTTAGTAAATGAGTTGGGCTTTGGTTAACCCTGACCGGATCCATTGCCACCCTGGGGTTGGACAGTTTGGATTGTCTGATGGGAAACATTCAAGGACCTGTTTGGACGCACCGACAAAACCAGGGTTCAAATGCCCAACCAGTCCAAATGGGCCCTAAGGCTTGCCCATCCTATGAGGGGACCTACCAGATGAACCATCTAGATCACATAGATGTGGGCACAGCTTATCTTGGGATGGCCAAGAATGAGAGGAAAAAAAACAGAAAAAGGATCCCTGGCTTGGTTTACCTTTGCGAGTGAAAGTGGCTGTGTTAACACCAATGACGTGACCATAAGAATCGATCAGAGGCCCACCCGAGTTTCCTGTCAGAGAGAGAGAGAGAGAGAGAGATCAACGGCGAATTAGGCTGGCTGAAACAGTTTGTGGCATCTGAGATGTTGGCTCAATGGCTTAACAGCTGATGACAGTGCCGTGCTCTTAGAGTTTTGGAAAAACAAAAAATGAAAATTTCTCATGATACTTGCCAGGAAAAGATTAAAAAAGAAAGAAAGAAAGAAAAGTAGAAACTAGATGATCGATGATCCTCAGTAAGACCCAAATTCTCAATGTTTGCAAAGGTCAACACCAAATGCTTCTAGTGATATGCATAAAATCATGGTTTTAAGAATCAGAATCAGATACTCTGACCAACTCGCTTGGTCCTAATTCAAGTCACGACTCAGCTAAGTTGGGGAGTGACTCAGCCTGGTCGGGCTGAGTCACCCATTTTCTTCAATGCTGGCTCATGGTGCTGAATCAAATTGGACTCACCGAGTCGGAGTTTACCTGAACAAGTCGTTAATCCATGCATAGAATTCACTTTGTACATTGCCAATGATGGGAAGAAAGATGGTATCAATCCTAAGATCCAACGGAGTATATGCCAATTGGATGGGGATAGGCCTTGATCAACGGATGAGATTGTCTCAAAGCAGGCTAGACCTCTCTCCACCAAACACCCAGGGAGCATATGCAATGCATGTTTCGTGGACCCCACTAGTGTTGGCACTATTTCAATGCTGCTGCTCTGCATTTTTTGAATAGGATTTTGTTTGTAAACTGCAGAAGATCCATCAGCCTTTTGGTCAATAGATAAAGTCCATCAAATCAGCTCAAAATGGCCAGTGAGCTCAATGTAGAAAGCAGCTGAATTGAGCATAATGGCCATTCCGCTCATTGCACAAGTTGTAACTTTATTAGGGTTCTCAGCTGAGCTGAATTGGAATACTTCAATAAATAAGAGGAATTTACCAAAATGGAGGCCGAGCCATTTTAATTCATCATGACCACCAATCCCCAATTGCAACTATGGGTTTCACTTTGGAGTCAGGAATGATATGAATTGCTATGTGGTTATCAAGATTATTAATTTTTAATCCTAGCAGGTGTGTTCGGTTGCACCAAATTATACTAATTAATCATGAAATCCATGCCTCTAATACATAATTCTGATTAATTAAAATGAGAGGAACTCGATTTTAGGCATCTACCAAACAGGCTCTAAGAAGATGAATTAAGCACGTCCCAATTGAAAAAGAGTTGCCATTCATAATAGATAAGGATGTGTTTGATTGCACTAGATATTATGAAATTTCATCATATTTTGTACCAAATTAGACTGATTAATCATGAAATTTCATGATATTTTGTACCAATTAGACTGATTAGTCATGAAATTTCATGATATTTGGTGCAACCAAACGCACCGTAAGGAAACAACAAAAATAATTCTTACCCGCATTAATGGATGCATCTGTTTGTATTGCTCCTCGAATTGCCCTTCCGTTTGGGGAGGGTATTTCTCTGCCTAATCCACTCACCACCTTCATTCAACATATCATTTAAATTACAACATAAAATCTAGTTGATTATAGTGAAAACTTCAACACACAGTAGGAAAAGGAAAAAAAAAAAAAGAAGAAGAAATTTATGGAAGTTAAAATCATCGATTAACAAAATCTTCATGAAAATCAAGCTTCCTGATTAGTGTTAATCACAAATAACCAACCCAAGATTTCAGAAATAGTTGTTGTTTTTAGTCGATGTGCAGAATTATCGCATCAAAGAAACAGAAGTATCTGAAAGATGAGGCATAATCATATGACTACTCAATCAAAAGCCAAAAAAAAATAAAAAATAAAGGAGCAGGTTTTTGCTTGACTCAACAATAGTAGGCGTGCGGGGTTCTTGTTCCATAACCAAACCAGATCATCTGGATGGCCATATCATGTGATGGGTCATACCCCAATATCTTCCATATCAGATAATCTAGCCATCTGATCGATTGCTCACAAATGAACAATTACAGCCAATGGTGCATTTTATTAGATCCCAGTCAGATGATTAGGATCATCAGATGGGGGAGATGGTTGGGCATCTCCACCTTATGACCTGTTTGGATCACCAAAAAGTGGGACCCACATGTTGAGTTTATTAGGCCAATCAAATTGCTTAATTGTTGGTTTCCTCCTTAGAGATACAATTAAGAATTCTACCATATTCCGTCACCGGAGTCATTGCCGGTGATGGTGTGGATAGAAGATCTTCAATATATTGTCAGGGTCTATACTCCGACAGAATTGATGGGACAATTTGCAAACTGATTACAAGCAATGCCTCTATCAACTGTAACAACTACATCGGATACAAAAAACAAGAAGAAAGAACAAATACCCCAGTAGTTAGAGTGTGCTCATAACCATATGGATTCCCAATCGCAAAGCAGCTCTGACCTACACGCAGATCACGAGAAGTACCAATCACTGCTGGCTTTAGCTTGTTCCCTTCAACATCAACCTATGACACAACCATCAAAATAAGTACTAAAAAAGCAAGTCTGTCGAGGGATTTGTTCTAAAAAGTATAGCTTCAAACAAAAGAATTACATGATCCATACCTTTAGAACGGCTAAGTCATATGCGGGATCAGAACCTACAAGTTCGCCTTCCTTAGAAAATGAATTACCGTCGGTGTCTACAAGAAAAACCTAAAACAAAGACAAAAACATACTCATAATTCTTATAAAGAAAAAACCCAACATATCGAACACCAATGATTGTAGCATATAATAATGGTTGGGTTTAAAAATCAGCTAGATCCACAGCTCAGATGGACCACACCACATGAAACAATGGGAATGGGATGCTGACCATAGGTTTCTGTGTGGGACTACCATGTGTTGTATCTTTCATCAAACCTGTTAATCAAGTCTAACTCACCACGACGACGAGAAGATACAAAGTCAGCCTGATGAAAAACTCAGATGGGCCACACCATGTGAACTTTGCAGATTTACATTGTTCCCATTGGTGCTAACCATGCAAGCCTTCAATCGGGCTTATCTTTTTTCACAATTCAAATAATGGTTCTCACCTGACGGACAGAGTTGATTTTACATATACAACATGGTGGACCCCATCGAGCTTGTGTGTTTTATACAAGATGCTTCGTGTGGGCTACAAATAGGGAAGAGAAGTTCAGTTGGACTACACCCACTAAAAGAAGTGAGAGAAAGAGGGTCCAATCTAAGCTATCCCTTGTGGAGTAAACTCCCAACCATTCCCTGCCAAGCAGCTACATTTTTATGACAAATTTATACTCTCTAAACCAATGCCACAAAGACTAGTTGCAAGGGCAAAAATGTCCAAAGCTATTGGCATCATATATAGTAGAGATAATCATGGTCGAGTTCATCAATATTTATTACGATCAGAAAAAAGAACCAAAGTGGACCTTACAACGCTGAAGACCCCTTGTGTCTGTCGCCAATTTATCTACGACATGGTAGTTGGTGACCTACAAAAAACCGTGTTAGATGTGAATAAGAGTCGTTAATTCATTAAAAAATCATGTAAATTCACAAAAAGTATTTGGAATTATCAGGATTTCATTAGAAAATGAGACGATAATTCATGCACACAAACTAACTGACGGGAAATATCTTCGGGACCATATAAAAAGGTTTCTTACTTTTAGTTACCCATATACTCCCGTACAACAGTATATAATACCAATATCGTATATGGGCATCATAGGTTGGGTGTTGAAGAGCTTTCCCGTTTGCTGCGAGAGAACTAATTATGGTTTGTTAATTTCCTCACTGCAGTATATTTTAATGTTCATTTGGCAAATCCACACCATCCAATCGGTGGGCCTTACTATGGATTGCTGATGCTTTAAAAACCAATGTCATTGAATAGTGAATAGTACTAGAATCTGATTAGTGGACCTTCCCCATTTCAATCTAAACTGTCAATATTGTTTGATTTTCGACTTCCATTTCCAGGTCACAAACCAATGGTTAGGATTGCTTGTCGGGGGTGGATTTTTATTTTTTTTATTTTCTTTGTATTCGGTTCATCCATTGTATTGCACACAGGAACCACTAACTGCACAACCAAATACAATGCAGAATGCATACAAGTGAAGAATGCATACAATGTGGCCTGCTTTGTCCCATAGAAATCCTGACCCTGTGCCTTCAACCCTTGTATTTTCATCTTCGTCGACTTCGATTTGGCCGGTTCTCTTTTTGAGGTCCACTATTTCAATGGCTTTGATGAAAACAACTGAAGGTGAAGTCTCCTACACCATTAAAATAGATAAATAAAATCAATGTACTTGAACATAATCATGTTTATATAGGTGTTCATTGGATAAAAGTAAAAGAAGATCTGAGCCATGCATTCATGATCAAGAAACGGTTGATGTTTATGGCCTACATATGACCTACATAGCAATGTGAAACTCGAGGAAGAAACAAGCTCATGAGATTGGATCTCAACCGTGAAGTGCAACCTGTCTCAGTCATTGGGCTCGGAATTTAAAGACTACAGACTGAAAGTCATTCCAATTTAAATCATTGATTCATGTGCAAGGACAAGGGAAAATGATCAAGTGCAAACACGGTTGCTGAGTGCTCCACTGTGATGTTTTGATGAAATCCATTTGGACCATCTTACATGCCATCCTTTGTTTGGCAATGGGCCCAAGAATCATATGAATCCATGATGCAGGTGGGTCTGGAACTTGGGTGGGGCAGATGACCAGGGAAGGGCCACACGACCAGGGAAGGGCCTACTGTGTTGTTTATATGTCATCCAATCCATGGCGATCAAACATCTGACACAGATGATGGCAAATATTAAAAGAATCAGGCCTGGAACTTGGGTGGGGCAGATGGAAATCAATGGTGGGTACCCCCTCTTAACCATCCTGCTGGTGTCGTCCACCTGAGTCATGGATTGGCCTGACTTTTGGGCCCATGGCCAAACCAGGGATAGTGTGCATGATTGGTTAGAGTCAAGGTATTCCGTAACGGTGACAGTAGCTGTAATAGCCATCACCATTACCTTTACGATATGGGCTGTAGCAGCCATTACAGGGGCTGTAACGGCTGTTACAGTTTCCATTTTTTTATTGAAAAAAGAACCTGACAACCTGTATCAGCCCTGTAATCGACTGTTAGTCTGTTACGGCCTTTACGGGGGGGTATTGGGCCATTACGGGGGCTATAATAGCCTTTAGGTCATTTTTCGTAACGGCCTTTACAACCTTGTAACGTGTAACGGTTGCCACCATTACCTTTTAAGTAACGTCCTTTACGGACTCATAACAGCATTTACAGCACTTCTTGGTCAGAGTGGATGCCATGAATGCATCATGGTGAGGCCCACACAACTTGTCTGCACTATAGTTACAATGGAAACATTTCCACCTAGAACATGACCCAACTACAACATACTATCATTTACTTTTAGGGGTCATTTGGTAGCTTCTATTTGGTATGCATAAGCAATTACTCTGGAATGCATGTGAATTAGAATCACTAGATGTGTTAGACAGCCTGAAATCAGAATTCACTAGAATCCGGCAATCAAAATTCACCAAATCGTGTTTGGCGGCCTGTATTTGAAAGAGATAGTGAGAGATATGACCGTGACTTGCGAATCGGTGGTAATAGGTGGCAATCAAAATCCATGCCAAATGAAATCAAATGGTTCTACAGCAATTTCAAAAAAGTGCCTTTCGGTGTATTTGATGTGAATTACATTCCAATTCACATCAAATACGCTCCTCCCAAACACACTGGATCACACCGATTCACACTCCCACACGATCCCCTAGGCTTCAATTAGCACTTCAATAGGCTGCACCTGAGATTATCCGGGTCATGATATTGAACATGTTTGGCCGGGATATTCAATGTAAGCTGCATCATCTTCTAATGGATTGCAAAGGATTTTCACACAAGACCTTTGTATTTTGAGCTTTTGCACACTCACTTGGCATGAACCCAAAATTGAAGCGTATCCAAAGCTCAAGTTGACCACACCACAGGAAGAACGCCCACCGTTGAAAACTTCCAGGGGACCACACAAGTTTTGGATCAAGCTGATATTTGTGTTTTCCCTTCATCCATGTCCGTGTGACCTTATGAAGAGCTTAGATGACAAATAAACATCATTGTGGGCCTAAGACAGTTTCAACTGTGGATATCATTATTCCCACTATTTCCTGTGGTGTGGTCCACTTAAGTTTTGGATATGCTTCAATTTTGGGCTCATGCCCTAAAATTATCTGAAAAAATGGATGGACGGCATGGATAAGACACATACATCCATGGTGGGCCCCACAGAGTTTAGTCAGTAACTCGGCAGGCAACCCGCCTCCCAATCGAATGTGCCACATGTGAATGAGGAAGATGGATGGTTTTATATTTGGCGGGAACACTATAGTTGGCAAACTCGATGAGCAGACCAAGGGTTCAGATGTGTACACTGATTTCTGGACCTGGTATTACTAAAGATGAGCCCCACCTGATGAATGGCCCAGATTCGGTGAATTGCTATCAATGGGCCTGGAAGGTTCGTTGGGCTTCTGTGGCTGGACCTGTCGATGACGAGATGGGCTGGGCTTGATTTATTACATGATGGGCCTGGGCCAAATCTTCAGGCCCATTAATCAAAGGTGGTCATGGGCCCATGTCTGCTGATGTTTTATTTAGGTCCAGACCCGCTCATCGCTGCCATGTGGTCGTCTATGGTTGTCACGTGCTCCACGTGCGCTTTCCAATTAGAAAATCTGGAACGTCAGTGACTATTGATTCGTGGGCCATGCCGGAGCTTGAAGAATCCTAACCACTGGACTGGATGATGTATTAGGAAAACAGAAATTGACGGTCGAGAAACCTTGTTTGACATATTCCACATTTATCTATTGTCCCCAACATAATGAATGGCTCAGATTGTCAGATCGTTGTCAGTTGAGGTATGGCCCATCCAATGCGGACCACATACGGACAGGACTGTTAACGGGCCGGGCCTGGGGTAGGTCTAGGCCCGGATTTTGAACTGTTTCAGGCCCGAGACCGGCCCATTTACACCCCTGCGTACGGATGATCTGTTTACGACCTCCATGAGTCACTTGCTTCGTCGTCTTGTTGCGACTTGTGACTCGGCCGAATCATACTAATGCCACTCGTCCGAGCCATGAGCCAAGTTTCTCAGAGAGAGAGAGAGAGAGAGAGAGAGAGAACCTGGAAGATCTGAACGACTCGCTCTTCATCCCGCTGAAATTCGTCTTCTACAGCCCTTGCATTCTGAAATGAGGGATTGGAGGTGGGCCCCACTGGTAGAAGAGCAGCTAGAATAGAAGAAGAGGCCACCACGATCGTTTCTCGCCTCCTGATTAAAACCCTTTTTGGAAGGTCAGAAGAAGCATAGACCGTTGATCTGGGACCGTTGGATTTAGGAGATTCTGCCGTTGTCGGTGGATGGAAAGAAGAGAGATAGCATGGGAGGAATCCCAAAACCACCATTGCTGTCCACAAGCTTTAAAAAAAAAAAAAAATCTTTTTATTAAAAGAAGAAATTTTATGATACACGGCCGGCATCTTTGTAACAGTACACGCGGTTTCTCACATTTGACAAGTGAGGTCCATTTTTCGATAATAGTACCACACATATGTTGCATCCCTAAAAAGAGCATATTCCATAAAACATATAATGGATAAGATGTTCTTAACCGTTTGATTTATGGCCAAGAGATAGACAACTGAGAACAAGTTCCTAGATTGGTAGATCAGATGTTTTAATCTTAGAACTTTCATGATTATAGTCTATCCGTTGTAAGATCAAATGGATCAACGGTATGGATTACTTAAATATTGCCCCAGTTCTCAGAATTGAAAAGCCACGAATACAGTAGAAAGGTGGAGGGGTCTCGTATCTTACATTTCCGCGTAAAACTGTGCATTATCCTCTTTCATTTTCTTTTTATTTGCGAGTTCATTTTTGCCGGAAGCGGATTGCATACTGAGTAACTCTGTGGGATCCAATGTAGATGTATGTGTCTTATCCACACCGTCCGTACCTTTTTCGAGCTCATTTTAGGACATAACCTCAAAATTGAAGCACATCCACAGCTCAAGTGGAACACACCAGAGGAAACAGTGGGGATAATAACATCCACCGTTGAAACCTTACTAGGGGCCACAGTGATGATCATTCCAACTTGTTGATATGGTCACGCATATATGAATGAGGGGAACATACAAATATGAGCTTGATCTAGAACTTATGTGGTCCTTCGGAAGTTTTCAACTATTAGTATTCAATTCACAATGTTTACTGTGGTGTAGTCCATTCGGTTTCTTAATATGCTTCAATTTTGGGATCATGCCTTAAAATGATCTAGTGGACGGCCTGAATAAGACACATACATCATGGTGGGCCCTGTAGTGTTTACCTTGCTGCGTAGTACACTAACAACGTCGGTAAACCGAGATCTAATATCCAGTCTCACCCACAAGCTATAAACAAGAAGAAATAACAAGTAGAAGAGGAATTCAAACAAACCAACAATCCACAAGATAGAATTTATGTGGAAAAACC
The DNA here is from genome assembly GCA_003013855.2 of Liriodendron chinense. Taxonomy (NCBI): domain Eukaryota; kingdom Viridiplantae; phylum Streptophyta; class Magnoliopsida; order Magnoliales; family Magnoliaceae; genus Liriodendron; species Liriodendron chinense. The sequence continues at coordinate 160,887 of PVNU02003576.1, read as the reverse complement.
CTAATAAGGGTAAAAAAAAATCACGGGTGCAAATTTTCACTATGAAAAAAATGAAGTTACAAGCAATATACTTACCTTCTCCGATGTTTCCATACATAAAGATGGCCCTTTTTGCTAACCCCTTCTCACTTTTTCACCTTAGACATATAGAAAACTTAATTACATACCCTAATTCCAAGTTACACCCCTTTTTAGAGTAAAACATGGAAATAGAACCCAAAATAGGAAAGTCCGCGAAACAGGTCGCGACCGATCGAGCGCCCGATCAGGCTTGGTTGGGTGCCCGGCCAATGTAGAATATGTCCAGCGAGCTTTAGGAAAAAAAAAACACCCGAATATTGGGCGCTAGGTCAAGCTTTATCGAGCGCCCACCCTGGGCACCGAGCGCCTAGTCCACTGACCATCGGAAGCCCGACCACTTCCTGGCAAACTGGTGTGATTGGCTCCACACCTCAACAATCTCCCACTTGGAGACACATCATCGTAGTCCTTCGTCTTCTACATCCGGAGTACACCATCTCCCCATCTTTAAGCCTGAAGACCAATCAAAGCTTAACAGAGCTTCAGCTTCTCCTGTGTGACCGCCTTGGTCAACATATCCGCAGGGTTCTCACTTGTATGGATTTTCTCCAAAGCAATCGATCCATCTTCTAGTAATGAACGTATGAAGTGATATCTGATGTCAGTCTGCTTGGTCCTTGAATGAAAAGTTGAATTCTTAGTCAAGTGTATTGCACTCTGACTGTCATTGTACAGCTTGCAATCTGCTTGCTTCTTCCCCAACTCTTTCATAAAACCTTGCATCCACACCATCTCCTTGTACGCTTCTATAGCTGCAACATACTCTGCTTCCGTTGTATTGATGGATACTATCTTCTGTAACTGAGAGACCCAACTGACTTCAACACTACCCGGAGTAAAGACATACCCTGTAGTGCTCCTTCTGCTGTCAATATCCACTGCCAAGTTTGAATCGACGTAGCCCTGTAACTCGATTTCTGATTATCTATAACACAGCCCTACATCCACAGTACCTACCAGGTATCTGAAGATCCACTTCACAGCTTCCCAATGTTCCTTCCCGGGTCTGTTCATGAACCTGCTAATAACTCCCACCACTTGAGCAATATCTAGCCTCGTGCTAACCATAGCATACATGAGGCTCCCTATAGCTGACACGTATGAGACTTTAGCCATGTAGTCTCGTTCCTCCTGCGTCTTCGCACCTTGCTCCTTCGAAAGCTTAAAGTGATTGGCTAATGGAGTGCTAACCGGCTTAGCACCTCTCATGTTAAATCGATTAAGTACCTTGGCTATGTACTCTGCCTATGACAAAACTAGCTTCTTGTTTTCCCTGTCACGCTTTATCTTCACACCTAGGATTTATTTTTCAGTTCCTAAATCCTTTATGGCAAACTCTCTAGACAATTGTCTTTTGAGATCTAAGATGTCCTTGCTTGATCTGGCTACAAGCATATCATCAACGTATAGAAGAAGGATGATGTACGACGTATCAAACTTCTTTAAGTAGCAACAGTGGTTTGCATATCATCTCCTAAACTCGTTTCCTGACATGAAACTGTTGAACTTCTTATACCACTGCCTCGGGGCCTGCTTCATGCTATATAGACTCTTCTTCAGTCTACACACTTTATTCTCCTTTCCTGGTGCCACGTATCCTGTCGGCTGATGCATATATATCTCTTCTTCAAGGTCCCATGAAGAAAGGTTGTCTTAACATCTAGCTACTCTAGATGTAAGTCTTCTGTAGCCACTATACTTAAGACCATGCGAATTGTAGACATCTTCACCATTGGTGAAAATATTTCAATGAAATCAATACCTGCATTTTGTTATCATTTTACAACTAATCTGGCCTTGTACCGCTTCGAACCATGATGCTCCTTTTTCAGTCTGTAAACCTATTTGTTATGAAGAGTTTTCTTACCCCTAGGTAGAGTGTAACGCCCCGGTTTTTCAGGGCTTCAGTAAGAAGCCCATGCTCTGAAAAACCCGAGTGTAAAGACTAATAATCATCATTGAACAATATCTTTGTAATCCAAATACGAGAGATAGATCTAAGAATCCTACAAAGCAAAATCATCATATCAGAGTGGAAGAAAAGTAATGCCCATAAGTCTTATACAAATCCAATGTTCCAAAAATAACGCACAAAAAGGAAAGTAAACTATTCGTCAAGGGCCGCCATCTGGTCCAGCTCCTCCTGGGACAGGTACGGCCAAGTGTCTCGAATGTCCGCCTTAGGCTCTTCCACAACTGGAACAGGGACATCCTCACCATCATCTGCACCATCTGATATATTTCGACAACGTCACTCGTTGTCATAGTGAGGCAACACCCTCCAAGATTTCCATGTACATAATACAAGACAATTATTCTTAAAAACAGATGTAAATAATCATAGGAAACATGTAACAAGTATCCAACACATATTATGATTATCATGTTACTTTTAAATCTTGTTAGTGCATGAATGCATGCACATGTTCTTCGGCCTGGGGATGTATCCAGCTGGTGAGGGTCGAGCCGACAGTAACTCGGTTAATCACCAAAGTTACTCGCAATGCAATGCTTATCAACCAAGAATAGTGTGACTCGTCGTCAACACATCCACAAATGCAATGCGATGGATGATTACCCAGCCGACATTAGTCCATTTGGTAATTTAATAATATACTCGCGGACACTATGGGGGACGTGCACAATCCAGCATAGGCCGACGGCTCGGGCATAGCATCCCAAAACACCATCCCCGGCCCACGAGAGGAATGATAATTGGTTTAACTCCCATTCCTTTCTAAATAATATACTACAACCCAACATCAATATAATTTGTAAGCCAGTATCATTATTTATCATAATGCCCATATATTCCAACAAATATCATTCAAACTAAATTTACTTTAATGTCCAACATGCATCATAAGATTTTATAGCATTCACTTCATACATAAAATTAACACACATGTGAAGCATTTAACATGTTCCATTGTTAAAAATCAAATTTCATTCAAATAAGCTTTTTGAATCAAATAAAAGAACACTACTTAATTTCCTTCCAGTTATTTATATAATTTCCAAATGTGGTGCTATCAATCTAATAACATGCTTTGCAACAAAATAATTAAGAATTAATAATCAATAAAAATTGAGGAAAGCTTGAAGGGTAAGGGACCTCACCTTAGGATGTAGTTTCTCCTCTAGATTTGCTAAAATACAACGGTGAGCCACAAGGCATAATTTCTGACCTAAATTATCACAAATGGATCATTAGAATCAACATTAGAGTTTTAAATGGAAACTCTTGTGGAATTTACTCCCCAACCTCGAAGTCTAAATCAATCCAAGTAAAAGAGAAACCTTAAATTAGAGACAAACAGCCCCCTACACCAACTCATTCCTAATTTAAGATTAGACCCAACTTCAAGCTCTACCTGTGTAAAATGTCATGGGCCAGAGAGGAATTTATACCGAGTAGAAGAATCAGCCCAAATCAGAGATGTGACTAAAACTATACTCCAAGCTCTACAAACCCAATCTACAACGCAAATCTACACTTGGAGTTAAATCAAAACTCAGCTTCCTAACTAGAATTTTCCAAAATCTGATTTTCACGCTAATAACAGAGTTATCAACTCTGTGATTCAGTGGAGACTTAGGATCACCAAAACTCAATAACTCAATTTTCTACTGAACTAATCACCCTAACTATTGAAAAATGGATTATCATGCTAAATATGAGTTTACACCTATTCATAGCAATAAACTGAGTCAGATCCACACACCAACTGAGTCAACAGATTGAATTAATTCTATAACTAAGCCATCCAGAGTTACGACTGAACAACCCAACTACCCCTTGGAATAAATGAATTCTCTAAACTAACATAGTTCATGAACTGAGTTGGGTTGCTGAACAGATCCAGCAACACACAAATCAGATCAAACCTTCTTACTTATTCATACACTATGGTGGAACAGAACTGACCCGATTCGACTCAGTTTGTAAATCAATGCCAACCCAAGTCTATCCAGTCCCACAATTCCCACTGAGTTTAGTTGAAACTGATCGATCTCCCGAAACCTAGGCTAGCTGAAAGTCGACACTCCAGCCATGAATAGATCCCAATGAACTTGGTGGCTAAATCGAGAGACGACTTGATATACAGACTCGAACAAGGAAACTGCAGGCCACGACCATTCTTCTAGCCCATACCAGCACTTGTGCTAGACTTGGACAGTGCAGGAGGTCAGATCTGATACAAATCTAGAGCTCGATTCGATTTGCTAATATTCTAAATGACAGGTGATCAGATGACTAACCTTCAGCACGGATTCGATCTCAGATCACTGGCCAAATGAGGTTTAACGATGGTTGTTTGAGGAAGAAAGTTCGACTCCAATGGCAGATCTGCACCCAGCTTGAATTTCTTGATTCGGAAGCTTTGTAGAAGGCCTGAAACTTTTCAAGGAAGCTTGGAGAAGAAGGACATGAAAGTTATCTTGAGCCTTCTCTGGTGGTTCGCGAGTACAAGGAGATCGACTGATTTGCGATGGCTGCCGTGAATAACCGAAAAATCGGAGAAGGTGAGGTCATATCTGGTTTCTCTGGTTTCCTTGCAAGATACAGAAGGGGATTTGGGTGTTCTGGAACGATTTCAGAGGCTAAGGTTTCTATTTCTAGCTAAAGAGAAAGAGACGGAAATTCTTTCCGTTATATACATGGATTGATGATCCGTGTGATGGGCAACAAACGGCTGAGATCACTCTAAAACCTGTTATTCTAAACAACTATGGACGGCTAAGAATGTTTAGAAACCAACCGACGCGGATTGCCAACCTGGCAGCTCTCGTTTTTGGAAAGCAAGGTTAAAAACTGAACTTTGGGTGAAGATTTACAGGTATATGAGGGACCCCACACAAAAATACCAACATCCTTAGGTAGAGCACCACATGCTCGACAAAATGAACGGTTTGGATTGCCCAAAAGGAGGCTCTATTGATCAAGATCTGAAGGTAAAAGCCTTGCTGGAAACACAAATTTCAGATTAGACGGTCTATCTTCCACTTCTAACTGCATATACCTCTCAACCTAAAAATATCGCGGACCACTTAGGTTTCGATCACCTTGACCGTGCGAATCAAATGGACGGTTTGGATCATTCCAATCGTTGCTCAAAGGTGGGTCGCACAAGCAACGAAATCGGGCAGTGGACGTCTGCCCGCTCGGCGGAAATAAAGAAGGAAGAAGAGGAAATTTCCTCTTAGGGAAATCGGGTCAGTGTACGCTGACCCAAAACTTTAGTTATGGTGCACGGCGTGTGCACACGTATGTTGATACACACGCCCACCAAAAGTGTGGGCCCCACTTACTAAAAATGTAATCCACACCATCCATTACATTCTATATGTACTCCGACTCTCATATCCCATGATTGGCCTATTTCATCAATCAGGTGGGCCACACACATTGTTTAAACTAATAATAAACTATTTTTTTATTATTATTATTATTTTTTTTATTTAAAAAAAATAACACTAAAGTGTATGCCAAATAGGGGTATTACAGTCTACCCCCCTAACAAAAATTTCGTCCTCGAAATTACCTGGATGATGATATCAAAATAATTGTGGGTATTTATCCTTCATCTCAGCTTCTCTTTCCCAAGTTGCTTCATCTTCTCCATGGCGGGACCATAGTACTTTGACTAGAGGAATAACCTTAGTCCGGAGAACTTGCTCTTTACGGCAATATTTGAATTGGTTCTTTCACATAAGTGGCATCATCTCTCAACTCAATATGCTCCCAATGTATAATGTGTGAAGGATCAGGCTCATACTTCCTCAACATCGAGACATGAAATACATCATGAATATAAGCCAAGTTTGGAGGTAATGCCAAACGATATGCAACTGCACCCACACGCTCTAAGATCTCAAAGGGTCCAATATACCGAGGAAGAGATCTTCCCTTTCTTTCCAAATCGCATAACACCTTTCATCGGCGAAACTTTCAGAAACACATGATCCTTGACTGCAAACTCTAAGTCTCGGCGACGGTTGTCTGCATAACTCTTCTGTCTACTCTGTGCCACCCGGAGATGTTTCTGAATCACACCAATCTTCTCAGATGTAACCTGAATAAGCTCAGGACCCAATAAACTCCTTTCACCAATCTCAGCCCAACAGTGTGGTGCTCTGCATGGTCGACCATATAGTGCTTCAAATGGAGCCATACCAATACTTGCTTGATAACTATTGTTATAAGCAAACTCTGCAAGAGCCAAATGATCATCCCAATTCCCTCTGAAATCCAATACACAAGCCCTCAACATGTCTTCAAGAATCTGATTTACCCTTTCTGTCTGACCATCCGTCTGAGGGTGGAAAGCTGTACTGTACTTTAGAGTTGTGCCCAACTCTTCCTGTAGTCTCCTCCAGAAAGCAGAAGTAAACCTGGAATCTCGATCAGAAATAATCTCACATGGAACCCTAAATGATCGAACAACCTCCTGAATATATAACTTTGCCAAATCATCTGCTGAGTCAGATATACGAATTGGCAAAAATCGTGCAGTCTTCGTTAATCTGTCGACAATCACCCAAATAGAGTCATGCTTCTTCTGAGTCCTAGGAAACCCAGTAATAAAGTCCATAGTAATACAATCCCATTTCCACTCTGCCAACGGTAACGGCTGTAACAATCCTGGCGGCCTACGGTGTTCGGCTTTCACCTGTTGACATGTAAGACACCTTGCCACATAAGCTACTATCTCTCGCTTCATATTTCTCCACCAATACTGACTTTTCACATCTCTGTACATCTTAGTACTACCTGGATGAATAACCATTCTAGATTTATGAGCTTCATCCAAAATTTCTCGTTTCAATTCTGAATTATTGGGCACACATAACCGGCCTTGATACCGAAGTTCACCATCTTTACCAATTCGCCATTCATAATTTTTCTCAGTTTTACATTTTTTCTTTCTTCTTTTGAATTCCTCGTCAAGATCCTGTGCCTCAATAACCTGTCGAACCAAAGTAGGTTCCACTAACAAATTTCCCGCAAGTGCATAAAAATCTTGTACAAATTCTATCATTTCCCACTCCTTAACCATTAAGGAGGCCATCATCACCTGCTTCTTTTTCCGGCTCAAAGCATCAGCTACAAGATTAGCCTTACCCGGGTGGTAAGACACTTCAAAATTAAAGTCCTTCATCGTTTCCATCCATCTTCGCTGTCTCATATTCAAGTCCTTCTGTGTAAAGATATACTTTAAACTTTGATGATCACAGAATAACTCAAATTTCTCTCCATACAAATAATGACGCCATATTTTCAAAGCAAATACCACTGCAGCAAGTTCCAGGTCGTGCGTCGGATAATTTTCTTCGTGTTTCTTTAACTGTCTCGAGGCGTAAGCAATAACTTTTTTGTTTTGCATCAAAACACAACCTAACCCTGTTCCAGATGCATCACTGTACACCACATATTTCGCATCCTCCTCTGGAAGTGTAAGTACTGGCGCTGAAGTCAACCTTGCTTTAAGCTCCTAAAATGCTTTTTCAGCATTTTCATTCCACACAAACTTGGCATTCTTCTTTGTCAACTGCGTCAATGGTCGTGCAATTCGAGAAAATTCCTTGATGAATCGCCGATAATATCCTGTCATTCCCAGAAAACTTCGAACTTCAGTAACCGTAGTAGGTTGCTCCCACTTCACCACAGCCTCAACTTTAGCTGGATCAACTGCAATACCCTCAGCCTTTACCACATGCCCAAGAAATTTCACTTCGTCTTTCCAAAAATCGCATTTTGACAGTTTTGCATACAACTGTTGTTCTTTTAACACTTGCAAAACTTTTCTCAAATGTTCTTCATGATCCTTTCGAGTCTTTGAATAAATCAGTATATCATCTATGAAGACAATAACGAATCGATCTAAATAAGACATGAAGATTCGATTCATTAAATCCATGAATACCGCCGGCGCATTTGTGAGTCCAAAGGGCATAACCAAGAACTCATAATGGCCATATCGAGTTCGAAATGCCGTCTTGGAAATGTCCACATCTCGGATTTTTAATTGATGATATCCCGACCTTAAGTCAATCTTAGAAAAGAATTTTGCTCCCTTCAACTGATCAAAGAGATCATCAATTCACGGCAATGGATATTTATTCTTCACAGTTACACTGTTCAATCGTCGATAGTCGATGCACAACCGAAAAGATCCATCTTTTTTCTTCACAAACAAAACTGGCGCACCCCACGGAGAGACGCTAGGTCTAATAAAACCTTGTTTCAACAAATCTTCAATTTGAGTCCGCAATTCTTCCATTTCACACGGAGACAATCTAAATTGGGACAAAGAAATTGGAGAAGTACCAGACAGAAGTTCAATTGTGAAATCTATTTCCCTCCCAGGAGGTAATCCTGGTATATCTTGGAAAACTTCTGGGAATTCCTGTACAACGGGAATAGAGTCTATTGTAAGATCATCTGACTTTTCCACATCTACAGCCATCAACCGATGAAATACTTCACACTTCCGTTTTCCTTGTAATACAATTGGGGTTTGGTTTGGAAGGGATATTCTGAGTGTTTTAGTATGACAATCCAATACAGCTTGGACTTGAGACAACCAATCCATACCTAAAATGATATCATACTGTCTAATGTGCATTACTACCAAATCAACATATAATTCTTGATCCACCAACAATACAGGGCATGCTTTGCATATTTTGTTTGTTTCCGTTAATTTTCCAGCAGGTGAGAGAACTGTGAGAGTGATATTTGTACGACTAACTTTTAACTCTAGTCGTTCAACTAAAGCATGCGCAACAAACGATAATGTAGCACCAGTATCAAATAAAATATACACCGGGGTTTCTTTGACAAATGCCGTACATTCGATTGCTTTCAGTTCTGTCTCTTCTGATGTAGAAGCCTCCAAAGCATATACACATGCAAGTCCACCCTTGGAAGGAGCTTGAGATCTGATCGGCTGGGCTCGAATCATAGTTGGAGGTCTAGCTGCCACTTGATTCTGAGAAGAACGATTAGCTACTGGTGGAGTAATACCCTCATCGCGCATCTTCTGGTAGCAATATGGTGCAATATGGCCTGATTTCCCATAGTAATTGCACACCTTGACAGACTGTGTGGAATGAGCTATCTGTGGGGTGAACTTCATCCTCTTTTCTGTCGCAGAAGGGATAAAAGATGTCGTTCGGATTTTGTTTCCCACATCTCTGAAAGGAGCTCGAATTTTGGCCAGACGCTCAAAATCCTTTTCAACACGAATAGCCTTGTCCACAAGATCAGCAAAATCAGAGAAATCTGTCGCACATAGTCTCGACTGAATATTAGCACGAAGTCCCTCCTTGAATTTCTGAAATTTATATTCTGCATCACCAGCCACGCTTGGTGCATAACGGGACAGCTCAGCGAACTGCGCCTCATACTGAGAAACTGTCATACCTCCCTGTTCCAATTTCAGAAACTGTGAAATTTTCTCCTTTCGAAATGACTGAGGAAAGTACTTGTCGTTGAATCTACGCTTGAACTCTTCCCACGTCCAACTGAAATTTTCTGGCACACTTCGCAGAATACCTTCCCACCATATATCAGCCTCTCCCTCTAGAACACAAGTAGCCAAAGCAACTTTCTGCTCATCAGAAACACCAAGTGGCCTCATCATTTTGACCATCTTGTTCAACCAATGCTCAGCTTGCACTGGGTCCGTCACTCAAGAAAATGTCGGGGGACGAAGGCGCTGAAATCTCTCAAACATCTCTACCTCACGCATATCATCAGAACGTGGTGTCGGCACAGGCACATTCCGCCGAGGTGTAACCTCCTGATTAGGAATTGCTGTGTGAATAGTGCGCTGAAGACTCTCTAGCATCCCAGTGAATGCCATATGCTGTTGCTGCATCATAGCCGTGAAATGCCTCATCTCGTATGGCGGCATTTCCTGCTGTGTACTACCCAGTGGAGTACTCTCATGAACCGGAGGCGGTGGAGGTGGAACAGAATGAGTCTTTTGTCCAGCAGTAGATCCTCCAGGCCTAACTGACGAATCTGGATCAAGATCGGTCCTCCCATCCTGAACATATTCCTTGGGTGGTGCCAGCATAAAAACCGACTTTGACTTAGAGTAGCGAGAGATCTTTGGAGCCATAATCCTACCAAAATAGGATTGTCATGGTCCATTTCATACCATCCCACAAATTATTCTGATATTTGTATGTAATACTCCAACAATTATAACTTACAATCATAAATTTCAAAAATATACTAAAAATATTGCGTGAAATATTGTAAAGAATTTCAAAGAGCCATTAGTGCTCATGAACCTAGAATTTCAATTTCTACATTCAAATGGCTATCCTACAAGTTTGTGGGAACTAAATTTGGTCTCTAATTCACATGTTATTCTGAATCTAAAAAGGGTTACTTGTAAAACATTGGAATCTGTATAAGTTCTTCCACAAAGCAGGTTTCATTTATCAAATCTATCTCTGATACCAACTTGTAATGCCCCGGTTTTTCAGGGCTCGAGTAAGAAGCCCATGCTCTAAAAAACCCGAGTGTAAAGACTAATAATCATCATTTAACAATATCTTTGTAATCCAAATACGAGAGATAGATCTAAGAATCCCACAAAGCAAAATCATCATATCAGAGCGAAAGAAAAGTAATGCCCATAAGGCTTATACAAATCCAATGTTCCAAAAATAACGCACAAAAAGGAAAGTAAACTATTCGTCAAGGGCCGCCAACTGGTCCAGCTCCTCCTGGGACAGGTACGGCCAAGTGTCTCAAATGTCCGCCTTAGGCTCTTCCACAACTGGAACAGGGACATCCTCACCATCATCTGCACCATCTGATATATTTCGACAACGTCACTCGTTGTCATAGTGAGGCAACACCCTCCAAGATTTCCATGTACATAATACAAGACAATTATTCTTAAAAACAGATGTAAATAATCATAGGAAACAGGTAACAAGTATCCAACACATATTATGATTATCATGTTACTTTTAAATCTTGTTAGTGCATGAATGCATGCACATGTTCTTCGGCCTGGGGATGTATCCAGCTGGTGAGGGTCGAGCCGACAGTAACTCGGTTAATCACCAAAGTTACCCGCAATGCAATGCTTATCAACCAAGAATAGTGTGACTCGTCGTCAACACATCCACAAATGCAATGCGATGGATGATTACCCAGCCGACATTAGTCCATTTGATAATTTAATAATATACTCGCGGACACTATGGGGGACGTGCACAATCCAGCATAGGCCGACGGCTCGGGCATAGCATCCCAAAACACCATCCCCGGCCCACGAGAGGAATGATCATTGGTTTAACTCCCATTCCTTTCTAAATAATATACTACAACCCAACATCAATATAATTTGTAAGCCAGTATCATTATTTATCATAATGCCCATATATTCCAACAAATATCATTCAAACTAAATTTACTTTAATGTCCAACATGCATCATAAGATTTTATAGCATTCACTTCATACATAAAATTAACACACATGTGAAGCATTTAACATGTTCCATTGTTAAAAATCAAATTTCATTCAAATAAGCTTTTTAAATCAAACAAAAGAACACACTAGTTATTTATATAATTTCCAAATGTGGTGCTATCAATCTAATAACATGCTTTGCAACAAAACAATTAAGAATTAATAATCAATAAAAATTGAGGAAAGCTTGAAGGGTAAGGGACCTCACCTTAGGATGCAGTTTCTCCTCTAGATTTGCTAAAATACAACGGTGAGCCACAAGGCATAATTTCTAACCTAAATTATCACAAATGGATCATTAGAATCAACATTAGAGTTTTAAATGGAAACTCTTGTGGAATTTACTCCCCAACCTCGAAGTCTAAATCAATCCAAGTAAAAGAGAAACCTTAAATTAGAGACAAACAGCCCCCTACACCAACTCATTCCTAATTTAAGATTAGACCCAACTTCAAGCTCTACCTGTGTAAAATGTCATGGGCCAGAGAGGAATTTATACCGAGTAGAAGAATCAGCCCAAATCAGAGATGTGACTAAAACTATACTCCAAGCTCTACAAACCCAATCTACAATGCAAATCTACACTTGGAGTTAAATCAAAACTCAGCTTCCTAACTAGAATTTTCCAAAATCTGATTTTCACGCTAATAACAGAGTTATCAACTCTGTGATTCAGTGGAGACTTAGGATCACCAAAACTCAATAACTCAATTTTCTACTGAACTAATCACCCTAACTATTGAAAAATGGATTATCAGGCTAAATATGAGTTTACACCTATTCATAGCAATAAACTGAGTCAGATCCACACACCAACTGAGTCAACAGATTGAATTAATTCTATAACTAAGCCATCCAGAGTTACGACTGAACAACCCAACTACCTCTTGGAATAAATGAATTCTCTAAACTAACATAGTTCATGAACTGATTTGGGTTGCTGAACAGATCCAGCAACACACAAATCAGATCAAACCTTCTTACTTATTCATACACTATGGTGGAACAGAACTGACCCGATTCGACTCAGTTTGTAAATCAATGCCAACCCAAGTCTATCCAGTCCCACAATTCCCACTGAGTTTAGTTGAAACTGATCGATCTCCTGAAACCTAGGCTAGCTGAAAGTCGACACTCCAGCCATGAATAGATCCCAATGAACTTGGTGGCTAAATCGAGAGACGACTTGATATACAGACTCGAACAAGGAAACTGCAGGCCACGACCATTCTTCTAGCCCATACCAGCACTTGTGCTAGACTTGGACAGTGCAGGAGGTCAGATTTGATACAAATCTAGAGCTCGATTCGATTTGCTAATATTCTAAATGACAGGTGATCAGATGACTAACCTTCAGCACGGATTCGATCTCAGATCACAGGCCAAATGAGGTTTAACGATGGTTGTTTGAGGAAGAAAGTTCGACTCCAATGGCAGATCTGCACCCAGCTTGAATTTCTTGATTTGGAAGCTTTGTAGAAGGCCTGAAACTTTTCAAGGAAGCTTGGAGAAGAAGGACATGAAAGTTATCTTGAGCCTTCTCTGGTGGTTCGCGAGTACAAGGAGATCGACTGATTTGCGATGGCTGCCGTGAATAACCGAAAAATCGGAGAAGGTGAGGTCATATCTGGTTTCTCTGGTTTCCTTGCAAGATACAGAAGGGGATTTGGGTGTTCTGGAACGATTTCAGAGGCTAAGGTTTCTATTTCTAGCTAAAGAGAAAGAGACGGAAATTCTTTCCGTTATATACATGGATTGACGATCCGTGTGATGGGCAACAAACGGCTGAGATCACTCTAAAACCTGCTATTCTAAACAACTATGGACGGCTAAGAATGTTTAGAAACCAACCGACGCGGATTGCCAACCTGGCAGCTCTAGTTTTTGGAAAGCAAGGTTAAAAACTGAACTTTGGGTGAAGATTTACAGGTATATGAGGGACCCCACACAAAAATACCAACATCCTTAGGTAGAGCACCACATGCTCGACAAAATGAACGGTTTGGATTGCCCAAAAGGAGGCTCTATTGATCAAGATCTGAAGGTAAAAGCCTTGCTGGAAACACAAATTTCAGATTAGACGGTCTATCTTCCGCTTCTAACTGCATATACCTCTCAACCTAAAAATATCGCGGACCACTTAGGTTTCGGTCACCTTGACTGTGCGAATCAAATGGACGGTTTGGATCATTCCAACCGTTGCTCAAAGGTGGGTCGCATAAGCAACGAAATCGGGCAGTGGACGTCTGCCCGCTCGGCGGAAATAAAGAAGGAAGAAGAGGAAATTTCCTCTTAGGGAAATCGGGTCAGCGTACGCTGACCCAAAACTTTAGTTATGGTGCACGGCGTGTGCACACGTATGTTGATACACACGCCCACCAAAAGTGTGGGCCCCACTTACTAAAAATGTAATCCACACCATCCATTACCTTCTATATGTACTCCGACTCTCATATCCCATGATTGGCCTATTTCATCAATCAGGTGGGCCACACACATTGTTTAAACTAATAATAAACTTTTTTTTATTATTATTTTTTTTTATTAAAAAAAATAACACTAAAGTGTATGCCAAATAGGGGTATTACATAGAGTGACGAACTTCCACGTACGATTGGACTCAAGAGAGTCCATCTCATCATCCATGGCTTGCTCCCACTTAACCCGTGTATCTAACTATAGTGCTTCTTCAAAACACTCTGGTTCACCATTATCTGTCAGCAGTAGATAACGTAAGTGTAACGACCCGAGATTTTCGACTCTCGTGTATAACACGACGGCCGAATACCCAAGTAATTTATGGAATAACTAATTTGTCAAATAATAAAATATAGCATTCAAGCACAATGGCGGAAACAATTATCATCTTATTCTATCAAACTTACTACGTCATCATCAATGTTTAAATAAGGGAACCAACCAATATCCATACTGATTAATTAAAATACAAAACCATGTCTTCTCTTGAAGACTTATTACAATTCCATAAATGTATCAACTACTCAAAAGAAATATTTAATAAATGATAACATCAATTAAGTTTCTCTAACATCGTCATCCGCCATGTGAACGTAAGAACCATCGAACTCTTTTTCTTAAAAATCGGGTTCAATACCTGGATCTTCACCTGCATCACCTAAATTGTATTTGGGATAGCGTTAAACGCTATCATAGTGGGGAATATTTCCTCCAAGACAATCAAGAATAATAATAACGGTACAGAGTAAACGCAAGCAGTATATTATCATTTAATCAAATCAAAACAACCAACTAAAAATCTTTGTTAATGCGATGCATGGAATGCATGCTCTGGCTAAGGCACCCTGGCTAGAATCACAATCCATGAAGTGGGAGACTCCCTGTTACGACTTCATGCTAGCCACTAGTCACCAGAGGTTCTTGGGACGCACAAGCCCATAGTTTTGCCCGACCACGTGAGAAACGGGACGCTCATAGCCCAAATCTACACGTGACAGTGTACGGGAGAAGTAGGACGCTCTAGCCTATTCTCAACTCCGTACACCCACATGGAGCCAAGTGAATGCATGACTTTAGTTTCACCTTTATTTAAGTGTTTTCGCATACAACCAATTTAAATAAAACTCAATGGTTACTATGGGGAGTCGCAAGCAACCCAGCATAGGCCGACAGCACGAGATTAGTGTCCATAGCACCAACCCCGGCTCATGAGAATTTGTATACCATTAGTGTCCACTCATTGTCCCGTTTTATGATTTCATCATGTCCCAAAAAGCCAATGTTGTACATCATGACCAAATTCATTAAAATACTCATGTAATGTAAATGGATCAAATCAAGCATCATGTACATGTAAGGATCCATTGACAAACAAGCACTTCATTCTCTCAGTTAAGTCAAGAGATATTCTTCCATCATGGATACATCTCATGGGTTCCATCTCTCTACATCGAATAATTTTACCAACTTAGGGACAAAGAGTATACAATAATGGGATATCCATATGATGATCTTATACACATATTTCATATCACAATATGAAAACCAATGTTACTTGTAAAACACATATTAAGGAAATAAGGGCATAGATTTTACAAAGAAAAATAACACAAATACACATGCTTCTTAGTAAAAAATCTAAACAATGAATCACATCATTATATAATGATATTCATTACAAATCCTACATTAAACTTCATGTTATATGGATCAGCAATTCAAAACAAAAAAACTTCACATGCCACAAAAGAAACTTATGATAATCATAATATTATTAATGAAAGGCTTGAAGGAAAATCCTCACCTTAGGATGGACTTAGAAGAAGAGGGTTGTAGAAGATCCTAGCCACTGGAAAAATATGAGAAAGAACTCTCTTCTCTTCTTCTTCTTCTTCTTCTTCTTCTTCTTCTCTCTCTCTCTCTCTCTCTCTCTCTCTCTCTCTCTCTCTCTTTCTCTACGGCATGGAGGCTAGGGTTAGGAGAAGGGCTTGGAGGTGCGTAGTAGAAATATGGAGAGGGATGTGCACGCGAGGTCTTGTGTAACAACTTCTTGAGGTGGGTTTCTCAAATCTCAATATTCGAATGATCTATGATCAATTTCAATCTGTTCATCTTATCAAGCTCGAAGAGTAGAGTCAGAATACGTAAATTTCTTGATGATTCACATTCTAGATTGGCCGATCCTTGAAAATGGCCTGACGGGTGTTAAAATGGGCTAAATCTCAATTAACGGTCTACGCTTGATGATCAGGGCCCAAATTTTAGAAAAATATGTAGTCATGATAGGCAAAAAATTGTACAAAATTTAGTAGTTGATTGATGGTGAGAAATGCCTAGATCTGAAATTTCATTTTTTGGCGGAAAAGGAAGGTGCTGGCTTTGTGGTTCAACGGTGTAGGATTATAGATCGGGGTCCAAATTTTGTGTAAAGTCGTAGTCATATGAGTATAATAAATGGTCCAAATTTGAGAAGTGATTGATGGTGAGAAGTGGGTAAATTGCAAGGTTCAAATTTGAGAAGAGTTGGTAACTCGTTAATTTCTAGAACGGGATAACTTCACGCATAAGAAAGAGGCTTATCAAGGTGGGGCACTCAAATCACACTATTGGTCCGTGATAAAGACGATCCAAGTCATTTATATGAAGAGAAATATTCGACTACGACTAACCATCTACTTTCCTCACTCGATGGACATGAAAATCAAGGGTTAAGGGGCAGATTTGACAATCGGACCACTTCTACTATGATTTAAGGGCTGAAATTTGATGTGTATGGTTAATATGTACCCAAAAGCTTAAATCCAGGGTTTTGCGTGAAAATGATCGTCAGAAACTATAATACTTAAAAATGGCATCTTAACTTAAGTTTAACTAATGGCATTTTCGTAATTATCTAAAAAGTGCATGATTTTTGAAATCTGATCTTTCTACGATGTTTATGGGATCATTCTAAGCAACTTTTGTAAAGGGTCCCCTATCATATCTCCTACGGATGTCCTGCTATTCGCAAATCAACGGTAAATGTACGATAATTAATAAAAAATAAATTAAAAATGAATTTTCAAAAATTTTCAAATAAATCTCGAAAATCTGGGGCGTTACAGTAAGGGGGGTGAGTATCGGACCTTGGGTCTCCTCTCCCGAGTAGACCTCCTCACAACCGGTGTCTGTGGCTCTGCCTCATCATGATCCTGTGCATGTTCATCCTGTGGCATTATAACACCTGTGTCCGGTAACTCTTCCAACTCTTCGAATTCTTTCTCATCGGCTTTATTCTATTTTTGCTGCGCACTGTCCATATGCATAACTTTTTCATTGAAGACTACGTCATTGCTTTTGATGATTTTTCGGTTCTCTGTGTCCCAAAACTGGTAGCCAAAATCATGTTGCTCGTAGCCTATAAACGTGCACTTCCTAAACTTCGCATCCAGCTTGTTTCTTTGCTCTGCTTCAGTGTGAACATATGAAGTACAACCGAACACTCTGAGATGTGCAAGGTTCACTTCTTTCCCAGTCCACGTTTCTTCTGGTAACCCACCATCGAATGGTGCTGAGGGACTTCTATTTATGAGATATATGGCAGTATTCAAAGCATCTGCCTAAAACGTCTTGGGCAACCATACATGTAGCCTCGTACTGCTGGCAAGCTCAAGGATAGTCCTGTTAATGCGCTCAATCATACCGTTCTGCTGTGATGTCCTTTGAATTATTTTCTAATGTTTGATTCCATTTGCTGCACAATACTTCTCAAACCTCTGATCACAATACTCTCCCCCATTATCTAATCTAAGACATTTTACTGTTTTACTTGTCTCGTTTTCTACCATTACTTTTCATTTTTTCAATACATCGAATACATCAGATTTGTGCTTTAAGAAATAGACTCATAGTTTTCAACTAGCATCATCAATAAAGGAAACAAAGTAACGTGAGCCACCAAGAGATGATACTTGTGCCGGTCCCCACACATCGATGTGTACAAGCTCCAATAGATGTGTCTTTGGAGTGCGCCTTATTTTCTTGAAGTTACCCTTTTCTGCTTGCCATACACGTAGTCATCGCAGAATTCTAAATCGATAGATTTTAGCCCTAGTAGCTTCCCTTTTGACAATAACACTTTCTTTCATTTCTCACTCATATGTCCCAACCTCTGATGCCATAACTGCCCATTTACTCCAGTTGATGCAACTGCGAGTGAACTATACGATCCGGAAGTCACGTACAAAGTACCTTCCTTCTTACCTCGAGATATCACCAAGGCACCTTTTGTGACCTTCTAGGAGTCACTAGTGAATGCCGTCACATAACCGGTATCGGCCAACTGCCCTATAGAGATCAAATTCCATCTCAAATTTGGTACATGTCTAACATCCTTCAATTTTAAAATCGTTCTGTCTTTTTAACTTATATGAACGTCTCCCTTTCCAATAATACTGCACGACTCATCATCACCCAGGTAGACTTTTCCGAAGTCATCCGACACATAATCACACAGAACTTCCTTAGATGAAGTGGCATGAAACGAAGCACCCCAGTTTATAACCCAAGACTCATTCTGCGCATCAAGAGACAAGATCAATACTTATGTGTCACTCTCCTCAGATAGATTCACTGAATTCTTCCCACCTTGAGAGCTTCCTTCTTGTTTCTTAAGCGCCCTGCAATCATGCTTCATGTGTCCATTCTTCCAGCAATGCCAACACCCGTCATTGTCTTTCAGTCCCTTAGACTTCTTCCTTGACTTAGAATGCCCGTGTTTATTACTTCCTTTGTTCAGCGATCTTCCTCTTCCTTTAATGTTTAGAGCATTCCCTGAATCCCCTGAAACTCCCGATGACTTCTTTCTAGATTCTTCACTAAGAATTAGACCGGCCACATCATCGAATTTCAACTTCGGAGACCCTGAGGAATTGCTCACAATAATCACCAAACCATCCCAACTATCTAGCAAACTGGACAAGATCAATAACGCCTTGACCTTGTAATCAAAAGTGATGCCAACGGATTCCAATAGGCTCGTGATTATATTGAACTCGTTTAGGTGTTCAGCCACACTCCCACCATCTGACATCTTTATGTTGAATAGCCATTTCATGAGATGAACTTTGTTGGATGCTGAGGGTTTCTCATACATCGTAGCTAGAGCTTATATTAATTCTTTTGTGGTCTTTACCTTGGATATATTGAAGGCAAAACACTCTTAGACAAAGAAAGTTGGATCGTTCTTAAAGCCTTCTAATCCACTAAAGCCCATTCATCATCTGTCATCTTCTCTGGTTTCTTCTCTTTTCCTTTTAGAGGAATATAGAGGTCCTTCTGATACAGATAATCCTCCATCTGCATCTTTCAGAAGGCAAAGTTTGAACTATCAAACTTCTCAATTTGTGTCTTCCCTTCTTCCGTAATTGCTTCCACTTGAACTAAACCAATAGTTTTGATACTAGTTGTTGCGCAACACGCCAACAACGTCGGTGAACCGAGATCCAATCTCCGGTCTCACCCACAAATGATAAACAAGAAGAAATAACAACCAGAAGAGGAATTCAAACAAACCAACAATCCACAAGACAAAATTTACGTGGAAAAACCCCAACAAGGGTAAAAAACCACGGGTACAAACTTCCACTGTGAAGAAAACAAAGTTACAAGCAATACACTTACCTTCTCCGATGCTCCTATGTATAAAGATGACTCTTTTTGCTAACCCCTTCTCACTTTCTCACCTTGGACATATAGAAAACCTAATTACATACCTTAATCCTGAGTTACACCCCTTTTTTTATAGTAAAACACGGAAATAGAACCCAAAATAGGAAAGCCCGCGAAACAGGTCGTGGCCGATCAGGTGCCTGGTCAAGCTTGGTCGGGCGCCCAGCCAATGTAGAATATGTCCAGCGACCTTCAGGAAAAAACACCCGAATATCGGGCACCCGGTCAGGCTTTATCGGGCGCCCGCCCTGGGCACAGGGCGCCCGGTCCACTGACCATCGAGCGCCCGACTACTTCCTGGCAAACTAGTGTGATTGGCTCCACACCTCAACATATTTAGTATACAATCATCCACTTCCCATTTTGACCCTCTCGTGACTAAGGGTTCATCTTGCGGTTGCTGCCAACTGGGCCCCACATGGTAAAATGGTTCAAAATAATTTGAACCATCACATTCTTAGTGTGTGTGTGTGTGTGTGTGTGTGTGTGTGTGTGTGTGTGTGTTATGTCTCTTGTTTTGGTTTGACTTGTTTTGTTTGTATTTTGGCTTTGTTTACATTGATCATGTGTGGGCATTTTTCTACGATTTAAAAGTTCAAGGGCTAAAGACAATTTAATTAAATTTTCAAGTTTTAGAATTACGCCCAACATCAACCCTATTAGCATAATGTGTGCTCGTGATTTTTATAAAGATGTTATGATTCCGTTAAAGAAAAAAAAAAGAAAGAAGAGAGTTTCCATTAGTTAACAAACTTTCCAACTAGGGGCCACATCTGGAAACTTGGTTCTAGTTTAAAATTTGGATTCCAATGATATCCGATTTTAACTAGTGTGTTTGGCAGCAAATTCCAGCCAAACAAGATTCCATCTGGAAACCTAAATTAGCTGGAATCGAAATTAGTGGAAAGGTGTGGGGACCATTTCTAAGAAAGGAAAAGCGGCGGAAGTGAGCATCACCCCTAGAGTGGTGTATTGTACATATATGATGTATGTGTTTTATAAGGGCATTAACAAAAAATGAGGCAAATCTAAATCTCAAGTGGACCACACCATACAAAAACAATGTTGATTGAACATTCACCGTTAAAAACTTCCCAGGGCCCACTATAATGTTTATTTGCCATCTGTCCTGCGGGACTACTATAGGCCAGGGTTTAAGTTCTCAAGCGGATCCAAAGCCTAAGTGGGCCATGCGGCAGGCAACAGTTGGATTACACCATTTTCAACCAAACATAATCTGAATTACAAAGTTTTCAACCAAACATCAAGTTTGGGATGGAATTTGGCTTTCCAATTTAGTTTATACAATTTTGGATTCCAACACTGGAAATTGAATTTTCTCTAGAATCTAGATTCTGCAACCAAACAGGCCCTTAGTATGTTATAGGTAGTGGAAAATTATTAATAGGCCCAAAATATAGACCATCCCAATAAGTAGGGCTGTCAATGGGCTGGGTTAGCTGCGGACTTTCAACCAGTCCCACTTTAAGTTGGGCTTAGGCTGGAATATTAGGCCATGGGACCATGCTTGGGCCTAAGATTACAGCCCGTTTGGCCATTTAGGGTTTTGAGGGCATTCTCGGTAACATATGATCATGGATGGTGGGGCATGCCTAATGAACAGCCCGTATCTCGATCAAAAGTGTACAGCCAAACATGGGCCTGTTTGTTTGGGATGTGGATTGCGTCCTGCCCCGCCCGGACGGATAACCGTCCGGGCAGATCTGTGGAGGGCCCTCCGTGATGCATCCGTTTATCCACTTCGTCCATCCATTTTATAATATCATTTTAAGGTATAACTCTAAAAGGAGGAAGATCCAACACTTAAGTGGGCCACACCAAATAGTGATTGGAAGGTTCCGCTTCCTTTTTGGTGTGGCCCACTTGAGCATTGGATCTGCCTTGTTTTTGGGCCCATATCCGAGCATGATCTTATAAAATGGATGAACGGAGTGGATAAATGGATGCATGACGGTGGCCCCTCCAAATGTCTACCCGGAAAGTAATCCGTCCGGGCGGGGGCAGGATGCAATCTGCGTCCGTTTGTTTGGCCATCAAGGACCGCGACTGGTTTGGGCTGGGCTTGGGCTAGAATACTAGGCTTGAGTGCTGGACCCATGCGTAACTTTTAAGCCAGTTGATTAATCAGGCCGTGTTAGCAGTGTGCAAAAGAGCCCATTAGTAGGGCTCTCAATGGAGCAGGTCAGATCCAAGATCCGATTCGCTCCAAATCCATTTAATGCAGATTTGGATCTTAAAATAAGTCCGATTAGTTAAATGGACCGGATTTAGATCTTAAAATAGGTCTGATTACTTAAATGGAGCGGATATGGATTCACAGGAATATATCCGAGTTTGATCCGAATCCGATTAAGATCTGGCTCATTGTCACCTTACTGTATATATGCTGGCCATCCGTTTTACAAATTATTTTAGGCCATGTTGACCATGCCATGGTAAATAGTGGGATTGGCATCATTTTTCTACTAAATTAAATATATTATATTATATATTTTATACCATATATTTTTTAAGATTTGTAATGGGTGGATTCGGACCTAGATCCGACCCGAATCCGATGGTTATATGGATTTTGGATCGGAAATGGATCTAACAATTTATAAATGGATCGGATATGGATATCAACTTTTAGATCCAAGTTGGATCCGAATCCGATCCGAATCCGTCTACAGATAAATGGACTTGGAGCCGGATCCAAGTAGATCCGATCCAGATCCGACCCATTGAGAGCCCTACCCATTAGTCCGCCGCAGCCTGTTTAAGGTTTAAAGGGCATTCTTGTCAATATCATGAATGATTGCCCACACCAAATGAACATCCCAGACCTTGCACAAGAAAAGGTTGGCCGGTTTCGGGTCTGGGCCCATGCTGTGGATAATTAACACGGGTCTGCTTGGGCCTATTTGTTTTTGCCGGTCATAAACCAAGGGTTGGGTTTGGGCCTGCAGGTCAGGCT
The DNA here is from genome assembly GCA_003013855.2 of Liriodendron chinense. Classification (NCBI taxonomy): domain Eukaryota; kingdom Viridiplantae; phylum Streptophyta; class Magnoliopsida; order Magnoliales; family Magnoliaceae; genus Liriodendron; species Liriodendron chinense. The sequence goes on along the minus strand of PVNU02003576.1, from coordinate 138,137 downwards.
TGGACAGAACTTGGCCCAGCCATAACCCAGCCCATTAATGGATATGTTTGTAGGGATTGCATAAGTGGAAAATTGACACGTGTACTAAAAGCAAATATAACCCTCAATGCCAAAAATAAAAAATAAAAAATCGGTGGGCCACATCACAAAGAACAAGTGAGAGGGAATATATATCTACCTTTGATTTTTAATGAGGATCCCAACTTCTTGTACATGAAATCCAGTCCATTCAGTTCTGGATGAAGGGTTGAGATAGAAATCAGAATGTTTCTAGATTAAAGTGGGCTAATTTCTAAATAAAGAATGGCCGTTCCATCTCACATTGTTTTCTATTTTGTGGTCCACTTGAGTGTTAGATCAGGATAATTTTTGGATATTCACTTAATATATTAAGTGAAGCATCTTCTAGACGGGTTGGATGGGGTCCATACATTACGTAGGGCCCACATCTTCTCAGTACCACCTAAGCTTACGGTGGTACCGGTACCACTCGAGCGTGCCCCCATAAGTTACTGAATGGAAAGATACAGACGACAGTTTCTATCATCAATCATATATAGAAATCTTATATTATTGAGTGTTGGTGTAGTGGGATTCATACACGTGCCACGTGGTATCCACGTGGTTCAAAAAATATGATGATCTTCACCTACTACCAATGTGTGGACATTGCTAATTTTGGAGTTTGACTATCTGATTTCCATTAATCGTTCATTTGATGGCCACCAGTACTTGGACGGTTACAATCATCCATTCAATTTTGAATTACTCCCCCACATTGAGTGGGTCCCAGTGTTTCAAATTTTCAAATAGGTTAGACTGAGGTATGTGTACGCCACATGCCCTGCTGCCAGAGTATCAACTATTTCTAGGTTATTGCATATACTCAACCATAGGCTTTGCAGAGGATACTAGCGTTTTTTCAGGTCTGAGAAGTGTGGCCGATGACATAGCAATCCGGACAGTTTAGGTCCATTGCCTGATGTAATGAATGTACCATTAAAACAAAAATAGGATTGCGAACTGAGTTACTGAGTAAACTCTGTGGTGCCCATCATAGATTTATGTCTCTTATTCACGCGGTACATCTGTTTTTTTTTTTTTTTTTTTCAGATCTTTTGAGTTTGTGATCCCAAATTCGAATCATATCCAAGAAATCGAGCACATACTGAGTAAATGCTGTTGGGCCCACTGTGAATAAATGTGATTTATCCACGCCGTCCATCCCTTTTTTCAGATCATTTTAGGGGTTGAGCTCAAAATTGAAGCATATACGAAGCCCAAGTGGACCACACCACAGGAAACAGTGAGAATAATGATTTCCCCTGTTGAAACCTTCCTAGGGCCCATAGTGACATTTATTTGTCATCCAACCTGTTCATAAGATCCCATAGACATGAAAGAAAGGAAAACACAAATATTGATCCAAAACTTATGTGACCCCAAGAATTTATCAATGGTAGATGGTCAAAACACACTGTTCCTTGTGGTGTGGTTCACTTGAGTTTTGGATATGCTTCATGTTTGGGCTCAAGCAATAAAATTATCTGGTAAAATTGGTAGACAGAGTGGATAAAATATATAAATCCTGTTGGGTTCCACGGAGTTTACTCAGTACACAATTCTTCCCACATCCAAACCTCAAGTGGACCACGCCATACGATCCTAAGGTGGTATAGGCTTCAATTTTAGGTCATGTGTTAAAATGAGCTTACAGGAGAGATGGACTGCATGGATAAAAGATATAAATTATGGTGGGTTCCACAGACTCAGTATACAATTCTCCCCACATCCAAAGCTTAAGTGGACCACACCACATAAAACAGTGGGAATAATGATGTCTACGTTGGAACCTTTCTAGGGCCCACAATGATGTTCATTTGTCCAACTTGATCATAGGGTTACATAGGCAGGGAAAAGACAAATATCAGCTTCATAAAAAACTTCCGTGATTCCGTATTAGTTTTTAACTGGAGGCATTCAATTCTTACTATTTCCTGAGGTGGTAGTTCACTTAGTTTTGTATGTATTTCAATTTTAGGACATGCACTAAAATGGGCTTATATGAGAGATGGACTGCATAAATAAAAGGTATAAATCATGATGGGCCCCATGGTTTTTACCAAGTAGAGTACTGAGTTACTCAGTAGGCAATTTGCTTCCTTGTTAAAGATATTTTTAAGTCATGCTCCATTACTACAAGAAATACACAATATGGCCGTGGAAGAGCTCATCTTCTGCTAAAAATAGACGATTTGTGGCAGATATTAAAACCGGCCGCTGTAATCATATAACTAACATCGGATTATATAATCTGCCGCTATAAACCTGTTTTCCATCATCCTTCCCGCCATCTTTAATGATACATAGTAGCGTAAAAAAGCAGCGAAATATAAATTCCGTCGCTATAGACTAGATAAGTTTGCCGCTATAAGCTGATTAAGATATTGCAACGGGTTATTCTTTCCGCCAATGAAACTTTAAAATCCCACCCAAATTGTTTAACTTCGCGCATATGAATTGATCTATTGCGGTGGATTATTCTTTCCACCACTGAAACATTAAAAATTCCGCCCAAATTATGTACAAATTACATGGATTACCAAAAAATGGCACCGATGGTCAGAACCATAGTTCAAAAACTTGATAACTCAGACTTGATGTCTAGCTGGGTAGGGTCAACTCAAAGACTCAACTGGGTCTTTAAATGACTCGACTCAATACTTTAACAATTAAATTTTTACATTTAATGCATTTAAGATAGAGATAAGCATATGTAATTAAAATATGTAGGGTGACGGTGGTACCCACCAACTTTGTTAGGTGTGGTTGCTCCTCATTTCTTACCACAAGCAATTCTTTTAGTTTGAGAAAAAATGAAACGAAAAACTTTGTTGGCTGGGCTAGTGACTCAGCCAACTCATGCTGAGTCACGTTGAGTTGGTCGAGTTGTTGAGCTGACTTGATGAGTTTGTCAGGACTTGATCAAGTTACGCAAGGCAACAAGTTTCCATGAGACTTGAGTTCGATTAGATTGGTCGAGGTTCAAGTAACCCCACGGTAAGGGCCGCACTGTCTTGAGTGAGGCCCGGGTCTCACCTAATCCATTTCCTAAAAATTAGGGGTTGTTTGGCAAACTAAATTTCAAATCCCTTGTTTGTTTTACTACATAAAGTAACTGGCGGCTTTAAATCCAGGAATTTCAAATTCCTTCAAAGAAAAAGATTTGAAATAGAAGCTAGGATTACATTTAAAACCCCCTCATTAATCGCATATATAATATATGTCATTAGACTACTAATCTATTGGACATGTGGCCTAGTGATAGTATCCCTTACCAATTAGATTATCGATTGCATTACTAAAATTACTTCAAGAGAATGATCTTCACAGTCCAAACATTGTCCATTTAAATCAACTGTTAATAATCATTGGTTAGTCACTTGGTTATGATTCTATGCTTGTGGCTCATCTAAGACTTAGAATTTCATCATTTTCGACAAAAGTAAATATTTCAATGGGCTCGTTACAATCATTGTCCATCATTATATATTCAAACCAATTAAAGATATTAAAGTTAATTTAATAATTAAATTCAAACCTTGTAAATATATTATGCATAATTACTTTTAGATGTTGGGTTTCTAAATCCAGGATACCTAACACAACAGAGCATTCCAAATTATCTAGCGTTCAAAATCTACACTCCCAAACAAGCCCTTTAGTAATCCTCCTTTAAGTGGAATGTGGCACAGCAAATTTTGGGTCACAGACTGGATGGACCATATGTCTAGAATCACAATCTTTTATGCAATTTTAACCATCCCATTAATGACTACAAGACAAATGGTTAAGAATAAAATGGTAAGTAGTCTAAATTTAAATTAGAAAATTAGATGGTGGCTGATATCATCTTCTTAGTACTAATCATTCTTTAGAAATTTAAATAAAATAATAATTAAAAAAAAATATGCTGAAGTGCCTCTGCCGGATTAGGTAGCTGTTTTGAGGCGGCGCCCGGGGAGATTAGCTGGCCTCCTTCCACGTGTCAATTGTATAACGGCTCCTTAGTCGTTGATCACCTAGAAAAGGACAAATTAATAGCTTTATTATTTCGGTGAGATCTTTTCTAAGCAATGGCAGAGGACATTGACATTGTCGGCCACGTGGCAAATACCCCATTGAATAAATTTGCAATGGAGCGCCTAAAACATCTTAGATCTGTGGGGCCCACTACGTTTAAATTTAAAATCTAATCCGTCTAGTACGTAAGAACCATTATTTGAACCGTATATACGAAATATATCGTAATTAAAAACTGGTGTTGGCCTCAACAGTTAGGGAAATGTATAATGGCTTCCAAAACTGCTTAGTTTACATGGTGTGGCCCGTATGAGTGTTTTATGAGGCTGATTTTTGTATATTCTATTTATATTAGTGATTTAAACATGATTAACGGGTTTGATGAAAGATACAGACCATGGTGGCCCTACACACGAACCTGTGGTTGACATCCTGTTACCATTGTTCCACGCGTTTTTATTGAAGTTATTTCGGATCTATAGTTAGCTTTTCTCTTCGACAGGGCCTAACATAAAGGAAAGAACCTAATGGACGGAGTGGATTTTACATATACAATGTGGTGGGTCCCACTAAGTTGGGTGTTTTACGCCCTGTGTTTTGAAGGATTCCGATCGTAAGAAACTACTGCACGGAAATTGAACTCAGATTCCGCGGTGTACCGAGGTCGGTGGTAGTCGGTTCTATGTGGGCCCCACCATGATGTATCTATTTTATCCACAGTAAAAAAAAATCCAACTTTCCATATCATTTAGAGTCAAGATCGGTTGGCTTCCAATCAGGAGCCTGCTTGAAGTCTTTTCATTGGCCCACATCATCATAGGTTTGCAACTTTGTCACATCCTCAATGCAACCTGGTCACATGACTGTCATGCAATATGATGTGGACCAATGAAATGACTCTAAGCAAGGATTTCCTGCTTGGACAGAAGATACGGATCCTATCATTTAAGGTCACGATCTAAAAAATGAGGCAGATCCAAATTTCCCGTGAACTGCACCATAGGAAATAGTGGTGATTAAAGGACTGCCACTAAAAACTTTCTAAAGCCTTCTGTACTGTTTTTTTGTCATCCAACCTGTTGATTAGGTCACACAAATCTGGATGAAGGGAGCATACAAATATCAGCTTGATCCAAAACTTTTGTTGGCCACAGAAAGTTCCCAATGGTAGGCATTCAATCACCAGTGTTTCCTGTGGTGTGGTCCACCTGAGACTTATATCTGCCTAATTTTTTTTTTGTCTCATGCGTTGAAATGAGCTGAAAAAATGGATGGACGGCGCATAAGACATACATCATGGTGGGTCCACATAACTTTTCCAGCACCGACGGCGGTACTGAAGGGGGTCACTATCGAATACGAGTCCGATGGTACTGAGTTCCTTATAAGTTTGGCCGACATCTTCCTACAATCGTTCTCAGTCCTTACATGTGGGACCCATGGTTCAATGATCCAGATCTTCGGTCAGTCGCGTGCGGATAATTATAAGAAAACGTTCAGAAAGATGCAAGCCACTAGTATGATTTTCAGTATATATTAATAGTACGGATTGTTGTTGCATTTCATTTTCATAACCGTCCATCTGTATTTAAACCACACAACGAAGGCCCACCGATTACACTGTTCGCAGCGACGGATGGTAAGTTTTTAATCGCTAGTCATTTCAAAGAAATGATCGACCACTAATTAAATATAATATCTGAACTAAATAAGGATCTAACATAGGACAGATGCCCTCCCATATGCATGAATTGAAAATCTTAGCCGTTGGATCTTTGGCCTTTCTTGATTGAATGTGGACCCATTGCTGTATTTTCTTTCTTAACCTTCTATTTTGTCTGCCCCCCTTAACGAGTTTAGGCAGGGGCCCTGTGGGGCCCACCGTGATGTATGGGTTTTATCAATGCTATCCATTCATTTTTTCAGATCATTTTAGGACATGAGTCTAAAAATTAGGCAGGTCCAATGCTTGAGTGGACCACACCGCTGGAAGCATCTACGAACGATGAAACTCACCATTGAAACCTTCCTAAGGGCCACTGAGATGTTTATTTGCCATCCAGCCTGTTCATAAGGTTACATAGACCTGGATTAAGGCAAAACACAAATATCAATTGATCCAAAACTTCTGCCGTTCACAAGAAGTTTTTAATAGCGGGAATTCAATCCCCATTGTGTGGTCCACTTGAGCTTTTCCGGCTCCCTTTGGGTTCATATCCTAAAATGATCTGAAAAAAATGGATGGACGGTGTACATAAAACTCATACATCATGGTGGGTCCTACAGAGCCCTGCCAGAACGGATTAATGTCTAGGCAAGGTAGGATGCAATCCGCTTCAGCCATAAATTGAATTGGCCTGGTTTATGATCTAAGGAGATTTTTGGTGCATGGACCATCCATGATGGCACCCATCTTATTACTGGTCTAGATAACTGAACTATTAATCTCATTTATACAAATCAAAACCAGGCCAACACATCTTTTCTTTTTCTCTCTTTCCTCTAAATTTGTAGTTGGGATTTGGACAGTCCAAAAACCATGCATGCTATGATCATGACGTGTGTATACGACTAGGCATACCATTATCAAATTGTCTAATAAGATATAGGTTACTATTTAATAACTTGGATCATCTAAAAAAGGAAGTCATGAAACATAAAGAGAGCTAGAAAATAAGGCTATGCTACAACTCAAGTGGGCCACTGCATAGAAACCAAATTGACGGCTAGGAGAAAAAAATGATTAAACTGTATACTTTTTACGTTGTGGATGGGTTGGGTTAATTAAAAAATGCATCGCAATGTGGTCCACTGACAATGGATCTGGGTTTGTGCCCATAAGTCATTGGTAGACAAAGCTGCAAACCTTGTACAGGACCACTGAGTAAGAGATTCATGAAGATAGAAAAGCAAAGGACATGACTGATTGGTGTGTCACCATTGCTAGTTGTTGAAGAAGCTCGATCTCCATGTCTTTAGATTTTCGACACCTAATTTCTCATCGTATGCACGGAAATCCGATATGCATGCAACACTTAGAGAGGGACTTGGTGACCAAGAAAAGATGCGCGCCGCACACACATGAACTCATTATTGTGCTGATTACTAAGGCAAGGAATTGTCTATTAATCCCATATTTCATTGAATTTTCAATACCATGTTTGGATAGCCATTGTAAGTGTAATATTACAGAGTGTGTCTGTGTGTGCACGGTTCCCACTCTAATATTGCAATTATTATAGGGCATGTCTGGTTGGTGGGATTAAATCAAATGGAATTGCATTAGATGGGATATATTAACACCATTATTGCACAATGATTACATGTTTGGAAATACCATAGTACATCGGCCATCCAATCCCCATGAGTTGGATAAGATTTTTTCCTCTTGAGAAACACTATATTCAGCTAAAGTCATTTTGGTGGACCATGGAATTGTAATTAAAGGACCAAATTCACCACTGATGTCAATGATCACTTGCACGCATATACAACTCAAATGTCAATGTAAAAGGTGCATATAGATGGATGTCATGGATAAAACAGATGCATCAATGTGGGGCCCATAGATGTAGTGAAGTTCAAAATCCACTGGAAATCTTACATAGGACCAAATGCAATTCCATCCCACCTGATCCCAATCCTTCCCATGGACTCCAAAACCTATATGGAATTTGCACAGGACCCTATGCAATTCCATCCCACCTAATCTCAATTTAGCCTGCATACCAAACAGGCCAATAATGTATAAGCACTGTTCCAAATCTTCTATCCAAATACACTGTTCTAGACCACAGAGAACCCACCTAAATATTACTCTAAGCAAACATGTTACCAATGTAATTAATGATTACTTCAATGGATTACAATACCACCAAATACCATCAAATATTTCCATCCAAACGAGCCTTTAAAGTTCCATCATACAACAGAAACCCCACCCCATATGCCATCACAAAGCATGAGTTATTTCCCATTTTCTCTAGATGGCCATGCACATGTAAGTGGAAAGTATGAGTAGCCCTTTTTTTCATCCATATGTACGGTCACCATTATGGGCCCCATAACCTCGAATCCAACGGCGTCTGATCTGGATAACTTAGTTCATTGATCAATGGCAGCGCAGCCCCACCAACCAAGAAATTCTAACAAGGGCATGTTTCATCACTGGGGCCTTGGGTTTTTTCCAGCTTCTCTTTAATTTAAAAAGCATATGTAAGAATCTCAGTCTCCTATTTTTCTATATAACTTTCACTTACCTAGAATGTTGATTAGTGTAAATGGAAAATTTAACCCTCCATGACCATCATGTGGTGAGAAAAACAAGGAATTCCACTAATCAAGTATGCCACACCATCAAAATCAATTGATATATCTACCTCATTGCAAAACAGATGTGGACTTCCTAATGAATGGAAGGGCATAATTTTCTATACAACAAACCTTTCACGGCAGGGTCCACCATTTACGCAATTCAGACTTCTTGCCCAAGTGACACTTCAGCAGGAAAGATGATGATGATTGATGCATGCTGAGTTAGCATTTTACCGGCTGTAGGTGATCAGTTCTCTTATTTTTACACATAAGTAATAGTGAAACCATGATTTGGTTCCTATTATGCCGAGTGAGGCGATTGTGACCTGAGGTAGCCTAATGTAGTTTTTTTCGTCTGGGTACAATTCTTTCGGCAACATGATTTGACAAATGGTGAGATAAGCGTGGCAAATAAGAAAAGAGAATAAGGACATGGCGGAAATTTATAAAGAAATGCTATTGGCTAAAATAACGAGCCGGGAGATAAGCGGTCTCGAACTGCTAACATCCGCCACAGGGAAAACCACAGCAGGAAATCCATATTGATTTTATCCTGATCCTTCCATAAAAAGATGCATTCTCTTGGCACCCACTCTGTCAGCTAAATGCACCCACTCTTTTCTCTTTGAGTTATCCATGAGCATAAGAGGCCTGGTCCAATACAAAGTTTTGGAATCAAGCTTATTGTACAAAAGTCCATCTCTGTTCAAGTGCATTAAATCACATCTAAGTGTCTAAATACAGTTTGTAACTGAGTTTAAGCTTATTTAAGTGTAATATATTTGAGGCTTGTTTGTTTTGCTCATCTTCTTGGTAACGTAAAGTAGTTGTGTTATCATTACCATTTTACATTGTCAGACCAAACATAGGAATGATTAGTCAAATATAAATATATATAATCAACATATATGTAAAATACTTTATAATCATTATACTTTATACATAATTACTGTAAAAATCTTCATTCAATCAGTAATATCAGTTTATTTTAATGATGATTTGACATAAGGTAATATAAAATTTTCAACATTACAATTTTACTGTGGATGATTCAAACAATGTGAAATTATCATCATTGCCATCAAATGTAGTTGTTTTAAGGATATAGCTAGGTAAAGTCATTTTACGTTATTGTCTATTTCCTTTACATTACTTTGATAATGGACAAAACAAATAAACCCTTAGATAGGCTGAAATGGCACTCAGATGCATTTAAATGCATTTAGACACACATATCTTAAATGTACAAACTAAAAGTTGTATTATTTAATCCAGGTTCTTATAAAAAATTTCGTACAGCTGTCCAACGCAAAGTTGGAAGGATGGGTGTGCTTGGAGAGGTTTGCTAGAATTCATCGCGATAGATTGCAATAAGTCTGGAGTGTAGCCGCTGGATTTGCATTCTTTTAGATGATCCAATCTGCTTATTTGATAGAGGTTCTCTTGGATGGGGAAGCCCTCCTAGTAAAAGTTTTCAGCACTTAGATTATACAAATACTAGGGTGCATTCATATACAAAGCAAAAGAGCTATAGTATCAAAGGGTTGAAGTATATAATCCAATTCAAAAGATATCATTGTTGCCCCATCGATTAAACGCTTTGGACAAACCTCATGTTTGATAGCTGTTCTGAAATAATTACGTAAGTCTAACAAAATTGCTTTACATAATAAAAATTGTGTTGAAAGTGACAGATTTTAGTTTATCCATTTTAATAATAACAACTTACCTACCCCAGAACAAGGGCAATATCAAGGATCTTCTTAAAGATTTTCTTTAGCACTGTTGGGCAGATGAAGATTGGTATCCAACAGGGGAATTAGATGCACACTATTCAGCGCCAATGAAAAAGCGCGCTATCCTCGCATCATGCGGGGAACCTATAGTGAAATAGTAAAGCCTCCTTACATGAAATAATATTTCTTCTACAGCGAGAAAGAAAAGACTGCATGAAATAATAATCCTGCCGGGCCTACGCACATGCAGGTGGGGGTCTATCAAGTATCGTGCAGGGTGGTGCATCTCCTACGGTGAAATTCTTCCACGTCTGCACAGGTGCAGGTGGGTCCATGGAATGCCATGCAGGGCGGCATATCCCCTAAGGTGAGCCAATGGTCATGGCTGCTGGGATATCATGGTCTTGTCATTACCTTGCATTCTTTTATAAAAATAGAAATTAAAGACAGTTGAAAGGACTCACTTATACATCCCTACTGTGGGCTAGACTCCTAGGTTACTTTTGCACTGTTTAGAAAAAGTGGTGTGACCTTCCTCCTGGCATGTGGCATGCACTAGCCCACATCTATCCAAACCACCAAATTGTGGACCCCATTAATGTGTAAGGAGTGTCTGAATTAGGTTGGGAATAATCATATGTATTTCATTTGAGTTGGGTTGACTGCAGAAGACTTCAGGTTGGGCACCTCAGGTTGGAATTTGGGTCGGGTCAGGCTGCAGGTTGGGTCCTCTTGAGGCCAGGGTTAGTTTTAGGTTGCACCCTTATTTCTCATATAACAAGGTAAAAAATCAAGGGGTTCTCTTCCTTTTCATACCATTTTCTCTCTAGAATGTCACATGTATAAATTCCTTGCTTATCAAGCACTAATCTACTAAAGTAGTGTGTATTGAGTTATAGTGCTGCAGGGATCCCATGTAAACAATTTCTAGTGGGACTATGGGTTGGCGCTCAAGACCGATGATTTGATTGGTAGAAATTGTTGGAAAGAAATCAAAGTATACAATAGGGAAAAGGAAGAATTGAGATTAATAAAATTATATTAGCAGGTTCAAAGCTTGACCAGAATAGTCAAGATTTCAGGATATATTTGCTGCAGTTTTTTCTAATTATTTTTGCTTAGGGCAAAAGAAGGAAGATGACAATTATCTTCAAGATATAATGAATTCATGTATCTGAATATTCAACATGAAGATTAATTTGCACTTCTAAGTTTTAAGCAAATCTTTAAAATTTGACACGAATATATATCTACATAAGAATGATATAAAAAAGAGGAGAGTGAGAGGAGAGAAGAGAGTACAAAACTATAGATGGCTTGATTTAGAAATGTTTACTTATACTTTCTAGACTATAATGTATAGGATTTATAAAAACTATAGGGACATGATGTCTTTCTAAGAAGACACTCTTGTGCTTCTCCATGATACCAATATTCCCATCAATGATGAGTTGTACGGTTCATATGTCTTATATCGATGCCATACACCAAAATGGATTTCCAAACCTTCACATGATAAAAGAGTAATGCACAATCAGCATGCACATGCATGTTTTCCTTAGTAAGTTTGAAAACCTGATCTTGATGAAATTTATGACTTCGACTTGGCCAATCCCTTCTAATGGACGTCATGCTTCAACCCACTTGGTAAAATAGTCAATAATAATAATAATAATGAAGCTATAGTGCTTTGAGGACGGTGAAGTAAATTTTGTCACTGATATCTAGAACCCATCCCCGAAATAGCCATGGTTTCATGATAGGATGGAATTTTGATGCCGGCACATGTTGTAACTGTCCATACTTCTAGCAAGCTTGACACCCCTCAGTATATTTCATAAAAAATTTCCAAACGATTAGCAAATAATAATTGTGTCTTCATATTCGCTACCTCATCTTCTAACCTACAAGTTGGTTTCGCTTATATGAATACCCTGCATATATTAAGTGAAAAGAATTTTCTCACCATCTGACTACTGCTATACCCTTCCAAGATTTGTTACCACCGTTCCTACTGTTTGCCCATTCCTTCACAAAATTCAAAGACATAATAAATTGAAAAAAAAAAAAAAAAAAACCCAATAAATTAAGCACTCATTCATACTTGGAAAAGAGGAGAGTTTGGGGGAGATCATAGCAGGTCACCATGCGGTCCACACTTCTTAGATGCCATGTCCCAAAATTAAGCTTGATCTTTTTTGGGGTGGATCCTATTGGTGCATAGAATTTGGACCCCTGGTCAATTTCTATTAACCATTCATTTATTTAGTAAATATAAGGTCCACCTATGATCATATTGTGAAACTTAAACTTAATGCGGAATAATTGGATCTCTATGCATCGAATAATGGAGATTCCATACTGTAATCTTAAAGCCATACCTGATTGGGAAGACATTCCCGATGCCGCTGTGTTGCCGAGAAGAACTCTTGGTCTTCCGCACCTTACACCTTTAGGAGAATCACTCAATGGGACTAGGGTTTTCTCTTGTGTGTTGGTGAGGGGACCAAGACGTATATTTATAGGAAATAGGGCCAGAGAAGCTTACCCATCACACTTCTCTCCTCTAAGGTCTCCACACCGTAGGTTTCCATATCAGGCTTAATAACCGCGTATAGGGAACACGGTTCAAGCGTCCCGCCCCAAACCTATTTGCAATGATCACAACTATAGTGGGGCCCACTGAATCGCTCAATCTGAATAATCCAACGGTCATGATCTAAACCGATGATCATGTGTGGCCCACTTAATGGAGTCTTACATTCTCCCACTTGGGCTACACTGATCTCTGAAAGAAAATAAAATATTTTATTTTATTTTGTGAAAAGCATTTCATAAAACATGTTTGTTTCAAAAGTTCCTAATGGGCGCCCTACTGATTTCAAAACAATACCGTTAGATAATTATGAGCAACGCTTGTCAGATCCGGTCCATCAAGACCACTGATATTGAATCATGGTAGTCAACACAACATTTCATATTTGTTCGAAGTGTGACGAGTCACAATCACAAATACCAATAGCCTTAACGACATGGATCAATGATATAGGGTGTGGTATGAAGATTACACGTCTTATGTGATCATACGTGTTTATCTTCAAGTGGTTCTACTGAACGTGTCTCCAAGACACAAACCAAAGTCTTGCTTACTCAAAACTGAATGTGCACACTGAAGGAGAAGTAAGATATAAACTGAAAACAGAATCATCAATGCATAAAAGATATCTCAAAAAAAATGTCCGGACATAATCGGATCATACATGAAAACTCCCACTACTGAAATACATCATTGGGATCAACAACTCCCATAGACGTCACATGCTCCTTAAAGAGCGTGATAGGAAGGCCTTTCGTGAGAGGATCCGCTATCATCTGCCTTGTGCCGATGAGTTCCACAGACACTTGACGATTCTGAACTCTCTCCTTCACAACAAGATATTTGATGTCAATGTGCTTTGACCTCGATGAATGCTTGTTGTTGTTGGAGAAGTTAACTGCAGCTGAACTATCACAATAGATTTTCAATGGTTTCGGGATCATCTGCACAACCCGTAAACCAGAGAAAAAGCTCTAAAGCCAGACCGCCTGATTCGTGGCTTCATGACAAGCTACATACTCTGCTTCTATGGTAGATGATGCCGTAATCGACTGTTTCACGCTTTTCTATGATACGGCTCCACCAACCATCATGAATACATAGCCCGAGGTGGACTTCTTGCTGTCGAGACAACCAGCAAAATCTGCATCTGTATATCCTACCAACTCCAAATGGTCGGATCTCCTGTATGTGAGTTCGAAGTCCTTTGTCCTTTGCAGGTAGCGCAACACTTTCTTTACAGCTATCCAATGATTTATTCCTGGATTGCTAAGGTACCTGCCCAACATTCCAACCACAAAAGCAATATCTGGACGCGTACAGACCTGAGCATACATGATGCTCCCTACTGCTGACGCATACGGAATAGCTTTCATCTTGTCCTTTTCTAGGTCATTCTTAGGACACTGAAATTGACCAAACTTGTCACCTTTTACAATAGGTGCTTGGCCAGGAGCACAACCTTGCATGCCAAACCTTTCGAGAACCCTATCAATATAGGCCCTCTGCGATAGGCTAAGTAATCCATGTGATCTGTCCCGGCTAATCTGAATGCCAATGACAAAAGAAGCATCACCAAGATCTTTCATCTCAAAATTTTGAGATAGAAATTTCTTAGTCTCACGCAACAATCCAATATCACTACTGGCCAATAAAATGTCGTCAACATACAAGACCAAAATGATAAATTTACTCCCACTGGTTTTCACATATATGCACTCATCCGCAGTGTTTTCAATGAAACCATATGAGGAAACGACTTCATGAAACTTTAGGTACCACTATCGTGATGCCTGTTTCAACCCATAAATGGACTTCTTAAGTTTGCAGACCATGTGTTCTGAGCCTTTGGTTTTAAAACCTTCTGGCTGCAACATATATACGTTCTCCATTAGATCTCCATTGAGAAACGCAGTTTTCACATCCATTTGATGTAGCTCCAAATCCATATGAGCCACAAGAGCCATAATGATCCTAAAGGAGTCTTTCTTAGATACAGGTGAGAAAGTTTCCTTAAAGTCAATGCCCTCACGCTGAGTGAAACCCTTTGCAACTAGCCTGGCTTTATACCTTTCGATATTGCCCTTAGAGTCCCGTTTGGTTTTAAATACCCATTTGCAACCAATCGGCCTAATCCCTTCAGGCAATTCAACAAGGTCCCAAACTTTGTTGTCCTTCATGGATTTCAATTCATCCTTCATGGCATCGAACCAATGAGAAGAATCCGCACTTTGTTCGACTTGTGAAAGGGATACAGGATCCTTTTCAACCCCAATGTCAAACTCATGTTCCTGTAAATAGACGACGTAATCGTCTGGTATTGCAGATCTTCTCTCTCTATGTGATCGTCTTAATGGGTCATTATTCTGAATTAGATTTTCCATTTCCTCATCAGTGGGTTGTATTTGAGGTTGTACATGGTCGTCCATAGGGATCTCAGGGTCCACTGCTGGACGGACAGCCATGCTACTCTGAATGATTGTGGTGGGAACCACAATTCGCTCTTCCTCAAATATAATATCTCTTAAATTTGTGCTCCCACTATCTTCAGTGTTCTCAATAAACCTAGCATTCGCAGTCTCAATGATTCTCATGGAATATGATGGACAATAAAATCTGAATCCTTTTGATCTTTCTGGGTATCCAATAAAGAAGCAACTAACAGTTCTAGGGTCAAGTTTTCTTTCATGCGGGTTATACGGTTTGGCTTCTGCAGGACAATCCCATACATGAAAATATCGTAGACTAAGCTTTCGCCCTGTCCATAATTCATATGGAGTTTTCATTACAGCCTTACTTGGGACCCTATTAAGGATATGCACAGCCGTTTTCAACGCATCACCCCACAAAGATTCTGGCAACGTAGAATTACTAATCATAGATCGCACCATGTCCTTTACGGTGCGATTACGCCTTTCCGCTACACCATTCTGCTCTAGAGTACCAGGCATGGTGTACTGGGCGACGATGCCACAATCTTGTAGGTATCTAGCGAATGGACCTGGATTACGCCCAGATTCGTCATACCTTCCGTAGTACTCACCACCATGGTCGGATCTAACGACTTTGATTTTCCTGTCGAGTTGATTCTCGACTTCAGCTTTATAGATCTTAAATGTATCCAGGGCGTCTGATTTTTCGTTAATAAGGTATAAGTACCCATAACGAGAATAGTCATCTATAAAAGTGATAAAATACTTCTGCCCATTCCAGGATGCTGTAGGGAACGGTCCGCAGATGTATGTATGAATCACTTCTAAGAGTCCTACGCTCCTAGTGGCACCCTTTTTCCTTATTCTAGTCTGTTATCCTTTAATGCAATCAATACAAACCCCAAAGTCTGAGAAGTCTAGGGAGTGAAGAATTCCTTCACATACAAGCCTTTCCAATCTCTCACGAGAGATATGGCCTAATCGCCTGTGCCATAGCATGGAGGAATTCTCACAATCTAAACTTCGTTTGATGCCTTTAGTGTTTCCATGTGATGAGTTAACGCTGTATACATGTGAAACATCCAAATCTAGCTGATAAAGGTTATTAATTAAAGTGCCAGAACCAATCACAACTGAATCATAGTAAATGCTTAATTTTTCATTTGCAAATTTAAACTCATAACCAAATTTGTCCAAACGAGAAATGGAAACCAAATTGCGCCTTATAGAAGGCACACAAACAGTATCTACTAGATCAAGAAAGTGTTCTGACGATAACCTAAGCCTACAGACTCCAATAGCTTCCACGTTTGCTCTAATGCCGTTCCCCATATAGACTGATCTCTCTGCATCAGTTGGCGTCCGGCCTTGGAGCATATCCTGCATGAAATTACAAATGTGAATAGTTGCACCAGAATCTATTCACCAGGAGTTTGTGGACATATCAGCTAAATTTGATTCAAAACAGACTAAAATATGGTCTTTACCCTTAGAAACGAGCCATGCTTTAAAATCTTCACAATCCTTCTTCTGATGACCAGGCTTCTTGCAGAAGAAGCAGCCATCATTAGGACCCTTCCTTTTCTTCTTAAATGTCTTTCAAGACTTAGGCTGATTGCCTCCCGCAGGACCCGTAGAACTTTTTCCTGAAGTGTGCTTTCTTTTCTTATTTCCTTTTCGTCCTTGACCAGATGTCACTAGGTGTGCACTTTGTGTCTTGCTCGACCTTCTGAGTCTCTCTTCCTCCTGAACGCACTGAGATATCAGCTCGTTCAATGTCCACTTTTCCTTTTGAGTATTGTAGCTGATTTGGAATTGACTGAATTGTGGAGGGAGGGAGTTCAGAACCAAGAAAATCAAGAGTTCATCCTCAATCTTAAGGTCTAATGCGCCGATTTTAGCCACCACATCAGACAATCCACCAATGTACTCCCTGATATTTCCTTGACCGTTATAGGTGGCTTGAGTCAATTTATGTAAAAGTGAACTCAGCTCAGCTTTATCCGATTTCTGAAATCGTTTTCCTATTTCAGTCAGGAAATCTTTAGCTTTCTCAGTGTCGGGCATGACACCCTGCATAGTCTCAGAAATCGAGTTCTTTATGATCTTGAGACACATCTTATTTGACTTGGTCCAGGCCTTATAGTGAGCCTTTGCTGAATCCGTACTAGAATCAGTTGGAGTAAGAGGCTCTACTTCCTCCAGGGCCAAGTCCAAGTCCATGCAACCTAGGACTATTTCAACGGACGACTTCCATTTGGAATAGTTGGACCCAGTAAGCAAAGGTATGGAATTGAATTGGGTTGGAATATTGGAAACAGTCATAGCTGGACATTCAAAGCATAAAACTCACATTAATAAACAAGTCCCTTATAACATTGCATAAACATAAACCACAAATATCATGCATGTATGAACATTCGATTGATTTGGGCCTTTAATCAAATGACCCAGAATGATGATGGGTCATAATCATCAAAATCTGGCAAGAGCCCAGCGTATCATCACAATTCCTCCTTTGGGCGAAATTGTAACATACAGGAGGCTCTACTGAATCATGAAGCTGACCAATGTTGGTGAAATAAATCTAAGACGTCCATCACCTTTGGGTGAAATGAATCTTTCAGACCTATATCACCATCACCAATCACTTCATTCCGCTCACATCCAGCCAAACGATGATACTTCTTTGTTCTGACCACCGCTCGCCTGGGTATGAACGCAACTTAATGCAATCCTATAATGGAGGGTCACTGAATTCCATATACAGAAGTTTAGAAGTAGAAATCTTTGCCAATTGAGGTCACTTTGGTAGCTAACACAACCAGCTCCAATCCCACTCCTAGACTCAAGGATTGCTACATGGTTCTGCCCACAACGAACCATACTACAGAAATTCTGATTCGGCCTAAAATACGGCTGGTGTTGACCGCTCATATGTACAAGCATATTCTAAAGTGATGGTTGGATTAAATTCTTAATGGCCAGCAACTAAATATCAGCCTCAAACAAATGGGTAATGGCCCTATTTTGGGTCAAATCAGAGTGATACAAAATCCACATTTATTGAATTACTAGGGCCACCTTATAAAACCTACCAACCATCAATTACTTAATTTTGGTTTTACTTAGATTGATGGCCCAAGTAAAATTAAAGTGGGCCACTCAAGGTCCAAAGAATGAATGGACAATATGTCCATGGGTCGAGCTCATAACAAACATCCAATGGACCCTAAATTGGGCTGGATTCAGCAAGACATGGGCTTCCAACAATGCTCAAAACCATTCAGCAAATGGACCCAAATTGTCATCAAAGTGGATCCTAAAGTAGGGCCCAAGATCTGCCAAAAATGACCCCAAAGGCAGGCCCATTTCCTGCTAGAACCAAGCCCAAGAGAGTCCATGTAATGGGCCCAATAGACAGCGGACTGGGCCTGATCTTTTGGACTGGGCTGTTAGATTGGGCCTGATCTGCGGCCCGGTCGTAAAAAAAAAAAAAAGCCCACTGAACGCCCAAATTATCAACCCTTTGCCTCAGCCCGCTCGTCAAACAGCAACACGCTGTTACTCCCAAAACAGCAGGCCCATATATCTATTCTCTCTCTCCTGATTTACAATATCTTTCCAAAACTCCCGAAAAAGAAACCCAGATCCACTTCCAGCGCAGGCCGTTGCCAAATCCGGCAACCTGATTCCCAAAATCAAGATTCCCGTTGCAGAATCTGGCTATAGCACCACCAAATTGGAAATCGCCATTCGCACATGAATTTCACAGCCGCCGACCTGCTTCCGTGGCGCAACAATGGCAACGGTTTTCATGGGTTTAGCTGCAGCGGCTGGTTTTCATGGCTGAAGAAGAGGATGAGCAGGGGCGGCCGGCGTTCATGGCTGCAGCGGCCGGTTTGCATCTTCCACAGCGGCCGGTTTGCAGAGTTCCTCTTCTTCAACGGATGAGATGATCGCGGCTGATATGCCGCTGATATGAATAAGATGAGGAAGATGATATCGCGGCTGATATGCCGCTGATATGCCGCTGATATGAATAGTCAGCAGAGTCTGCGGCAGCAGAAGATGGGTTTTTTTTTTTTATATATATATATATATATATCCTGTATGTTTCAAGACAGTGATTTTGGCAGCTGGATCTGCCGGATACAACAACCATCAGCTATAGTTGGTGATAGCTGCTATCTATATCCATAGTCGTTCAACCTCCATGGACGGCTGAGATTTTCAATTGGCTTCAATAATTCCAATATATCAGGCGTTTTTGAAACCCTGGCTTGATTGGATCTTGAAACAGGGCAGTTGTCTTGCTGCATGAGGTTGGACGGCCATGGCTGTCAAGAAAAAAAAAAATGTCTATAGCACCAAACACCATCTCCAATGGCAAGTGTGCGACAGTCACAATGCCATATCGGTCCGATGATGGATCTCAAAACGGAAATCCTCTATTAAGAAAAACCCAAATCATCAGACTGAACGGGCATTCAAAATCCCATCTGATTGACAAGGGATTCACGAATCCACCACGATTGATGCATAGTAAGCTCTGATACCAACTGTGAAACTTAAATTTAATGCGGAATAATCGGATCTCTATGCATCGAATAGTGGAGATTCCATACTGTAATCTTAAAGCCATACCTGATTGGGAAGACATTCCCGATGCCGCCGTGTTGCCGAGAAGAACTCTTGGTCTTCCGCACCTTACACTTTTAGGAGAATCACTCAATGGGACTAGGGTTTTCTCTTGTGTGTTGGTGAGGGGACCAAGACGTATATTTATAGGAAAGAGGGCCAGAGAAGCTTACCCATCACACTTCTCTCCTCTAGGGTCTCCACACCGTAGGTTTCCATATCAGGCTTAATAATCGCGTATAGGGATCACGGTTCAAGCGTCCCGCCCCAAACCTATTTGAAATGATCACAACTATAGTGGGGCCCACTGAATCGCTCAGTCTGAATAATCCAACGGTAATGATCTAAATCGATGATCATGTGTGGCCCACTTAATGGAGTTTTACACATATCAGCCAGATTATTTTAGACATGGCTTCTACTAAGTAGAGATTGGCTAACAAACGGATCTGATCTTTTCCATGTGCTCCACACCTACACGTGTGAGCGTGTGCACTTTGCAAGTGCACATCACCTGAATCGAGTGAAGATTTGGTGGTCCAACTTCTTAGTAATATGCTCCACACATGGTAGGAATCACATGCAAGTGCACTTTGTAAGTGTACTCGCCTCCTCACACGTGTAAACGTACACTTGTAAGAGATCATAGCCGTTCATCATGCGACCCCTCCTTTCTAGATGCCAGGTGTCCAAAAAGCTTACCTCTACTTCATTATCAGGTGGGCTACACGTGTATATAGAAAATGGTCCTTTGGTTAATTTTTCAAGCCGTTCGATTTTTTTAACATGTGGGGCCCATCTGATGATCTCAGTAATCTGACTTTTAGACATGGCATCTACGGATTGAAGTGGCTACAATATCACACACGTGTATCTTGTTCCCACGTGACAGATGACTACACCACCCACATACCACATCCAATTTTGATTGAAAACGACAAATTTCAGGGACACGACGCGACTATTTCGGCTCTGGATGAATTAAATTATATCATATCATGTACGTGTACGAGCCATCCGTCCGCCAGCACTATCATAACTGTCCAAATCGTGAGCCCCAGTACAGAAGGATCGGGACAAAAGTCATTGTAGAGGGGATCATCCTAGCTATCTGTTGGGTTGGTGATCATCAACTGGAGAGCAGAAATGTAATTAATATTCAACAGTTCAAAAAACAGTATCCATTAATCAGAAACATGGATCGTCCAACCAATCTGATCTTGGGATTATGTACCATCCTGGAGCAACTCTGTTCATATATATATATATATATATAGATATATATATGATCACTTGAGCACTTTTTCACGGCTCATCACACATGATGTGAGCTTAAAATTTGAGCCGTCTATGTGATGTAGCTCTCCAAAAAATCCCTAAGACTCATCTTTCAACCTGATCCAAAACTTTGGTGGGCGGCAATAGAAAGCAAGAGGCAAATCAAGGGAGGAAATTGTTTCCTTCTTTCATGGCCCACCAAAGTTCTAGAACAAGTTGAAAGATGGGCCCTAGGGAGTTTTTAGGGTACTGCATCACATGGACGTTTCAAATTTTGGGCTCACATCATGTGTAATGAGCTAAGAAAAAGTGCTCACAAGTTTCCGCGAGAGAAGTGCGAAGGTAAGCTTTCCTCCGTATATACTCTATATATATACATATATGGGAAATGGTACTATGAGGTCGACCTCATAGGAAGGTTGAGCCGTGTGGCCCTACTGTGATATGCAGACATCAACTCCATCGTTCGGATGCACCATTCCAGTTTGGGGTAAGAGCATAAAAATAAGATCAATGTATGACTTGGGTGCGCCACACCACAGACAGCATTGCAGGGTGGTTAAAATGATCATTTATAGGGCCCATTGAGATGTTGTTTAAAAAATCTAGACCATTCATTGTGTGTGTCCCACTTGGATGAGTAACCAAGATTTCACATATATATATATATATATATATATATATATATATATATATATATATATATATATATATATATATAAAATAGGGCACTTCTCTCACGAGAGACTCGTGAGTACTTTTTCATAGCTCATGGCATATGATGTGAGCTCAAATTTTGAGCCGGCCATGTAATGGAGCACCTCAAAAGACCCTGGAGGCTCATCTTTCAAGGTAATCCAAAATTTTGGTGGCTGTAGTAGAAAGTAAAAGGCAAATCAAGAGAGGAAACTATTTTCTTCTTTCATGGCCCGCCAAAGTTCTGGAATAAGTTGAAAGCTGGGCCTTAGGAATTTTTGAGGTGCTGCATCACATGGACAGCTCTGATTTTGAGCTCACGTCATGTGCGACAAGCCATTAAAAGTGATCACGAGTTCTCTTGAGAGAAGTACTAAAGTGAGCATTCCTAGGGCTGTAAATGGTCGGGTTCGGGGCGGGTTTAGCCAAAACCAGACCCGCCCATTTACTAAACGGGTCTGGGTCCAAATTTTAGACCCAGACCCTTTTACTAAATGGGCGGGTCCGGGTCGGGTCCGAGTCAGCCCATTAGACCCATTTATAAATGGGTCCGGGTCTGGTAGAGGGAGATCCACCCAGACCCATTTATAAATGGGCCGGGTCTAATGGGTCCGGGTCTGGATCAAGTATGCAAGCATTTTACAAGGCTTAAAACCGGGTCTGGACGGGTCTGGGCTGGACGGGTCCCTTGTAACATAGACCAAACCCGCCCACTTACTAAATGGGTTTGGGTCGGGTCGGGTCGGGCCTAAAATAAAGGAAACCAGACCCAAACCCGTTTAACAAATGGGTCTATTCTTGGACCCAGACCCGTACCATTTAACAAATGGGTCGGGTCTGGGTCGGGTCTAAATGGGTTGGGTCCGGGTACCCCATCGGGTCCACTGACCCATTTACAGCCCTAAGCATTCCTAGTTACGTATATATATCCATTCTTTTAGGAAAGAGAGATGATCACATATAACCATTTCTTTCGCGCCAATGCATGGCATGTAGAATATTTGATCCATTCCAAAGGTGGGGCCACACCGTTCTGATCACCTGGCCTGAAAACCAGGCCGGCTGCTCATGTTCACCTAATGCTCGGAGAGTGAGAAATAACAAGATTTTTGTATTTGATCAGTATACACTACTTACATTAAACCCCAAAAAAAAAAAACAGAGAGAGAGAGAGAGAGAGAGAGAGAGAGAGATTCTTCGCCGTTACATCTCAATTAAAAAGAAAGAAAGAAAGCTCTTGAAAGAGAAACCAAATTCAAAAGCAGAAGATTTCAATTTTCTTGACTTTCATTTCTCTCTCTTTTCCTGAAGCCAAATCTGCCTATTAAATTTCTTGATGAATTCCTCAACTCGACGGTTCAGCTCTTCATCCGACATGTCTGAGAAATCAGCATCTTCCTCAGAACTTCGGTCCCTACTTCCCGTCTCCGATCGGCGGAAAGCCTTCTTCTCGCTTTCAACAGGCACAATCACTTTCTCCGACTCGCTCCGGCGACACTTCTCTCCTGACTTCACATTTTCACTTGGCTGCTGGACCAAAGCTTCCAACTCTCTCTTTTCTTGAGGAATTGTAACCTTCGAAGACTCAGATACTGTATACTTGTCTGTGCAATTAGAATACATGTTTACAGAGCTGGGAGTTTTTAAGCACTTGTCGTAGATATCGGGTTTGGGTTTGGAAGGGGAGTCGGCGGTGATGTTTGCTGTATCGGATCGATGGGGTGGCTTCTTCTTACTTTTGACGGCAACGATCGCTTTCTCCGACTTGCTCCTGCGGTAATTCTCTCCTAACTCCACACTTTCATTTGGGTGTTCGAAAGTTCCTGAAATTTCCTTTTCTTGAGGAATTTCGATCGAAGAAGACTCAGCGATGGGATACAAGTGGGTGTACTGAGAAAACGTGTTTCGGGAGCGGGCGTGTTTCAAGTACTCATCGTAGACATCCGGTTTGGGTTTGGAGGGAGAGAAGGCGTTGGAGTCGGCGGCGACGAAGAAGATGATGGCGTTGGAGAGGAGAAACCAGAAGGTGGTGTCTTTGGAGGAGAGGCAAAGTAGAGAGAAGGAGACTAAAGAGAGTGAGATAGTGAAGAGGAATGTGGAGGAAGAGAGTCGGATTTTCTTGGGTTTGGTTATGGTGGTATTCTCTAAAGTTAGAGGTTCTGCCATATTTGGAGGAAGGAAAGAAGGTTGGATAGAGGGAGAGATGGAGGGGAATTTTTGTTCTTGTGTTTGGTTGGATTTTATTGGGTTTTGGTTTTGAAGTTCGAAAGATGTTGGAAATGGAGGGGGAGTTTTATAGGGGTGTTTGTGGAATGGGCAAATAATTGAAGTGTTGTTGGATAATGCCACTCGATTTTAATAAAATTACTAAAGTACCATTTTCTCTTAATTTTCTTGAGGTGACAAAGGATCTTGTAGTGTCGTAGCTATATTGGCACACGTGGATGCCTAATCCGATGATCTGGACCGTCCATAAGATCCAGCCCACTGGCACAAACGATTTCTAACTGACGAATGAATGGATGGTGATTATTGTTTAAAAACAAACCCAATCGACAATCTGAACCATGCATTTAGTCAGGCCCATGCATCACTTTGATCATAGGATCCCACCCATGACTTGCAAAAGGAATGGTATATGATCGTTAGGCATGTATACTTTTCTTTGTGGGAAGGAGATGTGTTGAAACTGATGTATGGTCTGGATCAAATGAGTGGAATAGATGTGTCCACGTATAGTGCTGTGGATTATTTATCAATCTAGAGTATCTTTTCCTTGGATTAAAAGTTATTAGTAGATCAGTTTTTTTTTTATAAACTGTGGAGACCTGTACAAGATCGAAAACAATCTTGTGGGTCCCACTTCAGGTGGGCCATATAAAAAATTCAAACTACTTGGATAAATCTTACTCTTAGGTTGGACGAGTCTTTCAAGGAAAGTCGCCAGACGAACTTTGTTGGATTTTTAATACCCATATGCTTTTCCCTAAAAAAAACCTCCAATTGAATGGTTGGGTTTATCAAATAAATTTTGATTTTGGGGGTGTGGCCCATCCAAGTTACAGCCTAGATAAGATAAGTTCGGAACTCATAGATGGGGCCCACAGTAATGAGTTAAGCTAAAGAAGTGACATAATAAAAAAAAAAAAAAAAAAAAAATCCCCCCAAATGCTAGCGAGGAGCTGTTTGCACAGAGAGGGCACCTTCTTTGGTGATCCAAACCGTTGATATTGTAGTAGGTACTGTGTAAAGTTGTACATGAGCCAAGATTTGATGACCACCCGGCTCATGTTTGGGTCGGCTTAGCCTTGAGCTCAACAGCCCAAAGCTCAGACTAAAACTACTAAAAATTGAATTCAAAGGCCACGTTCATCTACATCCCCACTTATTTTTATTGAGAGTTTCACCTTTCATTTCCTTGCTCACTTTCTTATATGGGACTGAAAGAACATGCTTTTCTAACTGAGTCAGCCCAGTCAAGCTGACTCGAGTTTCAATCAAACTGAAAAATTATTTCGAGTTTGGCAAAATGGCTGGGCTTGGCTCAAACCCAGCCTTTGAGTCAAGCCAAATCAAGCTGGTTCAAGCCAAGGTGAGCTAACCGAGATAGCTTGGCCCGTGTACAGCTCTAGTACCATGGACCGGGGGGGGGGGGGGTGGTTCTTACACATGGACGGTTAGGAAAAATGCAGCAACCGTCTATCTCCATCTGTGGTTGGGTACCATAATAATAATGGTCTGGATCTACGTACCGTTGGCCACATTCTGTACAAATCCGTGCATCATTGTTCACGGTCTGATTGAGCCCATCCAAATGACAACAGCTTGATCCAGACCGATCCACCCTGGAACACATCCCAGGAAGCGGATTGGGTGGTGAACCCAACACCACCCAGCTAGGTGGTGTTTGGCACTGTGTGGCCCACCGTGATGTATGTGTTTTATATCTATGCTGTCTCTTCATTTTTGTGAGCTAATTTTAGGGCATAAGCCCAAATTGAGTGGACCACGCCATGTGTGCCAGTGGGGATAATGACACCCACCGTTGAAACCTTTATAGGCCAGCGTAATGTTTAGTTGCCATCCAACCTGTTGATAAGGTCACATAGACCTGATGAAGGAAAACACAAATAACAGCTTGATCTGAAACTTTTGTTGCCTGCAAGGAGTTCTTAATGGTGGGCATTCAATCACCACTGTTTTATGTGGTGTGGTCCACTTGAGCTTTTGATCTTCTTCATTTTTCGGCTTGTACCTTAAAATGAGCTGTCAAAACAGACAGAAAGCAGGGATAAAACATCTAAATCATGGTAGGACCCAAAAAACCCAACACTACTTAGCTCGGTGGTGTTGGGTCACCAGCCAATTCGCTTCCGGCATGCCATGGGGAAGTGGCTCTACCTTAAACATGGGAGCGGAATGGCTGTGACCCCGGGAGATATCTCTGTGCCCATGGCCGCGTGGGTCTACAAAGATGTCCGTGAGAAATCCACTCCATCCATCTATTTTGAAAGACTACAATAAGACACGATTCTAAAAATTGGATAGATCCAAAACTTAGGTGGGCCACACCAATAAAACAGTGTGAACGACAACGTCTATTGTTGAAACCTTTTGGAGCTGACCATAATGTTTATATGCCATCCAAACCGTTCATATAATTATTAACACTCAGATAAACTGTAGGAACAAATATCATCCTGATGCAAAACTTATGTCACCGTTAAGTGTTCACTCTCCACTTTTCATATGGCCCACATGAGTTTTTTATCTTCATGATTTTTAGAATCTTGCCGTATTTTGTTCTTTAAATACAGATGGACGGAGTGGATTTGTCACGGACATCTATCTGAGCCCCACACAGCTCCTGGCACAGAGCAATCTAAGCACGTTCTTCAGCTGGAAACAGATTGACCGCGACCCTAGGCACATAGAGATTCCTGTGCCCGGTGCTGTGTGGGGGCCCACAGAGATGTCTGGGACAAATCCACTCCATTCATCTGTTTTGAAAGACCACAAAAGAGCAGGAAAATCAGGCAAATCTAAAACTCAGGTAGACTATACCACATGAAACAGAGGGGGTTAAATGCCTTATGGTGACAGAAGTTTTGTATCAGGCTGATATTTGTGCCTACATTTTATCTGAGTAGTAATAAATCTATGAATGGTTTGGATGGCATAAATCTATGAATGGTTTGGATGGCATATAAACATCATGGTCAGCTCGAGGAAAATTTCAACCATGGAAGTTTCCGTTCCCACTGTTTCATGGGTGTGTCCCACCTGAGTGTTGAATCTTCCTAATTTCTAGAATTCTATCGTATTCTGGTCTTTCAAAACAGATGGACGGAGTGGATTTTTCATGAACATCTCTGTGGGCCCCACACAGCTCTGGGCACAGCTATATCTATGTGCCCAGGGTCACAGCCTCACAGGCAATCCGCTTCCTTATCGGCCTCTATGGTATCATCTCTCTGTCACCTTCGGCTCTTGCCACTGAGAATAGATAGCTTACATTGGATCCAAACCGTAAAATTTCGGAGACAAACAAACACTAAAAGACAAATTCACCAATATCTCTTCATTGAGGCAAGGCCTTTTATTACATGGTTTCTATAATCCAATCATATAAAAGTTTTGATTAAGGGCCAATGCCCTAAGGATGTAGGGTTCAGTCTACACGTGTCATGTGTTGGGTGCACAATTTATAGATACAAAAATGCATTGATCTGCTTTTTTAGATGGTCCACATGGGCTCTTCATTCAGAAACGCAGAGAATATTATTCGGGATTTCAGGCCACTTGGTCTTTGTTTCCTACGTAGATGTCGTGTGTCAAAAATGAATCCGGATTGTTTGCTCGGCTTTAATAGGATTTTTCTATTTACCGACACTTAATTGGTCCAGCTCGGCACATGTCAGTACTGATTGTATTAAATGCATTAGTGCTGACAATGTCAGTGCTGAGCTGGACCAATCAGGTAGTCAGCAAATATAAATTTTTTATTGAAGCCGTACAATCGATCCGGACTTGTAAAAATTATATCTTTATGATCGGACAATTCAGCCACAACAATTGGCAGTCCACAATAAAACTGGTCCCATTCAACCAAAGCTCCCAATAGTAGCTGATATATGTTGCTTAAGGTTAACTAATTCTACACGTGTGTGTAACCAGGCCTATCCACACAATTACACGTGTTAATATGGAACACTATTCATGATATCTTACCCCATATTGGGTCACTTACATGAGAGGTGGGCCATAGCATACAAAACAAATGGACGGATAAAAAGGATCGTATTAACTAGCATTCTACATTGTACATGGTAGCCCAATTTAGAACCCAAGGGCTGGCTTTCTCTTGGGAGTACGAAAATCAAAAGATTTTCACTGACAAGGTAATTGAGTTGTTTGGATGAGTGGATTCAGCATAGTAATCTAATAATCACTACTCTTATATATCTATAGTCAGAATTTTCTACTATGAATAATTGTTAAGTTGTTCATGAAATCTGCGCATCCAAACATGCCCTAAAAATTGTTTCCCACTATATGATAAAAAGCTCCAATCTACAAACAAGTTCCATCTGACGTGTGCAGGCACACGGCTGAGATATAAGCCTATAAATGAGAACCCACGTATGCTCTACAAAGTGGTAGGACTGTTGGGACTCGTTGAAACATGCATAGTAGAATCAAGCAAAGTACTCCAAACATGCAAATCGAGACAAAGAATAATTCAAATTTATGTGAAAAAAAATTGTTGCGAGAAAAATTACGTCACAAAGTGATTAATGAACTATGAATAACAAAATTACAAGAGATAAAATTATTCAGATCAAAAGTTAACTCTCCAAAACCCTTTCAAACCCTTAAACACATCTTAACCTTAACCCTAATCTCAATTACAAGTATTTATATAGCACTCAACTAAAATTAGAAATAAAACAACGTATTAACACAAAATCATGCAAATTTGCACTTGCCGTTGATCAGTTGGTCGATCGATCGAGTGGCCGATCGGTCAATCGACCGACCACACAAGTTTGATCGATCGAACTTGCATAAAATTGTCTAAAGAGTTCACTATTAAAATTTAATTATTTATCCTGGTCGATCGATCGATGGCCTTGTTACAGCATAGATTTGAGGCATCTATTTTCAACATGGCTCATATAATTCCACTTGCATATAAGCTTATAAGTCAAAGAAAGAAGCTTCATTGGTCTAAATATGTGGATGTCAAATGTATAAAATATCGATATGGTCTCCAATCAGTTAGCCTAAAGTCAATTTGGCTATGGTCTCCAATCACTTAGCCTAAAGTCAATTTGGCCCACTTTTGAGAGAGAGAGAGAGAGAGAGAGAGAGAGAGAGAGACTTTAGCGCAAAGACTAGAGGTGGACAACGATCCGATCCAAGTCGAACATGGACCAGATCGGATTGTTCAGCTGCTTGAATAGGTGTGTTCGTGTTCGAACAATGTTCGAACAAACATTCGAACAGGATAGTTCTATTCGAACTCAATTTGGTCTAGCCCAATCATGTTCGAACATATGGATTTCGAACAATTTTTACAAGTTCGAACAATTTCGCTATTTTCGCTTGAAAATATTTTTTCTACTACTAAATAGTAAATACCAATTTTTTTTCATTATGTGTGTCCCACCATGATGTATTTGTTTTATCCACTCCGTCCATCCATTTTGTACAGCTTATTTTAAGATATTAAATAAGAAATGAGGCAGATACAAAACTCAAATGGACCACACCACAGGAAACAGTGAGGAGAATGATGTCCACCATTGAAACCTTCCTGGGCTCACGGTCACGTTTATTTGTCATCCACCTCTCTCTCTCTCTCTCTCTCTCTCTCTCTCTCTATATATATATATATATATATATATAGAGAGAGAGAGAGAGAGAGAGAGAGAGAGAGGAATGATCACCTACGCACTGGAGCGCATGTAAATCTTTGCACACCACACTGTGTGGCGTTATGCGGATGTATTTCATAAATACAACATATTTCACCTAATTATGTGGGCCCAACATAATATCTGTATTTTATCCAAGATGTTCGTCCATTCTCAAAGATTATTTTAGTGCATGAGCCCAAAAAGAAGGCAGATCCAAGACTGGAGTGGACCACACCACTGTAAGCAATGTTGAAAATGACCCCATCGTTGAAACTTTCCTAGGGCCCACCATTATATTTATTTGCCATCACCATTATATTTGCGTTGTGTTTTTACTTCATGCCAGTAGGAATGACTTAATGAATGGTATGGATGGAATATAAACTTCACGATGAACACTAGGGAGGTTTCAACGGCTACTTACTTTTTTCATGCTGTGCGGCCTACTTGAGTTTTGGATCTGCCTCATTTTTTGGTCCAATGGCTAACATGATCTGGTCAAATGGATAGACTGGGTGGATTTCTCACAAACATCACAATGGGCCCCACCCATCTTCCATCATAGGACTTTCCTTGGAAAGGCTTGGACAGGCAATTTCCGTTCGAGTAGGACAAGGAAGCTTATGGGTGGTATGCCACGCACCATCTATGTAGGTGGTATGTTGACCTTACTAAGTTTTGTGGGACCCACTATAATATATGCATTACATCCACACCATCCATCCATTTGAGGAGATCACTTTAGGGCATGAGCTGCAAAATGGGGTAGATCCAAAACTCATACCATATAAAGAGGTGGTGATTGAATGCCTATCATTGAACGCTTCTTAGGGCACTCAGAAGTTCTTAATCAAGTTTGTAGTTGTGATTTCCATTCATCCAGGTTTGTGTGACATTATGAACAGAATGGATGGCAAATAAACATTATGGTAGGCCTTGGAAAGGTGTCAACGGTAGGTGTCATTGCCCCCACTACTTTTTGTGATATGGTCCACTTAAAGTGCCTCACTTTTGGGCCATGACTTAAAATGATCTCACAAAATGGATCGATGGTGCAGATAACACACACACACACACACACACACACACACACACACACACACACACACCCCATGGTGGGGCTTATATAATTAGGTGACGTTAACACATTTTGTACGAAAGAGATTCTGAAGTAGGTGTCCGCACAATACCAAGCAGTGTGGTGCGCAAAGAGTTATATGCGCTCCAGTGCGCAGGTGATCATTCCTATATATATATATATATAATCGAGTTGAACAAACGAGTCGAGTGAGTCGATCAATATTTGAGTCGAGTTCGAGTTCGAATTCGAGTCGAACAGGACTATGTTTGAAATTGAATTGAATTTTTTTTCGAACACACCATGTGTGTTCAAACAAAGTTCGAACAATAAGACTTTTTGTTCGAACAGGGTTTTATCGAATCGATCCGAGTCGATCCATACGGTTAAACTCAGTTCGTGTCCAGCTCTAGCAAAGACTATCATCCACTGCATGTTAACCCATGAAGACACGTGCGGGGATGGTTAGATGGTCGAAAATGTGTCATGGGGGACGTGGATTGCATGGTGACGCCAGCACCATGTATGCGGTGGTGTTGAGACATGGCAGAGTTCTATTGGGTCATGTGCACCTAGGCTGGGTTGAGTACAGCTAGGGGTCAATGTGCATTGACCCAGGCGTAAACGTGGTGAGATTGAGCACCGTCTCTCTCACAAGATAACTGATCCAAATTCACGAATCTATCAGGACTCCTCAACCGATCTTCCTCACGAGACCTATCTTCGAATCTACGAAGAACAAGAGAGTAAAAACTCAATTTTCATTAATCGAAGAGAGAATCATCCTTCATAAATGAGTTTAAAAGACTTTAAATGGGGAAAATAAACCCTAGAAACCCTAATTTGCATAAAGAAAAAATCCTAAACAAAAAAGAAACATAAAAATCAAAATAGCAACTTACGCGCGAATCTGCACGCATTGGCGATTAATCGACCCGAGCGGGCGATCGATTGGCTGGTCGATCGATTAATCGGGCGATCAATCGACTGTTCCAATCACCAACCTTAAAATAGTCCAGAGAGGTCTAGAGACAAATTATGATTTCTAGATGATTTGTGATTGATCGCCCGGGGCTGTCGATCGATCAACAAGAACGATGGTCCATAATCGTTGGGAACTCAAAATCTACAGAATTTTCGTTGATTTTCCTTAATCTTCTCCTAATCCTTTTCTAACAGGAATATACTCGAATTGCGCCCTCGATCATGGGGTTCTCCCTCTACATCAAACTCCCTCACTTGAAAAAAACTCGCCCTCGATTTTTGCTTCAAATTTTGGTAACAATCTGCTTTCAACTTTGGGTACCTTCGATGACTTCTTGTTTCCTTAGGCCTTGGAGAAGGCGTGTTGATGTTATCACCTGATTGAACACAATGATTTGGATCTCCGACAACTCTGGCACCACATCGGTGGTGATATGCAGAGAATCAACATCCGATGCTTGCTTGATGAAGGCCCCGATCATCTATGTCTTGACTTTAATATCTTCAATGACGGCAGTATGCAAAGCTCAGCATTGAGACTATCTAAACTTGAAGGATCACTCAAATCGTTGGCATTTTCATCTACTTGAGAAAGCAGCAAACTTGCAGTGGGAACTTGCGTGACCTCTTGTTGGACTTCATTAGCCAATTCGTCCTTGGTGAAGTCCTACATGTCAATAGAAAACTGCCCCTCCACTTCAAAATTTTGGGGTGGATTTTTTTTATTTCACAAGGGCGACATAAGCGTTATTAATAAGGATTGAGACTTGTGGTGACTCTGTCTCCTTCAGATCTTCTTCGTCGACTAGAAAACGGGTCAACAATCGTCGCTTCATCCGCTGCCACGAGTGAATTGGTGGTTTTCCTTCTTGCTTCCAACGCATCTGAATGTCTTCAATCCACCAATCTCAAGCGTCCTCATCCAAGTTGAATGTCATGATAGAGACTTTTCTTTCTTCAGGAATTTGCATGTAGTCGAAACAATATTCAACTTTAGAGAGTCATTTGGTGATGCAGTCTTGGCTATTGAAGATGGGAAGATCTATCATTTTTCTGTAGGATCGATCGCTCTAAACAAGAATTTGATTTAATTTTTCATTTATACGGTTGAACCCAGCTAGCAACTCCTGGGTGGTTTGATCAACCTCTCACTGTACCTAATTACGTGGTGGAATTGACACATCTGCTGAACGGTAGAGGGAAGCCTGAAGCATTTGCATAGTCTTTCGTCTCTCCTGATGGAGAGTTTTCATTCTCTTCGAAAGATAATGAAACCCTTGAGCAACATCAAAGGGGTTGTTGTCGCGACCGTCGTTAGTTGTCATCGGATTGAAGGGGCTTCCTCGCTCTGATACCAATTGATGTAGGCGTAGACATTGTGAGATCGAGCATCGTCTCTCTCACAAGATAACTGATCCGAATCCACGAATCTATCGGGACTCCTCAACCAATCTTCCTCGAATCCACGAATCTATCGGGACTCCTCAACCAATCTTCCTCGAATCCACGAGACCTATCTTTAAATCCACAAAGAAGAAGAGAGTAAAAACTTTTCATTAATCAAATGAAGAATCATCCTTCATAAACGAGTTTAAAAGACTTTAAATAGGTAAATTAAACCCTATAGACCCTAATTTACGTAAAAAAAGAATCTTAAACAAAAAAGGAAACATAAAAACTCAAAACAACAACTTTTACGCGAATTTGCATGCGTTGGTGATTGATCGACCTGAGCAGACGATCGATCGAGCGATTGATTGACTATTTCAATCGCCAACCTCAAAACAGTCCAAAGAGGTCCAGAGACAGATAATGATTTCTGGGCGATTTGCGATTGATCCTGCAGGGATTGTCAATCGATTGCAAAGAACGATGGTTCATGAGCTTCGAGAATCCATCGAAAAACGATCGGAAACTCGAAATCTACAGAATTTTTGTTGCTTTTCCTTAATCTTTTCCTGATCCTTTTCTAGCAGGAATGTACTCGAACCGCGCCCTTGATCATGGAGTTCTCCCTCTACATCACAAATTGAAGTGGGACTCTGTGTCAATATTGTTGGGAAAGCCGGCAGCAGAAGCGAAATGCCGAAACGCGCGGAGCAATGCGAAATCAAACAAGATGCAATCAATCACACACAAGCATTCACCACAA
Organism: Liriodendron chinense; assembly: GCA_003013855.2. Lineage (NCBI taxonomy): Eukaryota > Viridiplantae > Streptophyta > Magnoliopsida > Magnoliales > Magnoliaceae > Liriodendron > Liriodendron chinense. Next base: position 104,225 of record PVNU02003576.1, on the reverse strand, counting down.
AAGACTCCAAATTTACGCGGAAAAACCCCTCAACAGGTAAAAAAACCACGGCACAAAACGATCCACTATGAATATCAGAAGATTACAGAAATTGACATCCCACTAACAAGGAAAAACGGAGAAAACCCCAAGTTCTCTCTCATACACACATCTCCCCTCTTCCTAGTACGAATAGGAAGCCTTTGGACACCTTAGGATGCCCATGTAAGTCGGATTACAACTCCTTAAATAAGCAATATTCTGAAATTAGAAACACCTTGCGTAGAACTGCGAGTTGCGCAAGAAATTCGCGTGCACGTCCGATCGGTCGGCCGACCGGCCGGTCAGTGCACAGACGGTCTAGGGAGAAATACACGTTTGCTGCCTCACCACCGGTCGGTCGGCTGACCGGCCGGAGCCCCCTGCAGACTGGTCGGCTGACCAGTCTAGGGCATAGGAAATCTGTCCATGGGGTTCTTCACTGCATCTCGGTCACACGGTCCGACCGGTCGCCCGACCGGTTGGAGCACCCAATTCGTGTAAAGTTTGAAGAATATCCCAACATTATGGATGGTCCACCATAATAGAAGAACGTGCACAGTAGGATTCCAGTGACCGGTACGTACAGTTGAATCTGGATCATCGAAAGATCTCAATGATCACATTCACCTCCACAATTCGATGATCAAGACTGCCCTTTCAGTAGCGGGCCATATGATTTGGCCATTTCTAGCCACACGTTGCTCTTCTTCTATGCAATATGCGCATTTTCATAAAACAGGGAGTTCGACCGGTGTGATCACTTTTTCGTTGTTACTATCACTCTAAAACTCGGTGATTCGACTTAGAATTCAGCCAAGCTGACGCGAGTTGATGATATTTTGAACCAAATCACTGGCAAACTCCCCTGCGAGGATGGTTAAATGACTCAGTGACTTGGACCGACTTGTTCAGTCTCAACTCGTGACTCACCGAAGTGGATGACTGGTGAGTGAATCGGCTTGAATCATTCATATCAAGTATGAGTACTTGGGGTACCAAACTCAATCCAGTTCAACCGAGTCCGAGTCGACTCGGATGACTCACAAGAAACTTGTCCAAGACTTAAAACCATGCTCATGAGTGTGACTCAGTCTCAAATCAACAAGACCCATCCACTCGGCTCTGTGACTCGGTCTACTCAACGTGACTCCAAGCTGGTTAAGTGTAACCTTTATTAAAGAGACAAATGCTGGGTTGCTACTCCGATTATTTTATCAATTGTGGGGCCCATTATTTTCATGGCACTTATGTCCTACACAAGTGGGCCGTTGGTGGAAAAGATGGTATGGTACCATAAGCTGTGGTACCTTGCTTGTTGGTGATCGGTTGCATGAAGAAAAGAACACACTAAAAAAAGAGGCCCATCTTGTCATTTGAGAAGAACTTAAAAGTTTCTTTAGGAAGAGATTGTGGGGCCCACTACAACGGCTCCCATTTTAGAAAAAATAAAATAAAAAAACATAGCTACCTCTTTTCACCTTAATAATGCAAGGATGTTTCCTTAAATACGTCCCGATGTACTGCAATTCGATACATCGACCTTTAAGCCTTTGTATCTGTATAATCTTCCAATGATCCAAGCCGTTTATACCACGAGTCTCACTCTGTATGGTGCAAAGACAAAACCTTTGATAATTTGGCACTTTTGCTTTGAGCATTAAAGGTCATCCAACCCAGGAGATTTTTTTACGTACCCCCCATCCAAGGTGAGCCCTATCAAATAAACGGTATGGATTATCTAAAAAAGAAACCCAAATATTCCAATAGCTAGAGAGTCTGGACGTATGTTGTTGCAATAGCCAGGATGTACTCGAGCAAACATCTGATGCAAGAGCTTTGTTGTATCATTTCTTCCGTGCTAAGGTTTCTTTCATCTTTTACCTTCATTTGCGGTCCGGCTTTCATGATTTTCCATGAATATTCTGTAAAAAAAAAAATGGTCATGGGCCATGAAGGACTTACGTGGAACATGTAGCTTTGCAGCCATGCATGTCGTGGACCATTATCATTGGATAGATTCTTCATTATTTTACTTTGGTTTATCCATGGAAGCAAAGCTCTTAAGTAAGCTTTAGGGAATAGGAATATGTTTTCTTTGTTAAAGGAGAGAAGGGTCCAAAAGGAAGATGACAGAAGACGGGGATTCGGATAAATTTGAGTTGGTGTGGCCCACCTTGCCTCAACCTTACATGTGTCAAGAGGGCAATGGTCACATGAGCTTAAGCTGTGTGGGGCCCACCATAATGTGTAAGTGCCATCCGACCCGTCCATTAGATGCGCCCTTGTGTTAACTCAGGTGGGTGGTGGGCCACTTCGAAGGGAACGGTGGGGAACATCCAGGAGGGTGATGGCTAGTACTGTAGAAACTTCTAGATGGAATTTATGGTCCATCATGTTGTTTACATGTCATCCAACCCAGTCATCGGGTTTGCCCCACTAGGATGAAGGGATGCAATGAAATTCAAGCCATTCATCTGAGACATCAGTACCATACAAACGGTGGGCCCAGGGTGAAAGTTCACCTATCTTCAAATCAGGGCTTATCCACTCATCAGATGGACTATACACCTTTATGTTGAGTTGGACGGTCAATTGTCCACCTAATGAGTAATCTGGCCTAGTTTTTGTGCTACGTGATCTTCATAGTGGGGCCCACCATTTTCATGGCATGGATAATCTGCATAGGTGGCATGTTGGCAGCAAGTAGGATTTGATCGCACGACAAGTTATCATGCAATCACTATAGATGGTCAGCTCTTGGTATTAGGAATCCAAATCCAACACGCTTGAGATATGACTGCGTCCAAGTTGGTAGAAGTCCATGCAAGCGTATCTATGGAGAGTCTAAGCGTATTTAAAGATATCACACTTTAATAAGACACTCACTTGCAAACAGTGCCTAGTCAGATCAAAGACTCACATGTTAGAAAGTCGACCATTTCATCAAGTGGGCCCCACCTAGATGATTGGACACACCAAAACTCAGGCCATTCAAGACCTGGCCATCATAGAGTGGCTTCCCTTACAACGAAGCTCAGATCTCTGTTATCGATCATCAACTTTGTAAATTCAAATAGAGCTGATCCTTTTCTTTCTATTTTTTATTAATTTATAAAGAAGAAAAATGTACAAATATTAAAAGATACCAACTAATGGCACATAAGCCTAATATGGTATGAGTTATATGGTGGTCCACAGGACTACACAAGTATTCACTAACATGGAATGATTGAACCCAAACGCATTTAGCAACAAACCATATTAAAAAAGCAGATGACTAACATCAATTTTTGGTAAGGTTCCCGAAGTGGGTTTCAATGTAGCACATCAATCACCAATAACACTAGATGAAATGCTCTTTAATTTTAAGATTTAGTTTTCTGACTCATATGTCACATCGTCGCGCAGCATACCATGCCACAAATTCCATTATACAATACATGGCTCTATGTCGTCACGACAAGTGTCAACTTTCCGTGCGCAAACAGGAAGATCCATCGCCGATCCCACGATGATAATGTGGCCCACCGACAGCCGCACAACCATGAAATGTGCATCCATGATGGGACACGCAACAGACCGAGCTGCCGTCGACCACATACGCACTGTCGTACAGGTGTCCATCTCATATAGGCCAGCCTAGCATTGCCAAGACACTTATTTGCCGTTTAATGCTTGTTTCTAGCTAGCACACCCATGATAAGGGTTTTGACCATCAGAATTTGGATGTCTTTGTCACAAAAATGAAATCTCAAGTGATTAGTCTTCATCAGAAGTAGATGCATTTATCCTTGGCATTTGTAAGATTGGAAGAGCTTAGGCAGTTGATGGTGGTCCAAAATCTAAAAGAGAGATCATTCATGGGCCACACGTAGTTTCCAGGCACTGTTTCATTCCTTGCAGATACGTTCAAGCAGAACTATTTGATGGTCTGTGGAGTATTGTAATTCATGTATATGCATGATACTCATTGTGCCCATGGAACTAGCACACAGGATCTGAAGTGGGTCCCAAAGTTTAGAAGGCATGGTGTTGGATGTGAACCACCATGAGGCTTACTTGTAGGAACCCTAGTGGGTGGACATCAGATGGTTCATGTTGCACTTTTTCTAATGAGGGAGTACTCTTTTGGATGGTCACCTTTATTCTCCCTCCCTTTGAATATAAAGATACTTTTCATTTCTAGGTCGATATATCCATTTGGACACCATCTAGGCCGTTGGATTTGAGTGGTGAAGGTATCATTTACTGTTGGATTCATTTATGGTTAGTGCATGCTGAAGATAACCATGTCGGGCGTTGTATCTTAGAGATCTAGAGAGTGCTTTTCTATTTCGATTTTCTTCATGGCTGACTATCTATTATCGTAGTAATTGCATGTGTCACAATCCATTTCTACTTCAATTTGCCTGCCCGACACGGAGGGTCCAAAATCAGATCTATTGGCTAATCTGAACGTCAGATTAATGTACATTTCTTTGTTACGAATTGTTAGTCCTCTTTCATTCAACTGTCCATTTAATGTCCACCAAACAAATAGTAACCATAATCCAAACAGTGGGAATAGTAGTTTGTACAGTTTGGATTGAGCCACGGGTACGCCATTTGCACTATGGTCGTCTGCATGTGCATGGATTTCCATACTCCTCCAAGATATGAAATGATTTCTAGATGATTTGTTTGCAAGTTGCCGTGGTCCACTAGTGTCAAATGATTGAACAGAAAGTAACTCGGCTGTTTTCTGATAATGATCAGAGAAGCTTGGGAGTCGAATCCTGGCCGTTGATTCTTCAAAAGCACAGACGTGGAAAAGGTGAGTCTGCCAATGCAACAGTGTTTGAAGAAACCGTTGGATGTTGAACTGGGGCCCACAATCAAAGCATGGGGGACACGTTGGATATCATACCAAGGCCACAATCAATACACGTAAGTAGCTAGAACACAATAATGAAGCAATTCGAACACTCATGTGATACGGATACATTACCTATTTTGAAGGTAAAGTACAGGAATTTTGTGACACAACTGGTCCACATCTCTGGGCATGGATTTTCAATTCTGATTGGTGGGACCCATGGTTCGGTGATGGATCATGGGACTCGGATTGCCTGTGGCACTAGTGGTGGCAGGAATTCATGAGGTTAGAAGTTAGGTGAGGCCCACCATGATTTTTTTTTATTTCATGATAAATTCACTCTGTTCATTCATTTTTCCAGATCATGTTAGAGCAGGAGATAAAATAAAAAAAAATAAGGTAAATCCAAATTCCAAACTCATGTTAGAGCAGGAGATAAAATTAAAAAAAATAAGGTAAATCCAAATTCCAGATCATGTTAGAGCAGGAGATAAAAAATAATAATAAAAAAAAAAGGTAAATCCAAAACTCAGGTAGGCCGTAGGAAAGGAAACTGCTGAGGTTTGAACATAGTGGGGCATGGAAATTTTGGATTAGGCTAATGGTTTCGTTATTTTCAGTTCATCCCGGTAGGAATTACCTTATGAACGGTTGGGATGGAATATAATCATCACGGTTAGGGATGTTTTAACGGTAGGCATTTTCCTACCAACTTTTTCCTGTGGTGTGGTCCATTTGAGTTTTGGATCTACCGATTTCTGGGATCATGTACTAACATGAGCTGAAAAAATGAATGGATGGGGAAGATTTCTCAGAAATATCATGGTGAGCCCCACCTAGCCTCTGACCACAGGAACCAACTTCCAGGGTGTCCCAGGCAATCCGCCTCCCATTGGGGATGAACTAAAGGATGCGGATTCCCTACCGACGCTGTCGGTATCCAGTAGCTACTATTTACCATGCTCTGTGGGCCACCATGATGTATGTATTTTATCTACAATGTCTATCCGTTTTTTCAGATTATTTTAGAGCATGAAGCCAAAAATGAGGTAGATACAAATCCAGTGTACTAAACCATACGAAATAGTGGTGATTGAACGCCGACTATTGAAAATTTATGGGGCTACAAAAGTTGTGGATGAAGCTAATATTTGTATATTTTGCCATCTAAACTATTGATTAGGTCATAGAGACCTGGATGCAAGGAGAACACAAATATAAACTTCATCCAAAACTTAAATGGCCCCAAGAATATATTTTTTTTAAAAGGGACGTTCTATCACCATTGTTTCCCGTAGTGTAGTCTACCTGAGATTTAGATTTGCCTCTTTTTTGAGCCGTCCTAGAATAATATAGAAAAACACATACATCATGATGGGGCTCCAAAGCACCATAGCGTCGGTAGGCAATCCGCGACCCTCTTGAGTTGGGCCATAGGGGATCTGATTAGTAAGTGGATTGGCCAATGATGCTGGTCTGTGCAAGATGGACCCCACCATGATCTATGTGTATCATCCACGTTGCCTCGTTTATTTTTTTAGATCATTTTGTGGTATGGCCAAAAAATGAAGTGGATCCCAATCTAAGTGTACAACACCCAAGTCCATAGCTCAAGTGGCATAATGAGTTAGTCTCGTTTCAACACCGAGGTCATGGTATCGATTCCCATAATAGGGGTGGCTAACATTGTGATATGACTGACAAGGGTGGGTTCTGCCTCACTTTTGGAATAAGTCCTAATTGTTATGGACAAATACAAACATCAGTTTGATCCAAAACTTTTTTGTGGTCCTAATAGTTCACGAAAAGTTTTTAATGGTCAATCACCACTGTTTCCAATGGTGTGGTCCACCTGAGATTTGGATCTTCTTGAGTTTTGGGATCAAAGTCTTTAAATGAGCTGGAAAAACGGATGTACAGCATGGATATACAACAAACTCATCAAGGTGGGCCCCACACAGTAAGGGTAACACCCATTAACGTGTTACCCAGGTAACTCCTAATTCTGATAGCCAAGGGGCCCCACTTTTCATAATGAAAAAATTCAGGTATACCTCAAAGAGGTGGGCCATGTATCATTAAATTATCATAACGTTAAAGCTCTATTAATGTAGGGCTTAGAAATGCTTGGCTTGTAGTTAACCATGTGTCCTTGGAATATTAAGGTTCTTTTTATTGTTGTCTTTCAAGTCCGAATCACAATTAAAGAAAGGATACAATCTATTAATGTCCTTCCTTTGCTGATCACTCCATGCCAATGTCTAGATGAACTTTATCTTAAAGGTGGGGCCCATTTTGTTTGTGGTCACTGATTGGCCACACAGTATCTTTTGTGGTTCAAAAGCAAGAATGGCCGTTGTACTGGAGCTTTTGGCGTCGATGCTCTGAACTACAGGGACGGGAATCGGATTACGTGGGACACGGATTTCCTGCGCTGGGACACCGTGATGTTTCTGATAAATCTGGATCCAAGATTTAGGACGTTAGACCAAAAACGTGCCAGATCCAAGACTTAATTGAGCCGCACTAAAGGAAAAGGTGGGTAGGAAAATTCCTATAGTTAATACTGTCATTTCTACTTGGATGAACTGAAAACACAGATATTAGCCAGATTCAAAACTTTTGCGACCCCACGACAAATGTGGACGTTCAATTCTCATGTTTTCAGCCCACTTGAGTCTTTGATCCAGCTCATTTTTTGTCACACGTCCTAAAATGAGCTTACAAAACGGACGGGCAGTGTGGATTTCTTGAAAGCATCACAGTTGGCCCCACCTGGATTCCCAGCGCAATTCATTACTTGGTGTGCCACACACCACTAACCTCCGTGGTGTGTTGAAGTCAACAAATTCTGTGGGCCCACCATGATGTGTTATATTTGTACTGTCCATCCATTTTGGTAGATTATTTTAGGGCATCATCCTAAAAATGAGGTAGATACAAAGTTTAAGTAGACCCCCACCACCAATAAAAGCAGCAGGGACAGTGACACCCACCCTTAAAACTTTCTCAAGGTCGTCCATGATGTTTATTTGCTATTTTACTTGTTCATGAGGCCACACAGACATGGATAAAGGGAGAAAGCAAACGTCAGCTTGATCCAAAACTTCTGTAGCCCCTAAAATGTTTTCAATGGTTGGCGTTCAATCTACACTATTTTTGTTGTGTGGTCCACTTGAGATTTGAATCTGTCTTACTTTTGGGCCCATGCTTAACACATACACAATGATGGGGACACGGATTGGCTAGTGACCCTGCCCCTAGCCAATGGCTAGTAGTCTGTGCTCTGTGGGCCCCACTATGATGTATGTGTTTCATCCATGCCATCCACCCATTTTTTTTCAAATCATTTTATGACATGAGCCCAAAAATGAGGCATATCCAAATATCAGGTGGACCACATCACAAGAAGCAGTGGTAATTGAACACTGCCATTAAAAGCTCTTTGGGAGCCACGAAAGTTTTGCATCAAGCTGGTATTTGTTTTTTCCCTTCATCTAGGTCTTTATGACCTAATAAACAGTTTGGATGTCAAATAAACATTACAGTGGACCCTAGGAGGTTTTTAATGGTGGACGCTCAATCACTACTGGTTTCCTGTGTGTGGTCCACCTAAGATTTAGATCTGCCTCATTTTTAGTACAAAGATATAAAATGATCTGAAAAAAATGGATGGACAGCATGGATAAAACATATACGTCATGATGGGCCCACAGAGCACCCACGACTAGCCACAGCGTCACTAACCAAACCGCGTCCCCATGGTGAGCCCATACAACTTTGTGACGTCAACACACTACCAAGGTTGGGGAACGGAACATGGATTGCATGCTGACAATGTTGCAGCGACTACAGTGCTATGTGGAGAGAGGATATGGCTCTCAATGGGTTAGATCCGGTTCGTATCCAGTTGAATCCGGCTCCAAGTCTGAAAATATGTAGATGGATTTGGATCCAAAAAGGTGATATCTTATCTGATCCATTTATAAATAGTCAGATCCACTTTCAATCCTAAATTCGTAAAACCATCGATTCAAGTCAAATTTAGGTCCAAATCTATCACATCATAAATCTAAAAAATATATAATATAATATATTTAATTTAGTAGCAAAATAATGCAAATTCCACTATTTACTGTGATATGGTTGACTTTAGATTGGCATATGTCTCAAGTTCAAAACGTGGCCTAAAATAATATGAAAACAGATGGCCAGCATGTATATAACATATAATATGGAAAACAGATGGCTAGCATGGATATAACATATACAGTAAGGTGACAATAAGTCGGATCTAGATCGGATTTAGTTGGATCCGGCTCCAAGTCCGAAAATCAATAGACGGATGCAGATCTATTTATATGAATCCAAATCCAGTCCATTTAATTAATCTGACCTATTTGAAATCCAAATCCGCATTATATGGATTTGGAGTGAATCAGATCTCGGATCTGACCTGCTCCATGAGAGCCCTAAGAGCGGATTAGGTGAGCCCCGCCTCACCCAAGACCATTGGGCCGTAACAGTGGGGTAACAGTGGGGCCCACCTTGAGGTATGTATTATCTATCTGCACTGTCCATCCATTTTTCCATGTCATTTTATGACGTTAACCGAAAAATTAAACAGATCCAATTATCAGGTGGACCGTACTATAGGAAGCAGTGTTGATTGACCATTAATGGGCTATAAAAGTTTTGGATCAAGCTGATGGTTGTTTTTTCTTTTTTCTTTTTTTCTTTTTCCCTCTTCATTCACGCTTACGTGACCTTAGCAATCTAATTGGATGGTAAATCAACCCTACGGAAGCATTAAGGTGCGCCCTAAGAAGTTTTTAATGACAGGACGGTCCATCACCACTGTTTCTTATGGTATGGTCCACCTGATAATTGGATCTGCTTTATTTTCTGGGATAATGCCCAAAAATGATCTGGAAAAACAGATGGATGGTGTGGATACATGACACATCCATCAAGGTGGGCCCACGGTAACACCTAATCCGCTCTCTGCTATGTGGGCTAATGATGTATGTGTTTTATCCATGCTGTCCATCCTTTTTTCTTTTTTTTTTTTCAGCTGATCTTATTGTATGAGCCTAAAAATGATCACATGAAAACAGTGGTGATAGAACGCCCATCACTAAAAACTTCCTACGGCCCACTGGCCTAAAAATGATAAGAGGAAAACAATGGTGATGGAACAGCCTTCACTAAGCTTCCTACAACCCATTCTAATGTTTATTTTCCATCCAACCCGGTGATTAGGTCACGCATACCCAATGAAGGGACAACGCATATCAGCTTGATGTAGAGCTTTCGTAACCCTAAGAAGTTTTTAATGGGGGGCATTCAATAATCACTGTTTTCTGTGCTGTGGTCCACCTGAGATTTGGATCTGCCTCATTTTTGGGTTCATTACCTAAAATAATCTCAAAAAATAGATGGACGGCATGGATAAAATACATACATCATGGTGGGCCCACAAGGCACCATCCAATAGGGACGTTGCTTCATAATGCAAGCCACATCCGGACTACATGGGCATTCATTGCACGGGCGCGGATTACGTGATTAAGGGGTAACAGCTTAGTCGGTGAAGGGTGCGGATTGCCTGTGACCCCGGGCAACAGAGATATCTCTGTGGCCGGGGCTGTGTGGGGTCCACATGAATGTCGGTGACAAATCCACCACGTCCATATGTTTTTAAAGACAAAAGTAGGACGAGATTCTAAAATTCAGGCAGATTCCAGCAGCGGGTGGGCCACACCAATAGAACATTGGGAACACCAACGTCCACCGTTGAAACCTTTCCAAAGCTTAACATGATGTTTATATGCCATCCAAACCGTTCAAAGAATTATCGACACTCAGATAAACTGTACGAAAAAATATCATCTTGATGCGAAAACTTTTGTCACTGCTAACTGTTCACTACCCACTGTTTCATGTGGTATGGCCCACCTCAGTTTTGGATCTGCATTAATTTTAGATTCATGTCCTACCAAAACAGATGGATGGAGTGGATTTATCCCGGACATCTCCATGGGCCCCACACAGCTCCGGCCGGGGTCGCAGGCAATCCGCTCCTGGCGGTGAATCCCTGAACGTGGGCCCACCTTGATATACGTGTTGTATATCCTCTCCATCCATCCGTGTTTCGTGCTCATTTTTTAGGGGGAGCAGATTAGGTATTACCCTATTCAGACGTTGAGGAGATGGACAGGGTGCCTGTCACCTTGTCATTGGTGAAGAGCAGTGGGGCCACAATGATGTGACAGGGTTGCCAGTGCACCACCATCACATCAGTGCCGCCCAACCAGCTCTACACCAATGAAGAGGTGACACTGCCCCCATCCATCTCCTCAACATCCTGGTGGGGGAGTACCCAAGCCACTCCCATTTTTAAAATGGCACTAAACAGATCCAAATCTCAAGCAGACCACAGCAGAAGAAACAATGGTGATTGACCATTAAATACTTCTCGTGGGCCACAGAGATGTTGGCTGATATTTGTGTTCCCCTTCATGTGTGACGTTATCAACAGGTTGGACGGCAAACAAACATTACGATGGGCCCTAGAGTTTTATTATTGGTGGGTGTTCAATATCCTGTGCTTCCTGTGGCAAGAGGTCCACTTCAGATTTAGATCTGCTTCATTTTCCGGACTATACTTCAAAATGAGCTGCCATAACTGACGGATAGAATGGATATACAAGACATACGTCAAGGTGGCCCCACTTAGGGCTGTCAACGGCACGGATCATGATCCGTATTCGATCCAGATCCATTCTGATTTAATCGGATTTGGATCAATAATTGGATCATTGGGTCGGATATGGATACCCAAAGATGATCCGTTTAATATTCGGGTAGATTTGGATCAACCTTGATCCGGCTCGTTAACGACCCAATTAACCACAAAAAAAAAAAAAAAAAAACAGTCGTCTACTTCGTCTCTACACTACACGCACGAGCATATATATATATATATATATATATATATATATATATATATATATATATATATATATATATATATATATATCTCTTGGATAACGGGTCGGATCATAATCAGATCGGAAACGGATTTCAAAATATTTAAACAGGTCGGGTTCAGATCAAATACTTGTGATACGAATCGGATTCGAGTCGGATATATCCTTAATCGGGTCGGATACGGATCATCACTGATCCGGCCCGTATCTGACCCGTTGACAGCCCTAGCCCCACTCTCATGGACTCACCCACTATGCTGTTTTCATTTTCTTTTTTCCTTGGGTTAGTACACCCACCCCCTGTTAGTCGGAAGCGGATTGGCTGGTGCACCGCACACCAGGGAAGTCACTAGTGACGTCATTAAGTCTGTGGGTCCCATCATGAGGTACGGCTATATCCAAACCGTCAGTCCATTTGTTAAGATCATTATAAGGCTAGAACCAAAAAAATAATAATACAGATCCAAAGATCCAGACTTAAAAATAATTAAGTCTGTGGGTCCCATCATGAGGTGCTTCCACAAACAATGGTAAAGAGTGTAAATCAGTGGAAAGATGTTCTTCAGGCACTGACACCGTGTCTAACAAAATATCCAACTCCTTAATCATCTCATCATCAAGATCATAAGAGTGGGCCAAGCATTCCTCTAGGAAATCGAGATAGTCAGATGAAGGGTCCTCATCCTCCCTTAATGATTGAAGAAATTCTGTTTCAATGGTAAGGAATTCCTCCTCTATAGAGAGGAGGTCTTCCAAAGAGAATTCTTCAGATTCAGTGGTAAGCACATCATTTAACATTGGTTGATCTTTGAAAATTTCAGATTGTGCCACCTCATCATCCAAAGGAATAGAATTTTCAATCAAAGGGAGGTCTACCACACTAGAATTTGGCATGTGTTGTTGGTGGAAGGACTCAAAAAGATCGACTTCGGCCATCTCTCTAGCATGCATATCCTCTAGAGACTCATAATCATTATGCCCTTGGGAAAAAGAAACCATAGGTTCATAACCATTCACCAAACCCTCATTGTAGGCAACCCCACTACCGCTTTCAAATTTAATGGATTCCTCGGGTTCGTCAACCGTCATTGCAATCTCTTCACCATTAAGTTCAAAGCATCCAAAAGAGATAGTGGACTCACCATAATTGATGATGACATTGGGATCATCGAAATCAATCTCCTTTAAAAGTCTATTCATTAAATCCAAAGGAGGTGGGACTTGGGTAGCCCCATCCTCCTCATTAGAGGGGATTGATTCGATGCCCCCAATTTCGGGCTCAACGTCTTCATAAAATGGTGAGGAAGCTTGATTTAATTGTTCATCCACATGCTCATTACATATTTCCTCAAGTATTTGTGTATACTTATCATCAAAAGAGGAAGATGTTTTAAGGTGATTGTTAATAACCATGGTTGGTTCCTCCCTTGAACAAGGAGAATGGTGGTTTTCCCAATTAAGACCATACGCATTGTAGGATGAAAAGTTATATGATGGTTGATAAGCATATCCATACAAGTAATCACGCATTGTCTTAACCGGTTGGCTACTATTCACCTGTTCCTTTTGTTGTTGCACACCTCTTACCATAACCGGTGGAACACTCATGTTATTTTCAATCCGGTAATCACGTAATGTTTTTCCCGGATGATTATCCAATTTTGCTTCGTTCCGGTATTCCCCCATCGTCTTACGTCGTGTCTCAATATGTGTATTGTTTTCATTAATGTAATCACGCATCGTCTTACGTGGGGCGGTAGTGGAGGTTGATTGAATCTCAGAAAAATACTTATGCTTATAATGGTTCCAATCAAAAAGACTTTCAATTTCATGGTCTAACATCTCATCTTCCAAAAGGTGCTTGTACGCACCATTCGTCCAATCATACATGATGAAATTTTAAAGAATTGAAAACTACCCTAATCTAGAAAAAAGAACAAAAAGAAGGGAGATGGGGAGATGTTACCCAATAGAGTGAGATCTATGTCAGTAACAATGTCCTACAAAATCAAACAAAAAATTGTTAGTAAAAAAAAAAAAAAATCAGAAAATCTACTTCTATAAAAACTGAATATCCTACCTAACTACACCTACTCTATAGCTACTAGAACAATTAGAACCGTTTAACCTTTTCCCCGACAACGGCGCCAAAAACTTGTTCGCTCGCCTCAAGTGTAAGGCTGCGATGTAGTAATAAATCTCGGTAAGACCGAGGTCGATCCACAGGGAAAGAGGTAAACAATTCCAAGTATTCTAATAACTAGAATCTAAGAAGTTTGAGAAGATGGTTTTTCACATAAAATAGAAAAATCTGAAATTAAGAAGAACTAGAGCATCAAGGATCCACTTGTAGTAATCCAATGCCAATCCATTCATCCAAGTACAACACAATTAGAATCAAAGTCCTATCTCTCATCTAATTGGAAGATATAACATTCAAGCAAAAACAGTCCCACTTAAATCTGGAAATCAAATTTCTAGTTCTAATGAAGCACATAGAACTTGAACTTGTAGCCTTCGGAGTAACAGCCATGCCTATGGACTATGGCATGCTCAAGGGTTACTACAATTCGAATTCAAACAACCCAATCATGGTAATCTTAGAGAATTGCAAGGAACTCATGTCCTGAGCACACAAACTCTCACAAAACTTCTAAAAAACCAAACTTTATTCAAACTAAAACTTCAAAATCCAAAATTAAGAAAAGGGTACTTGAAATAAAAGAATTAAAGCATTGGAACCAACTACAAATTTCACCTCTAGCTCTAGCTAAGAGGTTAGCTAAGGAAAAGCATATTAAAACTATAACTAAAACTAAGAAAAGGAAGAAAAACTAGCTGGAGGAGGCTAGGTAGCCTCCTGGGACTTGAACTCCTTGCTTCCCACGTCCTTGCTTGATTTGGAATAGAAGAGAGCACCTCCTTTTATAGTGCAGCAATAGTATAGCAACATAGCAGAATTTGTTTCGCCTGGTACGGCTTAACCAATGGTCGGATTGCCTTCAAATTTGGTTTCTAGCTTCCTTGTAATGTGATCTTCCAAATAGATGATTTAGATTTCCAAGATTATCCTCTAAATGGGCCCACCAATCACATCACCGACCGCCTCTCAAAATCGCGCACTTTGGGTACCTTCAGAACCAGTCATCTTGCTTTCAACGCCCCGGAGTGTACAGAGGTCGGATTGATCTCAAATTTTGAAAATTGGTAGAAAACTTCTTCCTCTACATGATGGAGGGATTAGATTGTGCAAAACAATTCCAGAATATGGTCCAAAAATTAGAACACTTAGGGCTTTTATAAACTCTGCGCAGTTGGATCTTTCTGGATGGTCCATCTTTCTTCAACCAGTACGATCAAACCACACATCCTTTTGATCTGAAACTTTTGTGGTTATTCATATATGGATGTGTTCTAAAAGATAGTCAAAGTAGATTCTTCATATCATCAATGATGGGTCACCTGGACCGGCCCAGAGTGGAACAGAGAAATCTGGAACTTTCTGGACAGTTCGTATTGTTTTGGCCACCACGGTCAATCCGTAGCTCCGATCGACACGAAACCACTTGGGTTAGTTCGGCGTCGAGCTCCTCTTCGACATGGATGTGTTGGATTTCCAAATATCATCAATATGGGCCCAGAAAATGGGTCCGAAAAACTAGGTACGGGAATACCTTGCTGTTTTAGAATCTGAAATCTGAAACTTGCATGGCCGACCGGTCGGACAGGGCTGGCCGACCAGTCATGACCGGTCGGACAAGGCTGGCCTTGTTCCAGGGAGTGCATCCGACCGGTCATGACCGGTCGGGCCTTCTTGGCCGACCGGTCTTGATCGATCGGACCCAATTTGGCTTTTTTTTCTTCTTTCTATTCTTCTCTCCTTCCTCTCTCTTTGCTTTCTTCTTTCTTTGGTCCACCTTGGGCCTTCATCAAAGGCTCCTAAACATGGTCTTTTGGTCTCCAATTGGGTTAAGTCCGCTCTCATCCCTACAATCATAAAACATGCATTACATGGGCCTTTTAATCATGAAAATCATGCATACCATGTCATGTAGTGGGCAATGCAATGTATAAATTGGAGGTTCAACAGATTCCTATCACCAAAACATGCATAAGGTGTGTACTAATTAACAGGAACACGGGGCTCCCAAGAAATCAGGCCAATCCAAAACTCAGGTGGGCCACACCATTGGAAACAATATAAAATACCATTAAAGAAGAAAAAAAACCTCCAAATTGAATAGGCGGTGCCTACCTAATGGTTGTATTGGCCTGATCTCTCTCTCTCTCTCTCTCTCTCTCTCTCTCTCTCTCTCTCTCTCTCTCTCTTTGTGACCTTTGCTTTAAGTTAAGGTGCATCATTTGGGAGGGTTGGATTTTATAGACCAATCAAGGAGGGCTCCACACAAAGTTTATAGCTTTTGGGTGGCTGTCCATTATTCTCTATTGTCGGGGTTAACGACTAGTAAGGCTCTTAGATCTGACTGTGTTAACAAAATATTTATATTGTAGCCGAAAGATATCTTTGTAGCCTTGGAACACTGTTCACTGGATGTTTTGGACCATTTTGCCCCTCTGTCCCTTTTCAGATGGTATGGCGGTTGAGTGACCTATAAGCTAAAGTCAGTTTCGACATGGAGTGTGTCCCAATGAAGAGCGTAATGGCCTCCCATGTAAGATTAGATCCGTTTATTTGAATTGGCCATCGTTAGAACCCTAGATGGGACCTTATAAAATTACCACACAGTCCCTCAGTGCCCACAAAAGTACTAACTGTTTACATTAATTCCTGTGTTGTTTTCTTCATTGTGGTCCATCTGTGTTAAGTTTCGCCCTCAATTTTTTGCATATACCGTGAAATTAAAACCCCCATCCTCTGGATGTGGTGGATCTTCTTCAAACTAACAAGTGGGCCACACAAAAGCCAATCAAGGCACTTACAAGATGTGAGGTCTGCCACCAAAGAGTTTTTTGTTTCCTTTTCCTACTTATGTCTTCTTCAAAGTCATTAGATGTGGAATCAGAGATGAGATGTTGGATCGCAACAGGGTGATGTGGATCGCAATAGGGTACTATGGATCGTAAATGGAAGAGTTGGATTGCAAATGTGTATTGTGGATTGCAGATGTAAGTGAGAGTTGAATTGCAGATGGGAGACTTGGATTGCAATAGGGTGATGTGGATTGCAGATGGCAAAGTTGGATCGAGTAGGGTACTGTGGATCACAGATGGGAGCCATGGATCATAGATGTGCGAAGTGGATCACAGATGCATGTGTACATTGGATCGTAGATGTATGAAGTGGATCGCAGATTACACATCTGTAATCCATTTCACACATCTAGATCCACAGTTGTCAGTTGCGATCCATGTCGCCTAACTATGAGTCATAGCTCCTAGTTGTGATCCATCCGTGATCCATGGATTTCACTAAATCATCTCTCTCTCTCTCTCTCTCTCTCTCTCTCTCTCTCTCTCTCTCGCTCTGTGATAATTCTCTCTCTTTCTCTTTGATAACTGTCTCTCTCCCTCTTGTATTACAATATAAGACGACCGAATTGACGAAGTTCAACTAAACTAATTTGCTCGATTGGGGGGAAAGAAGACAAGAAAGAGAAGAAAACAAAATAAAAATCTCTTTTTGGCCACAGGCGGCAGGCCCCACATCCTGTAAGTACTTTGGTTGACTTTTGTGTGGCCCACTTGTTAGTCTAGAGGAATATCCACCACATCCAGAGGATGAAGGTTTTAACATCATGGCATAGGCAAAAAAACTGAGGGCAAAACTCAACATAAATGGACCACAAGAAAGGAAACAACACTAGAATTACTGTAAACTATTAGTACTTTTGTGGGCCACAAAGGGACTGCGTGGTAATTAAATAAGATCCCACCTAAGGTTCCAAGGGTGACTGGTTTAAATGAATGGATTTGTTCTTGCATGGGAGGCACTTTCACCCTTCGTTGAGATCCACTCCCTCGATTGGGTCAAAACCAGTTTTAGCTTGCTAGTCACTCAACCACCGTACCGTCTGAAAGGGGATAGAGGGGCAAATGGTCCGAAACATCTAGTAAACAGTGCTCTAAGGCTACAAAGATCTCTTTCAACTACAGTACAAACCGTGTTCAAGCCATCCAAACCGTGCATCATGTGCACCCACCATATGAACATGGGACACCCCCAAAATTCAGGCTAATCCAAAAATCAGCTGGGCCGCAGCATAGGAAACAATGTAAAATTTCACAAAAGATCCTCCAAATCCAATTGATAGGACCCACTTGATTATTGTATGGGTCTTATTTTTATAGCATCCCATTTTTATAGTGAGTTGCACCATTTGCACGAATTGGATTCCATTAAAACATTATAGAGGTCGGATCTACTTCAAGCACTTGTAGGTTAACATAAACGTACAATGTAATTTATGAGGCTCATACTGTTGCGTGTATGCAATCTAATCCGTCCATCACATACATCTAATGATGCTTTCCTTTGTGGCCAAAATTCATTTCAATCCAAAACTCATGTGGGCCACTCAATGAGGAAGAACATCCTGACCACCCTTTTACCTTTTAAGGGGCATTTTTGTCATTTCAAAATGTCAGTTGCCAACACATATATCAGCCTTTCATACACGCATTTGTTTTACCGCCCAACGTAATATTTTTTGGTGGAAAATATTCCGAAGGTTTTCTTTTAGAAAGCATATAAACGGTGGGCCACTGTTGGGCCCACTGTAAATGTATGTAGTTCATCTACACCGTCCATTCACTTTTCCATATCATTTACGGGGTTGAAACCAAAATTGAAGCATATCCAAAACTCAGGTAGACCATACCATAAGAAACAATGGGTATAATGATTTCCACCGTTGAAAACTTTCTTAGGGCTCGCAGTGATGTTTATTTGTCATCCAACCTGTTCACAAGATCACACAGCCATTGATGAAGGAAACAAAAAATAATATCAGCTTGATCCAAAAATTTTTGCGGCCCCAAGAAATTTTCAACGATACAGGTTCAATTCACATTGTTTCCTATAGTGTGGTCCACTTCAACTTTTTATAGCCTTCATTTTTTTGTATAGACCAATAAAATTTTATTTTAAAATGGATGAATGCAGTGGATGAAATACATAAATGACGGTGGACCCCGTGGAGTTTACCCAGTACGCTTAAAGTACTGAGTTACTCAATATGCAATCCGTTTCCTGCCGGCGAAAGTTATGTGGAGCCCACCGTGATGCTTGTTCGAAATCCTTACCGTCCATGGGTTTTTCCATATCAATATTCATTGGAAGAAAAATAAGGTAAATCAAAAATTTTAATGGGCTACACAACAAAAAAACAGTGAGATCAAACATCCATTATTGAAAAATAGATGGATGATGTAGATCCAAAAGTTAAACGGGCCACAGAACTGGTAATAGTGAGATTAAACGTCTACTATTGAAACATTGGTAGGGCCAAAAATAGTTGGATCAGGCTAATATATTTTTGTTTTTCGCTCATCTCAATAATAGTGACCTTATGAACAATATGGATTCTATGTAAACATCACAAGGTTCTTAGGGAGGTTTAACGGTAGTCATTTCCCTACCCACTATTCCAACCATGCGGCCCACTCAAAGCACTAGTTCGGTGTAATTTTTGGTCCCATGTCTTAAATGATCTAGAAAAAAATCGATGGACGTTGTAAATTTCTCACAAATATGAAGGTGGACCCACAAACCGTTGGAGTTGATCCTCACCATTAGAAACTTCATTGATTCCACCCAACCTGTGGAAACGCCTGTAAGGTTAATCATCATTGTTTCCTTTACTATAATCAATTTTCCATTTAGACCTACTTAATTTTTTAGATCATGCCCTAAGCCCTAAAGCTAACTTTCATTATGATGGACGACATGGACATACTTCCCAGTGGGCCTCCTAGCTAGGGGTCCTACCCACCATTGTCGATTCGGTGTACCATCTAATCTAGTGCCTATGTTGGGATGTTAAGTGGGGCCTAATGTGATGCGCATGAGAAATCCACCCCGTTCATTCATTTTGAGATCATTTTAGGACACAAAATAAAAAAAAATGAGGTGCATCCAAAACTAAAGCAAGCCATACAATGTAATTCTTAATTTAGGTCTCATACCTTAAAATGAGCTTGCAATACAGATGGATGGGGTGGATTTTTCACACAACATCATGGGGGTCGCACTAAATGTATACCATTGAAACCTTCTTGGGGGTCCCAGAAGTTTTGGTTTAGTCCGATATTTGTTTTTACCCTTCATCTAGGTCTGTGTGACCTTATGAACAGTTTGGACGGCAAATAATCATCATGGTGGGCCGTAGGGATGTTTTGATGGTGAGAATCATTATCAGGTCTGCGTTTTCTGGTGTGGTCCACGTACACCAGCGAATCCGCTTTCGCTGTTAGTGAAGTATGAGTGGGTGCGTAACCAACTAGGAAGAAGATGCATCATGGTACCAAGACTACAAAAGCACTCTAAGCACATATCGAAAAATATTGACACATACCGTACCCCTAAAATAGCATCGATCCACTCCGACTAACACAGCAGCCCTTCGGTGGCACGTTGAACGCTTTCACTGAACTTCAAGTGGGTGCGTAATCACTCAAGAAGACGCTATGTTAGGGTACCGAGACTCAAGAATCACTCTGACACGTACTTATGAACACGGAAACACACCGGACCTCCAAAATAGTAACAGTTCTCTCCAACTTGTACTGCAGCACATGCGGTCACATCTCGAATGCTTTTGCTGAAGTACGAGTGGGTGTGTAGCCAACTAGGAAGAAGATGCATCATAGTACCAAGACTACGGAAGCACTCTAACCAAATACAAAAAAATATTGACATATATCGTATCCCTAAAATAGTATCGATCCACTCCGACTTACATAGCAGCCCTTCGGTGGCACGCCAAACGCTTTCACCAAACTTCGAGTGGGTGCATAATCACTCAAGAAGACGATACGTTAGGGTACCAAGACTCAAGAATCACTCTGATAAGCATCGATGAACACGGATACACACCGAACCTCCAATACAGTAACGGTTACCTCCGACTTGTACTGCAGCACATGCGGTCGCATCTCGAATGCTTTTACTGAAGTACGAGTGGGTGCGTAAATAACTAGGAAGAAGATGCTTAATGGTACCAAGATTACGAAAGCACTCTAACCAAATACCGAAAAATATTAACGTATACCGTACCCCTAAAATAGCATCGATCCACTCTGACTTACACAGCAGTCCTTTGGTGGCACGCCGAATGCTTTCACCGAACTTCGAGTGGGTGCGTAACCACTCAAGAAGATGCTACATTAGGGTATTGAGACTCAAAAATCACTCTGACACGCACCGACGAACACGGATACACACCGGACCTCCAAAATAGTAGCGGTTCCCTCCGACTTGTCCTGAAGCACATGCGATCATATCTCGAATACTTTTACTAAAGTATGAGTGGGTGCATAAACAACTAGGAAGAAGATGCATCATGGTACCAAGACTACAAAGCACTCTAACCAAATACCAAAAACATTGACGTATATCGTACCCTTAAAATAGCATCGATCCACTCCGACTTACATAGTAGCCCTTCGATGGCATGCCGAACGCTTTCACCGAACTTCAAGTGGGTGCGTAACCACCGAAGAAGACGCTACGCTAGGGTACCGAGAGTTAAGACTCACTCTGACATGCACCGACGAACACGGATACACACCGGACCTCCAAAATAGTAACGGTTCTCTCTAACTTGTACTATATAGCACATGCGGTTGCATCTCAAATGCTTTTACCGAAGTACAAGTGGGTGTGAAACCAACTAAGAAGACATTGTATCATGGTACCGAGACTACGGAATCACTCTAACCACATATCGAAAAACGCTAACGCATACCGTACCCCTAAAATAGCATCGATCCACTCCTACTTACACAACAGCCCTTTCGTGGCACGCCGAACGCTTTCACCGAACTATGAGTGGGTGCGTAACCACTCAAGAAGATGTTACATTTGGGTACTAAGACTCAAGAGTCACTCTGACCATGCACCAACGAGCAAGGACACACACACCAGACTTCCAAAATAGTAATGGTTCCCTCTGACTTGCACTACAGCACATGCGATCGCATCTCGAATGCTTTTACCGAAGTACGAGTGGGTGTGTAACCAACTAGGAAGACGTTGCATCATAGTACAAAGACTATAGAAGCACTCTAACCACATACTGAAAAACATTGACGCACACCGTACCCCTAAAATAACATCGATCCACTCTGACTTCTACAACATCCCTTCGATGACACACTAAATGTTTTCACCGAACTACGACTGGGTGTGTAACCACTCAAGAAGACGCTACGTTAAGGAACCGATACTCAAGAATCACTCTAACCACGCACTGACGAATACTGACACACACTGGACTCCCTAAATAGTAACGGTTCCCTCCGACTTACACTGCAGCAAATGCGATCGTACATTGAACGCTTTCATTGAACTATGAGTGTATGTGTATCCACCTGCGAAGACTCTCTATTATGGTATTGAGACTACAAAACCATTATACGTAGACATCGACTAACATTGATGCACACCGTACCGTACCCCTAAAATTGCATTTATCCACTCTGACTTGCACTGTAGCCTTTCGATGGCACGCCAAATGCTTACACCAAACTACGAGTGGGTGAATAACCAGCAAAAAAGACGCTGCATTAGGGTACCGAGACTCAAGAATCACTCTAACCACACACCGACTAACAGGACACTCACGGGATCCCCAAAATAGTAACGGTTCACTCCAACTTGCACTGCAGCCCATGTAATCGCATGTCAAACGCATTCACTGAACTACGAGTGGGTGCGTATCCACCTGAAAATACTCTCCATCATGATACTGAGACTACGGAAGATATCTAACCACACACCGAAAAAAATTAACGCACACTGTACCCCTAAATTAGCACCGTTCCACTCCGACTTACACTACAACCATTCGATGACACACCAAATGCTTTAACCGAATTACGAGTTGGTGTGTAACCACTCAAGAAGACGCTGTGTTAGGGTACCGAGACTCAAGAATCACTTTAACCACGCACAAACGCACACAGATACACATAGGACCTCCAAAATAGTAACAATTCCCACCGACTTGCACTGTAGCCCATGCAGTCGCAACTCGAATGCTTTTACCGAAGTATGAGTGGGTGCGTAACCAACTAGGAAGACGCTGCATCATCGTACTGAGACTATGAAAGCACTTTAACATCATACCGAAAAATATTGACGCACACTATACCCTTAAAATAGCATCGATCCACACCGACTTGCACTGCAGCCCTTCGGTGGCATGCCGAACGCTTTCATTGAACTACGAGTTGGTTCGTAACCACTCAAAAAGACGCTACATTAGGGTACCGAGACTCAAGAATCACTCTAACCATGCACTAACGAACACAGATACACACGGGATATCCAAAATAGTAACAGTTCCCTCCAACTTGTGCTGCAACCCATGCGGTTGCAACTCAAATGCTTTTATCGAAATACAAGTGGGTGCGTAACCAACTAGGAAGACGCTGCATCATGGCACCAAGACTACGGAAGCACTCTAACATCATACCGAAAAACATTGACGCACACTTACCGCTAAAATAGCATCGATCCACACCGACTTGCACTGCAGCTCTACTGCGGCACGCCGAACGCTTTCACCAAACTATGACTGGGTTCGTAACCACTCAAGAACACGCTGAGTTACGGTACCAAGACTCAAAAATCACTCTAACCACACACTAACGAACACGGACACACACCGAATTCTCAAAATAGTAATGGTTCACCCTGACTTGGACTGCCGTATAATAATAATGGGCCACACCTTCGTTTATTGATGTTGTTAGCAATGATCCATGTTGTTCATACAAATTAAAAAAAAAAAATTGTTCCAATACTAAACAAATGTAGCAGATCAAATAATCAAGTGGTCCACATCATCTTCATTTACATTTAATGTTGCATACTTAACACACTACTAATACATTTTACGGCCCACCTTCTACTCGGATCCATCTCATTTTTTTTCTAATGATATAAAAGAGGATGAGAAAACTGCTAGACGGTATCGATCAATGAATAAAATTTATGTGGGCCCCATTTCAGAGATTTAACGTAACTAATAATTTCAAGGTTAAAGTTGTAATAAAGTAACACCATAAGGGTAGTAGTGTCAATTTAGATAGCTGGCGCGAGTAGATTCATAACTTTTTGTCTCTTTATGAGGCCTTTGTGAAAAGACAAAATTAACTTCCATGTGTATTTAGGTTAACCTACAGGTGCTTGTAATAGATCCGGCCTCAACATTTTATATTATCCCACTCACAATTCGGAGCTTTTTGGGTGGATCTCCACCGTTCTACATGGTGTGGCTCATGTGATGATTGAATCAATCTCGATTTTGAGGCATCCCAATCCGAAGATTGGATCTTCCTGTTCGACGGGTTGGATGGAGTGCGGATCACACCAAAGATATATTTTTTTTCCCCTCTTTTTCTTTTTTTTAAGTCATGTGCTTCCGTAACGCCCCCATTTGCTTGAAAGGTCCCCACACTAAACTTGAAATGTGTTTTCAAAGTGGCCAAACATTGAAATGCACAATCGGATAATCTGAACCGTCCATATGGTGTGCGGAACCTAGCCACCCAATTTGCCCGCTCAACATGAATCTTCCACTGGAAAGCTTCTACTCGATGGAAAGCATGCAAACTTAGGTGATATTTCTACAATTGACATCTAAGAAGGGCCCATCAGATGGACAGTGGAGATCATCCCCTCATGCAGCTAGGTGGGCCCATCATGGATGCGCAAAGCAATTCTCTATGAATGGCTACAAACGCACTTCCTATAAAAGGTGGGGGAATGGCCCAGCTTTTAGGGAAAAAGGGTTTGGAATGTGTGGATTCTCCACTCTCTTTGCTTTGGGAATCTTTCTGCATGAATCGGTTCTAAAATGTTAAGTGGCTGGCAGACCGTGATGTGGGTCCCACATCCACTCCTTCCATAAGGTGCTCGATCCCCTTCCTGGTCACCGCGTATTTTTTATTGATCAAAAGCAACGGTGGGCCCACAACATAGGGAAAGTTGTGATGGGGACACCCACCATTAAAACTTCCCAAAAGGGGTGTGGGACCCACTTGGATTTGTATATGCCATCTAATCCATTAAAAAGGTGCTCATATAAATGGACAACCAAAAAATCAGTACATTACAAAATTATGTTTGGGCCCCATCATCGTGATTGTAGAGGTTTTAGTCATCATTTATGTGGTGTGGCCCACCTGAGTTTTGGATCGGTCTGATTTTTAGAATCAAAAGAGAACACGAGAGGGCGCACACGATGGACGGAATGGATGTTGCTCGCACATCATGGTGGGCCCACGTACAACGCTGTAGAATTAGACGACGTAGAGCAACCGGCGTCCAAAAGGACAACTCGGTGATTAAAGAATGAGTGGCTTAGAGCGAGTCGATGAGTAAAGAAAACGGTTTTTTCACTTTCCAACACAGATTAAAGAAAACGGTTTTTCCACTTTCCAACACATTCCAACGTTCCACTTATCCATAATAGTACGACTGCGGCCCCAAAGGTATTTCCATGTGTGGGGCCCATGGGAGCGGATTGCTTACTGAGCAAACTGCGGGGCCCACCTTGGATGCTTGTGTCTTATCAATGCCGTTCATCCATTTTTCCAGATCATTTTAGGGCATAATACCAAAATTGAAGCATATCCAAAGCTCAAGTGGACCACACCACAGGAAATAGTGGCAATATTATGTCCACCATTGAAACCTTCCTAGGCCCTACAGTGAATGTTTATTTGTAATCGTTGATAAGGTCGCACAGACATGGATTACCTGGATCCAAAACTTCTGTGGCCCCCCTAAAGTTTTCGATAGTAAGGGTTCAATTCGCACTGTTTCCTATGGTGTGGTCCACTTGATCTTTGGACATGCTTCAATTTTGGGCTCATACCTTAAAATGAGCTGATACAACGGATGGATGGCGTAGATATGAGACATACATCACAGTGGGCCCCACAGAGTTTACTCAGTACCCAATATGCTTCTGGGGCCCATACATCTGCATATTCCGATGATCCAAACCGTCTGTCTGGTGCGCAATGGCATGGATGGGATAGGGTTCAAATGTCATGCCAATGATTTGGACCACGGACCATCCAAACACGCCTTAAGTGGGTCCCAGTACATTCCAATTAGTAGAAGAGGACTTGCACCATACAGTGATGGACCATATTCATGCATACAACAAGTTTAGACATTTTGGTATACATGCAAGTCAATCTGGATCATCCAATTTGTGGGCCCCTCTATGGTTGATTCTGCCCCGAAAGTTAACTTTCATGGCTATCACGCATACGTGGAATTATTAGGTTTTAACTTTCCAACTAGATTTTTGCTAGAATACACTCCAACAATGTCATGCTTGGAGGCCACGTTGGGACTTTAGGGCCCATTTGGAAGTGGTGGTGTTTGTCTAATAGGATAAGCTAGGAAGGATTATTGTTTGCATGTAGAGCATTTGTAAACCGTCCATCTTGATCTTGAATATGGGTCCATTCGGATCGTACATCTTCAGCATCAGGCCGTTCATCATTAAATCAATCAAATCTGACCATTTATCTTGAAGATCACAACAACCGGCCCATTGATATTTATTATGGGTCCACTTGGACCATTTATCTTACCATCAGGCTGCCCATCGTTAAAATCGATCACATCAGATAGTTGATCCTAAGATGAGGCCAATCGAACCATTGATCTTGAATATGGGTCCACTCAAACCATATGTACCTGATAAACTTGACTTATATAAGTGTTATTTAAATAAAAAAAGAACTGTTTCGGGCTCTTAGTTTGGACTATGTATATAGGTCAATAGGTTTTAGGGCAAATGCGAAGAGAAAAACCAATGTTTGGTTGCTCTTAGATACCTTTACAGTTTGACTATGTTTCAATTTTTATTCATTCATATAATTTAGTTTATTTGTGGAACATTTTCATCATCTTTATGAGTTTGTAACATTTTGACTCTTTAAGCCTGAGATACTTTTAAGCTTGGACATTACAGGCATTGGTCAAGAAAAAGTTGTTGTGGTCCATAGATCATGACATCTTCCCATAATCATAAAGGTATTAGGCATATCATCACTTACGTATAGGGGCATCTTATACGAGAAAACTTGCTTGATGTCAGGATGGGTAGTCTCCACCATTTGGGCGAACTTGGTATCGATGTGCTTTCATCTTACTTGACATAAGTGTGTCTATATACCATGGTGGCTCCTTGGGTTGGAACCTTTGGTCACTTATATTATGCAAGTTAATTAGACCTAAAGGCCCATCATATCTAGATTAGATTGATACTTATGGTTTGCAGTAGGTCCATCATATTGTTATATCTAAGGATGTGTGTACTGAGATGGTTTAAGTTGACAGTCCATTGCCCACTTTACGAAGTCATTGCATGGTCAAGAAAAGTGGGTGATGCCAGGGATCTTCATTAAGTCCATCACCAAATACATGACCCAACATGTGATTTACTAAATGCTTATAGCATAATGTGGTAAATGATTTTGAATTACATTTGTTTTTATAAGTGGCAACTTTACCCCTCTTTTATAAGCTCTCGCAGGAATAATTGTGCAGGGTAGATGTCACATTGATATGACAAAGTTCTTTAGCCCCCACCATGATGTATGCATTATATCTACACCATCCATCCATTTTTCTAGATCATATCAGGGCATGAGCCAAAAAAGGTGCCATATCCAAAGCTCAAGTGGACCGCACCATAAAAAGTTGTGGGGATGATGATGCCCACTGTTGAAACCTTCCTAGGGCCCACCATGATGTTTATTTGTCATCAAATCTGTTCATAATCATGTGGACCTGGATGAAAGGAAAATAAAAATATCAGCTTGATCCAAAAGTTCCATGGGCCCAGGAAGTTTTCAATGTTAGGCATTCAATGCCCACTATTTTCTATAGTGTGGCCTACTTAAGCTTTCGATCTGCCTCTTTTTTTGGTTCATGGCCTTAAATGATATACAAAATGAGATAAACAGTGTGGATCTAACGCATACATCATCGTGTGGCCAACACAACTTTACCACCTCAACATGGTAGGGAGGCTGCCACTGACGCCTATTGGCAGCCTTTACCATAAAGTTTCTACGTTGGGAAACAAGGTGGGGCCCACTGTAATTTTTCTTATAAATCCAACCCAGCTCATTTTAGGACATGAAGAAAAAAAGATGCAGATCCAAACCTCAAGTGGGCCACAAGAGAAAACGATGAGGATTGAACAACCACTGTTGAAACATTCATATGGCCCCATGTGCTTTGTATTAAGATAAGTATTTTGTGTTTTTCAGTTCATCCCAGTGGTAATGACCTTATAAATGATTTGGATGACATATAAACATTAGGGTGGAGCCCATCTTGGTTTCAACAGTAGGCATTTCTTTTCCCAATTCCATCTCCATTGTTTCTAATAGTATGGTTCAGCTTAGATTTAGATCTTCTTCATTTTGTATATCATGCACTAATATGGCATGTGAAAACAGATGGACGGCATGGATATAGAATACACACATCAAGGTGGGCCCTAAAGTAAAGGCTGCACTGTCTTGGGTGAAACGGGCGCACCATATCCACTCCACTACAAACGCTGGCAATCAGCGCAAATTGGGTACTACGGTCACCATGAACTAGAGACCGGATGGTCCTATCAAGGGATCTATTGTATATATTTTATCCATGTCGTCCATACATTTTGACAGATTATTTTAGGGCATGAGCCCAAAAAGGAGGCAAATTGAAGGCTCAGGGGGGCTACACCACCAGAAGGAGTGGGGATTGAATTCCTACTATTGAAAACTTCTTGGGGCCCACCATGATGTTTATTTGCCAACTATCCTGTTCATAAGGTCACAAAGACATGTAGAAAGAGAAAACATAAATATCAACTTAATCCAAAACTTTTGTGCCCCCAAGAAGTTTTCAACATTGAGCTTTCAATTCCCATTGCTTCCTGTGGTGGGGTCCTCTTAAACCTTCAATCTACCTCCTACGGCCCACTGTATTGTTTATTTCTTATTCAACCTGTTGAGTAGGTCACACAGACAAAGATGAAGAGAATATGCAAACATCAGCTCCATCCAATTTTGTGGCCCCAAGAAGTTTTTAACAGTGGGCATTCAATTACCATTGCTTCCTACGGTGTGGTACACCTGAGATATGGATCTACCTCATTTTTGGCTCATGCCGTAAAAGAAGCTGGCAAAATGGTGTAATAGCATGGATTTCACATAGACATCAAGGTGAGCTCTCTCTCTCTCTCTCTCTCTCTCTCTCTCTCTCAAGGGAGGGATGGCATGGATTGTACATAACAGTATTCTGTGGACCGCACCACAATGTATGTGTTTTATCTATGCAATCCATCCATTTTGCCAGCTTATTTTAGGGTATGAGATCGAAAAAAAAGAGATCCAAATCTTAGGTAGATGACAACACAAGAAAAGTGGTGATTGAATGCCATCGATGGGATAGTTTTGATTACCTAACCTAGCAATTGGTGAATTATGGATGACAACAATTTGGTGGCATGGCACACCTATTAAATAAACATTTGTATATGTGTTGTCTATTTATTCGATTGAACAAGAATATTTTTTTTCAAACCAACAAAGCATTTTTTAAGGTCATCAAACCAAAAATATGTTGTAGGTGGGACCCTAGAGATGAATGACCCAATATTTGCTAGTGTGTCATGTTATCATGCGTTGTGAGTCATCTCTCAACAAATGGAGTAAAATGTTGCTCCACTTAAGTATGGTTCATATCTCAGATTTTCTTTATATAGGTGGTCCCACTGGTTTCATGATCAATAATACTATCAACATAGGGCCCACTATGAATGTATCATTCAAAATAGTAACAATAATAAATAAATAAATATTATATGATCGTCCTAACCTTCAAAATGGCCTTTATCAATGAAATATGAGATGTTTAGTTGTCCTATTCAAGGACACTAATTGAAGGATTATGACTATTCCATTAAGAAGAATACAATACATGGTTCATCAATTGAAAGATTATGTTTGAGAGATATATATGAATTAGGCATAAGTGTTTTAAATTTGGTGGCATGGCAAAAACATATTTTGTCTTGTACTCTACAAAATATAGAAATTGAGATAATAAGGGTAAATATGACAAATTGTCAATTTTTAGACATTTATGATGTGTGCTTACCAAACAAACTTTTGTGAAAAAAGTACTTAATTTTAGATATTATGACTTTTAGTTCACCAAACGTACCTTAGTTAATTTGCCTAGGACACCCCTGCACTCACACCATAGTGGGATTTCACGACCTATGGAAACTCAAACCCCAGACCTCGTGTTAAAACTCCTGAGAGTCTACCACCAAGGCAAGGACTCGAACCAAGTTGTGACCATTGATAGTGAAAAGAAATAGACAATTGGGGTGCAAGGATTAAAAAAGGTAGACATGCCTCCTCAATAGGGTTCGCACAAGTCCTATAGTACTATGGCAGTGCATTGAAACTTTTACACATGGCTGAACCCTAAACTCCTTGTCAGATCATCCTATAACAGGAGGGAAAGAAGAGGAGAACCCTTAGACCTCTCATGTTTGAGAGAGGAGAGTGGAAAGAGAGAAAAAGGAGTGAGAGGAAGAGTGTGTGGGTGTCCCCAACCTTCATAATCCTCCACACGCCTACGTGTGGGTCTACTCGTCTAACATCCCTAGTCAACCTTCAGTCCTTATCGAAGGATCTAACACAGTTTCTCGACCTCCTCAACTTGCTATGGATTAAGGAGAGACGTCTACTTTAAGAAATCAACAATGGTTACACAGGCCCATTCACAGCCTTACATAAACAAAACTAAGGCTATGGTGTCTTTCTTTTTCTCGAGTTCCTCAAGGTTTAACATCTAAAAAATTCCGGTCTTAAGTCGAGTAAGCCATGCCAGAATTGAACTTTTATTATTACAAAATGGCCCCTTAGCCTGTAGGTTTGAGATCGTAATTCCATTATCTGAACCATTTATATGATAGACCTCACCTTAGATTAAGAATAGACAATAAATAAATAAAAACCCTAAATGGAAATAATCGAACCATGATCAATTGACTCTTTCCCTTTAAAAACATATGATGTCCTTAACCTAGGTTGAAATACTTTAATATGAGTGTTTTTGGCTATCTCCCATCCATGATGAGGCCTATATCATATAAACAATTTGGCTATTTGAGAAGGACCGTGGATATGCATTCCACAAACCTCTACCAACTATTCCCACATTTATTTATTAATCTTATCCTTCTTCTTTTACATTTTTTTTTTATAATATAGATTGCACCGGTTCAGGCAAAGACCAAAATCGCTCTCTAAAAGATGTCCATTTTCTTGTGGCATACGAGCATGATCTGAACCGTTCAGTCATCTATATGGGTCATAAACCAAAAAATTACAATGATCAGCAAAAAAATGACTTACAAGAATGGCCAAATGACATTTGGACGCTACTTTTAAAATGGTTTGTCCAATCACTACGATTTTTAATCTAGACTTGTTAACGGTTGTCCCTAGGTAATGCTATGGGCCATCATACATAAATTGGGTGATTGCTTCCATTAATGAAGGCTTTTATTGTTTCAAATCAAGAACTTTGCTAGCCCACACACCTGTGCAAGGAAGGTCATGTCCATGCCAGCCTGGATTGCATTTATCATGCAGCGGTCGAGAACTTATGAACAAGCGCTATGTGCACATGTTCAGACATGGTACCCACAATGAAAAGTAAAGATTTCCAATATAAAATGATGATTATGTGCAGGTAGTGCTTCTTCATTAGTACTTTTGTGGGTGCATCCAATTTCTTGTTGGATGCAGTTAGCATTCTGTCCACACCTGCATTTATGCCAGCTTGGCAGATAGGTACAAGATCCTCTTATTTAATGTCCTGGCCCAAGAATGTCAACCCAATGATCTGATGGGCCACCATTTACAAAACCAATGTACAGCTGGGTTGAAATTTTCTAAGTCTACCACCTGTTTGTAACATGGTAGCCACCTATCTATTTGGTCCCACCCAGACCTGATGGATGGCTTGGAAATGGCACCTATCAACCTTAATCAAGCTAAAAAGGCCTTTGGCCTTGTGTAGTGTAAGAAAATGACTGGAATGATAAAAGGTTTGAAACTACCAACCTAAGAAAATTTTAGAATCTCCCTCCATGATTTTGATCATTGAAACCTGTCTTTTATTAACTAATTAGATAGGAACATCAAAAGGCTTTTATATGTAATCACCTATTTTATCACCTCCTGTCAATTATATGTAATGGTCATTAGATTATTTTTAAAAATAACAAAAATAGCCCTAACAATCAGTGATGTGGGGCATGAATTGGACGCTTGAAAAGTATATGAAATGTAATCTAGATTGTTCCATGATAGTAGGCGACCATCTGATCTAGACCATTCAACATTAGGTGATCACCAATTTAGTTGTTCAAAAGTACATGGATATTTGTCTGTTTATTCAAAAGTATATGAATAGGGATTTGAACCTTTAGAAGTTGATGGATTGCTTTTAGACCATTCAAAAGTAGGTGGACAACAAAATGAAGCATTCTAAGATGGTGGACAATGATATGAACCGATCCTTCCATCACTATATGCAAAGTTATTACCTCTTCTTAGGAAGTATTTTCATCATTTTTGTAAATAAACAAACATTAGTAATTTGGATTTGGCAAAAAATGGTAAAATAAAAAAATGAGGTGGTCTAAAGAAAAAACTTTGGGTACTTATATTTAATTAACTACAAAGTAGCATGGTATTTGATAAAAATTCCTTTCACAATGGTGGCCCACTTTTTTTTTGGTCCACTCGATGATAGACCGGGCCATTTTTATTGGGCCATAAAAAAAGGCCCGACCTACTCTATCTACCAACGGGCCTTTACATTTGAAGCCCAAGCCCTCTCTTCCAGTCAAAGTATGGGCCGTCGTAAAAAACTTGCAAAATCCAGCCCAGGCCAGAGCCGTTTGTCAGTGGGGTCTGAAAATAAAGATCTCGACCCATTCATCAGTCGGGTCTGAAAAATCAGGCCCAAGACACGAATCAAACTCGACAGAACCAGTTCCCTTGCGGGGTTGCCTCGGCTAGGCTGCTCGAAATCGGATCGTGTACCGAGTTACTCAGTACGCTCTTATCGTACTGTGTAAACTTTGTTGGGCCCACTGTGAATGTATGTGGTTTATCCACGCCGTCCATCCGTTTTTCCAAGGTCATCTAAGTGGTTGAACCCAAAATTGAAATATAGCCAAAGCTCAAGTGGACCATACCACAGGAAACAGTGGGACTAATAATCTCCACCGTTGAAACCTTCATTGGGCCCACAGTGATCTTTATTTGTCATCCAACCTGTTCATAAGATCACACAAACATGGATGAAGGAAAAACACTAATATCAGCTTGATCCAAAACTTCCGTGGTCCCCCAAGAATTTTTCAACGGGTAGACGTTCAATTCACACGGTTTCCTATGGTGTGGTCCACTAGAGCTTTGTATAGTGAGCAAAATCTATGGGGCCCACCATGATTTATATATGTATTCTATCCACTCCGTCCATCTATTTTACCAGATAGTTTTAGAGCTTGATTAAAAAAATGAAGCATATTCAATGTTAAGTGAACCACATCATAGGAAACAGTGTAAATTGAACATCTACCATTGAAAAGTTATTTGGGCCCACAGAAGCTTTGTATCAAGCTGATCTTTGTGTTTCCCTTCATCCATGTCTTTGTAGTCTTATGAGCACTTATGAGGCCTAGGAAGGTTTCAATTGTGAAAATCATTATTCCCACTGTTTCCCACTTGAGCTTTGGATATGATTTAATTTTGGGCTCAACAGTTAAAATGAGATGGAAAAACCGATGGACAGCCTGGATAAACCACAGACATTCACGGTGGGGCCCACAGAGTTTACTCAGTACGGTAAGAGTGTACTGATCCGATTTCCCCCTCCTACCGCTGAGTTGTGATCTAGGCCGTACATCTAGAAGGTCCCACCTTAGGTGGCCCACATGGCATGACCTTTCCATTTCAGTTATTGTCTGCTGCAGCAGAAGCAACAAAACTTTCCTGTTATTAAATGACGGCTAGACTCACATTGGACACCGTCAGTTAAAAATCAGTGGTGAGTGATGACTCTTCAGCCGTACCCATGGGGCCACCTCAATGTGTGCCTTGTACGGTAGGTCAGACCATCCAAATTTTGAGGACGGGATT
Organism: Liriodendron chinense; assembly: GCA_003013855.2. NCBI lineage: Eukaryota > Viridiplantae > Streptophyta > Magnoliopsida > Magnoliales > Magnoliaceae > Liriodendron > Liriodendron chinense. The sequence continues at coordinate 69,911 of PVNU02003576.1, read as the reverse complement.
AGCTCGCCAGGTGGGTGCGACCCTGGGGCCACCTCAATGTGTGCCTTGTATACATACGCAGTGCATATGTTTTGCCAGCTTATTTTAGTACATGGTCCCAAAAATAAAGTAGAGATATATCTCAGGTGGACCACACGGTAGGGATAGAATTTTCCACCATTAAAAGCTTCACGGGCACAATGGTTTTGTATCACGCTGTGTTATTTGGGACGCTCTACAGGTCTGGCCATGGTAGATGTGTTTTACCTACGTAGTCCATCCATTTTTCTAAGTCATTTTATGAAGAGTTTGGAGCCTTTTCATTGGTCCACATCACACTGCATGACATCATGTGACTAGGCTGCAATGAGGCGTTGCCAAGTTGCATTGAGGATGTGATAGGGTTGCAGACTTATGTGATGACGTAGACCAATGAAAAGGCTCCAAGGAGGGATTTCCTACTTGGAAGCCAATAGAGGTAGGGCTCTCAATGGAGCGGGTTAGATTCGAGATTTTATTCACTCAAAATCCATATAATGCGAATTTGGATCTTAAAATGAGTCCAATTAGTTGAATGGACCAGATTTGGATCTTAAAATAGGTCTGATTACTTAAATAGCTAGATACGGATTCATAGGAACATATCCAAGCTGGATCCGAATTTGATTAAGATCTGAATCATTGTCACCTTACTGTATATATTATATTCATGCTGGCCATCCGTTTTACAAATTATTTTAGGCCTTGTCGACCATACATTTTTCTAGTAAATTAAATATATTATATGATATATTTTATATCATATATTTTTTTAGATTTGTAATGGGGTTGGATAAGGACCTAGATCCAACCTGAATTCGATGATTATATGAATTTTGGATTGAAAATGGATCTAACAATTTATAAATGGATCGGATATGAATATCACCTTTTGGATCAAGTTGGATCCGAATATGATCCGAATCCATCTACCAATGTATGGACTTGGAACCTGATCCAACTAGATCTGATCCAAATCTTACCCATTGAGAGCCCTAAATAGAGGATCACGGACTCTTTTATGAAATGAGTCAAGAAATGAGGCAGTTTCAAATCATAGGAGGAGACAGTATTGATTGAACACCTAGCATTAAAAACTTGCCACAAAAGTTTTGGATCAAAGCTGATATTTGTTTTTAACCTTTGTCCAAATCTGTATGACCTAATTAAAGGTTGGATGTCAAATAAACATTATAAAACATTGTGGTGGGCTTAGGAGGTTTTTAATGGTGAACATTCAATAACTGCTGTTTTCGGGTGGTGTGGTCCACCTGAGATTTAGCTTTGCCTCATTTTAGGGAGCAAGCTCTAAAATGATCTGAAAAATGGACAGACGTCCTGGATAAAACACATACATCAATGGTGCGCATTCAATAACAACCGTTAGGTGTAGTGTGGTCTACCTGAGATTTGTATGTTGTTTCCCTACAATAAACTGTCAAAACGAATGGATGGGTTGGATATACAAAGCATACATAGAGGTGGGCTCCACGGGCGTATTTTTAACGGTGGACATTCAATTGCCACTGTTACCTATAGTGTGATCCACCTGAGATTTGGATCTGGATAATTTTTAGGCTCATGCCCTAAAATGAACTTAAAAATTATATGGACGGCGTGGATAAAACACACGAATCATCTTAGGCCCACATATCACTGTCCAGTAGCGACGTTGCTACTGACAGTGTCCGTACGTCTCCGCTTCCCCAAAATGAGCAAGAGATCACGGACAAAAGCAGCTGTTGCTTTGCTTGGCTAGGTATCGTTCACAGACAAAAACTCCAATACTCTGGCGGAGTGTGATGGATGATACGCAGGCACTGAAAACTTACTTACAAATTGCATAGAAAAATAATTCGAATTAAACTTCCCTAATTATAGGTCACAGTTTAGATATATCTTCAACCAAAAGATTCACTTATTGATAATCTGACCATCGAATTTGTGGACATTTAATGTACGGTTAAAAAAATCAATGAACGAGTGTCCAATAATCATAAGTTAGGATTCCTCATCTAATCAGATTTTGGGATTTTAACTTAAAAACTGGACAGTTTCTGAGTGCCTGCGTATCAAGTTTCATACTCTGGCAGAGTATCCATAAAGAAACGATACTGGTTTTGGTCGGCACGGGCCATTTGGCAGAGATGCCTGTACGGTCCCTGTCGTGTCTGGTCCTACGAGTCATGTCCCATCCCTTATCCTCCTGTTCACTTTCTGCTTGAATTCCTGTTGACCAGACTATCTCAACAGTGCTAACCATGGATGGGCGATACCCGGTTGGGCGCGGATTTCCTGTGAAAGCTTTGCGCAGGAAGTTCCTGCACTGGGAACCAAGGTGGGGCCCACAGTGATGTTTTTTCAACAATCCACCCCGTTCATCCGTTTTGGGAGCTCATTTTAGGATGTTAGAACAAAAATGAACCGGATCCAAGACTCAAGTGGGCCTCACTAAAGGAAAAGGTGGGTAGGTAAATTACTACCGTTGAAACCTCACTGGGGTCCACAGTGATGTTTATATGACATCCATACCGTTCATAACGTCACTACTACTGGGATGAACTGGAAACACGAATATTATCCTGATTCGAAACTCCTGTGGCTCCACAAATATTTCAACTGTGGACGTTTAATCCTCACGTTTTCGGCCCACTTAGTCTTGGATCCGGTTCATTTTTGTTCTAACTTCCTGGAATGATTTCCCAAAACGGATAAACGGGGTGGATTCATCAAAAAACATCACTGTGGGCCCCACCTTGGTTCCCAGTGCAGGAACTTCCTGCGCAAAGCTTTCGCAGGAAATCCGCGCCCTACACGGTCATCTTTTTCTGTAAAGATTATCTTAGCCATTCAAATAAAGAACATTGATGTACACCTTTGACCGATCATATATCTCCATACGTTGAATGGACAAGATACTTGTTCCATGGACTACTCATGCTATGAATCATCTATTTAACGGTTGAGATAATCCATACACAATGGCCCAACCGGGCGCGGATTGCTTTCGCAGGCATCTCCTGCGCAAGGAATCTGGGTGGGGCCCACCGTGAGGTTTGAGAGAAATCTACACCGTCCAACCGTTTTTTGAGATCATTTTAGGTATTGCGACCAAAATTGAACGGGATCCAAGACTTAAGTGGGCCGAAAACATGACGATTGAACTTCCACAGTTGAAATATTCGTGGGGCCACAGAAGTTTTGAATCAGGATAATATTTGTGTTTTCTGTTCATCTCAGTAGGAATGACATTATGAACGGTATGGATGGCATATAAACATCCCTGTGGGCCCGATAGAGGTTTCAACCGTAAGAATTTTCCTACACACCTTTTGCTTTAGTGCAGCCCACTTGAGTTTTGGATCCCGTTCATTTTTTGTTGCAACGCCTAAAATGATCTCACAAAACGGTTGGACGGCATAGATTTCTCAAAAACCTCACGGTGGGCCCCACCCAGATTCCTTGTGCAGGAGGTGCCTGCGAAAGCCCGCGCCCGGCCCAACCAGTAGACTACAAATTAACACTGGTAGTTCGCAGGGTGGCTACAGGAGCCGCCGCAACAGGAAGCAGATTGCGTACTTATAACTCAGGACGCTAAGCCAACTGTGCAAATTCTGTGGGGCCCACCGTGATGTATGATTTAAACGAGCGTACAACTTTCATGTGGAGTATATCACTGACCATCCAACCTGTTGATAAGGTCACGCAGACCTGGATGAAAGGAGAAAGAAAAAAAAAACGATTTCATACAATAAGCTGGAAGAATAGATGGACAATGTGGATATATAATGCATACATCAAGGTGAGCCCTACGGTCAGGATCCAGAGGATTAAGTGAGACCTGGGATCCACCGGACGCAGATTTCGTCATGCCCCTGCCAAAATGCATTACCGTCTGGGCAGACTCTTGGAAGGGCCCAACATGATGTATCCGTTTATCCACTCCGTCCATCCATTTTATAAGATTATTTTAAGGTATGAATCTAAAACAGAGGAAGATCCAACACTCAAGTGGACCACAACAAATAGTGATGGGAATCTAGTGACGTCTGTAGTGATGACGTCAATAGGGTCTGCTCACTATTTGGTGTGGCCCACTTGAGCATTGGATCTGCCTCGTTTCTGGGCCCATATCCTAGCATGATCTCATAAAATGGATGGACGGAGTGGATAAACAGATACATCACGTTGGGCCCCTCCATAGGTCTGCTCGAACAGTAATGCATCCAGGCGGGGCTGGACGCAATCCGCGTCCGGATCCGTGGAAGCGGGTGGGACCCCTGATTATGGGGCTCACAGTGATGTATGTCCCTTAAATCCACACCGTCCAACCACTTTTAATGCTCATTTTAGGTAATGATCCCAAAAATGGAGCTGAATAAAATCTTAGGTGGTCCACACCACAGGAAACAGTCATGATTAAATCCTCACCATTAAAAACTTCATGGATTCTATCGGAATGTAGTTTATTTGTCATCCAAACTGTTGATAAGGTCACAGCCTCCTGCTCCTAGATGAAGAGACCACACAAATATCATCTTGATCTAAAGCTTTTGTGGCCCATAAGAAGTATTTAATAGTCAATCACCGTTGTTTCCTATAATATGATTCATCGGGGATTTGGAATTGCTTCATTTTTTGGATCATACACTAAAATAAGTTTTCAATATGGATGGACGGTGTGGATGTATCCACATACATCACAGTGGGCCCCACAGTAAGGGCTCCCACCCACTTGGGTGGATTCGGGTCTCGCCTAATCCGCTCCCATTGCTAGTTTGATGGCCCTAATCATAGTCGATTTAAACATTCTTCCATAACAACATTTTGTTCAAACCTCTCATGCAAAATCATCAAGGATCTATGCATGCCATGTTAATCAAGTTTACGTACTTCTTTGAATGTGGGGTCATCCATCATGTGGGGTCTACCTCTAATATTCTATAATCAAAACAAACAAGAAGGAGGTGAGAGGAGTAATGTTTCCAATGAGAATCATGTGGTGAAGTGACGCAGAGAGGACGTGGGAAGTCGATCACCATCTTCCTCACATGATAATTAACTTGAATTCATAAGGCTCATTGGACTCCTCAACAGGACTTCATCGAATCCACGAAGGAAAATCTCGAATTCACGAGATAAAATTGGTAAAAACTATAATTTTATTGAATAATTATATGAAAGTTCACATTAAAAATGAATTTAACATCCTTATATGTCTCTAAATAATCCATAATTCGTATTTACTAAAAATAGTAAGTTTCCCAAAATAAAAAATTACTAAAAATAGTAAAATCTTAATTAAACACTACTATTAATTAGTAGTCTTTCTGTAGACACCTCACCTTCGGCCACACTGTTGGTAGAGATAGCTGAATGAATGGAGGACCATACCCCCAAATCCCATGTCCAAACTCAGCCAAAATCACCCTTGTAAGCCCCAATCCATAGCCCAACTCACCCCTAAACATCAGCCTGAAAAACCCCCCATAAGAAAAACCAGTCAAAAAATCCTTAAAAAGTCAAACTCACTAAGTCAATCCGCTGAGTCAAATCACCGAGTCAACCCGTCGAGTCAAACCGCCGAATCAAAATACTAAGTCAAATCACTGAGTCAACCCACCGAGTCAAATCACCGAGTCAACCCGCTAAGTCAACCCACCAAGTCAACTCATTGAGTTCCAAGCAGCAGCCCCAAAGCATGTCCGTACTACCCGCTGGATCCCAAGAAGCGTCCGTACTACCCGCTGTACGGGCGGCCCCCTGGGTGCCGCCCAAACTTATTTACGAGAACTACCACTGCCTGCTGCTATAAATACCCCCCTCCCCTTCTCATTTCAACAAGCCTTTAGCCTGAGTGCGATCCAGTCGCTCTGAGTCCACTTCAATCCCTCTTTTAGCCCATTTTTCCACCAAGGAGAGCCCGAGTGAGAAGAGCCTAGCCGTGATCTAGCCCAGCCTGACTCTGGTCTAAGTCTCCCAAGCCATCCAAGTCTTGATCCAGCCACTCGAAGCAAACCTTGCGACAGCTCCGTCCATTCAGCTATTCTTTATCAGCATCATCTCATTCGCATCTAGCATAAGTGCAACATTTACTTTTCTTCCAACCCCCCTGCTTCACTACAAGCACTTTGATTATTCAAACACACAGCATGCATCTCGCATAAAGCACCTGTCAGTTCGAGCGTATGCTCTGGGCTTGCCTGTTAGTGGAACCTGCCTATCAGAAACTCTTACTGTTCAGACCTGCATTCATGCATCAGCCACTACAAGCACTCTGATCATTCAAACACACAACATGCATACCGCATAAAGCACGTATCAGTTCGAGCGTATGCTCTGGGCTTGCCTGTTAGTGGAACCTGCCCATCAGAAACTCTTATTGCTCAGACCTGCATTCATGCATCATGTCATCTATGAGAATATAGGATGATTAAAACAGACTTTCAAGTATTAGTTCGATTCTGTGAAGTAGAGATCGTACTCTGGTACGGGCAATGTGTGGGGTGCTTAACCTCTTCCCACCTTGTAACCATGATCCCTTACTTCGAATCTCTGGCCGCAGATCAAAATGAGTCATTTTAGAAAAAGAAATCTTCGGATTCCCTTCTCTAACGTTTCTACGGGGTCTAGCCGACTGTAGATTCGAAGTAACTGGCTAGTGGCGACTCTGGTCTTATATAAACTCATCTAAACACATCCAGCTTAACATGACAACCGAACAAAGCCCTCGAGAACGAGGCAAGCCAGTAGCACAGACGGCGATTCGCACGCACGCACATCTTCTTCTTTTTTCGAAAGGGAAAGGAGAAAGTCCGAGAGCGCGGAACGACGAGGGTCCACAGAATGGCGACTCCACTGGGGACATGCTAGTCTCACTAGTCGTGATCCGACTTGAAAAACAGAATCCTCCTATACTTGAAAGTCATTAGTCATTATACAATCTCATTTGCATAGCGTTCTACCCAAAACAAAACAAAAATAGAAAATCTCAACAAAAAAAAAGTGTAGAATATATTCCCCACCATTACTCCAAACCAAATCACCCTACCACATCCAATACAAAATCGACATGGCTCTCCCATTCCCTATACCTTAGGCTTCCTCTCCACTATTAAACTCGAGTGAATTCATGTCAATTCCTGGCATCCAAGAGCTACAACAAAGCATGAAGGCCATGCGGGAAATGCTTCTCCGATTCACACACGCCCAGGTTTCAGCAGCCAGCAATCAAGCTGGTCCAGTTCAACAACCTCAACAACCATCGAAGGCACTCCCGGCCTCCAGTTCATCCCAACCACAACTGCCAGGGATCACTCAGGACTTTCGATACCCTCCTGACAGGGGCCTTCAATCAGAACAACTCTCAGCCTCAGGGTATTTCTTTCAGTATCCTCCTGCAAATGAGAGCCATTTTCAGTCACATCCCACAACCAGAACTCTGAGTCAATTCCAATATCCTCTCCCTAATAGGAGTTCCAACCAATTTCAATATTCTCCTGTGACTGGAATTTCTTTACATTCTCCCTTCTCAGCTTCAGTCCAACAAAGTCCCTATAATGGGAGTAATTATCAGGCCCAATCTCCTTCAAGCAGGAATCATAGGAGCATCAATGACACCAATTATTACGAAAGGGGGCCAACTCAGTCCTAGCAAGGGGCAAGATCTCCTTCATCTGGTCCCTCTGAAATCGAACAACTCCGAGAACAGGTGCAAGAGATGAAGAGAAAGTTGCAGAAGCAGCAAGGGGTGGATCTTCCATCCACAAAGTTCAGGGACCTTTATTCATTTCCCGATGCAATAGTACCTCAAGGCTTTCAGGTACCAAAATTTAAAAGATATGATGAGACAAGGTGTCCTATAGACCACTTGAGATCATTTTATGGTGAGCTAGATGTTGTGGAAAGCAACAACGGAGCGTTGATCCGTCTGTTTCAAAAGTCCATGAAAGACGATGCCCTAGACTGGTACACATCATTGGACTGTCATCGCATCAGGACTTGGGAGCAGCTCTCACAGGCTTTCGTTGACAGGTTCGCATACAATCTTAACATGGCACCTAGGAGAGCGGACCTCGCAGCTCTCAGACAAAGAAGTGACGAAACATTGTCAGCTTACATTGGACGGTGGCGGGCCATGGCCGCTAGAATGAAGACTCCCATCGATGATGAAGAGCAAATCTCCATGATCGTCCACTCGGCAAATTCAAGTATCTCTGGATACCTTGTCTCACATCCATATGCGAACTTCACCCAACTCATCTGCGCCGGGGAACAAGTCGAAGCCGGAATAAGGGCTGGGATGATCTCTCCTTGGTGGCCTTATCAAGCCTCTCTTATACAACCGACAGTGGAAGAAGAGCCTAATGAATACAAGAATGATAACGGAAGTGTCCTCATCCCCCATCCAATAGAAGAAGACGACCTTGTTGCCTCTACCGAAGATGCACTATTCCTCTCTCAGCACGGACAACCACAGCAACAACAACAGTCAAGATGGAACTCACAGTTTTTTAATCAAGGTTGGCAAGGGGCACCCCTAACCAATCCAGTTTCAGAACCCCTCATCCTGCAAGGGGTGTTTCCAGTCGATCCAGTCTCCGCAATACAAGGGGCACCTCCTGCCTATCCAGCTTTCATCAGCCAAGGAGAGCCTCCTCTCCAGTTTATCCGTGCCATCGACTCTAGTTCAGAGTCCGAACCTCTCATCCTACAAGGGACATCCTCAACTATTTCAATCCCAGAGCCCATCATCATGCAAGGGGCACCTCCAGTCAGTTCATTCTTCACGGCATTGCTCAATGAGGGGCACAACCTACCCATTCCAGCCAACCAAGGGCATAACTTGCCTATTCCAGTCAACCAAGGGGACAACCTCCCTGTCACAGCATCACTCAGCCAGGGGCACAACCTGCCCACTCCAGCCAACTGGGGGCACAACCTACCCACAACATCTAGCCAGGGGCACAATCTGCCCATTTCTCCAGCAAACAACCAGGGGCACAACTTGCCCACCACACCTGTCTATTCGACTTCTACTTCAGCCATCATCCTCCAAGAAGAAGACCCTTCCTTGGACATCATGCCACATGCCCTAACGGAATTAGGGCCCAACTTTAATTATGTGGCCACTATCGAGGAGGTCAAAGAGGAGATTGATGTCCAGGTTTTGATTGGTCCAAAAATATCAACCATCACTCTTCAGGTCTTGGACATCTCAGCTTCATTCCATCTCCTTCCTGATCGGACCTGGTTCCACAGAATCAGTGTCATCTCTTTAAATCTTCACCAAAAGGTTAAGTACATCTTCAGAGATAGGGCGATCACCATCATTACCGATCTCGAACAATTTTCCATGATAGAAGCATCCAACCTTTGAGAGCCTACCATCCCAGTCATGAACGGGCAACGCTCTAATGGGGAGGTCTCATCACAATGCAAATTACTTCCCTCGTGCATGTCCCATCGGATCGAACTACGTCTTCCTTCCTGCCGAACGTCAAACCTTCTACTATCAGCTAGAATATCAAGACTCGACCCAAATCATGGGAGTTCAAGAGAATGTGGATAGAGAAAGACTGCGATATCGGCCTACTCGGATTAGGAAACCAAAGCACAGAAGTATCAGAAGAAGACGAGCTCATCAAGAAGAAGGCAATCTCTGCATCTGCACACCAATCCAGTTTATCAATGCAGGGATTATCTATCCTGATGATGGGCTGGATTCCACCTTCGATGATCAAGTGAGCAGATTGGGTCTGATAGAGTTGCCCAAAGAAAACTCAAGCAAGGGGCAGGAATTTCCCCCGATCGACTGGACTGTCGTCTTGGTCCCACCTCAGCCAGATGAACCCGAAGAGTTGCAATACATCGGGGATGAGCCAGGAGAAATCGCATCCGACACCGATTCGGAGCCCAATTCCAGATCTACCACGACGCTTGGGCACAACAATGAGGGTTGGCCTACTGATCCCTCTGGCCCTGCCTCCTGAGGGGAAGGAGTGCAGGGCAAGAGTAACAGGTTTGTAACCCCCATGATGGCCAATAAAAGCCGACAGTGCTCGGCTCCCCGGGCTGAATCAGGCAACCCCTGGTTCGCATTGCCGTCTTGCTCGAGTCCTTTACAAAAAAAAATTCAAAAAAAATTTTAAAATTTTAGAAAGTCCAAAAAGTTCAAAAAATCCAAATATTCACAAAATTCCAAGAAACCAGAAAATCTTTGAAAAAAAATAATTAGAAATCTTTTTCAATAAAGTCTCAAGTCTGTCTGTCAAAGCACTTGAGTATGGAGTTAACTCATAAGATTTCGATCTAGAGTTGGATTTCAAACTCAAGGGTCTGGATAAAGCCAAGTGATGTGGAAAATGATGATCTGACTCCCAAACTAAGAGGGTCTCCTCAAAAGTTCGAACCAAAAGCCAATGTCATCTTAAAAAATTTCAAAATTATAAACCTAGGATCTCCTGAGACCCATAAGGAAGTGTACATTGAGAATCCTTGTCCCCGAAAAATAAGCAGAGAATGATCGAATTTTTGAAGTCATGACTTCCCAACCTTGCGTCATATGAAGACTTATCCAAACTTGATAAAAAAACTCATCAAGCCTATCAAGACAATGCTGCTAAGACTATGCTCGCATTCCATGCTGGAGTATGTGACTTGACGAATGATCGAAAAAACCTAGCGGCTCGATGAAGACATATTGTTGCCAACATGTCAGAAAGCACTTCAAGTGTCAGTAACATGCACATCGGATCCATATGTGAGCTTTGAAACTCTACAACCTGATAATACCCCAGCTATTCCCTGTACGAGGTATCTACATCAGCAGAAAGATCGACTCGGCATCATCTAGCGGTCATACGCATATACTTGTGGCAGTCGATCATAACACAAAGTGGATGGAGGTAATATTCTGATCTCGCAAGATAATTCTCATGAAGAATGACATCATCAATTGTTAAGGGTTCCCACATGCTATCAACATTGGCAATGGGACGTCCTTCGAAATCTAAGGATGGAGGAGTTCCTCAAGAAGCTTAAAATCAGAAGACAGACCTACGAGTTCGAGTCAAATCATGTCACCGTGAGTGCTAATAAAGAATGAAGCCGAAGAACGAAAAGTCATATCGGGTTTACAACAAGCACTGCTACATCTATCAGACTCAAGGAGCAAGCCCTGAGAATCAGAGAAGTTCTTCTGGGAGGCACCATTCGACTCACCAACCTGAGGGGTAAGGATCTTCCAGAGCCAATCAACGCCGACAACGTGAAAATCTTTCACAGGTAAACCAATCCAACCTTATCAAGAGTTACATTAGTAGAGCTGAAGTCAAGAGGTCAAGGCTTAGACCTCTGAGAATCCCTTCCCATTCACCAATAAGTATTCCAAATAAAGGGTTCAAAAGCCAAAAAAAAAAGAAGAGAAAAAAAATAATAGAGCAAAAAAAATAAGGGTTAAAAAAAAGGGGGGGGCACACAACCCACCAAAAAAAAAAGAAGAAGAAGAAAGAAAGAAAGAAAAGAAAAGAAAAGAAAAAATCGGCCCACAAAGAAACACATCTATCTATCCATCCACCTCAGAAGAGTCTGTAGCTAAGGCTGACAGCTCTGCCATTGTAACTTAAGATAAGGGCCGAAAGGTTACCATCGGCCAGCAACGACGGATTTCTGACCTCTGGTCGCCGCAGTTATCCAAAAAAATCATCAAAAAAAAGAAAAAAAAGAGGTGTGCCTAAACAAAGAGGGCGGAGTGAAAACCCGAAAGGGCGCTCCGAGTAAAAACAGTGGGTACATAGCGGACTTGGTGAAAACCCGAAAGGGCGCCAAGGGTAAAAACAACATAGCTGCCAAGGGCCAGACAAGATCAAACACCCGGGAAGTGGTGAAAACCCGAAAAGGCGCCACAGGCAAAAATGACGGGCAAGCCGGACGCAGCGAAAACCCGAAAGGGCGTTGCGGGTAATAATGGCTAAGAAAAAAAAGAAAAAAAAAGAAAAAAAAAGCAGGTACATGAGAGATCCAAGCGACATGAAAATTCAACGGAAGTAAGGATGTTGGCTATGAGTCAAGAATTCTTTTAAGATCTGCCCAAATTTTAGGGGCAGGATACCATTGCACACTATTTTAAGGGGACCAAGACCCTTGGTGAATAATTAAGAAAATTGAGTATGCCATCAGGCTGAGTCAAATGTTCTGATTCTTACATCTAAAAGTACAAGTCCAAATCACGCACAGATAGACAAGCACTTGACACAAATTTTTATTTCATGATTTGCATATATTTTCTAAAAAAAAAAATCATTTTTCCTTATTTATATATATGCAAAAAAAAGAAAAAAAAAGGGATCTTACAGGGCTTTCAAAATAAACATCCCCCAGCCAGCTCACAGAGTGCCTCGTGCAAGCGTACGTCTTTCTCCCGATCATTTCTCCCAGAAGGTAAGTATCTCTCTTCCTGCTTTAATGCTTCAATCCTTTTACTAAAGTGTCTTCTCTCCTCACAGGTACCAGAAGGCAATCTAAGATCAGCCCATCAATGTCCATCATGACCCCATCACCACCATCGATCACATCATCCATGTAACCCGCACTCAAGGGATGCATAGCCTCACCTATGTCCCATCTCCCCGTCCCATCCATGCCGTCCATTTATCCCATAATCAATGCCCCATTCAACTATGAATTTCCAGCATGGCTGCCATTAATGGGGCCATTCAAAGCTCCACCAATCACCATCCTTAAACCCTCATCAATGCCCCCATTCAATGCTCCATCTCTACCATCCATTAAAGAGATCTCTCCATCATTAAAGCCTTCACCAATGTCTGAAGTGTGGGACCCACCAACCCCTCCCACAAGGGCCCCCAAGCCATCATCAATGGCTGCCCAAGAGAGGACCAATAGAGAAAAAGACAAAAAAGGAAGGAAAGAAGAGACAAGGAGAAGATTCATGGCTGGAATCGAATTCTCCAGTACAGAGAATGTGGGGACAAGAGCAGTGGACAGAAGGGAATGTCCGAGCACGAGTCAGCCCAGGCCACACAAGAGGCGAAGTCTGGGCAGCCCACTGTGGGCCGCTCGTACGGACACACTCCCTCTCTCTCCGAGGGATTGGCTCCACAATTGTTGGTAGGTGAGGCTGACAGTCCACGTCAGCAGATGGCACCCTGAGGGCCGCCCAAAGCTCCAATCAACTCCAGATTTCGTTTGAGGCTGATCTGAATCATCTGGAAGGTACCTCACCTGTCCAATCATGAAGTATTGTGGTAGGCATGGGTTTGATCAAGTCAAAGAGAAGGAAAATTGATCAAGTGAGGCCCACAAGCAATTTGAGCAACTCAAAGGCTAGATCATCATGATCTAAACTATGGAAAAGCTTGCATGAGCCACCAAATAGCAAGATCAAGGGTTTGATCATAAAAAAGGAGGGCCAGAATCCAAGATCTGATCATCAAGTGGGCCCACATGGATGAAAAGAGCAATCTGAACCGTCCAAGTCATCATCCGCACCAGGGAAAGCCTTCTTAGCCTTACAAAACATCAATAATAAGTGCTCTAAAGCAAAGCTGAAGTCTGGAAAGGGCCCACAGGGCCAATTCAAGCAATTCAGACCACTCAAATCACAATCAGCCTCGTCAGAAGCCAAACAAAGCAAGGTAAGTATGCTCAACCATAAAATCGGGTCCGAATACCTTAAACTACGTCGGGATCAACATCCTAAGGGAGTTCATAATAAAAACCATCATTTGACCTCAACCGATCAAGGAAGGGGTCAGATAGACTGGATCTTTTGAAAAAAAAAATACAAAAAAAATGTGTCGTGCTTCATGAACAAAAGTTGTGGTCCAAAGACCTTAAACTAAGTCGGGATCGACATCCCGAGAGATTTTCAATAAAAATCGGCATCAATCCCAGCCATGCGAGCCAAGATCTGATGACCTGGATCATTTCGAAAAATAAAAAAAATGTGTCGCCCTATTCTGTACATATTTGTGGTCCGAAGACCTTAAACTACACTGGGATTAATTTCTCGGGGGACCTTTTCCTGCTTTCAACTAAAAACAGGCATCGGCCTCAACTGCTGGGATCAAGGTTCGATAACCCGGATCATTTTCAAAAATACCAAAAAGATTTTAAGCTTTCCATAAAAACCAGTATCAATCTTAATCACTTGAGTTAAAGTCTGGAACCTTTTCTAAAAAAAAAATTCACCATCAATTTCAACTGCACAAATTCATCCCCAGCGGTCCGAAGACCTAAAACTACACTGGGATTAACTTCTCGGGGGCTTTCTTTCCCAACCTGTTCTGGACATGGCTGACAGTTGATCGTACGGGTGTCCGAAATCTTCTAAACAGGTAAAGACTGAGGGGAGAAAACCCCGCAACCCTGTTCGTGTTGAACGCACCGTGATAGACAATCTTGATTTGGAAGTCACTGTTAAATCTGACGGATGTTCCCTGTTCCTAAAACTCATGAAGGGGATTAAGGCAGTTGGGAGGTGAAGCGCACCCTCATGGAATTGTGAGTAACGTAAGGCCCCAAACAGGATTGACAAAGGGAAATGTGAGGATGTGGCTCATTCTGTGGCCGAAGGAGTCCGTTGGACGATACGTGGTCTATCTGCATTGCACATGAGGAACATGCAACTTTGTGGGTGTGTTGACTGAAAATCCTCAAAATCCCCTCATCCGAAGATGTAAAACTACGGGACTTAACTGTGTGAGACTCGTCTTGCTCGCTGACGTAAAATGGATCGGGTGCCTTACCAGCAGTAGAAGCTAGAAATGGATGAAAATTTCATACTTTTCCCCGCATTTCAGAAAAATACCAAAACATTGCAAAATCACCTTTCAAAAATCACAAAAAGATATTTCCCTTGCTTTCAAAACCAAGTATTTTCAAAATCACAAAAAAATATTTCCCTTGCTTTCAAACCAGACATTTTCAAAATCACAAAAATATTTCCTTTGTTTTCAATGACCGATCCTTATCCTGACTCAGGTAAAGATTCAAACTAAATATCTGCAAAAATTGCAAAAATTGTCACTATCCCCAGCACTGCATTTCAGGAGTATCGAATTTCGCTCACTCATTTCGCAGTTTGGGATGACGGATCCGATCACCCGCAAATTGGAATCTTGACCAAAACAAGCGATCAAGCACCATCTCAATCTCATCCATTCACAGAAGAGCATCTTGAAGTCTGATAACATCTTTCATCCATTTCCATTAGCAAAGAAACAGCATCTTGGGACGATGGACCTGATCGACCACGGGTCAGGATCTTGACCAACCCGCTGGCCAAACATCCATATACAAAAAAAAAAAAGAAATCCCCAGGGGAGCACAATCCTGGAGCAATAAGCTCAAAGTTCTCTGCATCTCCAGCAAAAGTAAAATCATCAAATGAAAAGAGAATGAGCCAAACCATGCATTCATCATCAAATATGCATCTCCATACATCCCCATGCATCGCATCAATCATCATGTTTACCTGCTTTCAAAATAAAAGTCGGTTAGCCAAAGACCCCACAAGCACCCCTAGTGGAGGCACGTGCAAGCCAGATTTCCTTTTTAAAAAGATAATAAAATATTCCTATTTGCAAATAAAAACCCCACGGAGTATCACTCCCCAGAGTGGGTACCTTTTCAAAATCCAAAAATATTTTTCCAGTAGAGCGTTCGGCCTCCAAAACACCAGGAGATCTTCCATATCTCTGGGTAGGAGCCGACGCAAAAATCAAATAAGACCCGATGTCTCACGATTTTCCCGGAGACCATCGGATCCAATGCACTCAAAGTACGGTCGAACTGAACTCCAGTGTCAGTGCGGTCGTACCACATGCTAAGATACGAAAAGATGAAAGCCAAAAAGCTCGGTCAAAGAAACCATTTGAACAGGTGGAAACGATGAATTATAACCCAAGTATCAAAATCAGCAGATCGGGTGGAAAGAGTTCACCCGCACATACCTAGGTATGGATGCCTGAAGTATCTTGACTGAGTCCAAGTCGGCGTAGTATAATCCCGTAAGACTACATGACGCAGGGCAGCTAACCACTTTGACAGTCAAGCGAAACAAGTACTCCTGGAGTGATCCGAGAAAACATCACACAATCAATCTCAGGGTCAACAACCTCGTAAGACTACGACGCAGAGGCTCTGCTGTACCTTTCTGATGTTAGTACTGATCGGGAATGGAAGGGTTGCGATTGGGTACCCAGGTTGCAGCAAACTGCAAAGACAATCACAACGTTTTCTCCAAACTCCCGTGGTATGTGCGAGTTATCAATCTCCAAACAATCAACTGCCTCAGATACAAAGGACAACAAAGCTTCCAGACCACAATCGAGAAAAGAATGAATTGAAAACCAAGCATCAAAACCAGCAGATCGGGTGAAAAGAATTCACCCGCACATACCTAGGCGTGGATACCTGAATTACCTTGACTGATTCTAAGTCGGCGTAGTAGAATCCCGTAAGACTACATGACGCAGGGCAGCTAACCACTTTGACAGTCAAGAAAAACAAGTACTCCTGGAGTGATCTGGGAAAACATCAAACAGTCAATCACAGGGTCAGTATCCTCGTAAGACTACGACGCAGAGGCTCTGCTGTATCTTTTCGATGTTAGTACCGATCGGGAATGGAAGGGTTGTGATTGGGTACCCAGGTTGCAGCAAACTGTAGGGACAATCGCAACGTTTTCTCCAAACTCCCGCGGTATGTGCGAGTTATCAATTTTCAGATGATCAACTGGCACAGATGCAAAGGCAAGCAAAGATTTCAGACCACGATCTATGAATGACCGGGTCAGAAGTGGGGTGTCCACTCGCTTTGACACTCAGTTGTACGCAACCTTTGCCAAAGAGGGGCATTTGTAGACACCCCACTTTCGGCTACACTGTTGGTAGAGATAGCTGAATGAATGAAGGACCATACCCCCAAATCCCATGTCCAAACTCAGCCAAACTCACCATTGTAAGCCCCAATCCATAGCCTAACTCACCTCTAAACATCAGCCTGAAAAACCCCCCATAAGAAAAATCAGTCAAAAAACCTAAAAAAGTCAAACTCACTGAGTCAACCCGCTGATTCAAATCACCGAGTCAACTCGCCGAGTCAAACGACCGAGTCAAAACACTGAGTCAAATCACCGAGTCAACCCGCTGAGTCAACCCACCGAGTCAACTCACTGAGTTCCAAGCAGCAGCCCCGAAGCATGTCCGTACTACCCGCTAGATCCCGAGAAGCGTCTATACGGGCGGCCCCCTGGGTGTCGCCTAAACTTATTCACGGGAACTGCCACTGCCCGCTGCTATAAATACCCCCCTTCCCTTCTCATTTTAACAAGCCTGTAACCCGAGTGCGATCCAGTCGCTCTGAGTCCACTTCCATCCCTCTTTTAGCCCATTTTTCCACCAAGGAGAGCCCGAGTGAGAAGAGCCTAGCCCTGGTCCAGCCCAGCCTGACTCTGGTCTAAGTCTCCCAAGCCATCCAAGTCTTGATCCAGTCACTCGAAGCAAACCTTGCGATACCTCCGTCCATTCAGCTATTCTTTATCAGCATCATCTCATTCGCATCTAGCATAAGTGCAACATTTACTTTCCTTCCAACCCCCCTGCTTCACTACAAGCACTTTGATTATTCAAACACACAGCATGCATCTCGCATAAAGCACCTGTCTGTTCAAGCGTATGCTCTGGGCTTGCCTGTTAGTGGAACTTGCCTATCAGAAACTCTTACTGTTCAGACCTGCATTCATGCATCAGCCACTACAAGCACTCTGATCATTCAAACACACAACATGCATACCGCATAAAGCACCTGTCAGTTCGAGCGTATGCTCTGGGCTTGCCTGTTAGTGGAACCTGCCCATCAGAAACTCTTATTGCTCAGACCTGCATTCATGCATCATGTCATCTATGAGAATATAGGATGATTAAAACAGACTTTCAAGTATTAGTTCGATTCTGTGAAGTAGAGATCGTACTCCGATACGGGCAGTGTGTGGGGTGCTTAACCTCTTCCCACCCTATAACCGTGATCCCTTAGTTCGAATCTCTGGCCGCAGATCAAAATGAGTCATTTTAGAAAAAGAAATCTTCGGATTCCCTTCTCTAACATTTCTACGGGGTCTAGCCGACTGTAGATTCGAAGTAACTGGCTAGTGGCGACTCTGGTCTTATATAAACTCATCTAAACACACCCAGCTTAACACGACAACCAAACAAAGCCCTCGAGAACGAGGCAAGCCAGTAGCACAGACGGCGATTCGCACGCACGCACCTCTTCTTCTTTTTCCGAAAGGAAAAGGAGAAAGTCCAGGAGCGCGGAACGACGAGGGTCCACACTTTCTAAAACTCACTACTCAGCAAATTAGAAACTCCTAAATAAACAAAAACTCTAACAAAGAAAGAAACAAACTAAAAATCAGAATTACTAAAAATAGTGGGTTTTTTTTCTAAAATCTTGTATTCGGCTGTAACCGCACGTTTTCTAGTGAAACGGACAGACACGAGTCATTTTGGTGGATTGGTTCACCACGAAACAGAATTTCAGTAGGAATTCATATCTTGTGTGTCTCATAACTCCTCTCGGATCAGAAGTTATGGCCGATTTACGGTGCACCTTCTTTTGGTCCATACACGCAAAAATTGTTAAGTTTGTCATTTTTTCCTTTATCTTTTTTCAATCCATCTTTATTAGGAACGTGCTTGATCCACGCCCTTCATCAGAGGATTCTTGTCCTACATCATGAAGAAATGTGTAAGCTATTAAAAGATTGATCCAAGCCATCCATGTAAAAGGGCATATAATTGGATAATATGGAGCAATGTTTTGCCAAATGACCATGTTTGCTGCACAATTAGCATGTGGGCCACGTTGATGAGCCTAATGGATGAGATGGCATGAATCAAATATAGGAAATTGGTTATAATGACTCAAGTTGTAGTGAAATCGGCCAACATCTTGACTACGAGAGCAACCGCGGCCACGATTATATCTATATAGCCAAAGCCTCGTCTTCCTTATGACATGGACCAACTCTGCCTAGATCCAGTAAAACCACACCCAAGAGTGGATAAAGGGGTTGTATTAGTGCTGTCATTGTTATATTGGATACAAATTTCTTAATGAGAAAAGAAGATTGTGTAGTTCGACAAAAGAGGCTTTCGTGACATGAATTGTTTGCGGTCACAAAAGGGATCATATTCAGATACTCAACTGCAACAAAAGAATTGCTTAACATTTTGATATGTTGTAAATAATTGGTCATGTATTACAGTGGCCAGTTTATGGAGATTAATTATTAAGTAGGGAGTTGAGGTGTATAACTCATGAATGAGATGCATGAATAGTGGCGTGGCCAACCACACGGGCTAGAACATGTTTGGATAATATCGCATTGAGCCAACTAAGGATCATTTAACTATCGTTAGCCAGGATGTATAATTAGGATTAGACTGTGATGTAGTGGGAGAGTATTGTCAAATTACTAGTACTTGATCTAAAAGCTTGACTCGTTAGAGGATGGCGTATCAATGTATATCTAGGGACTTTTAACACTCCGCAAGTGCAGGGTGGAACTCCGCACGGGAACATACTAAGCAAGGGTGGAGGGACACTCATACCATAAAATAGGTCGGGATTGCCCCCATGGGAGAATATATTAACTGGGGCATATTTGCTACTCTCAGGATTCGGACACTTGAACTTCCGCTCTAAAAACATGTCGAATCACCACTTTCTTTAAAATCTCGAGCCGTTAAAGGATGGCATATCAATATATATCGAGGGACTTTAACTCCAACAAGTATGATTATGAACCTATGATAATGACCTGAACAGAGAGCGAGGGTTGTTAGAGCCATCAAGAAATTCGAAAACATCATATATTTTAAGAATATGAACAATTTGATTGTTTCAAAGAAAACGATTTGTGCAATCAAATTTGATCAAAACAAGGTGCAAAATACTGGAGAATGAGTTAAAAGACAAATTGATATTAGTATTGAAAAATGTAAATATGTTATCAATCATGATGGGAAAATGAAATAGTAAAAACTAAAAAATTTATAGAGAAAAAATGGAAAAAAAATGACAAAAATGAGGATTAGAGAGGATCATAGAGGCGTAATAACATGTAGAAACCTTAAATTTGATACTGTTAATGGCTTAAGGTTAAACTCCTGAACCTATGTATTATATATAGTTTCACAAGATTACAGTGTATAACTATTATGATGATAAAAAAGAGAAACATAACCAGTAGTAAGATAACATCGATCGATTTAAGGCTACTGAATTTGAATTAGGGGTATGAGTCGGTGTGTTATCTATTCTATCATTGATATATCATCAAGATAGGAGTTCAGTAATCACTACTTAAATGTCTAAATTCATGTATAAGATACGGCAATCATCCCAAATCTTAAATAAAAAAGTTAACACATGTTTAAATTCAAGCTTTAATTATCTAAAATGAAATGTCTGAAATAAAACAAATTAAATACAAATTTAAGCACTTTTCTTAGTATCTCAATTCTCACATTCAAATTTCTGCTCTCAATCTCATATCTCTCTATTCTCAATTTCTATTTCCCTTTCTGCCGAACTTAGACATAGTAGTGGCAACCACCGATGCCAGCCACTGCCACACCATCCCCACCCAAAACCCTATTTCTTATCTTTCTCCTAATCTCTCTTTTTTCCTTTCAGATCATATTTCTCTCAAACTCTCAATCTTTCCCTCCTCTCTCAATCAACTCCCTCTCTTAATCTCTCATATCTTTCTCCTCCCGATCATTCTTTCTCTTTCTCTTAGGCCCATATGTGACAATGGTTACAGAAATATTAGTCGTGGCATGCAACTGTCAATGCTAACAACTAGCTGCATCAATCCCACTCAAATTACTCTTCCTCATTTTCTTTTATCTTTTCCTACCTCTATAATCCACATCAAAATACCCATAATCTAATTTCTAACCTTAAAAACATAAAACAAAAGTAGGAAGAAGGAACAAAAGAGGGGAAAAAAGAAGAAGAAAGAGAGAGTGAAAAGGAATACAAATGATTCAATTATTGGAAATACAACTAGATCGGATAAGTACTTGAAGAAACAAGAGCCTTCCCTCCCCTTCAGCAACTTAAATTATAAGTTAAAAAGTAAGTTTTTTTTTTTTGCTGGTCTAAGTTTTTAATCATTTTATAATAATGTTATTACCAAACTAACTTTTACAAGATAAGTAGCTTATTTACTGCTATAAGCTAAGAAAACTATTATTTATGTATCAATGGATGTATAAAAATAAGACATTAGAATAGTACTAGTGATCTCGTAGTTTAGACGGTTTTGTGCATGATCGTATAGTTCGTCAGGCCCTGTCATTGAGTAACTTGATAATGTTGTATATGCATGCAAATGGAAACTACATACGCCTTACTCTAGCTTTTTACATCATACACAATAGCTAGCATATTTGTAGTATCATTCCAACAATTGATTTATCCAAGACAGCCATGGAGAAATCATAAGCAAAAAATTATATAAAGATGACAATCTTTGTCATAAGAAGGCATGTAATGAACTAATAGTTCATCTCTCATGCACATGATAATTATACATATACACACGAAGGCTGAGGAACATGTGGTATGAATGGGATGATCAAGACCATGAATCTCTTGTCGTGGTGGCCATTATTTCTTACTAAATATGAACCGTTGTAGGCATAAAGGGTTAGGATCTTTCAAGCAGGTTGATTTTTTTGCTTATGGGTCATTCAATGAATGAAACTTTTGCAGACTTCATACAGAGAGATTGGGTAGTGAGGCCACCACTATCTTCATGGTTGGTGTGGTGACATTGCAAGATTTGGTGGAGCCGTTATCAGATATGGGTCATGTACGTACTTAGCCAGAAAATCTTAAAGAAATGCCCTGGCCATCTCTGATAGCATGTGGATCCATGGATCAAATCTCACCACGTCACCTCACAGCTAAGGGTAGTAATGTAAAAATGAATGCCCGGTAAGTAGGAGACCCTTACCACCCTCAACAATGGTGTGGTGGTGTGGTGAGATTTTATTTTGTGAGCCCTTACCACTCGTGAGACTATGGGATCACTAACATCATAGCTCCATGTTCGCTTCCCCAAGTATAGGGTTGCGATGTAGTAATAAACTCGGTAGGACCGAGGTCGATCCACAGGGACTTATGTAGGATTTCACAAACGCATCCACAAGTTTCTATTGGAAGCTAACAATCAAATTTTGAATAAAATGTATGGGAATAATAGTTTTAAGCTAAATTGAATGTAAACAATTATAAGAAGGCACTAGGGGTTCGAGGATCCACTTGTAGCAATCCTCGATGTTCAATCCGCTGCGGTTTCCCATTCTCTCGACTAGAATCACCAGTCAGGTCTATCTAGTCGGATGATAGAGCTGTTAAACCAAAAGTCTGTGATATGTAAGTTCTGTGCATAAAGTTCACTCAATCTAGGCTGATCTGAGCATGCTCAATTGCATAGGTCATTCACCTTTTCTATAGGTCCAGTTCTCAATCATAACCATCCTCAAGTCCTCTCACAAGACAAGGCTAGATCAGGATTTGAACTGGATTCAAATTATATGCACAGTCCATACATATTCCAGAAAATCAACCAAAATTAGAACTTTGGCATGAAGCCCCTTTATGAAGAGCTTGGTACTAGAGCGCACTCCAATTCCTCGGATCATACAAGTCTAGACCGTTGCAAACGAATTAAGAAGATAAGTAATTCATCCAAACATCCATGAGTCATCACAAGACTAAGAGAAATTACTTAAAAACTTGTATAAACTTCAAACCTTAGTTCATAATCCTTAATTCCAAACTGAAAACCACTTAACTACGAATTAAAACATCTTGGATACACTACAAACTTCACCTCTTAGCCCTAGCTAAGAGGTTTAGCTGCTCATGATCCAAGGAAACATGAATCAACTACTAAAAGCATGAAAACAGCAAAGCAAACCAAAAGGAGTTGTGAAACTCCAATCTCCACTTCCACAGTCTCCAACCTCGTTCCAACCCTTCTAGGATGCCCCAGGAACGATCCCTAGGTGTCCTCTTATAGTCTGGAGGCTCCACGACTTCGGAAGAATCGAGAAAGTGCGTAACACTTACGCAGCGCAGAGAATTTCGGGAAGAAATTAGAAAGTTCTAACTCAGTACGCATGGCCGACCGGTCAAGACCGGTCGGCCTCAAGTGAAAATACTCCAGCAGGTATGCCCGACCGGTCAAGACCGGTCGGGCCTCGTAGAACATCAGTCCAGCAAGCCTATCCGACCGGTCAAGACCGGTCGGATGTTTTCATCCACATTACAGCAGCAATCGGTCCTTTTCAATGAAGTTCCAGCACATATGTCCGACCGGTCAAGACCGGTCGGACGTCTTCAGTAGGAGCCTAATCTGCATGGCTGACCGGTCACTGACCGGTCTGGCTTCCTTAACCGACCGGTCACGACCGGTCAGCCCTCTTTTCTTCTTGTATTTTTCCTTTCTTTCTTCTGCTTTCTTTTCTTCTTTAGTTCTTTCTTTCTTTTCTTCTTTGGTCCTCAAACGTTCTTCATTAGAATAGTTCCAAATGAGCTCATTATATCTTCAATTGAGTAGAGTCCACCCTCAATCCTGTAGTCACAAAACATACATTGAATTAGCTTACAAACCATACAAACCTTGCACAATGAGTGATGAATTGGGGTTAGAATATGCATAATTAAGAGCTCAACACTCCACTAGGTCTCACATGCTGAGAATATAGTCCATTGATCAGAACTGTCAGATTCCAAATGTCATGCTATGGTCAGCTTGATAATGTATCTCCAAATAGATAAATGGCTGCATGATTTCAAATATCTTTTGTTATTCTATTGTAACTAACTACAGCTATTTAATACAATGGATCCGTGCGATCCCAAGTAGGATGATTTTTTGCTTATGAGTCATTCAATAAATGAAGGTTTTGCAGACTTCACAAAGGGAGATTGGGTAATGAGGCCACCACTATCTTTATGGTTGGTGTGGTGACATTATAAGATTTGGTGAAACCATTGTTAGATATGGGTCGTGTACATACTCAGCTAGAAAATCTTAAAGAAAGGCATTCGCCATCTCTGACAGCATGTACGTAGCTCCACCAATCAAATCTCTCTGGTCACCTCACAGCTGAGGATAGTAATGAAAAAAAGAAAGCCCTGCAAATAGAAGGCCCTCACCACCCTCAACAATGGTGTGGTGGTATGGTGAAATTTTATTTTGTGAGCCATTACCACCCTTGAGACCATGGGATCACTAACGTCATAGCTCCACTAGGTCTCACATTCTGAGAATATGGTCCACTAATTAGAACCGTCAAATTTCAGATGCCATGCTATGGTCGATGTTGAGCTCCGAATTGTGCATATTCTAACCCCATTTCATCACTCATTATGCATGTTTTGCATGTTCAAATAACCTAACTAAGGCATGTTTTGTGATTGTAGGAATGAGAGAGAGACTTCACTTATTTTAAGTTAAAAGACTACCTTGGAACTCCATTGATGATGAAAGAAGATGGGCCAAAAGAAGAAGAGAGGAAGCAAGGAGAGAAGAGAGAAGAAAGAAGGAAAAAGTGCAATAATACAAGGACCGACCGGTTAGGACCAGTCGGCCAAGTAGCCTGCCCCCTTTTCTATTTGCTGGACTACGTCCAGATTAGGCCAACCGGTCACCACCTTGTCCTCTCTCTGCACTTGCTGGAAGAAGCCGCAGACTTATCTGACCGGTCAAGACCAGTCGGCCAGTCCACTCCGACCGGTCAAGACCAATCGGCCGTACATAATTTTAGCAAGGCAGCAAGCTTCAAAAATCATGCGTTGTGCGTAAGTGGTACGCGGATTCTGAAAGTTTCTGAGTCAGTGGAGCTTCTCCATTATAAAAAGACACTTATGGCTCATTCCTAAGGTATCAAAGAAGGCTTAGGAAGTCGTGGGAGGTGAAGAAGATCGCCCTGGAGCGTCTGCAACTCTTCCAAACTTTTTTTTATTATGTTTTTTTAGTTTTCTTTTGAGTTTTAGTTTAACCTATTGATAGTTGACTAAACCTCTTAGCTAAGGCTAAGAGGTGAAGCTTTTAGTTGTTTACAATACTTAATTCAAATTAGCTCAAATACTTTTGTTTTAATGAAGAACACTTCTAGTTCATGTTTGAAATAAAGTTAGTATTTTTAGTTAATCTTCTATCTCTTGTGATTTCTCTTACATTGGATGTTTTGATTACTGAGATTGCTTAATGGGATGTTGATTGATAGGATTTTAGGTTATAAAGATCTTAGATCCATCATGATATATTGGATGCTAGGGGATATTACAAACTAAGTTTCCTAAGTGTTTATCTAAAACTAAATTAAAAGAAGTTCTTATCTTCTAATTAGATCTGAGATATGTGTTTATGTATTGGTTTTGATTCAATAGAAGTTCAATTCGTGCTTTTAAATCAAGTCTAGTGACAAGGCTTGATGAAGAATTATGAATGTGATCTTAATTGTTTTGTGAAAGATTGGGTTGTGTGATTGAATACGCCCAATTAGATCTTGACACAAACTGAGTTTAACCGTTTGGATCGATTCGGATCGACTCGGTAAAACCCTGTTCGAACAGAAAGTCTTATTGTTCGAACTTTGTTCGAGCACAAATAGTGTGTTCGAAAAAAAAATTCAATTCAATTTCAAACATAGTCCTGTTCAACTCGACTCGAACTCGAACTTGACTCGAATATTGATCGACTCGACTCAACTTGTTCGTTCGACTCGATTATATATATATATATATATATATATATATATATATATATATATAGAGAGAGAGAGAGAGAGAGAGAGAGAGAGAGAGAGAGAGAGAGAAGAAGAAGAAGAAGAAGAAGAAGAAGAAGAAGAAGGGTGGATGACAAATAAACATGACTGTGAGCTCAGGAAGGTTTCAATGGTGGACATCATTCTCCTCACCGTTTCCTGTGGTGTGGTCCATTTGAGTTTTGTATCTGCCTCATTTCTTATGTAATGCCTTAAAATAAGCTGTAAAAATGGATGGATGGAGTGGATAAAACAAAGACATCATGGTGGGACACATAGAACGAAAAAATCGGTATTTACTATTCAGTAGTAGAAAAAATATTTTCAAGCGAAAAAAGCAAAATTGTTCGAACTCGTAAAAATTGTTCGAAATCCATATGTTCGAACATGTTCAAACATAGGGCTGATCATGAGCCGAGTCAGCTCGAGAAGCTCGCTCGACTCGGCTCGACAAAACTCGCCTCGACTCAGTAGGGCGAGTCAATCCAATCCTAAATTTAGAAGCTCGAGTTAAGATCGAGTCAAGCTCGAGCACCCAATCCCTCGACTCGGCTCTCCTAGAAGCTCGCCTCGAATCAGCTCGACTCGGTTCGTAGCTCGACTCGCTCGATTTATTGCCTATATATAGGTAGTTAAAAAAAAAAAAAAACCAACATTACACCTCTCTTCCCTCTCTTTTCCAAAACCATACCTTACATCTTCCCTCTCTTTTCCAAAATCGTCGCAAGTCCTGCACCTCTCTTTCCCTCTCCCAGATCTTCTCTTCTCTCTCATACTAGTCTGGCTAGCCAGCAGAGGGGAATCGTCCGCACCTCTCCAACTCTCCTCCTCTTTCTCTTATTTTCCTTCCTTTGAACAAACACAAGGTAATGCTCGGATGCTTCTTTTCCCCGTACTACTGGGATGCTAGGTGGGGTCCACCGTAATATTTATTAGAAATCTAACCCGTCCATACGTTTTGCAAGATCATTTAAGGATGTGCGACCAAAAATAAGTTGGATCTAAAACTCAAGTGGGCCGCATGAGAGGAAAAATGGTAAAATAAGTTTTCTACCGTTGAAACTTTACTGGGCTCCACCTTTATGTTTGTACCCCATCCAAACGGTTTAGAAGGTCATTACCACTGAGATGAAGTAAAAAAATGAAGAAAAAAAAGTTTGATTGGAAAAGTTTGTGGCCACATGAATGTTTAAAAGGTGGTTACTGAATACCCACTATTTCCTCTCGTGAGGCCCACTTGAGTTTTAGATACACTTGATGTTTTGCCGCATGTCTTAAAATAATCTCGCAAAACATATAAACGGTGTAGATTTCTCAGAAGCATCACGGTGGGCCCCACCTTGCATCCCTGAGCAGGAACGGAAGCGGATTGGTTGGTGCACCCTACACTAGCTATGGTGTGGGTTACAGAGCAGATTAGGTGAGACACTGGCCTCACGCAAGACGGTGTAGCCCTCACAGTGGGGTTACAGTGGAGCCCACCTTGATGTATGTATTATGTATCCATTCCGTTCATCCGTTTTCCCATATCATTCTAGGGCATTATCCAGAAAATTAATCAGAACCAATTATCAGGTGGACCATACCATAAGAAACAGTGGTGGTTTGACCATCCTACCATTAAAAACCTCTTAGGGAAAAAATTAATGTTTCCGTAGTGTTTGTTTACCATCTGATCTGTTGATAAGGTCACATAAGCCTGAATGAGGGGAAAAAACAAATATCGGCTTGATCCAAAACTTTTGAGTCTCATTAATGGTAAATAAAGACTGTTTCTTATGGTATGGTCCACTAGATGATTAGATCTGCTTCATTTCTGGCAAAATTCCCTAAAATAATATGGGAAAATGGATGGACGGTGTGGATACAGGATACATACATCAAGGTGGGCCCCACGATAATTCACGGCAAGGGCCGCACCGTCTTGCGTGAGGCCGGGATCGCACCTAATCCGCCCTGTGTACTGTGTCAAATTCTTACGTACTTGAGCACGATGAACGTAAAAATTGTGGACCACCCCACAATGGGGTATTTCATACATCTACACCGTACATCCATTTGAAGAGATGATTTTAGCTTATGACCCAAAAAATGAGTCATATCCAGATCTCAAGTGGACCACACCACAAAAATGATTATAACCGTTAAAAGCATACTAGGCCCCACCATGATGTTTATTTTCCTTCCAAACTGTCCATAAGGTCACATGGACCTGGATGAAGGGTTTTACAAATATCAGATCGATCCAAAACTTCTGTAACTCCCGAGAAGATTTCAATGGTAGACGTTCTATCTCCCACTTCTTTCTACAGTGTGGTCCACTTAATCTTTGGATCCTTCTTATTTTTAAGATCAAGCCTTATAACTATGTCAACAAATGGATGGATGGTTTGGATATAACACGCACATCACAGTGGGGCCCACAGAACTTGGTGACGTCAATGCACCAAGTGGCTTCCCGCATAAGCTACCTCCATCTCCTCCATCTGTCCACTCACTCCTGTCACATGCATGATACACCTACTACCTTACACATGTACTTCCTCTAGTGTACGGCTGCTCCCGTACACTCACACGGTCACACACCCACCTGCCGCGATGGCTACTGAAGTGACCTCACCAACTTCTGTGGCCCCCACTGTGATGTATGTGTTGTATCCACACCGTCCATCTAGTTGGAGAGATCATTTTAGGGCGTGAGCCAAATGATAAGTCAGATCCAAAGCTCAAGTGGATCTCACCGAAGAAAACAGTGGGGATTGATCTCCTACCATTAAAAACTTCTTGGGGCCACAGAAGTTTACGATCAAGCTGATATTTTTGTTTTCACTTATTCCATGTCTGTGTGAACTTATGAACAGGTTGGATCTCAAACAAACATCATGGTGGGCCCTAGGAAGGTTTCAACGGTTGTGTCACTGTCCCCACTGTTTTCTTTGGTGGGATCCACATGAGCTTTGGATCTGCCTCAATCGGTGTCTCACGCCCTAAAATAATCTCTTCAAATGGATGGACGGTGTAGATACAGCACATACATCACAGTGGGGCCCACATAAGTTGGTGACGTCACTTCAGTAGTGAGATGGCTACTCAACCTATCATTGTCAGTACTCAGTACCCCACCTGCCCGTCAAGCCTTGCCAGTACTTAGTACCCCACCTGCCCGTCAAGCCTTGCGCAGGAAGTTACTGCACTGGGAACCAAGGTGGGGCCCACAGTGATGGTTTTTGATAAATCTACCCCATCCATCCATTTTGGGAGATCATTTTAGGACATGAGAACAAAAATGAACCGGATACGAGACTCGAGTGGGCCGAAAACGTGAGGATTGAACGTCCACAGTTGAAATATTTGTGGAGCCATAGGAGTTTCAAATCAGGATAATATTTGTGTTTCCAATTCATCTCAGTAGTAGTGACGTTATGAACAGTATGGATGTCATATAAACATCACTGTAGACTCAGGGAGGTTTCAACGGTACTAATTTCCCTACCCACCTTTTCCTTTAGTGTGGCCCACTTGAGTCTTGGATCCGGTTCATTTTTGTTCTCATGTCCTAAAATGAGCTCCCAAAACGGATGGACGGGGTGGATTTATCAGAAACCATCATTGTGGGCCCCACCTTGGTTCCCAGTGCAGGAATTTCCTTCCCAAGGCTTCCGCTGGGAATCCGCGCCCCTGTCCAACTTTTGTGGGCCCCACCATGATGTATGTGTGGTATACACACCATCCATTCATTTGGAGAGATCATTTTAGGGCATGATCAGAAGAATAAGGTAGATCCAAAGCTCAAGTGGACCCCACCAAAGAAAATAATAGGGAGAGTAATGTGGACCCCAATATTAGAAAATGGTGAACGGTGAGGACGCGGTTTGGCTAGCGACCCTGCCACTAGTTAGGTGGCTAGTCGTCGGTGCTCTGTGGGCCTCACCATGATGTATGTATTTTATCCCTGCTGTCCATCCATTTTTCCAAATCATTTTAGGGCATGAAACGAAAAATGAGGCATATATAAATCTCAGGTGGACCACACCACAAGAAAACAGTAGAGATTGAATGTCCACCATAAAAAACATCATAGGGCTCACTGTAATATTTATTTGACATCCAACCTGTTGATTAGGTCATATTGACCTGGATGACGGGAAAGAAACAAATATTAGATAGATCCAAAACTACTATGGCCCCAAGAAGTTTTTAATGGTGGACGCTTAATCACCACTGTTTTCTATGATGTGGTCTACTTGACATTTGGACCTACCTTATTTTTTGTCTCATACCATAAAATGATATGGAAATATGGATGGATGGCGTGGATGAAACATATACATCATAGTGAGGTCCATAGAGCACCGACTACTAGCCAATGGCAAGTGGCAGGGTCACTAGCCAATCCGTGTCCGAATGGTGAACGGTTAGAAAACTTTAGCTAAGGTTTTTTGGAGCATTCTGTTTATTCTGCAAACTGTGACCCCCCAACTAGTGGAGACCCAAGCCCGGTCCAACAAACATTGATTGGCCCATGCATGTGAGACCCAAGCCCGATCCAACAAGCTACTCAGACCCAAACTTATATTGATCCATTTATCATGGTGTGCTCCACTTGACGATTGGATCATTCTGAATTTTGGGGCACCCACTCATCATGGTGGGCCTCACATTTTGGAAGGATTAGATGCAATGCAGACATCGCGTGGACCCCATAATATTGAAGTATTTTTTATATTGAAGTTCCATAAGATATTTCATTTTATCTTTAATTAATAATTTTTTAAGCACATTTTATGTTTCGATATTTGTTCTTTAAATATTTATGTTTAAGATTCTTTGTTAACTGACGTTGTTAATTTGTATTTAGGCCACTTAGTGGTTTAGTAATGTATCCTCCCGTTTAGGAATTCATATTGAATGAGTATAGTCATTCAACTGGAAATGTTTGTTCTTTATGGATTCCAAAATTGTCCAATTTTTTGACGGTTCGGTACCATACCATGTACTTAGGTTGTCCTCGTTTTCAGTTTACATGCAGTTGAAATTTCAGTGGCGTCTCCTTATATTTTCTCCGGATATGTGGTTCTTTACTGATTGGTTGCCTTTATCCATGTATAATGGATTACATATGGCAACTAATCAGTATTGAATTTTACATATATCTGGAGAATATGGGGAGGTGCTGTCGAAATTTCGGCTCGCATGTAAACTGTATGAGGACAGTACATGGTATGTTACCGAATGGGACAGAGATAATTAGCACTTCTAGATAGAAACAAGTAGGAATATGTGAGACATTTAAAGACAACTAGCAAACAAATTTGAAACAATTAGGGATAATATATAGTTATTATATGTATGTACCCCGGCGAATTTATTGATTAGAGGACTATTTGAGACACTTGTGTCTTGCAGTTTATGGAGGGGCCCCGATATTGTCTGTACTATACATTTATATACACGTATAAATGTGATTGACTGATTGCTTGAACTTGTAAAAGCTCATATCTTACTTTACCCTTATTTTATAGATGACTAGTGAGGAAAATCTAAGTAATCCCGCTGTCGGCCCGTCAGTCACATCTCTTATTGTGGAGGGAGATGTGACGGAAAAGAAAGTTGAAACGACTTCAGGTTCAGTGAGAGGAAAAAAAAGATCAGCGGTATGGGAATTTTTCGATGAGATCACGCAACCAGATGGTTCAATTAAGGTTAGATGCAAGTACTGTAAAACTCTTTACCGCAAGCATTCTGGTTCTTCTACTACTCATTATCAAAGGCATCTAGATAAATGTGTGAAGAGACCAAGAACGTCGACTGGTGGAGTCCAGCAGCTGCTTTCATTTACCGCTTCTGAAAATGACGACTCTCAAGCCACGCTATCCACTTATAAGTATGATAAGAAAAACTGAAAGAGTGGTATGCAAGATTGGTGATAGTTGAGGAGAAGCCGTTTAGGATGGTAGAAAGCAAGGTTTTTATGAATTTTTCAAATTTCTTAATCCTAGATGTGAGAAGGTCTCTCGTCATACTGTGAAAAGAGAATGTATGAAGATGTATACAATTGAGAAAGTAAACTTGAAATCCCTTTTAGCATCCGTATCAAGAATAAGTTTGACTTCATATATGTGGACATCATCCAATCAAAGAAACGGATACATGTCATTAACTGCACACTTTGTTGACTCAGATTGGAAACTCCAAAAGAAAATTTTAAACTTCTGTTACGTTCCTCCTCCTCATACTGGTGTGATAATGTCGGACTGCATCTATGTAACGCCCCAGATTTTCGAGATTTATTTGAAATTTTTGAAAATTCATTTTTAATTTATCTTTTATTAATTATCGTACATTTATCATTGACTTGTGAATAGCGGGACATCCGTAGGAGATCCAATAGGGGACCCTTTACAAAAGTTGCTTAGAATGATCCCATAAACATCGTAGAAAGATCAGATTTCAAA
The DNA here is from genome assembly GCA_003013855.2 of Liriodendron chinense. NCBI lineage: Eukaryota > Viridiplantae > Streptophyta > Magnoliopsida > Magnoliales > Magnoliaceae > Liriodendron > Liriodendron chinense. The sequence continues at coordinate 37,555 of PVNU02003576.1, read as the reverse complement.
AATCACGCACTTTTCAGATAATGACGAAAATGCCATTAGTTAAACTTAAGTTAAGATGCCATTTTTAAGTATTATAGTTTCTGACGATCACTTTCACGCAAAACCCTGGATTTAAGCTTTTGGGCACATATTAACCATACACATCAAATTTCAACCCTTAAATCATAGTAGAAGTGGTCCGATTGTCAAATCAGCCCCTTAACCCTTGATTTTCATCTCCATCGAATGAGGAAAGTAGATGGTTAGTCGTAGTCGAATATTTCTCTTCATATGAGTGACTTGGATCGTCTTTATCATGGACCAATAGTGTGATTTGAGTGCCCCACCTTGATAAGCATCTTTCTTATGCGGCCGTTTTAGAAATTAATGAGTTACTAACTCTTTTTAAATCTGAACCTTTCAATTCACCCACTTCTCACCATCAATCGCTTCTCAAATTTGGACCACTTATTATAATCATATGACTACGAGTTTACACAAAGTTTGGACCCTGATCTATAATCCTACACCGTTGAACCACAAAGCCAGCCCCTTCCTTTTCCGCCAAAAGTTGAAATTTCAGATCTAGGCATTTCTCACCATCAATCAACCACTAAACTTTGTACAATTATTTGCCTATCATGACCATATATTTTTCAAAATTTGGGCCCTGATCATCAAGCGTATACCGTTAATTGAGATCAAGCCCATTTTAGCACCCGTTAGGCCATTTTCAAGGATCGGCCAATCTAGAATGTGGATCATCAAGAAATTTACGTATTCTAACTCTACTCTTCGAGCTTGATAAGATGAACGGATTGGAATTTATCATAGATCATCCGAATATTGAGATTTGAGAAACCCACCTCAAGAAGTTGTTACACAAGACCTCGCGTGCACATCCCTCTCCATATTTCTACTACGCACCTCCAAATCCTTCTCTTAACCCTAGCCTCCATGCCCTAGAGAAAGAGAGAGAGAGAGAGAGAGAGAGAGAGAGAGAGAAGAGAAGAGAGTTCTTTCTCATATTTTTCCAGCGGTTAGGATCTTCTACAACCCTCTTCTTCTAATTCCATTCTAAGGTGAGGATTTTCCTTCAAGCCTTTCATTAATAATATCACGATTATCATAAGTTTCTTTTGTGGCATGTGAAGTTGTCTTGTTTTGAATTACTTATCCATATAACATGAAGTTTGATGTGAGATTTATAATGAATATCATTATATGGTGATGTGATTCCTTTTTTTAGATTTTTTACTAAGAAGCATGTGTATTTATATTATTTATTTTTGTGAAATATATGCCCTTATTTTCTTAGTCCATGTATTACAAGTAACATTGGTTTTCATATTGTGATATAAAATATGTGTATAAGATCATCATATGGATATCCCATTATTATATACTCTTTGTCCCTAAGTTGATAAAATTATTTAAATCGGTTGTAGAGAGATGGAACCCGTGAGAGGTGTCCATGATGAAAGAATATATCTTGACTTAACTGAGAGAATGAAGTGATTGTTTGTCAATGGATCCTTACATGTACATGATGCTTAATTGGATCCATTTATATTACACGAGTATTTTAATGAATTTGGTCATGATGTACAACATTGGCTTTTTGGGACATGATGAAATCATAAAACGGGACAATGAGTGGACACTAATGGTATACAAATTCTCATGAGCCGGGGTTGGTGCTATGGACACTAATCTCGTGTTGTCGGCCTATGCTGGGTCACTTGTGACTCCCCATAGTGACCATTGAGTTTTATTTAAATCGGTTGTATGCGAAAACACTTAAATAAAGGTGAAACTAAAGTCATGCATTCACTTGGCTCCATGTGGGTGTACGAAATTGAGAATAGGCTAGAGCGTCGTACTTCTCCCGTACACTGTCATGTATAGATTTGGGCTATGAGCGTCCCGTTTCTCACGTGGTCGGGCAAAACTATGGGCTTGTGCGTCCCAGGAACCTCTGGTGACTAGTGGCTAGCGTGAAGTCGTAACAGGGAGTCTCCCACTTCATGTATTATGATTTCTAGCCAAGGTGCCTTAGCCAGAGCATACATTCCATGCATCGCATTAACAAAGATTTTTAATTGATTGTTTTGATTTGATTAAATGATAATATACTGCTTGCGTTTACTCTGTACCGTTATTATTATTCTTGATTGTCTTGGAGGAAATATTCCCCATTATGATAGCGTTTAACGCTATCCCAAACACAATTTAGATGATGCAGGTGAAGATCCAGGTATTGAACCCGATTTTTTTTAAGGAAAAGAGTTCGATGGTTCGTACGATCACATGGTGGATGACGATGTTAGATAAACTTAATTGACATTATCATTTATTAAATATTTCTTTTGAGTAGTTGATACATTTATGGAATTGTAATAAGTCTTCAAGAGAAGACATGGTTTTGTATTTTAATTAATCAGTATGGATATTGGTTGGTTCCCTTATTTAAACATTAATGATGATGTAGTAAGTTTGATAGAATAAGATGATAATTGTTTCCGCCATTGTGCTTGAATGCTCTATTTTATTATTTGACAAATTAGTTATTCCATAAATTACTTGGGAATTCGACCGTCGTGTTATACACGAAAGTCGAAAATCTCGGGTTGTTACAATCTATAATTGTCTGGTTGAGTGGGGCATCGAAAAGAAAATCTCTTCAATAACTTTAGATAATGCCTCTTACAATGACAGGTTAGGCTTTTTCCTTATGTAATCAGTTCAAGGTAGCTGGAAATTTATTCTTTGATGATAAAATATTTCAAGTCAGATGTTGTGCTCACATACTGAACTTGATTGTACAACAAGGGTTGAATACAATTGACTCCGCGATCTCCAACATACGTGACAACGTCAAATATATAAGGGGATCACCTTCAAGACATAATATGTGGAATGATATAATCTAATGTTTGGATTTGAAATCTAAAAAACAGTTGAAGTTAGATGTTTACACCCGCTGGAATTCAACTTATGAAATGTTGGACACTGCTTTAGAATTTAAAGTTGCATTCCCTGAACTTGCGACACGTGATAAAATGTACACATACGTGCCTAGTGATGAAGACTGGACGAAAGCTGAACACGTTCACAAGTTCCTCAAAGTTTTTTTACGACTGCACGAAGATTTTCTCTGGGAACAAGTATCCTACAACAAATCAGTTTCTTCCAGAAATTATTTTCATTATGAATGCTTTAAAAAAGTGTGCTGATGAGGGTCCAGATTTTTTGTAAGTGATGGCTTTTAGAATGCAAGGAAAATTTGATAAGTATTGGGATGACTGCTATTTGTTAATGGCCATTGCAGTTGTTATGGATCCATGGTACAAGATGGCAATGGTTAGATACATTTTCAGGTCACTTTATTCTAATTCTGAAAGGGTTTCAGCGGAGATCGCCATTATTCGTGCTGCAGTTGATGAATTGTTCACTTTATATGTTAGTACTTTCGCCGCAACATCTAATAGTGGTTACTCCTCAATCTGGGTGTAGTACTTCTATTGGAGGAAAGCGACATCGTGATTTTATGTCTTTCTTAGATGAAGAAGAAACAGAGACGCAAAAAACTGAATCAGAAGTGGAAAAGTATTTGAAGGAGCCAGTCATAAGGTTACAAGAAGAGGATTTTGATGTTTTGCAGTGGTGGAAGTCGAGAGCTCGAGAATACCCTAGACTTTCAGTGATGGCAAGAGACATATTATCAATTCCAATTTCAATAGTGGCATCAGAATCAGCTTTTAGTATGGAGAGTAGGGTCGTAAGCAAGTATCGAAGCTCCCTCGCCTCGAAAACAATTGAAGCACTGATATGTACACAAGATTGGTTGCATCCAATTTGAGGTGGTAGCAGTTTCGATGTTGAGGAAGATGAGGATGAAAATGCAAATCAAGATGAGAATGCATCTACAATTGCATTAAGGAATATATACTTTTAAAGTTTTGTTCAAGCTTTTACTTTTCTAAAATATTTTCACTTTTTGGACTTGATGGTGTGGCATCTAGATAATATATACGAGACTTTTTATTGGACTTGATGTTGAGGCATGCAAGACTTTTTGGACATACATAATGTTGTTGACTTTTAATTTGTATTTTGTAGCAAAAAATATAATAAATTGTGGTGGGAGCAGGCTCGCCTCGGCTCGAGGTAAACTCGACTTGACTCGATCCACTAGCTCGCCTCAAGCTTGCCTCGAAATAGTTAGCAAACAAAACAAGCTCTAATGGTAAGCTCGAGGGCGAGCTCGAGCTCGAGTAGAGCACAGACAAGCCAAGCCAAGCTTAGCCCACCTCGACTCGACTCGGCTCGATGCACTAGCCCTATTCGAACATGATTGGGCTAGACCAAATTGAGTTCGAACAGAGCCATCTTGTTCAAATGTTTATTCGAACATTGTTCGAACACACCCACTCAAGTAGCCGAACAATCCGATCTGGTCCATGTTCGACTCGGATCGGATCGTTGTCCACCTCTATGCCCAATGCCTTAGTTGGTTATTGTTGGGATAGGAGGGCCGGTAGCAGAAGCAAAGCCGAACACAAACAGCAAATTGAATCAAACAAGCAACACAATGCAACAATGCATGCAATCACCCACACATAAACAATCCAAATTTAACATGGAAAAACCCCTCATGGGTAAAAAAACCATGGCACAAAGCGACACCAATCCACTATAATCTCAGAAGTTACAAGAGATGGAACCCAAAAATCAAAATCCAAGCCCACAAGAGAAATCCCAAGCTTACCCAAAAAGAAAACCCTCTTCTTCAAGCTCTTTCTCTCACCTATAAGCTCCCTTAATCCTCTTTGCAACCTTAGAAACCTCTAATCTTGTATTACCCCTTATATACTCAAGAAAAACGAATTTAGAAACCTCTTGCTCGTAAACCGCACAAAAATCCGTGTTACACAAGAAAACTGCTGACCGGTCGGCCACCTCTACCAGCCGGTCGGCCAACCAGTCGGATGGCCTAAAAACAGCACAGCAGCTTTATTGCCTTGATCCTCTGTGACCGACCGGTTGATGGCCCTATGCAACTGATTTAAGGCATCCATTTTCCAACAAACTCCACCACGACTCGAATCATCATGCACCACCTTGCCAAGCACAATCTTCACCTCTACTTCATCATCATTATAGTCCCGTCACTTCTCACGCCCCATCGACTTTATCCTTGCATCTTCACACACCTTGTTACTCTTCCCATGTGACCCTTTTTCTCTTGCCACATACGAACAACCGTAGGTCCAGCTGTCAATCCCGCAACTCCACCATGAATTGTGTTCCCAATCACCTTGTAAATATTATCGCACCTCCGTGCCATGATCATCACACGTGCTCCCTTCACCACTTTACAATACCAATCACAGCCGACGAACCTATTCCCTTTCACCTCGAGTGCACCAAGAGATATCACATTCAACTTCATCTTAGGGACATGTTTCACACTTTCAAGGATCCCTTTAATTCCATCGAACATCCTAATGTGCACCGAACCAATCCCTACCACATTGCGAGCGTAGCCATCACGCACAAACACCGATCCACCATCATACTCCTTGTATGACATGAATGAACTTCGGTCAGGACATACATGACATGATGCCCCTGAATCCAAAAGTCACTCTCCACCAAGAGGCTCTATGCCGGATACAGTCAATACATCATAGCCGTCACCACCATCCTCTACGGTATTGGTTCCTTCCATAGAAGAATCTCCAGATTTCTCCTGCCTTTTTTTTAGATTCGTACAATCCCTCTTCGCATGTCCTTCTTCCCCACAATTCCAGCATCTCACCTTGTGCCTTCACTTGCCCTTTGATTTAGATCTCGATGAAGGAGATCCTCCACCCTGCTCAGAATTTCTCCCCCTCATAACCAATGCCTCATCAGTAGAGGGACCCACACCGTCACTTTTCTTTCTCATCGCCTTCACTTGAAGGGCTGAGATAACGGTGTCTATGCCAATAGTCTCTATACCTACGCACAAAGAATCTTTGAGCGACTCATGATTCTGGAAGAGAATTCAACAGGATAAACGCTTGATCCTCATCCTTCATCGGCTCATCTACATTCATTAACTTGCAAATAAGCCTATTGAAATTGCTGATATAGCTCTCGACATCGGCTTCCTCTATCATCCTCAAATTGTACAACTGAAGCTTCAAGTATATGCGATTTTTCAGAGATTTCTTCGCATAGATATTCTCCAACTTCGCTCATGTTGTAGCTACGGTCTTTTCTTTCATGACGTTATACAGGACCTCATCTGCCAGGCATAACTGGATTGAGACATTAGCCTTTTCATCGATCTTCTTCCACTCTCTTTCTTTCATAGCTTCTGGTCACTCTCCAAGGAGCGCATCTTACAATCCTTGCTAAACTAAAAGGCCTTTCATCTTCACCTTCCAAACTTCAAAAAAAAAAATTCTGAATACTTCTCTATGTCGAACCTCATGCCTGATGCAATGCTCTTGTCTCATATTCAAATTTCTATTACACCCCAACAATCTCTCTGATAATAGTTGTTGGGATAGAAGGGCCGACAACGGAAGCAAAGCTGAACACAAACAGCAAATTAAATCAAACAAGCAACACAATGCAATCACAATGCATGCAATCCCCCACACATAGACAATCCGAGTTTAATGTGGAAAAAACCCTCATGGGTAAAAAACCACTGCATAAAGCAACAACAATCCACTATAATCTCAGAAGTTACAAGTGATGGAACCCAAGACCCAAAACCCAAGCCCACAAGAGAAATCTCAAGCTTACCCAAGAAGAAAACCCTCTTCTTCAAGCTCTTTCTCTCACCTAGAAGCTCCCTCAATCCCCTTTACAACCTTAGAAACCTATAATCCCATATTATCCCTTAAATAGGCAAGAAAAATGGATTTAGAAACCTCTTGCACGTAAACCTCGCAAGAATCTCTGTTACATAAGAAAACTGCCGACTGATCAGACACCCCTACCGGCTGGTCAGCCGACCGGTCAGATAGGCTAAAAACAGCACAGCAGCTTTGCTGCCTTGATCCTCTGTGACCAACCGGTCTGCCGATGGCCCTATGCAACTGATTTAAGGCGTTCATTTTCCAACAATTATGAGAAAACCACATCAGTAGATGATCCATCTATGTTAGACATGTTGTGGTGATTTGATTGCTCTATATTTCAATTGGATAGGGATAGAACTCTGATTCCAATTGAGTTATTGGCTTGAATGGTTTGAATTGGCATTGTGAATTATTAAAAGTGGATCCTTGGCACTCTAGTGTATATTTTCCTGATTTAATAAATAGTTTTATGTGCTTAATTTCTATCCATTAATACAAATCCGAATTTAGCCCATCCTAGTTATAACGTTTAGAATTGTTACGATAATTTTAGAGAATCGACCTTGGTCTTACCAAGAATTATTACTACATCGCAGCCTTGCACTTGAGGCAAGCGAACAGTCAGCTCAATAATGTATCTCCAAATTATTTCCTAACGAATAAATGGTTGCATAATTTCAAATATCTTTTTGTTATTCTATTGTAACTAATTACATCTATTTAATATAATGGATCCGTGCGATCTCAGTATGGATTGGTTTTCCAGATTGCATCATAGTCTTTATTATATCAGATTATAGCGTAATCTGAAAAACCAATCCATACTGAGATCGCACGGATCCATCATATTAAATAGATGTAGTTAAATTATAGGCACCCCACCTAAAACAAGAATAAGTCACTCTTAGAGCTTCAACTTAGAGCCTGTTTGATTTATGAGAAATGACGGTAAGTGCATGTAAATGTGTAATTATGACTTACCAAGGGAACCCAAAAGAAATGTCATATGTCAGTATCTATTCTTCCCCTATTTGTTTTTCATTCAGAGATGAAGTGCAATGGTGATTACGCTACCCTCTTGTTTGATTGACATTTCACAAACAATCTCCTTCATCTCGGTAGTCCGCTTTCGTGGGCGAGAACGGTATATTGTACAGTGCGTTGGTGCAGTCCACGTACATGGCCCACCATGACGTATGTGTTTCATCCACGTCGTCCATCCATTTTTTCATATCATTTAAGTAAGGCACTGGCCGACAAGTTTTTCAAACCCAAATCTCAGATTAAGTGGGCCACACCACAAGAAAAACAGTGAGGATTGATCATCCACCATTGAAAACTTTTGGGGGCCACAATTGAATTTAGTAAGAAGCTGATATTTGTTTTTTTCCCTCCATCAAGGTCTATATGACCTTATCAAGAGGTTGGGTGGCAAATATACATTACAGTGAGCCCATAGAATACGTTAATGATGTTGGATCAATCTCAATTCTTTTCTTAAGGTGTGGCCCACCAGATATTTGGATCTGTCTCAGATTTTGGCTCGTGCCTTAAAATAAGACTGAAAGTTGATTGGACAGGCATGGATAAAACACATACATCATGTGGGCTACAGAGATTTAAAACCACCCATTATGATAAGATGCAGTGGGACTACGTGATCGCTCTTGGAACTGTCACCTTCTTTGTAAGCCACTCAGAAACGAATCACTCTAACTGCATTAATGGTTGAGATATAAACATTGTGACATAAGGTGACCCCACATAACGTGGTCACGTGATTTGAGTAGCGACATAACGTGGTCACGTGATCTACACTGATGGGTTAATCATGCACAACAAATATACATCAGATAGCAAACCCACATATGTATTTTACTTGACCTAGCCGACCGTAATCTAAATTACGAGCAATAAAAAGTTAGAAATATAAAGAGTGGGGAGCAAAAAATATAAACAATGTTCATATAGGCACTCTTCTGCCTCATAAAACCAAACTAAACCAATACGGTCATAAAACAGGCACACCCGAACAGTCATAGATAAGCACATAGATTAGTGATGATTTGGAGTGATTCTCAATGGTAGAGCACCATCAGCTGAAAGGTCATTATGATGATGACAACACCAAACGTAAACAACAATATCAAGTCGCAATCCGACCGACGACTAGAGGAAGCAATCGGTGGAGTGTCTACATATGTCTCTGACAACACTGCAAAACATGATATACCAAACTGAACATCGTCGTACCCCAAGTCAACATGTTGATGCACATGGTTGAATTGGAATGTCTTCGTTCAACGGTAGATGAGGTTCTTCAATAGCACAGTTGAATTTATTCCATGCGCGGATGGCCTTACGCGCATCCTTGTAAGAGTGGAACGGGCGTTACTAAACCCATCGACTTGCGCGTGACATTCATCTCAAGTGTAATATACTGTAGGTCATCTCCTATGAAATACGAGAGCCAAACTGAGCTTACTGTGAGCACCACCATCATGTATGTCATTTATCCATGTTGTCCATCAATATTTCCTTATCATTTTAGGCACGAACCCAAACGTGCATTAGGAATCATATATGGACTGTGTAGATAAACTACATACATTTACAGCAGGCCAAACTGAGTTTGTTGTGGGCCCCACCATGATGTATGTCATTTATCCATGCCGTCCAAACTCATTTCCTTATTATTTTAGGCACGAACCCAAACATGCAGTAGGAATCATATATCAAAAGTGTTTTGATCTGCTTGAAGCATTCTTTAGTCTGGATCGAGCCCATAACGAACTTAGTGCAGCAGATTGAACCCCCGTTGACAACGATCTGATCGTGCGAGGAAGATAAGGAGGACATATCTACTAGTGGTATATGGCGACGGTGAATCTGAGGCACGTTCATTCAGTTATAGACCAATCACAAGTGGGTGTCACGAACTGCCATAGGTGCAACAACACTAGAGAGAAATCAATGAGGGAATAAAAAGTATGATCCCGTCGGACCGCAAGAAAGTTGCGAGCCCTACGATGCCAGGAACTTTCACAGAGGCGTTTCGTTCTCGCCTGCCGATCCACGTAAACTTGGCCGATGATGGAAATCGATATTCCACACCTACGATGAAGCAGAAGTAAATGAGAAACATGAAAGAAGAACAATCTGAAACGGAGATGACGTCATAGTTACAATCTAAAAGTTCTTACCCAACCCCGGCGAAGAGTCTGGATCTGTGCGTTGATGATCTTGTAAACTATTTTTATAAGGAGTATGGGGGAGGTGCAGCATCCTTAGTCGTGCTCTCGCGGACTATTAGGGGTGAAAGGCTATCACGCCTTGTTTCGAGGATGACGTAAAATCTTTGCAGAGATTTCCATTGAAATGGAGACGCAGCCACTGCGAAGTGTAGAAGGCACTCAAGTGTCATCATTTCCTCTCTTATTTTCAAACCAAATAACGGCGACTATCATAATGGCTGACTTACACCCCCTTATACGCATTTACATCGAAACAAACATGCCCTTAACTTCAATAAAATTATCTCCTATTAACTTAAAAATTTTAATTGGTTAAATAGGGAGTATCATTGACATGTCTCAAAGACAATCAATGGACCTGATCAGCTGCGTCAAATCTAATAAAGATCTGATTACGATCACGCAACCGAACTCCTGAACCCCAAAAACTCTCTATACGTAGCAACCGATATACGAAAAACTGATAAAATGAACTCTCTCTACGCAAAGATTACTTTTTTTATTACTTGGTCTTCCTGGATAATTGTAAAAACAACATTTTTGAGGTTGAGAAAAGCACAGTCATTCTTGTAGACAAAGTGGCTATGATATTATAGAAAATAAATCTCTATCGATTGAGGTGATTTATGGTTCATTGAAAAATGTGGTCAAATGATCTTCCTAACGAACTTCAGTCTCCTCTAATTTGGGTTATGATAAGGAAGATCAGACCCATTTACTAAAATTGTACATTGTCGAGCGGTCAAAATCGTAAAAACTCTTATTGTACTTTTGACTAATCAAACAAGATCCAGTTGAAGTGATTTCAGTCCCGTTGAAAAGGATTACAAAAAATGGACGATTGGTCAAATTGTAAATAACTAATTTCATTTATCGATCGGTCATACTTTTGACAGGCTAAATGGGATCCAATCGAAATGATTCCAGTCTTGTTAAAAAAATTATCTAATTATCTTTCCAACGAGACTAAGATCGTTGAAAACAGACAGATAGTAAACAAAATACAACATTTGAATGAAAACTAATATATTAAAGTAATCATTACGTTTCTTATATATATATATATATAATTACATTACCTTTATATAAAATAAATAAATATATATATATATATATATAAATAAAAATAATCATTATGTAATATAATAAATATATCTTTATAATAAATATAAAAAAAGTTATCATTGCTTTCATATTATATTATATATATCACACACACACACTTATTTCATATATGTTAAATGAAATATGTATAATATATTATTTAAAAAAATCAATGGTGCCCACAAGAGCTGTTTGAACTACCACTGTTAATGCCTATAAATAGATATTTCTTGTCATTACCATGGATGGAGAGGAACTAACAAGTGAGGGAGGAGAGAATATTGAAACAGAGAAAAATTCATAGAATAGAAAGAGAGATAATATAAAGAATAAAAAGAGAAATAGAAAGAGTTCAAGGGTGGAAGTTCATGTGAAGGCACTAGTTGAAATACTTCAAAGCTTTTCGATATGCCGATATGTTTTCTGATATAGGAGATAAAAAAGTTCATTAAAGAAGTTACTAATGCCAAAGAATTTTTTTACTTTCATTCAAGTCGCATTCTACTACATTCCAAGTGCATAAACTACATTCACATTTCTCCGTCTCACTCTACATTATTTTCCCTCTTCTATTTTTTACTTTATTTGCTTTCCTAGGATTTTAAATCCTGTGAAGCAAGGCCAGTTTGTACTAAATAAGATAAACATATATAACTTGATTCATTTTATTATAAATATATATAAGTAATCATTAAGTAATAATATATATATTTATAATAAATATAAATCAAGTTATCATTATTTTCATATTATATTATATATATCACACACACATGTACACATATATATTATATTTAATGCTTGTCATATGAAAGATGCATAATATATTATTTTAAAAAATCAACGATGCCCACAGGAGCTGTCTGAACTACCACTGCTAATACGTATAAATAGACATCTCTTTCTGTCCCCATGGATGAAGAAGAAGTAACGAGTGAGAGATGAGAGAATGATGAGACAAAGAGAAAAAATTTAAAAAGTAAAAAGAAATATAGAAAGAGTTCGAGAGTGGGAGTTCATGTAAAGGGACCCACAGTTGCCACATCTATAATAGAAGATGTTTTGGTGAACTGGTGTGCTTCATATTAGCATTCCTCTTCTCCATAGAACGCTTATAAATATAGGATGTGATGTGATATCTGTCATTAGTTAATGGTATACTAGTCAATTGACATCAGAAATGGTCTGATGGTGTCCATCAGGCGGCCTCGATCACATTGGAAATTAGGGGTGGCCAGTGGAGCGCCCATGCGTTTTTCATCTTGTTGACTTCAAAGCAGCGAGCGGAGCTTCGCGAAGTAAGCCAGAGTAAGTACCTCAAAGCTTTCCGACATGCAATATACTACCCGATATAGGAGACAAAAAGATAATTAAAAAAATCACTGAAGCTAAAAAAAAGTTCTGCTTCCATTCAAGTCACATTCTACTTCACATATTTCAAGTACATAAACTACATTCACATTTTCTTCTTACTCTATATTATTCTCTTCATTTTTCTTTACTTTATTTGCCTGCTCAGGATCTTAAATCATGTTAAGTAGGGCTAATTTATACTTCATATTATTTACTGCATTTTCATTTTATTTACTTACCTCGTGCTTACTTGGCTTTATGTAATAAGGCTAGTCTGCATTTCATTTTATTTACTGCATTTTCATTTTATTTTCCTACCCAGTGATAAGTAGTTCTACAAAGTAAGGCTAGTTTACATTTCATTTTATTTCTGCATTTTTTTACATTATTTGCCTACTCGGTGCCACTTTGCTTTACGATGTAAGGCTACATAAATTTTTTTTTTTTTTGTCTGCCAAGCCCTTATGGGTTATGCGAAGCATGACCAAATATAAAAATACCGAAATCTTATTGAATCCTTAAAAAATTGTAAAATCTTATAAAGTAGAGATCGCACGTTGAGTAGGCGAAAAAGAGTGCCTAACCCCTTCCTTTTTATCACCGAGGCTCTTACTTAAAATCTACGGTCGCAGACCAACTGCAAGAGTCACTTAAGTTAGGGAACTATGAGATTCTCCAACTCTTAAGCGATTCTACGGTTTCTAGCCAACTGTAGATTTTAAACTTCATGTGGCTAGCGACGACTATGAACCAAATATTTTTGTACACCTAAGTCAACACCATACTCTAGCTACACCGATAAATCAATACTAAAGCCAAATAAGTGAGGGCACCACTACTCTCGCAAAAGGGGGCGTTCACATAATTATAACAAGATAACAAGGAGATATTTAAAATATTTAAAACTGTTGAATTGCAACCATTTATCCATTAAGACATTATTGTGCGGATATGTTATCATGCCCTCACAAGCTAAACGGTCTGTCAGTAATGTGAAACTTGTCATGTTATAATTGAAATCTAACAGTGTTAAGGCCCTCAGTGAAGATGTCAATTACTTAATCAATCATACTAATAAAACAGATAGTACTAATATCACCATGAATAATCCTTTTACGAATAAAGTGATAATCAATCTTTATATACGTGGTGTATGTATGATAACCTACGTTGGATGCGAGGAAAATTGCATTGATATTATCATACTATATAATAGGAGGAAACTATAAAAAAAAATAGTTAAATAACATAGCATCATTTAAATAAAGAATAATTCTGCATCTTCCTCTTCATAGGTTTAGAGTCTTTTTAACAGTACTCAATAATACCCACATTTTTAGTACTCTTTGACTTCATTGACTGGGTCTTCCCTCTGAAACTCTCCAACTTGTCACTTCTCTTCTTCCCATTAATAAGTTATGAAAGCAACACCTTGTTTGATCATCTTGCCAATTAGGAAAGAACTCTCATCCATCATTCTAACCATCTACCTCTGTTTCTAAATTTCTTTTAAGGCTTGTTCATTTGAATGTTTAGAGGTCCATTTTAACACCATCTTTCAATGGTGTCAAATTTTATGTTATGTTTATTGATAATTTTAGTCGTTATTATTGATTCTTTTTTCTTTAATTTAAATCATAAATTTATGATATTTTTCTGTCATTTAAACCTCTCATGTAAATATGTTTGATAAAAAACTAAATCGCTACAAACTGATGGTGATGAAAATATTTCAATAATCGTTTTAAAACTCATTGAGCACGTAATGTCTCTCATAATCTCTCACATCCTCATGTGCCCAAATAAAATGAACTAACGAAATGAAAACATCATCACATTGTTGGAATTGGATTAACCTTTTTGACTCATTACAGTCTTTCAATATCACTTTACGACGATGCTTTTGCCATTATTGTTTATCTAATTAATAGCATGCCCACTCATGTTCTTCATAATATTTATCTAATATTTCTTTTTATGTAACTTTAGATGTTCATGTTATCCTTATATCCATCATCATCAACATAGTAAAATTATCTTTCGCATTATTACATGTGTATTTCTTAGATATAGCATTAATTATAACAGATATAAATGTTTTGATCTTGTTTAAAAAAGAATATATGTTTCTTCATATTACTTTTTATAAGTATAATCTTTTTTATGCTGACTGTAAGACCCGTACCCTGAATTGCCCTCCGTACGTTTAGTTTCCGGTACCGGTACGTCCCGGACGGACCAGATTAGAGAGCCTTGATCGCGACCCTGATTTAGTACCGCAACGACCCAAGACTTGTACCCTTGCGACCGCGCGGGCGCCACGATTCCAACGCCGCGCGGCACGCCCCATTGTGATACCCGGTGTGTTAGATGCATACGTTTGTGCAATTCGAGGTGGGCCACGCAACGCGCGTGTGGCGTGGGCCCCACTTGCACAATTCCCAACAACATGTCAAATCTATCACCATCACCCTCACCCATACCCCCATCATTATCTAGCCATCATCACCATACCCACCCCATCCTCTCTCACCAAAAGTCAACTCCAACCCATTCCTCCCATCCCATCATCATCATCATCATCATCATCATCATCATTACATCATTCACCCCCCTCTTCCCATACAAGAGCCATACGTAGGGGGGGTGGCCTTCTCATATTCCAAGGTTTGAGAGAGAGAGAGAGAGAGAGAGAGAGAGCAAGAAAAGGAGAGAGAAAGAGATTTGAGAAAGAGAGAGAAGAGAAAGAAGAGAGAGAAGTAGAGAGATTTGAGAGATTGAGTGAGTTTAGAGAGAGATTAGAGGGAGATCAAGAGAGAGTTAGAGAGATTGAAGGAGGAGATCTAGCTTGGAGGACCCCGATCATCATCCGGACCGTCCGATCGGCAATCCAACCGTCCAACCATCATTGTGAGTGCAATCTTTCCCCCCTTTTTCTGGTTTACCTTTCTTTTTATTTTCTTGGGCCCACCTTATGATGGGCAATGAGATGGATGGGCTGGATCGTCCATGAATGGGTCCCACCTTTTGATGGTGTGGATCCCACTTGGGGGCCTATTTTGTGGCATATTTAGTGTGGCCAACATACCACCATGACGTATGTTGTTCATCCACGCTGTCCACCATGTGGGCCCACCATGTGATGGCCTAGCTGATAGATGGAGTGGATCTTACACATGTGGGCCCCACTTGAAATTAAAAAAAAAAGAAAAAAAAAGAAAAAAAAAAGAGTAAAGAGATGGCCGCTGGACAGCCAGCGTCCAGAGGACGCTGCTGCCCAGCAGCGCTGGGACGAAGCCCTTTGGGCATGACCGTGGGTTCCCACTTGTGGGACCCACCCTGATGCATGTATTCGATCCACACTGCCCATCAGTTTCTCCAGCCCATTTTAGGGTTGGACGCCAAAAATGGAGTAAATCCAGATCTCAGGTGGACCACACCATAGAAAAACAGTAAAGGCAAGGATGCCTACTGTCGAAACCTCTTTGGCCCACCGTGATGTTTGTAGACGGAATCACCTGCCCAATATTGGGCTTATTAGGTCCCTAACGAGCTGGGAAACCTAATGAGCGGAGTGGATCGTCTCCAAGTGGACCCCACTTGATAAATAAATTTTAAAAAAAAAAAAAAAAGTAAAAAAAAAAAAAGGAACGTCCAGCGCTGGACGTTCACAGCGTCTGGGACGCTGGAACCGTCCAGCGTCAGGACGGCTGGAAGGGGTCCCCACTCGTGGGACCCACCTTGATGTTTGTGTTCCATCCACACCGTCTATCTGTTTTCCCATATCATTTTAGGGCTAAGGCCCAAATATGAAGCAGATTCAATTCTTAAGCGGACCGCACCACAGGAAACAGTGGAGAATATGATGTCCACTGTCGAGACTGCCTCGGCCCACACTGGTGTTTATAGACCCCGTAACATACTCAATATTGGGCTCATTGGGCCCACCATGAGATGTCCCAGCTGATGAACGAAGTGGATCAGCCTTATGTGGGCCCCACTGGACCAAAACCAAGAAAATAAAAAAAAAAAGAAAAAAAGAAAAAGAAAAAGATAAGAAGAAGAAGTCGCTGGGCGTACCAGCGTCCTTGGACGCTGGCTCGTGCCAGCTGGTGGCCCAGTTGTGGGTCCCACCATGATGCATGTGCTGTAATCCACACCGTCCATCCGTTTGGGGAGATCATTTTAGGGCATGACTCCAAGATTGAGTCAGATCCAGTTCTCAAGGGGGCCCCACCACAGAAAACAGTAGGGACAATGGCCCTACCGTTGAAACCTTCTTATGGCCCACCGTGATGTTTATTTGAGATCCAACCTGTTCATAAGTTCACACATACATGGAGAAAGGAAAAACAAAGATATCAGCTTGATCGAAACTGCTGTGGGCCCCACTTGTTGAGAGTAAAATATAAAAAAAATATATAAAAATATAAATAAAAAATAATAATAATAATAATAATAAAATGCTGCTGCTGGACAGACAGCGTCCAGGGGACGCTGCTGCCCAGCAGCTTAGCCTATATGGGCAATGTCAATGGGCCCCACTCGTTGGGCCCACCTTGAATGTATGTGCTTTATCAATCCAGTCCATATGTTTTTCCAGCTCATTTTAGTAGCTGAGCCCAAAATTTAAGCATATCCAAATGTCAAGTGGACCATGCCATGGAAACAGTGGGAATTATGATCTCCACCGTTGAAACCTTCCCAGGCTCTACAGTGATGTTTATTTGTCATTTAACCTGTTCATAAGATCACATGGATATGGGTGAAGGGGGAAACAAAAATATTAGTTTGATTCAAAATGCTTGGGGCCCATTTGGGTGCTACGCTCTATGGGTCCCACCACGATGTATCTGTTTTATGTATGCCGCCCATCTGTTTTTCTATATTATTTTAGGGCCGGGGGCCCTCATAATGAGGTAAATAAAAACCTCAAGTGGACCACATTGTAGGAAACCGTGGCCACTGATGCCCACCTTTGAAACCTTCCTTGGGGCCATTGTAATGTTTATTTTTCCATCCAACCAAAGGTGATGGGGCCCGACTTTGGGTCCCACCTTGATGAATGTTGAGTATATCGTGTCGTTCTTCTTGGCAGGGGTGTGGGCCCAGTTTTAGGTGGGCCACACGTAGAAATAAGGGTGATTGAATGCCTACCATTGGAAACTTTTCAAGACCCATCTGTTATGTTTATTTGCCATCCTTCCTGTTCATAAGTCACCCAGCCATGGGTGGGGTTCCACACGTGTGGTGTGCGGGCCCCACCATGGTGTTTGTTTACCATCTCACTTGATTAGTGGGAAGGCACAAATATCGGGTTGATCCCAAACTGTTGTAGCCCATTGATGTATATGGCTTCCCCACTCCTTTGTGCGGTCATCCCCAACCACGGGTCCATCTTGTTATGCATGTGTTCTATCCACGTCAGCCATTGGCCTCCATGGTGCGATATGTATGTTGGCCATCCATTAGGACCACCTTAATTTTGTGCTTGATCCAAACCATCCAAATGAATGAACCCTAGCATGTTATGTACAGGATGGCCCTTGGGACCACCTTAGTGTGCGTGTTCGAATGACCGCGTTGTCCATCCCGTGGACCCACCTTGATGATTAGTTGTGTAAACCCTTATTGAAAGGTCATCCTTAGAGTTTGCTTGATCCAAGTCACAGGGCTACCTTCTTAAACTCACCCTGTGGAACCGTCTTGTCAATTCACCTTGTTAACTCACCATGTTGACCCGCCTTGTTGACCCGCCTTGTTGACTCGCCTTGTTGACCTGCCTTATTGACTCACCTTGTTGACTCACCTTGTTGATTGATCTTGGTAACTCAGCTTGTATACTCATATGACTCACCCCTTCTACCCTTGTACCCAACTATTAAAAGACTACCATATTGTGTATATCTCATCCACACCGCCCGTTTACCTATAGGACGAGTATGGGGCTCATCCTCGACGTTCGTATGTCATCTAGGCCATCCATTATATGGAGCCTATCTTGTAGCATGAGGTTAGACCTGTCGTCCCTTTTTGGACTTCATCGTGTTGACCATCTATCTCATATTACACTACCATTTATGATTCTCTGTCATGACCTGTCTATCTTGCAACCCGTTCTATGACATTCCTTCTACGGACCATTCATCGTGTTTATCTCAACTGTACTACAGGATTATGGGTCTCGGCATGATTTTGAGTATTCCACTCTTGCCGCTCAAGTATGTTCTACCTTTGATGTGTCGGTAGTGTATTCAATTATTTTTCTTTCCATTTGGGTTATCTAAATATTGAAGGTTAATCCACACCGTTCAGTTGTTGGACCATCTGTGTTGTTGTATACCATCCATTTAGAGTCTTATCTCTTTATGTTTCTTTGTATTATAAGCGAATTATCTTTTATGCTATTTTTTTAGTATGTCTGTTGCCACACGTAGTGTTATTTGGAATACTCATATGTGATCTTTATACTATATGCTTCGACGACCACCATGCATGTGTAATGAGTATGCATCCCGAATCACCATTGTTAGTTGGGGACCACTAGGGCATAAACGCATTCATAAAGCATTCGAGATGTAGTCGCGCAAATGTAATTCACGTGCTCTCTATCGCAAACCTCTCTAATAGGTATGGGACTATTCGAGGATAGGAATCTATCATCCTGACTTACACTGTATGGTAGGAATAGCTTAGCATACCTTGTAGCCCTTGGTGCGAGATTCCCTGGCTAGCGACATCCCGCACTATGACTCGATCATTCATATGTGTCCCCTCATCTTAATGATATCTCAAATAGGTTGGACTAGATTGATTTATTGCCATCATGGTAGATGGACTACTTGTTGGCACTCATACTGTATACTTGACTCATGCATCATGAATGCTTGGCTCATCTGATTGTCTTGTATCAACCGGCCATATCGGTCGTGATTGTCGTGCAGTTCATTACCAGCTGACGGTGACATTGTGTTTGAGACCTTATAGTTTTATGGTGCTCTTTGGGAGACTTGCACGGGTATGTCGTCCCACGTTTGTATGCATGGTTGCATTTCGCACCGTCTGCTTGTGCCGCATATAGCATGGTTACTACGTTGCAACCACAGCTCCATCGTGGTTTGCAGGAACACCGGAAATATGTTATCTTTAAACTGGATGCCAAAGATGTCCCTGGGTGAAAGTCCCTGATCCCGTTGGTACCAAGGTGGGTGCTCCATTCAAGGACCGGGTGGTTTAATCATACACCAGTATGCCGAATACCAAACGGCGGTGTTTTCCACTGCACGTGGTCAGTTTGGAAGGAGGTCTGACCTAACCTGTCGGAAGAGTGTTGGCAAAGGGGGTTGAGTTTGACCAGCTGTGAGTAGGTCCGCTATTGCACCAGATAGGCTTTGGCATTCTACTGGTGAGTAGTGAGGTCTGTGAGACCCCGGTGATGTTCCGTTTCAGAGATGGTATTGGTGTCAGTGATGTGACTGATGTTCTGTATGGTGTGGGACGGTCCTGATGTGGGCGGGTGTGATGTGGGCGAGGCTGTAAGCCTGGGCGAGCTACCAGTTCCGATTCCTGCATTGCTTACGTGATTGCGTTTTGACTGTTCGCATCTGGACCACTGTACTGAGAGGTGGTGATTTGCATACATGCATTGGATCATTGTACGTGACATTAGGCCCTGTAGGCCATTGCACAGTATGAGTATATAGCCTTGGTAGGCTGGTTACCTGTATTGCATGCTTGCATAGCCATGGTAGGCTAGTTATATGTATTGCATGCTTGCATAGCCGTGATAGACTGGTTATTCATATCACATGATCGTGTAGCCTAATTGGGCGAAGTCTTGGTTTAAAGTTCTCATCATGCTTTACTGCTTACTCTGATATTTATCATGCTTGTCATACGCATTGTGCACGCACACACGCACTCACGAAGCTTCGTTCGAAGCTTATGCGCGTTTGTTACGCTGCAGGTTCTACCAGAGTATATCAGCAACGTTGAGTTGGAGTTAGGAGTGCAGTAGCAGGAGGTGCCGGATTGTGCACAGTTTTTATATTTACGCATTGTATATTTACTTTCCAGTACTGTATATAAACGAAAAGATTTAGTGGAAATATTGTGTTTTGTCTTTGATGGTACTCATATGGTGATGCTCATGTTAAAAAAAAAAAAAATTCAGACCCTAAAATCCTCCTTGTGGTATTCCAGGATCGGAACCTGGCGTGTGGGGTTAGGATCCGAGATCGGGGTACTACGGAGGCTGCCACCTCTGAATTCGGGTTATAGCGAATGGACGTCGAGAACCGAATTTGGGGCGTGACAGGAGTTGGTATCAAAGCATGACTTGGGAGCTACCTGTGAACAACACAATGTTCTACTTAGTATTTTAGGATTAGATCACCCCTCACTTGTTGATGTCTGCAAACTTAGAATCACTAGAATTCCCAACGGTATAGTTCTTTAATCGTAATATGTTTGTAGTTTTCTGAGGCTAAGGGTTTCTTGTCCCTTCTTTTTTTTAAAGATGGACACGACACCAGTAGCTGAAGTTGAGGCTGGTACGTCCCAGCCAGAGTTAGCACTTGTCACTCTAGTAAGCGCAGAGCAATTCCAAGGGATGCTCCGGTTGATGACCGCTTTGTTCAAGCAACAACAAGCACCCCTGAGTGACAGCAGGAAGAGGAAGTTCTCCCCTAGCAGTTCCCAGGTGACACAGTTTTCAGAGAAGACCCCGTCGCGGATCTCAGGTCACTGTTTCGAGTGCGGTGAAGCTGGCCATCGAAGGAAGGAATGCCCTCAGCGACCAAGAGCACCTAAACAACAACCATGGCGCAGAGCACCAATTGCACCAATCCCTCCAATCGTAGGTCCTCGAAGAACTAGGCGTCAAAGGAAGGTTCATCCGCGGAAGCCGCCTACGACACCAGGAGCACCCGACCTCCAAAAGCCATTCAAGGGCACTTGTTTCAAGTGTGGCGAGATTGGACACTGAGTTAGGGACTGCCCATCCCATCAGTAGCAGTACTAGAGCGTTGTTCCCTCGACCCCGACATTTTGCGGTAGACACCAGAGAAGATTAACACCATCAAGGGGTGTACGCATGCTATGTGGACTTAGCGATGTTTGCAAACTTTCATTGATTTTTTTGTATACTTTTAGCTTCTATCTATATATATGTGTGGTTTGCTTTGACTTCGTTTGGTTGTGAATTTCGAGGACGAAATTTTTATAAGGAGGGGAGAGTTGTAAGACCCGTACCCTGAATTGCCCTCCGTACGTTTAGTTTCCGGTACCGGTACGTCCCGGACGGACCAGATTAGAGAGCCTTGATCACGACCCTGATTTAGTACCGCAACGACCCAAGACTTGTACCCTTGCGACCGCGCGGGCGCCACGATTCCAACGCCGCGCGGCACGCCCCATTGTGATACCCGGTGTGTTAGATGCATACGTTTGTGCAATTTGAGGTGGGCCACGCAACGCGCGTGTGGCGTGGGCCCCACTTGCACAATTCCCAACAACATGTCAAATCTATCACCATCACCCTCACCCATACCCCCATCATTATCTAGCCATCATCACCATACCCACCCCATCCTCTCTCACCAAAAGTCAACTCCAACCCATTCCTCCCATCCCATCATCATCATCATCATCATCATCATCATCATTACATCATTCACCCCCCTCTTCCCATACAAGAGCCATACGTAGGGGGGGTGGCCTTCTCATATTCCAAGGTTTGAGAGAGAGAGAGAGAGAGAGAGAGAGAGAGCAAGAAAAGGAGAGAGAAAGAGATTTGAGAAAGAGAGAGAAGAGAAAGAAGAGAGAGAAGTAGAGAGATTTGAGAGATTGAGTGAGTTTAGAGAGAGATTAGAGGGAGATCAAGAGAGAGTTAGAGAGATTGAAGGAGGAGATCTAGCTTGGAGGACCCCGATCATCATCCGGACCGTCCGATCGGCAATCCAACCGTCCAACCATCATTGTGAGTGCAATCTTTCCCCCCTTTTTCTGGTTTACCTTTCTTTTTATTTTCTTGGGCCCACCTTATGATGGGCAATGAGATGGATGGGCTGGATCGTCCATGAATGGGTCCCACCTTTTGATGGTGTGGATCCCACTTGGGGGCCTATTTTGTGGCATATTTAGTGTGGCCAACATACCACCATGACGTATGTTGTTCATCCACGCTGTCCACCATGTGGGCCCACCATGTGATGGCCTAGCTGATAGATGGAGTGGATCTTACACATGTGGGCCCCACTTGAAATTAAAAAAAAAAGAAAAAAAAAGAAAAAAAAAAGAGTAAAGAGATGACCGCTGGACAGCCAGCGTCCAGAGGACGCTGCTGCCCAGCAGCGCTGGGACGAAGCCCTTTGGGCATGACCGTGGGTTCCCACTTGTGGGACCCACCCTGATGCATGTATTCGATCCACACTGCCCATCAGTTTCTCCAGCCCATTTTAGGGTTGGACGCCAAAAATGGAGTAAATCCAGATCTCAGGTGGACCACACCATAGAAAAACAGTAAAGGCAAGGATGCCTACTGTCGAAACCTCTTTGGCCCACCGTGATGTTTGTAGACGGAATCACCTGCCCAATATTGGGCTTATTAGGTCCCTAACGAGCTGGGAAACCTAATGAGCGGAGTGGATCGTCTCCAAGTGGACCCCACTTGATAAATAAATTAAAAAAAAAAAAAAGTAAAAAAAAAAAAAAAGGAACGTCCAGCGCTGGACGTTCACAGCGTCTGGGACGCTGGAACCGTCCAGCGTCAGGACGGCTGGAAGGGGTCCCCACTCGTGGGACCCACCTTGATGTTTGTGTTCCATCCACACCGTCTATCTGTTTTCCCATATCATTTTAGGGCTAAGGCCCAAATATGAAGCAGATTCAATTCTTAAGCGGACCGCACCACAGGAAACAGTGGAGAATATGATGTCCACTGTCGAGACTGCCTCGGCCCACACTGGTGTTTATAGACCCCGTAACATACTCAATATTGGGCTCATTGGGCCCACCATGAGATGTCCCAGCTGATGAACGAAGTGGATCAGCCTTATGTGGGCCCCACTGGACCAAAACCAAGAAAATAAAAAAAAAAAGAAAAAAAGAAAAAGAAAAAGATAAGAAGAAGAAGTCGCTGGGCGTACCAGCGTCCTTGGACGCTGGCTCGTGCCAGCTGGTGGCCCAGTTGTGGGTCCCACCATGATGCATGTGCTGTAATCCACACCGTCCATCCGTTTGGGGAGATCATTTTAGGGCATGACTCCAAGATTGAGTCAGATCCAGTTCTCAAGGGGGCCCCACCACAGAAAACAGTAGGGACAATGGCCCTACCGTTGAAACCTTCTTATGGCCCACCGTGATGTTTATTTGAGATCCAACCTGTTCATAAGTTCACACATACATGGAGAAAGGAAAAACAAAGATATCAGCTTGATCGAAACTGCTGTGGGCCCCACTTGTTGAGAGTAAAATATAAAAAAATATATAAAAATATAAATAAAAAATAATAATAATAATAATAATAAAATGCTGCTGCTGGACAGACAGCGTCCAGGGGACGCTGCTGCCCAGCAGCTTAGCCTATATGGGCAATGTCAATGGGCCCCACTCGTTGGGCCCACCTTGAATGTATGTGCTTTATCAATCCAGTCCATATGTTTTTCCAGCTCATTTTAGTAGCTGAGCCCAAAATTTAAGCATATCCAAATGTCAAGTGGACCATGCCATGGAAACAGTGGGAATTATGATCTCCACCGTTGAAACCTTCCCAGGCTCTACAGTGATGTTTATTTGTCATTTAACCTGTTCATAAGATCACATGGATATGGGTGAAGGGGGAAACAAAAATATTAGTTTGATTCAAAATGCTTGGGGCCCATTTGGGTGCTACGCTCTATGGGTCCCACCACGATGTATCTGTTTTATGTATGCCGCCCATCTGTTTTTCTATATTATTTTAGGGCCGGGGGCCCTCATAATGAGGTAAATAAAAACCTCAAGTGGACCACATTGTAGGAAACCGTGGCCACTGATGCCCACCTTTGAAACCTTCCTTGGGGCCATTGTAATGTTTATTTTTCCATCCAACCAAAGGTGATGGGGCCCGACTTTGGGTCCCACCTTGATGAATGTTGAGTATATCGTGTCGTTCTTCTTGGCAGGGGTGTGGGCCCAGTTTTAGGTGGGCCACACGTAGAAATAAGGGTGATTGAATGCCTACCATTGGAAACTTTTCAAGACCCATCTGTTATGTTTATTTGCCATCCTTCCTGTTCATAAGTCACCCAGCCATGGGTGGGGTTCCACACGTGTGGTGTGCGGGCCCCACCATGGTGTTTGTTTGCCATCTCACTTGATTAGTGGGAAGGCACAAATATCGGGTTGATCCCAAACTGTTGTAGCCCATTGATGTATATGGCTTCCCCACTCCTTTGTGCGGTCATCCCCAACCACGGGTCCATCTTGTTATGCATGTGTTCTATCCACGTCAGCCATTGGCCTCCATGGTGCGATATGTATGTTGGCCATCCATTAGGACCACCTTAATTTTGTGCTTGATCCAAACCATCCAAATGAATGAACCCTAGCATGTTATGTACAGGATGGCCCTTGGGACCACCTTAGTGTGCGTGTTCGAATGACCGCGTTGTCCATCCCGTGGACCCACCTTGATGATTAGTTGTGTAAACCCTTATTGAAAGGTCATCCTTAGAGTTTGCTTGATCCAAGTCACAGGGCTACCTTCTTAAACTCACCCTGTGGAACCGTCTTGTCAATTCACCTTGTTAACTCACCATGTTGACCCGCCTTGTTGACCCGCCTTGTTGACTCGCCTTGTTGACCTGCCTTATTGACTCACCTTGTTGACTCACCTTGTTGATTGATCTTGGTAACTCAGCTTGTATACTCATATGACTCACCCCTTCTACCCTTGTACCCAACTATTAAAAGACTACCATATTGTGTATATCTCATCCACACCGCCCGTTTACCTATAGGACGAGTATGGGGCTCATCCTCGACGTTCGTATGTCATCTAGGCCATCCATTATATGGAGCCTATCTTGTAGCATGAGGTTAGACCTGTCGTCCCTTTTTGGACTTCATCGTGTTGACCATCTATCTCATATTACACTACCATTTATGATTCTCTGTCATGACCTGTCTATCTTGCAACCCGTTCTATGACATTCCTTCTACGGACCATTCATCGTGTTTATCTCAACTGTACTACAGGATTATGGGTCTCGGCATGATTTTGAGTATTCCACTCTTGCCGCTCAAGTATGTTCTACCTTTGATGTGTCGGTAGTGTATTCAATTATTTTCTTTCCATTTGGGTTATCTAAATATTGAAGGTTAATCCACACCGTTCAGTTGTTGGACCATCTGTGTTGTTGTATACCATCCATTTAGAGTCTTATCTCTTTATGTTTCTTTGTATTATAAGCGAATTATCTTTTATGCTATTTTTTAGTATGTCTGTTGCCACACGTAGTGTTATTTGGAATACTCATATGTGATCTTTATACTATATGCTTCGACGACCACCATGCATGTGTAATGAGTATGCATCCCGAATCACCATTGTTAGTTGGGGACCACTAGGGCATAAACGCATTCATAAAGCATTCGAGATGTAGTCGCGCAAATGTAATTCACGTGCTCTCTATCGCAAACCTCTCCAATAGGTATGGGACTATTCGAGGACAGGAATCTATCATCCTGACTTACACTGTATGGTAGGAATAGCTTAGCATACCTTGTAGCCCTTGGTGCGAGATTCCCTGGCTAGCGACATCCCGCACTATGACTCGATCATTCATATGTGTCCCCTCATCTTAATGATATCTCAAATAGGTTGGACTAGATTGATTTATTGCCATCATGGTAGATGGACTACTTGTTGGCACTCATACTGTATACTTGACTCATGCATCATGAATGCTTGGCTCATCTGATTGTCTTGTATCAACCAGCCATATCGGTCGTGATTGTCGTGCAGTTCATTACCAGCTGACGGTGACATTGTGTTTGAGACCTTATAGTTTTATGGTGCTCTTTGGGAGACTTGCACGGGTATGTCGTCCCACGTTTGTATGCATGGTTGCATTTCGCACCGTCTGCTTGTGCCGCATATAGCATGGTTACTACGTTGCAACCACAGCTCCATCGTGGTTTGCAGGAACACCGGAAATATGTTATCTTTAAACTGGATGCCAAAGATGTCCCTGGGTGAAAGTCCCTGATCCCGTTGGTACCAAGGTGGGTGCTCCATTCAAGGACCGGGTGGTTTAATCATACACCAGTATGCCGAATACCAAACGGCGGTGTTTTCCACTGCACGTGGTCAGTTTGGAAGGAGGTCTGACCTAACCTGTCGGAAGAGTGTTGGCAAAGGGGGTTGAGTTTGACCAGCTGTGAGTAGGTCCGCTATTGCACCAGATAGGCTTTGGCATTCTACTGGTGAGTAGTGAGGTCTGTGAGACCCCGGTGATGTTCCGTTTCAGAGATGGTATTGGTGTCAGTGATGTGACTGATGTTCTGTATGGTGTGGGACGGTCCTGATGTGGGCGGGTGTGATGTGGGCGAGGCTGTAAGCCTGGGCGAGCTACCAGTTCCGATTCCTGCATTGCTTACGTGATTGCGTTTTGACTGTTCGCATCTGGAACACTGTACTGAGAGGTGGTGATTTGCATACATGCATTGGATCATTGTACGTGACATTAGGCCCTGTAGGCCATTGCACAGTATGAGTATATAGCCTTGGTAGGCTGGTTACCTGTATTGCATGCTTGCATAGCCATGGTAGGCTAGTTATATGTATTGCATGCTTGCATAGCCGTGATAGACTGGTTATTCATATCACATGATCGTGTAGCCTAATTGGGCGAAGTCTTGGTTTAAAGTTCTCATCATGCTTTACTGCTTACTCTGATATTTATCATGCTTGTCATACGCATTGTGCACGCACACACGCACTCACGAAGCTTCGTTCGAAGCTTATGCGCGTTTGTTACGCTGCAGGTTCTACCAGAGTATATCAGCAACGTTGAGTTGGAGTTAGGAGTGCAGTAGCAGGAGGTGCCGGATTGTGCACAGTTTTTATATTTACGCATTGTATATTTACTTTCCAGTACTGTATATAAACGAAAAGATTTAGTGGAAATATTGTGTTTTGTCTTTGATGGTACTCATATGGTGATGCTCATGTTAAAAAAAAAAAAATTCAGACCCTAAAATCCTCCTTGTGGTATTCCAGGATCGGAACCTGGCGTGTGGGGTTAGGATCCGAGATCGGGGTACTACGGAGGCTGCCACCTCTGAATTCGGGTTATAGCGAATGGACGTCGAGAACCGAATTTGGGGCGTGACACTGACACTGATAAACTCCTCCATCACTTAAATAGGATTTGATCATAATTAACATTGCTTGTTTACCTCCGACGTATGATGTTCATTTGAGCCAACTTTTTCACTTTTCCAACCTTGTCAGAAGGCCCGGAACCCATAGCCTCGACAACCCAACCTCCTCTTCTACCTTCTCCCAATCTTATCATATGTCACAGAAACACTCACTGCCCTCCCAAAATAAAAGTCTTTCTTCCCCGCATATTATCAAGGGCCATTATATCCCTTTCTCACACTCATTCTCACCCAAGCCTCTTATCCCTACTTATTCTATGCGCACAAGGATAAATAATTAATAACATTTTCAAACCGAAGGCTCTTGCCATTAAGTACCCGTTACCTAAAACTCTTGCTCTAGTAGAGCTTACAAGCTACACCCAAGATATGAAATTATCTAACTGGCTTGCGACAATGGCTCTTGAATTTGAGGCTTTGTAAAAATAAAGAACGAAGACTTGGTTCCTCCTTGGTCAAGCCAAAACATTGTGGGTTATAAATGGGTCTACAAGGTGAAATAACGTTCTAATACCACTATTTACCATTAAAAAACTTGCCTTATTGTGAAAGGTTTCCATCATCAACCCAGGATCGACTATGGTCATACCTTGATGTTCAGAATGTATTTTTGTATGATGTTCTTATAGAAGATGTATATATGATGTAGCCCGAAGGCTTCTTTAACCCTTCTCATCCTACTGATTATATGTGTAGACTCAACAAGGATATTTATAGGCTTAAACAAGCCCATCATACAATGTATTTTTGGATCATCAATTATCTTTCAAGTTTTGGCTTCACGACTTCTATTACAAATACATCTATTTTCATTTGTTGCTTTGTAAGTAAAATGACTATTTTATTAATTTACATAGATGACATTATTCTTACTGGCAATAGTAATGAGACTCTTTCACCCCTGTTAAGTGACGCATGCCAACTCTTTGTAATGAAAGACACAGGTCCATTTCACTACTTTCATGGTATTAAGGCACATCACACTATATCAAATTTGTACCTGACCCAATCTAAGCATATTTTGAATTTTACATGCTGCACGAATATCCATGGAACAAAGCATTTATGATTACCCATCATATCAGACTTTAAGCTCTTAAATTTTGATGGCAAACCTCTATTTAATCCTCATAAGTATCGGAGTATTATTGATGCCCTCTAATATGTCATTTTTATTAAGCCTAATATTACCTTTATTGTTAATCAAGTATGCCAATTCATGGATACTCTAAAAACTTTTCAATTAATTTGATAATAATTTTTCCTATACCAATACGATGGGATACATTGAGATTAAATAGAAAACATTTATAATAGAATTTGGTTAAGATAACTCTTAGTTAGTTACAATGATAAGTGTATTTGAAATACATCTAACTACTTAAAGATATAATCAGAGATTGTGCGTTATCACTCCCTCGCAAGTGAAATGGCCGCTCAGTAACATGAAGCTTGTCCTTTAACAGCCAAAACTTAACCATAGTTAAACCTTTCGTGAATATATCAGCCAACCGATTAATTGTGCCAACGAAACAGACAATAATATCTCCCCAAATGACTTCTCTCTAATAAAGTGATAGTCGACCTCAACATACTTATTGCGAGCAGACTGGATTCGAGGCCAAACAGATAGCACTGACATTATCACAATATAAGATAGGAGGTTTGTGGAGAAATATAGTTAAATCATGTAACACCATTCAAATCCAAAACAACTCAGCGGCTGCGTGTGCAATGGATTTATATTCATATTCAATGCCGGAGTGGAAAATGATGGGTTGCTTCTTAGCAGTCTAAAAGACCAAATTATGCCTGAAATAAATTGTAAATCTCGTAGTCATCGACCTTCGATCATTAGGATCCCCATCACAGTCAGCATCAGAATAGCCAGTAACAATAAGTGACCCTTTAGTAAAGTGCAGACCATACGAGATGGAGCCTTCTAGATATCGAAGAATGCAGTTTACGACTGACCAGTGTGTAGTGCGAGGAGCGTGCATGTATTGACACACTTGGTTCACTGCAAAAGCAATGTCTAGCCTGGTGATAGTTACATATTGTAAAGCACCCACCACCTTTCGATATTCATGCGGATTAAGAAGAGGGTCACCATCCATGCGGGAGAGTTTTAGGCCCGACACTACAAGTGAACTTATGAGCTTAGATGTAGAAGATCCATGATGTAATTAGACTGACTTAGATATAAGGATGACGCCGTGCAATGTACTTCAATACCCAAAAAGTAATGTAGAGAGCCTAAGTCTTTCATTTTAAAAAGCCGACGAAGGTCAAGTAAGAGTGTAAAGATGTCATCATCGTTAGAGCCAGTAACAATAATGTCGTCCACATAGATGAGTATAATAGTTAAACCACTTCCCGATCTACAGATAAAAAGTGAAGAATCGACAACAGAAAACTTAAAACCAAGACCTTGCAGATAAGTGGTCAATCGAAGAAACCACACTCAGGGAGCTTGTTTAAGCCCATAAAGATATTTGTAGAGGTAACAAACATGAGTAGGCTTAAACTGATTGATAAATCCTTGAGGTTGTTTCATATAAACTTCCTCATGAAGTACTCCATGTAAGAAGGTATTTTGAACATCTAGTTGCTTAAGGGGCCACCCATAGTGAAGCGTCGGGGAGAGAACTAAGCGAATCACAGTATGTTTAATAACTAAGTTGAAAGTGTCACCACAATCAATCTCAGGTTGTTGATGGAAACTTTGGCAACAAGACGGGCTTTATAGCGTTCAATCGAGCCATTAAAGTGTTGTTTCACTTTGTAGACCCATTTGCAACCCACAACATTTTTGCCAAGTAGTCACGGAACAAGGGTCGAAGTGCCCTGCTTCTGTAAGGCCTCAACTTCAAGCATCATGGCTACACGCCAGTCGGAGTACTTAAAAGCCTGAGTATAGCAAGTAGACTCAGATGGTGCTAATGTGACATGAGAACATTGTGCAATGGATACTTGGTGGTAGTGAACATCTTTGGTTTAAAGATACCGAATTTAGCCCTAGTTTGCATAGTGTGACTAAGCCCAACAAATTGATGAGAGAGTGGGGGTGGTGAGTCAATAGGTAGAGAAAGTGAGCCATCAAGAGAGGATAAGGCTAACAAGGAGATAGTCTAAATATTCGATAGAGGAGACTGTGATGAGGCTGAAGTGCCAAGCATATGTGGTGTCTGTGTATTGTGAAAAACATGGCCCAAATGTACATTGTCAAAGTTACTAGTCGTATCAAAATCCCAACCGAGAGTTAAGTAGCCTTATCCACTACCACAACGGGATAACAAGATTCATAAAAAATAACATGTCTAGACATATAGACCTTCTTGAAGTGGGATCATAACATTTATATCCTTTATAATTGCGACCATACCCTAGAAAGACACAAAGAACAGTTTTAAACACAAGTTTGTTGTGTTGATATGGGCGAAGATAAGGAAAGCATGTATAACCAAAACTCCGCAGGATGTTATAATTCAGAGCTATTCGAAATAATTTCTCATATGGAGACAGATTATTGAAAACCCGTGTAGGCATGCGATTGATAAGAAATATCATAGTGGCAAAAGCATCATCCCAAAAGGAAAGCGAGACACTTGAGTAAGCTAGCAGTGCTAAGCCCGTTTCGAAAATATGACAATGCTTGCATTCAGCAAGTTCATTCTATTTAGGTGTGTGAAGACACGAGATGTGGTAAGAAACACCATGCATTAGTAAAAGGTGTTTAAAACAATGACCAGTATATTCACCACCACCATTGTTCGCTTCCCCAATTGTAGGGTTGCGATGTGGTAATAATTCGGTAGAGACCGAGATCGTTCTCAGGGACTTGTTAGGAATTCACAAAATTACTTCTAATATTCTCTACTTGAGAGCTAACCAAACAGATTTCTAGAATTGAATGTAGATAAAAATTTTAAACTAAAGGTAAATGTAATCAATATAAAAAAGCACTAGGGGTCTAAGGATCCACTTGTAGCAATCCTTGATGCTTAATTCGCTGAGGTTTCCTAATTACACAACTATAATAGAAATCAAATCCTATCTAGCCGGATGATAAAGTGGTTATAACATACAATCTGTCATATGTGTGATTTATATACATGATTCCCTCAATTCAAGTTAGGACTTGAGCACACTCAATTGCATAGGTCAATCCTAGTTCCAATAGATTAAGATCACAATCATAATCATCATTAAACCCTCTCACAAAGCATAACTAAATCATGATTTGAACTTCATTCAAATCATATACACAATCACACATAAGCAGAAATTTCGGAAAAGTAGAACTCTTGGCACGAAGTTCCCACATGAGAATCCAAGTTTAGAGCGTCTTAAATTTGATTCCTCGGAGCGTACAGGTCTAGTCTCATTCAAAATAATTAACAACTTAAGCAACTCTTCCAAACATCCATGAGCCATCATAAGATTAAGAAAAGTACTTAGAACTTCATTCAAACTTCAAACCATTGTTCTTCAATGAAAATTCAACTTGAAACCAAAACAAATGAATTAAAGCATCTTAGATTCACTACAAGCTTCACCTCTTAGCCTTAGCTAATAGGTTTAGCCGTTCATGATCCAAGGAAACATGAAAACAACTAAAAACATGAACTAGAAAGCAACAAACTGGAGGGAGTTGTGGAACTCCGATTTCGTCCTTCTCCACCTCCCACCTTCGTAGATCTTTTCTAGGATGCCTTAGCTACGATCCCTAGGTCCCCTTTTATAGTGGAGAGGCTCTACCGCCTCAGAATCTTCCAAATTTGCGCAGCACTTACGCACTTGCGCCTCAAAAATCGGAGCTTCAATAAGAAGCTGCTGAATTCCAGCGAAATACACGTGGCTGACCGGTCATGACCGGTTGAACTGGGCTGGCCGACCGGTCTTGACCAGTCAGACCTGTCATTAAACAGTCCAGAGGGCACAGTGGGGTGCCCAACCTATTGCCCGATCGGTCTAGACCGGTCGGACCTGTCCAGTGGACAGTCCAGCGTGTTTGAGAGGGGACTCTACCTATGGCCGACCGGTCGTGGCCCTCTTAGCCAACCGGTCTTGACTGGTCTAGCCCCATTGTGACTCCTTTCTCTCTCTTCCTATTTTCTTCTTTAGTCTTCTTTCTTCTTCCTTCTTTGGCCCACCTTGGGTCTTCATCCAAGGGCTCTAAATGGATCTTTTTAGTCATCAATTGGGCAAAGTCTCTCTCATTCCTACAATCATAAAACCATGCATTAGAGTAATCTTTAAGCTTGAAAACCATGCATAATTGGCGATGAAATGGGGTTAGAATATACACATTTAGGCGCTCAACAACCATCTGTTTTAAGAGTTTTAATCTTCTTATCAAACATGTTTTCAACAAGTGCTTTAAAAGAAATAAAGGCAATGTAAAGTTAAGATTTAAATTGAATAGCAAAAATCCAACAGTATCGACTAAAATCATCAATGAAAGTCAAATAATATTTCGCACCAAATAAGAAAGATGTCGAGGTAGGTCCCCAAACATCCAAATGGATAAGCTCTAAAGGAGATAAAGTTACAGACGATAAAGCATCAAAAGGTAGTTTAGAGCTTTCGCCCATTTGACAAGAGGTGCAAATAAAGCAGTTAGACATAAAAGTAATGAGGGGAAGACAAGTTGCAATATGACGAAATGTCTGATTAAAGGGATGTCCTAGCCTGTGATGCCATAGAGTACTTGAAAAAGTTGTGGGAGAGGCGGACACGTTGTCACAAAGAGAAAGTTGTAATGGATATAGGCCATCAATGATCTGTCCTTGGAAAAGGATCTTCCCCGACTTGTTTTCCTTGAAAAAATAACCAGATGAGGTGAAGACAAAGTGACAATTATTATCTTTAATAAACTAATAAATAAATAGAATATTTTTAGAAATGGAGGGAACATGCAGAATGTCTTGTAAATGAAAATGAGAACCATTAGATGAGTAAGAAGACAAACCAACGTGTGAGATCGACAATCCGATATCACTCGCAACTGCAAGAGATTCGTCTCTCACATACTCAGAGTGAAGAGACAAGTTGTTCAAGTCAAACGTAACATGATTAGTGGCACCAACATCAGTAAACCACATAGTGTCACCTTGGAAAAAAGTAGCATAGCTTGGACTTCGTAAGGCAGTTGGTGACCTTAGAATAACAAGTCGAGCTAATAAAAACAATTAAGGGACGAGTGACCAACCCAATTACAAATCTAACAAAAGGAGACCGAGTAAGGTGGAGACATGGGGTTCCCTTACCTTTAACAGTGCGACCTCTGCCACATCTATGTCCTCGAAAGAGAACTCTTCCACGACCAGGTGCAAAACTTGAATCATGACCACATGTAGAGGAGGATCATGTTGTGGAGAGAGCAACCGCTGGTTGTTCTAATGTCGCAGTTGAATGATGAGACTCCAGACGTAGTTCGAAGGTGAAAAGTTGGCCAAATAACTCTTCAAATGTGATTGGGTGATCACGATTAACAACAAATGTGTGCACAAGATCATATTCTTGACCTAGTGCATTGAGAATTTGATTACAAAGATAATAGTCAGTAGTAGGATGTCCAATAGCTTCAAGAGCATCAGGTAGATTTTTCATTTTATCGAGATCTTGGGTTATTGACAATCCTCATTTCTCGAGGGAGTAAAACTGATCGGAATGTCGGAATGAGTGCAAGAGTTGCTGAGGCATACGCATCCTGAATAATTGAGGGATCGTAGCCTACGTGAAGGTACCGAACAAGAGAAGTAAACCGAGAGTCGTGACTCGATTAAGATGAAAGACTATTACTGTTGGGGTCCCAAATGGTGGACACTCTTAAAATAAGCCAAATAACCATATACCTCTGAAGGAATCGCGCAAAGAACGCCTTCTGGCGGGCGCAAAACGGAGGTGTACGTGACCTCCCCGGACTTGGCCAAATTCCTTAGCAGACCCCGCTGATCACCGTGATCAGAATTGTCCGGAATCAGACCTATGACCTCTTTATGATTTATGATGAACAGTGCAAGTGGTTGCGCAACAAAACGGGCCCCACAAACGCCCCAAAAATCAAAACCCAACCGATGGAGCCCACATTTATGTGTCCGACGCACCCTAAAATCCGGCACTTAACTTACAGGTGCGTTGAGCCCAACGCACCCGTAAATTAAGTCCCACGCACCCTGAAAAACAACATGCTGGCCCGCCATTTCGCCAAGGCTCACACATCCAACGCACCTTGAAAGCTGATCAACGCACCCCACAATCAACGGACGGATTAAAAAGATGGGTTTCAGGTGCGTGGAGCCTCACGCACCCGACAGATGAACCCCACGCACCCGTATGATCTTCGGACACTTGCAATGAGGTAAACAGGTGCGTTGGGAGCGTCCAGCAGGTGCGTGACACGTGGCGTCCTGCTATTGGTCGACTTCACCTATAAATACCCCTCGACCCGCTCATTTAAGACGAGAGAAAAAAAAAGAAAGAGGGAGAGAGCTCCTGCCGCCGGAAACCAAAAAAAGCTCACCGGAACCCTCGCCGGAACACCCTTCCATCCATCGGGATCCCATTTTTGGGTGCGGACGCGTCACTAAGGTTTGGATTCCATATATTTAAAACGCACCTGTAAAAGGACTTCACGCGTCTAAAAGGACATCACGCATCTGTCAATTCAGTCCCCACGCATCTGTAAATCCAGCCAAATCAAAGTTCGGAGAAGAGTTCCCAACGCACCCTGTACGTGCACCAACGCACCCTGAATACGCACCAACGCACCCTCAAAATCGTTTGGGAAATAACTTTGAATTGACAGGTGCGTGGAGCCCAACGCACCCTCACGCACCCTGGAATCAGCCAATTTGCAGATCATGTTAGCAGGCGCACCGGGCCCAATTTTGAGTATTTTTTAGGGTTACTGGAACCAGTCTTGGGTATTTCGAGCATTCCGGACGCAATGGAACGGCCAAGCGAACGTTTTGAGAACTCTAAATGAGCAGAATCGAGCATCTTCAAGATTCGACCCTATTCGACGCAATGAACGGGTAACTTCTCGGAAAGGAGTCGCCAACATCCGGGGCTATGCAGATATGCTGATATTTACGTTCACTACAAAGGCATGATCCGATTTGTGCTAAAAGCTAGCTCAGCCGGGCCTTGATTACCACAATAAACCGTGCTGAAGAGTTTCAATCCCTTACAAACCAATTACTCAACTGCCACGATGCAGCAGTCGATGCCCTACCCATTTAAACGGTACCCGCCGGTTAGACTGCGCAGGTACACACCACTGCAGAGCGGACTTCCCGAGGTCACCTGTCCCTACATTGACAGGCGCGGGCCCAGAGTCGTCCATCTCAGTAATAAACCCTGACAGTCCTAACCCGGGTCTCCGGTCAAAATATGGGACATAGACATCTGGCTAACGTAAAGTGGTTCAGTACAGTAAAACAAATATAGGCCCCATGGCCATAAAATCTAAAAATCTAGTCCCTGCTGACTAGTCTTTTGCCTTCTAATCAAGGGTCATCGATTATTCGATGTAATTAAGGGTCCGTGCCAGACCACGGCCTGGAATGTACAAGATCTCGGAATCTCTGGAATAAAATTCGCCTTGCGATATCTCTTCGTGCGTACTCTTGTGGATGCTTGTGATTGTCTATGAATGTTTCCATTACTCAGAACTCCCAGAGCAACAAAACACAACATTCCAGAGAATGTTCATTCTCTAGTTCTAACAAACTGGCGACTCTGCTGGGGATCGAACCCAAAATCTCTGGTTTGCTCTGAGTATAAGAACACTCTAAGATTAGTCCTTTGCAAACACAAATTTACGCATAGGAAAAGTTACCGCGAGGCGTAATGTTTTGGCGTCCTCGGGCGTCAAACTGGCGACTCTCAACGGGAACGTTCTTCCCTTCATCTTCAAGGCAACAGACATTTAAAAGGGTTTTCGAACCCACACATTCTACAATTACACGCATTTGCTTACCGTCTTGCTTATCCCTGTCGATTTGTGCACCGCGATCGAATGGGCTCATACTCCCGATCGTACTTGTGAACTGTTCTAACGATTTTTATGACACTACAGAATTAGCAAGACACTAGGACAGACGAAGGAAATGGCGTACTCAATGACCAGTTTGTGCACTTTCCTCGCCACCGGAGGCTTCAGCTTCCCTTGCTTCACCTCGATCACGCCGACTGCCTCTAGTTCAGGATGGCAATTGGTCGAAACGCGCAGGCAAAAGAAAGAACGGAAGAAAACAACTAATTTAGCAGCATATATGAAGGCGGATATCACAAGACCTCGTCCTATAAATAAGAGACAATGGCAGCCGAAGCAGGGACAGAAGACCCTTGCAGGCAGGAGGGTTGTGCCGGCAGAGCCCGCAATGCCCGTAATAACAACCGAGCAGTTCCCGCCGCTGCCCAAAACCCCTCATACCCTACAAAGAACCGCCGGACTCGTAAAAGAAAAGCCTAAGTCCACGTCGATCCTCGTACCAAGACAAGGACCGATTCGAGAAATCCAGTCGGCACAGGTAGTAATGGTGCAGCACCGGCGTTCCGTCT